>CM062818.1:385633031-386895864 GCA_031772625.1 Pinus tabuliformis
CCATGCAGGATCCTCCACAGCTTCCTCGAAAGAGGTGGCTCAGTCACAACCACATTTGCTCACAAGAGCCTTGTATCCAGTGTACCGATCGGTTGACTATCTTTGTCTACGTTGAGCTGTAGGTGGTCTACAACCTTCTCTGCATCTTGAGCCAGTCGCTCAACTTTTGTCAAGCGCTTTCCCTCTGATGGTTGGCGCTGCATGAGTGGTCTCTTCCACTCCATGAACTTCGTCCTATGGCTAATATCACACATCCTGAAGCTCATCCTTAGGAACTAATAGCTCATCATTTGCATGCAAGTGTGGCTCCCTCTCAAGCAAACACTTCATGGCTTTCTCCTCCTAAAATTTTATATCCCGTCGCACAATAGTCTTGCCACTGTCTGGAAAATACACACGATAGTTGTGGGGCGTATCAATGTACCCCACAAATATCCCAATCTCGCTCCAACTTCTTCCTGGCATCCTTTGTCACATGCATGTAAACGTTAAAACCAAAAATCCTCAAATGAGAAATATCAGGTCTCTTACCAGAATAAGCCTCCTCGGTTGTACTCATGCCATAGTATCCTGTGAGGACAACGGTTCTGCACATATACTGCAGTATTGCATGCTTTCGCCCACAAGTGAAGGGTAGGCTCTAATCATGCAACATCGCCTATGCAGCACCCACAATTGTTCTATTCTTCCGCTCAGCAACCCCGTTCAGCTGTGGGTTATGGGGAGCTATGAGCTCTCTTTGAATCCCTTCTGCATTGCAGAAATCCTTGAAATCACCAGAGATGTATTCACCACCGTTGTCGCTCCTAAGAGCCTTCACCTTCTTCTCTGACTCCTTCTCAACCAGTGCTTTGAACTCACAAAACTTTGAGTATGTCTTGCTCTTCTTCTGCATGAAGAAGATCCAGCACTTTCGAGAGAAATCATCAACAAAGATCACATAATACTTGTGCTTTGCTGTCGAAGCTACTGAGAAAGGTCCACACTCGTCTGTGTGAATTCTCTCAAGGATCGTCGTGGCGCGACTATCCTTCTCGTGAAAGGTGGCTTTCAAAAACTTTCCCAAAGTACACCCCTTGCACTGATCTGACTGCGCAAGAGTGCCTTTAGGAAGCCCAGTAGTGATCTGCTACAGTATCTTCAAGGCTCCATGGTGAAGGTGACCCAATCTCCTGTGCCACAGCTCGCCATCATCTCGGCTCACACAATCCTTCTGCCTTGCATGCCATTGCTGCGCAACCATATACATGCAACTGATAAAGGTTCCTGACTTGAACCCCTATCTTCCAAGTTTCTCTAGTTGTCTTACTGCGCAGGAAAGCCTTTCCCTCGCTGAAAACAACATCATATCCCTTGTCTTGTAACATCGCGCAGAGATAAGATTCTTCTTCAATCCTGGAACATGCATCACTTCCTTCAATACGAAGGGTTTACCAGACTCCCTCTCAAAGGAAATGGTACCGATACCGGTCGCACTGTATCTACCATCATCGCCCATCTCGATGTGCACTCCAAGATCTTTCTCCTCCAATTCAGAAAACAAATCTCGATCTCTTGTCATGTGAAAAGGCGCACCACTGTCCAAGAACCATACTGATCCCATCGCACTTGATACCAAGAATGCGATCAATGAAAAATCAAGCTCAAACTACGAGGCTAAGGCCTCTCTCGCTGTAGATCCAGCAGCTTGCTTGTTCTTCTTCTTGCGACAATTTGTGGCATAGTGTCTGTGCTGGTGACAGTGAAAGCACTTCACGTTGGACATGTCCTGCTTCTTGCCTTCGCACCAGAATGAGAAGCTTCTCTTCTTTCTCTTCCCTTCTTTGCTTTGGCAGCCAAAGCGCAATTTTCTTCATCAGGTCCCTTTGATGAAGATCCGTCCCTGGTATTCCGCCTGATCTCCTCCTGCACAAGATCTAACCAAAGTATCTCCCATCCTGGCAATTTCTCCCGACCATTGACAGAGTCCTGATAGGAATGCCAACTCTTCGGAAGACCAAGGAGATCCAAGCTCACCAAGTCCTCATCATCGACAGTCACCCCCACACTTCCCAGCTCATCCCTGCACTGAGTGAACTTCGTGAGATACTTGGGCATACTGTCTCCCTTCTCTCATTTAATGTTTATGAGTTTATCCTTGAGCACCAACTTCCTTTGATCACTCTTGCTTTGGAATAGAGCTGTCAACGCTTTCCACATCAAGTATGGAAAAGCCTTTCCATGCAGGCTGGACACAATGTGATCCTTCACGCCCTCCAACAGAATCCTTCGACACTTTGCTGTCTTCTTTTGCCAAGCATCAACTTGCGCAATATCAGTAGGCTTTGGGACCTCAGCCTCTATGAACTCCTTCAGCCCGTTATCATCTAACACCACCTCCATCCTGTCCTTCCATGCAATATAGTTTGAGCTGCCCTCAAGAGCATACTCCAATTGCAATCCATTGAAAGACATTGCAACGTTGACACCAAGAAAAACACTGCTGCAAATTCGAATTCCACCAGCTCAACAACTCAACCGCCTCTAATCTAAAATTCGTGAGAACAAAGTATTTCTTGTTATAGATTGACTGTATGGGTTTTTACTGGATATCTCACCTTCCAAAGGAAGGATGAATCCAGAGGCTACCTGGCCCGATTACAGACTCTGTCTGAAGAAATAAAATGTAAACACTTTTTGAATAATAGATCTGATGATCAACAGCTCTGATACCATGTAGAAATTTTGAATAATATGACACTTATTCACAGAGATTATCCCGATTATACACTATTGTGGAATACATGCATAATACATAACCTCCTCTACGTTGATCATCAAATTAGCAGCATTAAAAACATTGAAACATCAATCGCATGCAAACATTAACACAGTATGTAACTCGGGGAAAGCATGCAGTTGAAAAACCCCACACTATCTGTATATTATAATGATTGAGGACATGTAACAATACATAGTACAATACTCCTCACAAGTATCCAACACTATCTCCACCTGTTACACACAAACTAGCTCAGATCTGAAGTCTCAAATCTCCTCCACTGTTTTCTGCCTCCACTGCGCAATCTGCAAGAGAAATCATTCACTCTGTAAAAACGAATTACCTTGGTATACTACCCAAGCCATCATTGGCAATCTCAATCCATGCATGTGCAAATCTCATGCACCACTATAGTCACAACTGATAGCAATCTCAACCTCTAACACCTGTCTCCACTGAACTATCCATGCACTTAGTTAACTGATGTATTCTTGAGTTAGTTTATGAGTTAATAATTAGTGAATTAATTAGTAATTAACTCACACAACTCATCACTAGTGTATTCTTTAGTTAGACTAAATACAACTAGTTTAACCAAGTCAAACTGAACACAACTCCATCAACTCCACAATCAACTCCACCGAAACTCAACCACTGCTCTTCCAGTAAATTATGTCTTTGTAGCTTCCTCAAAGTTTCATCAGCGTCTGTGTAGCTGAAGCAGTTAGGCTGGACTGTAAAATGATGTTTCACTTCATGCTCATATAAAATAGATTTTCCAAGTTGTTGTAGAGAGTTTGGCCAGATGGAAGGGCCTTCTCTGTTGACGTACTTGATGATGCATTTACTTGATTAGCAGCATGTTTTTTTAACTTGTGCATGTACTCAGCTTGTCTCAACAGGCGTTCATTGATTCTCAACAGACTTGGCAAGCCCCTTTCATGCAAAACTGCAAATCTTTCTATAAAAGAGTTTATCTCCACTTGCATATCCTGGCACCTCCTTTCCAGATTCTGCATCAGGGTTCTCTTGGTCAAAACTCTTTTGATTGTTAGGATGGTGCCTGTTCTGTCTCTGATGTCTAGTGTTGCTAGTTCTTCACTGGTCTTAGTGTTCAAAAAATGGATTAGCCTGTTGGCCTGTTCGGGCATATGTCCCAATAGAGTTCTGGCCTTTTGAATTTCCACTTGGGCTAAGACTATCAAGTCAATATTCTAATAAATAGTTTGAATAGATCTCCACACATTACTAATGGATTGACTGATGTTAGCCCACAAAATGCCTTTGATTTCTCCCAGAGGCTTATCTAAAGAGAGGTCCTTTTCCAATGCTTTTACCCTGTTCTCTAATGCTTTTACCTCTCTTGTCTTTTCTGCCACAGTCATTTTGGATTTGTCATAACTCACTTCTAATTTTGCCAATTTCTCTTTGGCTTCTTTCAATTCTGATACTTGGAGTTTTAATTCCTCCATGGCTTTTATTAACTCCTCTGTGGTCATGGTAGTGCTGCTGCCTGCTGCTGTTGTTGTTGCTGAAGTACCTGCTGCTGTTGCTGATGTTGGAGGGGCAGTTGTGACTGTTGGAGCTACTTCAGGTGGCTGGGAGGTCGACTCTCCCTGCTTCTCTCTTATTGCTTTCTCCAATGCCTGCTCTGTCTCACTTAGTCTCTCATTCATTTTCATAAGTAGGTCCATCATGTCCTCCTCTGCTTTTTTTGTAGAACCCTGTAGTTTGTGGATGCATAGTAGTAGGCAGCTTCAATTGTTTCCTGAGGGCAGCAATGTCCTCTTCCTTCTTTTTCATCAATGCTTTTATTCCTTTGGCATCCTTGGGATCATGTCCCAGCTCGATGATAATATCTTCCAAGGACTTTATTCTGTTGTCTTTGGCTAAAGAAGATGCCTTCTCCAAATCTAGTTGGGCAGATGTGTTGTTCAATGAGTTCTGCAATTTATAAGCCAACATTGCCTTATCTGCCAATGTAGAGTAGACCATCTCTCCAGTTTGCTTATGCAGCTCAATCTGGTCCATAGGATGAATGTCTTTGGCAAGGACCTCCAGATTTTTTCATGAAATGGGGTGACTTAGGAGTATTGAGCAGATCTCAATATCCTTGGGAGGAGGTTAGTAAATGTTTTTGGGAGAAGTGTGAGGGGAAGTTAGACATGCTTCATTTGATCTGTCACCACATAGTTGCCATGGTACTTATGATATCAAATGAGATGAACCTCTTGAGAAACAAAAGTTAATCATAAGCATGCTTCTGCAACATCAAAACTGCCTACCCAGCCTATTATACCTAACATTTTTTCTTCCTTTTTCCTTGGGTGCATTTAAACTAGCAAACCCTTACTCTCTTCTTTTCTTTTAACTACCATCCTATCTAAGTCTGCCCTTATTTCTCCCAGGGGCTCAGATTTAGCTGTTGAGCTCTTTTGCTTCTCTACCTAACTACTTATTTGCCAAGCTTGAACTGTTTGGACAGATTTTGTCTCTATCTCTAAAACAAGAAATTTAAACATGAACTGGCCAAGATTAATCTGTTTGGCCATCCATCGACTGTGGCAAGAGTCAAATAATTGCAAATAATGAAATTCTTTGCAAAAATAGAATAGTAGTGGCATTTTGGACTAGCACACTTTCCTGGTCTCCTTTATTGGGGTTCATTTCTTTTCTTTTTGACCATTTCATTCTTTTTGCCCTTTGATCTTTCTTTTAGGGCATACCCTCTTTTCATTTTTTAATTTTTTGATTTTTTCAAAATATGGAACCTTTGCAGCATGGAAAGGATGAACATATTTGGGATTTTACCAGTCAATCATGAAATATGACACCTATTGGTATAGGAGCATAACAGGAGAAATTTTAGAACAAAATAATGATATCTATGCTTTAATATTCCCTTTGAATTACTTCAAATTGATTTTTGAAACAAAAGTTATGTAAAATTAAAAAATACACACATTTTTCTTGCATTTTAGGATCTCAATATTGAAACTATTGTATCTCTATAATTTCAGATCTCCAAGGTCTAAATTTTTGTCTTGTGGTAGTCCTCTGAGTCTTCTTTCCAACCCCACAAGTCAAATCAATATTGGATTATTGAAGAAAGAGTTATGCCCAATATCCAACAATGACCTGATTATCAACTGGTTTGGTAGAATGAATTTGTATGAAGTGCCACATGTCACTGTTTCAACCTGTGACCCTGAAAATCATACAAAAAAAACTAAAGACCATGTCCTTTTAGCACATTTTTACAAGGCTCAAACCTGATCCTTAGAGAGAAAGATATGATTATTTTTCGTAGGCCACCTGTTTAAGATTGAATTCTGGAGACTACAAAAACCTTAACTTCCTCGAATCATATCTCTGAAAATATAGCGAACCAAGATATGAAATTTGTACACGAAGTTCATCAAGATTTTGGCTCCATGTGGTCAAAATTTTAGCTTTTTAAGCCTTGTATAAAAAAAAGTTATAGTGAAAATTCTAAGATGACCTGTTTGAAGAAGCGAAACCCTAGAATATAAGGCCCAAAAACAAATGTTATACAACCAACTCACAAAATAGAAGAAAAGATAGATCAATGACTTAAAAATTAGCCTCTTTGAGGGGGAAACCTCATTTACATTACATAAATGAACAATTCTTGGATGATACAAATGATAAGACCTCCTTGGTATATATAGGAGTCTAAGGGGTCACAATATAATCAGAGCCTACATAACAATAATAATGTAAGAGCACAACAATAACAATAGTGGGCTTCTATGGGGCATAACAATAACAACATGAGGGATACATGGGCACAAAAATAAAAATAGGGGGCTACACTAACAATAAAATAAGGGGAATACACTAGTATTATAGGGACCTAACAATGGTCGAGGCACGGACAATAAATATGTGGTGTTGAAGAAGCCCATGGTGTGGAAATCTATCCTCTGTTGTGGTGGAGGTCCATGGATCTAAACGCTCACCCTACAAGTGACATTATGAAACTTTGGAGGGATTGGATCCTGTATAGGGAGAAAAGTCCAATATGAATACCCACCTACAATCATGTATAAGATCCATTGCATCTCCTCACCTTCCAATACAACAATTCATTAGTGGAAATGAGTAAATATGCTTGTTAATTAGGGGGAAAAGTGGACACTTCATAGTGGCATGCCCTTCCAAATGGGATTTAGAATGTACAAGTGTCAACTTTCTCTACAAGAGAGCTTAATAAAGGATCCTCTTAGGTGGTTTCAACCTCTAAGGGAGTGACATGTCCCATGGTACATCCATCAAATGGCAGGTGTCATGTGAAGTAATGATGGAACAAAGTGGGCACAAGAGGGAAGGATCCAAGACACATGACATGGTACAAGGGTAGCTATAATGAAGGAGGCCCATACATTGGGTGTATAGATGTAGGAGATAGTACTCATAGAACATGAGTCACCCCTGCCTTTGTTTTTACACGCTTCTTCATATGCCTTTTTCCTTTTATTGATTTTTCTTTCTTTTACTGCTTGGGGCTCCAAGGGATGAGAGCATGATGTGTATGATGTAGCAGTGATTACCCCCTTAAGGTTGGGAAATTCATCGCCCACCAGGGGTTAGGACAATCATGGGTTCTTTAATGATGCAGGCGACACTCAAATGGGCCCTCAGAACCATCACGATGGACATAATGATAGGGGGTAGAGATCATGTTTGGATTTTTCCCACGTGCTAAATTTTTATGTCCCAACAATATTTTCATCTTTTGGTACATTTCCTATTGTAAATGGCCAAATTATGCTTTTATATTTCATTTTAGTTGTATCAACCTCTAGGGAATCATTCCATGCCCGACCCAAAGTGTGAAAAATGGGAGAGGGAGGCTAACACCTTGTGGACCCAATGGACAAATGTGGAATCATATGGGAGGCTAACACTTAGGCTCACTCCGTGGTATTGTGTGAGTCTTTGCACCTACCGTTCAATGGAAGATTTTGCATGTTGGCAACAATGTCACTCTTGCGACCATGTTCTGGTCGTACACAAAGTCTCCGTTTCATGTGTCCATGTTATGATTCACTATGTAAACATCCATCTCCCTCACACACAGAGTCGTATGCACTGTTGCACAAGCGTCATTGTGTTTGTCCAATGATCAATCAATAGCGTCGCACTTGTCAACTTACACTATCGGTCGGTGATCTTGAGCATGTGTGTCTGGATGGTTTGAGTCGTCTCGTCGTCAAGTAATGTAAGTGTGTGCTTGCAAGATCATGTATGCACTTGTTCACTCACTCTCACACTTAGTCATTTTGCTCAAGTTTAGCTGGATCTTCACCCTGCCATTGACTCAATTGACTGTCACCCAAAACAGCACAGAAACACCCAACAAGCCATTTCAAACTTCGCTACCCACAAGCTCATCAATCAACCCTCCTATTGGTCAACTGGAGAGTTTGACCCGGCAATAGCTTGGGATTGACTCCCCTCAAAATTGCGTAGAGGTTGTAGATCAGGCCTGCTTCGCTGACTGAGAAAATTACACAGGCAGGCCGGACACACACCCAGTCCCCATTCCTATCTCCCTTAGAAAATTGCGTAGTTTTCCTAGCTAACCCACCAGTCAGCCGATCGACTGCTCACCCGAAAAACTGCTGAAATTTCATGAGCAAGCCCTTTGTAGCCGAGCAGTCCGCTCAACTTAGAAACTACGCAGAGGTGGTCAGTAAGCCAGCCTCCTAGCATCAACGCAGTTTTTCCCGCCAGCAGCTCCTAGCAGCCCACTTCCAGCTCCCTCCAAGAATTGCGAGATTTTTACTGCCAAGCTCCCACAACCCACTGCCAACTCTCTCTAGGAACTACGCAGTTTTTACTGCCAAGTTCCCACTGCCTGCTCCCTCTTGAAATTGCATAGATTTTGTCTGCCTAGCCTTCCTGCAACCCAAACTTCTCCTCCCAAAAATTGTGTATATTTTCCCTCCAGCCGAGCCAGATCTCGCAGACAGTCACTGCCGATCCAGATTGCAGGTCATTGTCTTCCAGTGACTTCTACGCAGTTTTCACCAGCAGTTCCCAGAGCCTCCATCCCAGCTCGAAACTTGCCTCGCGTAGTTCCATAACCTTGCCTTATCTCCTAATCGCTTGCATATGAAACGATCATGCATCATGGTAGACTAGGATGTTTATGGATTTGATGTCACCTTGTCATGAGTGACTACAGATATAGGTACATGAATAAACATGGTGTGATGACAGATGGGAAACAAGGTGAGTACATGCAAAAGGACATATTTGCAAATAGATGAAAAAATGACACATGCAAAGAGATGTGCTTGTGAACAGACGATCATGCAAAGATGTGTTCATGGATGAATGGACAAACATTCGAAGATGTGTTCATGGACGGATGGATGGATGAACATACACTTTTCACGAATGGACGAAACTTTCAAGCATGCCAACATACAAGCAAGGAGAAATGTGCGAATGCAACATCAATCGAACCCAATGACCATCGAATACTAAACGCACCTTGCCATGTAGAGGTGAAGCTATGACACACCATGAGTACATCCATTACCCAGCAGCACTCAGCTCGACATGCACACCAACAACATCACAAATGTACCAACACGGTCATGTCAAGTCTTGTCATGAGTCATGTCATCCAGATCATTACTCTGGGCCATATTGTTGATAAATGTAATGTAACGTGGAATTCCAAGAGACCCACTTGTCATATGAAGAGTTATGTAATGTTGAAAGGTCATGGAGGTCAAACAGTCATGAGGAAAGTCGAACAATCACAAGGGTTAGTTTCACGCTTGGCTACTAATACCCCCTCATTTGTACATGCAAAGAACTTTTCACCTTGGATCCTCCCACATAGCCTTGAGAGTCTGTAATCTTTTTTTAAAGGAGTGAGTAGTGGCTCCAATGCCTCGCCCACAGGGTTAGTGATGTATGGTGTATTGATGTGTCTTGGAACTTTTGCTTAATTTAAAAGCTACTAAAGCCTACTAACAGGCCAACACATTTTCACATGTGTTGTAACTGTTTGTAAGATTTGTCTTGAAAACTTGTAATGAGTGTTGCTTTAACCTATGTTTAACACTTGGATTCATTCAATTGTTTTAATACATATATATTAATAAAAATATGTTGTATAAGTTTTTAATGCTATCCTGCTTGTGTTGGTTACCTCCCAGACATCAGACATAACATTTCACGTAAACTTTCTATAACGACTGTCACACTTACGCGAATTACCCATTGAGTGTTGTACGTGATATCTTACCTTGTGTGTTGTCCGCATCTGTGTGGATTCCTCCTCCGAAAGTTACGCATGTCCCATTGTGTTGTGTGTTCCTAACATATGTGGGTTTCCTCCTGTTCGACTTGGGACTCACTCCCACCCTTTCTCTCTTCGGTGAAAGAACCTTGACACAAGTAACACTATGAATCACCAGGCACATGAACCTCATTACTCGAAGATGAAGCAGACCACTCTCTTATGCTGACAAGCAAGAGCTAAGGAAAACATTTAAGATAATGGCAATCGGGCCATCATACCAGATGAGACTCCCACACCAAACAGTGTGAGGTCTATTTGGAATTTCATAATGGGGTCATCCCTTGAATATTGGCGGGTCCAACACCTTCAACATGTAGGATCATGAAAATTTTGATGGGAGGCCATAACATGTATATAAAATAGGGTCATGGTGAATTTGAAGAGGACTATAATCACTCAAACCATGGGCTTTGAGTAGAGCATAGAGGTTAATTGGGAACCAACAATGATTGATATAACGTTCCCTAATGAAGTCATTGTATTGAGATTGCAATAATGAATTGGAGAGTTTAAATTATTTTATGTAATTTATTTGTTAGTAAATGATGAAAGTAAAGAGCTATAGGCTCATGATTGATATAATTATTGTTACAATGTATAAATAATGTAGAATCAATAGCAAAATAATATAATGTTTTGTTCTGTGAATCCTACAAGAGAAATATTCCATTTGATTGTGCAAGAAGTATGGGGAAGACTGACTCTTCACTTCTCTTCTTCTGAGTTAAGGACTTTCCTACTTGTCACTATCTCCAAGCATTATCTAGTCCAACTACTGGCCACCAAAATATAAGTGCACACTCCTTAGCAACTCATGTTTTTTTCTGCTACCAACACCCCATAGAGGCCAAATGCAAAGATCCAAGAATTAATATGTAAGTAATAGAGGACTTTTTCAGACCTCTAGAGGCAAGATTTCCAACAACCAAATCACAAGAAATTACAATATAGTAGTGGAATTAATGTTTCCCATGAAAAATTCATCAATTACACATGAATGTATTCAACCAATATAACATATAGCTCATAATCCTTGATTATACAGGAAACAATAACAATTCATACATGGGAATTTACAACAACCTACATATATAGTCATTTCCCATCTAAATAGTTATGTTTTTCCATGATTTTGCTATAACTTGAGATAGCCACAATGCCCATTAATTTTTGTAGTTGAAGATTAATTTACAAAATAGAGGCATAAATTATCTATAAGAATTCAAAATGGAAAATGTGGAGGGCTGCATGAATGGATGTGTGGAGAATAAAGAAGACAACCTTCAAAATGCTAGAGATATGGGTTCATCAACCAATCAAGTGCAATATACATTGTGTGGTAGTAATGAGTGAAATGATTGCATCATATTTTGTAATGCATGCCGAGCAACTTATCATAGATAACCAAAATGGTTGATAGTAGAAGATGTTACTTATGGGTCACAGTTGCTTGTGCTTCCTAAAGATTTTATTGGTAGCTATTCTCGACATTGTAATTTTGGTGTTGTAATGGATAATATCTATTTTAAGGTTTGGGAGGAGTTTACTAAATACCATGCTTCTGCAATTGATGTACCGAGACTAGAAGCAGAAAGGACAGTAGTTGCAGCTGCAAAAGATAAAGTGCATGTAGTATTGGGTGCGATAGAGGGAGCAAGTTTCGCATTGTGATAAAGCTAATATTTATAGCCTTCCCTTTGATAGGTTAGTGGCTTCAATTTGTTTGTAGCACAATCACAAGAATTGCAGGTTAAAAAAATTTAGTTCATGCTAGATTTTTTTATCACAAGAAAAAGAATTGCATGGTAAAACAAATCTAGCACATGTTAGATTTATTTCTATCACAAATGCAAACATTGCATAGTCAAACAAATCTAACACCCACTAGACTTGTTTCTAGCACAAACACAAGCATTGTAGGGTAAAAAAAATATGGTGTAAGACAAAACACAAGAGAATTGCAAGGTAAAACAAATACGTCATGTGCTAGATTTGTTTCTAGCACAAACAAAAGCATTACAGGGCTAAAACCAAATTTAGTGCACATTTGATTTGTTTCTAGAACAAAAAATGCATTGCAAGGTAAAGCAAAGATAGCACATGTTAGGTTTGTTTCCAACATAAATACCAACATTCAAATAAAAACAAATATAACATATACTATATTTTAATCTACAATAAACATACACATTGCAAGGTAAAACAAATCTAGCGCATGTTGGATTTGTTTCCAACACAAACACAAGCATTGCAAAGTAAAACAAGCTGCTGCAAGATAAAATAAATCTAGTGCGCATTAGATTTGTTTTTAGCAACAAAACAAGTTGCTGCAAGATAAAACAAATCTAGCGCACACTAGATTTGTTTGTAGCACAATCACAAAAATTTTAGGTCAAAGCAAACCTAGTGTGCACTATATTTGCTTTAGCACAAACAAAAGCATTAGAGGTTAAAACAAATATAGCACCAATTATGTTTATTTCTAGCAGAAACATAAGCACTGTAGGGTAAAATAAATCTAGTATAAGGAAAAACACAAGATTAATTTTGGGTAAAACAAGAGAACAAAGACAAGAATTGTAGGGTAAAACAAATCTAGCACATGCTAGATTTGTTTTTAGTATAAACACCAACATTGTAAAGTAATACAAATCTAACATGAGCTATATTTCCTTCTAGCATAACACAAACATTGTAAGCTAAAACAAATCTAGCACACATTAGATATTTTTCTAGAAAAAACATAAGCTTTGCAAGGTAAAACAAATATAGTGTGCATTAGATTTACTTCTAGTAGAAACTCAAACATTGCAGGGTAAAATGAATCCAACATTCGTTAATTTTTTTTTCCAGCAAAAATACTAACATTGCAAGGTAAAACAAATCTAGTGTGCACTAGATTGGCTTTTAGCACAAAAACAAGCATTGCAAGTTAAAACAAATCTAGTAAATGCTAGATTCATTTGTAGCACAATCACAAGCATTGCAAGTTAAAACAAAAGTAGTGCATGCTAGATTTGTTTTACTACAAACAAAACAATTGCAGGGTAAAACAAATATAATGTGTGCTAAATTTGTTTCTATAATAAATAAGCATGGCAGGGCCAAACAAATCTATCTCTCCTGCTTGATTTGCTTCTAGCATAAACACAAGCATTGTAGGGTAAAACAAATCTATTGTAAGGAAAAACGCAAGAGCGTTACAGGATAAAAAAGTACAAACACAAGCATTACACCATAAAACAAGTATAGTGCATGCTATATTTGTTTCTGGCACAAACAAAAGATTTGCAGGGCTAGAGACAAATCTAACACATGCTAGATTCATTTCTAGCACAAACACAAGTATTACAGGGTAAAAAATATCTAGTTCTTTATAGATTTGTTTCTCAAACAAACAAAAGCATTGTAAGGTAAAACAAATCTAGTGTAAGAAAAAACACAAAAACATTTATGGTTACAAAAGTGTAAAACATGCACTGTAGGGAAAAATAAATATAGTGCGTGCTAGACTTGTTTATAGTAAAAATAAAAGCATTACAGGGTAAATGATGAGCCTCATAAATGGGTAATTATATGGGCCCATTTTACCTCCTAACCTAGTCAAATCAACCATTCTCTTAGCTTATTGTATGAATTTTTTATTATATTTATGCTTATAGGTGAGTTGAGTTAGTTATTATGCCATGTGGTCTAACATGTATTTAATGTAGATTATTGATGGATTTCTAGGTCAAAGTCAAGGATATAGTGGTCAAACTACAACAATAAATTGAAGTAGATAGAGGAGAGGACTTATATGAGGGAATATCCCTCATTTATTGCTCCTCACTTCGAATTCCCCTTCATTCAGCTCAGAGTAAAAGCAGCCGAATCATGCACTAGAAGGCAATCGAGCAAGTGGAAGATGATTGATATTTATCTTGAGTTTTGGGAGCCAAGCCTCCCTGATTTTAAGGAAGCTGTTGGTAGCTTTAGATGTATAAGTAGAGAGGCCTAGGGCCTCACTAGGGTCAAATTTTTTTTCTTGTGTAAACTCTGCTCAAATTTCGAGCTTACTATTTTATGACAGTTTTATGTAATCTTGCTATTTTTTGATAATGAAGATGGAATCCTTTTTGAGCTAGCACTGAGTTACCTCAGAGGGCTGAAGCTCTTGGGTTAGGGCCCAATCCAAGCAACCAAGATTCTCTTTACTTGTATTTGTATGCTTTACTTTAATTTGTAGATTAGTTTGCTGTTAGATGTATTTCTCTTATGGTTAAGAATAGGTTGCTTTTGATGATTTAGTAGTTTGCTTCCATTTGTGATTTCTGTAGCAGGTTAAGCAGTGATTAGAGAATATTCAAAAGGCTAGCAATAGTTCCTTGGCCTCTCTTCCTCCCTTTGGGACCATGATTTGAGGCAAAGACTCTCTTGCTGCCCCAAAAACACAAATTTTCCTCATTCCTAAGACTTCTAGTGTTTGCAGCTCTCTAGTAGGTTGATAGTCCAGTTTTGCTTTGCTTTAGATCTTCTTTATCATGTTCACTTCTTGATTTGCAATAGTCTTTTTGCATGCTTTCTTTTCTTACAACATTCCCATCATTTCCTTCTATACATCATAGTTTAGGCCATTTTAATGCAAAACTATGTTTTTCCTAGGATGCACTCATTTCATTGGTTGCTTGATTTTCTTCATTGACTTTCAGTTTCTCTGTAGTAGATCTCTTCTAACAAATAGACCAGATTACCAGCAATCACACCCTCCATCTGATCCATGTCCTATAGGTCTCTCGAACCTCACTTCAATTTTGCCCTAATTTCCTTCATTTTTCATAGAAATTCTTCCTCTCTCCTTGAGCAAACCCAATCATCTTTCTCTCTCCTGGTGATTCAGGGTAGACCTTAGGCACCCTAACACCTCATTCCAACCTTCATCCACCTTTTACACCCACTCTCACACCCTTAAAACAACGAAAATTGCTCTCGGTCTCCTCCTGTAGGCCTCCTGTAGTTTTCCTATGTCCTCCTATAGTTTTTCTTGTAGGCTTTCTTTTGAAGGCCGAGTGTGGGAAAAGCCTCCAGAAGGCCACCTAAGACCTCCTAGGATCCATCCACACCATCCTACGTCCTCCCAAGCTCCAAAACCGCCCTCTAACGCCACCCGTTCGCTGCCACACTCACACACAATAAATTAGATGCATGTTAAATTCACATAAAAACACATAAAAATCCAAAAATATGTTTTTTGCTTATTTACTTCCAGAAATAGCATGGTTAGATGTTGTTTCCTTCCTTGAGTAGTTAATGGCATTTCTTTCATGGTTTTCATAGTGCTTTTGGCAAAAGTAGAATTAGCTTGTTAATTAGGGTTTACTAGGTTTTGCTTTACATTCCAGTCTTTCTCCTTTCTGCAGTTAGAAACTCATTTGTACAGTAATATTTCTTTCCTTTCATCACACATAGAGCTTCTTCTAAAATCTATAGAATTTGGCTTCATCTCCTAGTGATCTCGCCCAGGCTGACCAAGTGACAACCTGCAATGAGAACTAGTACTTGTGCATAGAGCACTGACGCTTCCAAGTTTGTTATGAACTATCGGGTTGATAAAAGTAAAGTTGGTAGCCCAGGAGTTGCAGCATTGTTGCTGCAATACTGGTGCTTACCACTTTTTAGCACCGTTAACAAGGAAGCGTCAGAGTATTATGTGATTATGCTTTCTTTTATTTCCTATGACAACATTCTGCTAATAGTTATTTCGGCAAAAGTAGACTAGTCATTTATTTATTTATTTATTTATTTTTTTTTTTTTCTGTTCTGCATTTATTTTCTTTCCTTTTCAATTATGCAAATTTCCATTCAGCAAATTCATTTTAGCTAGTTGCAATTTGTTTTTTTAATCACAATTTCAGTTTCTACAGGTACTTTTAGTGTGGGGAAAAAGAAACAAAAAACCAACCAAAAATATCTCCTTTCATGCCTCGTAGGAGTAGAGATAACTTAGGAATTTTTTTTCCCAACACCCCCACTGCTTCACACAGCCAACCTTCTCTCTTCTTCAGTGGCTTCAATCAAGAAGAACCCTTAGGTGAATATCTAGACATATTTGAAGAACCTATAGGGGAAGAAGAAGAAGAAACATTCCTCTGGAGCCGATGGCTGAAAACATAAATGCTAAGGGAAATGGAGAGAACAAAGTGGGCGGAGACAAAAGCCATCAAAGCAGTGACAGAGGAAAAAGTAGCTAAGTTTTTGAGGGAAAACATATTCTACAATTTTGGGTATCCGAGAGAGTTGGTCATAGACCAAGGCAGTCAGTTCACTTCCAACCTGATTGAAGACTTGCTCACACATCATAAGATGAAGCACAGGACTTCCACCCCTTACCATCCACAAGCCAATGGGCAAGTGGAGGTCACTAACAGAGCATTGGAAGCGATCCTAACCAAGGTAGTGAGAAGTAGCATAAAAGACTGGGTGGAAAGATTAGTTGAGGCCACTTGGGCCTACAACACAACATGGAAGACCACCACGGGTTCACACCCTATGAACTGGTCTATGGGAAGAAGGATTTTCTGTTAATAGAGTTTGAATTCAATACCCTAAGGATGGTAGCTCAGCTGGACCTAGACCTCAGCCATGCATAGAAGGAGAAATTACTTCAACTCAATGGATTGGATGAATACATATTGCAAGCCCTTCTCCATATAGAGGTAGTTCAGCATCAGAGAAAGATATGGCATGATAGAAATATCAGGGAGAAGCAATTCCAAGAGGGAGATTTGGCACTACTCTATGATTCAAGATACAAGGATTTCAAAGGCAAGCTAAGGACAAGATGGCTGGGACCCTACACTGTGGAGAAATGCAATGACAATGGTTTAGTTCTGATCAGAACCATTGATGATGAAGCCATCCCCATGCTTGTCAATGGACATCAGTTGAAGGTCTACAAGAAACCCCTCTCCAAGTGAGAGTTTGTTGAAGATTTGAATAAAACAGTGATGGTAGTGGAGCATGTCTTAGCTTCCACTTCACCCACTCACTAAAGAAAAAAGAAAAAAAATAAGGACTCAAGTGAAAACCTCCATGAGGTGCTTGAGTCCCATCATTGGGTTGAAAAGCTCTTCTGAGGTGGCCCAGTGATGTCAAAAAAAGAGGGAAAAGAATAAGATCCCTAGGTGAAAACCTCCCTTGGAGGCACCCAGGGCAGGCAATTAAGGTGAAAACCTCTCTGAGGCGCCTTAGTTGTTTTCAAAAAAAAAAAAAGAGAGAGAAAGAAAAAATGATTTTTTATTGCATTGTAGGTTTGCAGGAGGACTACAGGGTGCAGAAGAAGGTGCCAAGGGGACCTTGACATTAATACTAGCATCCATCTCATCTTCTCCACACCTTCCTCCATCATTTTTGGCATCTCTTTCACCCCACTGTACCTCTTCTTCCAAAATTGTGTTTTCTACAAGAGGCTCTGTTTTTTCTACAGGAGGCTCCTGTAGGAATTACAGAGAGCCAAAAGTGTCTACAGGAGGTAGTTTGAGGGACAAGAAAAGCTTCATGAGGAACCTATAATCCCTCTTACCATCTTCAAACCTCCTTGCCATAATTTCCAAGCTTGCATCACACTCCAAGCATCATTATTATTTTTTTTCCTTTCCAAGAAAAAACACAGAAAAATAGTTTTTCAGTTTTGAAAAAAAAACAAAAATAAAAGGAGGAAAAGGCACCATTAACTTTACCTAAAGCTTACCTACTATCCCTCCATCATTCATCTCCATCTCTGGCATCATTCTTGAGCTCCAAGCACAAGGAAATAACTGAAGTTTCAAGGGGAGAAGCAACTACAGGAGCTCCTGTAGGAATTCTTGTAGCAACTGATCCCATAGAAGTCCAGCACCAATAGCAAGGGACAACACATCTGAACAGCTCCAACAAAAGAAGAACCTGCAAAACACACAACAACACATCAGCAAAGAGAGACAACATGCATGAAGGAAAATGAAGGCATGCAATAGAGAAAGTCACATCATCTCATAGTCGATGGTAGCAAATACACTTGGTTTACAGGTAAGTAGCTAAGTCACTCCTCTATCTACATTTGTGTAATTAGGAATCATACGAAGGAAATGAGATGGTTGAAATCGAAAGAGGGAAAGGTGGCCAATTAACTTTGCCACCTTCATTTAGTTGACTCCACTTAACCGAGATATCACCCACACGTGCGCACAGTCAACTCAAGCAAAAGATGCAAAGGACAGGTAGTGGGAGGAAGAGTTAACTCCAATGCAGTAATGAGGGGATGATTATGAGGGGGTCATGATGACCAAGTAAGTGGGGACCAACGGTCCTAATCTGGGCAATGTACACCTTGCCATCTCAACACTCATAATCGAAAACAACCATAAAAGGTAATGAGCACTCCTCCCTGCGCATTCTCACCACCTTTTCTTTAGTTTCTCCTTGTAACTCAGCCACACAACAATCTTCTTATGCCCCCACAGCCTCGTATCCACCATCCTCCATCGATTTCCTCCATATTTTTGCTCTCGGCATCTTCTACAGGAGCCCTACAGGTTTTCTACAAGAGCACCTACAGGAAATCTATAGGAGGGACAATAGGCTTCTACAAGAGGGGCAGTGAGTCATTTTGAAGGGAGGAAACATGATTTTTGGCATGAATTTCAGTCTGAAGAGGTAGGGTTCATGAATTCCCTTTGTTGAATATCAAAATGTGAAAGAGTTGGTCTCAAATTGAAGATAAAATGAGTCTTTAAGAGGGTAGAAATACATAAAAAAAAAAATTGTTTAAAAAAAAAAACACAGTCCCCTCTGTTTTTCTATTTCACTCAAAATTCTTTGTCTCCACCTCCATATCTGGTTTTTCAAAAGAATTATAGGCAGTATGATAGGGGGGTTTATGAGAAAAGAGCCCACTAACTCCACTAGACTCCATGCACATCCTCAAGTGGTGGAAATATTTACAAGGGAAAACTAGATGAATTTCTTTGAGAAGTTTAGAGGGTTTGATGATGAAATTTCCCATGAATTTGCTCTCTCTCTGGTCCCTCACACAAGAACTCATGCTACTATAACCATTAGAGGCCTCTCCATTGAAATAACCCCTGAATTCATTAGTAGGGTCACTACCCTTCCTCTTGGGCTGCCTTGGAGTAAAGATGAGAAAATAATTGGCCAGACTGCCAAGAGGAAATTTTTCCAAGATAATGAAACCCCTGTTGAAGACAAAAATGGAATTAGGAGGGCTAGTGTACCATATCCCTAGGATGAGGTTAGCTACCAAGTGATCAAATACATTTCTTGTGAGGGGAGGCACATCATTGTTTATGGATATCATTTCAGAATCCTCCAAGAATTGAGATATGGCATGGATACCCCAGCACATCAAAAGCTTAGTATCCCTTACTTTCTCCTTCAGTCCCTTATTGACTCCAACACCAAGGTACAAGAAGGAAATTCATAGCAGCTAGCTCACCATGGCCTAATCAAGATCCTAGTAGAAGAAGCCATCCATACCCTTACAATCCCTATAGCATGGGAAGTTTTTAGAAATATGACAGTTGAGGATGACATCAAGGCATTAACCTATGATATCAATCCTGCTGTCAGTGAGGAGGGAGAACAACAAGGAGGAGAATATGAAGCTAGTGGTGACATAGCAGAGCAAGAGAGGAAGGAGGAAATAAAAGAAATAGAGGAGGGGAGAGTTGAAGAGACAGAACATGAGGTAGAAAAAGAGACAGAGCAGGAGGAGGAAAAAGAGATAGAAGAGGGAGAAAAGGAGGCAGAGAGGGCAGAGCAAAGAGAAGAGTCCCCTGAAACTTTGGAAAGAGAAGTAGCAGCTGCCCTCACTGCCCTCAGTACACCAGTCAAGTAGAAGCAGAAGAGGAAAAGAAAAACCTCCATGTATTTCAGGGCAAGGAAGAGTACTAGAATTAAAACAGGAAAACCTTAGCCCTCATCAAAGACTCCCATTAACATTGAAGATTCACCATCTGCCAAGGTGAAAGAATCTCCTTCCAAGACACCCATAACCTATGAAAGGAGGACTACAAGATCTTCTACATGGAAGGGAAAGGAAATTCTACAGGACCCCAAACCAGACCTACAGGAGGCTAAAACAGTCCTACAGGAGACACTGTCCAAACTACAAGAGACACAAAAACTTGAGGAAAAGATAGGAGGACAGCTAGAGGTGAAAGAGGAAGCACAAGAGCTACAAGAACCTGACCCCCAGCCTAATCTTGACTCCTATTATAGACTACTTGAGGGAGGCAAGATAATCCCATAGAAATTTGCAATTCCACTGTTTTTCAAATTGGAAAAAGAGAGAGTGAGAACGCATAGGTGGATGCAGATAGCCAAGTCCAAAGGAGTTGAGGATATTGGCCACATGGAAGACAAACTTAGGGAAATGGGCAGGGAATTGAGTGCTCTCAGAGACAGAGAAGCCATTACAAGAAGCCACCTTGAGAATGAGAATGAATTACTAAGGAGGCAGCTGCAAGAGAAAGAGACTCATTTGGCATACATGGCCAGCTTATCCATAGAAGCATTACAATGCAGAACACCAACCAAATCTTATGGCCTCTATCTGAAGGATTAATGGCTTCAATTCCAAATAAAAACTTTGGCACAAAGAGGAATAATGCCTTTGTAAGATTATAGGTAGATCATGGATTTGTGTGACCAAAGCACCTTCGAGGACAAAGCAAAGATGGTAGAGTTCTATCTACACAACATGGCCCTCACAGACCTGAATGTGTGGGACCCCAATGCCAAGCTAGGGGATCTGTAATTAATGGCCATGTCGTCATGGATGAACCATGAAGAATTGAGGGCAACAGAAATGAAAAGATTGTTAATAAAAGAGCAGAATGAACCATTGATGATAAGAGCTGAGCCATCAGATCCTATGGCACTCATCAGCACGCACAACTTGCTTGTCAATGACCCTCAGACTGCCCCTAAATATCTAGCCAATCAGGAACAAACCATTGCACACTTTGAAGATATGCTTAGGCTACTTGGGGATGACTGTGTGCATGCATGCATGAGAAGATGGAACACCCTACCCCACAGCTTGCAGATCAGAGAATACCATTCCCCCATGAGGCTGAAGGAGGCATTGAAAAGAGTGCCAATGTACAAGCACTCCATGCAAAGGCTGAAGGTCAACTGGATTAGCCTCAAATTGAGTCCTCCACTCATATTAGGCATGCTGGAAGGTAGAAGAGAAGAAGAAGAGAAGGAGCAGTGGAATGACATAGAAAACAAGGCAGGATTTAATGGAGAACATAAGCAGACCACATCAGAAGCTTGGAATGCTAGGGAGGCCACCAGGGCCATGAAAGACCAAGAGATTGACTAGGTTGCTCAGAGGATGAGCAACACCTTCAGTAGGGGGTTGATGATGAGCCTCATAAATGGATAATTATATGGGCTCATTTTACCTCCTAACCTAGTCAAATCAACTATTCTCTTAGCTTATTGTATGATTTTCTGATTATATTTATGCTTATAGGGTGAGTTGAGTTAGTTATTATGCCATGTGGTCTAACATGTATTTAATGCAGATTATTAATGGATTTCGAGGTCAAAGTCAAGGATCTAGTGGTCAAACTGAAACAATAACTCAAAGTAGACAGTGGAGAGGAATTGTAGGAGGGAATCTCCCTCATTTATTGCTCCTCACTTTGAATTCCCATTCGGATTACAAGCAACCAAATCGTGCACTAGAAGGCAAACGAGCAAGTGGAAGATGATTGATAGTTATCTCGAGTTTTGGGAGCCAAGCCTCCCTAATTTTAAGGAAGTCGTTGGTAGCTTCAGATGTATAAGTAGAGAGGCCTAGGGCCTCACTAGGGTCAACTTTTTTTTTTTTTCTTGTGTAAACTCTGCTCAAATTTCGAGCTTACTATTTTATGACAGTTTTATGTAATCATGCTATTTTTTGATAATGAAGATGGAATCCTTTTTGAGCTAGCACTAAGTTACCTTAGAGGGATGAAGCTCTTGGGTTAGGGCCCAATCCAAGCAGCCAAGCTTCTCTTTACTTGTATTTGTATGCTTTACTTCAGTTTGTATATTAGTTTGCTGTTAGATGTATTTCTCTTATGGTTAAGAATAGGTTGCTTTTGATGATTTAGTAGCTTGCTTCCATTTGTGTTTTCTGTAGCAAGTTAAGCAGTGATCAGAGAAGATTGAAAAGGCTAGAAACAGTGCCTTGGCCTCTCTTCCTCCCTCTGGGACCATGATTTGAGGCAAAGACTCTCTTGCTGCCCCAAAAACATAGATTTTCCTCATTCCTAAGACTTCTACTGTTTGCAGCTCTCTAGTAGGTTGATAGTCTAGTTTTGCTTTGCTTTAGATCTTATTTATCATGTTCACTTCTTGATTTGCAATAGTCCTCTTGCATGCTTTCCTTTCTTACAACATTTCCCAACATTTCCTTCTATACATCATAGTTTAGGCCATTTTAATGCAAAACTCTGTTTTTCCTAGGATGCACTCATTTCATTGGTTGCTTGATTTTCTTCGTTGACTGTCAGTTTCTATGCAGTAGTTCTCTTCCAGTAGTAGGCAAAATTACCAACAACCACACCATCCTTCTGATCCATGCCCTATAGGTCTCCCAAACCTCACCTCAATTCTGCCCTAGTTTCCTTCATTTTTCATAAAACTTCTTCCTCTCTCCTTGAGCAAACCCAATCATCTTTCTCTCTCATGGTGATTCAAGGTAGACATTAGGCACCCTAACACCGCATTCCACCCTTCATCCACCTTTTCCACCCACTCTCACACCCTCAAAACAATGGAAATTCCTCTTGGACTCCTTCTGTAGGCCTCCTATACTTTCCTTGTTTTCCTCTTGTAGTTTTTCCTGTAGGATTTCTTTTGAAGGCAAAGTGTGGGAAAAGCCTCTAGAAGGCCACCTAAGACCTCCTAGGATCCATCCATATCATATTACATCCTCCCAAGCTCCAAAACTGCCCTCTAACGCCACCTGTTCGCTACCACACTCACACACAATAAATTAGATGCATGTTAAATTCACATAAAAACACATAAAAATCCAAAAATATGTTTTTTGCTTATTTACTTCCAGAAATAGCATGGTTATATGTTGTTTACTTCCTTGAGTAGGTAATGGCATTTCTTTTATGGTTTTCATAGTGTTTTTGGCAAAAGTAGAATTAGCTTGTTAATTAGGGTTTACTAGGTTTTGCTTTACATTCTAGTCTTTTTCCTTTCTGCAGTTAGAATAGCATATGTAGAGTAATTTTTCTTTCCTTTCATCACACATAGAGCTTCTTCTGAAACCTATAGAAGTTGGCTTGAGCTCCTAGTGAGAACTAGTACTTGTGCATATAGCACCGATGCTTCCAAGTTTGTTATGAACTATTGGGTTGATAAAAGCAAAGTTGGTAGCCCAGGAGTTGCAACATTCTTGCTGAAATACTGGCGCTCATTAGTAAAACACATATAACACACACTAGATTTGGTTCTAGCACAAGTACCAACATTGCAAAGTAAAACAAAGTTAACATGCACTCGATTTTCTTCTAGCATAAACACAAGCATTGCAAGGTAAAAAAAATCTTGTGCGTGTTAGATTTGTTTCTAACACAAACACGAGCATCACAAGGTAAAACAAATATAGCATGCCCAAACACCAACATTGTAAAGTAAAACAAATCTAACATGCACTATATTTTCTTCTAACATAAACACGATTATTACAAGGTAAAAAATATAGCACATAGTAGATTTGTTTCACCATACAATGTGATTTTATTTGTGCAAAAAAGAAATCTAGTGTGTACTATATTTATTTTACCTTGTAAAATTTTTATTATTCTTGTTTATTTTATTATAAATATAATGATGAAAGAAATGATAATGTTTATAATTCATATTTTCTTTAATAATTAGAAAATATTTGGTAATAGTTAATTTTATTTTCAGAAATAATGGACTATGAAGCCATACAAAATTTAAAGTAAGCATAAGGGAGAAGAAAGTTCAGGAAATATGCCACTAAAATTTGGTTTAAATCCTATGGAATTTTCAAAATTTGATTATATTTTGCTACAAACGGTTAGGGATAATGCGAATAAATGAATGTTGATTAATGAAGTTTGAGCTATCATTTTCCTATAGTGAACTTGCATATGGTTTGAAATTCCTTGTTCTTATTGTCAGCATTGTAGTGTTGGTATTAATGTTTGATGCAGAGGTCTTGATCCATGCAGAGGATTGCCAAACTATGTCTTCAGGATCCTGGCTTGTTGCATAGGTGTTTAGCCATTATGATGATGTTCTTAATGATGCAGAGGAGTTCGATGAGGCTTTGACAAGTCCTACACATGTTGAAGAAGGTGTCTTAGAAGTTGGAAGCAGTTTCCCTGGGTTTTCACTGAGTTTTGGGTTTGAAAACAAGGTAACTCGAGTTTCTTGAATACAACCTACATTAGTAACTCGAGTATCCTTCATTATATCTAAATTACCCCTCCTAGTAACACTTTTCATGAAGGGAGGACCAATGTTACCCTGTATAGACTTAGTCCTTTGTATTCATCGCACATTCCAATGATTTCCAGTAGTTGAAATTAAGGTAATTGCTCATGGTAATGATTGGAAAGGTTGAATTGACTTTATCTATTTTTGGAATAAGTGTTTAAGGTGTGAATTTCTTTATTATTTGAGTAGTGGAGAAGACGGATCAAATGTGTTAAATAGATGAACAAATGGATCAATGCAAGGTTAGACAATGTGCATAGAACGAACAAAGGTCTGTGTAGATGCCAGAGGTCAAATCCTACAACTAGTGAATACACAAAAGTCAATGACAAAGATAAGAGATCAGAAAGGTGCATGAGGAGGCTAATAATGGTGACTAGTGACTGAGAGGCAAAGCTTGCTCTTTTATTTGAGACAAAATAATCAAATGTTGTAGTAGAGGTAAATTAGAGTTAGATTATTTTGGATTAGATACAAAATTTAGAGCAGAGAGTGAGGAGATGGTGGAAAGGGGTAGCAAAAAGATGATTCATCTAGCATATTGAGAAGAGTGCAAGGAGATGGTGCAAAGGGAGCTTTGATGATTTGTTGTTATTGATATGTTTATCAAATCATCTTATGTAGTGTTTGTTTTGATCATTTTGATCATTTTATAGAGGACTGATATGTTGTTTTTGAGTTGTGTAGTTATCCATGGAGTTTAGTTTCAAAATGAATGAAAGCATGGCTCTGAGAGTTTGAGGAGGCAGTGGTTGAACAAGATAGGGGTGGTGGTTGGAAAAATAGTATATAGGAAGTAGCATTTCCATCCAGTGGTGGCTAGATAGTCTAGTTGTGGTTGGGTAAGGCTTGATGGGGTAGGTGGCTTCCAGCATGTGGTGTCCATCAAAATTGTGTGAGTAGAGACTTCTTAGATAGTGGTTGCAAGAAAAACTATCTATAGGGGTAGTGGCACCCTTCCGATGGTGGCCAGTGAAAAAGATGTAAAGATTTGAATGATAATAATAAGAGAACGAGAAGAAACACAACAACAACAGGTGTTTTTTCTTCCCTTGAGGGTTCCCACTAGAAATACTCGTGTCTCCTTGTGCATGTGTGTGTTGATGTTTTTCATGGATCTTATGTGTTGATTTATACAATATTTATCTACTGATGTTATGATTTGTATGGTTGTTTAGTGATTTGGAAAATAGGGCTAAAATTGTATAAATTCCATCACGTCACTGATTCAACCCCCCAATAGTGATCTACATTTCTAAAAAGTGGTACCAGATCCAATTTCTCTCCATTGAAGCTTGACTGCTAGAGAGTTGATTGTGGACCATGACCAATAATTTTTTTGGACCCTATAATAGGTGGGTAGAACTACCTGTGGTTTTGTGCATGGGCTTTTCACATGGTTTTGAGCATGATGGTTTTTTGCCCATGGTATTTTGAAGATCCAGTCAAGGGAACTATGGTTATGTTCTAATCTAGGGTTAATGGATTAGGGTTTATGAATGCTTCGGCATGTATATATATGTATAGTAATATTAAAAGGAACATAATGAAAAATCAATCTGGTAGTCCCAGTTTTGGGATCCAAGGGAAAATCTCTGTGTATTTGTTTTTTGTTTCTCACCATTGTATATTTTCTGTTTTTTAATAATTACTTTGCATGTAATTTATGTACATGGTTAAAAACTACATTTGGTATGAGAGCTACTTTGTCTTCAAGCGGATTCCTTTGATGTTGAGGGGTTTTTCTCGGGCCTATGGTAGACCCTATTCAGTGGGAGATTTGTGGGATCAATTCTTTCAGTGAAAGAAGATGGCGAGTAGTGGAAAGATAGAGAATGAGAAATTTAATTGTCAAAGTTTTGAGTTCTAGAAAATCAAGATGGAGGATCTGCTAGTGGATAAATATCAGTGGATCGTGGTAGATTTGGGTACTAAACCAATGTCAATGTCAAAAAAATATTGGGCGAAGTTGGATTGGAAAGAAAAGAGCACAATATGGTTCTGTATATCAGATTCAGTATTGTTAAATGTATCAGGGGAAGCTACATTGAAGGATTTGTGGGACAAGTTCGAGACTTTGTACCATTTGAAGTCTCTAGTGAACGAACTATTCCTATAGAAAAAGATGTATAACCTGAGGATGAAGGATGAAGACTCAATGATAGAACATCTGAAAGTCTTCAATATTATGGTATGCCAGTTGTTATCAGTTGATATAAAAATTTTAGATGACGATAAGTGCATCAATTTGTTGTGTTCTCTACCATATTCGTGGGATAGTCTGGTTGTTGCAATAGGTAGCAATACAACTACCTTACTGTTGGCGGATATGAGATAAAAAAATTATGGAGAGCCATAATGGAGATGCCTTGTATGTACGAGGACAGTCCCAGAATAGAAGCAAAGATAATTCCTCGAGTGGGAGATCTAAAGTTAGAGGGAGATCTAAATCTACAAGAAAACCTATAAAGGTGTGTTGAAAATACTGAAAAGAAGGGCACTTAAAAAAAGACTGTAGATCTAAAGCTACTGAGAAAGAAAGGGATCTGATGGTCCTCCTTCTGTAGAGATGAAAACCACCTTAGATTAAGGTGGGGATGTGTACTTGGCTTCTTCTTCAAGTACACATGTAGATCATGAGACATGGATGATTGACTTAGGTGCATCCTTTCACTTCACTCCCCATAGGGAGTGGTTATGCAAGTATGAGAAATATGATGGTGGTGAGGTCTTCTTAGGGGATGGCAGGAAGGCTAGAATTGACATGCGTGGAAAAGTCAAGCTAAAGTTGCAAGGTGGAAGGATTAGAACATTTCTAGGTGTTCTGCATATTCCTGCATTGGCCAAAAATTTGATGGGTGCAACAATTTTGTGGTTCCTAAAAGTGGAGCAAAAAATCTAGTGGTCTCTAGAGAAAATACCATGCTATGGTATTAAAGGCTTGGAAATATTGGAGAGAAGGGCCTTCGAATACTACATGTTAATGGTATGGTAGAAGGTATGTCTAAATTCTCTCTGGATTTCGATTTCTGTGAGCATTGTGTATATGGGAAGCATAATAGGGTGAGTTTCTCCTCTGTTGCTAAGAGGGTGAAAGGGATATTAGAGCTTGTGCATAGTGATGTGTTTGGACCTATGTCGGTTCCATCACCGGGTAAGTCTGTGTACTATGTATCATTTATAAATTACTTCTCAAGGAATACATGGATATATTTCCTCAGGAAGAAATTTGAAGTCTTTGTTAGGTTTAAACAATTTAAGGCTTTGGTCGCGAAAACCATACAGAGAAGAATATAAAGGTGTTGAGGATAGATAAAGGTGGAGAGTTTTGCAAGAAGAAATATGAAGAGTTCTATAAGAAGTGTGGTATAGCATAACAAAAGACTACTCCATACAAACCTCAACAAAACGAAGTTGCAGAAATAATGAACAGGACATCGATGAAAAAGTCAAGAAGTATGCTGAGTGGTGTCGGGTTAGCACAATAATTGAGGGAAGAGGCAGTGGAGACTACATTTTACCTGGTTAATAGATCACCTTCATTAGCGTTGGAGGATAAAACTCCACATGAGGTATGGACTGGTAAGAAACCCTGTTTTTCACATCTGAGAGTATTTGGTTGTGATGCATATGTACATGTTCCAAAGGATAAAAGAACTAAGTTGGATAGTAAATCTAAAAGGGGCATCTTTATTGGGTATAAGGATGGTTTAAAAGGTTATAAGGTTTGGAACCCATAAACAAGGAAGGTTGTTTACAGCTGAGATGTAGTTTTTGGAGAGATGAAAGATGTTATTAAACATGAATTCCTACCAAAGGAACATGAGAAGATAGAGTATGAGATAAAGGAGGAAGAAATCAGACTGTACAATAGAACATGAATCAGAAGATGAAGAGCCACAAACTCCAGCAGTGAGAATATTAGTTCGAGAAAGAAGGCAACCATAAAGGTATAGTCCATTTGCTTTCTATTCAAATTTTGCTTTATCAATTACTGATGATGATCCCAAAATTTTCAATGAGTGAGTAGATGCATAGGATGGAAAAATATGAAAAGTGGCCATGGTTGATGAAATGTCATCTTTGGACAAAAATGAGGCTTCGGATTTGGTGGATTTTCCGCCTGGAAGGAAACCAATTGGAAGAAAATGGGTGTTTAAGAAGAAGATGAATGCAGAAGGCAAGGGGGATAAATACAAAGCTCGTTTGGTAGCAAAAGGTTATTCCCAGGTGTCGAGAATTGATTTTGGTTATATTTTTTCTCTTGTTGCCAATGTAGCTTCTATTAGATTGCTTTTATATGTTGTTGTTGCTTTTGATTTTTAGGTAGAACAGATGGATATGAAGACAAAATTACTTCACGGGTTTCTGGAAGAAGAGATCTACATGAAGCAAACTGAAGGCTTTGCAGTGAAGGGAAAGAAAGAACAGGTATGCAGGTTAAAAAAGTCTTTGTATGGGTTAAAACAGTCACCAAGGATGTGGTATCATAAATTTGATACATATATACGAGGACTTGGCTTCACTAGAAGCAAAGCATATCACTGTGTGTATTTTAAATTAATTGGAAACTGTGTTATTTATTTGGTCTTGTATGTGGATGACATGTTTCTGATTTAAAATGACAAATAAATTATCCAGGATTTGAAGACCCAATTGTCCTCCAAATTTTACATGAAGGATCTTGGTGCTGCAAACTATATTTTGTGCATGGAAATTAAACAAAATCGGGCAAAGAGGAAGCTCTGGTTAAACCAAAGGAAGTATGTCGAGATAATACTGCAGAGGTTTAATATGAAAGATAGTAAACCGATGAAGGTTCATATTCCTGTAGGTGTAAATTTATTTGCTAAACAGTGTCCCAAGACACAAGAAGAGGAAGAGGACATGTCCCATGTTCCATACGCAAGTGAATTCAATAGCCTTCTATATGGAATGATTTTTACTAGACCAAACATTACACATGCAATGGGAGTATTGAGCAGGTTTATGTCAAAACGAAAGAAGGAGCATTAGACAACAATGAAGCAGGTTTTTAGGTATTTTCATGGCAGTAGTGATTATGGTTTGTTTTACCAAGGAAGGCTAGGATTGGACAAAGTTTTGGACATCCATGGCTTTGTTGATGCAGAATGGGCTGGAGATCTGGATCAAAGAATATCTACTAGTGGGTATGTGTTTAACATATTTGGAGGTGCAATGAGTTGGATGAGCAAGAGACAGTCTGTAGCGGTACTTTCAACGATAGAGGTAGAATACATGACATCCACTCATACAAGCATGGAAGTTGTTTGGTTGCATAGATTGTGTTCAAGTATGAGGTTAGTACAATGAGATATATGGATATACTGTGACAACCAAAGTATAATTTTCTTGAAAAATAACCCTTCTTATCATTCAAAGACAAAGCACATTGATGTTCAGTATCAGTTTGTGATGGTTATGGTTGAGGACAAAAACGTGTTGTTGGTAAAGGTGGACACTTTGAAGAATGATGCAAATTCATTGACGAAGTCTATGAGTATTGAGAAGTTTTCTTGGTGTAGAGAAACAATGGGCTTTGTAAGGTTGGACCAATGACTAAGCTCTCTTGTTACCCCCGATGTGGAAAAGAAAACAAAAAATGGGAGAATGTTGGGTGTGTGTTATATTATTTTCATGACTAGTTGCGCATGTGGTGGGGGGGGGGGGGCGCCTTTGCGCCTGGAGCAGTACAGGGTCATGTGGGGGGGGGGGGGGGGGCTTTGCAACTGGCGTAGTACGGGGTCTTTAGGGGGGGGTGCAGCCCCACTGTCGGGGGATTTTAGGGGGGCAGTAGCCCCCCTATATGGGGTCTGGGTAGCACCCTGAGAATTTTCTTTTGGACCTTATATTAGGTGGGCGGAACTACCTATGGTTTTGTGCATGGGTTTTGTACATGGTTTTGGGCATGACGGTTTTCTGCCCATGGTATTTTATAGATCCGGTCAAGGGAACTATGATTATGTTCTAATCCGAGGTTAATGTATTGGGGTTTATGAATGTTGTGACATGTATATATATGTATTGTAACATTGAAAGGAACATAATGAAAAATCAATCTGGTAGTCCCAGTTTTGGGATCCAGGGGAAAATTTATGTGTATTTTTTTGTGTTTCTCACCATTGTATATTTTCCATTTTTTAAGAATTCGTTTGCAGGTAATTTCTGTACAAGGTTAAAACCTACACATGTAAACAAAACATTTTTCATAATAAAACATGGAATAATTAATTGATAATGAATTTTAATTGGACTATTAATTAAGCTCTAAGAGTTAGCTTAAGTAGTTTAGAGTCAGACATGAAGTCCTTTGATATTGTTGCTAGTTGTTGTTGATCACAGGTTCAACTCTCTTTGCTTCCCTTGTGGTGAGGCCCCATAATTAGGGTTGATGTTTACCTAGTTTACCATCCACAAAATGTGGGGAACTACTATGGGGTTTCCTGTGTTTTCCTTCCATGTAATAAAAGAAAAAGAAAAAAAAAGGGACTATTCAGGGTTATTCAAGAGATGGGTCATAAATGGATGTCTTTAAATAGTTTGCATCATATGACATTCGATTTTACCATTCATCTGAACAATTTGTAAGTTCAGTTCTTAAATAAATTATTTCTAATAGAAATAACATGATGAAAGCCAACAACACATCAACCTATTTATTGAATCCTATTTAGATATATATATATCGATACACATTTATAAATTTACAGCACTTTTGAAATTATTTAAGATCTTAATGTAAGTCTCGTCTATTTGATTTTCAATCCATAACTTGTTATAACTATGTACTACTAAATAAATTACTTGTATATGAAATCATCTCATATAAGTCAATAAGTCAAGAAGTCATTTATTGAAATTTATATTCCTATCACGTGGTTTGATATTAGTGCATAAATGTACATTGTTGTTTTTGAAATAAAATTCCATGTAACAACAAATGTATAAAACGTGGAATACCAAATTGATTATAAGTGTTAAGTGGACTATTCAAGCTCATTCAAGAGATGAACCATGAATGAACATTTTAAAACATTTTGCACCATAATATGACATTTGATTTTCCCATCCATATTAACATTATTTAAATTTCAATTTTTAAATACATTATTTTTAGTTAATATAATCTCATATAAGCCAACAAGACATGAAGCTATTTGTTGAATTGTATTTAGTTATATGCTTCCATAATAAATGTTTATAAATGTAATGTATTATTGAAATAAAGCTCTTAATGTAAGAAAAGACACAAATTTTACAAGAAAAATAATTTATAATTATTTGATAATGCAATTTTTTTTCGAAGTGGTCTTTAATGCCATGAAATAACTCCTGCCTAGCCCACCCGAAAAAGCCACACTAGCTGGCCTAAACTACAAGACATAGCCCTGATGGAAACAAGGATATATGAACCCGCACCTCATGAAAAAGGGCCAAAGACTTGGAAATGGGGGCTTCAACCAACTGAGCTACCCATTAGGGCTAATTGATAATGCATTTTAAATGGTCTATCTTGATTTTTAATCCATAACTTTTTCTAACTATGTATTCTTAAATTAGTAACTCATAATTGCGATTATATCATATAATTCAATAATTCAAAAGTCCTTTATGACTTATATCTTCCTATCAGGTGGTTTAATACGAGTGTATAAATGTGACATTGTTGTTTTTCAAATAAAACTCATTGAAAACAAAATGCTTTTCCCAATACAACATAGAATAATTAAGTGTTAATGGCTGTTAAGTGAAATTTCAAGCTCATTCAAGAGGAAGGTCACAAATGGTTGTCTTTAGACCTTTTGCACCATTATTATGACATTTTTTTACAAATTACAATTAATTGATAATGAATCATAAATGGTATTTAAACAAATTATTTGATAATTATTTATAAGTGATTGATGTGGTCTAAACCTCCTCTTGGAGCTTTCTAAAAGCACTAAGGGGATGCAAAATTTAGCCTAAAACATATTTTAGTTATTAACTTTATGGTAGACTAATTTAAATGAAGAAATTGCAAGGGAGGCACTCCCTACAAAGTCTTACATTGACATCCTCACAACACCGTCATATTTTGACCAACAACTCCCCCCTGGGTTGTGGGAAACTTGGAGGTGAGAGTTGTTAAGCACAAAAATTAGACATCAAGAATTATGGTATATTATCAGTAACTATAATACCTTACTTTGATGCTAGACATACTAATTGATTTAATTGATTTCTACTTAGAGCTACTTTCATACCCCTACCGTGTATCAATATTATTGTGCCTAACAATCCCATGTTTCACCTATTCATGGTCACTAATTGGTTTGACATTGCTAAATGCACTTATCTTATCTTATCTTAAGTTAGTATTATGATTACGTCAATAAGCACTATACAACCTAGGATGGCAAGACCTCGTGTAAACATTTAGACCCATAAATGTCATTGTTTACTAGGATAGGGGACGTCTCCATTAAATGTTAGTAATAGGATAATTAAGATAATTTTAGTTAGTCAATTGATGGGTTTATCGATGGTGATTTACAAGCCCATGGTATTGCATAACCCATGGTACTTTTCTGTGGTATTTGTAATGATGATGCCTACTTAAAGGCTTGAAAAAAATCATTATGGAATGTAAGAGTGCCAACTTAGATCCATGTTAACTCTGGAATTGATCCTTGTTGGTGCTTGGCATATCTCGATATAAGATGGATCTATGATAGTTTACAAAATAATTGATGTTAATAAAGACATTGTGTTGATTTTTATTCTTAAAAGAATAAAATTAAACATAATATGCTTCTTAAGTAATATTTTCTCTTGTTGATGATAAAATGTTATCAACCTCCTAAATTATATAAAAAATATGATACTTAATGCAAACAAAATTACTAATAGTGCTTGAAATTAAAATTGTTATGGTAACATACATACTGGTATAATTATATCGTTAAATAAATTTTATGGACAGTTTGAAATTGTTCCAACCTTCTACTAGAATAGTAACTCAACAAAACTAGTGCGGTATTTACTATCTCAGATTATAATTAAATTGGTTAATAATCCAATTAACCAATGGTTAAAGAAATTGTTTGGATAGGGCTGATCAAGGTTGGTTAATACTAGATTTGTTTTTGTTCACTCTCCAAGTTGGATCTTTCGCTCGACAACAATTTGATGTAGGGCCTATTGTTGTATATTGATAGAACAACCATATCATTGTGAGTTTTGATATACATGTGATGTAGTATGAAGGCATAATGTAGGATTCTATAGAACAACATTGATTATATGTTGAAATTAGATGTACTTGACATATGTAAATAACTGTTATTAGGATGGTTCCCTCTCCCACCGAGTGTTTCGCAAGAAAACTCATACAGAGCAGTATCTTCATGCTAGTTCCCACCATTTCCCGGCCCAGAAGATGGGTGTTCTCAACACCCTAGTGACTCGTGCCGTAAGGATCTCTGATGAAAGGAGCTTTGAGGAGGAGAAGTCCCATCTCCTTAATGTCTTTGTTGAGAACGGTTATAGCAGACATTTGGGACAAAAGGCTTTCCTCAAAGCTACTAAGAATTCGTTATCCAGAAAAGAACCTAAGGATCGAATTCCTGGTGTACATCTTCCTTATGTCCAAGGGACCACGGATAGGATTGCGAGGATTCTTAAGAAGCATAATGTCCCCGCAACCTTTAGATCTCTTAACACCATTCGTAAGTCCCTCAAATATGTGAAGGATCCTATCGACCCCAAAGACATGAAAGGTGTTTATATTATTCCTTGTTCTTGTGGGACCCCCTATATCGGTGAGACTGGTCGCTCCATTAACGAAAGGATTACTGAGCACGCAGCTGACCTCAAGAATATGAGAACCAAGTGTTCCGCTTTAGTAGAGCATGTGGAGAAAACCAATCATCATGTTTGCATCGAAGAAGCTAGTGTGATTGCTAGAGTGTCGCAATTTCATCACCGGAAATTTAGGGAAGCCCTTGAGATTGAAAAAAGGCCGAACAATCTCAATAGAGAGGATGGCTGGAAGATCAGTAGTTGCTGGGTCCCAACCCTCTCCTTCTAGTCACTTTCTCCCTTTAGTGTTTTTTTTTTTTCAAATTCTTGATTTCTCTAATATTTAAACCCTTTGACTTTTAAACTAATATTAATATTTTTATTTGATTTAATTTGCTTTGATTTATTTATTTGATATATATATATATATATTTATGATTATGATTATTATTTGTTTCCATTATTATTATTATTATTATTTTTTTTAATTTATTTATTTTATTTTATTTATTATTATTATTATTATTATTATTATTTTTTAATTAATTATTATAATTTTTTTTTGAATACTTGAATTCTGTAATATTTATTTTTGACTATTAAACTTTTTTGTTTATTTTTAATTTTATTTAATTTTATTTTTATTTTTATTTTTTTACTGTTTTTACTCTTAATAATCTATATTGTAATCTCTCTAATATTTTTATAGGGATACTCTTTGACTTCAAATATGATACTAATCTATTTATTTTAATATATATTCATAAATATAGGTCCTTTAGCTTTTATTTTAAAATAGAAATAACTATTTATAGATTATTCTATTTTTAACTTATTCAACTAACTAATATTTATAAACATCTTTGATAACCAATTAATTTATTCATTTATTTTCTTAATTTAAATTAAGATTTAAATGTCCCTTAACTTATATTTTATTTAAATTGTAATTAACTTATATTTAATTAAAATATAATCTCTATGACTTGATTTATTTTATAATTATAATATATTAACTCGCTTATTCTAACATATATTTGCAATTATAAAAATGGTCCATTTATTAAGAAATTAATAACTGAACTTACTTAATTAAATAAATTATGCCCTTCATGGTCTAACTAGCCGTTCCCTGGTCAATCTAGCTGTTATCATTTTAGCTGTTACCTGATCTGGAAATTTGGTCATTGGACATTCTGCCCGATCTATTTATAATGCATAGCAAGATCTGCTCATTCAACTTGTCCTGACGATGAACCACACTGGTTGGTTCGAAACGCGTCGGAAAAAATATTTCTATGTGATTTTCGCCGAAGATTCTTCTCAAAATTGATATGGATCACAGAAGCCTAAATTCTCTAATATAAAACTTGTTGGTTTTTCCTAGTTGAATAAAAAATTAAATTGTTTAATAATACTAATATACATAATATTCTTGTCATCAAATAATATTTATCAACTTTTTAATAGGAACCATAAATAATGTTAGAAGAAATAATGTAAGGAGCCTAGGAATGACAGTGATATCGCAGTTTGGAGGCAGAGCACTGTGTGAGTTTGGAGGTTGAGTGCTGGGGTTTAGCATGGAAGTGGTTACGTAGTATGGAGGCTGTCAAGTCAGATTTCTGCAATGAATAATAAATGGTGGTATCGGGTCGATGTGAAGAACGGGAGATGGCTTTCGAATGCGAGTCCGTCGACATAGAACCAGCGCTAGAAGACCTTCTCGCTTGCTGGGGTCATGACGTATCCGAGAAAAATATACAACACTTCTTCCCGAATAGTGCAGTGTACCCTCGGTTTCTTGACAAGGCGGTGGGAGAAGGGGGTTTGAAAATAGGAGCTCAGGAAAGGGTCCCTGTCACAAATCTTATTTTGGAAGGGTTGCCCCCCAGCCTGTCGAAGGCTTCGTCCAATGAAGAGGCAGGAGGGGAGCCGAAAGGATCCGGAGAAGAGGGACAAGTGAGAAGACTGGCCCCCACCTCTGGCGTTGGGGTAAAAAGGTCGGCTGTGGAGGCGGAAGAAGGCAACAGAGACCCTATTGAAAGAAGAACTGAGTTGCTTGGGGCAAAAAAGGCAGATGCTCCTGTTAAAAAGAATCCAGGAGAGGGAGAAGCCAAGAAGGATGTCGGGGGTGGAAAGTAGAAGAAGAACAAACCTATCAGAATAAAGGAGGAGCGCCCTAGTTGTGTTTTTGGAGTGGATATTCGTATAGATTAGGCGATGGAAGCCTCAGAAACCTTTTTAGTTGGCAGAGTCCATGGAAGAAAGTTCTCGGTAGACTACATCAAGGTTTGGGCTCAGTCAGAATGGAAAGAAGCACTGGGTCAGCCAGAACAGATCAAGAATTTGGACAGAGGTTGGTTTTGCATTCGGTTTGGACAAAAGGAGCATGTCGATTGGGTGTTGGAAAAGAACTGGAGCTTCGGGAAGAGGCCAATCTTATTCAGAAGATGGATGCCCCTGTTTGATGCCCAGAAAGAAAAAGCGGTGGAGTCTCTAGTCTGGGTCAAATTACCGGGTCTCCCTATGCAATTCTGGACTGACTCGGCCTTCACTTCAATTGGTAATACCCTGGGGAAGTTTCTCGACATTGATAGATCATATCTACGAACACATGATTGGGGAGTTGCTCGTATCCTGGTAAGTCTAAACCCCAGAGAAGGTCTGGCGGACGCTATGAACCTGAAGTATCGAGGTCTTGAGTTTATTCAGACCCTGGACTATGAAAACCTCCCTTTCAGATGCCATCGTTGCCATCAATATGGTCATCTGGCTTGGGAGTGTCCTCTCAGACATCGTCGACACTGAAGACAAAGGAGAAGTGGAAATAATCTGGAGGAAAACCAGAAGGTGTTCACACAGGAAGAAGAGGCTCAGACCAAGGAAAGCGACCTTAAGGCAATCGCTCAGGGATTGGTTCCGGAGCAAGGGAAGGTTGATGATCAGGAACAACCGGGGTTTGCAGCAAGTGAGTCTATCTCAACCACGATGACTTCCCTGGGACCCTCAGCAGTCTCTGAAAAGGTAGGGGTGGTTCACACGAGTTCATTTCTTTCCCCTTCCTCCTCCTTATGCTCTCCTATCACTTTATCTCAGTCTTGCTGTGATGAGTCTGGTCCTTTCAAGAAGCTCTTGAACGATATGCCGGACCTGAGGAAGGGTCAAGCCTCTTTAGACAGTGTTATCATGGCCATTCCATCCTCCCCTTTGATGACCTCTATTCCCATGGACGCTGTCTTTTCTATCCCTCCTATTGTCTGGAGTCCTGAACCCCCCTATAATCTTAGACCTTTGGCCAACAGAAAGGGGAAAGGGCTTGCTGTGGGAGGCCTGGAGCTGGATATGGTGTCAACAGGCCCGAGGAAGCTAAGAGGAAGGAAATCTAATCTGTCAAAGGCACAGTTGAAGGCTGTCATCGATATTGCTGACGGGAAGCAGATGTCTCTGCCAGGGGTGCTTAGAGCAAAGCAGACACCCTCTACGAGTTTACGATGATCATCTTATCCTTCAATTACAGGGGTCTAGCTAGTCTACCCAAAAAGCTAGCTCTGAAGGAACTAGTCAGGTCCAACAAACTTGATATTATTCTGCTATAAGAAACTCTGGGGAAGGGGGAAGAAGTTACAGGTTGCCTCGTTAAGCTTCTTCCAGGCTGGAGCTTTCATGTCATAGATGCTAATGGACATTCGGTAGCGGTGGCACTGGGTTTCAACAGGAAGGTTCTTCGAGAGATCTCCTCTTGGGGATCGGAAAATGTATCAGCTATGGAACTATACTCCAACGAACTATGCATCCCCTTTCTTATTCTTAATGTCTATGGTCCTGTTTTGGATCGGGAGAGGTTCTGGAACCCCTTCTTCGCTAAATCTTTTATGGCGCACCCAAACCTTATAATCAGCGGAGATCTTAATTTTTCTTTGGGGATGATAGAATCTTGGGGGGTCAGAGCCAGGGCAGATCCCCTTTCTGATTTCTTTCTAAATAAACTGGCCTCTTCTCTCCTGGTGGATGTCTCCCCGCTCAAGATGCGCCTGACATGGAGGAACTGAAGAATAGGAGAAGAATGGATTGGGAAGAAGCTTGATCGATTCCTTCTCTGTGATTCGCTGACTGAAAAGTTACAGGCTTTTAGACATTGGGTTGGGGAAGGCGGTCTCTCGGATCATTTCCCTATCTTCCTAGAAGTGAAGGGTGCTTTCTCTAAACCGGGCACTCCTTTTAAATTTAATGCCTCTTGGCTTTCGGATGCATCCTTTATTAGCCTTTTCCATAGCACTTGGAAGAAAGTTGATCTCAACGAAGATGAGAGTCGCAGCAAGGCTTTCATGGATAATTTAACAAGGATGAAGGTCACCTCTAAGCAATGGGCCCTCCATAAGAAACTGAAGGAAGAAGAAACTCTGGAAAATGTCAACTCAGAGATTGCCCTTCTTGAAGACCTAGGCGATAATGGCTATGGAACAGCAGAGTCTTGGGCCAGACTTCAAGAGCTGGAGATGGAAAGGAGGAGAATTCTCCAGCTCAGGGAGGAGAGTTGGCACTTAAAAAGTAGAGCGATCTGGTTGCAGGCGGGGGACGATAACACCAAGTTTTTTCAGAATTATGCTAAAGGAAGGAAAAATTCTAACACTATCTGGGAAATGAAGAAAGCCAATGGTGATCTGGCACGCTCCTTTGAAGAGTTGGCATCATTAGGGGTCAATTATTTCAAGAATCTCTTCAAAGCGCCAGAGGAAGCTTCTATCGCAGAAGTTATAAGAGTCGCCCAGTTCTTTCCTAGGTTCATAGAGGAGGAAGGAAATGACTCCATCATGGCACCTGTTTCTAAGGAGGAGGTAGAAGACATTCTCAAAACTTTGCAAAAGGACAAAAGCCCCGGTCCTGATGGCTGGACTGTCGAATTTTTCCAACACTTCTTCGAATTCATTGGAGATGAGTTAGTGGCAGTTGTGGAAGACTCCAGGCGTACAGGATCAATATATCATCCCTTCAATGCCACCTTTCTAGCCCTCATTCCCAAATCTGATCTCCCGGGCTCTTTTGAAGAATTCAGGCCCATTTCCCTGTGCACCTGTGTTTACAAAATTATTGCAAAAGTTATTGCCTCCAGATTAAAACCTTTTCTCTCCAGAAACATTTCCCCTGAGCAATTTGGCTTTCTAGATGGCAGACAAATTCATGAAGCTGTAGGAGTTGCTCAAGAAACTCTTCATAGTCTAAAATTTGGGAAAAAAAGGAGCCATTGTGAAAATCGATTTGTCAAAGGCTTTTGACAGAATCAGCTGGATGTACCTTAGGCTTCTGCTAACTCATCTGGGTTTCAGGTATGACTTTGTGAGATGGATTATGAGCTGTGTTTCTTCATCTTCCATAGCTGTCCTGATCAACGGAGCGGCCTCCAGCTTTTTTAGTCCTGAACGTGGCCTGCGTCAAGGTTGTCCGCTCTCTCCCCTTTTGTTCCTGCTGGCAGTAGATGGCATCAGTCTTATGATTCATGACGCAAAAAGACAGGGGTCTCTCAAAGGTATTGAAGTAGCTGAAAATTTTTGGGTTACTCACCTCCTCTTCGTGGATGACATAATACTGTTCAGCAATGGTAGTCTCGAGGATTGTAAGACGCTCAAAAGGATCATGGACCTTTTCCTGAAGGCTACTGGTCTATGTATTAATGAGAGAAAATCCTCTCTCACGTGCATAGGTCTGTCCAGAGAGATGATGCGCAGCGTGGAGATGGTCCTAAATTTCGAAGTCAAAGCGCTGGAGGATACCTTTAAATACCTAGGTTTTTTTCTCAAACCTGATAATTACAGGATCAAATATTGGAATTGGATACTTGAAAAAATCGAATCCAATCTGAAACATTGGAGTTTTAGGTGGCTTTCTAGGGCAGGAAGGCTTGTGTTAATAAAATCTATTTTGATGGCAGTTCTAGTCTATTGGGCTAGTTTGACATGGGTTCCCAAAGGAATCTTATCCTCAACTGACAAATTATGCAGCAGGTTTCTGTGGGCGGGGTCCAAGTCAGAGAAAGTTACCCCGTGGATTTCCTGGGATAAAGTGGCTCGTCCTAAAGAGTGGGGAGGATAGGGGATAAAAAATCTTGCTTGCTTCTCCCAATCTTTAGTAGCAAAGCTCGCCTGGAGGCTCATTTCCTTTGACAACCTGTGGACCTCTGTTTCTAAAAGAAAATACATTGACCCTCTATCAACGATAGATTGGATCAGATTGCCTCTAAAGTCCTCCAAAAACTCCTCGGTGGTTTGGAAAGCTGTGGTCACTTCTGTCAAAATTATAGAGAAGGGTTTGGCTTGGAGTGTGGGGGATGGAACTCAGATCAGGCTGGGTAGAGACCCCTGGATAGGATGTTCAAAGAGGTTTTCTCTATCTCAGGGGCTGGTTGCGGATTTAAAAGAGAGGGGTCTCTACACTTTAAATCAGGTGGCTGATCCCCGGGCTTCCACCATATGGAGTCAAGGGTGGATGCAGGGAATAGATTTACATTTGGATGAAGAATGGCTGGAGGAATGGGACTTGTATAGGAAGGACCTCCTCAACTCTTCAGTCAGGCTCTCAGACTCTCCGGATGAACTTAGATGGGTCTTTGCCCAGAATGGGCTTTACTCTCCAAAGATGGGGTATAAATGGATGATGTCCCAAAAAGGGTGGGAGAATCTGGCTTGGTGGGTTAAACCGCTTTGGAAGTTAAAAGGGCCAGCTAAAACAAGACTGTTCTTCTGGTGTGTCCTGCTCCAGAAAGTTCCTACTTGGGATTTTCTTCAAAGAAGAGGAAGGATTGGTCCTGGCTGGTGCCCCCTCTGTAAAGATAGTATCGAATCAGTTCATCACCTGTTCCTATTCTGCCCTTTTAACTCTAGCCTGTGGACCGAAATGTTAAGGTTGCTCAAAATCCCTTTTAGATGGGAAGGGCAGGGGATATTGGAAGCTTGGCAGAAGTGGTGGAATGAAGCTTCAAATGACAGAGAGAGATCCATTCCGCTTCTCATAACTTGGGGGACATGGCTTGCTAGGAATCAGGTCATTTTTAAGGACTCTGTCTTCCCGATTGGAAGATTGGCTGCAGAAGGAGCTGCTATTTATGATAGTATCCCTGTTCCGCAAGCTCCTCCTACTACCAGGTTTGTTCGGCAAGAATCTATTAGATTTTCAATTCCGTGGGCTTATTTTGACGGGGCCTCTGACATTAATGGACGCTGTGGGGCTGGCTTGATTATTCATTTATCAAAGGAAAAGATTGTTAAAGCTTCGGTTGGTCTCGGCCAGGGTTCCAATAACTTTGCTGAGTTGAAAGCCCTTCACCTCCTTCTTTGTTGGCTTATCCTGAGGAACGTGCAAGAAGTCCAGATTTTCGGGGATTCTATGAACACTGTGAGATGGTTTAATGGGACGCAACACTGTAGAAATTTCATCTTGCTTCCCCTGCTTAAAGAAGCTTCTCGTCTAAAATGTCGTTTCACAGAGTTTTCCCTTTGTCACATCTTCAGGGAAAGGAACTTTGAAGCTGATCGCCTTTCCAAAGAAGGTGTCGAACAAGATATGGGGTCGTGGACAGTTTTGGAGGAGGAAAATGGGGTGGTTCGACCTCTCGAACAACCCATTTTTGCTTAAGCTCTTATTTTCAGAAAACTGTTTTTGTGCTTTGTACATAGTTTGATTTGTTTCATTTGTTTTTTAGCTACTTTGTTTGATGAACCTCTTCAGGTCTTTTGGGTTGTTTTCCTTGTAAAAGGAGGCTCGGATCGATGTGTAATCCTTTCGCTTTTTCTTGTTTTCAAGAATCCTCCTCGTGCCTACGCTGGATTCTCTTAGGACGCTGTTTGCCTCGTTGTTTCTGCGGACCCTCAGTTTCTGTCTTCTCACAATTCTCTTCTGTGTGCTATCCTTTATTGGATCCCGGGAGGTGTGCGTACAGGATGGGTCGTCTTCCCTGTTTTTGATGTGAGACTGGTGAGCAGTTTTTCCACATTGTAATGTTTTATGTCATCCAGTTGTGACTGACGCGCTGGTTCTTTGCCAACCAGCTGAGACTGATGCGCTGGTTTTGTGTCAACCAGTTGAGACTTATTTCTTCTCCCTATTATAAGGCAAAGAATGAGTCCTTCCGAAATGCTCCGCATATGCTCTGTAACTCTCTATTTTTATTAATAGATGGTTCACTTTTTTTCAGTGGAAAAAAAAATGTAAGGAGCCTAAGATTTAGATGCCAAAGATTTTCTTTTGCAACTTTATATAATTTTTTTTTATATAGTTTATCATGATAATTTACTGCAAAAAATGATGAATAGATACAATCAAAGTAGTGACTAACCAATTTTCAAACTTAATCTAGTTAAAGTTCTAAATTCTAGAGCTAATGAATAATTTCAAATTTAATGAAATGTGTTTGTTGTGAAAGTCCTTGTAATATAATTTTTCTAATTTTAATGAAAAATGTGTTATACCCTTATTAATTATAATTATAAATGTGCAAGGAAAATGATAAATAATTATTTTAATATTAAGAATATAAAAAAATACTCATATTCAATATCATTTAAATTTAAAAATTATATTGCAAAAAATATTATTTCAATTATTCTACATGAAAAGTTATAATAACAATAATAATATTTCAAAGCTTCAATAATAATAAGTTTATTTCAAAGAATATAGATTATATAAATTCTATTTTTAATGAGAAAAAATTAACAATATGTATGATAAAAAATGATTTTATTGGTACATAAGGGACACAACAGATTAACGGTTCATATCAATTAGGAGTAGTATAGTGGTATTGGTTTTAGTGGATATTAATTATTATTATTAATATTATTAGTACACACACACACCGGTTCATATCAATTAGGAGTAGTATAGTGGTATTGGTTTTAGTGGATATTAATTATTATTATTAATATTATTAGTACACACACACACACACACACACACACACACACATATATATATATTTTAAATAGAAGATATTTTTATTATTGATGGGTTGTTGTTGCATGACCTTAAGGTTTTTCCTACATAGCCATCCATAATAAGCACCCCAAGAGGGGGCTCTACTCCCTTAGTTAGATTGTTTTGGGGGTCATAAAGATTATGGTTCCACGAGTATTCTCTTTCAATCTCCTCATATTCGACATCCTTTTCATAGAGCATTCAGGCGAAGTAGGATTTTTGGTTTCTTAGAGAAACCTCTGTTAGGTATATCTTGGAAAGCTGTAAGTCTAGGGAATCTCCTGCCAAATGTGGTGCAAGATCAAAGCATGATGTTAAATCCAGTAAGATTGTAAAATATATCCAATATATGTAGAATCATGCTATGATCTACAAGTTCATTAGATTGTGTCCCTCTTAAAAGTCTTTGATTGGGTGAATCTAAAATAACTGGAACCTCGAGGCTCCAATAGAACATGAGCTAGGGGCTAAGAGATTCTTCATAGTCATTTTCTCTTGCTTAAAAGATAGGTAGAGGATTTTTGAAGGAGGACTGCATTTAAAAAAAAATCGATGATCTTCATGCAATTTGGAAGGAGCAATATAATATGGAGAAGGAAGACTTCCTTGCTACCCTCGAGTGGGTTCAACTCTTATCTCTTCCAAAGGGATATTTGGGGGAGGAAATCCTTGAAGGGATAGGAAATTCCATTGGAATTTTTTTCAAGGTCTCGAAGGCAACTAAGGGAGGGAGGTAGACATCATATGATCATATCTATTTTTATATGAATATATCCCAACCTCTTATAGATTCAATAGATTTATTATTTAGATAACCCTTGGAAGCAACCTTTGGATTATGAACACGTCCCCCTTAGATGAAAATGGTGTCATGAATTAAACATATTATTAAGGACTATCTAATGAATGCAAAAGAATTGTCTAAGGAATACCCCTCTCAAAAATAGTATGATGATTTGGGAAAAGTCCCCTATAGAAGAATAAATATGAGTCCTTAGGGTGCTTCAAATCTTGACCAGATCCCTAAATATAGAAATAGGTTCGAGTTTCTATCCTCTCTGAAGGAGTATGTAGAGAAAGATAATATTCAATCAAGTTTGCAATTAGAGGAAGGAACCCATAAGCCCTTAATGAATCTTCTAGAGTCTGTGTAAAAGTTTCTAAAATAATACCAAAAACAAATCCATTACTATATGAAATGGTTCACTCCTTATCAAAAGAAGGTAAAAAGTAAGTAAAGCACAAGCCCTACTAGAAGACATAGATCTGGATGATCCACGATTGACTAACTTTGTAGAAGAATGACATGGAAAATATATGAAGGACATGGTATTCATTACATTAGGATTCTTTACGAGGCATATTTATGGTGTAAGGAAGAAGACTGGTTGAGCTTGATTGCTTCAAAGTCATATATTGGAACTCTCCAAAAGGAATTCAAAGTGGTCCCTAGGAAAGAAAAGGAAGCCAAAAAAGTGGTCGGAAGAGAAATAAGACATTGATCCAAGAAGATGGTGAAAAAATATTCAACTCAGGGAAAATCATGCCTATGTTAGAGGCATTTCCTCCCATGAATTCTTGAATCTTCAAGGAGTTTTGTATGTAGTAATGATTGGCATAGTTAGTTTCTAATTATCTATTATTGGTAGGTAGCTTACTAGTCCCAATCAAGCTTTTGATCATCTTTTGGAAATTCTGGCTATATGTGACTTTTTTCTTATTAATGAAAGGATCCAACTAAATTACAAAAAAAAAAGAAAAAAATTAAAAAAACATTGTAAATTTTTTATTTTAATAAAATTGTATTAAAAATTTGATTTTGAAAATAGATGTATGAAAGGGAATTTTTACAAAATGTTAAAATACAAAATTATAATTTTATTATTTTTAATAAAATTATAATTAAAAAAATGAATATTATGATGATTATGGTAATGGTGGTTAATGTGGAGTGGGAGCGACTGTGAGGAAGGAAAACGCGCAGTACTAGGGTTTGTAGCAGGATTTCGGTGTTGGGCACCGTGGAGGGGCTTGAAGGGGGGAGTTCTACTCCCTCCTACAGTCATTTAGTCTCCAATCATTTCAAGAAGCCCATGGAAGTGGACACCGGATGTACAAAAAGAGGAAAACATGAAAACAGCAGAGCACAGAAGATCGTAGAAACGCAGGAGGAAGTTAGAGGAGAGAAACGTACAGAAGTAGACAGTCATAAATCTGACCCTGGAAGTCGGACAGGACCTTGTAAACCAAGGGCTTCCATCACACCCCGAGTGGTGTTAAGTGACCCAGCGCTATAGGTGCACAGGGAGCACATGGCGAGCTATGCAGTGACATGCAAATTCATGGAGGTATGGCCAATGGAGAAGGCCCTACATGCATGGATAAATAACCATTGGAAACCTAAGGGAGATATAGATCTGCACCTTGGATCCAAGGGTTTCTTCACGGTTGTGTTTGCAAACATAGAGGATAAGGACAGGATGTTTGAAGGAGGTCCTTACTTCTATGCGGCTGCAGGTCTCTATATGCGACCTTGGGTGATGAACTTCGTCCCAGAGCGTGAGACTTTTACTTTGGTGCCGATATGGATAATACTTTATTCCCTACCTCTAGATTACTGGCGGCTATAATCATTAAAGGCCATAGGTAATAAACTAGGGCATTTCATAAAAATATCAGAGGCCACATTGCCTGGAAAATATACCTCCTTTGCCAGAATATGAGTGGAAATGGACTTCTCTGGGGCTTTTCTGGATGAAATAATACTAGAGGTTTATGATGAAGATTTGGTGCAAGCAGTGGATTACGAGCATATACCCTTCAGATGTTGCAAATGCCATGAACACAAGCACCTCTTTAGAGACTGCTTGGTTAATAAAATGGAGAGCGGCATCAAAGCAACCTCAGGTAAAGAGACTGAAAGCTTTACTAAAGTGGGAGGCAAGGGAAAAGAGGGGAGAAAGAACCAAAAAAAAATCTATGAGGAAAAGCAGCCTAGTCATAATAGGTTTAGGATATTAGAAGAAGAAGAGAAGGTTGAAAGAGAGAAGCAAGCAGTGAAGGACAATCCAGTGAAGGAAAAGGATGACAACATAGAGGATGGATTTGACAAGAGCCAACAAAAGGAAGATCATCCCAGTACGATGGAACTTGATAGGGACCAAGAGATGACCTCAAGTGAAGTGGGAATGAAGGAGCAAGAATTGTAGGACATACTAGAAAGGGAGCATCTAGATCTAGAAAAATTCCTAGAGGAAGGAATTGCCAAAGGAGTGGATTCGCTACCTCAAGAGGAATTTAACAGAGTACAACAACTCTTCCTCTTGAGAACTCAGGCAAAGGGTTCAGGGGTCAAAAGGAACCATGATAGTCAGGATAACAGAGGGGTCAAAATTATGGAGGCAACAGAGGAACATGCTCCCAAGAACCCAGGAAGGAAAAGAGGAAGAAAAAGACAAAATGAGTTGCTGATAATATGTGGAAAACTCATGATCAACTCAGGTAAGATGAAATACCTAACCAGTTACTCATTTACAAATCTTTCTTAATGAAGCTTACAACATGGAATATTAGGGGTCGAGGAAGTAAAAGGAAACAATGAAGTCTCAGTAACAGATTGAAGGAGGAAAAACCAGATTTGGTATTTATCCAGGAAACAAAATGGTCCATAGACAAAATAAGAGAAATTCATAGTAAGTGGCTTATTAAGTATGAATATCTAGAAGTTAAAGCAGACAACGCAGCAAGAGGAATTCTTACACAGTGGAACCCTTAGAAACTTGGAATCCTAGATGCTGAAGCATCCAGGAACTACCTATTAGTGGTCATCCAACCTTTGGGGGAAAAGGAAGTGTATTTGATCACAAATGTCTATGGTCCACATAAGCTTGAGGATAAATTCAGGCTTCTAACCTCTCTAGAGAAGCTAAGAGAAAGACATATGGGCATCCCATGGATTCTGGGAGGGGATTTAATATGATCAGATCTCTCTCGCAAAAAAAAGGTGGGACTAGATCTCTAGGCAAAGATTCCATAGCTTTTCAGAACTTCATTACCAACATGAGGCTATTAGATACAAAAACCTACAATGGTATCTTCACCTGGAACAATAAGAGGGGAGGGGCTTCTCAAGTGGCCTCTAAACTAGATAGATTCATTATCTCTGAGGACCTTATCCTCTCAGGCCTTGACATGTCAGTTATGATTCTCCCTTTGGGAGGCTCAGACCACTGGCCCATTCAATTAGAAGCATCCTTATAGGAACGCCAAGAAATAGACCTTTCAGATTTGAGAACATTTGTCTTACCCATTCAGACTTCAACAACAATATTGAAATATGGTGGATAGAAGATTTGAATGTTCAGGGTACTAAAATGTTCCTTCTGCAGCGAAGGCTGAAACACATCAAACTCAGGCTGAAAGATTGGAATAATAATGAGTTTGGCAATATCTTCGAAGCCAAAATTGTAGTTGAGGAAAAGCTACAGGAAATTAACCAGGAGCTCATCACAAACAGATTCACCGAGGAGCGTAAGAAGCAAGCTAATTCGCTTCAACAGGACTAGGAAGGCTTATGTAAGAAAGAGGAAATCTTCTAGAAATAGAAATAGAGAGTCCAGTGGTTAAAGGAAGGAGACACGAACACAAGGTTTTTTCACAAGCCCACTATGGATCATCGGTCTCATAAAAGGATTCTAAAACTGAAAGATACGCAAGGAATACAACTCAATACCCACAAAGAAATATAATTTTCTCTGGCTCAACATTTCCATGGCATAGCAGATTAGCCCCTCATAGACAGATCACATTTCATCAATGACTTCAAAAAATACATTCCTAGGCTTGTGACAAGAGAAGATAATTTTAATCTTAACAAGCCAGTGAATGAACAGAAGGTCAACGAAGTCATCAAAGAAATGCAGAATGGGAAAGCTCCTAGCCCGGATGTTTTCAATGTTGACTTCTTCAAAGCATGCTGGAACATAGTCATGCAAGATATTTTGGAGGTGGTAGAGGATTCGAGGAAAAACAAAATTGTTTTGAAGGTGCTCAACACCTCTTTCATAGCCTTGATCCCAAAGCAGGAAAATGCTATGACACCAGATAGATTCAAACCCATAACATTATGCAATGTGGTGTACAAAATTATTTCCAAAATAATTGCAAATAGGCTTAAGCCCCTTCTTCCAACTCTAGTGTCTAAGGAGCAAACTGGATATGTGGAAGGTAGACAAATCCTAAACAATATCATTCAAGCTCACAAAGTGATGCACTCTTTAAAAAGAAATAAGTAGACAGGCATGGTCATGCAACTTGATCTTGAAAAGGCTTATGACAAGCTTAGTTGGGCATACATTAGGGAAGTTCTAAAAGCATATGGCTTTGACCATAATTGGATAAGATGGGTAATGACCCTCATTACCACCTCAAGCTTTTCAATACTACTGAATGGCTCACCATCCAAAGCCTTCAAGCCTACAAGAGGTCTTAGACAAGGAGATTTTCTCTCACCCTTCCTCTCTATTCTCATGATGGAAGGGTTGGGAAATGCGATCAAAGATGCCAAAGTAGAAGGAAAAAATCATGGGCTTAAACTCACCATGAATGGGGATGCTTTGACCCATCAACAATTTGTGGACGACACCATGTTGCAGGGTACACCTACGGTCAAAGAAGCTTTTGTCTTCAAACAAATTCTGAAAGACTTTGCTATGGCTACAGGTACTGAGGTAAGACTTACCAAATCAAAGATTTTCTTTTTTAATATTGATATTGCTATACAGAGAAACCTCACCAGAATTCTAGGTTTTCAAAGAGAAATACTACCCTACAAATATTTGGGAGTTCCTCTAATAGATAAACCTCTAAGCAACATAGTTTGGGAGCCTGTTATTAATAGACTTCAGGACATAATTCAGAAATGGACAAACAGGTCTTTAAATTTGGCATGAAGACTAGTGCTTACCAAAGCCATCCTACAAATTGTTCCTATTTTCATGTTTTCAGCACTCCCAGCTCCTAAAGAAGCTATGCAACGCATTAGAAATATTCAAAGATATTTTCTTTGGGGAAAAGGGGAAGAGAAAAATAAATGGGCTCTAGTAGACTGGGAAAAGATATGTAAACCTAAGACACCTGGAGGTTTGGGACTTGATGACCCTGAAATCCTAAACAAAGTTTTGGGGGCAAAACTATGGTGGAGATGGCTAAAGGAATCAAATGCCCCTTGGGCCAAGGTTTGGAAACAGAAATATGCAAACAATTGGCAAGAAAGGGAGCACATCAGAATGTCTGGAATAATCAAAGGATCCCACATCTAGAATAAAGCTTGGGAGAATAGAGCTATTGTTCAAAAACACAGTTTTTGGGAAATCAGAGATGGAAGCCTTGCTTGGTTTTGGGAAGATAATTGGCAACAAGAACCAAAACTGCTAAGAGAAGATTTTGACAATCTCAAGAAGGATATCGATGACAAAGGGTTACACAGGGTAAATGACTTCTGGGAGCAGGACAGAAACGAAGGAAAATGGAGAGTATGGAAGAATCTGTTTTACAGTGAGGACTCTCCATTGAAGGCCCAGGCAGAAGCTCTCACAACTATCTTGGAATAGAGAAAGATTTTGATCTCAACATCTTTAGATCAACTGATATGGGGCAAAAACAATGAAGGGAACTTTAACCTTAAAGAGGCCAAGCAAATAGCCCTTCGGCTTGACTTTACAAACCCTGATACGGTTTGGAAGGACTTATGAAAGAATTAAATTTGGATGAAAATCAAATTGTTCATGTGGTTAGTGCAACATAAAAAGATTCTAACTTGGGAAAATCTGCGGAAGAGAGGGGTAATTGGTCCATCAAGATGCCAGCTTTTCTATTTACAAGAAGAAACTATGGAACACCTTCTCAACCTATGCCCATTCACCTCCACTCTGTGGAATTGGGTAGCTTCAATCTTCAGACATTCTGACAGGGACATTGGCAGCATCAAAAGCACTTTGAGGAATTGGAGGAGTAATTTCTCTGCAAATGAAATAATCAACAAAGCTTGGGAATTGGTTCCTAGCTTTCTAATTTGGAATGTATGGAAATAGTGCAACAATAGAATTCTCAAGGACAGGAGTGGTTTTTCCCAGAGCATTATGGATCAGATCATAGGACAACTCAAAGAGATTGTAGGAAGCCTTATAAACCCCCCCCCTGAGAACCAACCTCATGAACAGGATAGGCAGATTCTGCTACAGTTGGGCCTTCAGGGGCTCTTCCCCCAGGGAATAACCAAGAATGTAAGTCATATATCAGCAAATAAGGATCTTTGGCACACCCCCCCCCCCCCCCCCCTTGGTTTTATGAAGTGAAATATAGACGGGGCCTCAAAAGGAAACCATGGCATTTCTGGGTATGGAGGAGTAATTAGAGATGACAAGGGTTTAATAAAAGGCATCTTTCACAGTCATCTGGGTAAAGCCACTAATAATATGGCAGAGCTCATGGCCCTGGAGAAATGCCTAGAAATCCTAAAGGAATCAAACTTACATAATACCATAATTGAAGTTGATTCTGAACTAATAATCAACTCAGTCAAGAAAATTTGCAATGGCACAGTGCCAGACAAAGTTTCGAAACACTGGAGATTACTGCAAGTCTATCAACTTATTCAATCCCACCTGCGCACCATGAGAACCCTTAGTTTCACTCATGTGCGAAGAACAACCAACAGGTTAGCGGATATTATGGCTAATGAAGGTGTTCTATGTGCCAAAAACAATAAAATATATGAATGGTCAGAGACTCCTCAAGGTCGATTGAGGGATGAGTGCCACAAACATGCAACATTAGATAGGGAGATCTGCTTGAACAGAGGAAATAAGTAGGATGATGTATAAGCAGAGTGTTCAAGAGCAGGAGGTCAAGAGCAAAACTAGGGGTTTACTCTGGTTATCGGGCGGGAAATGGACACGGAAATCTATAGTTATAAGTTTCTCGGGTGGGAAACTTATTATAGAACAAGTCTTAAGGAAAACATTAATGGTAGCCTTCTATTGTTTGGCACCGAGATCCTCATTAAAGAGTGGGCAGGTCAAAAAATCATGGACATACAGTGCATTTCACGCGACAAACTGCTCGTTGGTTAACCTTCCAATCAAACCTGAAAGGCGATTGAGAATGGTCTCTATAAGGGCTTTGGATCCGCAATTGGTGTTAATTTCCATGCTAATCGCGAGCTTTGTCAGGATTCGCCCGCATCTCGTGGATTTCAGGCGATGAAAAAGCCCGTGAGTTATCTCCCCAGGCGGACCCGATATGACTTTAGAGACGGTTTTGAAATCTTATCGGGTCCATTTAGTTTGTTAAAGTGGGTGCTAGATGAGCTCTCGAAATTACCCCTCGACCGTTAGATCTTTGGAAACAGATCGCACAGTCGATGGTGGTTGGTAATGTGTTGTGGGCCCTTGGCCCAGTTTTCGAGACTATGGCTCAGTTTCTTAAGTTTGGTGGGGCCCAATTTTCTTGTGGGCCACAGTGTCGTGGGTTGTAATATATATTTGTAACTTTTTTATTCAGTGAAATAGAAGGAAATACTCTTGCTTAAGCAAAAAAAAGACAATGGTGGTTAATGTTAGTGTAGTCTAAATGTTCCACGTTTTTGCATATTTTTAAGACATTTTCTTTGAGTTTTTCCCCAAATCTAGTAAAAAATCGTTGGATTAGAAAAATTGAGTTGTTAAATTTGTTCCATATTAGTGGTTTGGAGTTTTTCAGGGCTCTAAATTTATTTATGCTTTTAAAAATTCATTTCAAGTATTGAAATGTAACAACCTCACTAAGAATTATATCTACGGCTTCCATTAAAATATACGAAAATATTGAACATTTAGACTTCACTGGTAATGTCAATTGAGACTAAATTTGGTTTATTGTACCTTAAGAAAGGTGAGGAACTACTTGGCTTTATTTGTAATTTTATTTTTGTGTTCTAAAAGCTTGAAGAGAAGTGAACCTAAGATTACCATAGTTTTGATGAGTTGAAAGGTTAAGAAGGCTGATATTATAACAAATATTTTAAAATTACGATTTAATGTATGTGTACTTAAGATATTTTCAGATAAAAATGCTTTTCACCTTCAACCTTGTTAGTGTCACAAAGACGGAAAATTATTTTGCCCCATGATGTTATAGGAATTGGATTACATAGCTTGTGAGAAATTGTTTTTATTTTATCAATGTTTTTTTTTCCTTACACTATGTTTTATTTATTTTAAGGTTGGTATAAACTATATTATTAATACAAAAAAGGCGTATACTCTTGATGGTCTAAGACCTCCCAAAAATTAAACTAGGCCTCAACCATCTTTCTCCATGTTTTGATTTGTTGTCCCAACCAAAGTTTAGGATAGAAGAAAACATAAACAATAACACTTTATACAAACCTATGTTTAAAACCAAACTTAGAAACACATGACTATGAGAGAGTTAAATGGTGAAAACTAGAAACAAAATCAAGAGAAGGATGGGTGAGATGGGCTTGGATGGAGGGAGGCTTCCTATTGTTTTCCCTTTCCCGCTTCCTACTCCTCTTTGTCATTCTCAATGATGATGGGGTGGAAACTAGTACCTAAGATGTGGAGTGGCTCATACGTTCTACCATTCCACCTCTTGTTTGAGCCTTTACCATATACGTTGGAGTTGATCCTAATGGCTACTCTATATAGAATAATAAACTTTACTTCTAGCCTCCTAATTCTACCCAAATATTATGGTTCATGAGCCTTTTGGTTCTCTAATGCAATGGCGATTGAGGTTTTGGTGAGCTAGTATAAATCCATGGATTAGAAAACCTTGGTGTCATGAGATCTGAAGAAACCAAAATCCTAAACCTAGTTATTAAATTCCATACTTATTTCTCGAGTTGGGACTTTTTATTAGTGTTGTTTCACTAAGCTAATCTATACTTCCATAATTTTTTGCATATCTAGAGTAATCTTTGCTGACACAATGAATGAGGATGCCTGGTGACACACTTAGCACCCATGGCATGATAATGTGGAGAAACTCATCTAGTAGTGTTGGCATGTTCCCTTCCCCTGGTGGTCACATTTATTTTTTCTAGATTGAGGCATGTCTAAATTAGTGATTATTACTTTAGAGAAAGGGACCAAGACTAACAACCTCCAAATGACCCAAAACCATCATCACCAACATAGAGAGATCATATTAGAAGCACACACTTGAGGCTAGCAAGACATAGAAAAGGAACCAACCAAGATTACCCTTTGGAGCTTATGACTCGAAACCCACATAAGAAATAAACCTAGAAATATGCTACTCTTTGTCAACCCCACCATCAAACATAAACAGAATGCATGGATGCCTAAGAGTAAACAATGGTAACTAATAAATAGGGGGTCTAAGATTGAAGTAGTTTTCTCGAGGTTGCGAATGTGGAAGACTATTCTAGTTAAGGTTGACATCCCCATCTCCATTCGTAATCATCCTAATTATTAATTTTATACCATGATTGCACATAGGGGAAACTCAAAATAATCAGAGTGGGTGATTTCAAGAATCATGACTAATGCATCAAATAAATTCCCATCCCAAAAATTGGCTTGCACGAGGCCACATCTCACACTTAGACTTATGAAATCAATTGTACTCTCCTTGAACTTTGACAAGCCTCACAAAAATTTCCATGCATCATGGATCCCTCTCCTGTAATCATGTAGCTGACTAAGATCTAAATGCAATTTTTTTCACTCAACCTAGAATATATGAATATATATATATATATATATATATATATATATATATATATATATATAATCAAGATGAGAATCCTTGGAGGATCAATAACTTTGAATTATTGGCTTTCACTATTACACCAGATGCAACTATTTCATAAATGCCACAAACATGCTAGTTACAACATGTCTATGGAGACTTGAACCCATATAGTTAGAGAAACAAATTGTTCACCAAACTGCTCGAACTAAGATCCTTTGACTTTTATTTACTCTATTTTATTATTATCTATTTTTATTTTTAATATCTAGAAGAATCAACAATTGATTTGGTCTTGTACTCGTGTGACATGAGGTCGATTCCAACCATTACCATTAGAATGTCTAAGTTCCTATGTATTTATTCCCTTTCCACAAGATCAGGTAAATCATGGTTATTTGAACCTTGAACCTCCTCGCACATAGCACTTCATTTTCATGACTATCTCCAATTGAGTTGCCCCCATGGCTTTTATTTACATTTTTTCTCCATGTGGTGCACAGTCCCCAAAGATCGGTGAGTGCTACATCCATGGAATATTTATACAAGAAAAATCCACCTAAAGGGGTCACTGCCTACGAGCTCAATCACAGAGCCTGACCCTAACGGTGTTGAGAGAATTGAACTCATGACCTATCAATATGAAAGGTGATTTATTGATGAGGACTCGACCAATTGAGCTAACCCTCAGGGCTTAGGTATTTATTTACATTATTTAAAACAAAGATAATGTTTTATTTTTTTTTAAGATTAAGATTGATTACCTGTGTATGTAAATTTTAAGACTATTATTACTATTTTTAATAATAATGGAAATGCTAGTATAATTTTTGACATGATAATTATTTAAAAAAGTGTAAATGCAATTTTTTTTTAAATTTTCTTAAATTCCTTTCATAATAAAAACGTTAATATGGTTTAATAGGTGTAAGCTTTGCTTAAGAATTTTAAATTTTCTATTAGTTTAAAAAGTAATATAGTTAGATGTAGTTGATAATGAAAAATATTAATATGTTTTAATTGTGGCCAATTTTATTTTTCGATTTATAAATTTATTTTAAGAAATTTTAATTTATTATTAGTAAAAATAATAATGATGATGATGATTAATGTCCACTAAGACCAACATGGTATGCTGGACCTTAAGAAAATAAGAGATTAGTTGAGATTCTTTAATACTTAATTTCTATGATAAAAAAGAAGAAAGTGAAGCATTCCTAGATCACCATAGTTTTGCTGACTTACCAAGTCAAGAAGGTTGTTACTGTGACCAAGATTTTGAAAATTAGAATGGATGTGAGTAAGAGCCAAACAATCCAAGAGAAATTGCTTTTAATCTTCAACCTTATCAATAATACAAAAGTGATAGACTCTTTCTTCCCAAAATATTTTGGGAATTGACCAACACTTGTTTTCACTTTGGAGCTCATAAGAATTGTGTGTGTGTGTATTGTTTCATTGAAAGAAACATAATGAAAAATCAATCTAATAGTCTCGGATTTGGATCTAGGGGAAAATCTCTATGTATTTGTTTTGTGTTTCTTGCCATTCTATATTTTCTGTTTTTTAAGAATTCATTTGCAGGTAATTTTGTACAAGGTTAAAACCTACAGTCTTTGCAATGTTGATTTTCTTCTTTGCACTATTCATGACAATAAGATAGTTCTAGTTATCAAGATTGGGGTTGATCAACTCCTTATAATACCTTAACCTTTTTGCCTCTAACTCCTTATCATCCCAAAACCTATCCTTAAATTTGGAAGTAATAATATTTTTAATATTACTCTTATTCTCCAAGGTGATCTCTTCCTTTACTCCCCAATGATCTAGCCAAGACTGGGCATCCTTATGCAAGCCTCACTTTAGCTAAAGGTGGGGGTTTTGACTAGAGTTAGAAGCAATTTTGGGTAACCTCTTGGATTCCATGTTGCATAGCTTCTTTTTATACATGAGATACCTAATCATAGCCATGCTTTTAAGGAGGGAAAGGTTAGATTCAATCAAGAGGATAGGGTAGGGAGTTTTTCAAGTTATATATATATATAATTTGTAAATAAACTAATATATTATAAATAAATTTAATTATTTTTAATAATAAAAAATGAAATTGATTAAAACTTAGAAAAGGAATATCAAGAAATATACACTTTTATATAATTTAATTATGATATATATATATATATATATATATATATATATATATATATATATATATATATATTAATTTATATTAATAAAGTTAGGATCTAGAAAAAGCTGATATATTTCTTCTGAGAACTGGAATTTCCAAAAATTCTTGAAGGTTTGGGTTATAACACACAGGATCAACCTAAAAACTTGCATATGGAAGCCCATTTCTTTCTTGTTTTTTTTTTTTGCTTTGAGTAGCTTTTTGTCTTTCCTCAGAGAAAAACTTTGCTTCAATTAAGGCCTTGGCCCCTAAGGAAACCTCTATCGAGGGAACTTCACTGACAGACAAAAATTTAAAACTAGATGGGGGATGACTAGTAGTTGTAGATTTTACAATGTCACAAAATGACTAAGCGGAATCCTGACAAGATCCCACTTGGTTTGGAGGAGAGGTGACACCCTTATCACCAAAAATTGGAACAAAGGCATAATCGATCCATTCGATAAGGAGGCAGAGGAAACAACCCCATTGACAACGATAAAAACTATGGATGAGAATGCATGGGGACTTGCCACTGAGATGGAGGAAGAACTTTTCCCAATTACTGATATCTTGTTTCCAGCTGATGAGGAGGGCTAAGATGAAGATTGGGGTGGAGAACTGGTCCCCGAAATTGATATCAATGTTCTAGTCGACACAAAGGGCTTAGGTGGGGAGAGAGGTATAGTAATGGACATATAAACTATAAAGGACGAGGAACCAAATGCCATATTATCCACCTGTAGACATTGGAAGAGGAGAAGGGAGCAGGTAGCTAGGGTTGAACCCTAGCCACCACATTACAGTAGTTCCTCATCCCTTCTTCGACCCCACAAGGCGCTATTTGGAAAAAATAAAATTATCATTAGCTAGAACTATGACAACATTATTAGCCATCAATATTTATGATTTCAAATTATTAGAGAATATTATAAAAATATTTTATGTAAAATATTTGAAAATTTTGTTTTATTGTAATTTTTTTTTGAATTTTAATTTTTAATAAATATCAATTTATATATAGTTACTTATGTATATATTTATTTAAAAAAATAAATAATTTAATTTTAAAATTATAATTTGCTTCATTTTGTTATATATATATTTGTATTAGTATTAGTTGTAAATATGTGTTTGAATTACAATTATACTTCGGGAGTTATATTATGATTTTCTTCCATCTTAAGTGTGATCTATAAGACTGTTGAACCAAGATTATCCTCCCAAAAGGAATACAACTGATATATGTGTCTTTGGAGGTGAATACCTTCCAACCGAGCCCCAAAATATAAAAATACTTGTAGTACATATAACCTGCAAAATATAATCCTTGATTACAACATATTTCCCTAGATTTATGTTGACTAGCATACCCCCAAATTTTTTTGATATTTGAACATAGGATTCATACTTAACCCACTAAGAGATGGAGGATAGTCTTAATTGACCAGTAATCATCAAATCTCTTCACTTCAAATTGCAACCTTGGTTGGCACATTGATCTACTTCTTGGTTATTATGCCTTAAAATGTGCTTGAAACTCTTCTTTGGGATATCTTTTGATGTCTTCTTAATCTGATTTAGGAGATCACACAAACTTTGTTTCTAAGGGAAGATCCTTTGACTAAATATTGACTTATTAAAAATGAGTCACCAAACACAATGAGAGAAGAGACCTAAAATTATTTAGGGAGAAGAATGCCTTGGAGTAAACCATAAACTTCAACCTGATTATTTGACATCTTCCCCAAGCCCTAAGAATACTCTAAAACTTTGATTTCTCCCAAACCATAAAAACCCCTCCCCCTTTCTACCACCCCTTAGAATTATAACTTGGTTAAATATTAAATTAATGCATAAAATTTTTCCATCAAAAATCTTTTTTATTTAATACTTTAATTTTATTATAATTAAATAATTATTTTAATTAATATGTTAAATTATTATTATTGTACTTAGCGGAATCCATAATTGGGTCAGGCTTGTACTTGCGTGATACATGGTCAATTCTGATTGCTACTACTTTACGGCTACTACTTTACGTCTGAGATGACCTGTCCTCCTCTCCATAGACCAAATTACTTTTGGAGAATTTGAATCTTAAATCTCTTAATTTACACACTACTTCATATCACAATAATCACCACCTAAACTCTACTAAAAAACAAATTAATATAAATATTTTATTTCTTTATACCCTGAATATTTTTTATATTAAAAATTTTGTATCAATTTTATATCATAAATAAAAATAATTTAATTTAAAATCTTTTATCTCTCCTCATCATTTTTAAAACCTCCATAACTAACTTAACCGATATATTGAATTTTTCATTGCCAGTGTTCTTGTCCTACCATAAACATAAACGTGGCACTGACCCACCAACTCTTCTCTAAAACAACATTATCTTATTTCTTGTGATCCACCAACTTTTGCATTGATAATAAACCCCTTATGTCACTATGAAATAATTTTTTTATAATATACCTTGTCCCCTAATGTCATTATGAAGCCATTTATTGTATTCGTCTTTTTCTTGCCATTTGAGTTTTGTTAATGGCAACATTGTTGAGTTTAGTTAATGGCCATGTTGTTGGAAAATAGAGGATTTGAGTTTTGGCGGTTGAAATGGAAGATTAATTTTATTTGTTTTGAAGGATGATTTTAAATTGGGCTAGTTTTAACGTTGGATGAAAAACAATTTGTTTATTTTTGGGATATTATTACAAAATTCTGTAAGGTTTGATTGAGTTTGGATACCTCATCGTTGAGAATAGCAACAAGAAATGCTAAAAATAGCATTTAGAATATTTCAATTTTAATTTGTTTTTAAAATAAAATTGAGAATTAACATTCGAATTTAGTCTCACCGGCTACTTGAAAAATAATTAATTAATTCATCTTGGATTAATTAGTTGGTGAAATTTAAGCTAGAAGTCTTTGTGAAGTCATGCAATAGTTATCCCTTAAATTAAGGAGATTATCCCTTAATTAAGGAGATAAGGATGAGTTGTATTTGAGTTTTAACTAGTTAGCTCAGTTAACTGAGTTATATCCAGTTAAATTAGTTTCAAACAGTTTGAGGAACTAATTGTGAGTTTAGTATACAGAGAAGAGAATTCGAAGTTTGAAGTTCGGGATTGCAGGTACAAATCAAATTCATCTCATACTTCAGCTTGGTTAATGGCGTTCTATGGCTTGAGACTCGAGTATGCCTTGGACGTTAGCTCGAATTACATAGCATGGAAAGATCGCATGGAGGTTGTATTAGAAGACAACAACTTGAAGGATTTCATTGATCAAGAAATCCAAAAGCCAGCTTCAACTAATGCACGAGAATTGGCTGAATGGAAGAAGTGTGTGGTGAGGGCGAGACATATCATCCTTGAGGGAGTTCGAGACCATATTGTCTCGAGTCTCCATGGGAAGGATACTACATATTCAATGTGGAAGACATTGAAGGACCTCTACTAGAACAGTAGTGACCAGAGGAAATTGGAGCCCAAGGACAAGCTTCGAAGAATCAAGATGGAGAACGATGATACTATTTCCACATATCTGAACAAGCTCACCACTTGCAGAGATGAGCTTAGCAGTGTGGGAATAAATACTGTCGATGATGATATGGTGAGCCTTACTCTCCTCGGTATTCCAAAGAGCTGGCATAGCTACCAGGACTCTGTGAATGGAAGGGAGAAACTGTCGGATTGGGAATGACTGTGGTTGGATCTCTTGTAGGAGGAGATCAGGAGGAGCATATGAGATGGCTCTTCATCCAAGGAGGATGAAGAAAATCTAGCCTTAGTGAGTAAGGCAAGGAAAGGGAAGGAGAAGGATTCTCATCCCAAATTGAATTCTTCTCATGGAGGGAAGAAGGTTGACAAGTCTAAAGTGAGATGCTTAATTGTCACGAAATGGGTCATTATGCGACTAATTTCCCATCGAAGAAGTCCAAGAAGGGATCCTCGAAAGGGTCGGAAGGTAAGGCATTAACCTCTTAGTTCGAGATGGACTTCACCCTCATCGAATGCATGGTGTCATCGATGATGGGTTGTGGTTGGTTTCTTGATAGTGGAGCCTCATTCCACATGACTGGCGATAAAAGTTTATTCATTACCTTGGAGGAGAAAGACCCCAAGATGCGCATAGAGATGGGTGACGATGAAAGGTATAGTGTTTCAGGAGTGGGCACGGTTGCTTTTCAGAGGGAGCATGGAGCTCTTATCACCTTGATAAATGTGAAGTATGTGCCTGGACTGAAGAAGAACTTGGTATCGATCGCGATGTTGGAGGACAAAGGCTACGATGTTGTCTTCAGTAAGGGAAAGGTTTTCCTTAAACACATCACCACGGGATAGGTGAAACAGATCGGTTCACGAGTTAAGAACCTGTATGCTCTTGAGGTTCAAGATGCATGAAAAGCATTGAGGAGCAAGGAAAATGTTAGAGATTTGGTGGTTGAGAGGGAGAGTAAATTACCTCTCAATCTGCAGTCCCAGAAGAAGTCTCAGACAATTGTGGAGGAGCCATAATTGGAGATGCTGAGAGGAGACTGAGTGGAGGCATCCACTCATGCAGAGACCTCTAGTAGGGGGGAATTTCGAGCCAAGTCAACAGAGGAATCACATGCAGCCATACCTCTTGGTGTGAGGTGGGGCGTTGTGATGTGATAGTTTCAAGAAGGCTGAAATTGGGTAGGGTTCATTGAGAGGTTTTATCTCATGGATCATACCTTGCTACGGGAGCCCAAAGTACATAGTAGTGGGAGGAATCAATAGGATTGATGCAGTCAGAGATTTTGATGATAGATGCATCATACTGATTTAGGTTGGATATATATATATATATATATATTAATTTTATTTTTATTTTTTATTTTTTATTTTATTTTTATTTATTTATTTATTTTTATTTTTATTTTTATTTTATATTTATATTTATATTTTATTTTTTATTTTTATTTTTTTTCTGAAGTTGCTGGAGCAACAACACTAGGGAGAAGTGTTGCATGCAGAACATTCCAAAGGTTCAGGATCAGGATTGAGTTGAATTCCTTTCTTGTTGAGAGGGAATGCTGAAAATAACAACAAGAAATGCTAAAAATAACATTCAGAATTTAGTCTCACTAGCTGCTTAAAAAATAATTAACTAATTCATCTTGGATTAATTAGTTGGAGAAATTCAAGCTAGAAGTCTTTGTGAAGTCATGCAACAATTATCCCTTAATTAAGGAGAAAAGGATGAGTTGTATCTGAGTTGTAATTAGTTAGCTCAGCTAACTGAGTTATGTTCAGTTAAATTAGTTCCAAACAGTTTGAGGAACTAATTATGAGTTTAGTCATTTATTGCATGCATGCATCAAACTAGTGTACTCCAGATAACTGAGGATTCTCTCATAAATAACTCATGCATGTTTATTCAGAGAAAGACCCAGTTGAGATTAAAGATAGGGACATTGTACTATCAGTTGCATGAGTTTTCCTATAAAGGAAACTCATCCATGCAGATGGAAGAAGGTTCCTTGAGGATTGCACTGTTTTATAGGGTGTGAGATCAGCGTTACACTTGGTAACAGTAGGATCACCCAGGAGAAATAGCACAAGGAAATAGGAGGCTTGAAGGGTAGAGGAGAAGGTTTGCGAGAAGCCTTGTTTTCTTGTGAGCATCCAGGAGGATTGTACTGAGAGCTGGCTAGCTGTGAGAGCTAAAGCTTTGTGTAATTCTAAGATATTTCCACCTTGTATGATAATACAGATAGTGAGGTTTTTAGCTGAGGCTTTCCTCAGAGTATTCTTATGTGTTTCATGTGTATTGATTCTTCTTCTCTGTTATATGTGTTCTGCTTGATCTTGCTCAAATCTATTAAGCTTCCGCAAGTTTGATTGTAGAAGTAGATTAAGTATTTTGCTTTAGTTATATTGCATTATCAGGTTAATCTATAATCAGAATTTATACACTCAAGGAACAATTGTACCTCTTAGAGTTGGTTACCACTCTCAATCTCTCCATAAGATTTGAACCAATGACTTTATAGGGACTAAACCCCACACAAATCAACTAAGCTACATTACATGGGATGTATTTGTTTGAAAACATATTTTAAAGAAGAAAAATACTAACTTTACTTGAAGCATTTATGTGAGATTATCTTGAAATAAGATACACTATTTTCTTTAAGGATGTTATAGATTGCAAATCCAATGGCACTATGCAACAAGAGAAATCTAAAATGTTGTTGGTTTTCATCACTATGTTAAAGATTGGATGGTTTGTGTTCAAAAATGAATAGTGAGGCCATATTTGTTTCTCCATTCATTCCCCATCGCTAGATGCTAAAATTGGGGCAGTATTCCCCCCCGTCGACCATATGAAAAGTTGAGCTTGTTGGTTCACTAACACATAGATATAACTATTGTGGGATTGGCCAAACACATAGTAGAAAGTCTTAGTGCTATTATATGCCATATACTTGTCATCCTTATGTAATATTTGGATGTGAATATGCCGCTTGCTTGAGACCAGTGGGTCAGCAAGGTCAACATGTATCCCATGGGTGCTTCACTTGTTGATCAATATCATATCACGCTCATTCATAAAGGAGAGTTTTAAATTACAAAAAGTAAAGTTAATAAATTGTAAATATTGGGGGAGGAGGATTGGGGATATGGAGGGTTGTATAGGTATTAGGGGTATAAAATTGGGTATCTAATAAAAATAGGGGGCTTTTCTATTCAGGAAAAAGTATTGGAAGCAGGGTTCAACAATTTTCTTGGGAAATATTTATCAATGTCTATTGAAATTCAAGGTAGTCTTTAATATCCCATGAACATATATGTTATGTCACAAATTCATCGAGTGAAGACCCCATGATGTATTTGAATAAGGGTATCTAAACAATTACAAGCTAGTAGGTACAACCCATTCATTTTATATTCAATTTTTGCTATTTAAAATCTGGTTACTTGCCTTCATATGCATCGATATTTGTATAATGCTATAAGTGGTAACTTAATAGCAAGTAAGCTAGACCTTTCAATGATCCAAACTCAAAACTATAAACTATGCATAGATAAAATAAACATTTAAACATTACTTGTTGATGAAATTATTAACCAAATATGTAATTTATCTACGAAATAAATAAACAAAAAATAAACTAATTACTATAATCCACTTTTAAAAATAAAAAATTAATAATCAGTATTATTTTATATATATATATATATATATATATATATATATATATATAATTAAAATTTAATTAAAACCATTGAAATAAAATAATATATTTAAAAAGGTTATAAATGCATACTTCGACTCCGAAGTAAGCGTTTCCCTCTGAAATGTGCTTTCAAAAATTGGGTGCATGTCTTTTCTATGCATCGAATGTTATATGAATGAGTTTAAAACAGGAATGCAAGATGCCATAACTTCCCAACATGACACTGATTTGAGAGTTTCTCTTCATGAAAAGTATAAGTGTTTTGGCTTTTTTTAGATGCGACAGGATTTTAAAGCAAATGAAATTGTGTAATGTTTAGTATCTAAATATAGTTAGTAAGCCAATATGATGTTTAATATCTAAAAATAGTTAGCAACTGAAATATAATGTTTTGCAGTTGGGTTAAAATTTTTAACTTTGATATTTTTGTAAATAGTTATAATTTTTAGTGTATAATGCTTAATATCTAAAATCAATTGGTAATTTTGACATAATATTTTGCAATTAGTTAGAATTTTTAATTTTGATATTTTAAAAATGGTTATAATTTTTTTGGTTAAAAATAAACAAGTGCACAACCTATCACTTAAATCAATATTATAAGTTTTCAAAAATAAACAAGTGTACAACTTATCATGTAAGTCAATTTTATCAATCTTATAAGTTCTTAAAGATATAAGCACAAGTCATCCACCACAACTTATTTGCTTGTATGCCACAAAGTATGTTTATTGTTTTTCTGGTTGAAAATATCATATAATGTGCTTTTAGATACAATTTTATTTCGTTAGTTTGATTTGTTTTAAAACATAATTTTGAGATTTTGGTTATATATATAATTGAAAAATATTTTAAATTTTTTTTTTTTTTAGTTTTTTTTAATGTAAAATCTAAAATCTAAAATTGTAAATTCTTTTGTTTAGTAATACTCAAAGTATTATAAAAATGACTTTGCAACCGAAAGCATATGAAATGAATGGAACTCATATTGAACATAAGTTGCTTTTAGAAATGTGACTCATTAAGGTTGAGTCATTCCTATAATAACTATAATCTTTAGCAGTTGTTCATCATTCGCCATTGTCAATCATCTTCTAGGATAATAATATTTCAAAAATTTTAATTTTAAATGAAACTATTTTATAAAAACTAAGTATTAAGAAATGTGTATGATTTAGAAATTGTTAAAATTTTTATTAGAATTATAAAGAAAATTAGTTAAAAACAATACCAAAGTTAATAATTTAAAAAAATAATATATATAATTTATTAGTAATTAACTTACTAAAATTGTATATATTGTAAAATAAAATTTAAATAAAAATAAAAAATAATATTTTTTTTTTCTAATTATATTTCATATTATCTTTTATATATAAACATTTTCTTCTTAACCATTTAAATTACATTCAATTAACTAAACCCAAATCCCATTTAAATTACATTCAATTGACTAAACCCAAATCCCATTCCTATTACATTCAATTGACTAAACCCAAATCCCATTCCTTATAAAATGACATGACATAAATCAGTATTACCTTTATATTTACAAATCTTTTCTCCATTTCTTTAGCATAATATCTCTCACACATATCTCTCCAAATTGAATAGATAATTATAATTATAGATATAGACATGGACAACACTGGCAGGTCAACTTATTCCTTTGGTCCCATTAGGTTCTTGAATATGCAAGTGAAAGATGCATTAATAACTTTAAAATTATTACCTTTATATTTACAAATCTTTTCTCCATTTCTCTGGCATAATATCTCTCACACATATCTATCCAAATTGAAAAGATAATTATAGATATAGACATGGACCAACACTGGCCAGTCAACTTATTCCTTTGGTCCCATTAGGTTCTTGAATATGCAAGTGAAAGATGCATTAATAACTTTAATAATTCTAATTATATTTGTTAAAATATTATGCTACCACTATATAAGTGATTAAGAAATTTTGTTCTTCAACTTTTAACCACTTCTAGTGATTAAAAAAATTGCATGAATAACTCGTAAAAAAATTACAAGTGTACAACGTGCAAGTTTAAAAACCCAGATCCTTATACAACGTGCAAGTTGCTAAAGGCATATTAACTATTATATTAGTTACCAACCTGAGACACAATGTTATCATTACCCTCATGTGTCGAGTCTAAAGGTGACATTGAAAGTATAATTGGGATAAAATTATAGTAAATAATATTTTATTTATAATTTTATAATAATAGAATATATTATTTATATTAAAGTAAATATTATATTATATAATAATATAATTTAAAGTTATTATTTAGTTAGATGCAAATTAATATATGATATTTATTTTCTTATATAGGGAATTATCTTCATGAAATAATTTTAGTGTTTGGCTTATAAAGGTGTGCATATTTTTTTTTTGGGAAGTTAAACTTGTAAATTTTAAGGGAAAAATGTTATTTGAATTAGATGCAAATTAATATATTATATTAATTTTCTTAAACATGGAATTATCTTCCTGAAATAATTTTAGTGTTTGGCATATTAAGGTGTGTATATATTATTTTGGGAAGTTAAACTAATATTTAAGGGGGAAAAGATTATTTGAATTATTGCTATTTATGAAAAAATAAATTCATAAATAAAGTTTAGAATGTTTGTTTTGTTTTGTATTTTAAATCGATTAATATTTTTTTATTATTAAAAATTAATAATAGTTTATTGAGTTAGTGTTTAAATTAAATAAGATAAATGTTTATAAACATATAAATTAAATAGTTAATAAATATTTATACGTATCAAATCATAATAGATATTTATCTATAGAAAACATTAAAATATTTATTTTATGATGTATGTTTTTTAAATTATTAAAATTTAAAAATAAACTAAATTATAACTTTATTTAAAATAATAATAATAATTATTAATGATAATAAGAATATATATATATATATATATATATATATAATTCACTTTTCACATTTAATCTATATATGAGGTTTGTTACAATAATTTGGGTCACCTTGATCGGGGTGTGTGTTTTTGGATAGAAGTGCCTATGGGCAGTAATGATGCGTATAGTTGCTTTACATACCACTGCCCCCACACACTCAAAGCGATGGGTGCGATGGCCCTTGGCATGAGTACATGCAAGGGCGGTGGGAAAGGTGGCAGAGATAGTAGTGGAGAGGTAGGTTGTATAGAAACTAAGGCGAGACAGACAGGTAAGGATTTTGAGTTTGCTTGTGGAGGAAGGAGTCGGAACAGAAGAAAGGGAAGGCGACGACAACAACAACATCAAACTTGGAGCGATAACAGGTATGTATCTTGGCTCTTCGCCTCCTTTGCAATGTTGACCTGGTTTGATTTTTGTTGGGGGGAGAGGGAGATACTTGGGAAGGGTAATTGGGGGAAATGCTAGGGGAAATGGAGGAGGTGTCGAGCTGCAATAGTTTGGCTATGTGTCTTTGTATTGAGCTTGTCAGGAATTGACCTTGCCTTTGGCTGTGTGGACCTTGCATTGTGTGGCAATGGGAACCCAAGCTTTGCACATTTTGGGCTGAGTGGGGCTAGTCACTAGGGTTTGGTAGGTAGAAGCTTGGCATCTGAGGCTGAGGGTAGCGAGGGTTAGCTAATATGTTGGGTAGGAGTATGGACCAGCTGCCATAACCATGACAAATTCTGGGGCACTGGGAGAAATTACTGTGCTAAGAGACTAGCTAGGACCCCTGTGGGTGATGTCAGGCATGATAAGGGCAGAGGTATTGTTTTGGCTTATTGGGCAGAGGGGAAAGGGACTGCACTCCACGGAGGGAAACTTGTTCGGCCAAGGCTTAGCTCACTTGCATGGCCTTGGCTTGGGATTGTCAACCACACGGAGTATGAGAGGCAAAGGGGAGGGAGGGGTGAGAAGTTAGAAGGGATATGGAGCTCGACCCTATCTAAGGACTGGCTCTCCGACCACCTTGCCCCCAGTACTGTTAGAAAATGGAAAAAAGGAAACGAATGGGGAGAAAGACAACAACGACAATTCCAGTCAGGACAGTAACCAATGCTATAATATGTTACAGTGCTCTTGGTTAACAATTATTTCCTGTGAACAGGTATCAAATAGTGTTGATATGGCTCGACCAGTGAGAGGATGGGGATGTGGAAGACGGGGTCGGGAGCCTAGCAAGGTTAAGGACCCGAGCATGTTGGAGCCTCGCAGAGGGAGGAAATCGATAGAGCACCTTATCAGTGAAGTTGTTGCGGCATACTGTGAGGGAACAAATGAAGGCATCCAGAATTTGCTAGAAGAATGGGAAGAAGAAATCAAACAGGGCAGTGAGACAGAGGAGGATATGGAGAATTGGAGGACACTCGTCTCGAACCCTGGGAATACCAGAGGAAGGATAACGCAATTCAAGCAGACATTGTACCTCTACTGGCTAATGAAAATCTTGTTGGGTAAAGCCATGGAACAGATCTCGGTGGGTATGGCGGTTTCTCTCCAAGGGATGTCGAGTTACAAATAGGATTTGCAAAGAATTCAGTTTCAACTCCATAAGCAGGACATTAGACTGGACAGAATTGAAAGACACATTCCATGCATCCTGGAATTGTCTGAGATGCCTGGAGCAACTATCAAGGATCTTGCACCCATGGAATCGACATCAGAGGAGCAGAGGGGCTGGTCAGGTTACCATGTTTACTTTTTTTATATATGCCGTTAGCATTTACTTTTCGTCTTGAAAATATATGTATAGATAGATATATAGAGTCTGGTCATGAAACAAAGACATATATAGCTTGGATAGAAAGATTGAAACTCTATTGTTTTTGGATGGCTTACAATGAGGATAGGTGACCAACAGACTTGGTTTCCCATTGGGCAAGTTGAGGCCACCTAGCCAATCTATGTGGTGTAAATTTTTCGATTATAAATAGAAAATGAAAGGTCCTGCCAAGCTTAACAAAAAAAATAACTCCGGTCGATATCTTGGCTTATCAATATTACATGCTAAAAAAACCATAACTCGTTTAAGATGACACTTGTTCATATGACAATTTTTTTAATTAATGAATCTGGCTAAAAGGAAACAAAACATAACTACTTTGGAAATAAATCTCAAGATTGGATTTGTGTATAATACTAAGAATATTCTTAAATATTTTATGGAGGTTAAATCTCTACCACCCAACTAATAATTATTGATAATTAAATTAAAATTTTGGAAACTCTATTCCAAAATAGACATGCCTATTGGCATAACAAGACTCTTAACAATGAAGATTCATCCTCACTTTATCACAAAGATTCTTAATCTGTAAATGGACTTTGTTACATTACCATGGCCCATCAATACCAAATGCCCAAAAAACCATAATTCATTTCACATGACACTTGTTCATATGATTTGCTTATATATGAATTTAATTAGAAAAGTAAAAAATCATAACTATTTTGGAAATAAATCTCAACCTTTGATTTGTATATACTATTAAAAATATTCTAGAATATGTTATAAAGGTTAAATCCCTATTTTACAATTAAATTAAAATTATGAAAATCACATACATATATTTATGCTTATAGATATATATCTTTATACATATATTTATGTTTATAGATATGTATCTTTATAGATAATAATAATAGTAGCCAAACCTATACCATGAGACTTAGTTGATTTTTTTTTTTAAAGTTAATAATAATTTATAATGATAAATTTAAATGCATTAAATTTATCATGCAAAAACTTAATTAAGAGTTGAAATAAAATAAAAATTTATTTACAGTTTCTTCCGCACTTTGATTCGCCTTTCTTTCTCTTTTTAAATTTCTCATAAATAAAATGGACCAAAATCATTAAAGACAAAGTTTCATGTGTAACTATAACTTATAAAGAAATTCTTATAAAATTCAGGGAACCATTTTTGTTACAAAAATAGTTGAGATTATCCATTGATTAAATTAGTAAAAAGCCAATGTATATAAAACTTATAAAGAAATTCTTATAAAATTCAGGGAACCATTTTTGTTAAAAAATAGTTGAGATTATCCATTGATTAAATTAGTAAAAAACCAATGTATATAAAAATGTAAATAAGATAAGTAAAAAACAAAAGAATTAAAAATTTAATTTAACTATATTTATGAAAATGAACCAATTTAACTAATCGTATGACTATAATTGGTAAAGAAATTCTTATAAAATTTAGGGAACAATTTTGGTTAGAAAAATAGTTGAGATTATCCACTTATTAAATTAGTAAAAAACTAATTTCTAAAAAATGTAAATAAGATATATATATATGAAAATGAACTAATTTAACTATATTAAAAATAAAAAAATATCTAATAAAATTTTAATTCTTTATTTTGCTTACCTAATAAAAAACTTTGTATTTATTATTTCAACGAAAAATCAAAATATACACCATAACAAACTAATCCAACACTCCAATAAAAGAAACTTTATATTTATTATTTTAACGAAAAGTCAAAATATACACCATAACAAGCTAATCCAACACTCTTGCTTCTGATCCTTCTATCCTTGACATTATTATAAAAGTGTAAAAAATAAAATTGTTTTGGAATATTTTATATTGTTATAATCATCCTTCTATCCTACAAGATTGAAATAAAAACTAAAAGGCAAAGTTTTGCCCCAAAAAATTATAAAGTCCAACCTTTCTTCATGAGAATGAGCCTTTCTTTCTCCATAACAACATTCTAGTCAATAGAAATGTTTCCTTGCTGGGAAACAAGCCTTTCTTTCATTATTTTAGTAATATTGAGAATTAATATATATAGTGAAACAATTTTTTTTAGATGTTCTTCGTATACATTAATACGTATAGTGAAAGAGTTTCTTTAGAGGTCTTATTTATTTTTTAATTTAGTTAAAGAGTGTTTTTTAGAGGTCTATTTTTTTTGTATACATAATAAATAAACACATTGTTTTATTGGAGTCTTCACCTCTTTGAGGTTATCTAGTTTAGAATCCTTTATTACTTGAAGTTGGGTGATGTCTTGTTTCTGTTTAGAAAGAACTAAAGAAAGAACAATTTACCCATATTGTTTGTATTTTTTTCAATAATATATTTGAATATTAGAATATGATTATTTTTCATAAAGAATTTTTGCAGCACCATATATTCTAAGGAACCTTTAACAAACCTCATTAAAAGAACCCCAAACCTCTATTTTATACATTTCTATATTTTTTAAGATTATAGGTACCTTTACTTTGCTAGGTTTCCCAAGTCCTCCAAAAGCATAATTAATTTGATACATATCTAAATAGGCATAATCTCCTTGATTTGGAAAATAATTTTATTTCCATCCAACTAGAGAGCCCATGCAATAGGTAAAGGTAGCATCTTAAGCTCTTTCATATATTTATTCTTAAACCATATTTGGAACTAATAGTCACATACCCCCTACCCATTCACCCTTCATATCTATCTATTTCAAAACATCACTCAAGACCTCTTTAGTAAAAAGGCAATGATAGACAATTTCATTACTATTTTACAAATAAGGCATCTCCTAGACCTTATCAATGCTTCTTCCCATCCGATGCTTTATCTAATAGTGAAATCCATAAAAATAACCTAGTTGTCACATAACTCTTTCAACATCCCTCCCCCGCTCTTCATCCTCCTTTGACTTGGCCTCATATCATAACTGTGTTGCCTATATTTTAAAAGATTTATTCTTTGACCATATAATTTCATCATCTTCCTTCCTTCCAAGCTTAATTCTAGATAAAAATAGTGCCTAGATTAACTACATCTACTAAACATAAAATATACTAACTTGAAAGTAGATTTTTCAGAGTATAGAATAAATTAAAATTATGTATACATCCCATCCAAGGATCCTTCACTATTCTCACTATATTTCCATTTTCTACCTTCCATGCTAGTCATTCTCCTAGTAAAGGTAAAGCTTTAACTAAAGCCTTCTAGATAATTGAGGGTCCTCAAAAGCACGTGTCTAGATTTCCAGTCTAATCCCCCATTAACTCTAATCAATCTCCAAAGAATTCTCACTACTAAGGTCTGATAAAAGGATGGATTTCCTTATAAGAAACTAAGTTAGAGGAGCACGAGGTATTCAAATCGACATAAGTATTTTGGCCATGTAGCTCTGGAATATCCCAACAATCAAGACGAGCTTCATGGGGCCTGAGCACCTTTTAGTTGGATAAACACTACTCTCTAGTTGAAAGTATGAAATCGTAGCACTGGATCATGGTTGTATTTGAATCCAAGGAGACAGGAGAGTGTTTTACAACAATAAATGTCTACGTGTCAGTGCAGTATGGGGCGAAGACATACTTTTGGGATTCATTGAATGAAATAAGGACTAGAAGTTAGTTTTAAAATTACATCCTTGGAGGTGACTTCAATGCAATTTTAAAGATGGAAGAGAACAAAAGTGGAAGCATTATCAGGGATCCATTCAGATATAGAATGGAGGATCTATTGGTTGTCTGGGACCTGGTTGATATCCCACAAAAATAGGAAAATATACATGGTCCAGTGGTCCTTTAGATGTTGAATTATTCGCGAAACAAGGAGAATTGAGGAGGTTATACTAATTCATCATTCCTTGATCTCATTCGAAAAGGAGTGAATCCTTCCAATTTCTCTTGTTTCTATCCCATCTCTTTGTGCAATGTAACTTATAAAATCTTAACAAAGATCATAGCTAATAGAATAAAAAAATTAATGCTCTCTATCATCTCGAAAAATCAACAAGGTTTTATGCAACAAAGAAATATCATAGACAACATCATCTTTGTGCAAGAGGCACTACACTCTAGCAAGGAAGCAAGAGAAGAAGGGATGGTCATTAAGCTGGACATGGCTAATTCTTTTAATATGGTAATTCATACATTTCTATTCTTATTCATTGAAAAATTAGGATTAAGTGCGGAATTCATCAAGTGGATCAAAGCATGCATAGGATATCCATGGATCACACCTCTAGTCAATGGAAGGCCTTCTCCTTTTTTCTCCGCCTCAAGAGGATTGAGGCAGGGGTTCCCTCTTTCCCCCCTCATGTACATCATAATTCATAAAATATTAAGTAGAAATATGGAGATAATGAGATTGGAAGGGAAGTTACCATGTATGAGTATTACGCGAAATGTCAAAGAAATTAATCACTCTTAGTTTGTTGATGACACTTTATTGTTGGGAGGATCTTCAAGAACTATAGCTACTCGATTCAAGAGAATTCTTAATAAATACCTATATCTATCTGGAGGGTTAGTTAATATGTGGAAAAGTCAGCTCATAGGATGGAATTGCAAAGAGTCCATTTTGCAAGAAATTTCTAGGATCTTGGGATTCCCGATGGCAAAGGATTGGAATTCATTCACCTACCTCGACATCACAATCTCTCTTGGCTCATCAATAAAAAAGGATTGGGAATTGGTTATTCAAAAAAAGAAAGATAATTTTCTCCTAGGGAGTGAAATGGTTAAATGTGGCAGGGAAAATGATTCGCATCAAATCAATTCTTTCCTCCCTTTTGATATATATTGGCTCTGCCTTGTTAGCTCCCAAAGGAATCCTACATCGCATTAGTAGATTGATTCGAAATTTTTTGTGGCAAGGTGGTAAAAAGAATGAGCAGAAATTCCACTTAGTAAACTGAAACATAGTGAGGTTGCTGAAAAGAATAGGAGGTTTGGCAATAAAAGATCTAGAATATATGAATTTAGCGTTGGGAGAAAAATTAGTATGGAGTCTCATCACTGAGTCAAAGAAATGGTGGAAGCACACATTTCCTAGTAAGTATTTCCACAAAACAAAATTATCAGGCTAGAGGGGGAATCGTGGAATGCTCAGGGATCTAAGATATGGGAATTATGCAAAGCAACAATCCCATTTGTGTTGGAACATATCAGCTGGCATCCAAGGAATGGAAGAAGAATTCATCTATGGAAGGATTAGATTCCCTCTGCTGTGCTTGCAAAAAATTATCATAGATGCCCTGAATTGTTTCAATGGATGGAGAGGCAAGGTATGACCGAACTAGTAGATATTTCAGATTGGGTTGCAATACCCACATCTTCCTTCTAATATTTCTCAGCAATGGGAAAATCTGATCAAATCTCTAAAAGGATATGCCTCAATAGCCACCAATAGAGTGGATCAAAGTGTTTGGAGTGGAGGAAAAAAGACTTCACACACCGTTAAAGAAGGATATGAGTTTCTAGTCTGACAATTGCAACACCCTCCTAGATTAAGTATATGGAGAAAAATTTGGCATAAGGATGACCTATCCAAAGTAAATACCTTGCGCTAGGAACTAGTGAATGGTAATATCTTAACGATGAATAATTTGAAGAAAAGGAAAATTCAAGGAACTTCTAGATGTGTTCTATGTGAACCAGCGGAAGAGGACATTCAACATGTCTTCTTCCATTGCCCCTTTTCTCTAGAAGTGTGGAGAGCTTTGATAAGCCCAATCAAGCATATCCAATCCATTCCACGGGACTGGTTTGAAATTTTCGAATCATAGAAGCTTCAATTCTTAATCCCTAGGAAGTCAAGCTTAGTTCCCATAAGATGTTGGTTTTCTCTCCCTAAATACATTTGCTAGACAATTTGGCTCTCTCGCAACCATTCTATTTCAAAATATTGAAACCCAATCCGATCAAAGAAACTCTGAAAGATACACACCTCTTTGTTGAGGTCATATCCTCTAACAGATTTGACCTTGCAGAGACTGAGAATCTCTTGTCGGAAGAGTTTGAATTGCTCAAGATTGGCAATATTCCACATGATGGTTGTAGCTTCAAATTTTGCAGTAAACCTCCCTCATTTTTAATAAGAATGAGAAGTGCACAGTTCTTGGATTGTCGACTCTCTTAGAATTAATTTTAGTTATTTTTTGATAGGGCTTCAAAAGGAAACCCGGGGGAAGTAGGAGCAAGAGGGGCTATATTCAAACCTAAAGGAGAAATAGTGACAAAATTTACATGGGGCTTAGGATGGATTACAAACAATCAATCAAAGGCTCTTTCATTATGGAAGGTTATTCAAATAACAATGAATTATGGGATTCGACAGGTTGTAGTATTTGGAGATTATCTGATAAAAATACAAAATTTCCATCATTCCAAGAATCCTTTGGGGAAAGACCAGTTCCCATTTGATGAAAGGATTTTAATGCAGATGAAAATTTATGAATTTACCAGTATTTTCCATGTTAAAATGGTAAACAATGAATTGGCTGATGAATAAGCCAAGAAGGGAACAACCTTAGAAGAGGGGGTCCCCTCCCCCTAGGTGAAGACACCATCTCATTGTGTTATGTTCCATGATTTCAATCCCATCAATAGAAGAATTAACATTTATTAAATTTGCAAGAAAGTGGTTGGCTTGGAGCCTAAGGGAATAACTTGTATTAATACCCAGATGCAAGATTAGATAGTTGATAAGCGTGTCATGCAAGTAGTTACATTGGGATGAGGTCTACAGATGGGGAAACTACAAGTTAAACAACATGTAGGAGGACATGTGGGGAATTAGATTGCCCCTTATTAATACATCACCATTGATATTAATCACCGACACCATTTCCATATTAATTCATTATAGTACGATCGAATTTGGAAGTAGGGCAAAGGATATATTGCAGGGATTTGGTGGTATTTTGATGAAGTTGTTGGTCAGGAGCATTAACTCCAAAGTTATGGCCACTGGAGATTCAGGAGTTGGGAACTGATGGTATATGAGAGGTAATCTCCCTCTAAACTATGCAATGACATTCGTTAAAGTCTCAGTGCTAAGAAGAAATGGAAGAAAGGAATTATTGTTAAGTGCAATGGAGGAAATATCCATGAAATATCATGCACAATATTAAAGCATGGATAATAGTTTACTATGGAAGCTTTTTAGCATTTTACACTGATAAATCACTAGCTGGAAGAATTAAGGAAGGAAGTGGAGTGCCTCCAAATTATGGTGACACGCTGGCAAAGAAGGTAGCCACCCTAAATGTTAAGGTGTATGGCATCGAGCTCAAGGTAGAATTGGAAACTATTCAAGTTTTGAAAATGCTTATGGACTTTTCAATGAAGAACAAAAATCTAGTGGCCTCGAGGACTAGTTTATGGGATATCCTTCTACACAGAAGAAAGAAGCAGTGGAGACTGAACAAGCAACTGGAGAATGCATGGACAAGGAAGTTGGAGATCAGGCAATATAGGCTAGTTGAATGTTATGTTTTTTTGTTGAATACTGTGGATTTTCTTGGCGTATATATAAGATAAATAATGTAAGAATCCTTGCATTAAGATAAATAATGTAAGAATCCTTGCATGGAAAAGACCAGGTAGAAATAAAATGTCTTGTGAGCATTTCTGGTCTATGGTAGAAGAAGATCGATCTCTTGATGTAAAGTATCTAGATCGTTTTCCAGCTAATGCAATATAATATGTTTCTTAAAAAAAAGTATGAAGTTCTTTAACTTCCACCCACCTACCTCCTTTGAATTTCGAATCTTTTTCCATTTTACGAACAAAAATACCTTCTCTTTCCATTTTATTGTAAAAAAAATTGAATCATTCTTTCTATTTTTTCCAACATGCCTTTTCTATATATGCGAAAGAACACCGTTATATGGGTATCCCTTCCAAAACTAATTTGACCAAGGTCAACCTACCTCCCCTTAGAATTATTTAATTACTAGCTAGAAACCATAGCTTTGAAATTTTCATAGAGCTAGTACAAATATCTAAATCTAGCCATTAGGTTTTAAATATAAAGTTAGATATTTGAGCCCTTTTTTAAAATGAGAGGTAGTGAAGAGTATAACTTGAGGGATCTAGCTTTCTAATTCCTCTTGCATACCATTGAATAATAATTGAAGTTTTGTGGTGATTAAATTCTATCATCATAAATTTACCATATAAGTTTAGAATCTCCGTATATCTTTATACTTCCCTTACTAAGCCAATTCTGAACAAAATAACATCATCTAAAAGGGTAAAATGGAAAGAGAGAAAGCATTCCCCATTTTAATGTCTTTTATATTTCATTCCCTTTTGAAAACATTCATCGACCTACTCAACCCTTCGACAACCAATAATAAAAGAAAAGGTGACATGGGAGAACACTACTTAAGTCCCCTAGAAGGAGAGAAGAATGTGAGAAAAATATGAAAGATGATCCATTAATTCATACTATAAAATACATGAAGAAAGGCAACCCAAAATATAGTTTACAACTTGTAAACTCATCCCAACTAGTAACAAAATTAACTTGAGATAGGTTGAACTTACCTTGTCATAACCTTGACTAAATCTAATGTTATTATCATAATTAGCATCTGTTACACGTCTATGGAATGTAAACTTTCTTGTGCTACTCCCATTGCATCATGGATTTGGCTATTATGCGAAAAGCAAAACTATTCTTTAGACATGAAATTAGAGAAGCCTCTTTTGAGCCTATTTGGAAGTATTTTTGCTATGATTTTGTGTAATGTTGTATAAAGAGATTGTCCTATAATCACAAAAGCTTCAAAATTGTTCTTCTTTGGAATAACAAATATAAAATTTTCATTCAAATAATTCAAGAGCTTCCCTAAAGATCTTGATTCTTCGACTATTGCCCTTAACACCTCCTCCTCTTATAAATCATAGAAACCAAAATAGATTTCTACTATCTTACCATCTACGCTTAGACTCATTTCCATTTTAAAATAGTCTAGTACCAATTTAACTTCTCCTTTAGTAACCTCTACTTTAGGGTCTTGATTTTTTTGTCCTTCAACCAAATGAAACAGCCCTTGGTTAAAAATCCATGTAAAAAAGTTAATAAAAAAAAATAATAACCAAGGTCATGGGACACGTATTCCAAGCTAGACGTTGGGAAAAACATAGTGATGGGGATCAATTGTGATTAATTAATGGCTATGGAAATTGGCAAAGGAAAAGAGGCATTAATTGACATTTTATTTATGAAAATAATGGAAAATAGGATAAAAGGAAGGCGAAAGGTCATAGGTTGCATGTGAGGAGGAAATTGAAGGAAAAATAGATAAATTGAAGAAATAAAGGCCTCAGTGATAAAAATGATTCTAAGGATCAATTCATAGATTTTTGTCAGTTTTAGCTTGGAGCTCTCTTTCTATTCTCTCTCTCATACTCTTGCATACTTAGAGTTTCTTGGAGCACTCTTGGAGGATTTTGGGCATACTTTGGATTTGGAGCAAGAAGGCAAAGGAAAAGCATGAAGGCACAAGAGGACAACATAATCGACAACTACAATGGGTTTTCTTTGCAGGTATCGAATTTTATGTATGTTTTCATTTATAGTTTTGACATGCATGGCATATGCATGTGGTTATTTGGTTATGATCTGTCATTGTCATGGATGGTTTCTTGGATTGGTAGTAGTTTTTCCTTGCCTTACCATTTCCTGGATAACCATGGTGTTGTGCATTTTACCTTTTATTTTCTAGTTGGTTCTCATGTTCCTTATGGTTGTGGGTTGAGTTATTAGTTCTTGGAGCCTTGGTTGGACAAACGCTCTAGATTCCCTATAAGAGCTTGGGTTGAGTTACTAGTCCTCGAAGCCTTGGATGGAAAAACAATCTAGAGCCCTTGACCGGTTGAGTTACTAGTCCTAGAAGCCTTGGTTGGACAAATGATCTAGAGCCAGGCATTAGTTGTGGGTTGAGCTACTAGTCTTAGAAGTCGGGTTGGAACAAACACTCTGGAGCCCTGGATTGCTTGGATAGAGACCGATCTCGTGATGGTTAGTGATATCCGACTATGAGGTGGAATAATTGGTTGAGGGTTGAGGTGGTTTTTCCTCTGCAAGCCTTGGTTTTGTTTTACTTAATTTATTCCATGAGATCCCACATTCATGCTTAGAATATGGCATGGGGGTGATTGGCTGAAAGAAAGATTTGGTTCATACCAATCTATGGTCGGGTGGTACGTGGAAGTCCCCAAATTGGTTGTATTTGCATATGTTAAAAAATATCCTTTTCCTCTTGTGTTCTATGTGTAAATATACTTGCTATTATGTGGCTATGATGTATATTTTGTTATTGTTGTTTATCCGGTTATATGATGGTTACAAGCATGGTTAATGAAAAATTTGAGTTATGGCTCTCATCATGCTTTGGTTAGTAAATAAAATGTTAATGAATGAATGAAATAATATATGATAATGCAACTATTGTGAGACCTTATTGACAATTCTCAGATAAGTATGGGCTCCCTAAGTTCAGATGTGTATTTATGACTTGTACATTACATGTTCATGATGTGTTTGACGGAATGATTGTCATGTCTAGGCCTTGTTAGGTCAATTTCTTGTCTAAGTTTTGTGTGAAATGTTGCGTTCTTGTATCATTCATTGTTCTGGAAAGTTTCATGAAGTTATGGGCAATATTCTGGAGACTAGCCTAAAAAAGTGGCTTAAATCTCGCAGTAGCTGGCATAGAACCGGGTGAAAAAGTCTGCAGTTGTTACAAAGTAGTATTAGAGCGAGGTCTATTCTCTTTGGGTGATATTTGATACTACAAAGTTTTATCAGAGCATGGTTCAACCCTTGGACTAGATGGGCATAATGTGTTTGTTATGAATACATGTTTGTTGCATATGTGTTCATTATGCTTGTGGTATATGTGTTTGTATGCATGGTATCGGTCATCATTTTAGTTGTGTTGTCATGAATGCATGTCGGTTGTATATGCATTTTTTATGCATGCATGTTGTCTATATGTTTTTCATGCATGCACTGTACTTAGTTGGTGTTATAGTTGTGACATCATGCATGGTGACTAGGATAATGATTGAGATGATGTCGGTTTATATATATATATATATACATGTTGAATCCACAGACAAGATATCCTCCTTTGATCTACACTGAGGTATGTTGGTATGTTTATATTTGGTTTATATGATATGGTATCATTGCAAATAGAATATCAAATATGACTACCAAAACAGTAGACTATAGTTCATGAGATTCTCTTTTATAGATCAAATGAGCAGCATGGTGATGGGTACTCTACTGACATAGCAGACACTTTGAGAAGTTTGAATAAAGAAATACGAAGTTATAAAGAAAATAATGATAGAATCATTCAGTCACAAGAGAGAATTTGTAAGGCACAAGAGAAACAAGAAGAGGTCAATGCAGTTATCCTTTAGAGCTTGTGAGAATTGCAGAGATAGGGACCACTTAGGATCAGTCATGGATAGGAGGAAAGAACTAATGGAGCATATGGTAGCAGGTGTTATGGCGAGCACAGGTTGGATAAAGATGATACCATTAGAGATGGAAAGTTCTTGGATACACTGGATAGACGAGGCAATGGACATGGGATTTAATCTAGTTTTGGTTTCGACAGGTATCATGGTCATCATAGCTATCATCCTTATAGGAGGAGTGATAGGGGACATTTTCCAGATGTGTTCAAGAAAATAAAGCCACCTACATTTGATGGAGAAATGATGAAGTCGCAGGATGAAATATCATGGTTACTTAGGACGAATAAGTTCTTTTGGTTGCATGATTACTTAGAGAACATGAAGATGAGGATAGCTACATTCAATCTAAAAGGTAAAGAAAAAATTTGGTGGGAATATGTTAAGAATGTCAGGAGAATTTTGGCAGAGGAGTTGACTTAGAGTGAGTTCCAGAGACTTTTCAAGAAGAAGTATTTATTAGAGAGATACTGTGATGACAGTGCAAAATAATTCTATGAGCTGAAGATGGGATCCATAACTGATGAGGAGTACACTAGCATATTCTTAGAGTTATTGAGGTTTGTGCCTTATTTTAAGGAGGATAAGGAAAGGATTCAGAGATTCATCAGTGGGTTGTCGGTAGCATTCAAAGACAGAATCAATTTTGATGAGCCTAGATAGCATTTGACAGAGGACAGGGATTTCAGTTTGAGGAGCAAAACAAGGGTGATGGAAGGAAGGATTTACAAGGTTGGACTTGTGGCAAGGATCATCACCAGAGAGATTGTCCACAACATCAGGGTGGCAGATTACAAATCTACAGTTGGGGATGTTGGATAGAGTATTCCATGGATTTATGCAACATTGGATAATAGGAAGGCAGATCACTAGACATCCATTATCAGGATGGATGATAAGCTTCATGATCAAGTTGTTTCTATTTTGATTGACCCTAGATCTAATTATATTTATGTTAACCTTAAACTAGTGGATAAATGTGGTTTGAATAAATAAGTACATGTAGAATCTTGGTTAGTGCAGTTGGCTACATGTATAAAGAAAATAAAGAAAAGAGTTCATCATTGGGTAAGATCTTTTGCATTTGAATTGAATGGTATGCCTACATCCATGCATCTACATGTACTTCTGTTGGGTTCGTACAATATATTATTGGGTATGGATTGGTTGTATCTTCACAGGAATAAGGTGTTTTGTTATGATAAGGATATTGGGTGCTTGGATGACAATGGATAACAAATCATCTTTTAGGGTAAGAAAAAGGAAACATCAGTCAGAATGGTTACAACTATGCAAGAAAAGCATAGTCGTAGGAAAGGTTGTGTGTTATTTGATGTACATATTTCTAGTGATAAAGGTGAGGATGTTGAGGATGTAGAAATATTGAAGTGGTACCTAGTTCTATAATAGTTTTAGGATGTGTTTCCCATAGAGATTCCTGAGTTACCGCCTCAAAGGGAAGTGGACTTTTCTATTGAGTTGGTGCCAAGGGAAACACCAACAACAAAAGCACCATACAGGATGAGCATACCAGAGTTAGTGGAATTGAAATTGTAGTTGAAGGAAATGCTTGATAAAGGATACATTAGGCCAAGTGTATCACCTTGGGGTGCACCAATATTGTTTGTGAAGAAGAAGGATGGTACTCTCAGGTTATGTATTGATTACAGGCAGTTGAACAAGGTAATGATTAAGAACAAGTACCCTTTGCCAAGGATTGACGACTTGTTTGACTAGTTGAAGGGAGAAACACTGTTCTTGAAGATTGATATAAGATCATGATACCATCAGATACACATCAAAGAAGAGGACATCTACAAGGTTTCTTTTCATACTAGGTATGGGAATTATGAGTTTGTTGTAGTTCCTTTCGGTTTGACTAATGCTCCAACTACTTTTATGTGCTTGATGAATAGTGTATTGTGTCCTTATTTGGACAAGTTTGTTATTGTATTCATTGATGATATATTCATATATTATAGGAATGAGGAATACCATGCCGAACACTTGGAAGTAGTGTTAAGATTGCTAAGAGAGCATCAATTGTATGCCAAGCTTGGTAAATAGAGTTTCTTTCAGACAGAGGTACATTACTTGGGGAATGTAGTTTCCAAGGAAGGCATAATAGTGGATCCAGAAAAGATAAGAGATATCATGGAATGGGAAACTCATAGGAATGTGGATGAGGTTAGATCATTCATGGGGTTAGCAAGTTATTATAGGAGGTTCATCATGAAATTCGCATAGATTTCTTATCCTATTGCATCATTGCAAAGGAAAGATAAGAAATTTGAGTGGACATAGGAATGTACAGCAAGTTTCGAGCAATTGAAGGTGATGTTTACAAATGCTCCAGTGCTAAAAAATGTAGATCCAAATAAATAGTTTGTGGTGTGTATAGATGATTACAAGAGGGTACTTGGTGGAGTCTTGATTCAAGAAGGACAGGTAGTGTGATATAAATCAAGGAAACTGAATAAGTATGTGAATAATTATGTGATACATGATCTTGAGTTAGCAACAACCATTCATGTATAGAAGATGTGGAGGAGCTATCTTCTTGGAAGGAGATTTGTATTGATGAGTGATCACAGTGGATTGAGATACTTGTTTGATCAACAAAATCTGAATGCTAGGAAAGCTAGATGGTTGGCCACGAAGTGAATTTGAATTTGAGATCAGGTACGTTAAGGGAAAAGAAAATAGGGTTGCATATTCTCTTAGCAGAAGAGTACATGTAAATCATCTAGAAGCTATGAGTTCATACGGGACAGATCTACATGATCGGATCTTGGAGGTAGGACAATAGGATGACAGGTATAGGGAGCTTAGGCACATGTTACAATAGGATACAAGTGTCCAGGATGTGGACTATTGTCTCACAACAGATGGTTTCATCAGATTTAGGGACAGGATCTATGTGACAGACAACAGTGAGCTCAAGAAGATTATCTTGAGGGAATTTCATGCTAAGAAATATTTAGGTCACCTAGGATATCATAAGACATTGACAACGGTGAAGTGTTGATCAGTGGTTGTCATTGATGTCAACCCAAGCAGCACCAGGGGCTACCTCAATCTTGCATGGGAATTTTGAATTAAAAACTTACTCTATTCAGAGTCAAGGATCTTCTATATGGATTCTAGTCGTCGAGATGTTTCTGTTGATATATGGCACGCCAAGTAATTCTTCACGGTTTGAGAGATATTCATGTTTGAAGTTAGTAATTCCAGTTAGTGGGCTAAAACCCTATGGGGTTGTGGCATCACACTCATAATTGGTTGTGGTCATTGAATAGTCAATAATTAATATTTTGTTTTTCTCCTAAAATCCCTCCAACGTTCACTTGTTGAGGTCCCTCTCAACTCAATACATTCATATAAATAATGACCCTCATATCCTCCTCTAGTAGGGATTTTGTGGCTTGAAACAAGTCAGCGTGGAATATTCTCTATAATTTTTTTTCTGCGAAGATTTAGAAGCTTAAATGAAAATTCATTTGAGCCAAAATCTTGATTAACCTCGTGACCAAATTTCAGATCTTGGTTCACTATATTTTCAAAGATATGATCTGAGGAAGTTAGGGTTTTTGCAGGCTCCCGAATTCCATGTCAAACAGGGGACGTTGGGAAAATCGTCATAAATTTCTCTCTGAGCATTAGATTCAAATTTAGTAAGCAGTCACAGAAATCGAATGAACTTTAGTTTGTTGAGTAGAGTTTTCAGGTACAAAGATCGAAACATTGACACATGGAACTTCGTACAAGTTCACTCTACTGAACCAATTTATAATCAGGTCATTGTGGGAGATTGGGCATAACTCTTTCTTGAAGAACCAATCCTGATCAGACTTGTGAGGTTGGAAAGAGGACTCAGAGGGCTACCACATGAAGACATTCTAGACCTTGGAGATCTAAAATTACATAGATACAACATAGTCAATATCGAGCTCCTAGAAGGCAAGAAAAAACATGCGTTCAAGGATCACTGTAGTAAGGACCACACATCAACAGTCAAGGGTAAATATCCTACAACAAGGTATGTATGATTAATGTTTAAATTTGAAATATGAGTATCATATTTGACATCTATTTTTATAGGACAACATAAGTACATACAGGGTCTCGGTTATATATCTATGTCTATATATGTCACAATTAGTTTTGATACCACATTTCAAATGTCATATTCTTGACACTACACATTTGATGCTACATATTCTTGATGCTACACCAAGTCTGCTAAATCTCTATGATGTTATAAGTTCATGTTGTCGTGTCATAATTGATAGACTGGTCTCTGTTGTTGTACCTAGAACTTGGTCCATCACAAGTCTAGGGTCTATCATCAATTTTTATTGTATATCTCTTTAGGTCAGTTTTGGATATAGTCTTGAATAGAATCCAGCCCTGTATCAAGATTGGAAGTCTTTGTATACTTCTACAACAAGTCAACAAAAAAAGTGACAATCACACTTCAGGTACACATTGTAATTTTAATTTGTATTTATTCATTATTATGAACTTACATGTGTTTTGTAGGCAGAGGTAAGTTGAAGGTTATTTTGTTTTGTTTTGGGATTGGTTATGCCAGGAAAATTTTGCATGTAGGTAGAAGAAGATTCAAGTACAACTTCAAGAAAGAATTCAAGAGCAGAAGTATCAACTCAAAGGAAGCATTGCAATGAGACATCCTTTGAAGACACGACAACCATCCATATATTGTGAAGAAGTGTCAAGGCCAAGAGTCATCATTGTAAAGTTTAAAAGAGTCATTTGTAAAAGTGTGATCATGGGAAGAGTCATTATTGTAAAAGAGTCAATCTTCCTAGAGTCGAAAAGGCATTATTGGGAGGTATAGGAGTCTATGTTGGGATGATGTCATGGTTGGATTGCAGGTCATAGTGTGATTGGGTGTTAGGTAAAAGTCATTGTAAATCATATTATATCGTGGATCATTGTCCTTGGTACGGGAATCCACACTCTTGTCTCATTTTAGTCATTATAGGGTGGTAGGGAGGTGCTAGGCTGGTGCATGAAGTCACCTACAAGTTGGAGCTTGTGAAGACTTCAGGGTGGTAGCTTGATGTTGGGGCATCCATTTAGTTGACTACTGAAGAAACCAGGGCGTTGGGGCATCCTTCTAGTAGGAGTTGCAGAAGAACAATTTTCTAGAATTCTAGAAAGTTGTTGCTTTCATTTTAGTTGGGGCTAAAGATTAAAGAATTTATTAGAAAAGCGTTCGGTGTTTTTTGACTTGGAGAGGGTTTTCCACCTAAAATTATTGTGTTTACTGTGTTATTTTATTTACTATTATTGCTTCATAAACATTAATAATAATTGAAGACCAACTAATGCGCTGAAAAGATTTAAAAGTGATAATTGCTAAGGAATACTGATTCACCCCCCCTCTCAGTATTTCCAACAATTGGTATCAGAGCTTGGTTCCTTTAGTAATAGCTTAACTGCTGGAAGTCAGTTTTTAGAGCATAGAGATGGGAAAGTCAAAGAAGAGGGTTACAAGGATTTCAAAGGAAGGTACATGTACAACAAAATCTAAAGAAGGTGAGTATTGTGTACCAACCCCTAATTTTGATGCAGATGATTACTGGATATGGGAATCCAGGATGGAAGTACATTTGCAGGAACATGGAGCATGGGAATCAATTGTTTCTGGAGACAAATCTACCGAAAAAACTAAAAGGTACAATTCAATGGCCATGAATGTAGTTTTAAATGTTTTGCCAAATTTTTTGAAAACAAAAGTTGGTCAAAGTTAAATAGATAAAGCTCTTTGGGAAAAGCTTCATAATCTCTATTCAACAATGAAATTAAGTCAAGATGTTATTGAAAATTCAGATCCTTCTGATTATGATGAAGAAATGGGAGAAATGAGTAAAACAAAGTTTCAAAATCAAGTGATCAAGGTGATAAAGGAACTCAAAAGTAAAAAGGAAAAGACAAGACTTTTGAAAGTAGAATTGAAGACATCAGAAGAACTCATCAAAGAGAATGAAGATTTTGAGAAAATGATTAGTAGTCTTAGAACTCAATTGGAAGAAATCAAGAATATAGTGACACAAGACCTTAAGAGAGAAGTCCAACAGAAGCAATAAGAACTCGACATAGCGTTTGCAGAGATTAGAAGAATCACACAACAAATGCAAGAAGTAGAAATTGAAATGAAGGAATTTGATCAAAGATACATATCTATTGTTGACAAAAAGAAAAATGAATTAGAAACATCTTTAGTAGAAATAAGCACACTCAGGATTCAAAATGAGAAGCAGAAGGAACAAATACAGGTTCTCAACAGAGAAGTAGAGAAGACCACTCTTTTTAAGGTACAGGTTGAGGAGGCAGAAAAAAAGAAGGAAGATCTTGAAAACATGGTTTCAAGAAGATCTTACTCAAAAGAAAGAATAACTTGATGCAACCTGTGATGAGATCAACAAACTCAAGGGATGGGAAAAAGAACGCTTACAAGACAAGACAAATGAAGAAGCAAAAATGAAGATAATTAAAGATGGTAAAGCTCTAGTTGATGAAGGTACAAGCTCCACATCTTCGCAGGATGATTCTAAGAAGGAAGTTGATCAAAGTGAAAAGCCAAAGAAGAATGTTGCAACTCCAAAGAACAAGACCAAAGCAATCAAGAACAAAGGACCACAACAAACTACAACACCGCCTCCAAAGAAGAATGAAAAATATTCCAGGTATGTTCGTTTATTTAATGGTTATTGTTTTTCATGTGCTAACTATGGACATATGGCAAAGGATTGTAAAGTTATTGACAGATACAACTATCAAGGACCATCACATCCGAATGAACCATTTAGGTACGCACATTTATTTAATGGTTATTGATTCTTATGTGCTAACTATGGACATATGGCTAGGGATTGTGAAGTTCTTGACAGTGTTGTAGTGGCTACAACTTCACTCCAAAATTTTTCCTTAGCTTCGTTTTGGTTCCTCCTACCAACCATCCTCAGCAACATGTCTTGCACTCTCAAGTACACAAGATTTAGTGGTTTTCTAGAATATTTGCAGCTTGTGCATGATAGCTTGTTGCATCCCCCTCAAAATTTTTTTCTCTGGAGTTGCTCCAGCTACAGGTTGAACAACTCCCTCAAGAAATTGTGCAATTCTGGAGGGGAACCAACCTTCCCTCTAGAAATTGTGCAATCCTGTCTGAAAGCCTGCTGGGCTTAGGAAATGCGCAATTATGCCTGTCAATCTTCCCTAGAAAAACTACACAATTGACTCAGCAGGTTTGCTCAGCCCATAAATTGCGCAATTTTTGGTAGCAGTCAGCTGCTCAGCTCAGAAATTGCGCAATCTCTCTGGGCAGCTAGCCCAACTCCCTCCCAGAAATGTGCAAATTTCTCCCTCAGGCAAGTAGGATTTTGCATGTGCCATTAGGTTGATCGGTTCCACCCAGGACCGAGGAAAATTGACTTGCATGCATGGGCTGCTTTTTCCCGAAATAACAAAAGGAAACATGCAAAAAGCATCCCTAGATTTTAGGGAGCTATTTTTAGCAATTGGAGGTTACATGTAAAGATTGTTTAGAAAATTTCCTCCAAGTGTTGCTTTTCTCTAGATTTATGGCATGCATGTCATGAGCCTCAAACTTATTTATTTGACACTCCAGAGCTCACTTCTTCACATCAATCTTGGAGATCTAACATCCCAGAACACATCCAGGAGCTTTCAACACATCTAGCTCAGCTATTTCCATGTAAGTCTGCTTAACTTGTGTTTTGCAACATTTCTTTTGCTTTTTGTGTTTTAGCTTGTGTGAGTGTTGTCTGCTTGATTTCTGTGAACGCTTGCTATCATTTGCATGCATATTAGCTTGTACTAGCACTGTTTCAGTTTTCGTTAGCATCTCACTGCTGTAGCATGAATGAAACTATTTTGCACAAACAATCACCAATTTGGTGACTCGCTTCACACACATGCATGTTGTTTCATTTTTTGAATCTTGCATTCACTATTTTCATGCATGTTCATTCACTTCTACTTACACTCAGTATCACCATGCATTCAAATTCACATTTTATTTCAGTTGCCTGTCAACGGGTCAGGGTAGCCTTGGCCCAGACTTTGCCTCACCAAGATAGCATTGTGCAATCCTGAGAGGGACGGCTCTGCCTTCCTCTTAGAAAATGTGCATTTATGCCCAGTGAATGTCCTCTAGTCTTGCATTGTGCAATTCTGAGAGGCAGTGAATACTCGCCCAGAAAATTGTGCAATGCAATCACTTGGCCTGCAACCCCTGTCAGCTGAAATTGTGTAATCCAGTAGCTAGCAAGCCAGTCTAGATTACGCATTGTGCAATTCCAGCCGTCAAATAGCCTCCCAATAGTCTAAAATGCCTTTGGCATAGTTTCGGCAGCCAGTCTCTCGGTCTCCCAGGAAAAGTTGTGGAATCCTTGCCAGTCAATCCCCAGATATGTCGCATGTCGTTCCTCAAGTTTTCTTTGGTTTTAGCTGACAGATTTCTTACCATGCATGTCACCATCTCTCCAGATCTAGCAGGTGTTCGTCTACCTCTCAGCTGTTCAGGATCAATTTCCTCCAAGAGAGTAGGATCAAAGGACACTAATGAAAGTGCAACTGGAGCAGAATTTGATTGAGTTTCTACAAGTTTGCTGATCTATGAAGACACCAAGTTGATTGTAGACAAGGAAAACAAGCTGAAATTGCAAAAGGTCAATGATGTATTTGAAGGCACATTTGGGGAAGACCTTAAAGACTGTCAAGTCTATGTGAACATTCACAAGTCCGGCTTGTACCAGATTGCATGCAGGTATCTCATGTTGCCATGCAAGGACATGATACATTGGATCGTCTCACACACTAATCTCGAGACGATGACATTGAGTAGTACCTTCAGTGCACATGATTATGAGCAGATGTATTACATGTCGAAGCTTGTGATCACCATGGAGACACCCTTCATCATACCCAAAAACAATGCTAACTCCAAGGATATCTTGAAGAACTTGGTGAAGGAGCCAACCAAATTCAGGATGACAGCCAACCAGGTTTACAAGAAGTAGATACTGCAGAATGCGTATCAATACTTGGTCATTTTTGCATGTCACTTGTATGGCCAAGAAAGCACAAAAACCTTCCCGTAGAGTTGGGTGATCGCGTTGGACCAACTAGCCAGTGAAGGCAAAGCATGGAACTAGTCTGACATGTTGGCTCACCAACTGAAGGAACAAGTAACAAGAGCTCGATAGCTGTGCAAAGGTCATCAAGCTGAAATCAACATGTCCACTTACATCTTAGATGCAATCTGTGCCCATCAGGAGTTCCCAAGCTTGAAGTGGGCATGGACATCGACGAAGACCTCTGTGAATACTTATTATAAAATGTTGTCCAAATGCATCTTCATAGGAGTTATCACACAACTGTCAGATCATTTTGTCACCCTGTGTACAAGATGATATTTGAACAGGATCCACCTTGCATGTCGAATGAAACAATGGAGGCACTAATCGATATAGCATATTGGTATGCCTCACTATTTGGCACCTTCATACAGATGTACAGTGTGGAGAAGCCTCCACATGTTTTACCAACATTTTCCTTGGACAAGCTCATCATGTAGGAAGTATCATACCACATCTCAGCAGGATTGTCAGCGAGGCTGCACGAGAAGAAGAAGGCACCTTGGCCCGCTCTTCCATTGTGGATCAGGTTATACAAGATACATAATTTCAATCACGTGGATGTCGAAGTAGAGGAGATCAAGAGATATCCTTTTGGCACCTGAAGCTACAATCCGTATGACCCACATTATTCTATAAAATATCATTGCGCGAGAGTATAGTTTCAGTGGATCCATGGGGCATGTCATTGGGCGGAGGAGGAACCATGGAGATATTGTTTCAGCTTCTTTAGGCCCAATGAGTTGGTCATCATTACTATGGAATGGTTAGCGAAGCTACGTGAAGCAGCATCCAGGAGAGCACCAACAACAATAGCAACAAAGGTAAACATACCAATGTGCGACAAGGGCAAGAGGAAGATTGTCGACAACATGGAGGAGGAACAAAGTTGCAATTTTTGAGTAGACCCACTTGTACACAAAGCAACTTTGGAAATAGAGGTGAAGAGGCAACAACATGACAAGAGGAACACACAAAGGTAGAGAGAAAAATAGAGAATGGAGGAAACAGAGAAGGAGTTGCATGAGTTGAAGGAGCAACTCCAAAAGGAACAAGAGCTGCGTAGATAGGAGAAGGAAACATAGAAAGAACATGTATAACAGAGGGTTAAACATGTACAGACAGATGAAACTACACCTGTATAAATAGTCGACTCATCCGAACAGCTGGCACCAAGCAGGCAGGGTGAGAAATTGCAGGAGTAGGAATTTGCTTAAGAGGTTGAACAAGCACTTGAGCAGATGGATATGGATATGGAGCAACAGGAGTTAAAGAAATACATCAACCTCATGCCTCACCACCAAGAAGTCAACCCACTATCTTCACTAGATTCGGAAGCGGAGCAAGTCCCAAGCGACCAAGGATACACTGAAATCCTCGGAGACAATTTCGAGGGAGAGATGCATGACATCTCATTCGATGAGTCCCAACATAGAGTTGTGAAATCTTGTAGAGTGTCGACTCTGGATGATCACACATCTCCTGTGCATTTTGAGGAATGAGTGATCATGTTTGACATGCGCAAGCATCCAGCAGCACTGGCTGATGCTACCAGAGCATATGTCAAAACCACTAGCTCGAGTGTTTGCTTCCTGATAGTAGAGAAAAAGAAAATGGCTAAGGAGTTACAGATGGCCAAGTAGGGAGGAGAATTGGTTACAGCATCTGCCTGAGCAGAGTTGAAGAAGGCAATGCTGGATGAAGTATTGTCCCTTGACACAGTCATGTGGGCATTGTATTCCAAGTTTGGTACCGTGCATAAGGCAGTTGTCCATCTCAACGGTTGGTAATGACGATGTGCTAGTAGAGCATGTATCTTAGCGAACGTGCATGTTGTTTTTCATTACATGCAAACATGGACAATGAGATACAAGGGAGCCTCGTTACACTTGCCCAAGATGGTGAAGCCTAGAGTGGTCGAGCTGAAGGCACGCATCCGAAGTCAGATACAGAACTATGAAGATCTCCCGTAGCTCATCAATAGTTTACAAGCTTCCCATGCGTGAGTATTTAGGAGTATGGATGTTGTTGTGCATGCACATGCGATCCCATCTATTGGGACACTCACCAAGGAAAAGACAAAGGCACAAGTCTGACTGGAGCTTGACTCATACTTTGATGAGTTGATGTGCATAGCCACCAGCCCAGACTTTGTGATCAGTGCAAACACCATGCATCAATATGTTGTTGGTCCAGTCGCACTCAAGACAATGATGCACATGTTATCAGACTAGTTGAATAGAGGAGCTCAAGTAGTGTACCCAGATGTTATGGAGGCAAGAGTTTGTTTCTAGAAAGATGTCATCTTAGAGTACACGGACACCATCGTGGACTACTGAGCTTGGCATCAATTCGCTACTGTCGACCACCATGAGGATCTCGAAGAGCTAGTCCTCTCACAGTTGTCCGAGTCATAGTGATGTATTGCATGGCTTACTTAAGCCTATTTTTTCTCACATGGGTACATGTGCAGATTGTATGTAATGTATTATCAAGTGTAAGTTCAAGTGTTAATAGTTGGATGTAACAGTCATAGAGTAGATGAAGAGTCACGAGGGTAGATGAACTGTCACAAAGGGAAATGTCAAGGGCCACCCCACCCTTTTCTATATATAGTCCCTCATAACTCATTGTATAGGCTTTTGGTCAGCTAAGCTTCTGATAGGAGTATCTTAGAGAGAGCGTGGATAGTATTGTAATGAGCCTTAGATTCTCCACTATGCAGAGCTAGTATATCTCTTTGGAGGAGCAGGCGGAAGTGACTATAATGTTCCGCTATCAGAACTAGTGGTTAGTCATGGTTCTATTGTATGAGTAGAACTTACACTTCTTAATATAACATAGCCAACATTTTTCATGCATATGTCGCATTGTATTTCAGCTATCTTGTTTACTCTAAATGATATATGTATATTTTTTCTTACGCATGCATGTGTAGCTATTTTCTGTATATGTATGTATGAATCTTACTAAAATGTGTTGTTGATTTAACCATCACTTTGGATTTATAACTCACTTGCCTTCCATGTTGTGATGCATCTTTGCTCGTGTGTTCCCTTCTTATCTCTGTGCTTTCATAGGTTTCCAAGGGGCACACTCACCTCACGCTCTGTGTGTTAGAACAGCTCATGCACCTACCTTGACTTGCTGCATATGTCACACCCTTGCTACCAACAGGGACATATTACTTGCCTCTGTGCAAAATCGCGGTCAAGGAAATAGCATATGACCCAATACTGGGACTCCTACACCAAATAGTTTGAGGTCTAGTTGGGACTTCTTACTGGGGAGATCCCCTAACATGTTGGTGAGTCCAGCACCGTCAACAGACAGGTACAATCATTATCTACAAAACCATAGAAGCAATTTTGCAGGATCACGAGACAAGTTCCACAATGATTTTGTTAGAAGAGAATACATGCTCTATGGGCCAAACATTGAATGTTTCAAATGCCATAACTATGGCCATAGCGCTCGCGATTGCAAATATCATATGGAATCACCTATGGACAACATTGAATGCTTCAAGTGTCATAACCATGGGAAAATGGCTCAATATTGTAGGAATAAGAAAGTTTGGAAAATGAAACAGGTACAATAAGACAAAGAAAATAACAAGGTTTAAGTAGTTATGCTTTCAGGACTTGTAAAATCAAAAGGTCATGAGGAATTAGCAGTTGCTTGAGAAAATGACTCAAGTCAAGATGGCCCATTAGGTGACTCACTATTTTGAACAATCCGGCTTGTTGAATCCTTAATGTTTGTAGAGGAGGAGTCTATGCAATAGCATATGGCACGAGTCTACGATTGAAAAGAAGGTAGTTTGAATAATATGGCAGTTTCATTACAGGTTCAGGGGGAGAAAAACAGTTGAAGGATTACAGGTTACTAGGAACAAGGCAAGATTAGTCTGCAAAGGATATGCACAGGTTGAAGGAATTGATTTTGAAGAAACAATTTCTCTCGCTTATAGAATGGAAGCTATCAGGATGTTTCTCGCTTATGCTTGCTCGAGAAAAATCAAGGCCTAACAAATGGATATTAAGTTAGATTTTCTAAATGGTGAATTGGAGGAGGAAGTTTACATTAAACAACTTGGAGGTTTTCTTCTCTCTGACAAAGAAGACTATGTCTGCAGATTAAAGAAGGCTCTATATGGTCTCAAGCAAGCTCTTAGGGCTTGGTATGCTCGTCTTGATGAATATATACATCAACAAGGATTCAAGAAAGGAAGTGCTGACAATAATCTTTATGTGAAAGTGGATTGAGATAACCTAACAATTATCGAAGTATATGTGGATGATATAATCTTTGGAAGCAATGATGATAGATTAAGTAAAGACTTTGCCACAAAAATGCAAAGTGAGTTTGAAATGTCTATGATTGGCGAACTGACATAATTTTTAGGGATTTAGATTTCTCACCAGGATAAAGGAATATTCATATATCAAACCAAGTACATCAAAGAAATTCTCAAGAAATTCTAGATGGAATATTGCGAGCCAGTAGTTACCCCCATGGTAACATGTTGCGAGTTAAGCTTAGAAAAATCGTCAAAGGATGTGGACTAAAGGTTGTATAGATCCATGATTGGTAGTCTCTTATATGTGACAACCTCCCAGCCTAATGTGATGTAGGTAGTTGGATAACTAGCAAGATTCCAAGTAGCAGAAAAAGAATCTTATATTATTTCCGTCAAAAGAATTCTTCGGTATCTTAAGGGCATAGTGGAATATGGTGTATGGTATCCCAAAGGAAATGATCTGGTCATCCAAGCTTATACATATGTAGATTGAGCAGGAAGTGTTGATGATCGTAAAGGTACCAGTGGAGCAGCATTCTATTTAGTTGGTTGTCTTGTTTCATGGTTAAGTAAAAAGCAGCCTTCAATCTCATTATCCACAACGGAAGTAGAATACATTGTGACAACAACTTGTTGTACTCAAGTTCTTTGGATGAAGAAAACTTTGCAAGATCTTCAAGTCAATTTCGATGAGCCTATTCCCATCTTTTGCAATAACACCAACACCATCAGTATCTCCGAGAATCCTGTGATGCATTCCAAAATGAAGCACATTCTGATTAAATATCATTTCATTAGAGAGTAGGTCACTGAAAATAATATCAAGCTTGAATATGTTGGCATAAAGGAACAAATTATTGACATCTTTACCAAACCATTACCTCGTGAAGCATTTGAGTATCTTTGCCAAAAGCTTGGGATTCTCTCAAGTTTTCATTAGAATCTTTCTCTTATCTATTCAGGTAGAAAGGGGGAGTGGAGGTGTGTACAGGTCTGCATGATGACTGTTTTTTAGGGGGAGTTACCTTTTCCGTTGATGACAAAGGGGGAGAGAAGTTAGTAGGAAGAGTTGTCATGATCGCAGGGGGAGTACTTGTGTTTCCATCAAAGCCAAAGGGAGAGATTGTTGATCAGTGGTTGTCATTGATGTCAACTCAAGAAGCACCAAGGGATACCTTAATATTACATGGGAATTTTGAATTTCAAACTTACTCTATTCTGAATCAAGGATCTTCTAGATGGATTCTACTCGTCGAGATGTTTTCGTTGATATATGGCACACCAAGTAATTCTTCACGATTTGAGAGATATTCATGTTTGCAGTTAGTAACACAATTAGTGGGCTAAAACCCTATGGGGTTGTAGCATGGCACTCATAATTGGTTGTGGTCATTGAATAGTCAATAATTAATAATTTTTTTTTCTCCTAAAATCCCTCCAACGTTCAGTTGTTGAGGACCCTCTCAACTCAAGACATTCATATAAATAGTGACCCTCATATCCTCCTCTAGTAGGGATTTTGTGGCAAATAGGTCATCATGGAATTTTCGCTATAATGTTTTTTATGTGAAGCTTCAGAAGCTAAAATTAAAGCCCATTTGAGCCAAAATCTTGATATGATTCGAGGAAGTTAGGGTTTTTGTAGGCTCTTGAATTCCAGGTTAAACAGGTGACGTTGGGAAAATCATCATAACTTTCTCTCTGAGCATTGGATTCAAATTTCATTAACAGTCACATAAATAGAATGGAATGTAGTCTTTTGAGTAGCATTTTCAGGGCCAAAGGTTGCAACAATGACACATGTCACTTCGTACAAGTTCACTCTATTGAACGAGTTTATAATTAGGTCATTGTGGGAGATTGGGTATAACTCTTTCTTGAAGAATCTAATCTTGATCAAACCTATGGGGTTGAAAATAGGACTCAGAAGGCTACCACAAGACGAAACTTCAGACCTTGGAGATCTGAAATTACATAGATGCAACAGGTTCAATATCAAGCTCCTAGAAGGCATGAAAAAGCATGCATTAAAGGATCACTACAGTAAGGACCACACATCAACAGTCAAGGGTAAGTATCCTACAACAATGTATGTATGATTAGTGTTTACATTTGAAATATGAGTATCATATCTGACATATGTTTTTGCAGGACAACATAAGTACATACATGGTCTTGGTTATATCTCTATGTCTCTATATGTCACACTTAGTTTTGATACCACATTTCAGATGTCCTATTCTTGCTACTACACATTTGATGCTACATATTGTTGATGCTACACCAAGTCTGATAAATCTATATGATGTTGTAAGTTCATGTTACTTGTCTTGTCATAGTTGATAGAATGGTCTTTGTTGTTGTACATAGAACTTGCTCCATCACAAGTCTAGGGTTTGTCATCAATTTTTATTGTATATATCTTTAGGTCAGTTTTGGATATAGTCTTGCATAGAGTCTAGGCCTATATCAAGAGTGGTAGTCTTTGTATACTACTGCAACAAGTAAACAACAAAAGTGACAAGCACACTTAAGGTACACATTGTAATTTTAATTTGTATTTGTTCATTATTATGCACTTACATGTGTTTTGTAGATAGAGGTAAGTTGAAGGATATTTTGTTTTCTTTTGGGATTGGTTTTGCGGGGAAAATTTTGCATGCAGGTAGAAAAAGATTCAAGTACAACTTCAAGCAAGAATTCAAGAGCAAAAGTATCAAATCAAAGGAAGCATTGCAGCGAGAAATCCTCTGAAGACATGACAACCATCTGTATATTGTGAAGAAGTGTCAAGGCCAAGAGTCATCATTGTAAAGTTGTAAAAGAGTCATTTGTAAAAGTGTCATCATGGGAAGAGTCATTATTGTAAAAGAGTTAATCTACCTAGAGTCGAAAAGGCATTATTGGGAGGTAAAGGAGTTTCTGTTGGGATGATGTCATGGTCGGGTTGCAGGTCATAGTGTGATTGGGTGTTCGGTTAAAATCATTGTAAATAATATTGTATCGTGGATCGTTGTCCCTGGTATGGGAATCCACACTCTTGTCTCATTTCAGTCATTATAGGGTGGCAGGGAGGTGCTAGGCTGGTGCATAAAGTCGCCTACAAGTTGGAGCCTGTGAACACTTCAGGGTGGTAGGTTGGTCTATGATGTTGGGGCATCCATTCAGTTGACTACTAAAGAAACCAGGGCATTGGGGTGTCCTTCTTGTGGGAACTGGAGAAGAATGATTTTCTAGAATTGTAGGAGGTTTTTGCTTTCATTTCAGTTGGGGCTAAAGATTAAAGAATTTATTAGAAAAGCGTTAAGTGGTTTTTGACCACGAGGGGGTTTTCCACCTAAAATTCTTGTTTCTACTATGTTCTTTTATTTACTGTTATTACTGCATAAACATTAATAATAATTGAAGATTAACTAATGCTCTAAAAATATTTAAAAGTGCTATTTGCTAAGGAATACTGATTCACCCCCCTCTTAGTATTTCCAACATGAAGAAGTTCTACTATTGGCTGAATCTAAAGAAAGATGTGGCAGAGTTTGTGGCTAGATGTTTGGATTGTCAACATGTAAAAGCAGAGTGTAAGTATCCATGTGGATTACTACAACTGATTTCGATTCCAGAGTGGAAATGGGAGGTAATTTCCATGGACTTCATTACAGGTTTGTTGATGACCTCTAGACAACATGATTATATTATTATTGTGGTTGACAGGTTGACTAAGGTAGCACACTTCATTCCAATGAAGTCTATTTACTCAACTGATGATGTATCTCAGGCCTTCATGAGGGAGATAGTGAGGTTGCATGGTGTTTCAAAGAATATTGTGTTGGAGAGGGATGCCAAGTTCACCTCAATATTTTGGAAGGAATTATTTGTAGTTTTGGGTACAGAGTTGGCCTTCAGCACAATGTATCATCTGCAAAAATATGGACAAACAAAGAGGGTCAACAAAAATTTGGAGGACAGGTTGAGAATATATGTGCTGCATCAACAACAGAAGTGGGAAGAGTACCTTCCACTAGTTGAGTTTTCTTACAACAATGGTTATTGGGAGTCATTGAGGATGAGTGCATTTGAGGCATTATATGGGTGGAGTAGTAATACTCCTATCAGTTGGAGTGATCTAGTGAATTGTGTATTTATAGGACAGAACATGTTGGTAGAGATGGAATAAGAAATGTAGGTTATCAAGAAGAATCTAAAGACAACACATGACAAAAAAAAGAGTTATGCAGATCAACATAAGGTATTTAAGGAGTTTCATGTTGGAGAACAGGTGAAGAATTCCTTGAGGATTAGGTCACATGCCAAGTTGGCACCTCGGTATTGTTGTCCTTTCATGATTATTAAGAGGATTGGACTAGTGGCCTACATAATTTCACTATCTCTGACAGTGAAAGTCCATGATGTTTTGAATGTGTCATTACTTAAGAAGTATGTTAAAAATGATGATCATATGATTGTCTATTCTGTATTGTAGGTGGAAGCAGAAGGAGAATTCTAGCCGAAACCTTAGTGCATTTTGCAGAGAAAGATGTTCATGCTTCTGAACTATGCAATCAATCAGGTTAAAGTGCAGTGGAATCACTTTGTGCCTGATGAAGCTACATGGGAGATGGTTGATATGGTGCAGGGGTGTTATGTAACCAACTCACAAATAGATATATCAATGACTTAAAAATTATCCTCTTCGAGGCAGAAACCTCCTTTACATTACATAAATGAACAATTCTTCCATGACTCAAATAAAAAAATCTCCTTTCTATATATAGAAGTCTAAGGGGTCACAATATAATTAGAGCCTACATACAAATAATAATGTAAGGGCACACTAAGAAAAATAGTGGGCTTCTATGGGGCACAATAATAACAATATGGGGACTACATGGGCACAACAATAATAATAGGGGGACTACAATAACAATGACAATAAGGGGCTACACTAGTATTATAGGGACCTAACATGCCCCTCTCCTTCAAAAAAGTGTTATCCTTAATGCTTGAGTAGTTATGGATGCTTTTGTGTAAAATTATCATCCTCCCATGTGAAATCTTGTACGGGTGAGTTCTTCCACTTCATGAGATACTCTGAAATTGATCAATTTTGTAGTTTTCGAGTTCTTGTTTCCATGACTGCTTCAAGTTCCAATATAATTTTTCCTTCCTCGTAAAGTCTTGGAAATATAGTTTGAGCCAGGAGCTTGTCACCTATAAACTTCTTTAGACGTGAAACATGGAAAATTGGGTGCAATCGGGAAGATGCAGGAAGCTCCAATTTGTATGCCATAGTACCAATCTTTTGCAAAACCTTCTAAGGACCATAATACTTTGGTGATAATTTATTATCCTTCTTAGTGTGCTTGAGGGATGTTTGTTTGTATGGTTGTAGTCGTAAAAATAACCAGTTGCCTACATCAAAACTTATTTTGTTGTGATCTTGATCTATCTGTTGTTTCATTCGATTCTACACCAATGTGAGGTTATCCTTTAAGAGTTGGATAACTGGTTGTTGATGTTCGATGTGATCTTCCATTGCTTGAACTCTAGAATTTTCTCTTAAATGTGATGTTATGGACAATGGATGATATCCATAAAGTGCCATATATGCGGTCATTTTTTTGTAGTATGGAAGGAAGTATTATACCACCATTAAGCCAGAGGTAACCACTTGACCCATTGTGTTTGTTTATCAGATACAAAGCAATGAAGATATCCTTACAAACATTTGTTCACTATCTCAGTTTTCCCATCAGATTGAGGATGATAAGATGATCTATGAGCTAACTAAGTACCCAGATAAGAAAATAATTTTGTCCAAAAATTTCTAGTGAAAATGGGATCTTTTTCGCTTATAATAATCTTAGGGTTTCCATGTATCTTTTGAATTGTTTCCATAAATTCAAAAACAACTATACTGCCTTTAAATGGATGAGATAATGCATAAAAGTGTGCATACTTGGTAATTCTATCAACTACCACCATTATGACACCCTTTCCTTCAGACTTGGGAAAACCTGTGATAAATCCATTGAAACCTCCTCCCAACGCTGACTTGTAATGGATAAAGGTTGTAACATACCCCGAGTCTGAATTGTCTCAACTTTATTTTGTTGGAAAACCAAACATTCGACCAAAAAATTCTAAATATCATTTTTAACGCCATCTCAAAAGATTCCTTCTTAACCCTATGGTAAGTTTATAAAAATCCTGAGTTCCCTCCTATGGGGGAGGTGTGCAATTCCAAAAGAATATTTCGTTTGAGTTGGGATTTTTTACAAATATACAAGCGGTCTTTGTACCATAATGAATAATTTTTCCAGCTAAATGTATCAGATGTACTGGGATCTTGCTACAACTTTTGATTGAGTGTCCACACTTCTTCATCATTCTTCCATTCATCCCTTGCTTCAGTTATCCAATTTGGTTGGATAATAGAAATGGCACAAGACAATGCTTCCACCTCCTCATCCTTTCTTAAGAGTGCATCTACAACAACATTTTTCCTCTCTTTTCTGTAGATTATTTCAAAGTCATAACCCAACATATTTGTGACCCATTTTTGTTTCTCTTCTGAACATAATATTTGTTCCAAAATGTATTTGAGACTATCATGATTTATTTTTTCCTTGAAGTGTCTTCCCATTAGTTAAGGTCCCCATTACTTTAGTGCATGTAGTATTTCCAACATTTCCTTCTCATAAATAGGGTTGCGTAATTACTTTCCTTTGATTGGACGACTTTCAAAAGAAATGGGTCTTCCTTCTTGCATTAAAACAACAAGAATTCCATTTCCTTAGGCAACACATTCCACAATAGAGTTTTTGTGAAGCCTAGCTTAGCTAAGATCAATGCTTGGTACATTACCTCTTTAAGATGTTCAAAGGACTTAGTTTCTTTTGGAGCCAAAGAAAATGCATATTTCTTCAGTAATGTTGTTAGAGGTTATTGGGCGCGGGATTCCCTAAGGGTAGTTTTGGGGCTAAAAGCACATATTTTGGTCAAATTTTGTAATCCAAATGTAAAGACTCCACATTTTGTGGTCACGGAGCACGTAGGTGTTAAAGAGTCATAGGGTTGTCCGCCCTTATTTTGGAAATATAATGTCAGTTGTAAAAGATCTACCCATGGTCCGCGAACCATGGGATTGTATAAATAGAGCTAAGCTCTAAGTAGTTAGAATAGAGAAGCATCGACATGTATGAGAAATAGCTCTGAGGTAGAAGTCTAAGTTTGGGTCATAGCGTAGGTAGAGGCTCTGTAGCTGAGTGCACAAAGGCCTAGAAGTCTGTAGCTAAGTGCACAGACTCCTGCAGCTAAGTTCACAGGGCAGGTCGAGTATGTAATTGTCTGGAATTATCAATAAAGAGAAGTATTCTATAATTTCTGCATCTTTCTTTCCTGTTTATGCATCTTGTTATGTTGGGTATGAATTTCACTTATAATGCTTATATGATGCGTGAATGTATGTAAATGTGTTGGTTAAGTGAACGCAAGTAAGAACATCTATTTACACGAAGCTAACTAAGATTGGTTAATAAGATAAGTAAAAACACTTAGACTAGTTTGGGGGATATTGCTGTTCGCTGCCCTAGCAGTGTGAAAGTCCCTAAGCCACAGGTTAGGGCTACGCGGAAGCCAATTGTACCCTTTCGCGAAGGTACTAAAGGTTGGAATAGAGGGCTAAGCAGCCTGCGTGAAAGCAAGTATAGACATCCTTCGACCCAATCACCCTCACTGAGGGGATTTGCATGACATTGGAGAATGTTGGCATTATGTTTCTGGTATGGCTATATGTTACAGATGTTGTACTTGATGGCAACTCCCGTGGCAAGGCTCTCAATTTGTTGAAAATTAAGAAGTACGCAGGTAATCAGTTCAGAAGGTGCGTACCCGCAGGTACACCATGCAGGGACCGCGTCCAGGCACGCAGGCCAGCCGTTCAGGAGGTGCGTCCCCCCAGTGCACACATTTCAAGGCAAAGAAATTCACATGTGGGGTTTTCTTATGTGTTACTCTTGGTATTTAGCTGACGGTATTGGGTTACTATGGTGTCAGCTCGTGGTATTGTTCCATGATTTTAGGAGGAGCTTGCCTATATAAAGCAAAGGAGATCATTTGGCTTGAGCATGTTTTGGGTTGAATATCTTATGAGGGCTAGATCTGGTCTAGATCTAAACAAGGCGAATCTACTGATGGACCGAGATCTCTTCGGCGCATGTTCAGATCTGTAGATCTGACTGTCTGGGTTACTTCTGAAGTCTTGAAATCATCTATGCCCGGAGGGACGCAGGTGCAGTAAGAGAAAAGTGCGTACATACGCAGAAACGAAACGTTTCAGGTGCCCGGTACGTAGGCGCAGAAGGGTTCAGGTGCGCCGGTACGCAGGCACAGAAGAGCTGCAGGTGCGCCGGTACGCAGGCACAGAAGGGTTGCAGGTGCGTACATACGCAGGCAGTTCAATAGACTCAGAGCGAGGTACGCAGGCTAGCAGTTGAGCAGAGTGCGTCCGGGACGCAGGCTAGCAGTTGAGCAGGGTGCGTCCGGGACGCAGGCTAGCAGTTGAGCAGGGTGAGTACAGTAAGCAGGCCAGCAGTTGAGCAGGGTGCTTACGTAAGCAGGCAAACAGTTGAGCATGGTGCTTACTTCTCTTAAAATCTTTGTTTATCATTGTTGTGTTCTGGGTTTGGTCCTATTATTGTTGATCTGGTTACTACAGTTGATTGGGTGATTCTCTTATACTTGATGATCAATTGATGCTTATGGATCCAGTTTGAAAATTTATGAAAAGTGGTCCTTGTAAGAAAAGTAGGGGGTTGTAGCTCCCTTCCAGGAGAGACTGGAAAACGAGAGAGAGTTGTAGCTCTTTGCAGGTTGCAGCCTGCGTATTGGTAAAGGACTGCACCAGTACAAAACCATTGTAAAAGGAGTTTCTAATTTGAAAGAAGATAGAGACATATTGCAGCAGGTGGTTTTCACCCACATTGGGTTTCCACCTTACATCTTGTGTTCTTTGGTGTGACTATCTGTTTTCTTTTGTTCATGCTCATTATTTTATGGTACTGACATGCAAAAATAATTTAAAGAACAAATAAAGAAGATTTATTAAAAGAATTATATAATACTGATTCACCCCCCCTCTCAGTATTATTTCCAACAATTGGTATCAGAGCAGGTCCTTCAGAGAAGCTTGATCGCTTGAAGGTAGATCGTTCATCATGAGCAACTACGAGAGAGAAGCATCAATCAGGCCACCGGTTTTTGATGGGACAAACTTCAACTATTGGAAGGTAAGAGTTACTGCCTATCTTCAATCTCTTGGTACAGAAGTTTGGGACATTGTAGAGACAGGCTATGCTTTTCCTTCAGCTACTCCTACAGATGCAGCCGAGAAAAAGAAGTATGAAACAAATGCGAAAGCAGTCAGTACTCTATTAGGATGTATATCTCAATCAGAATTCATGAAGGTAATGCACTATAAATCCGCAAAAGAGATATGGGACAAAATTGTCACGAGCTATGAAGGAGACGAACAGGTAAAGCGTGCTAAACTTCAAACTCTCAGAATTCAGTATGAGACTCTCAAAATGTATAATGATGAAAGTGTGGCTAACTATTTTCTTCGGGTAGATGAGGTTGTTAACTGTATGAAAAATTTGGGTGAAGAAATAAAAGAGGCTGTTGTGGTTGAAAAGGTTCTAAGATCATTGTCCCCCAAGTTTGAATCTAAAGTATCTGCAATAGAAGAAAAAGAAAATCTACGAATTCTTACTATGTCTCAGCTACATGGAATTCTAACTGCTTATGAAATGAGGAAGGGAGGTCCATCAGACAGAAGAGAAGCTGCTTTCAAGGCATCAGGCAAAGGAGATTATTATGAAGCCAGCCACGTCCCAGAAGAAGAGGAAGAAGAATCAAATTTTGTCAGAAATCTTCAAAGGGGTTCTGGAAGGTTCAGAGGTAAGTTACCTTTTAAATGCTTTGCTTGTGGAAGGGTAGGTCATTATGCTGCAAAATTTCCTTATAAGGATAAAGGAAAGGAACCTGCTAGATGGAACAAGAAACGGAATGCAAATAAGAAAAACTACTACACTCATGAAGATAGTGATGGTCTATCAAACAGTGATGAAGATGAACAAGGTAATGAATATAAGTTGTTAATGGCATTTGAAGATGATGATTATATGGATGCTATAGATGTGGATAACCTTTATGTTGAAATTACTAGACTCAAGAGATGTATAGAAGAAAAGAACATGATCATTGATACTCTACAATTTCAAATTGATGAAAAGGAAAAACATCTTGAAAAATTAGAAGGTGAAATTGTTGGTCTTAGAAAAGAGATTGAGAAAACAAAAGATATTAATCTCAAGTTTGTCAAAGGATCTGAAACTTTGGATGAGATTATCAATATGCAGCGGTCTCCTCTAAACAAGACAGGTCTAGGCTATAATGGAGAAACCTCTCAAGCATCCACCTTAAAAAGTTATCTTGATGCAGCAAGAAGAAATGAGCAAAAGCACAATGAATATCATCAGGTAAAGCAGGGACAAATTACAAACAGAAACTATCAGGGGCAATCCGTCTTAAGGGTGAACAAAAGCTACAACCAGCCACAGGCAAAATCTTCTCAGTTTGGTTCAAGAATAGATGACAATAGAAATTACAATCAATTGGCTGGTAGATTCGATAATCGCAGAAGTTTCTTCAATGGACAATGCTTTTCTTGCCATAACTTTGGTCACAAAGCAGCTCAATGTGTTGCATATAAAACGATCATGACTAGGGAAGCTCAAAAACAAAGAAGTATGACGGGGATTACAAAAAGGACCTATAACAACTTTTCGGTTCTTGAAAATGAAGTTGAATGTTCTATTTGCAATAACTTTGGTCATGAAGACTCTGAATGCAGGAGCAGGTTTCAGCAGAAAAAGGAACAAGCTTCAAGCACCAAAACATGGAGAATAAAGGAACCTCAAACAGAAAGATGTGGGATAGCATTTTATGTAGAGGGACAGGAAAATCTATGGTACATTGACAGTGGATGTTCGAAGCATATGACAGGTGATAAAGAAAAACTTGAGTCTTATTCTACTCTAGAAAAGGGAAAGAAAGTCTCTTTTGGAAATGATACTCCTGCAACTATAAAAGGAAAAGGCATTGCTCAGTTAAAAGAAAAGGTCAAGGCTGGAAATGTTTTGTATGTTGATGGATTGAAGCATAATCTTCTAAGTGTCAGCCAGATGTGTGATCAAAGAACCGAGGTTATATTCAGATCAAATGGATGTCTTGTTCGTGATCTTGATACAGGTAAAACAGTGATCAAAGGCAAAAGAACTCCAAATAATCTATACATATTTGAATAAGGACAACAACAATGCTATCTGAGCAAGGATGATGAGCACTGGTTATGGCATCGGAGGTTGGGACATCTAAGCTTTTCACAAATAAGGAAAGCATGCAAATATCAGGCAGTTCGTGATCTTCCAGATATCAAAATTCCTGACAACACCATATGCAAATCATGTCAGTTTGGAAAACAAACCAGAACTAACTTTCCAGAGAAAGAAGGATCAGCTAGCATGCCTCTTGAGCTAGTACATACAGATACATGCGGTCCTTTCAGGAAAAGAACACCTCGAGGAGAAGAATACTTGATATTATTCATTGACGATTTCTCCAGGTTTTTCTGGTTAGGACTTATGAAGCACAAAGATGAAGCATTCGAAAAATTCAAATCCTTCAAAGCCTTGGTTGAAAATCAATCAGGTCACAAAATTAAGTGCCTCAGATCTGATAGAGGTGGGGAATTTACTTCAAATGAATTTTTCGATTTCTGTGAAGAACGTGGGATAAGAAGAGAATTCTCTACAGCAAGAACTCCTCAGCAAAATGGAGTTGTGGAAAGGATGAACAGAACAATCCAACAAATGGCTCGTGCTATGCTTGTTGAGTCAGAAACTCCCGCAACCTTCTGGGGTGAAGCTGCACATGCTGCGGTTGTTATTATCAACAAAACAAATGTCCGGGTGAACAACACTCAAACTCCTCATGAACTCTGGAATGGTAAGACTCCTTCGGTAAAGCACTTCAAAATCTTTGGGAGCAAATGCTATATCAAGAATACTGATGAGCAGCTTGGCAAACTTGAACCTAGAGCAGATGAAGGCATTCTTCTTGGTTACTCTCCACATAGCAAAGCATACAAATGCTACAATAAAAGACTTGGCAGAATTGTTGACAGCATTGATGTAGTGGTTGATGAGAAGGGATACATTCCTAGGCAAGTACATCATGAAGACATTGAAGAAGATGAAGGCTACCCTCAAAGACAGAATGATGAAGAAGAAGAACCTCAAGAAGAACCAGAGGAGCAGACAAGAATAGAAGAAAAAACCCCATCCAGATATGTTCAGAAGAATCATCCAGAATCTCAGATTGTGGGGCAGAAAGAAGCAGGTGTACAAACAAGAAGAACAGTTGCAGAAGCCTCAAGCTATTTGGCATTACTCTCCTCCACTGAACCACAAAATATGAAAGAGGCATGCAAAGATGAATGTTGGGTGAAAGCAATGGATGAAGAACTTGAGCAAATCGAGAAGAACAACACTTGGGAGCTGGTTCCTAGACCAAAGGATAAGAATGTTATCGGAACAAAATGGGTCTTCAAAAACAAATTGAATGAAAATGGGGAAGTAATTAGAAACAAAGCCAGACTTGTTTGTAAAGGGTATGTGCAGCAAGAAGGAATAGACTTTGAAGAAACCTTTGCTCCTGTTGCAAGACTTGAGGCCATCCGAATGTTCCTTGCTCTCTCAAGTTTTCAAAACTTCAAAGTATTTCAAATGGACGTGAAATCAGCCTTTCTGAATGGAGACTTGGAAGAAGAAGTATACATTGAACAACCAGATGGGTTCATTCTTGGAAATGATCCAAATCTTGTATGCAGATTGAAAAAGGCTCTCTATGGTCTCAAACAAGCTCCAAGGGCTTGGTACTACCGTTTGGACAAATATCTTCATCAACAAGGTTTCTCAAAAGGATCAGCAGATAGCAATCTTTATATAAAAGTTGAAAATGACAAATTGATAATACTTGTTGTGTATGTAGATGACATTATTTTTGGGAGCAATGAAGAAGCTATGAGTCAAAGCTTTGCCTCGGTCATGCAGAAAGAATTTGAAATGTCTTTGCTAGGAGAATTGACATATTTCCTTGGTTTGCAAATCCAACAAAAAGAAGGAGGAATCTTTTTATCTCAAACCAAATATCTCAAACAGATTTTGAAGAAATATGGTATGGAAGATGCAAAACCAGTATGTACACCCATGGTCACAGGATGTAGCCTCAGTGCAAATGATGAATCTGCAGCAGTACATCAACCAACCTACAGATCTATGATTGGAAGTTTCCTTTATTTGACAGGTACCCGACCAGACATCATGCATGCAGTTGGAATAGTTGGAAGATTTCAGGCAAATCTGAAGGAGACTCATCTTCAGGCAGTGAAGAGAATTTTCAAATATCTTCAAGGGACTCAAAATTATGGCTTATGGTATCCTAGAGATACAGATCTTACACTTCATGCTTATATAGATGCAGATTGGGCCGGAAGCGTGGATGACAGGAAAAGCACAAGTGGTGGTGCATTCTTTATGGGTTCCAGACTGGTATCTTGGTTCAGCAAGAAACAGAGTTCGATTGCCTTGTCTACAGCTGAAGCGGAATATGTTGCTGCTGCATCTTGTTGCACTCAACTCCTTTGGATGATGCAGACTTTGCAGGATTTTCAAATCACTTGTACACCACCTATCCCCATCTTATGTGATAACACAAGTGCAATCAACATCTCAAAGAATCCGGTTATGCATTCAAAAACCAAGCACATACCAATCAAGTACCATTTTCTCCGGGAACAAGTACTTGAACAGAAGGTCAAGTTGGAGTATGTTCCTTCTAAGGAACAAGTTGCTGATATTTTCACCAAACCATTGCCCAGGGACACTTTTGAATACCTCAGGCAAAAGCTGGGGGTTGTTGATGCATCATCTTATTGTTGAACCTTTTCTAATTGATGGTACAGGTTCAGGGGGAGCATATAATGCATTGTCGGCATTATGGAGGATGGTCAGAAGGAGATCTTGGAACTAGCTGCAATATGTCTCTATCTCTTTCATGGTGGATTATGGTTCTTTGCTGCAAATCTGGTTCATTTTCAGGGGGTGCATGATCTTAGGGGGAGCATACCCCTTTGCCCTTGATGTCAAAGGGGGAGAATGAAGCTGAAGTTTGTGAGGTTGCCATCAAGTCCAAAGGGGGAGATTGTTGGCATTATGTTTCTGGTATGGCTATATGCTACAGATGTTGTACTTGATGGCAACTCCCGTGGCAAGGCTCTCAATTTGTTGAAAATTAAGAAGTACGCAGGTAATCAGTTCAGAAGGTGCGTACCCGCAGGTACACCATGCAGGGACCGCGTCCAGGCATGCAGGCCAGCTGTTCAGGAGGTGCGTCCCCCCAGTGCACACATTTCAAGGCAAAGAAATTCACATGTGGGGTTTTCTTATGTGTTACTCTTGGTATTTAGCCGACGGTATTGGGTTACTATGGTGTCGGCTCGTGGTATTGTTCCATGATTTTAGGAGGAGCTTGCCTATATAAAGCAAAGGAGATCATTTGGCTTGAGCATGTTTTGGGTTGAATATCTTATGAGGGCTAGATCTGGTCTAGATCTAAACAAGGCGAATCTACTGATGGACCGAGATCTCTTCGGCGCATGTTCAGATCTGTAGATCTGACTGTCTGGGTTACTTCTGAAGTCTTGAAATCATCTATGCCCGGAGGTACGCAGGTGCAGTAAGAGAAAAGTGCGTACATACGCAGAAACGAAGCGTTTCAGGTGCGCCGGTACGCAGGCGCAGAAGGGTTCAGGTGCGCCGGTACGCAGGCACAGAAGAGCTGCAGGTGCGCCGGTACGCAGGCACAGAAGGGTTGCAGGTGCGTACATACGCAGGCAGTTCAATAGACTCAGAGCGAGGTACGCAGGCTAGCAGTTGAGCAGAGTGCGTCCGGGACGCAGGCTAGCAGTTGAGCAGGGAGCGTCCGGGACGCAGGCTAACAGTTGAGCAGGGTGAGTACAGTAAGCAGGCCAGCAGTTGAGCAGGGTGCTTACGTAAGCAGGCAAGCAGTTGAGCAGGGTGCTTACTTCTCTTAAAATCTTTGTTTATCATTGTTGTGTTCTGGGTTTGGTCCTATTATTGTTGATTTGGTTACTACAGTTGATTGGGTGATTCTCTTATACTTGATGATCAATTGATGCTTATGGATCCAGTTTGAAAATTTATGAAAAGTGGTCCTTGTAAGAAAAGTAGGGGGTTGTAGCTCCCTTCCAGGAGAGATTGGAAAACGAGAGAGAGTTGTAGCTCTCTGCAGGTTGCAGCCTGCGTACTGGTAAAGGATTGCACCAGTACAAAACCATTGTAAAAGGAGTTTCTAATTTGAAAGAAGATAGAGACATATTGCAGCAGGTGGTTTTCACCCACATTGGGTTTGCACCTTACATCTTGTGTTCTTTGGTGTGACTATCTGTTTTCTTTTGTTCATGCTCATTATTTTATGGTACTGACATGCAAAAATAATTTAAAGAACAAATAAAGAAGATTTATTAAAAGAATTATATAATACTGATTCACCCCCCCCTCTCAGTATTATTTCCAACAGAGAAATGGTGAGGGATGTCACGTGGAGGCCCTTCAACAGTTTGAAGAGTAGCAACAATTGGTATTAGGGGCTCTTCGGACAAAGCTGTAGGAGTTGCAGGTTCACACTCAACAGGCTGGCACAGTGCCCACCAGCCTTGCGATTAGCACTTCAGTTGCCGAGGAGATGTTATGCACAAGGGTGACCAACACGATAGTGCTACCAGATGGGGCACTTACTACAGAAAATGAGGCCGATAGGCCCACGGTCAGTAGTCTAAAATGGGTGGGATTGAATATGGCCATGCTCCCTTGAGAGACACTCCACCACTTGCAGGATGGAGTCACCATGGAACTTAGGTCCTGGGAGAGTCGCGCTCTGTTGGTGATGAGCGAGCAACGCATCAATATCGAGCAGTTGGGCCTACAACGCAATGAGGCAGTAGAACAGAACAAGAAAATCATGAAGGTAGTGGAGAAAGCCTACTACATGGTCTCGGAGTTGGACATTTAGGTAGAAGAACTAGTTGAGGTGCGTGTCCGCAAGTTGGCTATAGGGCTGCACGATGCTCGGACAGAGATGGAAAGGATTTAGTTGGAGCTGAACCTAAAGATCATAGAATTTCAGTTGAGGGCTCAATCTTCAACTCCACCAGAAATTAGGGAACAGTGTACCACCACTATTACAACAACAATAGCAGTGGTCGACAGTGTAGCAGCAGACTGCACACGACTTTTTGAATAATCATTCTAGGTCCTAACCACCCTATAGGAGGACCCGAATGTAGAGTGCCTGGAGACAGAGGCGCACGAGCTACAACAAAGATATGGCGAGGTCAAAGGGACTACGTAGACAGTCGCCCTTAAACAAAGGCGTGCACGGATGTAGGAGGCAAAGGTGCTTAAGGAACAAGTGGATGATGCTCAGCACAAAGAAGCGGTCCTAAAAGCGTGCCTACAACCATGGATAGATGAGGCATATATGATCACAACTTCCATTGAAGGAAATCTCGTGACATTGCAGGCAGCTCAACAGAAAATTCAGGGTAGTAGTTAAGTGGCAGTCATCGAGCAACAAGTGGAAGAATTCCAGTAGGCAGCTGCTCAGTTTGCTGCTGAGGTTGCAGTCATCCAAACAGAGTTGGGAGCTCTTCGCACTAAGATCTTCGTGCCTGTAGAGTGACTCGAGGGTGAGTCACGATGTTTGCGTCGAGGGCATGTTGGGCGCAGGATCCCCCAAGGATAGTTTTGGGGCTAAAAGCCCATATTTTGGTCAAGTTTTGTAATCCAAATGTAAAGACTCTGCATTTTGTGGTCACAGAGTGCATAGGTGTTAAAGAGTCATAGGGTTTTCCACCCTTATTTTGGAAATGTAATGTTGGCTGTAAAATGTCTAGCCATAGTCCGCAGACCATGGGATTGTATAAATAGAGCTAATCTCTAAGTAGTTAGAATAAAGAAGCATCGACAAGTATGAGAAATAACTCTGAGGTAGAAGTCTAAGTTTGGGTCGTAGCATAGGTAGAGGCTCTACAGCTGAGTGTGCAAAGGCTTAGAAGTCCATAGCTGAGTGCATGGATCCCTGTAGCTGAGTGCGTAGGGTGGGTCGAGTCTGTAATTATCAATAAAGAGAAGTATTCTACAATTCTGCGCCTTTCTTTCCTGTTTATGCATCTTGTTATGTTGGGTATGAATTTCAATTATAATGCTTATATGATGCGTGAACATATGTAAATGTGTTGGTTAAGTGAATGCAAGTAAGAACATCTATTTACATGAAGCTAACTAAGATCGGTTAATAAGATAAGTAAAACACTTAGCCTAGTTTGGAGAGATATCACAGTTCTTTGCCCTAGTAGTGCGAAAGTCCCTGAGCCACAAGTTAGGGCTACGCGGAAGCCAATTGTACCATTTCGCAAAGGTACTGAAGGGTGGAAGAGAGGGCTAAGAAACCTGTGTGAAGGCAAGTATAGCCAGAATAAACTGACATCACAACCATCTCAAGGGTGCGGAAACTTGGTTCCAGCATCCCCCCATACTGCTTCGGGTGAGACTTCAGTCCGCGCTCTGCGGGCTAATGCCGAAAGGGCTAGTAGTGTAGGGATTTGTTTGGCTAACTAACACTGAACCTGGGTTAGGCCCCCTCAAGCCAACAAAGGTGTTTCTATTCTCACATAATTCTTAACAAACTTGCTATAATACCTTGTAAACCCTTGAAATCCTCGCAGATGCTTTATGTTTGAGGGGATTTTCCATTCCTTAATGGTTTTAATTTTGTTAGCATCTACCTTAACACCCTCATGAGATACAATATGACCTAGATATTCCACCTCCTGTAGTCTAAATAAACATTTGGAGGTTTTGCATATAATTATTTCTCCTCCAATAATTTGAGCACCCTATCAAGTTGAACATGATCCTCCCAAGACTTGTTGTAGATTAGTATATCATCAAAAAATACTGACGCAATTTTTCTAAGGAAGGGTTTGAAAATGAAATTCATCAAACCTTGAAATGTAGAAGGTGCATTGGTAAGGCCAAAATGCATGACCAAAAATGCATCATTAGTCCTAAATGTTGTTTTCAGAATGTCTTCATTCTTCATTCTAATTTGATGATATCCTGAACAAAGATCCAACTAGGTGAAGTAAATTTCTCCATGTAATTCATCGAATAATTCATCAATAATAGGAATGGGAAATTTATCTTTAATAGTGAGCTTTTTGAGCTCCCTATAATCCAGACACATGCACCATGATCCATCCTTCTTGTGCACCAATACTACTGGAGCAGAGAAAGAACTTTGACTAGGTTGAATTATACCGACCTCTAGCATTTTTGCAACCATACGTTCAATTTCACTCTTTTGGGCATATGGATATGTATAAGGCTTGATGTTTGGATGAAAAATTCCTGGAATCAAATGAATAAAATGATCATGATCATGAATATGTGGGAAACCTTTTGGAGTATCAAATACTTTGGAATGATTTTCCAAGGCTTTTTGGAGATCTAGAGAAATAGATGATTTTGATTGTTTGAACTTCTAGTGAGCATGATTGTGTAATTACGCCTCGTTGTTATTTCTTTAGAAGATTTGTCATGCCATTAGAGCTAATTATCTTTTCTAGTTTCCCTATGATAACCCTTAATTCAACTTCCATTCCTTCCCAAAAAAATTCAAGAAAAGTTCTTGCAAATTAAATGCTATCGTACCCAAAGATTGTAACCATTGGAATCCTATTAGAACATCAATACCACCCATTGGAATGGAAAGCATTGGACTATTCAATACATGTTCCCCCATGATTATCTTGATATTATGGAACTTTCTAGAGAAATTTGTAGTTCCTCCATTTGCAACCATCACTTGACACTCTGGTGTTGAATATAGGAAGCAATTCAATTCCTTGGATATCTTACAATGAATAAAGTTATGGGTAATACTTGAATCAATCATCACTATTATATCTTTCTTCTTGATATGTCCTTCTATTTTGAGAGTTTAAGGAGTGGTAATATCTACCAATGCATTACAAGATATGGTTGGATTCATTTATTCTTTCTCTAGGGTTGGTTCTTGGTGTATATCCTCTCTTTTGAAGTTTCTTGTTCCTTTTTTTTTTTCTCCTCTTCACAATTGATGTAAAATAATTTCTTATCAATACACTTATAACCTATACTATATTTTCTATCACAATTGTAACAAAGCCCTTTTGCTATTTTTTCTTCCAATTGTTGTGGTGTCAACCTTGTAGGTTATGGAAGGCTAAGAGCAAGAACACTTCCATATTTATAGTTGTGAGTGGTAGGCTTCCTTGTTGCCATTATTTTTCTTTCACTTTTTCCTGTCAACCTCAATGCCTTCTCCAATGAATCAGATTCCCAAAGGCAAACCTCATATTATATATTATCCTTTAAAGTCCCTATGAGGAAATCAATGCTATGGTCCTCTGGAATATCATTTACCCTTATATTCAATTTTTGAAAGTCCTCAATATGCTCTGCCATTGAACCCTTTTGTTTGAGATTTTTCAATTGGCTAAAAAAAGTGTTTCTCTTTGTATCCTTATAATGTTCTATCATTTCCTCCATAAAAATTGATCAACTGACAATTGGTTTACGAGAACAAAGCCATTGATACCATAAAAACTGATTCGGTTCAAAATATAAAGTTGCAATGTGTACCTTTTGTGTATGTTTCACATTATGGAGATCAAAATATTGTTCCATCTGCAGTATCCATGTTACCAAATCCTTGCCATGAAACTTCATCATATCAATATTTGGAATGTGGTGGGTCTTCAATCAAATGTTAGAGTCTATGAAATCATGATTAACATTTCTTTTATTCTCATCATGCGTTTCATCTAATACCTTTTATCCATTAGGAAGCATTTCTTGTAGCAACTTTGTCAAACCTTCCATCAAACCTTCCATGTCTTCTTTTAAACCATTCTTCAAATCTTCCATGTATTATTTTAAACCATTCTTCAAACCATCCATCTTAGCTTTGATTTCGTTTTTGGTTACTCTTTGCTAGAGCGAAATTTGTTGCACTTGGTCTCATAATTTTGATATATCATGTTGCATTTCTTCCTCTTCTTCATGTGTCATAGAAGAGCTTTCTATTTGCTTAGTAGGCATGTCCATTTTTTATTTTTATTTTTTATTTTTATTTCAAGGCATTTTAAAATCAAACAAGGATAACTGTGCTTCAATATTCTCTTTGAATCACTTGAAACTATTTTTTCAAATAAAATTTATGCAAAATTTAAAAAATACACACCTTTTTCTTGCTTTTTAGGAGCTAGATATTTCAGTTGTTTTATCTCTGTAATTGTGAATCTCCAAGATCTGAAATTATGTCATGTAGTATCCCTTTGATATTCTTTCAAACCCAACAAGTCAGATCAATATTGGATTCTTCAAGAAAGAGTTATGCCCAATCTCCCACGATGACCTGATTATAGACTCGTTTAGTAGAGAAAACTTGCATGGATTTCCACATGTCACTGTTTCAACCTTCATCCCTGAAAATGACACCCAAAAAGATACAGTCCATCCTATTTCCATTACTTTTTATGAAATTAGAAATACGGTGATAAGAGAGAAAGCTATGACGATTTTCCCTAGGTCACCTGTTCCTTATGGAATTCTAGAGCCTACAAACACCCTAGCTTCCTCATATCATATCTCTGAAAATATAGCAAGAAAAGATCTTAAATTCGTACATAAAGTTCACAAAGATTATGTCTCAATGTGATTAAAATTTAAGCTTCCTAAGCTTCGTAGAAAAGAATTTATAGTGAAAATTTCACGATGACCTATTTGAAGCAGCGAAACCCTAGAATCCAAGGCTTTGAACCAAATGTTACACAACCAGCTCACAAATAGATAATAAACAACTTAAAAATTATCCACTTTGAGGGGGAATCCTATTTTATGTTAAGTAAATGAAAAATTATTAGATAATTCAAATGAAGAAACCTCCTTTCTATATATAGGAGTCTAAGGGGTCACAATATAATCAGAGCCTACATAAAAATAATAATGTCAGGGCACAATAATATCAATAGTGGGCTTCTATGGGGAACAATAATAACGGTATGGGGACTACTTGGGTAAAACAATAACAGTAAGGGGGCTACATTAACAATAAAAATAAGGTGCTACACTAGTATTATAGGGGCCTAACAAGGGGTGTTTGGATGGAAGAAAGATTTGGTTCAACCCAATCTATCATCGGGTGGTATGTGGAAGTTCCTGACTTGGTTGGATTTCAATATGTTAATAAGAGCTCATTTTTCTCTTGTGTTCTATGTGTAAATGTACTTATTATTATGTGGCTATGATGGTTGTTCTGTTATTATTGTTTATCTGGTTATATGCTGGTTACAAACATGGTTAATGACATATTCGAGTTATGGATCTCATCATGTTTTGGTTAGTAAACAAAATTTTAATGAATGAATGACCTAATAGATGATAATGTAGCTATTGTGAGAGGGAATCAAACCTTATTGACAATTCTCATATAGTTATGAGCTCCCTATGTTTAGATGTGTATTTATGACCAGTACACTACATGTTCATGATGTGTTTGAAGGAATGATTGTCATGGATAGGTCTTCTGTTAGGTGTGTGTTATATTCTTTCCACGGCTAGCCCCATGTGTGGGGGGGTCACAAGGGGGGCGATAGGCATTCCTGTTCGTTGCACCGGGTGCAATAGGGGGGTCACAGGGGGCGCGGCAGCCCCCCTTGTTGGGGGGTTTGAGGCAGTGCCACGGGGATATTTTTTTTGACCCTACATTAGGTGGGCAGACTTGCCTATGGTTTTGTGCATGGTTTTTGCACATGATTTTGGGCACGATGGTTTTCTGCCCATGGTATTTTGTAGATCCGGTCAAGGGAACTACGATTATGTTCTAATCAACGGCTAATGGAAATGTGTTTATGGATGCTTCAACATGTATATATGTATTGTAACATTGAAAGGAATATAATGTAAAATCAATTCGGTAGTCCAGTTTTGGGATCCAGGGGAAAAATCTTTGTGTATATCTGTTTTATGTTTTATGCTCTTACCATTGTTTATTTTTTGTGTTTTAGAATTAATATGTTGGTAATTTCTGTATGGGGTTAAAACATACACCTTGTTAGGTCAAGTTCTTGTCTAAGTTTTAAGTGAAAGGATTTTTCCTATTGTCATTCATTGTTCTGTAAAGTTTCATGAAGTTCTATGCAGTGGTTTGGAGACTAGCCTAAAAAAGTGGCTTAAATCATGTAGTTGCTGGCACAAAATTGGGTGAAAAAATTTGCAGTCGCATGGAGGCCTTGTTGTGGGAGCGACTAGATGGTTACGCTCACATTGAGGGCTTGTCGTGGGAGTGTATGGGGGTTTATTTTAGTTAAACAACAAGTTAAATTAGAGGTTGGGCACCTAAAGTTGTTGGTTAGCCCCTGGGGGTCCTGTAGCTCTTGAGGAAGGTCAGTTTGGTTTTGGTTCGTCAATTCCACTTCCTTAACTATACTTGGGGAGTTGAATCATTTCATAGTAACTCTTTGTCACATATTTACCCCGGTGGACTGGTTAGCCTAGGTAAGTGTGGGAGGAGGGTGTTACACCAACCTTGGACAATAAGAGGTTAATATCAAAATGATGGAAATGTTTTCCTTATATATTAGTATTAAAATGTATACAATGTTTTCTCTATATGGACCTTGAAGAATCCTTTTGAAGTTCCCTACAACTTATACTATTTATGGAAATCTTCTAACCTTTGTTCCCTCTCTATTGCTGATCTCCCATATGGCATTAATGGTTCTCCAATATCTTACATATTTTGAAATAATTTTGTATTTTCATCCTCCTTTTCTAACCATATTCCGGTCTTTTTAATATCCATTTAGCTTCTTCCCATTCCACTAGACCCCAATATATCTCCTCTAAATTTTTATTCGAGAATATACTTTCCTTATTTATTTAATGCAAAGTCTTGTTTTGTTCCTCATTCTCTACAAATTACTTTTCATCATTTTGTGACCTTTCCTTTTCCATTCTATGACTATCCTTTTCACATTATTTATATTCTCTACAAACTTAGACATGGATGAATCTCTTGATGTAGGCTAATATTTCCTCTAAATTTCAATTTACTAGATATCTTAAGTCTTAGCCTTCTAACCAATAAGATTAAATTTAGAGGGCCCTAGCAGTTTATTAATTTCTTTCTCAATTTGTAAGAGTATTGGAAGGTGATTCAAAGATCCTCCTTCTCCTACCCAATATTTTATTCTTTTTTCTTATTTTAGTATCCTTTTTCCACCATTAACCTATCAAGAGTTTTAGAAAAATCTTCCTTTCCTTTTCTATAGTTCCTCCACATTGGAACCAATTTATATGTTTGGTGCCACATAAGCCTAATTCTTCAAACATATAATAAAAGTATTATGCCAAAAGGCATTATTTGGCATCCCCTCTCCATACTTATCCTACCTTGATAGTAAAATTTACATCTTCCCCCATAATCACCTTATCCTTTTAAACAAAACCCTAAGAACTAAAAATTATCCCAAAAGGCATTCTTATCTTTGTATGGTCCATGAAGGTTGATAAAGGAATAACCTTTCACTAGTTCCTTTGACCATAATTTTTTATGGATACTCACATTCAGAAAAACATATTAGTGAAATCAATAATGTTATTCAAACTTTGTTCCTATTCCTAACAAACTTCCATTGTAATATAGAGATGAAAATGTTAGCATAAATACCACTTTAACCTCCCTAAGCACCTCCCCCTTTAGCCCTCCACCCCCATCTCTACCCCCACCCTTCACAACATTGTCTCCTAAATGATAATTACCATTAGTTTGAAAATGGAAAGCAATATTTTAAGAGATATAATCTTTTGGGAACCCCTACTACTCATAAATTCAACGATAGAATGGATTCACCCTTTATTAGGAATTCCTTGCTCCAGGGCCCTCCTTTATAGTAATTTCTTTTCCCCCCATTTTATCCTTCATTTTGCTACTAACCATAATAGTTGTTGGAATATATTACATTCCTTGGAAGGTAATATTGTCTTTGTATTATGTCGGAAGTTGTCCACAATCTTATGTAAAAGAGTACTACATTATATCCCATATTTATTGTGGCATAGTATACTCTTGTATCCATTTATTATATAAAGAGTTGTTATTTTGGAGAATTATATTATCCCACATTTAATATGTGAGAGTAATTTTTCCACATCTCTCAATATATAATAGGGTCAAGGGATCCTCTTAAGAAATATACTATTTTTGTGATACTATCACATCTTATCTCTTGCTCACAGAATACTACCATTTGTATCGGGTTTTTGTAGTTGTTCTCTTTGTAAGATTGTAGGAGATTTCTAGAGATAATAGAAGACAACCTTCCCATGGACATAGCCCAATTGGGTGAATCACGTATATATGTTGTATTCTTTTTCCTTGTTCTCTTTCTGTTCTTATTTATATGTTGATATATTGTTGGTTTCTTAGATAGATAGCTAGTTTAGTAGATCTAATATTCTAACAAAATTATATACCAAATAAGTTACTTTTTGCTAATATCTAGAGCCAAAATTACCTCTATCACTAGAACTACCTTCTATAGGTGTACTTACTAAGTTTTAATTTACATATAGACATCCTACTCCCTCCTTCAATTTTGAGGCTCTCTAACTCTAGAGATGAGCTACCTCTTTTTGTTTTGACATTTAAATTATCATTAAAACCTCCAACCCATAAGTGAGAGTGAAGTATTCTCCATAGCTCATGAATAGACTCAATCTAGTTTATGGAGAGTAAACATTTCATAAGTGAGATTTAAGCCCATGTGGGGAGGATAACAATTTCTCCTCTCAACCAACCAAGCTAGACCCAATTTAAAAATATGAATTAATTATCTAAATTGAACCCTGTAAACCATGAATCGTTCAAATTATTTTGATATTATTTATTTCATTAGTAATATCTCCTAACTTATAAAGATATTTAGGAACTTCATAAAGGATAATAGGGCTCAAATATAAATTTAGGTTGTTTGGAGATATGGAGTATATTTGAACTCATTCGATATACTTATCCAAATTTGAATCTGAATGGGAGAATGAAGGAATAAAATTAACATGATTTACCTTTATCATGTGCCACTTTTGAAATATTAAATATTAGTCCTAATACTTGAACAACTTTTTCTCCTTACTATTATTCATCAAGCAACTTGTTAATGGAACCTCTCTACCTTCTAAGATTAAACCTTATTTATTTATATTTTTACCCTTTGATTTTTCATTTTTTTATAAGTTTTTACTTCAAAATTACTTATATTTTTCATTTGGCATCATCATCCCAAGATATAGGCTCCTATTTTTTTTTATTATATATATATATATATATATATATATTTGTAAATCAAGATTCTATTAATTCTTCTAAAAAAGAGTACATCAGTATTAGAGTGCAAGTAGTCTCACCCTGACTAGGTTCGTTGACTACCATTGTCATCTTATGACAAAGAAACAAAAAAACATCAAGAGACATAGTCCACAACTTGAGAGGCCAGAAGCACCAGTAAACAAACAAAACAAGTAAAACACTTATAACCATGCTAGCAATAAAAGGTGATGGAGTCTACATTTTCTGAAGCTATTCTTGGAGTAGGAGGAGGATGGAAGGAGCATTGAACTTGATCTTCGAAATGGGCCATCTATGCCTCCAACATTTCTGCTTTCTCAGATAACATGTTCTAGCCTCGCTAGACCACCACTACATGCTCTCAGACATGGAATTAAAAATAGTGCATTTTGTTCAAAGTAGACATTAATTTAACATGTTCCTCCTGCCTCACTCACTCTGAGGTTTCCAAGCATTCAATAAATGATTGTTTCAAATCCAAAAAATGCTTAACACAATAGGACTATCGTTGTCCATGTCCCACATGACGAGACATCCCCTATCTCCTCGAACCGCCGTGACGAGCCGAACCACCACGTTGCTGACCCTGTACTATGAAACCATCACATCCAGTTATTGAGCCACCCAGACTACTACCACCATAATCTTCAGAATGCGCCTGACTAGAGCAACCTGCCCTACCACCACCTCAATCATCAGGGACTTCCTTACCCAAGCGACCACCTTTGTTACCTCCTTTCTTGGAGCTATAGGGATGGGATGCTAATTCAAATAATGAGAGACTCTCACCACCCACTGAGCTTCCTGAATTAGGATTAATTTGGGACGAGGAGTGGGCTAAACAGGGAAACGAACACATGATGACCAACCCAACACCACAGGGATGAACAAGGGGTGACAAACGACGAGCTTTCCAAACTGTAACTATCACTAAGGAAAAACACAACACACCCATCGACATGACCACCACCAACTGGTTAATAATGAAAGCAGAGGACTAGAATTTACCAAAACCACGTGAATTCACCATCTCTTTCCTTGAGAATAACCCAAGCAGACCAGATCACCTAGAAACCAATGTATTTGCTCCAAAAACACTGCCAAGCCCAACAAGACCCCGAGAAAGGACTATTAAAGGCTGCATATCCAATTCTACTCCAACGCGAAGGAGATAACACCCGACCCTACCAAAAAATCACCACTAGAATCAAACAACCAGGTCTTTTCTTGTGTACATAAACCTTAAATCGAGAACCAAACTAGAAATTGACAAGAATGCACACCCGTAAGTGGAGGAGGGGACAATGGTGGGTCAAATGCCACCTCTCCTAGATAGGGTGCTCGTGAAAACAACCCCTTCCTTGCTTAGAACTCGATTTACCAATTCCATACAATGGCTAAACCATGAATGTCTAATAGCAGACTGTGCCACCCTCCATAAATTTCCAATGGGCGCCACCTTCTGTGAAATCCAAGACGAAAATAAATATCACACAAGGTTCAATATATGCTCCTGTACACAAGGTGCATGGAGAGCACAGGGATGTCTATCCTTGCACCTGTAGCCACGTGCCCCTCATGAATGCCCATGCATTCCTTCACGAACAATATCCACTTGGTTAATCATCCCCATTAGGGATTTACAAGGCCTAATCCTAAGGGCCTCGAGGAGAATTGACCCTATGGCCTCCCAATTAGAAAGATACTTAGCAACAAAAAATCAACCAATTGAAGTAGCCCTTGGGGCTCTCCTAATATTTTTTATTATCTTTCGGATATTTTTCTATTTGTATCCATACCCACCTTGTATTCTATCTTGGATATTATTTACATACATTTGTGATGGTGTGTCAATTCAGTCATTTAAATGAAATTTTCCAATAATCCATAGTTTTAACGATCTCCCACTTACCCCATTCTATATCAAGATTTTCCTATGGGTATAAATTTTGATATAATTTTAGCAATTTTCCTATCTACTTTGGACAAATAATTCTCCTCTAAATATATGAACATGTCTAGGCCATCAAAATTTTCCTTCATTTCTTCTTTATTATGGAGTTCTAGGATAGTACTAGGAAGCTTCATTCAAATTAGTTATGTATCCTTTGTTTCCTATTAGGGATATAAACCTAAAATGACCTCTTCAAATCTAAAATGAATGGACCTTTTAATCATCTGATTTCTAATACTTTTTACACATTGGCCTATAAATGAAACTAAAAATTTGACAATTCTCAGATGAGGATTTGAAAAATGGAGTATAAACTATTAATTCTAATTGAACCCTCCCCATCCATGGATGCAAAGTTTCCGTCAATATTTATTTTTGAATGACACATCTCAAGCGAAGGATTTTTTTTAATTAACAATGTAATTTCCTCCATCAACCTGTCATCTAAAAACTAGCTTAACCCTCTATTTTATAGGCCTAACACACCTCATTTTGCATTTCCATACTAAATTCCCTAGATATTTCAATTTCTATTTCCCACCTTGGCCATTATTTACACCTCTAGAAATATCTTCCTAAGATAAAGCTTCTAATCATAGTCTAAATCATGGTCCACATGATAAACAAAATACAATGCATAGACTGAAAACATCATTCCATTCACCTTATTTTGGATGTGTCGTTTCTAACATATTTTCAATTGAGAATGAGGGTTTGGTTTCTTTGAATCAAGTGAAAATAACTTCATATTAGACATCCTTTCCATATTCCTCTATAGTTTTAATGGATGGTAGCACTAGGATCTCATCCTCCACATTGTAATCTTGGTATTATACCTAACCTTGCACATATTGAATATGTCATCCTTCATTCTCTGTTCGAACATATCTTGGGGAATTATTAAGGAACTCATAATGATTCATAGGGATCATTTGTATTTGGAAAATGATCCATGTGGATATAGGTGGCCACCTACATCTATCATGAACTCAAAAATATTCCTACATCTTTCCAGTATTATAATAATATTCTAGGTATTGAACTTTTGATACATTTATTTGGCACTCCCCGTGTGTTATTGGATGTTGACATAAGCTGGAAACATATGATTGAAAAGTTGGACAATTGGTTAGAGCTTGAAGTAAGTTTTGAAATGATCCAAGAAACACTTTGAATGAAAGTCATCTCCAAAAGGTGTGGCCTTTAGAATTTGATGTATCAAAAAGCTCCTTGATGTTATACTTGTATTTTCCACCATAGGCCTTGCAACAAATTTATTAGATTTTATTAGTTTGAAATCATATAATTGAGTAATTTCTCATTATTATTTCATAAGGAAGTAATTATTTTTCACAATTTCATAATATTATGAAATAATAATTTTCGTAATTGAGAAAAACTAATAATTGAGAAAAAAGGTCATAGTGAGTTGAGGAAATCTCATAATTAAGCATGTAACTTGAAAAAAAAAAATCATAATAGAGAAAAATCTCAGATAGGTTGGAAAAAATCTCATTATTGAGCATGGAACTTCTGCATGATTTTGAGTTTTTAGTTCACATGCCATCAAGCCCATCTATGAATTTTAATTACTTGGTTCACATGCCATCAAGTATATAGATGAATTGTATTCACCTAATTCACATTTCATCAATCCTATTTCCAAGTGCTTATAAATTCCTATAAGAAGAGATCAAATTCAAGGAATGGGGGGGTGGGGTGAGAATTGGAGAGTGGAAATGCTAGTGGAATGGAATTAGATGCTAAGGAAGTTGTCTTAAGGGGAAAGGAGCATGGGGGACCCTCAACCAAGAATCCAAGTACAATATGGTTGTTGTAATTATATTCTCTTAGTTATAATACATATCTGAATGATTTGCCTATCTATTATCTTTTGTATTCAATTTTATATGCAAATGTTTGGTATATTTAATCTTTCCATGAGTAGATTAGGTTATATCTATAAGTAGTTAGCATTATTTATACCCAGATTGGTTTGGAATTGGTATGCTTGATTTCTCATGTGTAGGTAGAAAGTAGCAGGAGCTAGAGATTATATCTATTGAGTTGCATCAATTGGATCACATTAGAAGGATTGTTGGAATTAAGGCACACATAATAGTCTGTCGCCTTATGCATGATTAAAGATCATTTGTTTTATATTTAGTGGGAAATATCTAGTGGTATATAATCCTATCTTTCTTTGGTATCATTGGATTAGAGATAGGTTCTTCTTGTTCACATGAATAATTATCTACAATATAATTGGGAAATTCCACTAGGGAAGAGCATTGTTTTCTTCCTTGTCAAGAAGTTTTTCTCTAAAAAAGTAAAAAAAAATGGGGCCACAATTTTCATATTAAATTTTCATATTTTCTAATTTCTTGTGATAGCCACACAAACTATTTTGCTGATATTTTTTCATAAAAAACTTTGATTGCCACCAAACCAAAAGCATTGGATAGGGTATTTCCTAAAATTTCTTATGACATATTATATGAAATAATTCTAAGAAATATAGTTTGCTTAGGCCCCTGAAAATTTCCACTCAAACTTTGGGAAATTTTGTGACATTTTTAGGTGTTGTTTCAAATAGATATTTTTATGTCTTATTGGTGACCATTGCCAATATCGTACAACCCATTCCTCTACTATTTTTTTATTTGCATTTATGTTTTTAGATGCACTATCATTTTTTTAATAATAATAATAATAATAATAATAATAATAATAATAATAATAATAATAATAATAATAATAACAACAATAATAACAATAATAATAATAATAATAATAATAATAATAATAATAATAATAATAATAATAATAATAATAATAATATTTTTTTTATTATTAGTGTTTCTTGAGAAATCTCTTTGGAAATATTGGATGTGTTTAAGGGACCATATTTTTTGGGTTTTAGAGTATATATTGAGAGAGAGTGACGATTCTCAGGTTTTATATTTTTGAAAAGAATATTCCTTCCCCTCTTTAGATAACATTTATTGAACAAAAAGTACATATTTTATTTCATTCTCTTGCATATCTTTTGACTTGAGAAGAGTTTGTTAAACATCATCAAAGTTTTATCATGTATACCTTGAGTAGAAAAAATTATAAAATAAACACTTAATTAAACAAGTTTATACATTTTGCATTTATAGCAAACCAATAATAAATAAAATTTATGACCATAGCTTTGGCTGGAGAGTAAACACTCCAAGGCCACAAAAGTAGACCTATAAATTACTAGAGAGTAGAAAAATCAATTAGTAACAATAAGTGTTTTATGAGAAATGTCCTCTAACAAAAGAATCAAGCACAAGGTTGTATTGGGGGCACATGGAATGATATCCCCATTCCATTTGTTTTTAGTGTTTGTTAGACCACTAGATGTAAAGGGATCTTCAGGGGCATGGCTCTCCATGAAAAATTCCTCATTGAGGTTTGAAGCTTAGATTCCTTGCTTAATGTTACCATGCATGTGATCTAAAGCCATTAATATTCCACCTAGTTGTTCTATTATGAAGTGGTAGCGATAGTTTAAATTATTTAGGAAAGTGGATCTAGGTGGTTGCACGTGGGAATTTTTTGAGATACTCAAGATTGATGTTACATCACCATATCAATACTTTGGGGGGGTGATATTAATGATATTTGCAAGGAACTTATGTCAATAAATGCTACTGTAGGGTGTTTAGCATAGCTATTTATGTTACATTCATTGGCTAGACTTGGGCCTTGATCATCCTAAGATAACCACCAAAAGGGCCTTTTTATCCATTGGTTTTCTTGTTATATCTTGTTGGATTAGATAGGGGTGTGCTATTTGGTTTGAGTTTAGTTGGCCATAGGGTGTCTTGTCTAAATTTTTTTAATTCATCTTCATTGAACAAATTCATTGTTGATCTCTTAGAGTTCAAGGTCTTTCATCAAAAAAGGAGGAAGGGCCACCTTTTCTAGGTGAGGAATATATCCCACTATGAACAACTTAGTAGCCATAGGGTCTAGGAAGATAATGTTTGGTTTTGAGGGAGATAATTAAATAGTGATTTAAGTCATATATGAGAGTCCACTATCCAAATTAAACAGTGGTTTGACATATCCTTTCAATCCCATACTCATAAGAGTTAGCGAAATTCTTAGCGAGCCTTTTCATCATTTGTTAATCCTCATCAAATGTGGGTATAAGTGGTGCTTTCTCCATGGGGGAGTCCAACTCTTATTCATTAGTGGAATTTTGAGGTTTAAAATGGGCCTCCTAAGGAAAATAATAAAATATTAGTTAAAATAATAAAATAAGAATTATGGATTTTTAAATAAAAAAATAATAAATTATATTTTTGTTGAACATGCCTTTTTCATGTTTATTTATTTAATTTTTAATTTTTAATTTTTTTTTTTTATTATTATTTTTTTATGTGGGTCTACTTAGAAGTATGTAGAGTGTGTACTCACTGGATGTGAAATTTAATCCCACATCCATGAACTGTCTACACTTGAAATTTGAATAAAACTATAAGGAGATAAGCCAAAAATACAATAAAAAGAACAATTTTCTTCTTTTCCCTCTAAAATATTTACCCCTCGGGATGACATCATCATCTTGTGTAACACCCTCTCCTAGGTCTACCCAAAGTAACCATTAGAACTGGGGTAAACATGAGATGAGAGGCTACTATGATCATATTCGACCTCCCATGTGACCTTAAGGAAGTGGAATCGACGGAACATTACACATAGTCATCCAACATCATCAACAGGAACCCTTAGGAGACAAGTTAGCCACTTAGACAGCTTGTCCTTGGGTCCCACTACTATTTTTGATCTCTTAGGCCATATTCACTCTCATGATATGGGAAAGGGATAGACCAAAAACCTAAAATCGCTCTCACAGTCCTGCCTGCTAGTGACTGTGGACCAAAATTTCCAGCTTTGTGCCAACGATCCCGTGATTTAAGCCACTTTTATAGCCTAGAATCCCAACCTCTGCCCTAAACTTGTCACAACCTTTAGAATTCATTAAATACATTATAACAATGTTGATCAATCAAAATCAACCTTAGGACTAGGCTTGAGCATCCCCAACCGGGGCTGACATTCTGTCAAACACTTGGCATTAATGCAACCTACAGGTCTAGGATACAAGACATAGAAAAAATGACTGAAACAACTTATGAAACATAATCAAAAGGATCACCTCCTTCTCCATTGAACTAATACATCATCAATTAGGTCATGCATCCATCCATTTAACAATTACAAGTAAATACATGAGATAACCATGACATGAACCAATCATTCAACCATGCTTATAACCAAAATAAAGCCATGTAAATGTCAGAGATAAGATGACCATTAAATCCACACATAAATCAATTCAAAAGTAAGAGAACTTAACTTTTTTTAATCATAGGAAAATCCGACCAGGTTTAGGACTTCCACGTACCACCTCACCATAGACATGGCTGAATCAAAGCTCTCTTTCAACTAGTCATCCTCGTACCATATTCCAAGCATGAATGTGGGATCCAATAGAATAACCAATCCAAGAACAACCAAGGGAATCCAGAGGTTAAGCCACGTCCACCATCATCAAACCGTGATCACACAAAAACTGGTGCTTCGATCACAACTAAACATAACTTGGAATGCCATTCAGAACCCATCGCTATCCTTGAGGAATTTTCGTCCCCTTGTCTCTCAGGCTTTACTGCAATCAAAACCTGGATCACTAGGCCCTAAACTGAGACATCTCCCTTAGGCTTTAGCATGTATCCCACCAAAACCGATCAAGGGATTCCTAGGCCTTTGGGAATGGAACTTGAGACCACCTCCGCCCCAGATTATGAAATCCATCTGACAAAACAAAGCTAAAAAACCAAAATAAACATCCCAAAATACCATGGCATCTGGAAAAGGGCAAGGCTAGGCTGAAAACCACTATCATAACCTATCAAAACCATGCCATCGACAACAAGAGGACCATACACCAACATGAAAATCCATGCATGTCCAAACTAGCTAGGAAATCACACATGCAAAAGGTTACCTGCAAGTATTCCTGCTGAAGTTGCTTGATCCTGCTTTCCTTTCTTGATCCTTGCTTGCTTTCCCTTTCCTTTGCTTGCTTTTCCTTTCCTTTGCTTGCTTTTCCTTCCTTGCTCCAAAGTTAGAGTGCTCTAAGAAAACTCTAAGTGACCAAGAGAGTGAGAGAGAGAGAATAATGACAGAGCTCCAGACTTGAACTTGACAAAAGCCATGAACTGATCCTCAGAAGCCTTTTTATGCATGAGGCCTATAATTTATTCATTTTCCTTTATTTTCCTTCACTTTTCTCCTCACATAAAACCTATGACCTTTAACCTTACATTTATCCTAATTTCCTTTATTTTCATAATAAATGTGCCAAAATGCCTTTTTTCCTTTTAATGCCTTTGCCTTAGCCTGTTTCTAATTTTCCTTAGCCAAAACACACATCCAGTGATTTCCACTAGGATATCTTTGCCCAACATTCATCTTGGAATACATGTCCCTTAACTGTAGTCTTATTTTTCCTTTATTAGCTTTTATTACATGAAATTTTCACCAGGGCTATTAAAAAACCTCCCCCCTTGGGGAACATCATCCCCAGTGTTAAACCACACCAAGAGCTTAGTAAAATCGTTGAAAAGAAAACATATGTCCCATGGAGCTTTATAAATTAGCTCGTTGCAGTATTGACAATGAAAGACCTGCTCAAAAGCAAAACATCATGACAACATGACAATATAACAACCATAATAATATGGCACCAATACTGCTTATTGGATATTCATAACTTATCTCGTGGCAATATTTACATCCATATACATAGACATACATGTAGCAAAACATCATCAAGACATATTCCAAACATATACCAACATCAACGAAAACCGCTTTGCCTCAACCGACAAACAATGAAGGATATAGGGCCCACATCTGGTTTGCCATCTCCCATGTAGCTTCTTCAGGCCCAAAGTGATTCCACTTCACTTTAACTTGCTCTATGGCTCTGTTCCTAAGCATGAGATGTTTCTGTTGCAATATGCATTGAGGTTCCGGCTGGAACTCTCCTTCTTGCTTCACTTGCGATACAAACCAATCAATGACATTATCAACATCCTTTATAGATTTCTTAAGTGATGAAATATGGAAAACATCATGGAATTTCACTGTTGGAGGTAGTGCAAGTGGATATGCCACTGGTCCAATCCTCAAAAAGATTTTATTAGGCTTGATGCGCAAATACACATGCTCCCCAACCTAAAATTCCTTGAATACCCTGTGCTGATTTGCATAACTCTTATGCCTATCCTGCACTACCTTTAGATTCCTCTTTATAACCTACATTTCCTACTCCATGTCTACCAACATGTCTGGTCCAATAAGTACCCTATGCAATGGATCACTCCAGCTGAAGGGAGTGTTACAAATCTGCCCATATAATGCATTGAAAGGACTCATCCTCAATGACTCCTAATAACCTTTTTTGTATGTGAACTCAACCAATGGAAGGTACTCCTCCCATTTCTTCTGTTGGTGCATCACACACATCCTCAACATATCCTCCAAAATCCTATTGACACTCTCTGCCTGTCCCTCTGTATGCTGATGATAAGCTATATTGAAAGCCAAATTTGTACCCAAGCCTGCAAATAGCTCTTTCCAAGACTTGGAAGTGAACTTCGCATCCCTCTCCGATGCAATCTTCTTTGGAACACCATGCAGTCTCACTATCTCTCTGATGAACACCTGTGCTACCTCACTGGCTAAATACGTAGTCTTTATTTTAATGAAGTGAGTTACCTTGCTCAACCTGTCAACCACGACCATAATAGAATCATGTTTCTTCATTGTCCTCGGAATACCTGTGATGAAATCCATGGAAATGACCTCCCATTTCCATTCCAGAATCGCAGTAGGTTGTAGTAGACCACCTGGATGCTTACATGCTGCCTTTACTTGTTGACAATATAGACATCTAGCCATGAACTCTGCCACTTCCTTCTTCATATTGGCCAATAATAGAAATTATTTACCATCGTCAATGTCTTCTGATACAATGGATGACCCGAGTATGGCTTGACATGAAACTCCCTCAAGGTAAGCTTCTTGAGCTCACTGCAATTTGACACATAGATCCTGTCCCTAAATATCACCAAATCATCTATTATGAGACGCTAGTCTGCATCTAGATCACCTGTACCTGTACTCTACTGTAACCTGTGGATGAACTCCATGTATTTTTCATTCCACTGTCCTACTTGCAAGATCCTATCCTATAATTCTATCCCATAAGAGCTCATAGTTTCTATATGATTTACCTGTACCTTCTTGCTAAGAGCATCTGCAACTCAGTTCTCCTTCCCTTTGATATATATGATCTCAAAGTCGAACTCACTAAGGGTAGCCAACCATCTAGATTTCCTGACATTTAGATTTAGTTGATCAAACAAATGCCTCAACCCACTGTGATTGCTCATCAATGTAAACCTCCTGCCAAGAAGATAGTGCCTCCACATCTTCAATGCATGTATAATCATTACTAGCTCAAGATCATTTGTTGGGTAGTTCTTCTTATGCTCATTCAATTTTTGTGACTCATAGCACACTACCTGTCCTTCTTGCATGAGAAATCCACCAAGTCCTCTCTTGCAAGCATCTATACACACTAAAAACTCCTTGTATGGATCTACAATCTTTAGCACTGATGCATGTGTCAACACCTACTTAAGCTACTCAAAACTAGCCTCACATTCCTCTGTCCATTCAAACTTCTTAGCTTTCCTCTGCAATGATTTGAAAGGATATGAGATCTGTGAGAATTTTTGATGTACCTCTTGTACTAATCGGCCAATCCCATAAATGATCTCAGCTCATCTACATTCTTAGGAGCTGCCCATTCCATGATGGCCCTTATCTTTTCTAGATCTATTGCAATGCCTTCCTTGGAGACAACATGTCCCAAGTAGTGTACCTCAGTGTAAAATAAGTTTCACTTGCTAAGTTTATCATGCAACTGATTCTCTCTTAGAAATCTTAACACTCTTGCTAAATGCTCAGCATGTTCCTCCTCATTCTTAGAATATACCAATATGTCATCAATGAATACAATAACAAACTTGTCCAAATAAGGACGCAACACACTATTCATCAAACAAATAAATGTAGCTTGAGCATTAGTCAAACCAAAAGGAACAACAACAAACTCCTAATGCCTATACCTAGTCTTGAATGTAGTCTTGAAAATATCATCTTCCTTGATGCATACCTAATGGTATCCCGATATCAGGATGATCTTAGAGAACACCACTGCTCCCTTTAGCTGATCAAACAAATATCAATCCTTGGAAAATGGTACATGTTCTTGATCGTTACTTTGTTCAACTGCCTGTAGTCAATGCATAATATAAGACTACCATCTTTCTTTTTCACGAGCAACACTAGTGCACCCCAAGGTGATATACTTGGCCTAATGTACCCGTTGTCCAATATTTCCTTCACCTACAACTTTAACTCAACCAACTCAGGTGTGCTCATCTTGTAAGGTGCTTTTGATGCTGGAGCCACCCCTGGCACTAAATCAATAGAAAAGTCTACCTTCCTATGAGGTGGTAACTCCGTAATGTCCTTAGGGAATACATCCCAAAACTACTGCAAAAATAGGTACCTGATCAACACATCTGCATCCTCAACCTCCTTACCCTTGTCACTAGAAATGTGTACTGCAAACATCACACAACCTTTTCTATGACTACACTTAACCTGCATAGCGTTAACCATCCTCACTGATGTAGGCTTCTGCTTTCCCTACAAAGCCCTCTTTTCCCTACTATCATCCACACACTTAATGGCCTTGTCAAAGAAATCCACTTTTGTTCTGTGAAGGTATAGCCAATCCATATCCAAAAGCATACTATACGAACCCAATGGAAATACATTCAAATGTGTTGTTGTAGGAATACCATTTAACTCAAATGCACAAGCTCTTACCCAATGGTAAACTCGCTTCTTTGTACCTGTAGCTAACTGTACCAACCAAGATTTTGCATGCACTCCTTTTCTCAAACCACACTTACCCGCCAGGTCAAGATTAATATAACTATAGTTAGATATAGGATCAATCAAAATAGAAACAACTTGATCACAAAGCTTACTGTCCATCTTAATGATCAATTCGTGATGATCTGCCTGCATGTTGTCAACAGATGCATCAATCCGAGGAATGCTATGACCAAGATCACCCACTGTATGTGCCTGCTGAGCAATGTAGATTTTGGGTATACCACCACTCTGATACTATGGGAAGTCCTTCTTACGATGATCATTACCACATATCCAACACTGCAATGGTTCTATACCACCACCTCTAGCCTGCTACTTTCCATGTCCTTTCTTATTTGTATTTAATCTCTTGTAAAGAACTTCATTTTCTTTCTCACCTGCATCTTGAGTTCTTGCTCACTTTGGTGGTCATTTTCTTTTAGCATTCTAATTTCCTTTCTAATCACACTTCAACTCAACTTTGTGCTTCGACTGCTCATAACAATGCTTCAACTTTCTAATGGTATTCTCCAGTGATCTATGCTCATCAAATTCAATCTAGTCTTTGTATGCTAATGGCAGTCCACTGATGAATCTTTGAACGTTGGCCTTCTCATCCTTGAGGTAAGGAGCATATCTTAATAGCTCCAAAAATATGCTAGTATACTCATCATCTGTCATAGAACCCATTGGCAACTCATAAAACTCCTTAGATTTGTCATCATAGTACCTGTCTGACAAGTACTTCTTCTTGAAGAGCCTTTCAAACACATGCTAAGTCAAATCACATTCATCAACATCTTTAACATTATTCACATATTCCCACCAAATATTTTCTTTATCTTTGAGACTGAAAAGGGCTATCCTTGCTTTCATGTTTTCTGAATAGTCATGTAATATAAAGAATTTACTCATGGAAAGCAACCATGCCTCTGCATCTTGTGATTTCTTCATCTCTCCATCAAAGGTAGGTGGCTTTTCTTTCTTGAACTCATTCGACAAGTATCCCCTATCACTCCTCTTGTAAGGGTGATAACGATGACGATCATGATTCCTGTCAGAATGAGAACTAGAATAATACTTGTATCTAGTACCTCTCCTATCAGGAGTGTCCAACAACCTGCCATCTTTGATCATGTCAGATCTATCCGACTTGTGACCACTATAAGACCTGCGTGTACTAGGAGCTGTAATTCCATATGCACCATTAGTTATGTCCTCCTTTGCATGGTTGCTTTGAAGTGGCCCTTGCCGCTGCAATTATGACAAACTCTAAAGTAGTATTGCGTTCACCTCTGCTTGTTTCTCTTGTGCCTGCATGATTTTGTCATTGTCAGCTTTGCAACTCCTTAGTTCTTCCCCCAAGCTTCTCAATGTGTCTGCCAAATCATAAGAATTCCCCACACCAAGCTGCGCATCTAATGCATAGGTAGGTCCTATGTAGTATACCACCTTGCTAGCCATTTGGTCTCTTTCCTGCAAGGCATACTATGTTAGCTAAACCAATTAAAATAAACCAATGAACCTTAGCATAATTTTTGGAGGATACCTTTTCTACAATATCATCAAATCAATGTGATACATATATAACATAATCATAATAGCATATAGACATAAGTGTATCAACAAATGAACACCATTCTAGCTAGGGTCCAATCATTAATGCAAGGCCATATCAACAATGCATGATGTGACCTCATGCATGAGAACAACCATTACTCCATTCAACACATTGCCACATGCATAAACAATGCCTAATTAACTACACATATAAATAATCGTATGTAGTCAAGCATAAGCAATCAATTCTTTTCATTAGCCTATAAGACTGATAAATGTAATCAAACATTCAAGAATGCACATGACATACAAGGATGTAGTCAAGTGACATATAATCAACATGTAAGTGACATATAACCATATGAAACTAGTCATAAACTTCTGACATTACATTCTACAAAATCACTTCAATTTCCTCATGAAAACCTTACTACAACTATGATCAACATTATGCAATGCAAAAAGAACATGGAACAAAAGTGTAAGAGACACACATGCAACTGACATGCGTGCATGACCAACACACACTTCCCATCCAATCTGCAGGGTGAACCATGCTCTAATACCAATCTGTAACACCCCCTCCCAGGTCCACGCAAAGTAACCATGACAAATGGTCTAAACATGAGACAAGAGGTTACTATGATCATATTCAACCTCCTATGTGACCTTAAGGAAATGGAATCAATGAAACATCATGCATAGACATCCAACATCATCAATAGAACCCTTAGGAGACAATTTAACCACTTAGAAAACCTGTCCCTGAATCACACTATTGTTCTATATCTCTTAGGACATAGTCACTCACATTCTATGGGCATGGGAGCGACAAAGAACCTAAATTCGCTCTCACAGGCTTGTTTGCAATGACCGTGGACCAAAATTTCTAGTTCTGTGCCAGCGACCCTGGGATTTAATTTACTTTTCTAGCCCAAAATCTCGCCGTCTACCCAAAACTTGCCACAACCTTTAGAATTCATTAAATATATGATAACAATGTTGATCAATCAAAATCTACCTCAGGACTTGGCCTGGGCATCCCCAACCGAGACTGACATTCTGTCAAAAACTTGGCATTAATGCAACCTATAATTATAGGATGCAAGAAATAACATAAATTATTGAAACAACTTATGAAACATAACCATAAGTATCACCTCCTTCTCCATTGAACTAGTACATCATCAAGTAGGTCTTTCATCCATTCATTTAACAATTACACATAAATACATGAAATAACCATGACATGAACCATACATTCAACCATGCTTATGACCAGCATAAAACCATGCAAATATCATAGATAAGACAACCATTAAATCCACATAAAAATAAGTGGAAAAGTAATAGAACTTACCTTTTATTAATCATAGGCAAATCCGACCAGGTTCAAGACTTCCATGTACTACCCAACCATAGACATGGCTGAACCAAATCTCTCTTTCAGACAGTCACCCTCGTTCCATATTCCAAGCATGAATGTGGGATCTCATAGAATAACCAATATAATAACAACTAAGGGAATCTAGAGGTTAAGCCACCTCCAGCCTCATCAAACCGTGATCACACCAAAATTGGTGCTCTGATCACAACCGAAAATAAGTTAGAATGCCATTCAGAATCCATCACTATCATTGAGAAATTTTCTGTTTCCTTGTCTCTCAGGGTTTATTTCAATCCAAACCCAGATCACTAGGACCTAAACTGAGACATCTCCCTCAGGCTTTACCATGTAGCCCTCCAAAAATGGTCAAGGAATTCCTAGACCTTTGGGAATGGAACTTGAGACCACCTCTGCCCTGGATTTTGAAATCCATTAGGAAAACCAAAGCTTGTAAACCAAAATAAACGTCCCAACATACCATGGCATCTAGAAAAATGCAAGGCTAGGTTGAAAACCAATTTCATAACCCGACAAAATCATGCCACCGACAACAAGAGAACCATACACCAACATGCAAATCCATGCATGTCCAAACCAGCTAGGAAATCACACATGCAAAAGGTTACCTGCAAGTATTCTTGCTGAAGTTGCTTGATCATTCTTTCCTTTCTTGATCCTTGCTTTCTTTCCCTTTCCTTTTCTTGCTTTTCCTTCCTTGCTCCAAAGTTAGAGTGCTCCAATAAAACTCTAAGGACCAAGAGAGCGAGAGAGAGAGAGAGAGAGAGAGAGAGAGAGAGAGAGAGAGAGAGAGAGAGAGAGAGAGAGAGAGAGAGAGAGAGAATAATGAGAGAGCTCCAAACTTGAACTTGACAAAAGCCATGAACTGATCCTCAGAAGCATTTTTATGCATGAGGCCTCTAATTTATTAATTTTCCATTATTTTCATTCAATTTCTTCCTCACATGCAGCCTGTGACCTTTCACCTTACTTTTCTCCTAATTTCCTTTATTTTAAAAAATAAATGTGCCAAAATGCCTTTTTTCCTTTTAATGATTTTGCCTTAGAATTTTGCAAATTTTCCTTAGCCAAAACACACATCCAGCGATGCCCACTAGGATATCATTGCCCAACATTCAACTTGGAATATGTGTCCCTTAACCATGGTCTTATTCTTCTTTTATTAACTTTTATTACATGAAATTTTCACCAGGGTTGTTAAATCTTGAACCCTATTAGTTCTTTTAAAGTTGATTTTCTTAGTACATATTTTTTTTTTGAAGCCCATTTTTTACCTCAAAATTCCCCTAATGACTAAGTTTCATTGGAGGCATCCTAATGGTGTCTTCCTTACCATAATAGGTCTAACTAGTCCTACACCTAGTACATACATATTTTCATTGTGGGGCATGCCACCATTTTTGTTTGTTAATCCTTTTCTCCTTTTGATTTTGCGATCAACAACCTCCAAAATTTTGCCTACACTTGAATTTTAGAGCCTACTAAGGATCTTACAATCTATTTTTCCATAGCCTCTTCATGGTTGATTGATGTTTTTCAGAGTGTTTAAGCCTTCTTCTCAAGTTCTAGTTGTTACAGTCACTTGCTCACATATGCTCTGTGCATGATGAACTTATAAGCACACTTTATTTTATGAAAGTGCGAACAAGCATAACATAGTCCATAAATATAATTCCTGTGTAATGCTCAACCCATTTTGATAATATATACACACTTTAATTGGCAATCTCCCTCACTTTGATTGCAATTGTATTTCTATTTTAGTGAGTTTTCTCAACTATCGCTTTTCACACCCATTCTTTCACAAGTGTCGCTTTCACGTTCACGATTGCCACTTTTTCTTGTTTTCACTTTAATAAGTGTCATTTTCATGTTATATTTTCTTCGACATGTGTCACTTTAAATTCTGTTCACGTTTGCAAGGGTCATTTTCATGATTTCCTCCTGTCGCATGTGTCACTTTTGTTGTTTTCACTCTTGTATGAATCACACCTTTGCACTTCACCAAAGTTAGTTCTAGCACACCCATATGACTTACATTGTCTTACATATCATTAGAATACACTCTAAACACATTCCTACAACTTAGCACACCTTTTGGGTACAATCGTCACATAGGTTGCAACTTGTGTTCTAAGTGTCGTAACGTGTCATTTCAACCATCACACATAGAAATAAGTGTCACTTTTCTATCCTTTCAATATGTGATTTATATCCATGAGTATTGTGTATCTTCCTGGCTTGTATCTATGGAATTTATGTGTGTGATCGATGTTTGAGTCATGTTTGGATGCATTTTCCTCTCTTACTTTACTAATCTCGCACTTCGCCATTTTGGGAGCCCTTCTTGATCCTCCTGATCAATGAAAGTTGTGAAGGTATTATACTTCCTACTAGCTGATGATCTTAGCCTATTCATGAGCCTAAATGATGCAAAATTTTTCACCAAGACTTGTGTGTTAAGTCCCTCTAAATGTTGTCTCCAATACTGGCATATCAAGAGGCCTTCCAAGCAGGGTCACCTAAACCTTCTTGCTTGTAATGACCCACTACATTGAGTTTGATTACCTCTACCTTGAATGACACATATAACACTCCTATATAGCAAAAAATACCTCTTCCACCTTCTTTTAAAGTAAAAATATGCAATGCACAAACTCTCCTATCTTCATAATGTAGTGAAAACCCTCCTAGGCAAAGTAACCTTCTTTCTATGGGTTACCTTAGTGAAAAGTGCATTCCAGATTAACAAACAACCAATACTGGTTCAAACTATGCTAGCATAAGGGTAAAATCACATTCCAAATGAACAATGACCCCTTTTTGAGAAAAACTATGCTTTCCATAATGCTTCATCTTCTTTCTAACTCATAGTGCAGTCGCAAGCCTCAAGCCTTCACCCTTGTTCTTTGTTCTTACCCAATATGTTGAACACTTGTAAAGCCTCCCTCTCTCAGTGCATGGAACAATAAAAAGTATTAAGGAGGCCTTCTCTTATCCTGACCAATCAAACTATGTTATTAGTGTCTTCCTCTCTTTTCTTCATAACGCATGACACAATCTTAACCAACAAGCTCCCCACCTTATCCCTTGAGCTTCCCCACTGTGATGGATCAAGGAGAGCCCCTCTTTAAAATTCATGGCATCTAAAAGTGAAAATGGAGCCTTCCTAGGACACTAATGAGTTCAACTGTGCTTTCCTTATCAAGCTTTCTTCTTTCAATCCCTCTACATGCCTATCATGAGTTATTCATTCCATGAGATAGGTAGTGATAGAATCCAAGATTTTAGGACTAATTTTTCCTTGTCATGAATGATCTTGATTGGTGGGAGTACCTTCTCAGCATGACAAGGTGATTCTCAAAGAAGATAGCAAGAAGAAACACAAAGAAGCACTTGTAAAGAAGAAGCACAAAAGTTAACTATCATGAAGACATGAAGTGGATATCGAACCAAGATAGAAAGAAGACATCGCATGATGAATCAAAAGATTCTAATATTGATCTAAGACCCTTTGGAGGGTGAAGATATAGAACAAACAAATATTTCATTAAGATTGAAGACAAAGCAACAAGAATATCAACTTGACATTGAAACCTCATCATGAATTCCATGTCATCTTTTCCAAGTTATGACCTATACAAATGTCAGCATAATGGTCAATATGTGTCCATTTGTCTTTCCACATCATCATGTGGAACGTAATGATGTATTCTAAAGGAAAAGGAAAAAATGTAATTTATGGAAGTCAAAGAGTCATATGTGGAATATGAAAAGTCACATAGTCATATATGGACAAAAGAGTCTTCATTAGAATTCCAAAAGTCATTTAGAGGAGTCCAAAGGACATATTAGAAGTCCAAGATTGATGAGGGCAATTCAAGAGTCAAGGGGAGATGAAAGACCACCCCTCTTGTTATAAAAGAAACCTTATAACTCATGAAAGAGGATTTTTAGAGGCTTAAGCTTTGGAGAGATAGTCTTGGATTCTCTAACTTGGAATATGAGAGAAAAATATTCTTTGGGGAAGCAAGAAGTGACTTAATGTTCCACTACTGGAAATAGTGCCTCACCATTGTAATTTTGTACTTGGATATTTCACCTAATATTGAATTTTATTGAGCCAACATACTTTCATGCATGTATTGCAGATGTTTTGAGACTATTATTTGGATGTTTGTGGTATACGTTACATTCATATTTACTACGGAAATTGAACTACTTCATTGGATTTCATACTTATCTTGTTGAATGTATGTTGTATTTTCTTTCATGGAACATTGTTATCTTATGAACTAAGTTGCAGGTTAATCAATGAATCTTTCATTTCTCTCATGTGCCTCTCTTAGGATGGTACTACTAATTTTCTTATAAAGACTCACTCTTGTCTCCCACTCGTGAAGGTCTGCTTTTACACATTGTAATTGGTGTTCCATAATGTCAATTTTCTTGTTCGAAGGTTATGCACATAATCTCTTATGTTATTCATTGAAACAAGGAAAACCTTACAGTTATGGTGGTTAGACTGATACTTCGGATGGGGTTCCTAATCCAAATGATGTGAGGTCTAATTGGGACTTCACATAGGGGGACCCCTATATGTTAGCGGTATCCAACACCGTCAACAGTTTTGTGCTAGAAAGAGTGCTAGGTAACAAGTTGTGTCCATTGAGTCTAATTTGAATTTCTCATCCTAAATGGCTCTTTCCCAAATCATAATATTGGGACGTTTTTAAAAATATCTTGGTCTTTCCATCCCCATATAAATCATTCATAGCTTGACTGAATTTATGTTTGATGGCTAGGGTGAACTAACTGTCCTTGGACACTTCTTTCAATTTATTCAGTTTTGTCTCTCATACGAAATTCATTGTAAATATGTTCAAAGTAGGTTATTCACCCTAAAAGTTGAAGGCCAAGTTAAGAAATGGTGTCATAAATTACGAGTGGCTTCCATCCATTCACTCAAGAAACTTTTTAAAGAGCTTCGTGAAGTCTTTGACAAGTATGATTATCAAGATGTATGTGATAGAATTTATTTTCTTAAAATGGAACCTAGTAAATCTAGAGAGGAATTCCTTAATCATTTTATTCACTTTTCTATGAATTTCCTGAAGGAGTGGTTGAATCAAATTTAATCATGGAAAAAATTCATAGTTTGATTCTACTCACCTTGAGATCTTTTGAATCCAAACCCCTAGATGATTCTCCCTCCTCAACTTTTGCAACCATAAGGCATCTCAATCTTCTGAGGAGGAACTTATTATTCCTTTTGTTCCTTGTCTTTCTCCTTTTCAAGTATCAATTGGGGTGCCTATACATATTGATGATCAAGCAAGGAAATTTGAAAATCAAATTGTTGATCTGTCCATTCAACCTCCCTCCACTTCTTATCAAGGAAAATTTGTAATGGTTCAGTAATTGGGTGGAGCCTGAAGTGGAAGTTTATCCCCAAGGTTTTCAATGTCATATTAATGTACATAAATCCAATATTGAATCTGATCCAAATGTAAATTTGGTTGCCTCTGAGGATACTTTAAAACCTTTACCACTTATCTCTCATGATTCCCTGTTTCATGATATGCTTGTTTCACTTACTTCAGTTCTTAATGATGTTAGACTTGTTGTTCCAAGTGGTAATGAAGAATAGGGTAGTTGTAATTCACATACAGAAAGAAAAGAGTTGGATATGTGTTTCATCTTTATTCCCTCTTTCAGAATTTTTATCCTATACTTTTAGCCAAAAATGAATCGAAAAATCTTGAAAACTTTCAAAATAATTTGAACCTTGCATTCAAGTGGAAGCTTGGGATATCCCTCATCGTGACATTTATGTTTCCATTAACACATATGGTGGTGAATATCCAAGTATATCGGATGATATATTTTCTTCTTTTGAAGGCTTGGATTTGCAAGGTATTGATTCAGAATTTGTTTCTCATAGTTTACAATATCCATTTGTGAATCAAGATGCTCTTTCAATTCAGAATGATCTTGAATCTTTTCTAATTCCTACATCTTTAAATTCCAAATCTGAGGAGTTAAGTTGTCAGGTTTTTGAATCTTTGGTAAATCTAGGCCAATCTAAAGTTCTTAATGATGTTCCTTTGTTTGATCATTATGCTAATGAGGATTATGAGGATTCAATTAATCTTCAATTGGATTCGGTTACAACTAGCCCCTCTTCTCCTTAGTCTTTTCATCTTTCCTCATCTTCGACACACTATTCATTGTACTCGAATATGTTCGATAAGTTTGTCACACCAACAACCCCTTTTGACTATTTAGATATTTATCAGGCTGATCGTGGTTGCAATCTGGTACAAGATGGTGTGATCCTACAATCAGAGGATGAAAAGCTTGATCCCATTATTCATGATCTATTCAACTGTAAATATTTTATAAGTCAGGAGGAATATGTTCCAACTCTATCTAATCAAGGGAATTCTTTGATCAATGCATTTAAATGTTCTATCCATCAAGAGTCTAATATGCCTTATCTTAAATCTGATCAAACCAATGGCACTAACAATGTTTTCATTGATACATCTGATGATAGTGGTGCATGTCTACCTATTGATTTTTCCAAGCCACCCAAATTTGATGATCCACCATCAAAAAGTTCAGAGACTTGACAGGAAGTCAAGGAACTTCAACCCATGCTGATGTTTATGTCATATTCTTGTAATCTTGTTGAAATCTCTAAAATAATTTGGATCCAGATTTTCACTCATAGATATTTCTTTAATATTCATCCATTGGTTATGAGTTCATTCTTAAAGGACTTTCAGTGTTTCCAAGTCAATCTTCTTGATCCTCAAGATAAAATTTCTGATCAGATAAATGATTCTTGTTTGGTTAGTCCCTTTTCATGTGAATCCCTTGCATTAGACCAAGGATTGGAGAGCACATTATTCACATATCCTTATAAATCTTGACAAGATAAAGGTCATTCTAGGTTGGAAGATTTCTCTCTGTTTAACTCTTCCGAGATTGATTACCTTCTCAGCTCTCTTGTGTATGTCATGAAGCTAATCATCTTCCTGGCACATTTCCTCTTCTGGAGTGTTTGCAAATGCTTCAATCATTTAGCAGACCAAAACCCTTGTGTTGGTATGAATACTGGGTTTGATTTGACACATGTTTCTAATATTTTGTCAACTCAGTTTCCTAATTGGTTTCCTAGATTCACAGTGTCAACAATTGTTTCAAATGCCCTAAGATTTCATATTTTTTATTTTGCATGTAACTAGATACAAAGGGCACTGATAAAGAATCATGAACCTTATTTGCTAAATATCCAATATAATCATAATATTGGTGTTAACACATGTCACTCAGACAACCATTTTCTCACTAAGCCTTTATTGATGATGGTTTTTTTACAATGGTTAATTTTTTTAAATCTATTGATTTCTATGATTTATCATTTCAATGTTCAAATGTTCGTCGAATAGTTGAGGTGCTTCAGCGTGACCTGATGGTTATGTCAATTCCTCACCATCTTGAAAAGATTTCTTAGAAATATCATATTGAATTCCCCTTAGAAGGGTCTCTTTGTGATTCAGATGCTTCAATGGAAAAATCATTTAACTACAAATTTTAGGGTTATCAACTTAGTTGTTTTGAATATCAAGATCCATTCGCTAAATGGTTAGAACAATCTTACTTGGCAAGCTTTGTTGCAAGTAATAAGTTTCGATATTTCTTAATTTTTTCAAAAACTGAAGACAAATGAATGTGCATTCGCAAGAAGCCTTCAAGGTTTTTATGATCAACATATCAATCGACAAGGTAAATCTCAAAATTGGTTAAAACTACTCAGTGTGGCACATATTGTTGTTAATAAGCAAGACCTTTAGTTCATTGTGCAAGTTTCTCAAGTTGGTATATTTACTTTCACACAATGCTTTATATTTGTTTTAATTGTTGGGATATTTTTGTTTGCAAGTCGGGAACTACATTGGTTACATTGGAAATATCATTGTACTTAGCCCTAACCTTCTAGAGGGTTAGGTTAGGAGTAGGTCTAGTTGCATCCTAATTTCCTTTTCTACCCATCCTGAAATTTCTCTCCATTTAGTCTCAACATTGTTTTGTTTTCTTATTTTATGTTCTGAATGTTTCTTTTACTTGATTTTTTCTTTGTCTTGTGATTTTTCTTCATTGTTTTATGCTTGTTTAATAATAGCTATTTTCATGAAATATGTTTCTCTTGGATCAAAAGACAATGTGGAAAACTTCAAAAGGGAAATTTTGATGGCGAAAAAAGCTTAGTTAATTTGTTGCCTCTTCTCTATTTGAGTTTATATATATCTTCAAAGTCAATTATTTCTAAATGGAAAATACGATCCATCCATAAAGAAAGCTTTGAGTAGAACCATGACACCCATATATGTTCTAGGATATTTGTTCCTTAACCCAGTGTTGTAATTGAATGGTGTTTTTCATGCTCATCCAATCAAGTAGAGAAGGGAAAAAGGAAAATCAATAGCGAGAAAACCAATATTAGAGGCATATATTACCTTCTCTGAGGGAACAACATATTCTTCTCTCAATAAGTTAGGATCCCTCTTCCACCTTGCAAAATAAATCAGTTAACATGAATAACTCTATAAATAAAATGAATAAAAGGTTAAAGAAGATGAAGGCTTCTTGCACAGAGAGGTGAAGCAATTAACTTTGTCTCGGTACTATTTAGGCTTTCTGGCAGTGAAGCAATACTTGTATTCCTATAATGAATTTTCCAAGGTACTATCTAGACCTGTCGGCAGTGGAGCAACACCAATGATCAAAACTAAAATTTGATTATCTTAAACTTGCAAGTACGTATTAACTTTCTCCTGGATCGAAACATTTGTGATATGACAAGCCTAGTTAGTATGTTTATCCGATAAAAGGAATAGAGGAGAATACCTATAGCTAGGTCAAATGGGGAATCCAAGGTAATCCACATGATGAATCAATATTTCGTGGTAGGATGAGACCTTAAACTTAAGGGTAAAACCTAACAGAGAAGCTAGAGTTCTACCAGTGTGTCTCTAAGTGTTGATGTTGCAATCAACACCCTCCAAAATTATTCCTACACTTTAATTTTGGAACCTACTAAGGATATTACGATCTATCATTCCATAGTCTCTTCATGGTTGATTGATGTTTTTCAAAGTGTTTAAGTCTTCTTATCATGTTCTAGTTGTTATAGCCACTTGCTCACACATGCTCAGTCCATGATGAACTTATATGCATGCTTTATTTTATGAAAGTTTGAACAAGAATAACATAGTCCATCAAGACAGATCCTGTGCAGTTCTCAACACATGTTGATAGTGTGTGTGCACTTTCATTGAAAATATTCCTCACTTTGATTGCAATTGTACTTCTATTTCAGTGAGTTTTATCAATTATTTCTCTTTCACACTTGTTCTTTCACAAGTGTCGCTTTCACATTCACGATTCACACTTTTGTTTTTTTCAATTTAATAAGTGTCATTTATATGCTATATTCACTTTGGCATGTGTCACTTTAAATTTTGTTCACATTTGAAAGTATTGTTTTCATGTTTCCTCCTATCACAAGTGTCACTTTTGTTGTTTTATTCATATATGAATCACACCTTCGCACATCACTAGAGTTAGTTCTAGGGAACCCATTTACATTACATGGTCTTACATATCACTAGAATATGAAATAGACACATTTCTACATCTTAGTTCACCTTTTGGTCACAGTCGTCACTTCTATCCCAACTTTTGTTCTAAGTGTCGTAATGTGTCCTTTAAACTGTCACACTTAGAAATAAGTTTCGCTTTGCTATCGCTTCAAGGTATGATTGCTATCCATGAGACTTGTGTATCTTCCTGGTTTGTATTGATGTAATTTATGTGTGTGATCCATGTTTTAGTCGTGTTTGGATGCATTTCCTTCTCTTACTTTATTGATCTCACACTTAGCCATTTTTAGAGCCCTTATTGGTCCTCTTTCCAAGTTTACATTGTTAAAAAATTAGCCCTCCTACCAGGTGATGAGCTTAGCATATTCATTGTTGATCGGTGCTTTTCATTGATGTCAACCCAAGTAGCACCAGGGGATACCCCGATCTTGCGTGGGAATTTTGACTTGAAAACTTATTCTGTTTTGAGTTAAGGATCTTCTAGATGGATTCCACCTGTTGAGATGTTTCTGTTGATATATGTCATGCCACATAATTCTTCACGGTTTGAGAGATATTCATGTTTGAAGTTAGTAACCCCAGTTAGCAGGATAAAACCCTATGAGGCTGTGGCATGGCACTCATAATTGGTTGTGGTCATTTAATAGTCAATAATTAATAATTCTTTTTTCTCCTAAAATCCATCCAACGTTCACTTGTTGAGGATCCTCTCAACTCAAGACATTCATATAAATAGTGACCCTCAAATCCTCCTCTAGTAGGAATTTTGTGGCTTCAAAATAGTCATCATGGAATGTTCATTATAATTTTATTTTCAGCGAAGCTTCCGATGCTGAAATTAAAACCCATTTGAGATGAAATCATGATGAACCTCGTGACTAAATTTCAGATCTTGGTTTGCTATATTTTCGGAGATATGATCTGAGGAAGTTAGGGTTTTTGCAGGCTCCCAAATTCCATGTCAAACAAGTGATGTTGGTAAAATCATCATAACTTTCTCTTTGAGCATTGGATTCAAATTTAGTAAATAGTTATAGAAAAAAGATGGACTAGAGTTTGCTGGATAACATGTTCAGGGTTGAAGGTCACAAAAGTGACATGTTGTAGTTTGTACAAGTTCACTATACTGAACCAGTCTATAATCAGGTCATCATGGGAGATTGGGCATAACGCTTTCTTGAAGAATCCAATATTGATCAGACCTATGGCGTTGCGAAAAAGACTCAGAGGAATACCACAGGGTGAAATTGCAGACCCTGGAGATCCGAAATTACATAGATATAATAGATTCAATATCGAGCTCCTAGAAGGAAAGAAAAGACATGCATTTAAGGATCACTGCCGTAAGGACCACACACCAACAATCAAGGGTAAGTCTCCTACATCAAGGTATGCATGATTAGTGTTTACATTTGAATTTTGAGTATCATCTATGACATGCTCTTTTTCACAACAACGTAAGTATGTACAGGGTCTCGGTTATATCTCTATGTCTCTATATGTCACAATTAGTTTTTTGGATGTCCTATTCTTGATACTACACATTTGATGCTACATATTCTTGATGCTACACCTATTTTGCTAAGTCTATATGGTGTTGTAAGTTCATGTTACTTGTTTTGTCATATTTGATTGAATGGTCTCTGTTATTGTACTTAGAACTTGGTCCATCACAAGTCTAGGTTCTGCCATCAATTTTTATTGTATATATCTTTAGGTGAGTTTTGGATATAGTCTTGCATAGAGTCCAGGCCTATATCAAGAGTGGGAGTCTTTCTCTACTGCTGGAACAAGTAAAAAAAAAGTGACAAGCACACATCAGGTACGCATTCTAATTTTAATTTGTATTTATTCATTATTATGCACTTACATGTGTTTTTCAGGCAGAGGTATGTTGAAGGGTATTTTGTTTTTTTTTGGGATTGGTTTCGCCTGGAAAATTTTGAATGCAGGTAGAAGAAGATTCAAGTACAACATCAAGCTAGAATTCAAGAGCAGAAGTATCAAATCGAAGGAAGTATTGCAGCGAGACATCCTTGAAGACATGACAATCATCCATAAATCATAAAGTATTGTTAAGGCCAAGAGTCATGATTGTAAAGTTGTAAAAGAGTCATTTATAAAAGAGTCATGATTGTAAAAGTGTCATTTGTAAAAGAGTCATCATTGTAAAGTTGTAAAAGAGTCATCATTGTAAAGATTGTAAAAGAGTCATTTGTGAAAGAGTCATTCTACCTAGAGTTGAAGAGGCAGTGTTGGGAGGTATAGGAGTCACTGTTGGGATGATGTCATGGTTGGGTTGCAGGTCATAGAGTGATTGGGTATTTAGTCAAGTACACGAAAATAATTGTACATCTTATTGTATTGTGGATTGTTGTCCCTGGTTTGGGAATCCACAGTCTTGTCTTATTTCAATCATTATAGGGTGGTAGGGAGGTGTTAGGCAGGTGTATGAAGTCACCTACAGGTTGGGGCTTGTGAACACTTCAGGGTGGTAGGGTGGCACTAGGGCAAGTTGTGGCTCACTAGGGTGTTGGGGCATTCATTAAATTGATTACTAAATGATTATAACTACATAAACGTTAATAATAATTGATGATTAACTAATGCTCTGAAAAGATTTAAAAGTGCTAATTGCTAAGGAATACTAATTCATCCCCTCTCTTAGTATTTCCAACAATTGGTATCAGAGCTTGGTTCCTTCAGTAACAACTTAACCGCTGGAAGGTAGTTTTCAAAGCATAGAGATGGGAAATTCAAAGAAGTAGGTTGCAAGGATTTCAAAGGAAGGTACAGGTACAACAAAATATGAATAACGTGAGTATTTTGTACCAACCCCTAATTTTGATGCAAATAATTACTAGACATGGGAATCTAGGATGGAAGTACATTTGCAAGCACATGGAGTATGGGAATCAATTGTTTTTGGAGACACATCTACCGACGAAGCTAAAAGGTACAATTCAAAGGCCATGAATTTAATTTTTAATGTTTTTCCAAATTCTACGAAAACAAAAGTTGGTCAATGTTCAACAGCTAAAGCTCTTTGGGAAAAGATTCATAATCTCTATTCAACAAAGAAATTAGGTCAAGACATTTTCAAAAAATTCAGATTGTTCTAATTATGATGAATAGATGGGAGACATGAGTAAAACAGAGTTTCAAAATCAAGTGATCAAGGTGATAAAGGAACTCAAAAGTTAAATGAAAAAGACAAGACTTTTGGAAGCAGAATTAAAGACAACAAAAGAACTCATCAAAGAAAATGAAGAGTATGAGAAGATGATTAGTACTCTTAGAACTCAATTAGAAGAAATCAAGAATACAAAGACATGAGACCTCAAGAGAAAAGTCTAACAGAAGTAGCAAGAACTTGACACAACGTTTTTAGAGATTAGTAGGATCACACAACAGTTGTAGGAAGCAGAAATTGAAAGGAAGGAATCTGATCAAAGATACATATCCATAGTTGACCAAAAGTGAAAGGAATTAGAAAAATCTTTAGTAGAAATAAGTAGGCTTAGGGTTGAAAATGAGAAGCAAAAGGAACAGATACAGGTTCTCAATACAGAAGTAGAGAAGAACACTCTTCTCAAGCTACAGGTTGAGGAGGAAGAAAAAAGAATGAAGATCTTGAAAATATAGTTTAAAGAAGATCTTTCTCAAAATCAAGAAGAAATTGATGCAACCCGTGATGATATCAAGAAACTCAAGGGACCACAAAAATAACACTTACAAGATAAAACAGATGAAGAAGAGAAAAAGAAGGCAATTAAATATGGTAAAGCTCCAGTTGATGAAGGTACAAGCTCCACATCTTCGCAGGATGATTCTAAGAAGGAAGTTGATCAAAGTGAAAACCCAAAGAAAAATGTAGCAACTCCAAAGAAAAAGACCAAATCAATCAAGAACAAAGAACCACAACAAACTACAACATCGCCTCCAAAGAAGAATAAAAAATATTCTAGATATGTTTGTTTATTTAATGGTTATTTTTTTTCATGCACTAACTATGGACATATGGCCAAGGATTGTAAAGTTGTTGACAGGTACAACTATCAAGGACCATCACATCCAAATGAACCATGTAGGTATGCACATTTAATTAATGGTTATTTCTTTTTATGTGTGAATTATGGACATATGTTTAGGGATTGTGAAGTTTTTAATAGGTACAATCATTATCTGCGAAACCCTATAATCAAGTTTGCAGGATCACGAGATAGGTTCCATGATGATTTTGTAAAAAGAGAATATGTGCTACATGGGCCAAACATTGAATGTTTCAAATGCCATAATTATGGCCATAGCACTCACGGTTGCAGATATCAGATGGAATTACCTATGGACAACATTTAATGCTTCAAGTGTCATAACTATGGGCACATGGCTCAAGATTGTAGGAATAAGAAGGTTTGGAAAAGGAAATAGGTACAAGAATACCAATCAGATAACAAGATTTCAGCAGTTATGCTTCTAGGATTTGTAAAAGCAAAAGGTCATGAGGAATTAGCAGTTGCTTTAGATAATGACTCAAGTCAATATGCCTCGTTAGGTGACTCACTATTTTGAACAATTTGGCTTGTTGACTCCTTGATGTTTGCAGAGGAGGAGTCTCTACGACAGTATATGGCACAAGTCTACGATTGAAAAAAAGGTAGTTTGAACAAGATGGCAGTGCCATTACAAGTTCAGGGGGAGAAAAACAATTGAAGGATTATAGGTTAGCAGGAACAAGGCAAAATGAGTCTGCAATGGATATGCATAGGTTTAAGGAATCAATTTTGAAGAAAAAATTTCTCCCATTGCCAGAATGGAAGCTATCAGGATGTTTCTTACTTATAATTGCTTGAGAAAAATCAAGGTCTACCAAATGGATATTAAGTCATCTTTTATAAATGGTGAATTGGAGGAAGAAGTTTACATCGAGCAACTCAAATGTTTTCTTCTCTCTGACAAAGAAGACTACGTCTAAAAATTAAAGAAGTCTCTATATGGTCTCAATCAATCTCCTAGGGCTTGGTATGCTTGTCTTGACAGATATCTACATCAACAGGGATTCAAGAAAGGAAGTGCTGACAACAATCTTTATGTGAAGGTGGATCAATATAACCTAACAATTATCAAAGTATATGTGGATGATATAATATTTGGAAGTAATGATGACAGATTAAGTAAAGAATTTTCCACAAAAATGCAAAGTGAGATTGAAATGTCTATGCTTGACGAACTGACATACTTTTTAGGGCTTCATATTTCTCAACAGGATAAAGGAATATTCATATATCAAACCAAGTACATCAAAGAAATGCTCAAGAAATTCCAAATGGAAGAATGCAAGCCAATCCTTACCCCCATGGTAACAGGTTGTAATTTAATCTTAGAAGACTCATCAAAGGATGTGGACCAAAGGTTGTATAGATCCATGATTGGTATATTTTATATGTGATAACCTTTTGTCCAGATTTGATGTAGGCAATTGGACAAGTAGCATGATTCCAAGCAGAACCAAAAGAATCTCATATCATTTCCATCAAAATAATTCTTTGATGACTTAAGGGCACAACGGAATATGGTCTCTGGTATCCCAAAGGAAATGATCTAGTCATCCAAGCTTATACAGATGCAGATTGGGCAGGAAGTGTTGATGATCGTACGAGTACCAGTGGAGCAACATTCTACCTAGGTGGTTGCCTTGTCTCATGGTTAAGTAAAAAGCATACTTCAATCTTGTTATCCACAATGAAAGTAGAATACATTTCGGCAAGAATCTGTTGTACTCAAGTAATCTGGATGAAGAAAACCTTGCAAGATATTCAAGTTAAGATTATGAGCCTATTCCCATCTTCTACAATAACACCAGTGCCATCAATATCTCCAAAAATCCTGTGATGCATTCTAAAAAAAAGCACATTCTGATCAAACATCATTTCGTTAGAAAGGTCACTGAAAATAATATCAAGCTTGAATATGTTGGCACAAAGGAACAAATTGCTAAGATCTTTACCAAACCATTACCTCCTGAAGCATTTGAGTATCTTCACAAAAAGCTTTGGATTCTACCATTTTTTCATTAGAATGTTTCTCTTATCTAACTAAGTATAAAGGGGGAGTGGAAGTGTGTACAGGTCCACAGGATGATAATTTGTCAAGGGGAGTTACCCTTTTCCATTGATGACAAAGGGGGAGAGAAGGCAGTAGGAAGAGGTGTCATGATCATAGGGGGAGTACTTGTGTTGGCATCAATGCCAAAGGATGAGATTGTTGATCAATGGTTTTCATTGATGTCAACCCAAGCAGCACTAGGGGCTACCTCGATCTTGCATGGGCATTTTGACTTGACAACTTACTCTATTATGAGTCAACGATCTTCTAGATATATTCTACTCATCGATATGTTTCCGTTGATATATGGCACACCACATAATTCTTCATGGTTTCAGAGATATTCGTGTTTGAAGTTAATAACCCTAGGTAGTGGGCTAAACCCCTATGGGGTTGTGGCATGGCACTCATAATTGGTTGTGGTCATTGAATAGATAATAATTAATAATGTTTTTTTTTCTCCTAAAGTCCCTTCAATGTTCACTTGTTGAGGGCCCTCTCAACTCAAGACATTCATATAAATAGTGACCCTCATATCCTCCTCTAGTAGGTATTTTGTGGCTCTAAACAGATCATCGTGGCATTTTCTCTGTAACTTTTTTTTAGCAAAGCTTTAGAAGCTAAAATTGAAGATTAAATAATGCTCTAAAAATATTTAAAAGTTCTAATTTCTAAGGAATATTGATTCACCCCCCTCTTAGTATTTCCAACATTCATGAGCCTCAGTGATGCAATATTTTTCATTGAGACTTGTCTGTTAAGTCCCTCTGAAGGCTATTTCCAATACTGGCATAATAAGAGGCCTTCCAAGCAGGGTCACCTAAGCCTTTTTGCTTGTACTGACCCACTACATTGAGTTTGATTACATTTTCCTTGCATGACACACATAACACTTCTAGATAGCATAAAATACCTCTTCCACCTTCTTGCAAAGGCAAAATATGCAATGCACATGCCCTCCTATATTCAAAATGCAGTGAAAACCCTCCTAGGCAAAGTGACATCCTTTCTATGGAATCCCTTAGTGAAAAGCGCATTCCAGATGAGAAATCAGCCACTTTTGGGTCAAAATATGCTAGCATAACAGGAAAAGAACATTCTAGGTGAATAATGACCCCTTGTTGAGAAAATATGTGCTTTCCATAAGGCTTCCTCTTCCTTCCAATGCATAGCATAGTCTCAAGCCTCAAGCATTCACCCTTGTTCCTTTTTTTTCTCCAACGAACTAAACACTTGTCAAGCCTCCCTCTCTTAATGCATGGCACAGTAACAAGCCTTAAGGATGCCTCCTCTTAGCGCTTGACAAGTGAAATTGTGCTATTAGTGTCTTCCTTTCTTTTCTTCATAGTGCATGGTGCAGTCTTAACCAAGAAGCTCCCCACCATGTTCCTTGACCTTCCCCACCACGTTGGACCAAGGAGAGTGTTGTGGGGAAAAATGCCTATGCAGGACGATCCTATCCACCTAAGGTGTGACAGTGCCTTAGCAACAAATAGAGACAACTATTCTAGTATTCTTCCTTTATGAATTAAGAATGAAGAGAGATGGATGGACTAACCGGTGTCTTCCGTTTGTCCCTCGATCCAGTTTCCCTTCTCTTTGAGCGTCCCCAGCTACTTGCCTTCTCGCTCGCCCAACTTCAAGAGGTTTCTGCAAGATCACAAGAAGAGAACACTACACAAGACATGGATTCATATTCATAACTAGTTCAGGATTAGAAATAAACTAAACATACTAATGCATTCATACATCAAAGATACATCAGTATATAGGAGAAACCAAGATAGCTTTATTGATGAATAACAAGGTTCAGGAAGAGATACAACCCAGAGGGCTCCAATCCAACGTCTCCTTCCCAGCAAATGGAATTCCTATCTTCACCCCCTTTAAAGCATTAAGCACCCAATGATTCCAATCTCAAACCAACAGCAATTCTTTGCAATAACAAAATTCCAGCCTCTAGATCTCATGGAGGAGAGATCCATATATAGATGTTTGGAGAGAGGATGAGTCAGCTTGAGATCTGACTAGTGTCCTCTCCCTCTGTCAGTTCTTGATTCCACTTGGAGGTTCTTGCTTCCACTTGGAGATTAGGAACCTCTTACTCATCACCAGTCGAATTCACTGAGGCAAGTGTCATTGAGGAAGATTCTGGAAGCTTCCTGGGTCTTGACACCTCTTGGAATGAACTTGCCATTTGGCAATTCTCGCTCAACGCACCCTGGTAGTGCTTCTACCTGCGTTGCAGTGCAGGTAACCAGTGTTGGCTTTGACATTCAGCGCAGACAGCTAGTGGAGCCATTGAATTGATCCTGAATTGACTTTTTTTTTAGCAGTTTCTGGTGGAGAACTTCTGTGAATTGCTGTGGTTTGTTAGCCTTGTTCCTCTAGGGGTAGGAACAACATGTTTAGGGACTTTGGATCCCTTAGATTATGGACATTTCATGCTCAATGCTGTAAGGCACAAAAATGTCTATAACAGTTGCCCCCTAAAGTATGAGGTTGTTTATCGGGTGAAATGCTTTATCAGGAGGATCCGAAGTTCATCCAATGCTGGGAGGAGACCTGTGATAAGATACAATACAATACATTATTTTTCATACTACTTTCATGATCTAGCTGAGGTGGGTATTCCCATGCTCAGCTTTATAAATTCATTTTTCTGTACATAGAACAGACAATCGTCTGGTGGTAGATTGATAATTTTGATGAAATTATCATTCTTTGGGTAGGATGATTATCTGCTGCAATGATGTACATGTCAATGTCTTTATCTTTCCTGAATATATATCGCAGCCCCGATGGATGAAACTAGATCCGGGGTCTTCAAACTCGTTCGATCTTCACTCTAAGTACAAGTCGATCCATGTGAGAAATGTTCTGAAGTCGAACATGGAAAGACATCGCTTGATTACCGGTCAATGAGGTAAACCGTTAACAAGCGCGAGAGGAATCACCGATAATGATAATGACCCTCAAGGTACTGCAGTACAATTAACGTGGTGTGAATAAAGGACTTGGCGTCGAACACCACGCAAAATCTTTCGGTCGAAGGTCATTGATGTATACCTGTCGCCGGAAGTGAGAAACTTGCCATTGAGGCATGCAAGCTTCAAAGTACTGAAGGGGTTGTTCCTAGATCAACTTCTTGGATAATGAGCTGATGTCGACAAGAAGCGATCCGTCAAAGGAGGGCCTTAATGAATCCCACATCAATGACACGGAACGGAGCTAATGATTTTGATGGAGGTGAAAATGATCTGTGACATATGATTCAGGGTGGCGGTCATGAAAGGATGAAGGATAATGTACGGCAGTGGATGGGACACGGTTGACTTTTCTGAACGACTTCTCTTGAACATATGGCGACACTGATGCGATGGATCGGTATCATTACCCCAAATATGGATGGTATGGCAAGACCATGGATATGATCGGTGAATGAAACAACCCAACCCGATTGTGGTACGGAGGAAAAATGTCATGTTCAAGAGCGACTTGCTACCATCAAAGTTTTCTTGAGTTTCTCCCAATTTTTCCCCAGTCATTGCTGACTAGTACCTCTTTATTTTTGTCAATCTTTAGGAGGATAACACATGCTTGTTCTATAACCTGCCCTTCGGGCAAGCCCATCGCTATGTTTTAATGAGCCTAGCGATAGTGAAACTCGTTCTCGTCTAAAGACAAGTTTGTCGCTATTTAATGATTTTAACGAGTCTAACGACAAAGATAACTCGGTCCTTTTCATTTTTAGAGAGTCTGAAAAGGTACATAAAGTTAACTCCAAAAGTCCTTTTTCATCATCTAATCCCTTAGGTCTGAAAAAGTATAAAACAATACAGAAGGGATGAGTTTTCGATAGTTTTAACGAGCCGAATAAAACAAGCGCTCGATATTTTTGTGCAATAATCCCTCAGGTCCAAAAAGATTAAAATCTAGAGGAGGGATAGCACTTCCTGTCCCTTTAACGAGCTGGAAGGCCAAGGACTCGGCAATCTTTTCATATTTTACGAGTCAGATGAAAAGAGCTTAAAGAAGACTCGTCTTTTGAGGAATGAGTGATAAAACGGGTTAGCAGCTGATTCCAGGTACAGGTTGGAATTTTCCAATCACGGCAGTGTCACAAGGATGGCTAGGTGAAATAACTCTTCGCAGCTGTTCCTCAAAATGGGTAAACAATCATATGGAGGTGAACGATCGGCCAAATGAAAAGTGGAGGTGACGGTGCAAACACGACCAAGGCTTTAATGGCTGATAAGGTTACATTCACAGTGGTTATTTACCGGGTAGTGGTTCATTTTTTATTTTAAAATGAGCTTAAACGCTGGTGGAAACACTTGCTCATTGCTTATGTTTATTTTTTAACGAGCATGAAGTCCGCGTTAAAACTGCTCGGATCTTGCGTTTATTTTTTAACGAGCATGAACTGTGTGCTAAAACTGCTCGATTAACCCAGTCATATGATAAGAGTGTCTCATTGAGATTCTATTTTTTATGGAGCTTCATCTCACAAAGCTTTGCCCTGGATCCTTTCGTTATGCAAGTTCGGAAACGACTAATCCTACGAGTTTAAAGGGTTAGACCTACAGGTTTAAAGGGAGGACCTAAAAATTGAAAAAAAAAATAGATGCCCCTTGCTTGCACTCCAAAAGGTTTGCATGCCCCCAGGCATAAAGTACGATTTCAAGGTTACCTCTACTTCATTTCCATCAAAACATTTGTTTCACCGAGAGAGGCCTACCTCTTTCAGGTTACCCAAAGATTGTCTCGTTAATCTTTCAAACAAAACACTTCCTCGGCAATGTCTACCGAAATAGACAAAGGTGAGCGACGTAGCCCGCCAACTCACATAAATTTGACAAAAGAATCTTATTCTAGAATAAACCCTCTTCCTAGACGGACGGGGTACAGACTAGTCATATTCTCCCGCGGAAACCTACTCTATACCCAAAGTTTCCCTGCCGAAGCAGACCAGGACGCATGCCCCCTGGGTTCCAGTCATATCCTCCCAGATTACTCGCGCTCATTAGGAGGACGGACCGTGGGTTGAGACACTTCTTGCGTGAAGAGACCAATTAGGGATGGTACATGACTATTTGCGATGCGTGATCCAGGAAATGAAAGTTGGTCCACGAGCTTGACCACTCTTCCTTCATGCGGAAAACACATTACTCTAAAGAGTGAGGAGACGATGGCTCCCATGCAATATATATAGTCTCGTCCAAGGAGTAGGTTATAATCCAAGGGTCCTTGAATTACCATCACGTTCATTTGAACGGTCTTCCCTTTCAATGTGATGGGCACATTGGGGAGGATCCCTAAAGGTCGACTGGTTCCTTTATCAAAGCCTGATAGATTTCTCATTTTAGGCAAAAGCGCTGGCGAACCAAGCGCTTTCCAAGAAATAGAGGAAAGGATACTCACAGATGCCCCCTCATCAATGATAGTGCCAGCCATTACCATTTTGTATATTTGAACGATAATTCTGAATGGTATGCTTGCTGGCAACCGGGGTCTGCCTAGTTGGTTCTAGTCGAACGGGACAACTAGGTTGCTTGGTGGTGGGACCGAATAGACGGCCGGGTATGACTCTGACAAAGTTCCTTCCTGCGATAAAGGAATGGGCAAATTGCCCCCTTGTTCGTCGGAGTCTGTGTTGATGAAGAGAATTTGGACGGTGTCGTCTTTATTCTCCTCTGTGATGGTATCATTCGAAGATAGAGCCTCTGAAGGCAAAACCGGGTCAACTGCCGCCTCAACCTTTTGACTTTCGTCAGGTATGGATCCAGACGGTTCATCTTCAATGATAGGTGCTTCGGCTGACCACCTGGGCGGGCCAGCCGGGTTCTCAACTAGTGAAGGACTTGGCAGGAGTTTTTGATATCCAGGAGGAAGTTGCGCTCGTAGAATCGGGCGATCTTCCAAAACTCTTTTAGCCTCATCTAAGAAGGGACAACGGTGGATGGCATGGTCGCCTTCACACAGTTTTCAGGGAAATCTAGCTTTCCCTCTCTGTCCTGTGGCTTCACTTTCACTAGTTGACGGTGAGCAGTCAACATGGCTATCAGAGGTTGACGCTACCGAATTGTGCAAACAGGGAGACCAGTCCCTTAGTATCTGAGGGATGCAGGGACAATCTCTATGGAAGTGGTCTCCCTTGCATATGACACATGGCGATTTAGGCCTAGTCAGTGCTGTGTGTGGATTTTTGTCAGACGACACTTGTTTGCCCCCAGTCGCTTTTGGCTCCTTCTTCTTCTTCTCTTTCTTCTTCTTTTCCTTCTTCTCCTTAGGAACTCGGTTTTTTGTTTTACCAGTTCTGACAAGCAAAGAGGAAGGAGGAGAGGAAGAATTATATGAAGTAGAAGGCTGGTGGGTAACTCTGGTCTGGTCTAACTGTTGACTCGACTGTTCAGGAATAGTGGTGTTCTGAACGACATTGGTTGAAAAGAGCCAGACCGGCAAGCCAATTGTCAGTCCTGGAAGCGACAATGTGGCCATATGGGGCGCACCAACATCTCCCCAAGAGGAGAAGGGACTAGGATTTCCACCAAGGGGAATTCCTTGGTTGGTGTGCTCCATTTTCTCAACCTAAAGATCAACGCAGGAATAAAGGGTGATTGTTCCGTTTAAAATAAATTTTTAACGACGCTTTAGACACAACTTGCTTTTTCACTTTTAAAGAGTCGAGAAAAAGCTAAAGATGACTCTAGTCTCCTTCGATGTTTTAACGAGCCCGAAGTGACAAATGCTCGGATGGAATTTTTCCGTTATAGAGTCTGAAAAAGGCCAAAAGGAACTGCTCTAGAGTTCTAGGCAGAGGGTGTGCCAAACTTTTCGCAAAACCGCATAATACTTTTTAGGGTACGGATCTTCCTGAATGCTGTGTTCAGTGCATTGCGATCAGTAGGGCGGCCGACACGGCTTCCTAAGGATAAAGGTTTTATGCCTATAGGGTTCTCCCAATATATACGCGACGGTACGTGGGAGCACAATCCGTACTGGCACTATCGTCCCTCAGGAGGAATCACCCACCATCAACGAGATCGACAGTCACCAGGCTTTACGACGCCGGAACACGTCTCTAGCCTAGACCTCTATGTTGTGCGTTATGTTGCAAAGCGTTGTTAAGTTCATTCAATTTATTTTAGGTTGATCTTTTTAGAAGTTTGCTTTTCTGGATCACCACGAGATGTATGATACAATTCCTAAATGTAGTCTAAAGATGATAAGCAAGCTTTATATCTTTTCAACTTATGAAAATCCTAGCTACAAAGGGAAAAGAAAGACACCATCTTTTCTCAAAGAGCAATCAGCACACTCTAATGCAATTTTCCTAAATCAAACATGCAAACCATCAAGATGCAAATGCACAATGCAGGTGTTTGCTTTCTGCTTTCTTAGTATTGATGCCTACAAAGAAAGATTTTTGTACAATTTTGAATTTGCTTTTAAATGACAAATACAAACAAGTTTAGTTTTTCGAAATCAGAGAGGGTAGAAGAGATTACAACACTTAACGATTTTCGAAATGAATACTTGTTTTGACACTTAAAAGAGACAAACTCAAACAAAAAGCAAAAGTAAATGTATAATCAACTATAAACAGCCAATGAACTCTCTCCTAAGATCACAATCAACAGATCTGAATCAAGGGCTACAGGACGATTATTTCACTCATGCGAAGGAAAACTGTGAATGACGCCAAAAACACATAAAAACACTCATAGTCTTTTTGTACAAAAGGAGGTAGAATTTAAGCAGAGAAAAGGAGTTATCAGACTGGTACCTATGCTGGTTACAGGCTGCAAAAATCAGAGATCAAAACAAGGCAAAACAGAGCAGAGAACCCCAGCTGCACAAGGCCAAACTGGATCAGCGCAACCTCAACACAGGGGTTTTGACATTCAGCGCAGGTAGCCTTCACGGGACCTACGTTGAAATGCAGAACCTCTTCATAGGGGTCGCACTGAAGGAGAAACGAGAGTTTCTCACTGGGTTCTAGGCCACAGATTGCTATTTAATCTACAGTTTTAGGCTAAATCAAAGCAACAAGAAAGGTACAATCAAAGGGATGCTTTGAGGGGGTACTAAGATCTATCACAAAGGATCATCAAATCATTTGTGAGTCCATTGTTCAGATCATAGACAAGTCCAGTGATTGGATCAAAGCAGCAACTGTCTACTTTGCATCTGGGAATAACAAATGCAGTTCGATTGTTGCTGTCGAGTCTATGAAACAAACAATGATAGAAACACAAATAAAATGACTAAACAGATCTCCCCAGTGGAGTCGCCAATTTGTTGTGGGGAAAAATGCCTATGCAGGACGATCCTATCCACCTAAGGTGTGACAGTGCCTTAGCAACAAACAGAGACAGCTATTCTAGTATTCTTCCTTTATGAATTAAGAATGAAGAGAGATGGCTGGACTAATCGGTGTCTTCCGTTTGTCCCTCGATCCAGTTTCCCTTCTCTTTGAGCGTCCCCAGCTACTTGCCTTCTCGCTCGCCCAGCTTCAAGAGGTTTCTGCAAGATCACAAGAAGAGAACACTACACAAGACATGGATTCATATTCATAACTAGTTCAGGATTAGAAATAAACTAAACATACTAATGCATTCATACATCAAAGATACATCAGTATATAGGAGAAACCAAGATAGCTTTATTGATGAATAACAAGGTTCAGGAAGAGATACAACCCAGAGGGCTCCAATCCAACGTCTCCTTCCCAGCAAATGGAATTCCTATCTTCACCCCCTTTAAAGCATTAAGCACCCAATGATTCCAATCTCAAACCAACAGCAATTCTTTGCAATAACAAAATTCCAACCTCTAGATCTCATGGAGGAGAGATCCATATATATATGTTTGGAGAGAGGATGAGTCAGCTTGAGATCTGACTAGTGTCCTCTCCCTCTGTCAGTTCTTGATTCCACTTGGAGGTTCTTGCTTCCACTTTGAGATTAGGAACCTCTTACTCATCACCAGTCGAATTCACTGAGGCAAGTGTCATTGAGGAAGATTATGGAAGCTTCCTGGGTCTTGACACCTCTTGGAATGAACTTTCCATTTGGAAATTCTCGCTCAACGCACCCTGGTAGTGCTTCTACCTGCGTTGCAGTGCAGGTAGCCAGTGTTGGCTTTGACATTCAGCGCAGACAGCTAGTGGAGCCATTGAATTGATCCTGAATTGACTTGTTTTTGAGCAGTTTCTGGTGGAGAACTTCTGTGAATTGCTGTGGTTTGTTAGCCTTGTTCCTCTAGGGGTAGGAACAACATGTTTAGGGACTTTGGATCCCTTAGATTATGGACATTTCATGCTCAATGCTGTAAGGCACAAAAATGTCTATAACAGAGAGCCCCTCTTTACATCGTATGGCGCAATAATAGTGAAAAATGGATCCTTCCTAGGAGGCTAATGAGTTCAACGACACTTTCCTTATCAAGCCATCTTCTTTCAATCCCTCTATATGTTTGGAAAAATGTTGAGGGGGGGGGGGGGGTGAATCAGTATTTTAACTTTCACAATAACGATTTTCCTTTTTAAACCGTATATGCTATTTTGTTGAAACCAACCAGCATATGTCCGTGCATATAAAGAATGAAACCAGCGTATATATAACAAACTTTGATAAACATCTAATTCATTGCCTTAAATCATAGTGTAAACAGATGCAGTAAGAATAGAATAAATCAGCACACATAAGAAGCACACATGAACATCAAGATTTTTCAAGTGGAAATCCAATGTGAGAAAAAAACAATGCTATTTTCATCTCAGTCTTCAATCTTCTTATAATAAAAGTGTTTATGAATTTTGTACTGGTGCAAAATTTTCCTGTACGTAGGCATCTACCTGCTGATGGCTAAAATCTCCACTCTTTTTCTAGATTCTACTGAATGGGAGCTCCAACCCCCTAGCTCTTGTACTGGCTGATATGTTTACCAGTACGTAGGCACTGGCCTATAGAAGGCTACTACCTTCACTCTTCCTCCAAGGACCACGTTTCATAAATTTTCAGACTGGATACTCTTGGTACACAAAAATATAATATGAAGGCCATGTTTCATCGAATTTTCATACTAGAATAATCAGTAACATCAATCACCACTGCAATACAATTATCAAATACAACCGCATCTATCAACAATCAATCAAGCTGAACAATCAGATCACTATCACCAGAACAAAGAGTTGAACCAAGAACACTGCATCAACAACTAGAACCAATTGCAACCTCAAAAATCATATGTTATAATGTATATGCTACTTCAGTGAAGCCAACCTTCATGTATACGCTACTTCCTTTAATCCAACCTGCGTATATCTCTAAATATGACTTATAAAACCTCTGAACCAAAAACTATATCAACCAGTGACATTGTTAATATCTACTATCAAATTACATAGTTCTAAACATATAGCAGCAAAGATCACCCTTCTCACTCAATCAACCAATCAAATAAACTCAATCTCCTTATACAATCATATTTACTTTTATATATTTGAAGACATCATTGACAAACAACAATAAAACAATAACACTGATCAGATAGATCAATCATCTTTGAAAAACAAGCTTTTCTTCTACATACGCAAATTCAAAGTGTCAAACTAGCGTGTATATGCGCATTCAAAAAGGCGAACCAGCGTATAGATCTGCAAATACTAACTTATAAATTCATAGTTATTCTAGAATTTAGACATACCCAGATCATAACATTTAAAGGATAAAATATGTGTTAGCACCCAGATCTAGCCCATCCATTATTGGATCATACAATGATAAGTCATTTCAGGTCTCATGATCCTGATCCAACATTGTATCCAATGGTGCATAAGATATTTCAGATCATATCATAACCATAGCCTTTACAACATAAAACTTCAGATAGATGTATTCATGAAAGACCCTTTCACTTTCACACTTAGCCCTTTGATCTTCTCCCCCTTATATAGTTTTAGCCTTTCTCAATACCTCGGACCAAAACAATGCTTAGAACCTGTGGTATTCTTGGACGGGATCAAGTAACCATTATTCCGCTCAATATTGTGGGCTAATAAAATGTTATGGACCCTTGGTATTCATTAATCTTAATTTTCCATCCCATACGCTCTTTTCCTTCTAAGAAAGTGCATGCATATGTATACGCACCTTTTGTTCTGTGAACCTACTTGTATACGCTATTTGGACTAGGTGAACTAGCGTATACAACTTAAATCATTCTTTTTCTTCAATTGCTTGATTCTGATCTGTAGTCATTTGTCCCATCATCTTGTTCTTCTGTACCATTACCCTGTTACCTCTGAATTGACCTGTTACAATGTGAGTTTCCCTTTATCAAATTTGAATTGACCTGTGAGTGGGTTGCCATCAAGGACAACACCTATACCATAATGCCAACAATCTCCCCCTTTGGACTTGATGGCAACCATATTGGTGTTGATTACTTCAAGCTGTAGAACTTGTTAGATATATCAAGAAACACAAATATACTCTACCCCTTTGACATCAAGGGCAAAGGGCGGACCAAGATATTATCCTTATTACATGATGAGATGCACTATATTGTCCATGCTCTCCCTAAGCACATGCAGAGTCTACAAAAATATTTTCAAAAGAATAACATGACTCTATAACTCAACTATGTGAGTATGACCTTCCTATCACCAAGGAATCATACATACATCAATCACCCAACCAGGTGGGGATATGCCAAAGTTTCATACATGACTTGAAAAAATACAATTATTACATCATCCTTCCCATGCATAGTGGGGGTACAAATTACATCATATGTTCAAAAGGAATCATTCATTCATAATTTTGAGTCTGACCCACTGTTTTTCTATCAGAAAAACACATATGCCACTGCAGCCATAGAAACTTGCGTATATACGTGACTCTGCTTCAGGAAAAATGCATATAGGAAACATTCCTCTGAGACTGGTTTGAACAACAAGATGAGGCAGAAACAACTCCCAGCTTTTGTCTGAGATATTCAAATGTTTCTCTGGGAAGAGATTTGGTAAATATATCAGCAACCTGTTCTTTGGAGGGAACATACTCCAACTTAACCTTTTGTTCACGCACTTCTTCTCGTAGAAAGTGGTACTTAATGGATATGTGATTAGTCTTGGAGTTCATGACTGGATTTTTCGAAATACTAATAGCACTTTTATTATCACATAGAATGGAGATGGGTGGAGAACATGTTATTTGAATATCTTGTAATGTTTGCATCATCCAAAGTAGTTGTGTGCAACATAAGATGCAACAACCACATATTCTACTTTAGTTGTAGATAAGGCAATCAAACTTGTTTCTTTATGAACCAAGATAATAATTGTGATCCCATATAGAATGCACCTCCACTAGTTATTTTTTGGTCATCAAAATTTCCAGCCCAATCTGCATTTGTATATGCATGAAGAGTGAGATCTATATCTTTTGGATACCATAGACCAAAGTCTTGAGTTCCTTGGACATATTTGAATATTCTTTTTACAGCCTGAAGATTTGATTCCTTTGGATTGGCTTGGAATCTCCCAACAATTCCTACTTCATGCATGATATCCGATCTGGTATCTGTTAGATAAAGTGGAATTCCAATCATAGATCTGTATGCTAGTTGATTCATTGTAGGAGATTCATCATTACAATTGAGACTACATCCTGTTACCATTGGAGTACATACGGGTTTTGAATATTCCATTCCCTACTTCTTTAGAATTTGCTTGAGATATTTAGTTTGCGAAAGAAAGATTCCATCTTTTATTGTTGTACTCGTAGACCAAGAAAATAAGTTAGTTCTCCAAGTAAAGACATTTCAAATTCTTGTTGCATAACAGAAGCAAATTTTTGACTCATAGATTCTTCATTATTGCCAAAGATGATATCTTCAACATAAACAACAATAATTAGAAATTTATTGTTTTCAATTTTTGTATGTAAGTTACTATATGTAGATCCTTTGTGAAACCTTATTGTTGAAGATATTTGTCAAGCTCATAATACCATACCCTTGGAGCTTGTTTCAGTCCATATAAATCCTTTTTGAGTTTGCATACAAGATTTTCATCATTTCCCAGAATGAATCCTTTTGGTTGTTCAACATATACTTCTTCTTCTAAATCTCCATTAAGAAATGCATATTTTACATCCATTTGATACACTTTGAATTTTTGAAAACATGAAAGAGCAAGAAACATTCTTATGGCTTCAAGTCTAGGAACAGGTGCAAAATTTTCTTCAAATTCTATACCTTCTGGTTGAGAATACCCTTTAAAAGCAAACCTTGCTTTATTTCTAATAACCTCTCCATTTTCATTCAAATTATCCTTGAATATCCTTTTTGTACCTATAACATTTTTATCATGAGGTCTAGGAACTAATTCCCAAGTATCAATCTTTTCATTTTGGTCAAATTCTTCATCCATGGCCTTAACCCAACATTCATCTCTCCTAGATTCATTTACATTTTGTGGTTTTATGGAGGATAATAATGCTAGATAACTAGAATCTCCTACAAGAGTTATTATTGTTTGTATTCTAGATCCTTGTTTTCCTAGAATTTGAGATTCTGGATGATTCTTTTGAACATACCTAGATGGAGCCTTTTCCCTATTAGATGTATCTTCTTCTGATGCTTCATTAGTTTCTTCCTCTATATCATTTCAATTTGATATAGGAAAGCATTCACCATCTTCATCATTATCATCTTCCTTTGCTGATGTTACTTGTTCTAGATTTCTGCATGCTTCATCGATTACAACATCAATGCATTCAACAATTTTTCGAAGTCTCTTATTATAACATTTGTATCCTTTACTTCTATATGAATAACCAAGAAATATTCCTTCGTCTTCTCTGGGTTCAAACTTACCAAGTTTTTCATCAGTCTTTTTGATGAAACATTTTCTTCCAAAAACTCTGAAGTGTTTTACAGTAGGAGGCTTACCATACCAAAGTTCATATGGAGTTTGATCACTATTTACACGAACATGAGCTTTGTTGAGAATATTTACTGTAGTATGTGCAGCTTCACCCCAAAAGGTGTCAGGAGTTCTAGATTCATCAAGCATAGCTCGAGCCATTTGTTGAACTATTCTATTTATCCTTTCCACCACGCCATTTTTTGAGGAGTTCTGGCAACAAGAATTGTCTCTTTATTCCGTGTTGTTAAAAAAAATAAAAAAATTCATTTGATATGAATTCTCCTCCCCGATCAGATTTGAGACATTTGATTTTTAGATCTAATTCATTTTCAACTAAAGCTTTGAATACTTTAAAATTTTCAAATGCTTCATCTTTATGCTTTAGTAAACTAATCCAGCACATTCTAGAAAAACCATCAATGAATAAAATGTAGTATTCTTCTCCACGAGGTGAATTTTTCCTTGTTGGCCCACACAAATTAGTATGAATGAGTTCAAGAGGCTTACTTGTTGATCCTTCTTGGCATTGAATTGAATTCTAGTTTTCTTATTGGATTGACATGGTATGTAGATGGTATTTTCTGGGATGATGATATCTGGAAGATCACAAACGACCTTGAGCTTGCATGATTTTCTTATTTGAGAAAATCTTAGATGCCCCAATCTTCTGTGCCATAACCAATTCTCTTCTTTTTTTCTTAGATAACATTGTTATTGACCTCCTTTTAGTATATATAAATAGTTTTGATTTCTTGGACCTTTGATTATGGTCTTTCCTGTGTCAAGCTCATGAACCACACATTCTTTTGATCGAAACACAACTTCATTTCCTTGATCACAAATTTGACTAACACTTAACAAGTTATTCTTTAAATACATTTCCATCTTTAAACTTTTCTTTTAAATAAAACCGAACCTTTACCCTTAATAACAGCTGGTGCGTCATTTCCAAAAGAGACATTCTTTTCCTTTTCTAAAGCTTTGTATGAAAGGAGTTTATCTTTATCACCTATCATGTGTTTAGAGACTTCGCTATCAATGTACCACTGATTTTATTGTCCTTCTGCAAACAGAGCTATGCCTCATTTTTCTGACTAAAATTCCTTCCTTTTCCATACCTTGGAATGTGATTATGTTTGTTCCTTTTGAATTTTTAGTCGAAATTTTCTCCTGCATTCAGATTCTTTATGACCAAATTTATTGCAAAATCAACATTCAATTTCATCTTCAAGAAGAGAAAAATTATTATAAGAGATTTTCTTGATTCCTGTCACACTCCTTTGTTTTCTTGCTTCTCTAGTCATGATTTTTTTGTAAGCAACACCTTGAGCAACCTTATGACCAAATTTATGGCATGAAAAGCATTGCCCATTAAAGAAGAAGTTTCTATTATCATAAAATATTTTGGTATTGTTCACTTTTTGGTTGGTGCTTCTATTGATGTTCACCCTTGGAGTAAAATGAGCATGATTTACTTGAGGAGTACCTTTAGCCTTTGTTGAGGATTGATGCATTGTTCATTGGTTTTTGTTGCATCAAGATAGCTTTTGGTGATGGATGAAGGCTTTTCTGGTTGGGATGTTTCTCTAGTGTACCCAAGACCAGTTTTTATAAGAGGAGAATGCTGAAACTTGATGATTTCATCTAAGGTTTCTCATCCTTTAGCAAATATAAGATTCATAATTTTGTCTTCTCAAGTTCGTTGCTTAGACCCACTACTTCACATTCTAATTTTTCATTGTGATTTTCTCTTTCAATGAGTTGATGTGTCAAAGTGTTTATGACCATATTCTTTTCTTCCAAACAGATTTTAAGTTGAGTGATTTCTTCAAGAAAGTCTTCCTCTTCTAAGGCATCCATAAAATCATCATTGTCAGAATCCATGAGTAGTTTAATATCTTGTTCAGATTCATCTTCATCACTAGTAAACAAGCCATCACTATCTTCATGAGTATAATAACTTCTTATATTAACAAACTTTTTTCTATTACCTTTTGCAAACTCCTTTCCTTTGTCATGATTATCTTTATGAGGACATTTAGAAACATAATGACCAACTCTACCACAAACAAAACATTTGAAGGGAAGCTTACCTCTGAAACTTCCGGAACCCCGTTGAATTTTCTTTAGAAATTTTACCTCATCTTCTTCTGATATATATCCTGATTCCTTGAGATCTTCATTTTATTTTCCCTTTTCTGAGGCTTTGAAAGCGGCTTCTCTGATATCTGATGGACCTCCTTTCCTGATTTCAAAGGCAATTAAAATTCCATGAAGTTAAACAATAGTAATAGATTTTAGATCCTGCTTCTATTCCATGACAAATAATTTTGACTCAAATTTAGAAGATAGAAATCTCAAAATTTTCTCTACTAAAATAGCTTCCTTTATTTCTTCACCTAGATTCTTCATACAATTTAAAATCTCATTTACTCATAAAAGGTAACTAGCAATACTTTCATCACTATGTATCTTGAGAGTTTCATATTGAATTTTTAGAGTTTGGAGCTTAGCACACTTTACCTGAGAGTCTCCTTTGTATCTCTATATGATTTTGTCCCATATGTCTATGTCTTTGTTGAGCTACATGACTTTGACGAATTTTGATTTTGATAGACTTCCCAATAATGAATTGATGGCTTTGACATTGTTTTCATATGCTTTCTCTTCTGCAGGATCTGTAGGGACCCCAACTAGATATTGGTATCATCCTTCCATAATTTCCCAAACATCAGCTCCAAGTGACTAAAGATAGGCTCTGCTTCTTATCTTCCAAAATGCTAAGTTATTCCCATTGATCGATCCCATTCCTTCGTGATTGCTCATCTTGTGAGATCTCCCTTCAAGTGATCAAGCTTCTTCGGAAAGACCTACTCTGATAACAATTGTTGGGAAAAATGCGGGGAGGGGGGGGGGTTGATTAGTATTTTAACTTTCACAATAATTATTTTCATTTTCAAACTGTATACGCTATTTTGATGAAACCAGCCAGCGTGTGTTTGCGTCTATAAGGAATGAAACTAGCATATATAATAAAATTTGATAAACAGTTAATTCATTGTCTTAAATCAGAGTGTGATGTATTTACTAAGCAGTAAACAGATGCAGTAAGAATAGAATAAATCAACAAACATAAGAAGCACACATGAACACCAGGATTTTTCAAGTGGAAACCTAATGTGGTAAAAAACTGTCACTATTGTTACCTTAGTCTTTAATCTTCTTATAATAAATGTGTTTACAAATTTTGTACTGGTTCAAACTTTTCTAGTACGTAGGCATCTACCTGCTAAAGGCTACAACCTTCACTCGTTTCCCAAATTCCACTGAAAGGGAGCTCCAACCCCCTAGCTCTTGTACTAGCTAACATGTTTACCAATAGGTAGGCATCAGCCTACAGAAGGCTACTACCTTCACTCTTCCTCCAGGGACCACGTTTCACAAATTTTCAGACTGTATACTCCTAGTACACAACAATACAGTATGAAGGCCACGTTTCATCAATTTCTCATACTGGACCCATCAGTAACATCAATCACCACTACAATACAATCATCAAATACAACCGCATCTGTCAGCAATCAGTCAATATGAACAATTAGATCACTATCACCAGAACACAGTGCTGAACCCAGAACATTGCATCAACAACCAGAACCAACTGCAACCTCAAAAATCATATGTTATAATGTAAATGCTACTTCTGTGAAGCCAAACTGCATGTATACGCTACTTCCCTTAACCCAACCCGCGTATACCTCTAAAGTTACTAACTCATAAAACCTCTGAACCAAAAACTGTATCAACCAGTAACATTTTGAAGATATACTATCAAATTACAGAGTTCTAAACAGATAGTAGCAAAGATCACCCTTCTCATTCAATTAAAAAATCAACCAAACTCAATCTCCTTATACAATCATATCTACTTTCAGATTTTATTAAGACATCATTGAAAAACAACAGTAGAACTACAAAACTGATCAGATAGATCAGTCATCTCTGAACAACAAGCTTTTATTCTGCATATGCAACTTGGAAGTACCGAACCAACATGTATACACACCTTCACCAAGGCGAACTAGCGTATAGATCTGCAAATACTAACTTGTAACTTCACAGTTATTCCAGAATTTAGTCATATCGAGATCATAACATTTAAAGGATATAACATGTGTTAGCATCCAGATATAGCCCATCCATTATCAGATCATACAATGATAAGTCATTTTAGGTGTCATGATCTTGATCCAACATTGTATCCAATGGTGCATAAGATATTTCAGATCATATCATAACCATAGCCTTTACAACATAAAATATACTTTAGATAGATGTATTCATGAAAAACCCTTTCACTTGCACACTTAGCCCTTTAATCTTCTCCTCCTTATATAGTTTTAGCCTTTCTCAATACCTCAGACCAAAACAACACTTAGAACCTGTGGTATTCTTGGACGGGATCAAGTAACCATTATTCCGCTCAATATTGTGGGCTAATACCATGGTATGGACCCTTGGTATTCATTAATCTTAATTTTCCATACCACACACACTTTTCCTTCTGAGAAAGTGCGTGCATACGTATATGCACCTTTTGTTCAGTGAACCCACTTGTATACGCTATTTGGACTAGGTGAACCAACGTATACAACTTAAAACATTATTTTTCTTCAATTGCTTGATTATGATCTGTAGTCCTTTGTCCCATCATCCTATTCTTTTGTACCATTACCCTATTACCTCTGAATTGGCTTGTTACAATGTGAGTTGCCCTTTGTCAAATCTTCATTGAATTGTGAGTGGGTTGCCATCAAGGACAACACATGTACCATAATGCCAACTTTATAGGCCTATCATTATCCGAAGAGTGACCCCTTGTTGAGAAAAACAACTCTTTCTATAACGCTTCCTCTTCCTTCCAGCACATAGCACAGTCTTAAGCCCCAAGCCTTTACCCTTATTTCTTATTCTTCCACACTATGTTGAACACATTTCAAGCCTCCCTCTATCAGTAGATAGCACAATAACAAGGCTTAAGGAGGCCTCGTTTTAGTCCTTGACCATTCAAACTATGCTATTAGTGTCTTCCTCTCTTTTCTTCATAGTGCATGATGCAATCTTAACAAACAAGCTCAACATCTTGTTCCTTGAGATTCCCCACTATGATGGAACAAGGAGAGCCCCTCTTTATAGCACATGGTGCATTAGTAGTGAATAATGGAGCCTTCCCAGGCCATTAACAAGTTCAACTACACTTTCCTTATCAAGCCTCCTTTCAATCTCTATGCAAGCCTATCATGAGATATTAATTCCATGAGCTAGGTAGTGATATAATCCAATATTTTAAGAATTATTTTTTCCTTTTCGTGAATGATCTTCATTTGTAGGATTACCTTATCAACATGACAAGGTGATTCTCAAAGAAGATAAAAATAAGAAACACAATGAAGCACTTACAAAGAAGAAGCACAAAAGTGAACTATCATAAAGATATGAACTGGATCCAGGACCAAGACAGGAAGAAGACATTACATGATTACTCAGAAGATTCCAATACTGATCCAAGACCCTTTGGAGGGTGAATATAAGTAAAAAACATATCTTTAATGAAGATTGAAGAAAAAGTAGCAAGAAGAAAAAATTGACATTGACACCCGAGCATGAAGTCCATGTCATATTTGTCAAGTTGTGATCTGTACAAATGTCATCATAATGGTCAATATGTGTCCATTTGTCTTGCCACATCATCAAGCAAACTGAAATGATGTATTCTAAAGGAAAAGGAAAGAATGTAATGTATGGAATATGAAAATTCAAATAGTCATTTGGATAAAAGAGTCTTCATTAGAAGTCCAAAATTCATTTAGAGAAGTCCAAAGGACATATTAGAAGTCCAAGAGTTATAATGGTAATTCAAGAGTCAAGGGGAGATTAAAGGTCATCACTCTTGTTAATAAATCGGCCTCATAACTCAATAAAGAGGTTTTTTGGAGGTTTAAGCTTTGGAGAGCTAGTCTTGGCTTCTCTACCTTGGTATAGGAGAGAAAAAATATTCTTTGGAGAAGAAAGAAGTGACTTAATGTTCCACTACTGGAACTAGTGCCTCACCATTGTAATTTTGTACTTGGATATTTCACCAAATATTGAAGCTCATTGATCCAACATATTTTCATGCATGTATCACAGATGTTTTGAGATGATTCTTTGGATGTTTGTGGTATATGTTACAGTAATATGTACTAAAGAAATTGAACTATTTCATTGGCTTTAGTACTTATCTTGTTGAATGCATGTTGTATTTTCTTTCATAGATCATTGTTAACTTGTGACCTGATTTGCAGGTTAATCAATGAGTATTTCCTTTCTCTCGTGTGCCTCTCTTAGGATGGTTGATTACTTTACTTCTTGAGAATCAATCTTGTATCCCTCTCATGAAGGTATCCTTTAACACATGGAAATTGGTGTTCCATAACGTCAACTTACTTGCTTGTTTGAAGGTTATGCATATAATCTATTATGTTATTAATTGAAACCAAGATAAACCTTACGGTTTTGGTGGCCAGGACGATACCTTGTATGGGGCTCCTACTCCAAATGATGTGAGGTCTAATTGGGACTTCACATCAGGGATACCCCCTATATGTTGGTAGTATCTGACATTGTCAACATCTCCCTAGTCTAGTTAGCCTAATGTAATAGTTTTTGTTTTGGATGGAAACTTCAAGGAGGGTTCACATATGTTCCTAGTAGCACCGAGGAGAGCCACATTTTTGAGGATTTAGTCTACTATCAGGTAGTAAATCATTAGGAAGTATGTGTTATCCTGAGAATGTTAATTTTTCTAGGAGTGCCCATGTCAATGACTGTGGAAGTAGTTTCTTCTTTGGAGGTGTTCCCACCTTTGGAGGTGCTTTCTTCCCCAGGGGAGTAGTCCTCACATAGCTCATGGCCCTAGTTGCAGTCATACTTTTGGGAGTGCTTTTGTCCCTAGGGAAACTAATCCTTTCATGGATACCTTTTCTCTTGGTTCTTATGCTTCAGTGGGAAACAACCCTTTTGGGAACTGTTACAAATAGTTTTAAAATCAAACATTTGGGGGGACTACAAAGTAACATACCCAGTGCCTTAAATCTCAATTAAGGATGCATGTATCCAATAGAGTAACAATTAGATCTGATACCACTTTGTAACATACCCAGTTCCCTTAATGACCTACAATGCTTATGGGGTACCTAAAACTTTCTTTTTCTTTTTACTAGTTTCAAAATAAGCTTTGATACCACTTTGTCACATACCCCTACTAAATTTATCCTAACCACAATTGCAAAAACTTTATTTTCATCTCTCATACATTTTGTCAAACACTTCTCCTGTAAATATTTCTTCAAATACTTTGGATACAACAAATTAAGTAATATTTTTCATGTAGACATTTTTTTCAAACTTTTTTATATGAAAATAAGTAAGAAACATTGATTTGTTTCCACTTGTAACATATTAACTAAAATATAACACTCAATTATGCAACTTTTGATTTATGTCTTTGGGGTATTTTATCAAATAGTTTGTCTATAAATTGTAATAAAACACCTTTAACATACTTATTCAAATTCTTTGCATGAAAATAGGCATAAAGAAGCTATAAAAATAATATCATTCAATGATGCTAACATACAACAATATTGTCTCCATCCACGAAACAATTTTTTCATTGGGATATTTCATCAAACAATTTTTATGTAATGAATCATTAAACCATTTAGGAATTTCTTCAAACACTTTACATGTAAAATAATATATCAACTTCCACAGGGAATATCTCCTAAATTAGGGTAGTCCAAGTTTTGAGAACTAAACTAGATGATAAGTAGGAGTTCCCCTCATTATGGTCCAAGTTTTAGCCTCTGGAACCTCATAGATGAAAATTTATAGCAAAAATTCCAACATGACCTATTTGATGCATGAACGTTATGCGCATAAGAGGTTCAACATTCTCTGATTATATCTCCTAAAATATCACGACCCAAGATATGAAATTTGGACTAGATGATAAACAAGATTTCCCCTCTCTATGGTCCAAGTTTCAATGAACAACAACCCTTTTGGGAACCCTTAAAAACTTTGAAATTCAACATTTTGGAGGACTGAAAACTAACATACCTAATTCCTTAATGCTCCATTAAAGATATGGGTATCATATTTTTGTTCTTCTTCACGAGCTTAACAATAAGCTCTGTTTGTAACATACCCAGTTCCCTCAATGACATGTGAAGGCTACAAGGTACCCTAATTTTTCTTTTTCTTTTTACTAGCTTGAACATAAGATTTGCTACCCCTTTGTCACATACCCCTACTAAATTTATCCTAACCACTCTTGTAAAAACTTGACTTTCATCTCTCATACATTTTACCAAATACTTTACTTGTAAACCTTTCTTCAAATAATTTGCATACAACCAATGAAGTAGTCTTTTTATTGTAGACATTTTGTCAAAAAAATTGTATGAAAAAAATAAGAAACATTGTTCTGATTCCACTTTTAACATACTAACTGAAATATACCACTCAATCATGCAATTTTCAATTTTTGTCTTTAAGGTATTCTATCAAATAGTTTGTATGAAAATTTTAATCAAACACCTTTAACACATTTCTTCAAATGCTTTGCATGCAAATCAAAATATATCAACTATAGCAATACTATCATAAAAAATGCTAACATACAACAATATTATCCCCATCCATAAAACAACATTTTCGTTGGGGAATTTCATTAAACAATTTGTATGAAATGAATAATTAAACCATTTAGGAATTTATTCAAACACATTAGAATGCAAATTAACATAGAAACTTCCTTATGGAATATCTCCTAAATTATAGCAGTCCAAGTTTTGAAAACTAAGCCAAATGATTAGTGGGAGTTCCCCTCATCATGTCTAAGTTTCAACATCTCGAACCTCTAAGATATAAAGTCATGGAATAAATTCATACATTACCTATTTGATGCATGATTTTATGAGTATCCAGGAAGCTTGACTTCCTCTATTCATATCTCCTAAAATATTGTGACCTAAGATATGAAAGTTGGACCAGATGATCAATGATATTTCCCCTCACTGTGGTCCAAGTTTCAACTTTTGGAACCTCTCAGAAGGAAATTTATAACAAGAATTCCAATATGATCTATTTAAAGATGCATTTAGGAAGCTCAACTTCCTACATCAGTACTGTTATAAAATTTCATACATATAAAAGGATACAACCAAATTGTATAAAAACTATAGCCATTATAAATTTGTTGGAGGGTAAATACATATACATATAAATTTGATGAACAAAGAAATTAAATAATTTTGCACAAGAGTTACTTATATTGAGTCAAATATTTTGCAATCTAGAATTGAAGAAGGGTGAGCTACTCTCCACCCAACCATAGGTTTAGCTATGTTTTCATTTTTCTCATAGTCATAGACCCTCAAGCAAGATCTTGATGACTTAAGGGGAAAAACTCAATGATCAACCTTTCCATCTTTGACCGAGCTCATATTCATAAAAAGGTCATGCAGGTATGAAAAAAACAAGAGATTCCTTCTCTAAACTCTACAGTCCCTTAGCCATCTCATCTTTAATTCTCTATGTGCCACACACATCTAGGACCATTTCAATTCCTTAGAACAATATAGTCCAAAAGAAAAGTGATGCAACATGTTCATTTTCTATCACAAAACCTATCACCCACAACTCTTAACCATTCATAAGGTCTAAACCTCTTTGGGTTCTATCACCAATCCTTTTTCTAATTCAAATTTTATAAGAGAGAGAGAGAGAGAGAGAGAGAGAGAGAGAGAGAGAGAGAGAGAGAGAGAGAGAGAGATTAATAGAAGAGACAAAACTATAAGCTTAAGACCAAGAAGAAGAACCCCTTGATTTCTCCTACCTCTTATTTTTATAATCAAACCTTGACCCTTCATCTTCCCAACCTCTTTTTAGAATCTTCTTGAGAAGACTAACCATCACATCAAAGGGAAATCTTCACCCAAGGTATATTTTTCCTCTGAAGTCAATTTTACCCCCTCCCTAAGGCATCATAATATGTCGGTTATCCCCTTTCTTCATCTCTAGCATTTTTTTTAACAAAAATAAACATTACATCATATAATAGAGTTTGACATCATAACATCAATTTTGATACCCAACATATATTTTATTAATTACGTTACAAAATTTGGAGTGATGAAAGGGGTGTCATAATCCCTCCCCCTTTCCTTGATGTTCTATTATCTGTAGAGCCATTCCATGTAGAAGAAGGGATATGCCACTTTTATATCAACAACTTTTTCCATGTCCTTAGTTACCACTTTGAGCAATGCCATTCATTTTTCACGATCTAGTTACCTTTATAACTCCTTGCATTCCAACACATTATGGCATGTGTTGACATTATGATGTATGTGTTGTACTTGATGGTAACCCACTTGTAGTAGAACAACTCACATGTATACGGTAACTAGATGAATCTATAGAAGAGATATTAGATGTGACAGAATGCATGTCAGTAGTATTTACAGATGTGATGAAATGCAGGGCAGCTTCAAGGAATCAGTTCAGAAGGAAACTCACTCAGATGAAAGTGTAGTAGGTAAATAGCAAAGAATTACAGATCAGTGTTCACAGAATGAAGAAAGAGAGGTATACGCAGGTTCACCATTGACCAAGCCACGTATACACACAAGTTCACTGTATACAAGTGTTATAGACATTTTTGTGCCTTACATCATTGAGCATGAAATGTCCATAATCTAAGGGATCCAAAGTCCCTAAACATGTTGTTCCTACCCCTAGAGGAACAAGGCTAACAAACCACAGCAATTCACAGAAGTTCTCCACCAGAAACTGCTCAAAAACAAGTCAATTCAGGATCATTTCAGTGGCTACACTAGCTGTTTGCGCTGAATGTCAAAGCCAACACTGGCTACCTGCGTTGAATGTCAAATGGAACACTGGCTACCTGCGCTGAACGAGAATGGACAAGTGGCAGGCTCATTTCTCAAGGTGTCAAAACCCAGGAAGCTTCTAGAATGACACTTGCCTCAGGGAATTTGACTGGTGATGAGTAAGAGGTTCCAAATCTCCAAGTGGAAGCAAGAACCTCCAAGTGGACTCAAGAACTGATAGAGGGAGAGGACACTAGTCAGATCTCAAGCTGACTCATCCTCTCTCCAAACATCTATATATGGATCTCTCCTCCATGAGATCTAGAGGCTAGAATTTTGTTATTGCAAAGAATTGCTGTTGGTTTGAGATTGGAATCATTGGGTGCTTAATGCTTTGAAGGGGGTGAAGATAGGAATTCCATTTGCTGGGAAGGAGATGCTGGATTGGAGCCCTCTGGGTTGTATCTCTTCCTGAACCTTGTTATTCATCAATAAAGCTATCTTGGTTTCTCCTATATGCTGATGTATTCTTGATGTATGATTGCATTAGTGTATTTGGTTTATTTCTAATCCTAAACTAGTTATGAATGTGAATATCTGTCTTTGTGTAGTGTTCTTCTCTTGTCTCAAGTAGCTGTTCTCTTGTCGCAAGTAGCTGTTCTCTTGTGATCTCGCAGGAACCTGTTGAAGCTGGGCGAGTGAGAAGGCAAGTAGCTGTGAACTCCCAAAGAGAAGAGAGACCGGATCGAGGGACAAACGGAAGACACCGGTAAGTCTATTGATCTCTCTTCTTTCACATTTCATAAAGGAAGAAACCAGAATAGCTGTCTCTGTTTGTTGCTAAGGCACTGTCACACCTTAGGTGGATAGGATCGTCCTGCATAGGCATTTTTCCCCACAACAAATTGGCGACTCCACTGGGGAGATTTGTTTAGTCATTTTATTTGTGTTTCTATCATTGTTTATTTCATAGACTTGACAACAACAATCGAACTGCATCTGCTATTCCCGGATGCAAAGTAGACAGTTGCTGCCTTGATCCAATCACTGGACTTGTCTATGATCTGAACAATGGACTCATAAATGATTTGATGATCCTTTGTGATAGATCTTAGTACCCCCTCAAAGCATCCCTTTGATTACACCTTGCTTGTTGCTTTTATTTGGCCTAAAACAGTGAATTAAATAGCAATCTGTGACCCAGAACCTGTGGGAAACGAGAGTTTCTCCTTCAGCGCAGACCCAGTGAAGGGATTCTGCATTTCAACGCAGTTCCCGTGAAGGCTACCTGCGCTGAATGTCAAAACCCCTGTGTTGAGGTTGCGCTGAACCAGTTTGCCCTTGTGCGGCTGGGGTTCTCTGCTCTGTTTTGCCTTGTTTTGTTCTCTGATTTTTGCAGCCTGTAACCAGCATAGGTACCAGTCTGATAACTCCTTTTCTCTGCTTACATTCTGCCTCCTTTTGTACAAAAAGACTGTGAGTGTTTTTATGTGTTTGTGGCGTCATTTATAGTTTTCCTTTGCATGAGTGAAATAGTCATCCTGTAGCCCTTGATTCAGATCTGTTGATTGTGATCTTAGAAGAGAGTTCATTGGCTGTTTGCAGATTGATTATACATTTACTTTTGCTTATTGGTTTGAATTTGTCTCTTTTAAGTGTCAAAACAAGTCTTCATTTCGAAAATCATTAAGTGTTGTAATCTCTTCTACCCTCTCTGATTTCGAAAAAGTAAACTTGTTTGTATTGATCATTTAAAAGCAAATTCAAAGTTGTACAAAAAGATTTCTTTGTAGGCATCAATACTAAGAAAGCGGAAAACAAACACCTGCATTGTGCATTTGCATCTTGATAGTTTGCATGTTTGATTTAGGAAAAGTGCATTAGAGTGTGCTGATTGCTCTTTGAGAAAAGATGGTGTCTTTCTTTTCCCTTAGTAGCTAGGATTTTCAAAGTTGAAAAGATATAAAAAGCTTGCTTATCATCTTTAGACTGCATTTAGGAATTGTATCATACATCTCGTGGTGAACCTCAAAAGGAAAACTTCTAAAAAGATCAACCTAAAATAAATTGAATGAACTTAACAACGCTTTGCAACATAACGCACAACATAGAGGTCTAGGCTAGAGACGTGTTCCGACGTCGTTAAGCCTGGTGACTGTCGATCTCGTGGATGGTGGGTGATTCCTCCTGAGGGACGATAGCGCCAGTACGGATTGTGCTCCCACGTACCGTCGCGTATATATTGGGAGACCCCTATAGGCATAAAACCTTTATCCTTAGGAAGCCGTGTCGGCCGCCCTACTGATCGCAATGCACTGAACACAGCATTCAGGAAGATCGACCGCCCATACCCTAAAAAGTATTCTGCGGTTTTGCGAAAAGTTTGGCACACCCTCTGCCTAGAACTCCAGAGCAGTTCCTTTTGGCCTTTTTCAGACTCTATAACGGAAAAAGTCCATCCGAGCATTTGTCACTTCGGGCTCGTTAAAACATCGAAGGAGACTAGAGTCATCTTTAGCTTTTTCTCGACTCTTTAAAACTGAAAAAGCAAGTTGTGTCTAAGCGTCGTTAAAAATTTATTTTAAACGGAACAATCACCCTTTATTCCTGCGTTGATCTTTAGGTTGAAAAAATGGAGCACACCAACCAAGGAATTCCCCTTGGTGGAAATCCTAGTCCCTTCTCCTCTTGGGGAGATGTTGGTGCACCCCATATGGCCACATTGTCGCTTCCAGGACTGACAATTGGCCTGCCAGTCTGGCTCTTTTCAACCAATGTCGTTCAGAACACCACCATTCCTGAACAGTCGAGTCAACAGTTAGACCAGACCAGAGTTGCCAACCAGCCTTCTACTTCATCTAACTCTTCCTCTCCTCCTTCCTCTTCGCTTGACGGAACTGGTAAAATAAAAAACCAAGTTCCTAAGGAGAAGAAGGAAAAGAAGAAGAGAGAGAAGAAGAAGAAGGAGCCAAAGGCGACTGGGGGCAAACAAGTGTCGTCTGACAAAAATCCACACACAGCACTGACCAGGCCTAAATCGCCATGTGTCATATGCAAGGGAGACCATTTCCACAGAGATTGTCCCTGCATCCCTCGGATACTAAGGGACTGGTCTCCCCGTTTGCACAATTCGGTAGCATCAACCTCTGATAGCCATGTTGACTGCTCACCGTCAACTAGTGAAAGTGAAGCCACAGGACAAAGAGGGAAAGCTAGATTTCCCTGCAAACTGTGTGAAGGCGACCACGCCATCCACCGTTGTCCCTTCTTAGACGAGGCTAAAAGAGTTCTGGAAGATCGCCCGATTTTACGAGCACAACTTCCTCCTGGATATCAAAAACTCCTGCCAAGCCCTTCGCTAGTTGAAAACCCGGCTGGCCCGCCCAGGTGGTCAGCCGAAGCACCTATAATTGAAGATGAACCGTCTGGATCCATGCCTGACGAAAGTCAAAAGGTTGAGACGGCAGTTGACCCGGTTTTGCCTTCAGAGGCTCTATCTTTGAATGATACCATCACAGAGGATAATAAAGACGATACCGTCCAAATTCTCTTCATCAACACAGACTCCGACGAACACGGGGGCAATGCACCCATTCCTTTATCGCAGGAAGGAAGTTCGTCAGAGCGATATCCGGCCGTATATTCGGTCCCACCACCAAGCAACCTGGTTGTGTCCTTTGATTGGAACCAACTAGGCAGACCCCGGTTGCCAGCGAACATACCATTCAGAATTATCGTTCAAATATACAGAATGGTAATGGTTGGCACTATCGTTGATGAGGGGGCATCTGTGAGTATCCTTTCCTCTATTGCTTGGAAAGCGCTTGGTTCGCCGGCGCTTTTGCCTGAAATGAGAAATCTATCAGGCTTTGATAAAGGAACCAGTCGACCTTTAGGGATCCTCCCCAATGTGCCCATTACATTGAAAGGGAAGACCGTTCAAATGAACGTGATGGTCGTTCAAGGACCCTTGGATTATAACCTACTCCTTGGACGAGACTATATATATTGCATGGGAGCCATCGTCTCCTCACTCTTTAGAGTAATGTGTTTTCCGCATGAAGGAAGAGTGGTCAAGCTCGTGGACCAACTTTCGTTTCCCGGATCACGCATCGCAAATAGTCATGTACCATCCCTAAATGGTCTCTTCACGCAAGAAGTGTCTCAACCCACGGTCCGTCCTCCTGATGAGCGCGAGTAATCCGGGAGGATATGACTGGACCCCAGGGGGCATGCGTCCTGGTCTGCTTCGGCAGGAAAACTTTGGGTATAGGGTAGGTTTCCGCGGGAGAATATGACTAGTCCGTACCCCGTCCGTGGTTGGAAGAGGGGTTTTTCTAGAATAAGATTCTTTTGTCAAAGTTATGTGAGAGGGCGGGCATCGTCACTCACCTTTGTTTATCTCGATAAACACCACCGAAGAAGTGTTTTGTTGAAAAAATAACAGGACAATCTTTGGGTAACCTGAAAGAGGTAAGCCTCTCCCGGTAAAACAAATGTTTTATCTGCAAATTGAGGGGTAACCTTGAAATCGTACTTTATACCTGGGGGCATGCAAACCTTTTGGAATGCAAGCAAAGAGCGGTTATTTATCTGTTTTTTTTTGGGTTAGTCGTTTCCTAACTTGCATAAAGAAAGGATGCGAGGCATAGCTTTGTGAGATGAAGCTCCGTAAAAAAATAGAATCTCAATGAGACACTCTTATCATATGACTGGGTAATCGAGCAGTTTTAGCACAAAGTTCATGCTCGTTAAAAAATAAATGCAAGATCCGAGCAGTTTTAGCACGTAATTCATGCTCGTTAAAAAATAAACGTAAGATCGAGCAAATGTTTCCACCCGCGTTTAAGCTCGTTAAAAAATGAACTATCCCGGTAAATAACCACTGTGAATGTAATATCATCAGCCATTAAAGCCTTGGTCGTGTTTGCACCGTCACCTCCACTTTTCATTTGGCCGATCATTCACCTCCATATAATTGTTTACCCATTTTGAGGAACAGCTGCGAAGAGTGATTTCACCTAGCCATCCTTGTGACACTGCCGTGATTGGAAAATTCCAACCTGTACCTGGAATCAGCTGTTAACCCTGTTTATCACTCGTTCCTCAAAAGACGAGTCTTCTTTAAGATCTTTTCATCTGACTCGTAAAATATGAAAAGTTTTCCGAGTTTTGGCCTTCCAGCTCGTTAAAGTGACCGGAAGAGCTATCCCTCCTCTAGATTTTAATCTTTTTGGACCTGAGGGATTATTGCACAAAAAGATCGAGCGCTTGTTTTATTCGGCTCGTTAAAACTATCGAAAACCCATCCCTTCTGTATTGTTTTATACTTTTTCGGACTCAAGGGATTAGATGACGAAAAAGGACTTTTGGAGTTAACTTTATGTACCTTTTCAGACTCTCTAAAAGTGAAAAGGACCGAGTTATCCTTGTCGTTAGACTCGTTAAAATCATTAAATAGCGACAAACTTGTCTTTAGACGAGAACGAGTTTCATTATCGCTAGGCTCGTTAAAACATAGCGATGGGCTTGCCCGAAGGGCAGGTTATAGAACAAGCATATGTTATCCTCGTCAAGCTTGACAAAAATAAAGAGGTACTGGTCAGCAATGACTGGGGAAAAATTGGGAGAAACTAAAGAAAACTTTGATGGTAGCAAGTCGCTCTTGAACATGACACTTTTCCTCTGTACCACAGTCGGGTTGGGTTGTTTCATTCACCGGTCACATCCATGGTCTCGCCATACCATCCATATTTGGGGTAATGCTACCAATCCATCGCATCAGTGTCGCCATATGTTCAACCGTGTCCCATCCACTACCATACATTATCCTTCATCCTTTCATGACCGCCACCCTGAATCATATGTCACAGATCGTTTTCACCTCCATTAAAATCATTAGCTCCGTTCCGCGTCACTGATGTGGGATTCATTAAGGCCCTCCTTTGACGGATCGCTTCTTGTCGACATCAGCTCATTATCCAAGAAGTTGATCTAGGAACAACCCTTTCAGTACTTTGAAGCTTGCATGCCTCAATGGCAAGTTTCTCACTTCCGGCGACAGGTATACATCAATGACCTTCGACCGAAAGATTTTGCGTGGTGTTCGACGCCAAGTCCTTTATTCACACCACGTGAATTGTATTGCAGTACCTTGAGCGTCATTATCATTATCGGTGATTCCTCTCGCGCTTGTTAACGGTTTACATCATTGACCGGTAATCAAGCGATGTCTTTCCATGTTCGACTTCAGAACAATTCTCACATGGATCGACTTGTACTTAGAGTGAAGATCGAATGAGTTTGAAGACCCCGAATCTAGTTTCATCCATCCGGGCTGCGATATATATTCAGGAAAGATAAAGACATTGACATGTACATCATTGCAGCAGATAATCATCCTACTCAAAGGATGATAATTTCATCAAAATTATCAGTCTACCATCAGACGATTGTCTGTTCTATGTACAGAAAAATGAATTTATAAAGCTGAGCATGGGAATGCCCGCCTCAGCTAGATCATGAAAGCAGTATGAAAAATAATGTATTGTATTGTATTGTATTACAGGTCTCCTCCCAGCATTGGATGAACTTCGGATCCCCTTGATAAAGCATTTTGCCCGATAAACAGCCTCATACTTTAGGGGGCAACTGTTATAGACATTTTTGTGCCTTACAGCATTGAGCATGAAATGTCCATAATCTAAGGGATCCAAAGTCCCTAAACATGTTGTTCCTACCCCTAGAGGAACAAGGCTAACAAACCACAGCAATTCACAGAAGTTCTCCACCAGAAACTGCTCAAAAACAAGTCAATTCAGGATCATTTCAGTGGCTACACTAGCTGTTTGCGCTGAATGTCAAAGCCAACACTGGCTACCTGCGTTGAATGTCAAATGGAACACTGGCTACCTGCGCTGAATGAGAATGGACAAGTGGCAGGCTCATTTCTCAAGGTGTCAAAACCCAGGAAGCTTCTAGAATGACACTTGCCTCAGGGAATTCGACTGGTGATGAGTAAGAGGTTCCAAATCTCCAAGTGGAAGCAAGAACCTCCAAGTGGACTCAAGAACTGACAGAGGGAGAGGACACTAGTCAGATCTCAAGCTGACTCATCCTCTCTCCAAATATCTATATATGGATCTCTCCTCCATGAGATCTAGAGGCTGGAATTTTGTTATTGCAAAGAATTGCTGTTGGTTTGAGATTGGAATCATTGGGTGCTTAATGCTTTGAAGGGGGTGAAGATAGGAATTCCATTTGCTGGGAAGGAGATGCTGGATTGGAGCCCTCTGGGTTGTATCTCTTCCTGAACCTTGTTATTCATCAATAAAGCTATCTTGGTTTCTCCTATATGCTGATGTATTCTTGATGTATAATTGCATTAGTGTATTTGGTTTATTTCTAATCCTAAACTAGTTATGAATGTGAATATCTGTCTTTGTGTAGTGTTCTTCTCTTGTCTCAAGTAGCTGTTCTCTTGTCGCAAGTAGCTGTTCTCTTGTGATCCCGCAGGAACCTGTTGAAGCTGGGCGAGTGAGAAGGCAAGTAGCTGTGAACTCCCAAAGAGAAGAGAGACCGGATCGAGGGACAAACAGAAGACACCGGTAAGTCTATTGATCTCTCTTCTTTCACATTTCATAAAGGAAGAAACCAGAATAGCTGTCTCTGTTTGTTGCTAAGGCACTGTCACACCTTAGGTGGATAGGATCGTCCTGCATAGGCATTTTTCCCCACAACAACAAGCCGCGTATACGTACACACGCACTTTCATAGAAAGAGAAGCGTGTATACCTTGGAAAACTAAATTTTTTGTCTGAAGTATTTGGTCCATGGTATTTTGATCCATGATATTGGTCCAAGGCATCTGGTACGAGGTATTGACCCTAGGTATTTGGTCCAAGGTATTGGTCCTAAGTGGTTTTGATCCATGGTATTGAGAAGGGCTAAGACTATAAAAGGAGGAGAAGATCATTAGGCCAAGGTGTGCAAGTATCGAATATCTGATGAAGTGTGAGATATAATATGCAGGTTATTGAATTATGGTGCTGTGCTTGATCTGAACCAAGGATGAACCTTAGCGTTTGATGAAGGATAAGATCTAATGATGTATCAGGATCTCAAGGCTTGAAGTGAATCATCTTTATGTAGTTTGATCATTTATCTGAATAACTGGCGCATGTTGTAGTCTGTAAATATGATGATTTGGGTATGACTGAAGTCTGGAATAGTTGTAATGTTTAAATCATCATTTACAGATCTGTACGTAGGTTCACTTTAGAAAAAGAGTGTATACACACTGGTTTTGCATATCAAAGCAGCTTATACATCATAAATTTGATTTGCAAATCTGTACGCTGGTTCGCCTTGAGGAAAGTGTGTATGCACATAGGTTCGACACATGCAAGTAGTGTATACCTTATAAAATATGTTTTAGTTGCTTCTGTTTGCTATTGCAGTGTTCTAGGTTCTGGCTTAGGTTCTGGTTACTGTATTTTGGTGACAACATTCTGAATGATCAGATTGATGGAGTGATTGATTGATTCGGTTGTGATTGGTTCAAAAGGATATTGATTGATGTAGATATATTTGATGATTTATTGATGTTATTGATGGATCCAGTTTGAAAATTTATGAAACGTGGTCCCTGGAAGAAAAGATAATGTTTTAGGCTTCTGTAGGCCGGTGCCTATGTACTAGTAAACATATAAGCTAGTACAAGAGCTAGGGGGTTGTAGATCCCTTCCAGTAGAAGCTGGGGAATGAGAGAAGGTTGTAGCCTTCTACAGGTAGAAGCCTGTGTACTGGTATAAGACTGCACCAGTACAAAAATTGTAAACAGAATTCTATTATTATTAAAGAAGACAAAGACGATTGTAGTAGGTGGTTTTCACCCACATTGGGTTTCCACCTTATATCCTGGTGTTCATGTGTGTTTCTTATGTGTGATGATCTGTTTTGTTTTTACTGCACCTAGTTACTATTTATATGGTTAATGAAGCACTGATTAAAGATCAACATATGAAGAATTAACTGAATTTATAAGTTTACTAGATATACGCTAGTTGCCTTAAACACAGTTGCGTGTACACATGAGTTCTATTAACTGAAGTAGCGTATATAAATCTGATTATGGAAATGAAAAATTGTTGACTTGCCAATACTAATTCACCCCCCGTCTTAGTATTATTTCCAACAACATGTTTATTTGATGCTTCATAAGGTTTCCACATGTAACAAGTTCAACTCATACTTGCTAAGGTTTTGTAAATAGGGTAGCAAGCTACATGGGCTTGACTGTGGGGAAAACTCCACAGTTAAGCGTACTAGAGCCAAAGGCGATCTGGGATGGGTGACCTCTTGGGAAGTCATTGTTACCGAGTGCAAGCCCTGAAAATGATGATTGATGCTATGTGATTCATTTCACTAGTTTCAATCCCACTTCTTCACCCTTGTGAGCATCGCCTGATGTAATGAGTGCTAAGTGGACTATTCAAAAATCATGAGAAATTAGTCAGTTATGACTACCTCTCATGGATATGGTCATAGATGAATGACTTACTTAACATAGTTGAATCCAAAAAATTGATGTATAAGTTCAACTCATTTTTTTTGGACACACCTAATTCATTCATGATCCCAATCAGTATGTACCTGAATATTTGAAAACCAATTCATTCACGTCTCGCCTTCCTTGCGGTCACACACCTTCCAAGTTCATGCATCCCTTTCTATGCCTCTTCAATCCATCGGGTGATCCATTCCTTGGCAAGGCTTCCACACATAAGAAGGATGTCAAGACATATGGAGTTTTATAGCCAATAAATACCTCTAGATTTCTCTAACTAACACAACACATTTGTCATAATATAACTCATAGTGATCAATGTATGTCATAGGGTTCCAATATAACCATAATGGCCTTGTCCCTAGGATTTTTAGCTTCATAACAATCATCTATCCTTCCTAGATAGATCATCCTCTCACCTATATCACAAGCATAAAGTTTCCATGAGATTAATCATAATAATTTAAATCAAATATTCTTTTATTTTATTTTATTTTCTAAACTTACTTCATATAGGAATTAGATTTGATAAAAATGAGATTCTACTCATGATGTTTGACTCTTGCATATGGTAGTACTCAAGGTTCATTATCATAACAAAGGACATTTCAACTGAAATCTATACTTTCAATCAACCAAATAGTGGTAAGATTTCATACATAAAATATTTTCATTGCAATATTTATAAAATACCCTGAAGTGATCTTAGAATTATTATACGCATACTAATTCAATCACTTTCACTTGATTTAAAACTGTTTTGAAATGAATTATCATTTCATTATTTATTTGCATGATAATCATTCCAAGCATTCCATAATGCATTCAAACATTTATACCAACAACCAAATGGTAAAAACAGAAATATACATATCTTTAATTCATGAGTAATTAGCTTCCACTTTGATTTGCAGGATGAGGGATTCATGCCACTCCTTCCACTACCCAAAAATTCCCCAAAATTATTACTATCTATTTCTTTTCATGACATTCAATCATGCAATTGATTGTCTCATACAAGCATGCTTGCACTCAATGCATTGAATAAATGTACCATCATGATTCATAATATTAGTGTCATGACCAAATAATGCCATAGTAAATCATGGATGCATCACAAAGATTCTAGAAATATTAACATACTGGAGGATTATCAACTTTTTCATAACCCATGTTATGCAACCAAATCACAAAATAGAAGAAAATATAGATCAACAAATTAAAAATTATCCTCTTTGAGAGGGAAACTTCCTTTACATTACATAAATGAATAATTCTTGGATGATACAAATGGCAAAGGCCTCCTTAATATATATAGGAGTCTAAGGGGTCACAATATAATTAGAGCCTACATAACAATAATAACAACAGTGGGCTTCAATGGGGCACAATAATAACAACATGGGGGCTAAATGGGCACAACAATATCAATAGGGGGCTACACTAAAAATAAAAATAAGGGGCTACACTAGTATTATAGTGACCTAACATGCCCCTCTGCTTCAAAAACTTGTTGTCCTTAACACTTGAGTAGTTATGGATGCTTTTGTATAAAAATCTCATCCTCCCATGTGGAACCTTCAGCAGGTAAGTTCTTCGACTTAATGAGATACACTGAAATTGATCGATTTTGTAGTTGGTGGGTTCTTATTTATGTGACTGCTTCTAGCTCCAATATGATTTTTCCTTCTTCGTCAAGTTCAGGCAATATTGCTTGAACTTGAAGTTTGTCCCTGATAATCCTCTTTAAGTATGAAACATGCAAAAATGGGTGTACTCGGGAAGATGTGGGCAACTCCAATTTAAATGCCATAGTACCAATCTTTTGCAACACCTTGTAAGGACCCTAGTACTTGGGTGATAATTTATTATCCTTCTTAGCTTGCTTGAGGGAAATTTGTTTATATGGTTGTATCCGTAAAAATACACAGTCACCTACATCAAAACTCCTTTCACTATGATTGATCTACCTATTGTTTCATTCGATTGTATGCCAGAGTGAGGTTATACTTTAAGAGTTAGAGAACTTGTTTTTGATGCTCAATGTGATCTTCCATTGCTTGAACCTTAGAATTTTATCTTAAAGATGATGTGATGGATAGTGGATGATATTGATAAAGTTCCATATATGGGGTCATTTTTGTTGCAGTATGGAAGGAAGTGCTATACCACCATTCAATTATAGGTAACCACTTAACTCATTGTGTTTTTTTTATCATATACAAAGCAACGAAGATATCCTTCCAAAAATTTGTTCACTATCTACGTTTTCCCATTAGATTATGGATGATAAGATGAACTATGAGATAATTGAATACCAAGACAAGAAAATAATTCCATGCAAAAATTTCTAGTGAAAATGGGATCTTTGTCACTTACAATAATCTTTGGGTTTCCATGTAGCTTTTGAATTATTTCAATAAATGTAGTAACAATTGTATTGGCTTTAAAAGGATGAGATAATGCACAAAAGTGTGCATACTTGGTAATTCTATCAATTACCACCATGATGACACTCTTTCCTTCAGACTTGGGTAAACCTATGATAAAATCCATTGGGAACTCCTCCCAACATTGACTTGGAATAGCTAAAGGTTGTAACAGACCTAGGGTATTAATTATTTCAACTTTATTTTGTTGGCAAACCAAACATTCTACCACAAATTTCTAAATATTATATTTAAGACCATCCGAAAAAAATTCCTTCTTAACCCTGCGGTAAGATTTTAAAAATCTTGAATGCCCTCCTAAGGGGGAGGTGTGCAATTCCAAAAGAATCTTTTGTTTGAGTTGCATATTCTTACAGATATATAAGTGATATTTGTACCATAATGAGTCATTTTTCCAGATAAATGTATCAGGCGTACTGGAATCTTGCTGCAACTTTTGAATGAGTGTCCATATTTCTTTGTCATTATTCCATTCATCCCTTGCTTCAGTTATCCAACGAGGTTAGATAATAGGAATTACACAAAACGATGCTTCCACATCCTCATCCTTTCTTGAGAGTGCATCTGCAACAACATTTTTCTTCCCTTTTTTGTAGATGATTTCAGAGTGATAACCCAACATCTTTGTGATCCATTTTTTCTGCTCCTCAGAAGATAATCTTTGTTCCAAAAAGTATCTAAGACTATCATGATCTATTTTTACCTTGAAGTGTCTTCCCATTAGGTAAGGTCACCATTTCTTTACTGCATGTAGTATTGTCAACATTTCCTTCTCATAAATAGTTTTGTGTAAATTCTTTCCCTTGTTTGGATGAATTTCAAAATAAATGTCTCTTCCTCCTTGCAAGAACAACAATTCCATTTCCTAAGGCATCACATTCCACATTAAAGTTTTTGTTAAGTCTAGTGTATCTAAGACCGATGCTTGGCACATTACCTCTTAAATATGGTCAAAGGCCTTAGTTGCTTCTGGGGTCTAGAAGAATGCATCTTTCTTCAGTAATGTTGTTAGAGGTGTTGTTATTCTCCTAGAATTCTTAACAAACTTACAATACTCCCCTTTCAAATCGAGAAATCCTGGAAGATGCTTTAGGGTTGTGGGGATTTCCCATTCCTTAGTGGCTTTAATTTTGTTAGGGTCTACCTTAACACCCTCATGAGACATAATATGACCCAAATATTTCACCTCCTGTACTCCAAAGAAACAATTGGATATTTTTGTATATAATTGTTTCTCCTCCAATAGTTTGAGCACTCTATCAACGTGTTGAACATGATCCTTCCAAGACTTGTGGTTGATTAGTATATCACCAAAAAATACTAACACAAATTTTCTAAGGAAGGGTTTGAAAATGGAATTTATCAAACCTTGAAATGTGGAAGGTGTATTATTAAGGCCAAAATGCATGACCAAAAATTCATAATGACCTTCATGAGTTTTAAATGTTGTTTTCAGAATGTCTTCAATCTTCATTCTAATTCGATGATATCCCGAATGAAGATCCAACTTGGTGAAGTAAATTCCTCCATATAGTTCAAATAAAAATTCATTAATTACAGGAATGGGAAATTTATCTTTAATAGTGAGGTTGTTGATCTCCAAGTAATCTAGACACATACACCATGATTCATCCTTCTTGTTGCAATACTACTAGAGTAGAGAAATATTGTGACTATGTTGAATTATACTCACCTCTAGCATTTTTTCAACCATACTTTCAATCTCACTCTTTTGGGCATAGGGATATCTATAAGGCCTGATATTTGGAGAAACACTTCTTGGAATCAAATTTTTTTATATGGTGGTAGCTGTAAAAATACCCAGTCACCTACATCAAAACTTCTTTCATTGTGATGCTGATTGCCTGTTGTTTCATTTGATTATGTGCCAGAGTGAGGTTATCCTTTAAGAGTTGGAGAACTTGTTTTTTTGCTCAATGTGATCTTCCACTTCTTGAACCTTATAATTTTCTCTTAAAAATGATGTGGTGGACAGTGGATGATATCCATAAAGTTCCATAAAGAAGGAAGTGTTATACCACTTGTTAGGGTCCTATAATTTTTATAGGATTGCTTGATTATAGCTGATCATTATTATGTTTGAGATGTTGTAAATAATATTTCCTCATGCAAATTATTTCCAAAGAGACACCAAGTACCATGATTTAAGGAGATTTTTGCATGTAAATGTTTGGATCAGATCAGACTACAGGTATTTTCATAAGAAAGAGCTCATACACAGTTTTCCAATAATATATCATACACTCAAATCTAATTCCTGGATCAAAAGAAAGATCAAGTTGTATTCTACACCACAAAATAAAGAAGAAGGCATAAGTGAGAAATCATTTATTTTTGAAGTATTAAAATTAATTCAAAAAATAAATGAATTAATCTAAATTCTAAAGAACATGAAAATCCCTTTATTCTAAAAGTCAAAGGACCCACTCGGCTCTCATGCATTATTTCCCCCCAAAGTTAAAAGCATCTAGATGTGTGCATATTATAATCTATGGTTGTGTATATGTTTTGGATCCCCCGCTCTCATGCATTATTTCCCCCCAAAGTTAAAAGCATCAAGATGTGTGCATATTATAATCTACGGTTGTGCATATGTTTTGGATTTGGATCCCCAACCCCCTCTGAAATTTAACCAAAGGGGGGGTCCGAAAAGTGGTTTTCACTTTTACTATCATTTAAAGATGTCACCCTCACATGGATCCCCCGACCCCCTCCAAAATTTAACCAAAGGGGGGGGTCCGAAAAGTGGTTTTCACTTTTACTATCATTTAAAGATGTCACCCTCACATGATTTTGGACGACCTCTCCCTAAACCTCTTAGTTTCCACCCCCCCTCCGGAATCCATTAACGATTTTGGTTTGAATTTTATAAATATGGCAGGAATGGATTTCATGCCATTATGAAACAAATACTGTGTGGATAGGAGACTGAATGGAATTCAATGCAATTATGAAATAAATGGTTCATGGATGGGAGGCCATTATGAAACAAATACTGTGTGGATAGGAGACTGAATGGAATTCAATGCAATTATGAAATAAATGGTTCATGGATGGGAGGCTAAGTCTGCAACAAAATAAATTCATGGGTGTAGGAAAATAAATACATGAGAGAAAATAAGAGTTAGATTCTTAGAATAGTGTGTTCATGAAAAATAGAGCGCTTCATGTAAAAAGTTTTACACATACGAGAACAAGTAAAAATGAGTTTTTAGAGAAGCAAGATATTTTTGTTTTTTATAGGGATAAAAGTAAATGGATTTACAACAAAAACAACACATGGTTTTAGTAAAAGGAAATTTATAAGGGAAGGTAAAAGGAGAAACACCACATGGTTTTTGAAAACAACCCATGGATTTTTGAAACAATATATGGATTCGAAAACATGATGGATTTATAAATCATTCTAATAAATACTTTGAATTATATGTTTCATTTAAATATTTGGAAATATTAATTTAAATATATTATTTAAATCCAAATATTTTGTGACAAAAAAAGTATTTAAAAGATGATGGATAATACAAGGTACATGACAGCAGTAGAAAGAGGGACAACAGTGCATATTCAGCCCAATGCCCAGAAACAATAGATTTCAAGTAGTCAGTAAACCAATTCCAGATTTGAATGCACAATACTTGCAGGCAGTTCAGAGTTTCTAGCAGGAAAATTAGAGATATTATCTTATCTTTAGTTTATTATGCAGGATTTCTCTAGAAATAGCCATAGTCAGCAACAATTCACTTTAAAGGTTGAACATAAGATCAAAAATAGTATAGACTTCCTATTACTTAGTTGTATTTTGGGAAATATCTACATGTTTTTGGTAGATATTGTTTGTAATAATTTTTATTCAGATTTTCTTGAGATTATTAGAGAATATTTTGTAAATCAATTCCTTTTTTGGGATTTGATATTAGTTTAGCAGAAGATCTCAAGATATTTTGTAATTATTAGTATAAATACTTCACTGTTTGAAGTATTAAGGGTTGATTTCCGAATGTAATTTCCTTCTGCATATTGTAATTTTCAAGTACTGGAGAGTCAATAATAAAAACGACCTTTCACAGGATTCATGTGGTGTACTAAATGGTGATGTGCCTCTTCTGTCTATTTGTTTAAACATTGTTTTTCTTTTCTCTGTTATTCTAAATTTCTAAATTAATCAACAGAAACTGTGATAAATAGGATTTGTGACTGAGAGCACCATATTTTGGATGTTGATACTTTTAATATTTTCCACTAAAGTCATATCAAGGAATTCTTAATTGCTCCTTGGTCTCTACTGAACCTTACACTTTTTCTATTCCATAATTCATTTAATTTCTCAAAGGATCCACTTACTGCAACCTAGCTTGCCCAGTGAGAACTCCTCCAAAAATTGATGCAAAACTCTAGTTTAATCCATAGAATCCATAGCCCAATGGAATTATAACAGGTAAATCAACCAAACCTTTCAAACAAAACAAAAAAGTACAGTCATAACTAGCCTAAAATTTACCAAAAACAAAGCTAAATTAAATAGAGAGATCCCTCTCTGAAGTTTACAAGGCTAGATCCCAACTTCCAAAGTGGTTTTGATGTTGTCCTATGTGTTTATTCCCTCAACATAAAAGATACCGAATGACAACATAGTGGTGACCATACCGAGGATCTGAAAATTTCAGGTTCCTAAGAGAAGCATATCAAGTTCCAGTTCTGATTACTGATGGTGGAAAGTGATCAGACACAGAAGGTTGAATCATCCACCTGGCAACTCCATGTAGTTTCAGGTTAATCAGAAGACTCCATTGGTAGAAGAATCTAGAAATCAGGACATTCATGGCGACTCCACTGCTTACTGATCAGGTTGTTTCCTAAAAACAAGATGACAAGGTATGTGGTAAACCCTATATCTTGTGAAGTTATAAAAGAAATCAGGGATCAATTAGTGGATTTTCAAATAGATGAAGACTTTTCAACGACTGTGCTTCATTGTTTGAGATCTACCAAGTTTTCTCCTGAAGGTAAAACCTATTTTTTCCGAAGTAGTTGTTGAAAGGTTTTAAAAGGAGATTGAGATTTTAGATGTTCAAATCCAATCATATAACTTCCAATATCCTAAACAGTTCTTGGAAATTCTCCCTCCTCCAAAACGAGAAATAGTAGTGCTGAATTTTGATGTTGAAAATAAGAATTGTTTTGAAAGTAAATCAGATGGCCCATATCAAAAACTGTATGATGATATAGAAAGCATATGTGTAATACCTAATCATGACAATAAATTTGCAAAAGACTTTGAGCATCAAGTAGTAGGTCATGTCTTTCATGATCCCATAGCTATCTATATCGAGAAGTTTTTCACTGCAAAGTCCCAATCAATTTCTAGTGCTTCCACTATTTTTCATGATTCCAAAGCTCTTTGTCATGAAGATCAAACTGACATTCAATTTCTAGTGCCCTTACAAGCTCTAGTTTTGATTCTTCTTAAAGACAATGAAGGAGTCAAGGTATTGGATAAAATTTTTGATTGGCTATATTGGATATTTTATATTGCGTAAAGTCAACCATTTGGGGTTAGAATAGGATTGTATATACATAAATAAGCTTACCGAGTAAGCATCTTTTTAGCATTCAGATTTTCAGTGTGCAGCAGTGATTTCAGTTGTTAGTTTGTAGTTTTACAGTTTGTAGTACAGAGTTCAGTTTGTAGTTTCAGTTCAGATTTCAGTACACAGATCAGATTTCTGTTTAAAGTTTAGAACAAATGACTAAGGTTTTAAGTTGCAGAGGTTTTTATTGACAGAGCAAGTTGCAGATTTGGGATCGACCCAATGGATTAGGCTACTAGTCTACAGTATTCTTAACACTTTACCAAGAAGTGTCATCCCTAGTTGGAGCCACTGTTAGGGTCCTATATTTTATATAGGATTGCTTGATTATAGCTGATCATTATTATGTTTGAGATGTTGTAAATAATATTTCCTCCTACAAATTATTTTCAAAGAGACACTAAGTACTAAGATTTAAGGAGATTTTTGCATGGAAGTGTTTGGATCCAATTAGACTACAGGTATTTTCATCAAAAAGAGCTGAGAAGCAGTTTTCCAAAAATATATCATACACTCAAATCCAATTCTTGGATCAAAAGCAAGAGCAAGTTGAAGTCTGCACCACAAAATAAAGAAGAAGGCATAAATGAGAAATCATTTATTTTTGAAGTATTAAAATTAATTAAAAAAATAAATGAATTAATCTAAATTTTAAAAAACATGAAAATCCTTTTATTCCAAAAGTCAAAGGGCCCACTCCTCACTCATGCATTATTTCCCCCCAAAGTTAAAAGCATGGAGATGTGTGCATATTATAATCTATGGTTGTGCATATGTTTCGAATTCCCCCAACCCCTCCGAAATTTAACCAAAGGGGGAGGTTCAAAAAGTGGTTTTCACTTTTACTATCATTTACAGATGTCACCCTCACATGATTTCTAACCCTCTCAACCTAAACCTCTTAGAGCCCAACCCCTCAAAAAGTGGTTTTCACTTTTACTATCATTTACAGATGTCACCCTCACGTGATTTCTAACCCTCTCAACCTAAACCTCTTAGAGCCCAACCCCCCTCGGGAATCCATTAACGGTTTTGGTTTGAATTTTATAAATATGGCGGGAATGGGTTTCATGCAATTATGAAACAAATACTGTGTGGATGGGAGAATGAATGGAATTCAATGAAATTATGAAATAAATGCTTCGTGGATGGGAGGCTAGGTTTAAGAGATGAGGTGAGACAAGTTCAGGGATGGAAGGCTAAGTGGGTAAAATGAAGTGATAGGAGTAAAATAATTTTACAGCTGCAACAAAAGAAATTCATGGGTGCAGGAAAATAAATACATGACAGAAAATAAGAGGGAGATTTTTTCAATAGTATGTTCATGAAAGTAATGTACATGTGAGGAAAAATAGGGCACTTCATGTAAACGAGTTTTACACATAAGAGGTAAGTAAAAATGGGTTTTTACAGAGAAGTAAGATATTTTTATTTTTTGGATGAAAGTCAAAATGTTTTACCAGCCATGGATTTACCACAAAAACAACACATGGTTTTGGAAATCCATCCTATAAGATTTATAGGAGTAAAAGGAAATTTAAAAGGGAAGGTAAAAGGAGAAACAGGACATGGTTTTTGAAAACAACCCATGGATTTTTGAAATAGTATATGGATTCGAAAACATGATGGATTTATAAATCATTGTAATAAATACTTTGAATTATAAATTTCATTTAAATATTTGGAAATATTAATTAAATATATTATTTAAATCCAAATATTTTGTGACAAAACAAAGAATTTAAAAGATGATGGATAAGACAAGGCACATGACAACACTAAAAAGAGGGACATCAGTGCATATTCAGCCCAACATTTCAGAACAGAATGTAGTAGAAAGAGGGACATCAAAAACATCTACCAACAAGATTGATTCAGGAGGATCTTGTTAGTCCAGCATGAGCGGAGTCTTCAGTGGTTCAACATCGAAGTGATCGTCAAATTATCATTGGTTGATGAGGTCTTCAACTGTATCAACATCACCAATTTCGTCATCAGCATTCAGTGTCCGGTGTCTTCAGCTTCGATAGTGATGTTTATGGTTCAGGTTTTTCGGTAATGTAGATGGTTTTCATGGTGTTCAATGAATATGGTTTGGTACCTAGTTGTCGACATGTGGTTGTTGTCAGTTCCACTGGGGTTTGGTTGTCGAAAAGGGAACATGTATCATCATGTGGGGTAATGTCACATTGTGACATTTTGTTGTACATGGGTTTTAGAATTAAAATCAAAGTGATGTGAGTCTAACTCTAAGTCATTCTAAAACCTATGCTACAAAACCTAATGTAAAACCCTAACACAATAAACCTAGAACCAAAACTTATGCATTAAAAATCAAATGCATTAACCAAACACTAAATCCTAAGTCTAAAGACCTCTCAAGCCATATAAATGTATTACAATATACATAAAACAAATAAATAAACATTACATTGCAAATACATTGAAAAACATTACAAATAAACCCTCAAGTCCCTAACCGCAGGTTTAGACCACGTCGGAACCACGGGCGAGTGAACAATAGGCAACAAACTGTGCAGACAGAAGGTTATTCTCTACCATTGGGTTGATATTTGCGGTTAGGGTTAGCACTAACATGTGAACAACTCTGCAAACCACAGTGGGGAGACCGTGTTGGAACTGTCGGAATATCCACCAACCATCACCGCACATGAGAACAATCAAGGTGAGTCACCGGAACCACTGGCCTGGAGGTTAACACAGATGGTCTATCTCACCTGATCACATGCATTGTCCACGCTTCCTCCACTCGGTTAGCTAGTCACTAATGGATTCGGGCTAAACTAAAGTTCTAAAGTGGGGTTTTAGTTAAGTTTATAGCTATTTTTAATTCAAACACCATGTGACAAGGCACTAACGTGTCCCTTAGTGGTTCGACCAAGACCACATGGCAGTTCATGCTTAAAATTAGCATTAGAGAGTTCGAATGAACCTTAAGGAATTATAAATACACCAGTTTGATCATGAAGAAGACATTAGTGGTTTTGAAGTTTTGTGTGCAGATTCTGGAGGTTATAGGCAATTTTTGTTTTTAGTGTAATAGGAGCATCCAGAGTCAAAATTGGGAACCATGACATGCATCGGAAAGATATTTCAGAGAGCTTTCTTGTGACAGTGACCAAAAGTTCCTGCATGCACAATCAGTTTGGTTAATTTTCTGTGCTCGGATTCAATCCTAATAAAGTGGTCACCCATCTTGAAAGTGGACCCGGAGACGTAGTCCATCAGGGACGAAATCCACAATCAATCTTGTTGTCTAGTATCACTTGTTTTTGCTGCTTTTCACTTCTGTTTTTACATCTTTCTTATGTTTCTTATCTGTTGTAAAGTCTTTCCTCTCAAATAGTTCTCATGGTTAAAGCACTTTAAATTAACATTCAGTTCACTGTTGGCATTAATAAATTCTACTTCAGTTTAACATATGAGCATTTTAGATCATATAATTTGGTATCAGATCGAAGTTACGTTTGTATAATTTGTCAGTGAATTTTAACCAGGTGAAATCCACAACGTGGAGAAGGAATCCTCGAGGAGATTGATCCAAAGATTGGAAAGCGAAGAGTCACTCATAAGTCGACTATGACAGGATCTAATGCAGGTGAAAATCCTAAAACTAAGATGAGCGAGGAGAAGTTTCAATAAGTATTCTTGAGTATGCAATAGATGTTGGGAGAACTAAACGAAGATAAGAAGGCGAGAGATGCAACTTCTTCTTCAAAGACATCAAAGGAGGACAAAGGTAAAGGCAAGGCTGATAAACCTCCTTCACCCCCATAATCTCGATCATCATCATCTTCTTCTTCTTCTTCCAGTGCAAAATCTGAAACAGAAAATAAACCTAAGAAAACATATCTTTTGATGTAAAATTTGGGTTACCTATTTATGATGGTGAAATGAATCTTGAAAAATTAGATAACTAGATTAAGCAGTTAGAAGTGTATTGTCATATTGTGAACATTTCTGATGATAAAATGAAAATTTAGTTAGCTACACTTAGAAAATCTTTAATCTGGTGGGAAAGTAAAACTCAAATAGATGTAAAGTGGAAAGGTAAAGTCATCTCTTCATGGTCTAATTTTTTAAAAGCTCTTATGAAACAATTCTATCCTTTAGGATACATGCAACAAGTTGTTATTGATTGGCAGCACTTGAGGTAAGGTAAAGGGTAGAGTGTCCAAGAGTTTACTCAGGAATTCAGAAAGAAAGCATTAGCGCTTGGTATTTCATTGGATACATGTGAAACTTTATTAAAATACATTGGTAGTTTATATTCATATTTGCAGCATACATTATTGATGTTTAATCCTGATGATTTTGATGAAGTGTGTTTTCAAGCCATACATATTGAATCAGGTGGCAGACCATTCAAGTTTTCACTGCAATCATCCAAAGAGTTGGAAATCAAGGATTCCAATGATAGTAAGGGGAAGAAAAATTCGAAGAGAAAGAAATCATCGATAGCTAAGAAGGAAAGACCTACTTGTTCTCATTGCCAGAGAATTGGTCATGATGAATCTAGGTGTTGGAAACTTCATCCCGAACTTAAGCCCAAAAAGTTCCTTAAAGAGAAGGACTAAAATAAAGCAATTGTAGTATTCCAGCGAGATCTAGGTTCCGATTCAAGTGATGAAAGGAGGATAACTGCCATAGTATTGACAGGTAAAAATTCTGACACTGGTTCAAGTTCGAATACTATTGCATCTTCATCAAACATAAATCCTTCAAATGAGGATAAAAGAGTTGAACTATTTAACATAAGGATAACTTCTAAGCACACAAATATAGATACAATGTTTGACAGTGGATCACAGGAAAATTTAATATCTAAATATTTAGTTCAGAACTTGGGTTTGGAGACATTGAATCATCCAAGACCTTACCCATTAGGATGGGTAAATAAATCAACTCAGATAAAAGTCACAAACAGCGTCAGTTAAGATTTTTCATTACAGCTAATTACATTGATGAAGTGGAATTAGATGTGGTTCCAGTAGACATATGTGGAGTTGTCTTAGGAAGTCCTTATCTTTATGATTGTGATGTAGTATTTTATAGGGGAGAGCATAAATATCACCTTAAGAAAGATGGGGTCGAATTTATTGTCAATGCACATTAAAGTGAAAATCACTTTAATTTAGTTGTTGCTAATAAGATGAAGTGATTAATAAGTTCAAATAAGAGATTTGTAATCATGTGTGTAAAGGAACAACATAAGAATTGATATGATTTTGTTCAAGTTATGAGTCTCAGCTTAAAGATAGTTTGATCAAAGAGGTAGAATTTTTTTTCAGTTCTATTTAAAGAAACCAAACATCTTACTCATAAGCAGGGAATACAACATGAATTACAGTTGATGTCCAAATCTCCTTTTCCTAATGTCAGAATGAATCAATTCAGTCCAAGTTTGGAAGTTATCAGTTATAGGGATGTAGGTTAGTATTGGGGAAAGTCAATGTTCAATTTCTCTTGTATTGTGTCACCATTTCATGTTTCAAATAGTTTGGAAACCTATTTTCAAGTGGAGAGGAAGCCCATTTGTTTTCATATCAAAGCCTTTTCTAAAGCAGTGTCAAATTATCCAATACATCTAGGGGAAACTTATGCATTAGAGGAAAGTGCTAATCAATGGAAACATCATTTAATGAATAAGGAAATAGCGATTCAAACAAATCAACAACCATTTCAATACTTTCAAAATTAATTAAGTTGTAGCAGTTTTCACCTTACAATTTGATGGGTTTATTGCAGCAAGTTCACTTAGTAATTAGGAATCAGGAAAGTATATCAAGTCAAATAGCTGGTATGATGTCAAGAATGTCTTTGATTGTCTCTTTCATTCTGCAATATAGATTGTTAATACATGTCAATAGTATTGAAAAATATCCTATAGAGATTGTTTTCAAAGATGTGTATGAATCACTAATTCATGGTACTTCATGGAAAGAAGTCAATTTCCATGTTCATAACAGGTTTTTTGACCATCTTCGCAAGTTGTGCATACTACAGATGGATGGAATAGTTCACAGATTCAAAATGTGCCATGATCAACATCATCAGGGTCATCACTTTCAGGTGGTTGATCGAATGTATTGGTACATCATTAGGGCAAGGTGGAAAGTGAGGGAGCTCTACCCTCATCTGCTATCTGTCTAGGTAAACTTTTGTGGTCCAAAAGATTTCAAGTGGAGAGGATTGATCCAGGAGGATCTTGTCAGTCCAACATGAGTGAAGTCTTTAGTGCTTCAACATCGAAGTCATCGTCAAATGATCATTGGTCGATGAGGTCTTGAACTGTATGAACTTTGCCAGTTTCATCGTTAACATTCAGTGTCTGGTGTCTTTAGCTTCAATAGTGATTTTTATGATCCAGGTTGTCCAGTAATGTAGATGGTTTTAATGGTGTTTGGTGAATATTGTTTGGTACCTGGTTGTAGACATGTGGTTGTCGTCAGTTCCACCGGGGTTTGGTTGTCGAAAAGGGAACATGTATCATCATGTGGGGTAATGTCACATTGTGACATTTTGTTGTAAATGGGTTTTAGAATTAAAATCAAAGTGATGTGATTCTAACTCTAAATCATTAATAAAACCTATGCTACAAAACCTAATGTAAAACCCTAACACGTTAAACCTAGAACCTAAATCTATGCATTAAAAATCAAATGCATTAACCAAACACTATATCCTAAGTATAAAGACCTCTTGGGCCATATAAATACATTAGAATATACACAAACCATATAAATAAACATTACATTACAAATACATAGAAAAACATTACAAATAAACCCTCAGGTCCCCAACCGTAGGTTTAGACCGTGTCGGAACCGCAGGCGTGTGAACACTAGGCAATAGATTGCGCAGACAGAAGGTTAGTCTCTGTCGTTTGGGTTGACAGTTGCAGTTAGGGTTAGTGTTGACATGTGAACAACTCTGCAAACCATGGTGGGGAGACCGTGTCGGAACCGCCAAAATATCTGCCAACCATGACCGCACATGACAACAGTCAGGGTGAGTCACTCGAACCATCGGCCTGGAGGTTACCGCAAACAGTCTGTCTCACCTGATTGTATGCACTTTCCGTGCTTCCTCCATTCGGTTAGCTAGCAACTAACAAATTCGGGCTAAGATAAAATTCTAAAGTAGCTTTTTAGTTAAATTTATAACTATTTTTAATTCAAACACCATGTGACAAGGCACTAAGGTGTCCCCTAGTGGTTAGACTGAGACCACATGGTGGTTCATGCCTAAACTTAGCATCAGAGAGTTTGAATGAACCTTAAGGAATTATAAATACACCAATTTTCTCATGAAGAAGACATTAGTGGTTTTGAAGTTTTGTGTGCAGATTCTTGAGGTTATAGGCAATTTTTGTTTTTAGTATAACAAGAGCATCCTGAGTCAGAATTGGGAACCATGACAGGTGTTGGAAAGATATTTTAGAGAGCATTCTTGTGACAATGACCAAAAGTTCCTGTGTGCACAATCAGTCTGGTTAATGTGCTATGTAATCGACCTCCTCAGATTCAATCCTAATAAAGCGGTCACCTATCTTGAAAGAGGACCCGAAGACATAGTCCATCAGGGACAAACTCCGTAATAAATCTTGATGTCTAGTATCATTTTGTTTTTGCTACTTTTCACTTCTATTTTTACATATTTCTTATGTTTCTCATCTGTCGTAAAGTCTTTCCTCTCAAACAGTTCTCATGGTTAAAGCACTTTAAATTAACATTCAGTTCATTGTTGGCATTAATAAATTCTACTTCAGTTTAACATATTATCATTTCAGATCATAAAATTTGGTATCAAAGCCAAGTTGCATTTGTAAAATTTGTCAGTGGATGTTAACCAGGTCAAAGTCGCAACTTGGAGAAGTAATCCTCAAGGAGATTGATCTAGAGATTGGAAAGCGAAGAGTCGCTCATAAGTCGACTATGACAAGATTTGATGCAGGTGAAAATCCTGAAACTAAGATGAGTGAGGAACAGTTTCAGCAAGCATTCTTGAGTATGCAATAGATGTTGGGAGAACTATATGAAGATAAGAAGGCGAGAGATGTAGCTTCTTCTTCAAAGACATCGAAGAAGGACAAAGGTAAAGGCAAGGCTAATAAACCTCCTTCACTCCCATCATCTCCATCATCATCATCATCATCATCTTCTTCTTCCAGTGCATAATATGAAACAAAAAAGAAACCTAAGAAAACATCTCTTTTGAAACTTGATGTAAAATTTGAGTTACCTATTTAGGATGGCGAAATGAATCCTGAAAAGTTAGATAACTAGATTAAGCAGTTAGAAGTGTATTGTCATATTCAGAACATTTCTGACGATAAAACAAAAATTTAGTTGGCTACACTTAAATAGCTTTAATCTGGTGGGAAAGTAAAACTCAAATAGATGTAAAGTGGAAAGGTAAAGTCATCCCTTCATGGTCTAAGTTTTTAAAAGCTCCTAGGAAACAATTCTATCCTTTAGGATACATGCAGCAAGTTGTTATTGATTGACAACACTTGAGCAAGGTAAAGGGCAGAGTGTTTAGGAGTTTACTCAGGAGTTCAAAAAGAAAGAATTAGCGCTTGGTAGTTCATCGGATACACGTGAAACTTTATTAGCATACATCAATAGTTTACACTCATATTTGTAGCATATATTATTGATGTTTAATCCTGATGATTTTGATGAAGTGTGTGTTCAAGCCATACATATTGAATCAGGTGGAAGACCATTCAAGTTTTCACAATATTTGGAAATCAAGGTTTCCAATGACAGTAAGGGGAAGAACAGTTCAAAGAGAAAGAAATTAGTGACAACACAAAAGGAAATACCTACTTGTTCTTATTGCCAAAGAATCGGTCATGATGAATCTAGGTGTTGGAAACTTCATCCCAAACTTAAGCCCAAAAAGTTCCTTAAAGAGAAGGATGAAAAGAAAGCAATTGCAACAATCCAACAAGATCTAAGTTCCGATTCAATTGATGGAAGGAGGATAACTACCATAGTATCAATAGGTGAAACTTCTGACACTAGTTGAAGTTCGAATACTATTGCATCTTCATCAAACATAAATCCTTCAAATGAGGATAAAAGAGTTGAAATATTTAACATAAGGATAAATTCTAAGCACACAAAGATAGATACAATGTTTGACAGTGGATCACAAGAAAATTTAATATCTGAATATTTAGTTAAGAACTTGGGTTTGGAGACATGAAATCATCCAGGACCTTACCCATTAGGATGGCTAAATAAATCAACTCAGATAAAAGTCACAAAAAATGTTGGTTAAGATTTTCCATTACAGCTAATTACATTGATGAAGTGGAATTAGATGTGGTTCCAGTAGACATATGTGGAGTTTTCTTAGGAAGTCCTTATCTTTATGATCGTGATGCAATATTTTATAGTAGAGAGCATAAATATCACCTTAAGAAATATGGGGTCGAATTTATTGTTAGGGCACATCAAAGTAAAAATCACTTGAATTTACTCGTTGCTAATCAGATGAAGCGATTATTAAGTTCAAATAAGAGATTTGTAATCATGTGTGTAAAGAAACAACATAAGAATCGACATGATGTTTGTTCAAGTTATGAGTCTTAGCTTAAAGATAGTTTGATTGAAGAGGTAGAAAATTTTTCAATTCTATTTAAAGAAACAAAACATCTTACTCATAAGCAGGGAATACAACATGAATTACAGTTGATATCCAAATCTCCTTTTCCTAATGTCAGAATGAATCAAATGAATCCAAGTTTGGAAGTTATCAGTTACAGGGATGCAGGTCGAGATTGGGGAAAGTCAATCATAAATTTCTCTTGTATTGTGTCACCATTTCATGTTTCAAATAGTTTGGAAGCCTCTTTTCAAGTGGAGAAGAAGCTCATTTGTTTTCATATCAAATCCTTTTCTAAAGCAGTGTCAAAGTATCCAATTCATCTAAGGGAAACTTATGCATTAGGGGAAAGTGATAATCAATGGAAACATCATTTAATGAATAAGGAAATAGTGATTCAAACAAACAATAGCCATTTCAATACTTTCAAAATCAAACTAAGTTACAAGAGTTTTCACCTTATTGTTTGATGGGTTTATTGCAGCAAGTTCACTTAGTAATCAAGAATCAGGAAAGTATATCATGTCAAATAGATGGTATGATGTCAAGGATGTCTTTAATTGTCTCTGTCATTCCACAATATATATTGTTAATACATGTCAATATCATAGAACAATATCCTGTAAAGATTGTTTTCAAATATGTGTATGAATCACTAATTCATGGTATTTCATGGAAAGAAGTCAATTCCCATGTTCATAGAAGGTTGTTTGACCATCTTCACAAGTTGTGCACTGCAGATGGATGGAATAGTTCACAGATTCAAAATGTGCCATGATCAGCATCATCAGAGTCATCACTTTCAGGTCGTTGATCGAATGTATTGGAACATCATCAGGGCAAGGTGGAAAGTGAGGGAGCTCTACCCTCATTTTCTATTTGTCTAGTCAAACTTTTGTGGTCCAAAAGATTTCAAGTGGAGAGGATTGATCCAAGAGGATCTTGTGAGTCCAACATGAGTGGAGTCTTTAGTTGTTCAACATCGAAGTGATCATCAAATGATCATTGGTCGATGAGGTCTTGAACTGTATCAACTTCGCTAGTTTCATCATCAACATTCAATGTACGGTGTCTTCATCTTCGACAATGATGTTTATGGTTTAGGTTGTCCGATAATGTATATGGTTTTCATGGTGTTCGATGGATATTGTTTGGTACTTGGTTGTCGAGATGTTGTTGTTGTCAGTTCCATTGGGGTTTGGTTGTTGAAAAGGGAACAAGGATCATCATGTGGGGTAATGTCACATTGTAACATTTTGTTTCACATGGGTTTTAGAATTAAAATCAAAGTGATGTGAGTCTCTCTAAATGATTACTAAAACCTATGCTACAAAACCTAATGTAAAACCCTAACACATTAAACCTAGAATCTAAATCTATGCATTAACTAGACACTAAATCCTAAGTATAAAGACCTCTAGAGCCATATAAATACATTACAATATACATAAAACATATTAATAAACATTACATTGCAAATACATTGAAGACATTACAAATAAACCATCAGGTCCCTAACCGCAGGTTTAGACTGCGTTGGAACCACGGGCATGTGAACACTAGGCAGTAGACTGCGTGAACATAAGGTTAGTCTCTGCCGTTTGGGTTGACAGTTGCGATTAGGGTTAGCGCTGACATGTGAAAAACTCTGCAAACCACCATGGGGAGACAACATCAGAACCGCTAGAATATCCCCCAACTGTCACCGCGCATGAGAACAGTCAGGGTGAGTCACCCGAACCGCCGACCTGGAGGTTACAACAAATGGTCTATCTCACCTGAACACATGCGTTGTCCATGCTTCCTTCGCTTGGTTAGCTAGCCGCTAATGGATTCGGGCTAAACTAAAGTTCTAGTGTGGGTTTTTAGTTAAGTTTATAACTGTTTTTAATTCAAGCACCATGTGACAAGGAACTAAGTTGTCCCCTAGTGGTTAGACCGAGATCACATGGTGGTTCATGCCTAAACTTAGCATTAAAGAGTTCGAATGAACCTTAAGGAATTATAAATACACCAATTTTCTCATGAAGAAGACATTAGTGGTTTTGAAGTTTTACGTTTTTAGTGTAACAGGAGCATCCAGAGTTAGAATTTGGAACTGTGATAGGTGTTGGAAAGCTATTTCAGAGAGCTTGCCTATGATAGTGACTAGAAGTGCCTGTGTGAACAATTAGTCTAGTTAATTTTTTGTGTAATCGACCTCCTCAGATTCAATCCTAATAAAGTGATCGCCCATCTTGAAAGAGAACCCGGAGATGTAGTCCATCAGGGATGAAGTCTGTAATCAATCTTGCTGTGTGGTATCATTGTGTTTTTTCTTCTTTTCACTTCTGTTTTTACATCTTTCTTATGTTTCTCATCTGTCGTAAAGTCTTTCCTCTCAAAAAGTTCTCATGGTTAAAGCACTTTAAATTAACATTCAATTCACTGTTGGCATTAATAAACTCTACTTCAGTGTAACATATGATCATTTCAGATCAAAGATAAACAACATTACTCATTCGAAGGCCCATTCATCACTAGAATGCCCAAAAACAACATATTTCAAGCAATTAGTAAACTAATTCCAGATTTAAATGCACAATACTTGCAGGAAGTTCAAAGTTTCTAGCAGGAAAATTAGAGATATTATCTTATCTTTAGTTTATTATGCAAGATTTCTCCATAAATAACCGCAGTCAGCAACATTTCACTTTAAAGGTTGAACATAAGATCAGAAATAGTATAGACTTCCTATTACTTAGTTATATTTTGGGAAATATCTACATGTTTTTGGTAGATATTGTTTGTAATAATTTTTATTTAGATTTTCCTGAGATTATTAGAGAATATTTTGTAAATCAATTCCTTTTTTGGGTTTTGATATTATTTTAGCAAAAGATCTCAGGATAGTTTGCAATTATTAATATAAATACTTGACTGATTGACGTATTAAGGGTTGATTTCTGAATGAAATTTCCTTCTACATATTGTAATTTTCAAGCACTAGAGCATCAATAATAACAAGGACCTTTCACAGGATTCATGTGGTGTACTAAATGGTGATATGTCTCTTCTATCTATTTGTTTAAACATTGTTTTTCCTTTCTTTGTTATTATAAATTTCTGAATTAATCAACATAAACTATGACAAATAGGATTTGTTACTCATAGCACCCTATTTTGGCTGTTGATAATTTTAATGTTTTCCACTGAAGTCAGATAAGGGAATTCTTAATTGCTCGTTGGTATCTACTGAACCTTACACTTCTGCTATTCCACAATTCATTTAATTTATGAAAAGATCCACTTAGTTCAACCTAGCTTGCCTAGTGAGAACTCCTCCAAAAATTGATGCAAAACTCAAGTTTAATCTTAGACTCCATAGCCCCATGGAATTATAGAAGTTAAACCAACCAAACCTTTCAAACAAAACAAACAAGTATAGTCATAACTAGTCTAAAATTTACCAAAAACAAAGCTAAATTAAATAGAGAGATCCCTCTCTGAAGCTGGCAGGGCTAGATCCTAGCTTCCAAAGTGGTTTTGATGTTTTCCTATGTGTTTACTCCCTCAACCTAAAAAATACAGAATGACAACACCACCATTTAACCAGAGGTAACCACTTAATCCATTGTGTTTTTTTATCAGTTACAAAGAAACGAAGATATCCTTCCAAAAATGTGTTCAGTATCTAAGTTTTCCCATTAGATTATGGATGATAAGATGAACTATGAGCTAATTGAGTACCAAGACAAGAAAATAATTCCATGCAAAAAATTCTAGTGAAAATGGGATCTTTGTCAGTTACAATAATCTTTGGGTTTCCATGTAGCTTTTGAATTATTTCTGTAAATGCAGTTGCAATTGTATTGGCTTTAAAAGTATGAGATAATGCACAAAAGCATGCATACTTGGTAATTCTATCAACTACCACCATGATGACACCCTTTCCTTCAGACTTTGGTAAACCTGTGATAAAATCCATTGAGACCTCCCCCTAAGGTTGACTTGGAATGGCTAAAGGTTGTAATAGACCTTGGGTATCAATTGTCTCAACTTTATTTTGTTGGCAAACCAAACATTCTGCCACAAATTTCTAAATATTATATTTAAGGCCATCCCAAAAAAACTCCTTCTTGACCCTGTGGTAAGTTATTAAGAATCCTGAATACCCTCCTAAGGGGGAGGTGTGCAATTCCAAAAGAATCTTTTGTTTGAGTTGCAAATTCTTACAAATATATAAGCGGTATTTGTACCATAAAGAATCATTTTTCCAGATAAATGTACTAGGCGTACTGGGATCTTGCTACAAATTTTGAAAGAGTGTCCATATTTCTTTGTCATTTTTCCATTCATCCCTTGCTTCAGTTATCCAATCAGGTTGGATAATAGAAATTACACAGAATAATGCTTCCACATCCTCATCCTTTCTTGAGAGTGCATTTGCAACAACAATTTTCTTCCCTTTTTTGTAGATGATTTCAGAGTCATAACCCAACATCTTTGTGACCCATTTTTTCTGCTCCTCAAAAGATAATCTTTGTTCCAAAAAGTATTTAAGACTATCATGATCTGTTTTTACCTCGAAGTTTCTTCCCATTAGGTAAGGTCATCATTATTTTACTGCATGTAGTATTTTCAACATTTCCTTCTCATAAATAGGTTTGTGTAAATACTTTCCCTTGATTGGATGTCTATCAAAATAAATGGGTATTCCTTATAGCATTAAAAGAACACCAATTCCATTTCCTATTTCATCACATTGCACAATAAAGTTTTTGTGAATTCTAGTGTATCTAAGATCGGTGCTTGGCACATTGACTCTTTAAGATGGTCAAAGGCCTTAGTTGCTTCTAATGTCCACGGAAATGCATCTTTCTTCAGTAATGTTGTTAGAGACGTTGTTATTCTCCCAAAATTCTTAAAAAACTTACAATAATACCCTGTCAACTCAAGAAATACTTGAATATTCTTTAGGGTTTTGGGGATTTTCCATTCCTTACTGGCTTTAATTTTGTTAGGGTCTACCTTAACACCCTCATGAGACACAACATTACCTAGATATTTCACCTCCTGTTCTCCAAACAAACAATAGGATATTTTTGTATATAATTGTTTCTTCTCCCTTAGTTTGAGCCCCCCATCAACATGTTGAACATGATCCTTCCAAGACTTGCGGTAGATTAGTATATCATCAAAAAATACTAACACAAATTTTCTAAGGAAGGGTTTGAAAATGGAATACATCAAACTTTGAAATGTGAAAGGTGCATTAGTAAGGCCAAAATGCATGACCAAAAATTCATAATGACCTTCATGAGTTTTAAATGTTGTTTTCATAATGTCTTCAGTCTTCATTCTAATTTGATGATATCCCGAATGAAGATCCAGCTTGGTGAAGTAAATTTCTCCATGTAATTCATATAACAATTCACTAATTTTAGGAATAGGAAATTTATCTTTAATAGTGAGGTTTGTGATCTCCAAGTAATCTGGACACATACACCATGATCCATCCTTGTGCAACAACACTACTAGAGAAGAGAAATAACTTTGACTAGGTTAAATTATACTGACCTCTATCATTTATGCAACCATAATTTCAATCTCATTCTTTTGGGCATAGGGGTATATGTAAGGCCTGATGTTTGGAGGAACACTTCTTGGAATCAAATAAATATCATTATCATGATCATGAATAGGTGAGAGGTCTTTGGGTGTCTCAAATACCTTGGAATGATTTTCCAAGACGTTTTGGAGATATGGTGAAATATATGATTTCGATGTTTGAACCTCTATTTATCATAATTGTGCGATTACGCTTGATTATTATTTCTTTAGAAGCTTATTCATGCCATTAGAGATGATTATATTTCCTAGTTTCCTTGTGATACCCCTTAATTAAACTTCCCTTCCTTCCCAAAAAAATTCAAGGAAATTTCTTGAAAATTAAAATCTATCATCCCTAAAGATTGTAACAATTGGGCTCCTAGTACAACATCAACACCACCCATTGGAATATTCAATACATATTACCCCATGGTTAGCTTGATATTATGGCACTTTCTAGAGAAATTTATAGTTCCTCCATTTACAACTATCACTTAACACATTGGTGTTGGATATATGAAAAAATTCAATTCCTTGGCTATCTTACAATGAATTATATTATGGGTACTACCCGAATCAATCAACACCATTATATTTTTCTTATTGACATGTCCTTCTATCTTGAGAGTTTGAGGAGTGATAATTCTTACCATTGCATTACAAGAGATGGTTGGATTCATTTCTTCTTTCTCTGGGGTTCCATAGTGTATATCCTATTCTGTTGACATTTCTTGTTCCTTTTCTTCCTCCTCTTCACAATCTATGTAAAATAATTTAATCTCAGTACACTTATGACCTTTAATGTATTTTCTATCACAGCACTAACAAAGCCCTTTTGCTCTTTTTTCTTCCAATTGTTATGGCATCAACCTTTTAGGTTGTGGAAGGCTAGGAGAAACAACACTTCCATCTTTATACTTATGAGTGGTGGACTTCCTTGTTGCCATAATTTTTTGTTCCACCTTTAATGCCTTCTCCATTGAGTTAGGTTCCCAAAGGCGAAACTCATGTTTGATGTTATCCTTTAAAGCCCCTATGAAGACGTTAATCCTATTCTCCTATGAAATATCATTTACCTTGATATTCAATTTTTGGAAGTACTCAATATTCTCTGCGATTGAACCCTTTTGTTTGAGATTTATCAATTGGCTAAAGAAGGTGTTTTTCTTTGTATCCTCATAATATGTTGTCATTGCCTCTATAAAAATTGACCTAGTGACAAGTGGTTTATGATAACAAAGTCATCGATACCATATAAACTAATTGAGTTATAAATATAAATATGTAGTGCATACCTTTTGTGTGTGTTTCAAATTATGGAGATCAAAATATTGTTCCATCTATAGTATCCATTTACTAGATCCTTGCCATCAAACTTCTTGATATCGATCTTTAGAACATGGTGGGTCTTCAATTAAAAGTTAGAGTCTGTTATGAAACCAGCTCAAGAAAAGATAGAAAAGAAAGATCAACGCCTTAGAATTCAGCCTCTTCGAGGGGGCAACCTCCTTTACATTACATAAATGAACAATTCTTGGATGATACAAATGAAAATACCTCCTTTTATATATAGGAGTCTAAGTGGTCCCAATACAATCAAAGCCTACATAACAATAATATTGTAGGGCACAACAATAACAATAGTGGGCTTCTATGTGGCACAATAGTAACAATATGGGCACTACATGGGTACATCAATATAATAAGTGGGTTGTACTAATAACAATAAGGGGTTACACTAGTAGTATAGGGGCCTAACATGCCCCTCTCCTTCAAAAAGTGTTGTCCTCAACGCTTGAGTAGTTCTGGATACTTCTGCATAAAATTCTCATCCTCCCATGTGGAATCTTCAGCGGATAAGTTCTTCCACTTGATAAGATACTCTGAAATTGATCGATTTCGTAGCTGTCGAGTTCTTGTTTCTATAACTGCTTCCGGTTCCAATATAATTTTTCCTTCCTCGTCAAGTTCTGGCAATATTGTTTGAACTGGGAGCTTGTCGCCTATAACCTTCTTTAAACATGAAACATGGAAAACTGGGTGCAATCGAGAAGCTGCAGGAAGCTCCAATTTGTATGCCATAGTACCAATCTTTTGCAACACCTTGTACGGACCATAATACTTTGGTGATAATTTATTATCCTTCTTAGCTTGCTTGAGGGACATTTGCTTATATGGTTGTAGCCGTAGGAATACCCAATCACCTACATCAAAACTTCTTTCACTGCGATGTTGATCTGCCTGTTGTTTCATTCTATTCTGTGCCAACACGAGGTTATCCTTTAAGAGTTGGAGGACTTGTTGTTGATGTTCGATGTGATGTTCCACTGCCTGAACCTTAGAATTTTCTCTTAAATATGATGTGATGGATGGTGGTTGATACCCATAAAGTGCCATAAATGGGGTCATTTTTGTTGCTGTATGAAAGGAAGTGTTATACCACCATTCAGCCAGAGGCAACCATTTGACCCATTGTGTCTGTTTATCAGATACAAAGCAACGAAGATATCCTTCCAAACATTTGTTTACTATCTCAGTTTGCCCATCAGATTGAGGATGATAAGATGAGCTATGAGCTAACTGAGTACCAAGACAAGAAAATAATTCTGTCCAAAAATTTCCAGTGAAAATGGGATCTCTGTCACTTACAATAATCTTTGGGTTTCCATGTAGCTTTTGAATTGTTTCCATAAATGCAGTAGAAACTGTACTGGCTTTAAATGGATGTGATAATGCACAAAAGTGTGCATACTTGGTAAGTCTGTCAACTACCACCATGATGACACTCTTTCCCTCAGACTTGGGTAAACCTGTGATAAAATCCATTGAAACCTCCTCCCAACGTTGGCTTGGAATGGATAAAGGTTGTAATAGACCCGGTGTCTTAATTGTTTCAACTTTATTTTGTTGGCAAACCAAACATTCCGCCACAAACTTTTGAATATCTGATTTAAGGCCATCCCAAAAAAATTCCTTCTTAACCCTGTGGTAAGTTTTTAAAAATCCTGAGTGCCCTCCTAAGGGAGAAGTGTGCAATTCCATAAGAATCTTTTGTTTTAGCTGGGAATTCTTACAGAGGTATAAGCGATCTTTGTACCATAACGAATCATTTTTCCAGCTAAATGTATCAGACGTACTGGAATCTTGTTGTAGCTTTCGAATAAGTGCCCACACTTCTTCGTCATTCTTCCATTCCTCCCTTGCTTCATTTATCCAATCTGGTTGGATAATAGAAATGGCGCACAACAATGCTTCCACATCCTCATCCTTTCTTGAGAGTGCATCTGCCACCACATTTTGCTTCCCTTTTTTGTAGATGATTTCAAAGTCATAACCCAACATCTTTGTGACCCACTTTTGTTGCTCTTCAGAGGATAATCTTTGTTCTAAAAAGTATTTAAGGCTATCATGATCCGTTTTTACCTTGAAGTGTCTTCCCATTAGGTAGGGTCGCCATTTCTTAAGTGCATGGAGTATTGCCAACATTTCCTTCTCATAAATAGCTTTGCTTAAAAACTTTCCCTTGATTGGACGACTTTCAAAAGCAATGGGTCTTTCATCTTGCATTAGAACAGCACCAATTCCATTTCCTGAAGCATCACATTCCACAATAAAGGTTTTTGTGAAGTCCGGTGTAGCTAAGACCGGTGCTTGGCACATTGCCTCTTTAAGATGTTCAAAGGCCTTTGTTGCTTCCGGAGTCCATGAAAATGCATCTTTCTTCAATAATGTTGTTAGAGGTGCTGCTATTCTCCCATAATTCTTAACAAACTTGCGATAATACCCTGTCAACCCAAGAAATCCTGCAGATGCTTTATGGATGTGGGGATTTTCCATTCCTTAATGGCTTTAATTTTGCTAGGGTCTACCTTAACTCCTTCATGAGATACAATATGACCCAAATATTCCACCTCCTGGACTCCAAAGAAACATTTGGATCTTTTTGCATATAATTGTTTCTCCTCCAATAGTTGTAGCACCCTGTCAACATGTTCAACATGATCCTTCCAAGACTTGCTGTAGATTAGTATATCATCAAAAAATACTAACACAAATTTTCTAAGGAATGGTTTGAAAATTGAATTCATCAAACCTTGAAATGTTGAAGGTGCATTGGTAAGGCCAAAAGGCATGACCAAAAATTCATAATGACCCTCATGAGTTCTAAATGCCGTTTTCGGAATGTCTTCAATCTTCATTCTGATTTGATGATATCCTGAACGAAGATCCAACTTGGTGAAGTAAATTGATCCATGCAATTCATCCAGTAATTCATCAATGACAGGAATGGGAAACTTATCTTTAATAGTGAGCTTGTTGAGCTCCCTATAATCCGGACACATGCGCCATGATCCATCCTTCTTGTGCACCAATACTACTGGAGCAGAGAAAGAACTTTGACTCGGTTGAATTATACCAGCCTCTAGCATTTCTGCAACCATACGTTCAATTTCACTTTTTTGGACATAGGGATATCTGTACGGCCTGATGTTTGGAGGAACACTTCCTGGAATCAGATGAATAGCATGATCATGATCACGCATAGGTGGGAGACCTTTGGGAGTCTCAAATACCTTGGAATGATTGTCCAGGACTTTTTGGAGATCTGGAGAAATAGATGATTCCAATGTGGAAACATCTAGCGAACATAATTGTGCAATTACACCTCTTTGCTCCTTTTTTAGAAGCTTTGTCATGCCATTAGAGCTGATTATCTTTCCTGGTTTCCCTGCAATACCCCTTAATTCAACTTCCTTTCCTTCCACAGAAAATTTCATGAAAAGTTCTTGAAAATTAAAAGCTATTGTACCCAAGGATTGTAGCCATTGGACTCCTAGTACAACATCAGCACCTCCCATTGGAATGGAAAGCATTGGGCTAGTCAATACATATTCTCCCATGGATAGCTTGATATTATGGCACTTTCCAGAACAATTTATTGTTCCTCCATTTGCAATCATCACTTGACACTCTGGTGCTGGATATAGGAAGCAATTCAATTCTTTTGCTACCCTACAATGAATAAAATTGTGGGTGCTTCCTGAATCAATCAACACTATTACCTTTTTCTTCTTGATTTGTCCTTCTATCTTGATGGTTTGAGGAGTGGTAATTCCCGCCAATGCATTACAAGATATGGTCGGATTTATTTTTTCTTCATCTAGGCTTTGTTCCTGGAATATATCCTCTTCTTTTGACCTTTCTTGCTCCTTTTCTTCTTCCTCTTCACAATCTATGTAGAATAATTTCTTCTCAGCACACTTATGACCTTTTGTGTATTTGCTATCACAATTGTAACAAAGCCCTTTTGCTCTTTTTTCTTCCAATTGTTGTGGTGTCAACCTTGTAGGTTGTGGAAGACTATGGGCAACAACACTTCCATCTTTATAGTTGTGAATGGTATGCTTCCTAGTTGCCATAATTTTGCTTTCCATTTTTCTTGCTAACCTGAATGCCTTCTCTAATGAATCAGGTTCCCAAAGGCGCACATCATGTTGGATATTATCCTTTAAAGACCCTATGAACACATCAATCCTATGCTCCTCTGGAATATCTTTTACCCTTATGTTCAATTTTTGGAACTCCTCAATGTGCTCCATTATTGAACCCTTTTGTTTGAGACTTATCAATTGGCTAAAAAAAGTGTTGCTTTTTGTATCCTCATAATGTGCTATCAATTCTTCCGTAAAAATTGCCCAAGTGATAAATTGTTTACGAGAACAAAGCCATTGATACCATACAAACTGATTTGGTTCCAAATATAAAGTTGCCATACGTACCTTTTGTGTGTTTTGCACATTATTGAGATCGAAGAATTGCTCCATCTGTAATATCCATGTGGCGGGATCCTTGCCATCAAACTTCCTCATATCGATTTTTGGAACATGGTGAGTCTTCGATCCAACATTAGAGTCTATGGAATCATGATTAACATTTCTTTTGTTCTCATCATGAGTTTCCTTTAACATAGTCTTCGATCCAACATTAGAGTCTATGGAATCATGATTAACATTTCTTTCACCCTTAGTGACCATTTCTTGTAGCAACCTATTCATATTTATCTTCAATTCTTCCATCTTATCATCCATGCCATCAATTTTACCGTCCATTCCATTCACCTTAGCTTCCATGCCATCCATCTTAGCTTCCATGCCCTTTATCTTAGATTCCACGCCACTTATCTTAGCATCTGTTAGCTTTTGTGAGCGTGACATTTGTTGCACTTGTTCTTGTAATTTTGATATATCATGTAGCATTTCTTCCTCTTCTTCATGAGTCATGCTAGAGCTTTCAGGTTCCTTACTAGGTGTTTGCATTTTCTTTCCTCGGGGCATCAGTTACCGATAATAATGCTTTACTATGCCCTTTGAATTCCTTCAAACCAAGCTTATGCAAAAATTTAAAAAAAAACTACACACCTTTTTTTTCTTTGTAGAAGCCTGATATTGAATCTGATGTATCTCTGTAATTTCGAATCATCCAGTTCTGAAATTTTGACCTGTAGTAGCCTTCTATGTCCTCTTTCCAATGCCACTAGTCTGATCCAAATTGGATTCTCCAAGAAAGAGTTATGCACAATCTCCCGCAGTGACCTGATTATAGACTAGTTCAGAAGAGCGAACTTGTACGAAGTGCCACGTGTCACTGTTTCCACCTTTGACTCTGAAAAATATATAAAATAAAACTACAGTCTGTCCTCTTTCTGTACCTTCTTACGAAATTTCAATCCGATGCTCAGAAAGAAAGTTATGATGATTTTCCCCAGGTCACCTGTTTTGAGTGTAATTCAGGAGTCTGCAAAAAGACCAACTTCCTCAGATCATATCTCCGAAAATATCGCGCGAAAAGCTCTGAAATTCGGACCCAAGGTTCAGCGCGATTCTTCTCAAATGTGTTTTTTTTGCGACTTCTGAAACGTCACAGAAAAAAAGTTATAGAGAAAATTCCACGATGACCTGTTTGGAGCAGCGAAACCCTAGAATCCAAAGCTCTGATACCAAATGTTATGAAACCAGCTCAAGAAAAGATAGAAAAGAAAGATCAACGCCTTAGAATTCAGCCTCTTCGAGGGGGCAACCTCCTTTACATTACATAAATGAACAATTCTTGGATGATACAAATGAAAATACCTCCTTTTATATATAGGAGTCTAAGGGTCACAATACAATCAAAGCCTACATAACAATAATATTGTAGGGCACAACAGTAACAATAGTGGGCTTCTATGTGGCACAATAGTAACAATATGGGCACTACATGGGTACATCAATATAATAAGTGGGTTGTACTAATAACAATAAGGGGTTACACTAGTAGTATAGGGGCCTAACAGAGTCTCTGAAATAATGATTAAGATTCCTTTTATTATCATCATGAGTTTCATCTAATACCTTTTCTCCATTAGGAAGCATTTATTGTAGCAACTTTGTCAAACATTCCTTCAAACCATCCATCTTAGCTTCCATGTCTGCTTGTAATCCATCCTTCAAACCTTCCATGTCCATTTTTAATCCCTCCTTCAAACCTTCCATGTCTGATTTTAAACCATTATTTAAACCATCCATCTTAGCTTCCATTTCATTTTTGGTTACTCTTTGCAAGCGCGGAATTTGTTGCATTTGGTCTCTTAATTTTGATATATCATGTTGCTTTTCTTCCTCTTCTTCATGCGTCATAGTAGAGTTTTTTGGTTTCTTACTAGGTGTTTCCATTTTTTTTTCTTCAAGTTATTTTGGAATCAAGCAATGATATTTATGCTTCACTATGTTGCTTGAATCACTTTAAACTGATTTTTCAAACAAAACTTATGCAAATTTTAAAAACATACACACCTTTTTCTTGCTTTGTAGGAACTTGATATTGAATATGTTGTAGCTTTGTAATTTCGGACCTCCAAGTTATAAAATTTTGTCTTGTGGTAGATATATGAATCTTATTTCCAATCCCACAAGATAGACTGAGATTGGTGTCTTCAAGAAAGAGTTATTCCCACTCTCAAACAATGATCTGAATATAGACTAGTTTAGTAGAGCGAACTTGGACGTAATTCCACATGTCATAGTTTCAACCTTTCTCTCTAAAAATGATACAAGAAAAACTAAATTCCATGAAATTTCCATCCCTTTTTATGAAATTAAAATGAAATCTTAGAGAGAAAATTATGCTGATTTTACCTAGGTCATCTATTTGATACTAAATTCTGGAGCCTACAAAAACCCTAAATTTGTCGAATCATATTTCCAAAAATATAGCGAACCAAGATCTAAAATTCATACATGACTTTCATCAAGATTTCGGCTCCAGATCATTTCAATTTTAGCTTCATAAGCCTCATATAAAAAAAATTATAGTGAAAATTCCAAGATGATCTGTTTGAAGAAGTGAAACCCTAGAATCCAAAGCTCTGATACCAAGTGTTATGCAATAAGCTCACAAAATAGAAGAAAAGATAGATCAAAGACTTAAAAATTATCCTCTTTGAGGGGGAAGCCTACTTTACATTAAATAATGAATAATTATTGGATGATACAAATGATAAGACCTCCTTAGTATATATAGAAGTCTAAGGGGTCACAATATAATCAGAGCCTACATAACATTAATAAAAATAGTGGGCTTCTATGGGGCACAAAAATAACAATATGGGGGATATATGGGCACAAAAATAACAATAGAGGACTAAAACAATAATAAAAATAAGTGGCTGCACTATTATTATAGGGACCTAACAACCCACTAGGTATTAATGATAGACTTTCTTTCATATATAAAAAATTCCATACAATTTTCATATTTACTAGGAAAATCCAATCATTTAGTTACATGTACCTTACCAAAAAACTCAACATTATATGATAGAGTTACTTGTCTCAATATTAGAAACTATTTGTCCAATACTCATGGACTCATGAACACAATTGCAATCCCTACATTTTCTTCCTACATCCCACATTTTCATGCATTCTCTCAATGAATTACCAAACACATTTTATCTCATGAGTGCATAATTTATTAATTTAATCTTTGTTCAACTTGAAAAATCAATGCACGCAAACATTACTAAGATTTTACTAAATCGTTTTTGTTTTGACAATTTTCTACCTCAACCATACCCCTTCTTGGGTATCCATGTAATACATGCATTAATTTGAAAACAAAAGATATTAAATTCAACTGAAAGGAATTCTTACCCAATTCCTTTACCTTTTAACCTTTTCTTCTTACTTTCCCTACTTAGATGAATACCATCACATGAATTATTAGCTAATATATTTTCAAGGAATTTAGCTGGCTTCTTAGCTTGATGTTGCAACATTCAACAACCCCTAAACTTATCTGAACCTCACATATTAGACACAAATCTATCATTTCATATACTTGCATACAAGTTTCAATAAATATTCATAAAGGGAATTTTCACTATGTATCCAATTTACACATTCAAACAACTCCTTCAATCACGTACTGTTATGAAACCAGCTCAAGAAAAGATAGAAAAGATAGATAAACGCCTTAGAATTTAGCCTCTTCGAGGGGGCAACCTCCTTTACATTACATAAATGAACAATTCTTTGATGATAGAAATGACAAAACCTCCTTTCTATATATAGGAGTCTAAGGAGTCACATTATAATCCAACCGACCTAACAATAATAATATAAAGCCACAAAAATAACAATAGAGGAATTCTATGGGGCACAGAAATAACAACATGGGGGTAATAGGGGCACAACAATATAAATAAGGGGTATAAACTACAATAGTAATGGGGTAATCACTAGTATTATAGGGACCCAACATGCCCCTCTCCTTCAAAAAAGTGTTGTCCTCAACGCTTGAGTAGTTCTGGATACTTCTACATAAAATTCTCATCCTCCCATGTGGAATCTTCAGCGGATAAGTTCTTCCACTTGATAAGATACTCTGAAATTGATCGATTTCGTAGCTGTCGAGTTCTTGCTTCTGTGGTTGCTTCTGGTTCCAATATAATTTTTCCTTCCTCATCAAGTTCTGGCAATATTGTTTGCACTGGGAGCTTGTCACCTATAACCTTCTTTAAACATGAAACATGGAAAACTGGGTGCAATCGAGAAGCTGCAGGAAGCTCCAATTTGTATGCCATAGTACCAATCTTTTGCAACACCTTGTACGGACCATAATACTTTGGTGATAATTTATTATCCTTCTTAGCTTGCTTTAGGGACATTTGCTTATATGGTTGTAGCCGTAGGAATACCCAATCACCTACATCAAAACTTCTTTCACTGCGATGTTGATCTGCGTGTTGTTTCATTCTATTTTGTGCCAACACGAGGTTATCCTTTAAGAGTTGGAGGACTTGTTGTTGATGTTCGATGTGATGTTCCACTGCCTGAACCTTAGAATTTTCTCTTAAATATGATGTGATGGATGGTGGTTGATACCCATAAAGTGCCATAAATGGGGTCATTTTTGTTGCTGTATGGAAGGAAGTGTTATACCACCATTCAGCCAGAGGCAACCATTTGACCCATTGTGTCTATTTATCAGATACAAAGCAACGAAGATATCCTTCCAAACATTTGTTTACTATCTCAGTTTGCCCATCAGATTGAGGATGATAAGATGAGCTATGAGCTAACTGAGTACCAAGACAAGAAAATAATTCTGTCCAAAAATTTCCAGTGAAAATGGGATCTCTGTCACTTACAATAATCTTTGGGTTTCCATGTAGCTTTTGAATTGTTTCCATAAATGCAATAGAAACTGTACTGGCTTTAAATGGATGTGATAATGCAAAAAAATGTGCATACTTGGTAAGTCTGTCAACTACCACCATGATGACACTCTTTCCCTCAGACTTGGGTAAACCTGTGATAAAATCCATTGAAACCTCCTCCCAACGTTGGCTTGGAATGGATAAAGGTTGTAATAGACCCGGTGTCTTAATTGTTTCAACTTTATTTTGTTGGCAAACCAAACATTCCGCCACAAACTATTGAATATATGATTTAAGGCCATCCCAAAAAAATTCCTTCTTAACCCTGTGGTAAGTTTTTAAAAATCCCGAGTGCCCTCCTAAGGGAGAAGTGTGCAATTCCATAAGAATCTTTTGTTTTAGCTGGGAATTCTTACAGAGGTATAAGCGATCTTTGTACCATAATGAATCATTTTTCCAGCTAATGTATCAGACGTACTGGAATCTTGTTGTAGCTTTCGAATAAGTGCCCACACTTCTTCATCATTCTTCCATTCCTCCCTTGCTTCGTTTATCCAATCTGGTTGGATAATACAAATGGCGCACAACAATGCTTCCACATCCTCATCCTTTCTTGAGAGTGCATCTGCCACCACATTTTGCTTCCCTTTTTTGTAGATGATTTCAAAGTCATAACCCAACATCTTTATGACCCACTTTTGTTGCTCTTCAGAGGATAATCTTTGTTCTAAAAAGTATTTAAGGCTATCATGATCAGTTTTTACCTTGAAGTGTCTTCCCATTAGGTAGGGTCGCCATTTCTTAAGTGCATGGAGTATTGCCAACATTTCCTTCTCATAAATAGCCTTTCTTAAAAACTTTCCCTTGATTGGACGACTTTCAAAAGCAATGGGTCTTTCATCTTGCATTAGAACAACACCAATTCCATTTCCTGAAGCATCACATTCCACAAAAAAGGTTTTTGTGAAGTCCGGTGTAGCTAAGACTGGTGCTTGGCACATTGCCTCTTTAAGATGTTCAAAGGCCTTTGTTGCTTCCGGAGTCCATGAAAATGCATCTTTCTTCAATAATGTTGTTAGAGGTGCTGCTATTCTCCCATAATTCTTTAAAAACTTGCGATAATACCCTGTCAACCCAAGAAATCCTCACAGATGCTTTATGGATGTGGGGATTTTCCATTCCTTAATGGCTTTAATTTTGCTAGGGTCTACCTTAACTCCTTCATGAGATAAAATATGACCCAAATATTCCACCTCCTGGACTCCAAAGAAACATTTGGATCTTTTTGCATATAATTGTTTCTCCTCCAATAGTTGTAGCACCCTGTCAACATGTTCAACATGATCCTTCCAAGACTTGCTGTAGATTAGTATATCATCAAAAAATACTAAAACAAATTTTCTAAGGAATGGTTTGAAAATTGAATTCATCAAACCTTGAAATGTTGAAGGTGCATTAGTAAGGCCAAAAGGCATGACCAAAAATTCATAATGACCCTCATGAGTTCTAAATGCCGTTTTTGAAATGTCTTCAATCTTCATTCTGATTTGATGATATCCCGAACGAAGATCCAACTTGGTGAAGTAAATTGATCAATGCAATTCATATAGTAATTCATCAATGACAGGAATGGGGAACTTATCTTTAATAGTGAGCTTTTTGAGCTCCCTATAATCTGGACACATGCGCCATGATCCATCCTTCTTGTGCACCAATACTACTGGAGTAGAGAAAGAACTTTGACTTGGTTGAATTATACCAGCCTCTAGCATTTCTGCAACCATACGTTCAATTTCACTTTTTTGGACATAGGGATATCTGTACGGCCTGATGTTTGGAGGAACACTTCCTGGAATCAGATGAATAGCATGATCATGATCATGCATAGGTGGGAGACCTTTGGGAGTCTCAAATACCTTGGAATGATTGTCCAGGACTTTTTGGAGATTTGGAGAAATAGATGATTCCGATGTGGAAACATCTAGCGAACATAATTGTGCAATTACACCTCTTTGCTCCTTTTTTAGAAGCTTTGTCATACCATTAGAGCTGATTATCTTTCCTGGTTTCCCTACAATACCCCTTAATTCAACTTCCTTTCCTTCCGTAGAAAATTTGATGAGAAGTTCTTGAAAATTAAAAGCTATTGTACCCAAGGATTGTAGCCATTGGACTCCTAGTACAACATCAACACCTCCCATTGGAATGGAAAGCATTGGGCTAGTAAATACATATTCTCCCATGGATAGCTTGATATTATGGCACCTTCCAGAGAAATTTATTGTTCCTCCATTTGCAATCATCACTTGAAACTCTGGTGCTGGATATAGGAAGCAATTCAATTCTTTTGCTACCCTACAATGAATAAAATTGTGGGTGCTTCCTGAATCAATCAATACTATTACCTTTTTCTTCTTGATTTGTCCTTCTATCTTGATGGTTTGAGGAGTGGTAATTCCCACCAATGCATTACAAGATATGGTCGGATTTATTTTTTCTTCATCTAGGCTTTGTTCCTCGAGTATATCTTCTTCTTTTGACCTTTCTTGCTCCTTTTCTTCTCCCTCTTCACAATCTATGTAGAATAATTTCTTCTCAACACACTTATGACCTTTAGTGTATTTGCTATCACAACTGTAACAAAGCCCTTTTTCTCTTTTTTCTTCCAATTTTTGTGGTGTCAACCTTATAGGTTGTGGAAGACTAGGGCAACAACACTTCCGTCTTTATAGTTGTGAGTGGTATGCTTCCTGGTTGCCATAATTTTGCTTTCCATTTTTCTTGCTAACCTGAATGCCTTCTCTAATGAATCAGGTTCTCAAAGGTGAACATCATGTTGGATATTATCCTTTAAAGACCCTATGAACACATCAATCCTATGCTCCTCTGGAATATCTTTTACCCTTATGTTCAATTTTTGGAACTCCTCAATGTGCTCCATTACTGAACCCTTTTGTTTGAGACTTATCAATTGGCTAAAAAAAGTGTTGCTTTTTGTATCTTCATAATGTGCTATCAATTCTTCCGTAAAAATTGCCCAAGTGATAAATTTTTTACGAGAGCAAAGCCATTGATACCATACAAATTGATTTGGTTCCAAATATACAGTTGCGATACGTACCTTTTGTGTGTTTTGCACATTATTGAGATCGAAGAACTGCTCCATCTGTAATATCCATGTGGCGAGATCCTTGCCATCAAACTTCCTCATATCGATTTTTGGAATATGGTGGGTCTTCGATCCAAAATTAGCGTCTATGGAATCATGATTAACATCGCTTTTGTTCACATCATGAGTTTCCTTTACAACCTTTTCACCATTAGTAAGTATTTCTTGTAGAAAATTTGTCAAATCTGTCTTCAAATCTGCCATGTCTGTCTTCAAATCTGTCTTCAAATCTGCCATGTCTCTCTTCAAATCTGTCTTCGAATCATCCATCTTAGCTTCCATGCCCTTTATCTTAGATTCCACGCCATTTATCTTATATTCCACGCCACTTATATTAGCTTATGTTAGCTTTTGTGAGCGTGACATTTGTCGCACTTGTTCTTGTAATTTTGATATATCATGTAGCATTTCTTCCTCTTCTTCATGAGTCATGCTAGAGCTTTCAAGTTCCTTACTAGGTGTTTGCATTTTCTTTCCTCAGGGCATCCGTTACCGATAATAATGCTTTACTATGCCCTTTGAATTCCGTTAAACCAAGCTTACACAAAAATTAAAATAAAACTACACACCTTTTTTCACTTTATAGAAGCCTGATATTGAATCTGATGTATCTCAGTAATTTCGGATCATCCAGTTCTGAAATGGCGACCTGTAGTAGCCTTCTGTGTCCTCTTTCCAATGCCACAAGTCTGACCCAAATTGGATTCTCCAAGGAAGAGTTATGTGAAATCTCCCACAGTGACTTGCTTTTAGACTAGTTCAGTAGAGCGAACTTGTATGACCTGCCACGAGTCACTGTTTCAACCTTTGAATCTGAAACATGCATACAAGAAACTACAGTCCGTCCTCTTTCTGTAACTTCTTATGAAATTTCAATCTAATCCCCAGAGAGAAAGTTATGATGATTTTCCCCAGGTCACCTGTTTTGAATGTAATTCAGGAGTCTGCAAAAAGACCAACTTTCTCAAATCATATCTCCGCAAATATCATGTGAAAAGCTCTGAAATTTGGACCCAAGGTTCAGCGCGATTTCTTCTCAAATGGGTTTTCTTTGCGACTTCTGAAACGTCACAGAAAAAAAACTATAGCGAAAATTCCACGATGACCTGTTTGGAGCAGCGAAACCCTAGAATCCAAAGCTCTGATACCAAATGTTATGAAACCAGCTCAAGAAAAGATAGAAAAGATAGATCAACGCCTTAGAATTCAGCCTCTTAAAGGGTGCAACCTCCTTTACATTACATAAATCAACAATTCTTTGATGATACAAATGACAAAACCTCCTTTCTATATATAGGAGTCTAAGGAGTCACAATATAATCCAGCCGACCTAACAATAGTAATATAAAGCCACAAAAATAACAATAGAGAGATTCTATGGGGCACAGAAATAACAACATGGGGGTAATAGGGGCACAACAATATAAATAAGGGGTATAAATACAATAGTAATGGGGTAATCACTAGTATTATAGGGACCCAACACGTACCCAAACATGTTCATATACATCATGTCATGAATGTTCCATACTTGCACATATTCCATGCTATTCATACACATTTATTTTTAAATTTATTTTTCAACTTATCTTTTTTTCAATCACTCACATGAGAAGTATCATAAGCATAAGCATAAGCACACTACTTTATTTCATGTGGTAGTTAAAATCAAGAGATGATTCTTCCACACTTTCCATATGAACATTCCATGTGACATGTAATTCATTAGGTGGCATTATAGCATTACCCAAAACATAGAAAGTAACGATTTCTATTTTCTTATCATTCATGCATTCATATATTTTCATAAATAACATATCTTAGTGTTACACAACAATTTGTCACCGTTTGTCACCATCCCTATTATCCCTCACCCGCACACTGGAGGACTCATTCCGGGACCTGTGAGAAGTGACATGACCTGAAACCACTTGCATCATATTCCTCTAAGTATGAGCTTCATATGCCCTGAAGAAATCTCCTGCAAAATACCCATTAAAATAGCTCTTTTTGAATTAGCGCGGGTCCACAGTCCACTGCCCGCGCCAATCCTCTAAAGAGGGCGCGCCATTGGCGCTCTGTCTCAAAGTCGCACTCGCGCCAACCGAATTGAGTAAAGTTTTTAACCAACAAGCTTCCGAAGGTTCTCTTCAACCCATTCTCCAACTGAATCTATGTTGAGCTAGGATGGTTTGGCTTCAAATCTCCATAGAAGGGAAAGTGGTTTGCCACCTTTCATGTAAGTTTCCAAGTGATAAAGCCAATCCCATGAATAATGTGGTTGATCCTATCTCTTTCTTCTCTATCTATAAAAGCTTGCCTCTATGCCTTGAGCAAGCTAGTTACAGTAGTTCTAGTTCCAACATAGTGATAGAGAGTTTGAAGCTGCAAGAGCCTTCTTTGCACCCATAAGGCCAAATCTAAGTAAGGAGATTCTTGTCACCCAAAGAGAGAGAGAGGCTTGTTCCTCATCCCAACAAGCTTTGCAAGACTTGTGTCACTGATCACCCAGCCAAAGGAGGATTTGACGTCAGAACTATGGTTGTATTCTTCTTTGTTATTTATCAATAATACATGACTATCATTATGGTTCCACTCTCATTGTTTTATGATTGATGTTGAGTTATATCTTTTCTGACTGATATATAATTGCATCTACTAGATTTTATGCTTGTATTCGTGTTGTTCTTTGCATGTGCAGGTGTCCCATCACGGAGATCGTGGGGATCGTGACCGGCCGAGGCAAAGGAACGAGAGCGGCGTCTCTTCTACGAACACTAGCGTTGGAATCCAAGTAGGTTCTCACCATCCACTTTTTATTTGCAATTAGGAACTTGCGTGATAGCATTGTGTGATTGTTGCTAGACCCAGTCTGGGCTAGTAGGGATCGTCTCTGTCCGCAGAGAGGATTTACCTCCACAACAATTTGGCGACCATACTGGGGATCTAGATTATTATGTACTCTGCTATGGATGGCTGCGCCCATACCACATATATCATGTACTTGAGATATCAGTTGTACTTCTTTACGCAGGTTCTCCAGCGGCCGTGTTTTCAGTCATGCATGTTCTTGTAAAGCATTTCACCCCTCTCTCTCTCGCGTCTCATGCTTTAGGGGGCATCTGTTACACAACAATTTGTCACCGTTTATCACCATCCCTATTATCCCTCACCCGCACACTTGAGGATTCATTCCGGGACCTGTGAGAAGCGACATGACTTGAAACCACTTGCATCATATTCCTCTAAGTATGAGCTTCATATGCCCTGAAGACATCTCCTGCAAAATACCCATGAAAACAACTCTTTTTTGCTTTAGCGCGGGTCCACAGTCCACTGCCCGCGCCAATCCTCTAAAGAGGGTGCACCATTGGCGCTCTGTCTTAGAGTCGCACTCGCGCCAATCGAATTGAGTAAAGTTTTTAACCAACAAGCTTCCGAAGGTTCTCTTCAACCCATTCTCCAACTGAATCTATGTTGAGCTAGGATGGTTTGGCTTCGAATCTCCATAGAAGGGAAAGCGGTTTTCCACCTTTCATGGAAGTTTCCAAGTGATAAAGCCAATCCCATGAATAATGTGGTTGATCCTATCTCTTTCTTCTCTATCTATAAAAGCTTGCCTCTATGCCTTGAGCAAGCTAGTTATAGTAGTTCTAGTTCCAGCATAGTGATGGAGAGTTTGAAGCTGCAAGAGCCTTCTTTGCACCCATAAGGCCAAATCTAAGTAAGGAGATTCTTGTCACCCAAAGAGAGAGAGGCTTGTTCCTCATCCCAACAAGCTTTGCAAGACTTGTGTAACTGATCACCCGGCCAAAGGAGGATTTGACATCAGAACTATGGTTGTATTCTTCTTTGTTATTTATCAATAATAGATGACTATCATTATGGTTCCACTCTCATTGTTTTATGATTGATGTTGAGTTATATCTTTTCTGACTGATATATAATTGCATCTACTAGATTTTATGCTTGTATTTGTGTTGTTCTTTTCATGTGCAGGTGTCCCATCACGGAGATCGTGGGGATCGTGACCGACCGAGGCAAAGGAACGAGAGCGGTGTCTCTTCTACGAACACTAGCATTGGAATCCAAGTAGGTTCTCACCATCCACTTTTTATTTGCAATTAAACTTGCGTGATAGCATTGTGTGATTGTTGCTAGACCCGGTCTGGGCTAGTATGGATCGTCTCTGTCCGCAGAGAGGATTTACCTCCACAGCACTCAGGCAAGCAAAATTTTCAGTTAAGGGAAACTCCCTTTTTAAGCCATTTTCATAGTTGTGACTCCACCATCCATCTGGTTCATATTGACCTAGTTAATCCCTCGTTGACTAATCATTTATCCACATCCACCCTATAATGCAACTCTGTAAGGCAGGATTCCAAGCTCATTAGGAATTTCATCACATGAATAAACATAATAGTTTTATTAAACAAAGAAATATTTTTTCACAAATTCTTAGGATGATCACAACACAAATTTCTTCCTTGTAACAGTTATGGGGTCCCCAGCCCCCCTTGCACCCCGATGCATATCATCTGCCTCTTCACACATTTTATTAGTTCAATTATCTTATAATATGATCATTCCTTCATGAAATATCACAATCATACACTCATTTCATACGCTTAATCAGACATTCAAACAATGCTTTAAGTGTGTGTAAAATTTAAGAGTCATAATGAATCATTCTTAGAACACTTATCTAGAGAAAACCACTAACTAACATCAAACCTGTTATTTACTCTAAGCCACAAGCTTTGTTTCTCTTATGTTTTTCAACAATGGGTCACTCCTAGGTTGAAAAATGACTCTATAAAGACATTGACTTACTAAGAGCTAAGTATGATACCTAAAAATATTGAAAACATACGAGGTCAATGTACCAAGCATGATAACCTTGGGATCTCCAGAGTCTTGAAACTATAGGACATCCTTTGCTCTCATGGGTTTGTAGGTATCCTCGAGGATATCACATGGCTAAGGTACCAATATTGATATCCTCGAACCAACTGGCTCACCATGCTCTAGGTTACATTTTCACCATTAACCATTATTAGTGATCTGAATCATGTCACGACAACATACTACTTTGAGTCTTTATGAATTCACATCCATTACTATATGCACCTAACATATATTCATGCATCTATCATATTATCATTTAATATCTATTCAATAGACATGTATCTTTGAACTATTTCACCTCTTGCATTTTTATCATGCTTATTCTATTATTTATCAACATATGACATCTTCTCAAAACATTAAAGAACAATATTAAACTAGCAAGAGATAATTTAAGATATTCCTCATAGTTGTGGCTACATCACTCGGCCATAAACTTTTGCAATTCTATTGGACTTCTCTAGGGAATCTAGTCATCGTCTTGCATGTTTATCTTGTTGCATCAAACTCAAGTCAATCTTTAAGTAACATAAGTGCATTCATATATACATAAAAATAATTTCATATAAGTAAAAATGAATGCATATATATTAATTTAGAACTTAAATTCTTTCCTATACTTGAGGCCATCTAGGTTTAGTGTTAAACCTTAGCTTCAATACCACTTGGGCACATAGTATTAAATCTCTGATTTCATCTATTCTTTAGCCCATCCAAGTCTAGTGTTGAACCATGCTATGATACCACTTTGTAACATAACAAGTTCCTTATTATTCCATTAAGGATATGAGGTATCATTTTTTTCTTCTTCTTAATGAGCTTAAAAATAAGCTATAATACCACTTTGTAACATACCTAGTTCCCTCAACGACTCGAAAATGCTACAGGGTATCCAAAAATTTGATTTTCTTTTTACTAGCTTGAAAATAAGCTCTAATACCACTTTGTCACATACCCATACTAAACTTATCCTAACCACACTTGCAAAAACTTTATTTTCATCTCTCATACATTTTTCCGAACACTTTACCTATAAAACTTTCTTAAAATACTTTGTATACAACCAATTAAGTACTATTTTCCTTTTATACATTTTGTATGAAAAAAAATAAGAAACATTGCTCTAATTTGACTTGTAACATACTAACTGAAATATACCACTCAATCATGCAACACTCAATTTTTTTCTTTAAGGTATTTTATCAAACAGTTTGAATAAAAATTGTAATAAAATGCCTTTAACACATTTCTTCAAATGCTTTACATGAAAATAGGCATAGATAAACTATAACAATACTATCATACAAAAATTCTAACATACAACAATACTATCTCTATCCATAAATCATCATTTTCATTAGGGCATTTCATTAAACAATTTGTATGGAATGATTCATTAAACCATTTAGGAATTCCATCAAACACTTTTCAAGCAAATTAATATAGAAACTTCCTTAGGGTGTATCTTCTAAAGTATAAAACTAAGCCATATGATAAGTGGAAGTTCCCCTCATTAACGTCCAATTTTCAATCTCTGGAACATCCGAGAAGAAAAGTAAGTAGATATTCCAACATGACTTGTTTGATGCATGATTTTAGGAGTGTCCATGAATCTTGACTTCCTATGATCATATCTCCTAAAATATCATGACCCAAGATCTAAAATTTGGACCATATCATTATAAATATTTCCCCTCACTATAGTCTAAGTTTTAGCTTCTGAAACCTCCAAGAAGAAAATGTATAGAAATAATTCCAACATGAATTGTTTAAGGATGAATTTAGGAAGCCTAACTTCCTCAACTAGTGCTATTACAAAATTTAATACATTTAAAAATCTACAATCAAATAGTATAAAATCTACATCCATGATAAATTTATTGAAGGTTAGATGCCTGCACATATAAAATTGTTGAAAAGAGAAATCAAATGGTCATGCATAATATATACTTATCTTGAGTCAAATATTTTGCAATCTAAAACTGAAGAAGAGTGATCCACTATCCACTTAACCATAGGCTCAACTATGCCACATATCTTATCATAAATGGACACCCTCAAGCTAAATCTTGATTCCTTGAGGGAAAAAATGAACTTAGGGATTTAAAAAACATTTTTTAGACCAGATTTAACACAAAAAGTGAAGGCCATTCTCCTTCACACACAATAGAGGAAAAGTTAGTGATCAACCTTTCCATATTTGAACAAGCTTACATTCAAAAAAATACCATGCAGGTCTGCGCAACACAATGGAGTCCTTATATGATCTCTATAATCTGTCAAACCTCCATATGCCATAGAGAACCAAGACCATTCCCAGTCCTCAGAGCCATTTGGTCCAAAGAAATATTTTTGCAACACATTCATTTTTTGTCACATAAGTTGTCACCCACAACCCAACCAACCATAACTTCTGAAACTCTTTTGGTTCTTCACCAATCCTTTTTCTAGTTCTAATTTTCTAAGTGAGAGAGAGAGAGATGTATGGGAGAATAATGTAAGAGCAAAACACTAGAAGCTTAAGAACCAATAAGAAGAACCCATTGATATCTTCTCCGTCATATTTTTATGATCTCACCTAGACCCTTCATATTCCCAATCTTTTGTTAGAAGGTTCTTGGGAAGACTAACCATCACATAAAAGGGAAATATTCACCCAAGTTATATATTTCCTTTTAAGTCAAGTTTCCACCTCCCCAAGGAATCATAATCTGTTGGTTTTCCCATTTCTTAAGCTTTAGCATTTTTATTAATAAAAATGAACATTACATCATATAATAAAGTTTTACATCATAAAATCAATGTTGGAACCCCAACGTTTTATGTTCTTAATTACATTAAAAAATTTGGGGTGATGAAAGGAGTGTTACATGCAAGGTTCATTAGGGTCATTTGGAATGTAATCTCCCTCCCAAGACTCATTTACACATTCTCAATTAGTCAGTTACGACTACCTCTCATGGAAATGGTCATAGATGAATAACTTACTTAACACAATTGAATCCCAAAAAATTATATCTAACCTTAGATTTGTTAGACTTGGATAATTTTAAGAAATGACCCCATCTGTCTTGACCCATCATGACTGACTATTCGAAATAAGTTACCATCTAAAACATGCAAAGAAATTAAAACTCACATCACCACTTATCATTCATGGAATTCATCCAAATCACCAGTGGATGATAGTATACATTTGTGTCTCTTATAGTTCACCTTGATTGGTGATGTCACAAAATGGTGTATTGAACTTGATCATGCATCATATAGTGATTTTGATTGTTTGGATAGAACAATATTCACATGTTTTTAGTTACCGATTTGACAAGATACTAGAAAAAATATGTTGACAACCCTACATTAGAATACCACTACTGATATATTTGATCGTTTTCAGTGTGAGTATATGTATATTTATTTAGAAGTGATTCACATGTTCATTTAATTTTCAACCAGGATTTTTCAACTTGCGAGGACATTTTGTTATATGCACAAGCACTAAAGCTCCTACCAAGTGGTATGAATATGCATAAGACCTAGAAGTGGTGGAAATTAAGATTAAGCTAGATTAAACTACTATGGTTGTTTCGGCCATAAGTTTACCCAATTACTGGAGTGAAAATATTACAAGCAAGAACAATGATTTTGTAGATTCTAACCTTGTACAGAAATTATCCGCATACAAATTCTACAAAACATAAAATAAATAATGCCAATAACATAAAACAAATACACAAAGATTTTCCCATGGATCCCAAAACTGGGCTACCAGATTGATTTTTCATTATGTTCCTTTCAATGTTACAATACATATATATACATGCCAAACCATTCATAAACCCCAATCCATTAACCCTGAATTAGAGCATAATTGCAGTTCACTTGATTGGATCTACAAAATATTATGGGAAAAAAACCATCATGCTCAAAACCATGTGCAAAACCCATGCACAAAGCCATAGGTAGGTTTTCCCACCTAATATAGGGTCCAAAAAAATATTCTCGAGGCGCTTCCCTGGACCTCGTACAAGGGGGCTGCCACCCCCCTGAAACCCCCGGACAAGGGAGGCTGTGCCCCCCTTGTGACCCCCCTGCTGCACCCGGTGCAATGAACATGATGGTTTGGGAGTTAGAGGGGAATGGATCTCTAAGATTCAAGAGTAGATCTTGGCATTACCAATAAAGACTATTAAGGGAAACGACTTAACAAAGTTATTGGCTAAAGGAAACAAAAATTGAAGATGCAAAGTGCTATGTCTTCCCCTATAGCCTAAATAGCTAGAGGTAGGGAAAGGTATAACCTTATCCAGAGAAAAATGGGTCCCCTATCGAAAAGATAAATTAAGATTTGGAGGGCTCTCATTTGTTCGAAGCTTGCCTCTTCGACATGATTTCATTTACTGCAAAATGGGTGGTTTCCCTACCTGATGTTGGCATGGTTATGTGTTAACCTAAGCTAACTACCCAGGACAAAGATACATTAACATGATTTTGCATAGAGATTTAGGACCTGAGACTATGTAGGCTCTTACTGGACCTAAAAGAGTTGATGACAGAGCTAGTTGTGCTACATTATATATATATATATATATATATATATATATATATATATATATCTATATATATATATATATATATAGATATATATATATATATATATATAGATAGATAGATAACATAAATAACTCTTTAACTAATTTTAAGCCTTTTCATAATGTAAAATAGAAAACTAATGAGACATGCATTATACCTTAATAGCTTGTGGTAACCATGGGATCAAGGAAATTTAGAAAGGAAAGGGTAAGAAAAAAAGTAATGATTTTGCAGCAAAAAGAATTAATTTCATAGAAAATATGGTTTATTATACAACTCAACACACCCCCTTGCTAAACCCGATGCATGTCCTCATGCATCATCACCCTCTCCTTTAGGCTCTCTTACATGCACACTACTCCAGGAATATTCTAGATGGCCAAATTCCCCCAAATAATAGTAACCATGGCATTGTTATATTTATTTCTAGTGTATTTTCTCTTCTAACTTATCCTAATATTTGATAGGAGCCTTGTAGTTCCTTTTAGGGAACCAGAGGATGGGGAATGGAATCTCAAACATATCTAGCAAGCTCCATATTTCATCAAGGAATCATGATAAAACTCAACCCTATTTAGTGCTAGACAAAGGAAAGGGTAGCCCATTCAAATCCTTTGTTGAAGGTATTTTGGGAGTCCATCCCATAAATATTGAGCAGTCAATAAAACTTTACAAGTCTCATCTCTAGCTACTTCCTTGTATTTAGTGACAAAAATGTGATTTTTTCAATCTATTGCAACAACTGGAAATTATTCTTTTAACTGATTAATATTAAGTGCAGTTTATTTGCTACGACAAATAACAAATAAAATCACAACTAAAATTTTCACAATAAAACTAATAAATATAGAGGACACACAATACAATTGACATAGTTATTTTTGGAAAAATGTCCCTCGAAAAACCCAATGTGGGAAAACTAGTGTAGTACATGATGGTTTTATTATTATTATGAAATAGTGAATTTTTTAGTATAATTTGGATGCCAAAATGGTTATCTTCAGCAAATCATCCGATAAAAATGATTAGTGATAATGTTCTCTCTCTCCATAAGAAATATCGACACAACCTGCTTCAGAAAATTGGCTCTCAAGAACCCTTGCATGGTCCTCTACATAGTGATTTGTAGACCCTCACACGCACATCCTAAATATCCCTCTAATCAAGTCATTCTTCTCGCTGATACCTATGGAAGTGATCCTCCAACCCTTTGGAAAATTTTTCCAACCACCAACAACTCAATCAATCTCCTACTCAGCCAAATCGAACTCCCTCACTGAAGTTGCCTGCATAGTCCCTGCATAGACTCTAGTGGAATAACTCGGCATCTTTGTTGCTGCCTTTTATCACTCAGAATTTTCTCTAGAAGTTATTAGAAGAAAGAAAATGACTGAGGTAACGACAACCCAAGTTTTTGGCATAGGCTCTAGCGAACCTAGGCTTAGAGAGGGCTCTCTTTATATGATTTAGCTTTGTTTGCTGGGATTTTAGGCTAGTTATGAATGTTCAGGGGGGTTTTTGATTTGTATTGAAGATTGGATGGTGGGCTCCTTAAAATAGATGGATGAATGATATCTTTAGACCATTGGGCTATGGAATTAACAGAAGGGCAACTAGACTGGATCAACTCACTAAAGGGAATTTTCAGAGGGCAAGATAGTAGAGTAAAGTGCGGGTCTTTGGGACAAGAGGGTGAAATAGTTTTAATCAAGGTGAGAGAGCAATTAAGAATTCTCAGACCAGGACTTAAACAAGGAATAGAGAGTAATTGGAAACAAAGGTCAATTAAGAATCCTTTACTATAGATTATAAAGAGATGACCTAAACTAAGGAGTAGTTAAGAATTCCTAAACTTAGATATCAGTAGAAAAAAATTATATGCCTAACTATTAAAACATAGTGTACTTAAACAAATTCTGAGATAATACTCCAGTTAAAACATTCAGATTCAGATCTACATTGTGGAAAAACTTTAAGAAAGATAACAACAACATAAGAAAATACTTGTCTGCACTTCACTCAACACATGAATCCTGTGAAATATCTTGTCTTTATTCATCAATCCGGCTTGCTGGCCCAGTCAGTGATACAATAGCTTTACAGTATTTTGATCAAGAAGTCTATATAAATCTCTAAGAATCCACACCTAAATACTTCGAATTGTGAAGTATTTATACAAACGTTTATTACAAAATATCCCAAACTAACTTGAGATTTAATCTAGGAAATAAAAATATATTCTTGCTAGAAGGTAGAGACAACTATTGAACTACTTCATGTTGTCCCTAGTATTTTGGTGTTGCTGGCCTTTACATTTGGGTTTTTGGCCTTCTATGTTGCCTATTTGGTTTTTTACGCTGGAAGCTGCATTCCCTTTTGGCTTATATCTGATACACTTTGACACTGATACTCTTTAATCCTACTAACTTGCCTTGACCCTTTCACCCTGCTGACTGTACATTAACTTTTTTACTACATTTTACTATAGTAAATCAATCAATTTTTCCCATAATTTAGCATCAGGTAACTTGATTTTCAACATCCTCCTATATATCTCATCTACCTTAGTGTACTTAGCAAAAGTAGGCCTAGTGATGAATAGGTGTTTCACCTCATGCTGGAGGAAAAACAGGTTTTGAGATGTTTGGTAAAGAACTTTACCTGTTGGCAATGCCTTTATCGATGATGTACTGACCTATTCCTTAGCTAGCTCTTTCATTTTTTTGTCATAATCCTATTGTGTCATGAGCTTGTCATTTATGACCAAGGGACTGGGTAATCCTTTCTTTCTCAAAATTTGAAATTTTGCCATAAATCTATCAACTGCTACTTGCATATTTTGACACTTGTCCTCCAAGTTTAACATTAAGTTTCTCTTGGAAAGGACCTTTCTTACCTCCAAAATTGTTTTTGTCATATCTTCTATATCAAATTCTTGAAGTTCGTATTTGTTTTTATTGTTGAGAAAGTGGATAAGTTTGGTAGCATGTTCAGGCATGTCTCCTAATTCTTCCTTGACTTTTTGGATAACTTTTGTAGATATCTTTATGAGATCTATTTTTTCAAAAACCACTTGAATAGATGGCCAAATATCGTTGACAGATTCAACGATATTGGCCATAATAGTTCCTTGGCTTGCCCAAGGGGTTCCTTTAGTGTTAGATCTTTCTCCATGGCCTTTAATCTTTCATTCATTCTGGCAGCTTTCTGCACTTCTTCCTTGTGCATGATCTTGGCAAGCTTGCAATCTATTTCCAAGCTTGTCACCTTTTCTTTCAGTTTGTTCATTTCTATAGCCTGAATAGACATTTCCTCCATGGCTTTGACCAACTTTGTTGCTTCTTCACCTGATGCACCTGCTGCTGATGTAGACTCTATTGAAACTAGTTGTGCTATAGGCATGGGAGCTATGGGAGCAAATGAGGCTGCCAGCGTTGAAGAAACTGCTATTGAGACAGTTGGGATGAAATTTGCAGACGTAGTGGGAATATCACTTTGCTTCAATTGAATTAAAGTGTCCAATTCTTTCTCTGTCTCCTTTAACTAATCATTAAGTTTTAGGACCAAGTCCATCAACTCTTCATGTTTTGTTTGGCTCCCTAAGACCTCTTGTGTTTTGGGATGTTGCAGCTGAGGTATCGTCAATTATTTTTTCAGTTCAGAAATGTCATCATTTTTCTTCTTTATTAGCTGTTTAGTGGCTTTGATATCTTTGGGATCATGTCCCAATTCAATCACTAAGTCTACCAAAGACTTGATTCTAGTATCCTTGGCCTGTGAGGAGGCCTTCTCTAACTGATATTGAGCTAAGATATTGCTCAATGAATTCTGTAACTCATAAGCAGCTATGGCTTTACCTGTGAGGGTGGAGTATATCATCTCTCCAGCTTGCTTGTGCAATTTGATTTGGTCAATGGGATGAATATCCCTTGCCAATACCTCAAAATCAATCTTTTTATAGTTTGTCGATGTCCTTGGTTGTTTGGTTTTATAAAGGACATCTGTAGTTTTCCTTCTTTGATGTCCAAAGTAGACATCAACCTGGTTTGATTAGTAGGTGTGAGTTTGAGATACTGAGCATAAGTTTGGGCCTTTATTTTCTCATTTCTCATCTTGATCTCTTTATATCTATATTTTATATCCTTATCCTTATCAGCATGCCTATTGAATGAGGATACTTCTACACTTAGCTGCCTTTCCAAAATATGGGTCTATGATGTGGATGGCCCTTGTGTTTCCTCAGATGTAGGTGGTTCGGTTTTGCCATCCCATCCATCTCACCCATCCTTTTATCCCTCTTGCGGCGATAAAGAATTACCCTCCACCGTAGATTGGTCCTTCAATAAGGCCTCATGAACAGTCTGGGTTCCTGGCTTGGCACCGCATAAAGTTGTGCTTTTACTTCTTTCCAACTCAGTATCAGTTATTTCTACTGAAACTTCTGTGTCTTCTTGCTCTGAAATAGGATTTAGCCTAGGCATTTTGCTCTGATTGGTCTCATATTGTATATTTGATGTGCCCATTCCTAAACTTGAGGGTTCCTCCCTAGTCCTTTTGGGGTTCTTTTCCTCATTCTGAGGAGTCTGCATGATAGGAGGGGTTCTCATGGCTGCTTCTTGCTATTTAGGTACCTGTAGAAATGAGCTCTCATCAAACTGTCTTTCTAAGTCACATAAGGCATTCTCTACATCTACCTTTGTACTATCTCTGTCTACAAGAGTATTTTCCACCCACTTAGATTGATTGGCATATCTTTCTATCTCTGGTATGGGGTGGTGAATATAGGGTCCCAACTTGACCTTCTTTCTCAATCTGGTCATAAATTCTTGAGGTTCATACCTCCACATGAAACTCTTTTGGAACTTCATTTGCTGCAAAATTTGGTCTGCCTCCTCCCCTGCCTCTCTAGAATTGCATATGAAGGGGCCTAACTAGTTTTATAATTTGAATTGTGATATTTTCTTGGCTGAGAAAAAATTTATCTCATCAAATTTCATTATTTATCTATAGTACTCTGGAGCAAATAACCTCATGGTGAGGTATTTGGGTATTTTATATGGTGCAAGCTGGAAACCATAAATTCTTATCTCTATTTGTTTTTGGTAAAGGTACCAATCTCCCACTTTGCTTTGTTTAGACAACTGATGAATATTTTGATCTTTGGACTTATCCGCGATGGAGGGCTTCCTGTCTACATAGTCATGACTAGATGAACAAAAGAATCTATGAAATTTGAATAGGTATATGGTGACTCAAACTTATGGAACAGTGGGGTCCAAAAAATGATAGACCTGGGCTGGCCTTTGGTATCCAGCTTCTGAAGGGCAAAAGGAAATCTGTCTGGTTGATAGTATAGGAACATATGGTAGAGAACATATGAGTATTTAAACACTATCTCACTGTGCATCCCGGTGAACTATTCATGCATTATCTCAACTATGAACTCAACATAATTGTACAAAACAACAGGAGGTTGTCCTTGGGTATAAATTGACATGAAGGCCAAGACAAGTTCATCAACATATTCATCAATGGTGTAGCCAAGAATATATGATATCATGGTGATGATTTGTTTTCCGCTTTTGGAGAACATGGCAGAAACATATGGAGGGGGATCTTTGGGAATATACCGCTCTACTACAATGAATGTCTGGAATATTTGGGCTAACTTGGATAGGCTCAACTTGGAGTATTGGTCTAGCAAATCCCCATTGGAGAGTGGGGTTAGGTTTTGACCTACTTGGATTTGCAACATTTCATTAATGGAATCAACTATAATGGTGAACATAATCTTTTGGTCAAGGGACATAATAGCTCTCAGGCTGGGAATGTAACAAGCATGGCACTGGTGGACAATTTCAGGGAAAACATGTACCTCTGGGAACTAGTAATTGGGAAAATTTGACTCCCAAAGGCCAATATCATCAGCATTGTTGAGGTATATGTCCCTACTTAAGCAATGGATTATAAGCCAGAGGGTTTGGTTAGATGTATCCTTAATTTGGAAATCCCTGTCAGCCAAGGGAAGGTGGTCGAGGTCCAAATGGGGAGTTGTGACAAATCTAATGTCCAAGGCAATAGGGGCAGCCATAATTTAGTTCTTGTGGATTTAAATTTCGCTTTACAGGTTTATTCAGAGGTTTTTCATGACAACTGGGATTTTTTAGAGGGTTTGACCGCAGGTTTTAAAATTTAACGTATTTTTCAATTAATTTTACTTAATTAAAATCCTTCACAGGCTGAACATTTTCCAAATTTGAAAGGGTGAGTGGTAATTTGTGGTGAAATGCCTGGAATTGGGTGAATTATTTTCAAATTTGGAGTTCATGGCAGCTGTAGAGGTTCGAATGTATCTGGTACGGACTGAGAGATCACCTGGGGTCTCTACAACTTTCTTCAAGAGTGAATTCAGAGTTCAGATGGTGAATTTGGCGTTTGCAAGAATCATACCAATTCGCAGTGGTTCACAGAGAAAACGAGTGAAAAAAGGTGAAAAATGGCATCTCGGCCTTTTTATGGAGCAACGATTATTTTTTGGCGGGTGATTTCAAATAAACAGGTGGTTTGGCTGGTTGAGTGGGGAGGCATTTCCCAGGCCATCACACCGCTTTTGCGGGGAAGGTAGTATTGAGGAGGGGTCAACCGATCTACTCTAGAGTGTGACACATAGTAGTCGGGGGGTCAGGGAAAACCACTTTATCGGGCGGGTAATGGTCGGCCATCAGGCACGACCGATATGGCTGTGGACCATTGGAAGAAGGGGAAGATTATCAGATGGAAGTCGGGCAAGGGAGGTGTGCGATGATAAGAGAATGGGTTTTGGGGGGCCCAAGGCTTTAATCTCTGGTAGTTTGTGATTAATTTAAGACTTAATCACGAGCTTAGTTGATCAGGTGAGGTTTAGTGATGGGTTTTATTTATTTTGTCAGGATAATGGGTAAATTGTATAGTTTTTATCAAAACTAAGGGTCGGGGGTATTTACCTATGGGATTAAATTAATATACGGGAAAAGGTTTTATCAAGAATTATACAATAAAATTAGAAATTAGTATGAAATGTGATGAGCGGAGTGGATATACCCCTAAAAAAGGTACTATTTGTACATATGATTTATACTTAGGATAAAATGTTTTTTGTGGGTTTTTTGAATGAAATAGGATTTACATAGAGATTTTCACTTTTCCTAGGCAAAATGAAGTTTTACCTTAGGAAAAGGGGTTTTATTAGGGAAATGAGGGGGAGATGAATTTCATGAAGGGGGTTCTATCACTTGATGTCCTTAAGTCATTAAGCCAAGGGTCTAGTCCCACCAAAAGTCAGAGAAATGCTCTAAGCCTCTTTGACTTGAAAGATTTAAAGAACTAGAGCATACTTGTGGATAGGAAATTAGTAAGTAAGGGGAAAAAATGAATGACGGGGGTTAATCACATTAACTTGAAAACCTTTGTTTTTTCTTTCACAGTTGATCATACACATTGAAATATATGTCTAAGCCTGATGCATGTGTTTTGATTCAATCAACTTTGTAGTTCAGTAACCTTTCTTCTATTGAACTGAGACTTCTGTGATCCATATCAATTTTTATGAAGAATCTTCAGCGAAAATCACATAGAAAAACTTATGTCGACGCGTTTCGAACCTTCCAGTGCAGTTCATGTGTTTCGAACCTTTCTTCTACTTACCCATTTCTTACCCTAACATGTTTTCTTCATTTCTTTGGGTGCATTTAGGCTAGCAAACCCTTATTCTATCTTTTCTTTAATAAAACAAACTATCTATTTCTAACCTTATATCATCCAAGGGCTCAGATTAAACTGATGAGCTCCTTTTATTTTCTCTACCTATCTAATGATCTGCCAAGATTAAACTATTTGGTCAGATTTTATTCTCTAACTATAAACATAAAATTCAAAGCATGATATAATCAAGATTAAACAGTTTGATTACCATGGATTGTGGCATGAATAACAAGCTACACACAATCATTATTATGCATAAAAGTAAATAGTAGTGGCATTTAGACTTGCTCACTTTCATGGTCTCTTTTTGTTTTTTTGGGGTTCATATATTTTCAATTTTTTGACCTTTTCTTATTCTTTTTGTCCTTTGATTTTTATTTTAGGACATGCCCTCTTTACATTTATGTATTTATTTATTTATTCTTTAATATGGAAAACATTTGAAAAATGAAAAGGTATGTACAATATTACAAGGCTTAACCTTAGTCATTCAAAATTATGACTCCTATTGGTATAGGAACCTAACAGTGGCTCCACTTGGGGATGGAATTTTCTAGTGAAATGTCAAGAACTTTAAAGATCAGTAGCCTTTGAATTGTTGCTGATGTTACCTAGCCAGGTGTCCTTCTGCAAATCTGCATTATTGATACTTATGATAGTAAATCTTTTAAAGCTCAGGGTCTTCTCTTCGGGCTTCAACTTCAAAGATCACCATCCAATCCAAACTAGAATTTGTAAATGAAGTATGTACAACATGGGAAATGAAAATTATTAACTTGGTTCAAAGTAATATTTAAGCATTCAACCATTCCCTGGCCTGTAGAAATTTTAAATAATAAACACATATTCAACAGAGATTATCGTGATCATACAATTATAAGCGGAACATGTATAATACATAATCTCCTCTACGTTGATCATCAATTTACAGAAGTAGAAACATTCATAGGCACACATAGAAGCATCAATCAAACTCATTAACACAGTCTGTATCTCGGGGAAAGCATCTCGCTAAAAAACCCACGCTATCTATATATTATATTGATTGAATCATGTAACATTACAAAGTACAATGATTATCACAAGCAATCCAGTACCAGCTCCACCTGTTACACACAATACAACTCAGATCTGATCTCCAAATCTATTCACTGCTTGCCTGCCTCTCCAGCTCAATACCTGCTCAAGAACTGATGAGAATGGCTTACCAAACTCGTATTTGACCTGCAAATAATCACTCACACTCTGTTGGACGTGAGCACAGGCCACAATTCTTGGTATTGGCCAATTCATTGGCATACTCGATCCCTCTGATTTTGCAAATCATCATGCACAACTATAGTCACATCTGATAGTAATCTGATCCTCTAACACCTGTCCTTGCTGAACTGAACATGCACTGACATTCAACTAAGTTAACTGATGTATTCTATAGTTGCATTATGAGTTAATAACTTGTGAATTAATTAATAACTAATTCACCCAACTCATCTCTAGTCTATTGATCAGTTAGACTAAATACAACTAGTTTAAAAAGGCTAAACTGAACACAACTCCATCAACTGCACCTCCAGTCCACTAAACTCAACTCACTTGAGTTCTAACTGAAGTCCTGCATGCAAATATTAGTCATCCCATAGGTAACCACGTATTTCCCTCTGGGATCTGGATGTACCACATCCGTAGCTCATCCTGAAGTGCTCCAAGAGAATAAGATCAAGTTTATAGTCCAAATATTATTATGAGACAATAATATTCGACTTTTCTATTTTTGACAGCCAGTCTAAAAATAGACTTTGATCACTCACACTGTGATCACCCACACTGTGATCATCCCTGCTGGGATCAAAAATAGAACTTGCACCATAATTTGCCTGCGGGCCCACTTAGTGAAGGCGACTCTTTTCACTAAGCTCCATCATCTTGTTGCAATCTCAACAAGCATTTCTTGTTGCACACTTTTCAACACTCCCTCTCAACAAGAAAGGCTTCCTCTAAAACCCGATCTTGTGACTCTGGAATGTTCTCCATGCAACACATCTGGCCGGTCCACTTGCTCTGTCATCAAAGTCTCTGACTGCTATTGCCTTTTTCGGCTGAAACTCTGCATCTCTGTGCTCTTTAGTATCTGACTGCTCTAGCCTCTTTCACTTTGATCTCTGACTGCATCCGTGCTGCTGGTGGTTCTATCTCCCAGCATTGCATCCGCACTGCACCTCCCAACTGACCTCCCTGTTGGGCTAGAAACATCCTCTGATGCTGAAGCTCTACCTGCTGCTAACAAGTGCTCCCTCTCTGAAATCTGCGCTACTACAACATATCCATGCATCTCGCACCATTGCACACCTCTCTGTGCCACCTAGCACTGTGAAAAACACTTGTGCCTCTCGCATTGTTGCAGCCTGCTAGCTATGCGCTTTCTTGGGATTCCCTGCACTGTTGCTCTCTCTGCCGCTCCATCCGCATCTGTCTCTACCTAATTAGTGAGTTCCTGCTACTACACATTTGGGGCTCCCGTAGCAAGGTCTCATCCAAGAGGTTGGGTACCTCAAGGATCTTGCCCCTCCTCCTTGGGACAATCAATCCACATCACCCCACCTCCTACCTGGAGGTATGGCTGCATGTGATCCCTCAGCCCACCTGGCTCGAAGTTTCCCCCTACTGGAGGTCTCTGTATGAGTAGATGTCTCTACTCGATCTCCTCTCAGCTTCCCCTGTTGTGGTTCCTCCACAACCTCCTGAAGCTGCTGCACCAATCGTGGCTCCTCCACAATTGTCTGAGACTTCTTCTGGCTCTGCATGTTGAAAGGTAACATACCTTCCCTCTCAACCACCAAGTCTCCATCAATTGCCTCGCTGCTCAAGGCTTTGCATGCATCTTGAACCTCAAGAGCATATAGGTTCTTGACCCGTGAACCCTCCTCATGACAACGAAAGCATCGCACTTTCGATTTGTCAACCTTCTTCCCACCACTGGAAGAACTGGATTCGGAAAGAGAACCCTTCTCCTTCCCCTTCTTCACCTTACTCGCTAAGGCACATTTCTCCTCATCATGCATAGATGAAGAACTGTCTCTGGTGCGCCGTCTAATCTCCTCCTGCATCAAATCTGACCATAGTCGTTCCCAATTTGGTAGTTTCTCCCTTCCATTCATCGAGTCCTGGTAGCTATGCCAACTCTTAGGAAGGTCAAGGAGTGCTAGACTCACCATCCTCATCCGACAGTCACCCCCACACTTCCCAGCTCATCCTGTCATTGGGTGAACTTCGTGAGATACTAGGGCATACTGTCTCCATTCTCACACTGAATGTTTATGAGTTTTATTTCTTGCTTTAGAATTAAATTCGAATTCCACCAGCTCAAAACTCAACCGCTTCTGATCTAGAATTCGTGAGAACAAAGTATTTCTTGTACATAGATCAACTGTATGGGCATTCACCGGATATCTCACCTTCCAAAAGAAGGATGAATCTAGAGGCTACCTGGCCTGATCACAGAATCAGCCTGAAGAAATAATATGTAAACACTTTCTAAATAATAGATCCAATGATCAATCCTCGCTTTGATATCCTGTAGAAACTTTTTCTACAAATCAAGCAGCTCTGATACCAGGTAGAAATTTTGAGTAATAAACACATATTCAACAGAGATTATCCTGATCATACAATTATAAGCAGAACATGTATAATACATAATCTCCTCCACGTTGATCATCAATTTACAGAAGCAGAAACATTCACAGGCACACATAGAAGCATCAATCAAACTCATTAACACAGTATGTATCCCGAGGAAAGCATCTCGCTAAAAACCCCACACTATCTGTATATTATATTGATTGAATCATGTAACATTACAAAGTACAATGCTTATCACAAGCAATCCAGTACCAGCTCCACGTGTTACACACAATACAGCTCAGATCTGATCTCCAAATCTATTCCACTGCTTGCCTGCCTCTCCAGCTCAATACCTACTCAAGAACTGATGAGAATGGCTTACCAAACTCGTATTTGACCTGCAAATAATCACTCACACTCTGTTGGACGTGAGCATAGGTTACAATTCTTGGTATTGGCCAATTCATTGGCATACTCAATCCCTCTGATTGTGCAAATCATCATGCACAGCTATAGTCACATTTGATAGCAATCTGATCCTCTAACACCTATCCCTGCTGAACTGAACATGCACTGACATTCAACTAAGTTAACTGATGTATTCTATAGTTGCATTATGAGTTAATAACTTGTGAATTAATTAATAACTAATTCACCCAACTCATCTCTAGTCTATTGATCAGTTAGACTAAATACAACTAGTTTAACAAGGCTACACTGAACACAACTCCATCAACTGCACCTCCAGTCCACTAAACTCAACTCACTTGAGTTCTAACGGAAGTCCTGCATGCAAATATTAGTCATCCCATAGGTAACCACGTATTTCCCTCTGGGATCTAGATGTACCACATCCGTAGCTCATCCTGAAGTGCTCCAAGAGAATAAGATCAAGTTTATAGTCCAAATATTATTATGAGACAATAATATTTGACTTTTCTATTTTTGACAGCCAGTCTAAAAATAGACTTTGATCACTCACACTGTGATCACCCACACTGTGATCATCCCTGCTGGGATCAAAAATAGAACTTGCACCATAATTTGCCTGCGGGCCCACTTAGTGAAGGCGACTCTTTTCACTAAGCTCCATCATCTTGTTGCAATCTCAACAAGCATTTCTTGTTGCACACTTTTCAACACTCCCTCTCAACAAGAAAGGCTTCCTCTAAAACCCGATCTTGTGACTCTGGAATGTTCTCCATGCAACACATCTGGCCGGTCCACTTGTTCTGTCATCAAAGTCTCTGACTGCTATTGCCTTTGTCGACTGAAACTCTGCATCTCTGTGCTCTTTAGTATCTGACTGCTCTAGCCTCTTTCACTTTGATCTCTGACTGCATCCGTGCTGCTGCTGGTTCTATCTCCCAGCATTGCATCCACACTGCACCTCCCAACTGACCTCCCTGTTGGGCTAGAAGCATCCTCTGATGTTGAAGCTCTACCTGCTGCTAACAAGTGCTCCCTCTTTGAAATCTGCGCTACTACAACATCTCCATGCATCTCGCACCATTGCACACCTCTATGTGCCACCTAGCACTGTGCAAAACACTTGTGCCTCTCACATTGTTGCAGCCTGCTAGCTATGCGCTTTCCTGGGATTCCCTGCACTGTCGCTCTCTCTACCGCTCCATCCGCATCTTTCTCTACCTAATCAGTGAGTTCCTGCTACTACACATTTGGGGCTCTCGTAGCAAGGTCTCATCCAAGAGGTTGGGTACCTCAAGGATCTCGTCCCTCCTCCTTGGGACAATCAATCCACATCACCCCACCTCCTACCTGGAGGTATGGCTACATGCGATCCCTCAGCCCACCTGGCTCGAAGTTTCCCCCTACTGGAGGTCTCTGGATGAGTAGATGTCTCTACTCGATCTCCTCTCAGCTTCCCCTGTTGTGGTTCCTCCACAACCTCCTGAAGCTGCTGCACCAATCGTGGCTCCTCCACAATTGTCTGAGACTTCTTCTGGCTCTGCATGTTGAAAGGTAACATACCTTCCCTCTCAACCACCAAGTCTCCATCAATTGTCTCGCTGCTCAAGGCTTTGCATGCATCTTGAACCTCAAGAGCATATAGGTTCTTGACCCGTGAACCCTCCTCATGAAAACGAAAGCATCGCACTTTCGATTTGTCAACCTTCTTCCCACCACTAGAAGAACTGGATTCGGAAAGAGAACCCTTCTCCTTCCCCTTCTTCACCTTAATCGCTAAGGCACAGTTCTCCTCATCATGCATAGATGAAGAACTGTCTCTGGTGCGCCGTCTAATCTCCTCCTGCATCAAATCTGACCATAGTCGTTCCCAATTTGGCAGTTTCTCCCTTCCATTCACCGAGTCCTGGTAGCTATGCCAACTCTTAGGAAGGTCAAGGAGTGCTAGACTCACCATCCTCATCCGATAGTCACCCCCACACTTCCCAGCTCATCCTGGCATTGGGTGAACTTCGTGAGATACTAGGGCATACTGTCTCCATTCTCACACTGAATGTTTATGAGTTTTATTTCTTTCTTTGGAATTAAATTTGAATTCCACCAGCTCAAAACTCAACCGCTTCTGATCTAGAATTCGTGAGAACAAAGTATTTCTTGTACATAGATCAACTGTATGGGCATTCACCGGATATCTCACCTTCCAAAAGATGGATGAATCCAGAGGCTACCTGGCCTGATCACAGACTCTGCCTGAAGAAATAATATGCAAACACTTTCTGAATAATAGATCCGATGATCAATCCTCGCTTTGATATCCTGTAGAAACTTTTTCTACAAATCAAGCAGCTCTGATACCAGGTAGAAATTTTGAATAATAAACACATATTCAACAGAGATTATCCTGATAATACAATTATAAGCAGAACATGTATAATACATAATCTCCTCCACGTTGATCATCAATTTACAGAAGCAAAAACATTCACAGGCACACATAGAAGCATCAATCAAACTCATTAACACAGTATGTATCCCGAGGAAAGCATCTCGCTAAAAACCCCACACTATCTGTATATTATATTGATTGAATCATGTAATATTACAAAGTATAATGCTTATCACAAGCAATCCAGTACCAGCTCCACGTGTTACACACAATACAGCTCAGATCTGATCTCCAAACCTATTCCACTGCTTGCCTGCCTCTCCAGCTCAATACCTGCTCAAGAACTGATGAGAATGGCTTACCAAACTCGTATTTGACCTGTAAATAATCACTCACACTCTGTTGGACGTGAGCACAGGCTACAATTCTTGGTATTGGCCAATTCATTGGCATACTCAATCCCTCTGATTGTGCATTAATTAATAACTAATTCACCCAACTCATCTCTAGTCTATTGATCAGTTAGACTAAATACAACTAGTTTAACAAGGCTAAACTGAACACAACTCCATCAGCTGCACCTCCAGTCCACTAAACTCAACTCACTTGAGTTCTAACTGAAGTCCTGCATGCAAATATTAGTCATCCCATAGGTAACCACGTATTTCCCTCTGGGATCTAGATGTACCACATCCGTAGCTCATCCTGAAGTTCTCCAAGAGAATAAGATCAAGTTTATAGTCCAAATATTATTGTGAGACAATAATATTTGACTTTTCTATTTTTGACAGCCAGTCTAAAAATAGACTTTGATCACTCACACTGTGATCACCCACACTGTGATCACCCACACTGTGATCATCCCTGCTGGGATAAAAAATAGAACTTGCGCCATAATTTGCCTGTGGGCCCACTTAGTGAAGGCGACTCTTTTCACTAAGCTCCATCATCTTGTTGCAATCTCAACAAGCATTTCTTGTTGCACACTTTTCAACACTCCCTCTCAACAAGAAAGGCTTCCTCTAAAACCCGATCTTGTGACTCTGGAATGTTCTCCATGCAACACATCTGGCCGGTCCACTTGTTCTGTCATCAAAGTCTCTGACTGCTATTGCCTTTGTCGACTGAAACTCTGCATCTCTGTGCTCTTTAGTATCTGACTACTCTAGCCTCTTTCACTTTGATCTCTGACTGCATCCGTGCTGCTGCTGGTTCTATCTCCCAGCATTGCATCCGCACTGCACCTCCCAACTGACCTCCCTGTTGGGCTAGAAACATCCTCTGATGTTGAAGCTCTACCTGCTGCTAACAAGTGCTCCCTCTCTGAAATCTGCGCTACTACAACATCTCCATGCATCTCGCACCATTGCACACCTCTATGTGCCACCTAGCACTGTGCAAAACACTTGTGCCTCTCACATTGTTGCAGCCTGCTAGCTATGCGCTTTCCTGGGATTCCCTGCACTGTCGCTCTCTCTACCGCTCCATCCGCATCTGTCTCTACCTAATCAGTGAGTTCCTGCTACTACACATTTGGGGCTCCCGTAGCAAGGTCTCATCCAAGAGGTTGGGTACCTCAAGGATCTCGTCCCTCCTCCTTGGGACAATCAATCCACATCACCCCACCTCCTACCTGGAGGTATGGCTACATGCGATCCCTCAGCCCACCTGGCTCGAAGTTTCCCCCTACTGGAGGTCTCTGGATGAGTAGATGTCTCTACTCAATCTCTTCTCAGCTTCCCCTGTTGTGGTTCCTCCACAACCTCCTGAAGCTGCTGCACCAATCGTGGCTCCTCCACAATTGTCTGAGACTTCTTCTGGCTCTGCATGTTGAAAGGTAACATACCTTCCCTCTCAACCACCAAGTCTCCATCAATTGCCTCGCTGCTCAAGGCTTTGCATGCATCTTGAACCTCAAGAGCATATAGGTTCTTGACCCGTGAACCCTCCTCATGACAACGAAAGCATCGCACTTTCGATTTGTCAACCTTCTTCCCACCACTGGAAGAACTGGATTCGGAAAGAGAACCCTTCTCCTTCCCCTTCTTCACCTTACTCGCTAAGGCACAGTTCTCCTCATCATGCATAGATGAAGAACTGTCTCTGGTGCGCCGTCTAATCTCCTCCTGCATCAAATCTGACCATAGTCGTTCCCAATTTGGCAGTTTCTCCCTTCCATTCACCGAGTCCTGGTAGCTATGCCAACTCTTAGGAAGGTCAAGGAGTGCTAGACTCACCATCCTCATTCGACAGTCACCCCCACACTTCCCAGCTCATCCTGGCATTGGGTGAACTTCGTGAGATACTAGGGCATACTGTCTCCATTCTCACACTGAATGTTTATGAGTTTTATTTCTTGCTTTGGAATTAAATTCGAATTCCACCAGCTCAAAACTCAACCGCTTCTGATCTAGAATTCGTGAGAACAAAGTATTTCTTGTACATAGATCAACTGTATGGGCATTCACCGGATATCTCACCTTCCAAAAGATGGATGAATCCAGAGGCTACCTGGCCTGATCACAGACTCTGCCTGAAGAAATAATATGTAAACACTTTCTGAATAATAGATCCGATGATCAATCCTCGCTTTGATATCCTGTAGAAACTTTTTCTACAAATCAAGCAGCTCTGATACCAGGTAGAAATTTTGAATAATAAACACATATTCAATAGAGATTATCCTGATCATACAATTATAAGCAGAACATGTATAATACATAATCTCCTCCACGTTGATCATCAATTTACAGAAGCAAAAACATTCACAGGCACACATAGAAGCATCAATCAAACTCATTAACACAGTATGTATCCCGAGGAAAGCATCTCGCTAAAAACCCCACACTATCTGTATATTATATTGATTGAATCATGTAATATTACAAAGTATAATGCTTATCACAAGCAATCCAGTACCAGCTCCACGTGTTACACACAATATAGCTCAGATCTGATCTCCAAACCTATTCCACTGCTTGCCTGCCTCTCCAGCTCAATACCTGCTCAAGAACTGATGAGAATGGCTTACCAAACTCGTATTTGACCTGCAAATAATCACTCACACTCTGTTGGATGTGAGCACAGGCTACAATTCTTGGTATTGGCCAATTCATTGGCATACTCAATCCCTCTGATTGTGCAAATCATCATGCACAGCTATAGTCACAACTGATAGCAATCTTATCCTCTAACACCTGTCCCTGCTGAACTGAACATGCACTGACATGCAACTAAGTTAAGTGATGTATTCTATAGTTGCATTATGAGTTAATAACTTGTGAATTAATTAATAACTAATTCACCCAACTCATCTCTAGTCTATTGATCAGTTAGACTAAATACAACTAGTTTAACAAGGCTAAACTGAACACAACTCCATCAACTGCAACTCCAGTCCACTAAACTCTACTCACTTGAGTTCTAACTGAAGTCCTGCATGCAAATATTAGTCATCCCATAGGTAACCATGTATTTCCCTCTGGGATTTGCATGTACCACATCCGTAGCTCATCCTGAAGTTCTCCAAGAGAATAAGATCAAGTTTATAGTCCAAATATTATTGTGAGACAATAATATTTGACTTTTCTATTTTTGACAGCCAGTCTAAAAATAGACTTTGATCACTCACACTGTGATCACCCACACTGTGATCATCCCTGCTGGGATCAAAAATAGAACTTGCGCCATAATTTGCCTGTGGGCCCACTTAGTGAAGGTGACTCTTTTCACTAAGCTCCATCATCTTGTTGCAATCTCAACAAGCATTTCTTGTTGCACACTTTTCAAGTATTAACTTGGTTCAAAGTAATGTTTAAGCATTCAACCATTCCCTGGCCCACCTTTTGTATCTGCACCATTAATTTCTCTCAGGAAGAAAGCATTATTTCCTCTGTAAGCATAAATGACATAGGGACATTTCCATAGGAAATCAAATTTCCCATGTTTACCTTTGTCTTCCCTCCTTGAATTCCACTTGAGCACCTTGTCACCAAGGTAGAAATATTTAGCCTTGGTTCTCTTGTCAAAAATCTTTTTAACCCTTTCCTGCACAACTTGAGACCTGATATAGACCTCTTCTCTGGTTTGTTGTAGATGAATAGTCTAGTTGATTCTTCTTTGGACACTATTTGGTTCAACCTGCAATTCTTGAAGTATCTTCATTACTGGTACTCCTAAAGAGGATGGAAAGACAACTTCCATCCCATACACTAGTTGATAGGGAGAAGTACCAATTAATTTCTTAGTAGTCAATTTGTCTGCCCATAAGGCATTGACTAGCTTTTTATTCCAAGTTTTCTTATTTTCCTCTAGTAACTTCTTGATGATGTTTACCAGGCTTTTGTTTGAGGATTCTACCAGTCCATTACCTTGAGGGTAATAGGTTGTAGAATGGCCCAGGGTGATATGATATTTATTGCAGAAATCTATCATTCTTTTGGATTTAAAGGCTGCTACATTATCAGTAATGAGCTTAGTTGGACATCCAAATCTTGATAGAATATTGGTTTCAAGGAAGGTTATGATAACAATATCTATGGCTTGCCTTGAAGGTATGGCCTCTATCCATTTTGTGAAGTAGTCTGTGGCTGTGAGGATCCATTTGTGCTAGGCAGAGGAGGGTGGGTGAATTTCACCAATGAAGTCTAAACCCCATTGTTGAAAAGGTATTTCTGTAGAGATTGGATTGAGGGGTAAAGGTAAGAGCTTTTTCTTCCCCTCAAAAATTTGACATTTGTGATAGGAGGTCACATATTTTTTGACATCAGCAAACAAGGTAGGCCAGTAGAAACCAACACTAAGGATTTTATCTGCAATGGTCTTTTAGTAAAGGTGTCCTCCATAGTCACCTGCATGAAACTTTTGCAAAACTTTGTTAGATTCTTCTTTTAATAAGCAATTGAGAAGAATACCTTCATGATCTCTCCAAAATAGAGCATTGTCTAATATACAAAATTTCAAGGATTTCATTTTCAAAAGCCTACTTTTAGTTCTAAATAATTCAGGAGGAGCTTGTAAGTTCAGTAAAACATAAATAATATCAGCATATCAAGGTGATTCAATAAAGGCCTAGCTGATTAGTGGAATCGCCATCTCCTCTTCATTATCTATCGTTGCAATAAAGTTTATATCCAAGGCCTGACAGTGCGATTCAACCATGAGCTTGGCTAAACCTTGGCCCTTGATCAACTTAGTAGGTCTGATTTCTATGTCATACTCTAAAATAGTAGCAATACACTTTCCCCTCTTTCGATCAGGACCATCTTGAGTTAGGATGTCTTTGACTACTGAATTTGGAACGTAGGCTACTATATGAGAATATAAGATGTATACCCTAAAGTCCTTAATGGCTTTGACTAAAGCCAATGCTTGTTTTTTCATTATTTTATATTTCAAGGGGGAATCTCTCAGGGCTTTGCGAAAGAAAGCAATGGGTTGTTCATAGCCCTGGTCATTTTTATGCAATAGAACTGCAACAATTGTGTGCTCAGAAGCAAAGGAAAACAAGATGATACCTTTGTCAAATTTAGGACTGATTAACGTAGGTGCTTTAGTCAAGGCTAGTTTAATGTCTTCAAAGGATTTTTTAGCCTCAACAGTCCATTTTATGGTGGAGTCTTTTTTCAGCAACTTGTTTAGTGATCTAATTAATTCTGCTAGATTAGATATAAATCTTCTAAGAAAAATAATTTTTCCTAAGAAAGCTTGTAACTCTTTAATGTTCCCAGGGTGTTGTATTTGCAAGATGGTTTCTATTCTCCCAAGGTTTATTCTTATACCATCTTTTGAAATTATGTGACCTAACAACTTTCCTTTTTCTAACCCAAACAAAGACTTTTCGAGGTTCAAGGATATTTCAAATTTCCTGCATTTAATAGAAACTTGTCTTAGATGATCCAAATGTTGATTGTTAGATTTTGAAAATACAGTAATATCATCCATCTATATCAGAAGGAAGTCATGAATTTATTTTGCAAAGGCTATATCCATAGCCCTCTAGAAAGTGGCTCCTGCATTCATTAGCCCAAAAGGCATTTTCACATACATAAATGTGCCCCAAGGAGTAGTAAAAGCAGCTTTTGGTCGGTCATCAGGATGAACCAAGATTTGATTGTAACTAGAAAACCCATCCTGTAGAAATTTTGAATAATATAACACTTATTCACAAAGATTATCCTGATTATACACTATTTGTGGAATGCATGCATAATACGTAACCTCCTCTATGTTGATCATCAATTTGCGGAATCAAAAACAATCGCATGCGCACATTGAAACATCAATCACACATATCAACACAGTATGTACTAGGGAAAGCATACAGTTGAAAACCCCCAACCATCTGTATTTTATAATGACAGAGAACATGTAACAATACATAGTACAATACTCCTCACAAGTAATCAGTACTATCTCCACCTGCTACACACAAACTAACTCAGATCTTAATCAAGTCACAGGTTCAAATCTCCTCCACTGTTTGCCTGCCTCTACTGCACAATCCAAGTTGAGAATAGGAATGATCCAAGTTCGTTTTCCCTTTGGTTGTAATGCACAATCCTCATTGGCAATCTCAATCAATGATTGTGCAAATCTCATGCACAGCTATAGTCACAACTAATAGTAGTCTCACCCTTTCACCCACCTCTAACACTTGTCTCCACTGAACTGTCCATGCACTGAGTTAACTGATTTATTATTTAGTTGATGTATGAGTTAATAATTAGTGAATTAATTAATAATTATTTCACATCACTCATCACTAGTGTATTTGCAGTTAGACTAAATACAAATAGTTCAACTAAGTTAAACTGAACACAATTCCATCAACTCCTCAATCAACTCCACCAAACTCAATCACTTGAGTTCTAACTAAAGTCCATCATGAAATAGCTCAACTAACCCATAAGAAAATCGTATTTCCTTCTGGCAGTTGCATGTGCCACATCCGTAGCTTGAACTGAAGTGCTGCAAGAGGATGAGATAATGTTTATAGTCCAAATATTATTAAGAGCTAATAGTATTCGACTGTTCTATTTTTAGACTGGCAATATAAAAATAGACTCCACCCATATGTCTAAAAATAGAGGTCCATCTATTTTTACCAACATGACCAATCATCCACAAATAGCATCCTGCAACTCATGGACCATGATCCATATGTGTAAAAATAGACATAGTCTAAAAATAGACTTTGCGCCAAAAATAGCCTGTAGGCCCACTTAGTGAAGGCGACTTCTTTTCACTAAGCTCCATCATCTTGTTGCATTTTCAACACTCCCTCTCAACAAGATATGGATTATCTTCAACCCCTATCCTACCTCTGTGATATTCGAATTTGCTCCTGGTGAGTGCCTTCGTCAAGATATTAGCATCCTGATCCTCCATTGGAATGTATGAAAGTAACATGATTCTCCGCTGCACATAATCTCTGATATGATGGTACCTGATGTCAATGTGCTTGGATATATCATGAAATACTAGATTAGCGAGAGTTTAATGCAACTCTGTTTATCACAATAAATCATAGTAGGCTCCAAGTATGACCCGAACAACCCGACCAGGATCTTCCTCATCCTTATAGCCTCGCATGCAGCCAAACTTGCTGCCATATACTCGGCCTCTGCTAAACTGAGTGCCACGGATCTCTGCTTCCTGTTGTACCAAGAAACTGCTGTCGACCTGATACTGAAGATCCCTCTGGATGTGCTCTTTCTGTCCGTTGGGCTCCCTGCCCAATCTGCATCCGTGAAGCCACATAGCTTCACCTCATCCTCCTGTTTGTACCACAATCCATATCCCGATGTGCCTCTAAGATAAAGAAATACATGCTTTCCTGCCTTCCAGAAGAGCTTGGTTAGCTTAACCATAGCTTGTGAAAGCTGGTTAACAACATAGCATATATCAGGTCATGTATTGACCAGATACATAAGTGACCCCACCAACTGTCGATAAACAGTGGCATCCACTACCTCCGCTGAAGTAGCATCCTCCTTCCTCCAACCTTCAGGAAGAGGAGCATCAACAGGCTTACAGTCATGCATGTTGAACTTCTCCAGTATCTCCCGAGCATACTTACCCTGAGAAACAAATAGTCCATCACCGCGCTACCAAATTTCCAATCCCAGGAAATAATGAAGGAGGCCCAAGTCCTTCATCTCAAACTCTCTAGCAAGATCCTCCTTGCATGAAAGTATCAACAGCTCATCTCCTGTCAAAATCAAATCATCTACATAAAGTACAATGATAAGCAACTTACCCTCCACCACAATCTGGTATAGGTTAGGATCTGCCTCACTCTTGGAGAATCCAAGTCTGGTGAAATAACTATCTATCTGTGTGTACCAAGCATGTGGTGCTTGTTTCAACCCATACAACGCTCTCTTGAGCCTTCGCACATGGGACTCGCTGCTGAAGATCTCGAAACCTTTGGGCTGCTCTATGTACACCTCCTCCTCAATGACTCCGTTGAGGAACGCAGTCTTCACATCCATCTGATGAATGTGCCACCCCATCTGCGCTGAGAGAGCAAGAATCGTCCGTATGGAAGAATACCTTGCGACAGGTGCAAAGGTCTCCTCATAATCGATCCCCTCTATCTGTGAGAAGCCTCGGGCAACAAATCTTGCCTTGTACTTCTCCACACTCCTGTCAGCTGCCTGCTTCACTTTGTAGATCCATCATGAACCCACCACTGATTTCCCCTCCGGTCTTGGGACAATTTCCCATTCACTATTTCTGACAATCGAATCATACTCTTCCACCATGGCATCTACCCATGCGGGATCCTCCATAGCTTCCTCGAAAGAGGATGGCTCAGTCATGACACATTTGCTCACGAGAGCCATGTGTCCAGTGTACCGATGAGGTGACTGTCTCTATCTGCGTTGTGCTGTAGGTGGTCCTACAACCTTCTCTGCATCTTGAGCCAGTCACTCAGCTTCTGTAGTGCACTTTCGCCCTCTAATGGTTGGCGCTGCATGAGTGGTCTCTTCCACTCCATGAACTTCATCTTGTGGCTGATCCATGCCTTGAAGCTCATCCTTAAGAACTAATAGCTCCTCATCTGCATGCAAGTGTGGCTCCCTCTCAAGCAAACACTTCATGGCTTTCTCCTCCTGAAATTTGATATCCCGTCGCACAACAGTCTTGCGACTGTCTGGCACATACACATGATAGTTGTGGGGCATATCAGTGTACCCCAAAAATATACCAACCTCTACGGTCGGCTCCAACTTCTTCCTGGCATCCTTCGTCACATGCATGTAAACAGGAGAACCAAAAATACTCAAATGGGAAATATCAGGCCTCTTACCAAAATAAGCCTCCTCAGGTGTACTCATGCCAAGTATCTTGTGAAGACAATGGTTCTGCACATATACTGCAGTATTGCATGCCTCCGCCCACAAGTGAAGGGGTAGGCCCTGATCATGCAACATCGCCTGTGCAGCACCCACGATCATTCTGTTCTTCCGCTTAGCAACCCCGTTCTGCTGTGGGTTATGGGGAGCTATAAGCTCTCTTCGAATCCCTTCTGCGCTGTAGAAGTCCTTGAACTCGCCAGAGATGAATTCACCACCATTGTCGCTCCTAAGAGCCTTCACCTTCTTCCCCGATTCCTTCTCGACTAGTGCTTTGAACTCACAGAACTTTGAGTATGTCTCGATCTTCTTCTGCATGAAGAAGATCCAGCACTTTTGAGAGAAATCATCAACAAAGATCACATAGTACTTGTGCTTTATTTTCGAAGCTACTGAGAAAGGTCCACACACGTTTGTGTGAATTCTCTCAAGGATCGTCGTGGCATGACTATCCTTCTCGTGAAAGGTGGCTTTCACAAATTTTCCCAAAGTACACCCCTTTCACTGATCTGACTGTGCAAGAGTGCCTTTAGGAAGCCTAGTAGAAATCTGCTGCAGTATCTTCAAGGCTCCATGGTGAAGGTGGCCCAATCTCCGGTGCCACAACTCACCATCATCCCGGCTCAACAATCCTGCTGCCTTGCATGCCATTGTTGCGCAACCATCTACATGAAATTGATAAAGGTTCTTGACTTGAACCCCTATCTTCCGGGTTTCTCCAGTTGTCTTACTGCGCAGGAAAGCCTTTCCCTCACTAGAAACAACATCATATCCCTTGTCTTCTAACATCGCCAAAAAGAAAAGATTCTTCTTCAATCCTGGAACATGCATCACGTCCTTCAATACGAAGGGTTTACCAGACTCCCTCTCAAAGGAAATGGTACCGATATCGGTCGCACTGTATCTACCATCATCGCCCATCTCGATGTGCACTCCAAGATCTTTCTCATCTAGATCAGAAAACAAATCTCGATCTCCTGTCATGTGAAAAGACGCACCACTGTCCAAGAACCATACTGATCCCATCACACTTGATACCAAGCATGCGATCAGTGAAAAATCTAGTTCAAATTACGAGGCTAAGGCCTCTCCCGCTGCAGATCCAACAGCTTGCTTATTTTTCTTCTTCTGCGGACAATTTGTGGCATAATGTCCGTGCTGGTGACAGTGAAAGCACTTCACCTTGGACATGTCCTGCTTCTTGCCTTTCGCACTAGAATGAGAAGCTTTCTTGTTCTTCCCCTTCTTTGCTTTGGTAGCCAAAGTGCAATTTTCTTCATCAGATGCCTTTGCTGAAGATCCGTCCCTGGTATTCCTCCTGATCTCCTCTTGCACAAGATCAGACCAAAGTCTCTCCCATCCTGGCAATTTCTCCCGACCATTGACAGAGTCCTGATAGGAATGCCAACTCTTCGTAAGACTAAGGAGAGCCAAGCTCACCAAGTCCTCATCATCTACAGTCATCCCCACACTTCCCAGCTCATCTCAACATTGGGTGAACTTCGTAAGATACTTGGGCATACTGTCTCCTTTCTCACACTTAATGTTTCTGATTTTATCCTTAAGCGCCAAATTCCTCTAGTCGCTCTTGCTTTGGAATAAATCTGTCAATGCTTTCCACATCAAGTATGGAGAAGCCTTTCCATGCAGGCTAGATACAATGTGATCCTTCACGCCCTCCAACAGAATCCTTCGACACTTTGCTGTCTTCTTTTGCCAAGCCTCAACGTGAGCAGCATCAGTAGGCTTTGGGACCTCAACCTCTATGAACTCCTTCAACCCATTGTCATCTAACACCGCCTCCATCCTGTCTTTCCATGCAATATAATTTGAGCTGCCTTCAAAGGCATACTCCAATCACAATCCGTTGAAAGACATTTCAACTTCGACACCAAGAAAACACTGTTGCAAATTCGAATTCCACCAGCTCAAAACTCAACCGCTTCTGATCTAAAATTCATGAGAACAAAGTATTTCTCATACAGAGATTGACTGTATGGGCTTTTACCGGATATCTCACCTTCCAAAAGAAGGATGAATCCAGAGGCTACCTGGCCCGATTACAAACTCTGCCTGAAGAAATAAAATGTAATCACTTTCTGAATAATAGATCTGATGATCAACTTCACTCTGATACCATGTAGAATTTTTGAATAATATAACACTTATTCACAGAGATTATCCTGGTTATACACTATTTGCGGAATGCATGCATAATACATAACCTCCTCTATATTGATAATCAATTTGCGGAATCAAAAACAATCGCATGCAGACATTGAAACATCAATCGCACATATCAACACAATATGTACTAGGGAAAGCATACAGCTTAAAACCCCCAACTATTTGTATATTATAATGATAGAGAACATGTAACAATACATAGTACAATACTCCTCACAAGTACTCAGTACTATCTCCACCTGCTACACACAAACTAGCTCAGATCTGAATCAAGTCACAAGTTCAAATCTCCTCCACTGTTTCCCTGCCTCTACTGCGCAATCCAAGTTGAGAATAGGAATGATCCAAGTTCTTTTTCCCTTTGGTTGTACTGTGCAATCCTCATTGGAAATCTCAATCAATGATTGTGTAAATCTCATGCACAGCTATAGTCACAACTGATAGTAGTCTCACCCTTTCACCCACCTCTAACACTTGTCCCCCTGAACTGTCCATGCACTGAGTTAACTGATGTATTATTTAGTTGATTTATGAGTTAATAATTAGTGAATTAATTAATAATTAATTCACATCACTCATCACTAGTTTATTTGCAGTTAGACTAAATACAACTAGTTCAACTAAGTCAAACTGAACACAACTCCATCAACTCCTCAATCAACTCCACCAAACTCAATCACTTGTGTTCTAACTAAAGTCCATCATGCAATAGCTCAACTAACCCATAAGAAAAGCGTATTTCCTTCTGGTAGTTGCATGTTCCACATTTGTAGCTCGAACTGAAGTGCTACAAGAGGATGAGATAATGTTTATAGTCCAAATATTATTAAGAGCTAATAATATTCGACTGTTCTATTTTTAGACTGGCAGTCTAAAAATAGACTCCGCCCATATATCTAAAAATAGAGGTCCATCTATTTTTACCAACATGACCAATCATCCACAAATAGCATCTGGTGGGCTCCAGTATTGTAGCAATAATGCTACAACTCCTGGAGCTTCCTATCTCTAATTTTATCAACCCGGTAGTTCGTACAAACTTGGAAGCGACGGTGCTGTATGCACAAGTACTAGCTCTTGTCGCAGTTGTCACTTGGTCAGCTGGCACAAGTCCGCTAGGGCTCAAGCCAACTTCTATATGCTCACAGAAGAAGCTTTATGCATGATGGATGAAAGCTAACTCAAAGGAGACTAGTCTAATTGCAGAAAGAAACTGAAAGCCAACAAAGCATGAAAACCCTAGTAAACCCTAATTTGACTAGCTAGGCCCTTACAATGCAAAACTGTGAATGGAACTACTACCAATAATGCCATTACTTGTAGTGAGCTGAAATACATGCATCTAAGCTATTTTCATCTGAAAAGACATGTTTTTGTATTTTTTCATTAAGTGGTTGGATTTATTGCGATGATGCTTTTGATTAGGGTTTGGTTGTGCAGGAGCGGTTTGAATGGAAGGAAAGCATGGGCAAGGTCAGGATGGCTAGGGGAGGTCCCAGAGGGTCTCTAGCATCAGTCCACAGAAGTCTACCACGTTCGGATGCTCAGCAACCGAGTTTGCAGGCTTCTACAGGAAGTCTGCAGGGGATCCTACAGGAAACTCAGGGATTTCTACAGGAAGTCTGTGCAATTCTACAAGATGTTTGACCGAGGGAGTTTTGGGAGATGGTGAAGTGTTGGAGTGGTGTGGGAGGATAGGTGAGATGGAGATGGAACTGGTGATGGCTTAGGAGCAGAGAATTCAGATGGAGGAAGAGTGCATGCAGTGGGTTGATGGCTGGAAGGATGGGATCAACGAAAGGTTAAGGTAAATGGAGCTATGTGAATCATGGGAGAGCTGGAAGGAAATGAGCTGAGCGGAGGTCGGTTGAGTGGCTTCAGGTGTGGTTGAAAAGATGAAGGAGGTAATGGAATGGTGTGGAGTAGTGTAGATGAAACAAATTTCCCAAGATTGTTACCAAAAACAAGAACTCTTTAACCTATGTTAACTGTGCCATTAAACCTATGAACAGCAATGAAAAACCGAGAAAAGAAACTTGTGCATGGAAGTGGAATGTAGAAGTATGGTTCAATATCAAAAGTGCATGGATGGATCTTCAACGAAAATGACTATGTTGCAGCTTGCATGGAAGTGAGAAGAACTGCGTTTCTTTTTGGTGGTTGATATGGACTGCACCCCAATCCCTAAGCAGAGATGGTAGTGAGCTCTAACAACCTTTTTCTGGAGCTCCAATAAATTACAACGATCCTCTTCTAACCTAAGCAACTGGAAGCAAATTCACCATAAACTAATCCTATTCAATCTCATGAAGAAGACTAAATTAACAAACTGTAAATTCGAATTGCATGTCAAAGTAAAGACTCAAAGTGCTGGAACGAAATGCAAATAACATTACAACACCAAGGAGATCTATTGCTCTCAGGTTGGGCCCTAACCTGAGAGCTATAGCTCCCTTAGAAACTCAGAATGAGATCAAAATCTAACTGCCTTTATTCATAAACAAGAATCTGATGTCATGCCAAAACTGGCTTACAAAAAGAACAAACACCGAGCTATAGCTCGTACTTCCAAATTACAAGAGCAATACAAAAGTTCAAAAAGCTCCTATCCAAGGCTACGGCCTCAGTATTTATGCAAAATGATAGTCCAACAGGTTTCCTTGATTTGTGGAGCTCGGCTGTCCAACTGAAGGTTAAACTGCTGATCCTGTAGAACAGTTATAACTGTTGTTCCTATAGAACGGTTGGCTGCCTCTAAGCTCGGTGGGGAGATTGGTTGGAGCTCGAAGCTATGGTGGGAATTACGAGGAAGGTCCCCAAGACTGTGGACATCCTCTCCTAGAAACCAACAGTGCCACCTCATTGTCTCCTTGTCTCCTTTCTCGTGGTCTTTGCTCCCTTTTAATGCCAAAAACCTGAAATCATCATGTATTAGTCACGTAGATAGAATGCCTACCCTTCTTCCTACAAACAACACGAATAAACCAAGAAATGAATGCATAAGCAATAAAAAATGAATGGTTTGAGCAGAGCAAGTAGGCCAAATGAGCCCAAATTGTACCAAAAATTGGGGCTCAACATCACCCCCCAGCTAAACTATTTCCTCATCCTTGAGCAACTTTGCTCTGGCTCCTCGTCTTTGGCCGAGAACTAGAGCCCGGAGCATGCTTTTCCTTTCCTATTTTTGGCGGCCCTGCCTTTTCTGCCGAGGGTGGTGCTTCTTCCTTTCCTGTTTTTGGCGGCCCTGCCTTTGCTGCCCCTGGTGGTGACGAAGGTGGTGCTTCTTCCCCCTTTCCCATTTCCTTGAGCCGGGCTTCGGAAGGCGATTGGCCTATTTTTCATGTCCAGGAAGTTATTTTCGGGCTTCCCTTCTCGGGGGTGGCTGATGTTTTAGAGGGGGTTCTTGCACTGGGTGAAGTAGGGACATCCCCTAAAATGGTTTGGCTGCTGGGTGGAGGTTGTGGCTTGCCCGTGTTTATCCTCTTGCTTCTCCTGGCTTCAGATGGTAGAGGGGTCTCCCTCTCTCTCTTCTCCTTCGGCTTTGGAGGTGTATTGAGGGCAGCCAGCGCTGCTGCTGCCTCCTTTTCTAGAATACCAGCCTTCTCTTTCTTGCGTTTTACTCTCTCAGAGCTCCTTGTAGAGGGCCCCTCCTTTTCAGATTTCGGGCTTCCTGTCGAAGACCCTGCTTTGCCCACTTCCAGGCCTCCTGTAGAAGATTCTTTCTTTCCCGATTTTGGGCTTCCTATAGAAGACCCGGCTTTAGCCACTCCCGGGCTTCCTGTAGAAGCCCCTGCTTTGGTAATCCTCGGGCTTCCTGTAGAAGGCCCTTTCTCTGTCTTCAGGCTTCCTGTAGGAGCCTGTTTCTTAATGACTTTCGGGCTTCCTGTAGAAGCCCCTTTTTCCAATTTCGGGGTTCCTGTAGAAGCCCTTGTCTCTATCTTCGGGCTTCCTGTAGAAGCCTGTTTCTGCAATTTCGGGCTTCATGTAGAAGCCTTTGTCTCTGTTTTTGGGCTTCCTGTAGAAGCCTGTTTCCCAATGATTTTCGGGCTTCCTGTAGAAGCCTTTGTCTCTGTTTTCGGGCTTCCTGTAGAAGCCGGTTTCTCAATGATCTTCGGGCTTCCTGTAGAAGCCTTTGTCTTTGTTTTCGGGCTTCCTGTAGAAGCCTGTTTCTGCTTTCCTGTAGACACAGGTGTCTCCACCTCTGCTTGCTTGCCTGCCTGAGTTTTGCTTTTTGCTTTGGTTGCAGGTGCTGTTGAGGTACTTGGGCTGACGTGGACCACCTCAACTTTGTCCATTCTGCTCTTCATCCTCTTTTCTCTTGCTGACAAGATAGGTGTGCCACCTTTTTATTTGTCCCCCTTTTCCTCATGCTTCTTCCTTTGCTCTTTCTTTTTTACTGTGGTCGGGGTCTTCTGGCCTTCTTCTCTCTGTTCCTCGGCCACTGCTTCTTGTTCCTCGCTGCTGGAGGAGCCCGTTTCTTCGATCAACATTTTAATGTCTCCATCTTTTGTTAAATTCCGGAAAGATTCCCATGAGAGGGGAACCTTATATGAATGCAGTGCATCCTCCACAAGAAGCTTGATCAACCCATGGTGGGCTATCTGATCTGGTATGCCCTCTTTTAGCTTTGTGGCACACTCCATTAGAGACTGCAATAAGAAATAAGGGATGCTCAGTTTTTGTTCTACAGGAAGATCAATTCGGTGCCTCAATTCAGTGAGCAGCCGAAAGTGATATGCATACACGATGCTAAAACGGCCTTCACAAGTGATATATTTCATGATTTGCAAACTGACTTCATTCCATGGTGGCAACAGGCTCGTTCTTCGCACCCCATTTTTGTCCTCCGAGAATTCTTCCTCAGGTGGAAAGAATTCTTTCTTTGCCTGCTGGCTCAGCTTTCTTTCTTCCTTATCCCACGGCAAACCCATAGGAAGTTCTATGATCCGACTGATATGTTCTGGGGTGAGCTTGAGGCTTAGACCTCTGAAGTTCACTGTGGCCAGTGTCTGGGATTTCGGCTTCAGAGCCTGCAAGAATTCTTCGGCCACTTCATCATCGTACCCCTGCAGCTTATCACAAAAAGACATCCATTGTGCTCTGGTGAAGAGCTCTACCACTGCCGGATTTTCCCTTAATTTGGTTGAATCGGTGGGTTCCCGTCTTATAAACCCACCCGACATGATGAACACGGTTGTTTTAACAAAAGGTGGCAAATGCGAAAGAGATTTGGTCTATTGAGACAGAGCATGCACATAATCCACAAAATTCAACACAGTCTAATTATACCGACATCCTGTAGAACGACAGCATAGGCACAACAAACAACAATTTCACCAATATCTTTATGACGAGACTGTGGACGATGGTCTTGCCACTCTTACTAACTAGTTGCATGAAGAGTTCAGGGTTACCTCTTTAATTGGCCACCTTTTTTCGTGAGGCACCCGCTTCCCTGTAGAAGACTGCGTTCATGTAGAGACTGCGTTCCTGTAGAAACTGTGTTCCTGTAGGAGCAGTGCGCAAATTTCGGGGAGGACTGTAGTTGGCCTGCGCTCGAGGTGTGCTTCACCGGTGTTATAGTAGCCAACAGTTCGGCATATCAAAGTGCAGAGGAGATCAGAATAGCCACCCGAGTTTGAAGTGGTGGTTGATAAATGCATGTGCATGATCTAGCAGATTAGATTTTGAATCGGCGCAATCCGTGGCGCGGGGGGTGAGCTGTCCCCGCCGGACCGTTGGGCGACGTCATCCATCATTCGCCTACGTATTCACCTGTTTCCGCATCCATTCCCACAGATTTTCTGCCGCCTTTTTCTGTTAAACTCATTGCTTCCGACGGGAGTGTTCTCACGTGCGTGCTACTCATTCTCTTTGTCATGGCCGCCACCCAAACATCCAATTACACCATAACTAGCCGACGTGGCCAGTCGACTGGCCATACGGCCGCTCAACCATTCACTTTTACGCTATGCAAACAATTCAAAGTAAAATTCATGTGATTTGATGGAAGGAAGGGTCGAGACACTTACCTGCGTGGCTGCACACGATTTTTCCAGTCTTTGGACGATGGTGAGTGGATCTACCTGCTGCATGCGAACTTACACAGACCTGGAGGCTCGTGGTTACAGGCTGCCGACGATGGAGTGGATGTTTTGGTTGCATGCGCCCGTGTTTCATTGCAGATGGCGGTGCTGTGAATGGTATCCACTCTAGCAGGTTGAACTGTTACAGGATTCCCGCGAGGTGTGTCATAACAGTTCTTCCTCCTTGGGTGCATGCTGCACGACGGAGGATCTGGCCTTTCAATCACGTTCCCGGAGCTTCTGATGCCTATGGTATGAGATCTCAGCACTTGTTTATCTTTGAAAATGGCCTTTCCCGCGAGAACTCATCGATCTACTTTGTTGGTGCAGGGAACTTGGTTGCATGTCGACAAGGATGGTGGAGCAAGGTAACAGCAATGTGCAAGGGTGCCAACAGAGGCTTGCATGCGTCCAAACCAATCCATAGTCGCTAAATCTCCCTTTAAGATGAATTCTGGGCTGTCCCAAACTTCTACAGGAAGTTTCCTGTAGAACACAGAGCTTCCTGTAGAAAGTTCGGGCTTCCTGTAGAAAGTCTGCACTTTCCTGTAGAAAATCCGTGTCTTCCTGTAGAAGGACTGCACCTTCCTGTAGAAAGACTGAAACCATGATAAAATTGCACATACCTTGAAAAAAACATGAGTACCCTTGGAGGAGGTGCTGGTGAGGTCTCTTGACAGCATGATAAGGACCCTTGGCTTTGAGTTGAAGGGCTTCCTCTCCTCCATAGAACATCTGCAACCTGCATGCAATTTTACCAGATTTTGCTTATTGTTTTTTTCTCTTTTTTTTCTTCTTTTTTTTTTTTGAAAGATAACAGGGGCGCCTCAAAGAGGTTTTCACCCGTGCCATCTGCCCTGAGCGCCTCAGAGAGGTTTTCACTCAAGGATCTTTTTCAAACCTTTTCTCTTTTTTTTGAAAGACAATAGGGGCGCCTCAATGAGGTTTTCACCCCTACCACCTGCCTTGGGCGCCTCAGAGAGGTTTTCACCCAAGGATCTTTATTATTTTTTTTTTTTTTTTTTTTTTTTTTTTTTTTTTTTTATATATACCTCAGGGTATGCCAGAAGCAGAGGCAGAACCCCTCTCTAGGACCAATACAGATTTCTCCACAGTTTTGATGAACTCTTGTCTTGAGAGAAGTCTCCTGTAGATCTTCAATCGATGCCCATTGACAAGAATCGGAATGGCTTCCTCATCAATGGTTCGAATGAGGACAGATCCATTGTCATGGCATTTCTCCACTGCATATGGTCCTAGCCATCTGGTTCTCAGCTTCCCCTTGAAATCTTTGTATCTGGAGTCATACAACAAAGCCCAATCTCCCGGCTGAAATTGCTTGTCATGGAGATGTTGGTCATGCCACACCTTTCTCTGAAGTTGAACCACCTCTGAGTGAAGGAGGGCCTGCATTCGGTGCTCATCCAGGCCATTCAGCTGCAGTAGCCTTTCTTGTTGTGCATGGCTAAGATCTAGGTCCAGCTGAGCAGCCATCCTCAAAGTGTTGTATTCAAACTCAATGGATAGCAAAGCTTTCTTCCCATAGACCAGCTCATACGGTGTGAAGCCGGTGGTGGTCTTCCAAGTGGTGTTGTAAGCCCATGTGGCTTCAACCAGGCGATCTGCCCAGTCCTTTCTGCTGCTGCTCACCACCTTAGTCAAGATCCCTTCTAATGCTCGATTGGTGACTTCCACCTGCCCATTTGCTTGAGGGTGATAAGGGGTGGAAGTCCTATGCTTGATTTTGTGATGGGCTAGTAGATCTTCAACCAGGTTGGAGGCGAACTGGCTCCCTTGATCGGTGACCAGCTCTCTTGGATAGCCAAACTTATAGAAGATGTTTTCTCTTAGGAACTCGGCCACCTTTTCTTCTATTGCTGCTTTGATTTCTTTGGTCTCTGCCCACTTTGTCAAATAGTTAGTACACACAATGATGTAAGTCCTTTGCCTCGAAGAGGGGTTGATTGGGCCCACAAAGTCCATGCCCCACTTCTCAAATGGCTCAAGAGTCACTTGAGGTTGGAGAGGCATCTCATCCCTTTGGGTCGGTTTCCCCATTCTTTGGCATTGGTCACACTGACTGACATATCTTCTGACATCTTGATGAAGTGTGGGCCAATAGTAGCCTGCCTGCAGGATTTTAAAGGCAGTTCTCTTTGCTGCAAAATGTCCTCCACAAGGCCCATCATGACAAGTGAGGAGGATATCAAAGACTTCCTCCTCCCTTACACAACGCCTTAAGATCTGATCGGGGCCAAGCTTGAATAGATTGCCCCCGATCTAAGTAAATGAGGCACTTTTTCTGATGATTCTGCTCTTCTCTCTGGAAGATAAGTGTGGAGGGAACTGTGCTGAAACCAGATAGTTTGCTATATCAGCAAACCATGGAGAGAGTACTGAAATAGCAAACAGATTTTCATCGGGCATCTGGTCATCCACTGTTCCATCCTCATCTGCAGACAAATCCAATCTAGATAAAAAGTCAGCAACAACATTTTCTCTACCTGGTTTGTCAACAATGGTCAAATCAAACTGCTGCAATAAAAGTAACCATCTAATAATACGAGCATTCACATCTGGTTTATTCATTAAATATCTGATTGCAGCATGGTCAGTATGTACAAAGGTCTGGTAACCAGTAATATAATGTCGGAACTTGTTCAGTGCATGGACCACAACCAAGAATTCTTTCTCGGTTACAGTGTAATTCAGCTCAGCTTTGGACAAGTTTTTGCTAACAAAATAAATGGCATATGGAAGTTTTTGCTCAACTTGTCCTAAAGCTGCACCTATGGCTTTGTTCGAGGCATCAGTGTGGATGTGGAAAGGTAGGGCCCAGTTTGGACCTCTCAGGATTGGGGCTGACACCAACTTGTCCTTCAATTCATTTAAAGCCCTCTGACAATCGTCAGTCCAATTAAACTCCACATCTTTTGCCAACAGGCCAAACAATGGCGAGGCTAGCTTGCTAAAATCTTTAATGAATCTCCAGTAGTATCCTGCTAATCCCAAGAAACTCCAGACATCCCTTACCTTTTGAGGAGGTGGAACCCTCTTGATGAGAGCAATTTTGTTAGGATCCACCTGCAACCCTTGGCAAGAAATGGTATGGCCTAGCACGGTCCCTTCAGTCATTAGGAATTCACATTTTTCGGGACTAAGGGACAAGTTCATCTCGGTGCATTTGGTTAGGACTTTTCCCAGGTTGGACAATGCTTCCTGGAAGTTGGCCCCATAAGGAGTAAAGTCATCCATATAGATTTCTACCGCATCATGGACCAGCTCCGAGAAGATGCTCAAGACAGCTCTCTAGAAGGTAGCAGGAGCATTGCATAGCCCAAAGGGAAGGACTCGGTAGGAAAAGGTACCCCAAGGACAAGTGAAGGTGGTCTTATCTTGGTCTTCCGGGCTGATTTGGATTTGGTTGTACCCGCTAAACCCATCCAGGAAAGAGAAGAACTTCTTTCCTGCCAGTCCATCCAACACTTGATCTATGAAAGGTAGAGGGAAATGGTCCTTCTTGGTAGCTTTGTTCAGTTCTCGGTAGTCCACACAGATTCTCCATTTCCCATTTTTCTTGGGAACCAACACTAGAGGGGACACCCATTCACTATCTGAGATGGGGTAGATGAACCCGGCATCCAACAGTTTTTGCAATTCTTCCTTGACAATGTCCTTAAGGGCTGGATTCATTCTCCTTTGAGGTTGCCTGACCGGTTTACAATCCTCTTTGATGTATATATGATGGGTATAGACCGAAGGATGGACTCCTTTCATTTCCTTATAGCTCCAAGCAAAAGCATCTAGGTGGTTGGCCAACAGACTACACAGCTCCTTTTCCTGGGAAGGAGATAGGGAGGAGCTGATCTTCAATGCTTTCTCAGGGCCAAACTCCACATTCTTGACTCTGGGAGTAATGGGGTTGGTTGTACAAAGATCCACTAAGGTGCTGGCTTGGGCATCCTCCACCAATTTCTCTAAGGGTAGTGCACTGGAAGGTGGATTCTGGATCAAGGTCTCGATCAAGTCATCCTCGGTTGGGGGGTCTCTCCTAGTGGTATCTAAGGTGCACAGAGGTGCTGAGTACACCTCGTCTTCTTCTCCTTCTTCCAACCAGAGTGGTAAGTCATGCTTTAAGGAGGGTTGGGCAGGAGGGTATAGGACTAGCTGCTTGGACATGGGACCATTTTTGATGGTCATGTTTCCTGCACGACAACTTATGTAAGCATCTGCAGTAGCTAACCAAAGCCTTCCCAAAATGAGAGGATATCCAGTAAGCTTGGCCTTTGGTTGCAGAACCAGGAAGTCTGCAGGGTATTCCCAAGAGTCAATAGAGACCAAGACATCCTCCACAATCCCTTCGGGAGTCACGGTGGAGCGATCTGCTAATTGCAGTACTGTCGAGGTCTTCCTCAAGGAACCCTGAAGGTTAAGTTTAAGCATGGTATCCCTGGTCATCACATTAATGGCAGCCCCCAGATCAATCAAGGTGTGAGGTATAATGGTGCCATTGATGTGAACATCTACTACAGGACTTCCAGGATCTAGGTACTTTGGGCAGATGACTTGTCCTAACATAAGGTCAGACAGTTGTCCTATGACATTGATAGTTGAAGCATCTTTCTTCTGTCTGCCTGGGTGTTTGAAACACTTCTCCTTAACCAGTTTGTTGTATATTGGCACATCCTCGATGGCTTGGAGAAGTGGTATTTTTACACACAACTGCTTGAGCTCACCCAGAAGCTCATACTCCTCTGGGTTGGGTTGTGTGGTGGCTGTTAGTCTCTTAGGAAAGGGTGGAATAACCTTCGGTTCACTTTCATGTTTATCTTCCTCATCCTCTGGGGGAGGAGGTTGGCGATCTGGTAGAGTCTTTCCAGATCGAAGATTGATCTCCTGGATCTCCACAGCATAGGTAGGGCATGAGGTTTCTCTAGTGTATACCTGCTGGGCCTGTCTATTGTTGGGGTTCGGGTTCAGTTGAGCAGGCATTTGAGGTTGCCTTGGAGGAGCAGTAGGTAATGGCTGAGGTTGAACTGGTGGTGGAGGCAAGATGGCAGGAGGAGTGTTGTATTGGGGCCTCCACCCCGACTGAGGTGCATTCCATTGAGGCTGTGGCTGGGCATGTGAGTGATATGAATGAGAAGTAGGTTGAGTGGGGTACTGAGGTGGATAAGACCATGGAGGAGGCATGGACCATGAAGGATGAGCAGGGGGACCCCAGGAAGGCATAGGAGTCGATTGGTTGGGGCTGTAATAAGCTTGAGATGCCCCTTGCATCCCCTGCTGATAAGGTCTAGATCCTTGTGGCCTCCTTTGGTTGAGGTAATAGAGAGGTTTAGTGGGAGCTTCTGTCCCTTGGTACATGGCTTTAAACCCAGGTAAGGTTGGACACTGATTTGTGGGATGGTCCTCCTCACAAACAAAACACACTTCAACCGAATGCAATGGACATTCGTTCTTAGGGTGTCTCCTTGTGCACCTAGGAAAGAAGACAGCCAAGGCTCTCTCAGCTTCTTCTTTCTTTTGCTGAATCCTGAATGTGTCAAGCTGCATGGCAATGGTCTGTCTCACCTCACTCTTAAGATCTTCTAATTGATTTGTAAGCTCATGTTTAGACAAAGGGACACTAGTTGAGAGGTGGTTTCCTCTACCTCGTTTCCGAGCTGCCCTGGAGTGGTTTCTAAACACAGTCTTGATGTCCTCATAAGGCAGTTGGTAAATGTCCCCCCCAGCTAACATGTGAAGGGTATCTAAGAGGTCTTCAGGGACTCCTCGGAGCAGGACCAACTTGAGGGATTCAGGGTCAAGTGTGCATGTCGTGGCGGAAAAAGTCGTTTGTGCGGACACAACTGACCTCCCTAGGAGTCTAAACTCTCTAGCGACAAACAAGACAAAATGGAGCGATCTTTCTCTAAATACACCTTTTAAAACATGAAAACTACAAGTGTTTAGGCTTACCTTTTTCCAAAACGCTGTTGTTGTAGTCCGTCCTTGCCGATCCGGATGAGCTCCTCCTTCACATCAATTCCTGCAACCACAAACAATCAAACAATTACCAAGCACTTGCATCTCATATAATAAAACATATATTCAACATGCAGACCAAGGAACACATGAAATAACTCATTAACACAAGCTATTGAGAAAAATGAACCAGTTTGTATTAATAACGAAACAAAGAAACTCTTACAACCTGGCCTTGGTGTTGTGCAAGTTCCTCCCAGGGTCCATCAAGGGTTTTCCTCTACTTTGACAAAGCTCACCCACTTCCAAGTAGAATCAAGCAAAGACAATCTCTCCTCACAAGGTTCTAAATGGGAGTCCTAATTCCTGTAGCATTTACCCAAAGAAAATGTATAGCTTCAACCTCCTCTCCCTCTGGCTCAATGCCTTTATTTATAGTGCTGTAAAGAGGTTATTCAGGTCCACCATCAATGGGATAATCCCCCTCTTTGGGTGGGATAGCTCCCTTATTGATGGGATAAGTTCCTCCTTAATAGGGATACATGAACCAACTGGAGGCGCATCCATTTCATCAAACCGACCTCTAGAAAGTTCTAGAAGTAACCACAAGTAACTTTTTTAAGATGAAACTTGCGCATTTTGCCTTTTACAGAAGGACGCACCTGTCCCTTAACATACAGAGCGTCCAAGGACGCAGCCTTTGTGAACATTGTGAGCGTCCCCGCAGGTAAGGCTTGAGAGAACCTGCGTCCCCAGAGATAAACACATTTTTTACAAGACTTTCTCTCTTTTTTGAGTTTGAGATGGATAGCAGAGGCATAAGACTTGCCTAAGAGGGTAGCATGACTGTTGATTGAGCCATACTAACTGTAAATAGTCATGGTGACATTTTTTAGTGTAACAGATTGCCCCCTAAAGTGCGAAGCCTGGAATAGATTAGGGTTTTGTAATTCTAGGAAGGGTGAAGCGCTTTATCATTTCAAGGATTGTCTTGTGGATGACCTGGTTGGAACCTGCAATTTTCAACACAAAATACATGTATAAGATTATATCATCACTGAGGTAGGCATTCCCATACTCAGATTCAAAACTTTAACTAATGGACTAACTACTCTGATACAGGAATGATCTTGCAGTACATCATTTTTTATAGACTTTTGTAGACACAGTATGGACGCAGCCATCTGTTTATGATTAGTCTACATAGATAATGAATACAAAACTCCTCGCAGCCTGGATGGTAGAAACTAGATCCAGGGTCTTCACTTCTACTTCCCGAATTGGTACGATTCTAGCCATGTGATTAAATGATTTGATGTCGAACATGTTAGAAACCACTTGATTACCAGTCGATGATGTAAACTGTTAACAAGAGTGAGAGAGACCACCAGTAATGTCAATGGTTCTCAAAGTACCAAGCACAACCCGTGAAATGTGAATAGATGTTTTGATGTCGAACACTTCACGGAATCCTTTGATCGAAAGTCAATGATGTAAACTGACGTCAAAGGCGAGAAACCTGCCATTGATGCATGCAGACTTCAAGGTACTGTCGATTCCTAAGTCATCTTTCTAGATAATGTGTCGATGTCGATAGAAAGCGACCCGTTGCAGGCAAGCCCGCAACACGAAATCATTGTTCAAGTTGAAGAAATGTTTCTGTAAGGACTGACTCAGGGATGGTCAAATGGATGACAAGTATTTTGCAGATGAAAGTTTTGCTTGCAGACCTCTTGAACACATAACGACACGACAGATGGCTTGGTGACGAATAACTCAAAGTTAATCCCCGGAACCCGGTTAAAGACTTTCAAAGTGGTTTGATCAACTGTGAGGTAAAAGATTTCCCAACCCAGGTGAATGAAAAAGTGTCGTGTTCAAGAGTGGTAATAAAGTTTCTTTTGAGACAAAAGGTAACAAACAGGTTCATTTTTCTCTCTTTTCCCCCACCATTTCTGGCAAGTACCTCTTTATTTTTAACAAGCTTGAGGAGGATAACATATGCTTGATTATAAGCTCATCCTTCGGACGAGTCCAACCTAGTTTAAATTCGAACCCTAGGAAGGAGTGGTTCGTTCTTGTTTGTAATTGAACAGGTCCTCTACTGTAAAAGTTTAACGAGCCCAGTATAGGAGAAACTCGGCGTTTTTCAATTTTAGAGAGTCTGAAAAAACTAAAGGAGACCCCACGTTGAACTTTTTCGTACATTTGTGTCCCTCAAGCCCGAAAAAGTATAAAATAATACCTGGGGGAACCGCTTGATCTTGCGACCAAGGAGTACTTTCATAATAGTGTCGTTGACCTGAAAAGTAAAAAGCGATCAAGGACACGTCGTTTTATTTCCTTATCGAGTTTGAAACGACAAAAACCTGACAATCTTTTCCTGATTTTGCGGTCAGAAAAGAGCTAAAAGGGGACCGTCTTTTAATTCTGTTTTAACGAGTGTAAAAGAAACGCTCGGCGATCTTTTCATGTTTTAGGAGTCAGAAAAGGGCTTAAAAGATGACTCTGATATTTTTGTTTGTGAAAAATGACAATTTCCCTTGAAATCCCTTTGTCCTGCACAAAAGCAACACATTACTCATACCTGTTTAAAATAGGCAAAAATACATCGAAAAATATCTTTTCATGGTAAAAAATGAACTAATTCATCCAAAAAACCTATAAAAAGACCTTTTACCATGTCATTTTTACCGTTTGACTGTTGAGGTTGAAAAAGGAGCTTTTGACAAGAAACTTCCCGTGGTCGCTGCGGAAAATCCGACCGTCGGAATCGAACGCCGTCTTATCCAGGTATTTTACACATCCTACTCTGCATTTCTATCCGTTTAGAATTAATTTTTAGGTCTTAGTTTCATTTTTTAGGGGGGTTTTGGTTTTGGAATGCGCCTCTCGGCGGACGCGGGTGCCCTTCGGGTGACCCGCGTCCCCCGACTTTTTCCTATACAGGAAAATGGTCGGAAGACGCAGTCTGCCTTCAGGCCAGCCGCGTCCGGGCGCCCTGTGCTGTAAAGGCGGGGTGCGTCTTCCGTGAAACGCGCATTTCAAAACCCCAACCCCTCAAAAAACTATCTAAAAATCCCCAAATCAATTTCTAATGACTATTTCTGGTGTGCAGGGCATTAACCATGTTAGATTGGAGAGAAAGAGAGCATGTAGAGGATGATGAAGTTGCAATAAATCATCAACCTTCCCTGGATGCCCTAAGAGCATGCGGGTTATACAAATACTGGACCATACCGGGCATGAGGGGCCAGGTAAGATTCTTGGAATGGCTGGTTGAGCGATGGAACGTTCAAGAACAATGCTTTTACATAGGAGGGCACCAGCTCGAGATAGAGCCCTCGGATGTATACTTTCTCACTGGCTTGCCGAACAGAGGCGAGCAACTCAGTCTTGCGGGGACTAGGCCGGGTGGCCAATCCCTTGATAGTCTCCGCGACGAGTGGTGCACACCTGGGGCTCACCATTCGAAAGGCATAGAGATAAAACACATCACTCTGCGTGAACTCAAAGTCATAGCGTTCACGGTTACCAGAATTTGCGGCGCGGCCGCTTTACACATTGCTTCCGGATCCCAAATGCGGATGGCAATTGACTGTTACCAAGGCACCATTTTCAACTGGTGTGAAGCTGTGTCGGCTCATATGAAGAGCCAACTGACCAAGGCAAAGAACGGACGACTAAAGACTTTTGGATATGGGCCTCTAGTCGTGAGCTTTGCCTTGGAGAGAGTTCCAATGCTGATCCCTCAGAAACTCACTGTTGATATCTTGGGTCCTCGGGAGCCAAAGCTGATACGATGGGTTGCGGTGATGGCCCGGCATCCTGACGAGGGCACGGCGGTGGTTCGATTCTCAGATAGTTACTTTCACTGGTTAGAGGACCAGGTTTTTTCGATACAGGACTTTCCGTATGCCGGAGTGGATTTTAGAGGTGATCCGGACATGGTTCTTCCACCGGGAGAACAATGGGATGACAGAGGTACTTTATTTTTCACAAGTTTTCTAATTATGTATTTTTTTTATTTTTCATATATATCGTCTCAAAACTAACAGTAAAATTTTTAAAATGCAGATGTTGGTCCACAGCGTCCAGCCAACCTCCGGCCTTTTGATAGACTACATCCAGCTGCACCGGTACCGGCCCCACAGGACGCGGCTGCAGAAGTACTAGCTGAGTTGGAGCATGATCTAGAGCGTCTCACGGCAGATATACCTGAGACTACTATGGACGACATTCCTACCAGGCTTCAACGCTTCGTAGTCGCGGTCCCTGGACCGTTTGGAAGATTTTTGCGTAAGGTAGCCCGCGCAGTGGTGTCATACAGAGAGCACCACCAGTGATTGACTAGTCACTTTTGTAGTCACATGTGACATTTTGACTTTTTGTACTATCATTTTGCCGATCATAAGGTGTTTTCAACCTATGATCGAAGACGATGTATATATTTTTTGACACACTTCTATCTATATATATCACTATTACCGGCTTATCCTGTTTAACATATGTGATGAAATGTTTTTAAATTTACTTGCATGATTATCGTAAATGTCTGTCCAACATTCGAGAAGCAATTGCATCTGCTAATGTATTCAAAGACGTTGGAATATGTTGATATTCAATGTAATCAAATTCACGTTCCAAGAGACGCACTCTCAAAAACAACCTTAATAACACAGGATTTCTAATGGCATAAACTCTATTAAGCTATAATACAACAAGTTCAGAATCTAACCTCACTATCAAACGTCGAATTCCAAATGAAATAGATTCGGATAATAATTCGATCACTGCACTGTATTCTGCAATGTTGTTTGTTGTTTGACCGAGGCTTACCCCATGCATAGAAACTAACTCGTCAGAGGGCGAATAGATAACCCAAGCTGCGGAAGAGATATTCCGTGTACTACGACAAGCACCATCAGCAAATCCAATGTATGTTTGGAGAGGCGTCGACATCTGCAATATCAAGAGTAAAACCAAGATAAGCCAGAATAACGACGAAAAACCACACTCTCTAAGCTAAGCACACTGACTAAACTAACACACTTGCTAGCTAGAAAGAAAATCTAACCTATCTAAAAATTTCTCCATACCCATCATTTAAGCATAATACCTCTTTAGGTAAAGTCCATTTCTGGGTTTACCCAAAGAGTCCCCATCAAAGTCAACTAGCTCATAAGCCCTTTTTGCTAGCTTTCGCTTTACAATGTAGGGCCCATGCCACATGGGAACGAATTTTCCGGCACCTAGCTTATCGTTAGCTTGATCATATAATAGTACTAGGTCTCCTTCCGAAAAACTTCGAGGGGTTACATTTCTATCATACTGAGCTTTCATTCGTTTCGCGTGAGTCTCGATTGCCAATGTAGCGTCACGTCGAGTCTCATCTAATTTAGCCAAGTACAATAAACGTTTCTCCTCTTCGGAAGTAGCTGGAAGTAATTCGACAGCCATTTGAAGTGATGGGATTTCGCATTCAATGGGTAACACAGCTTCCAAGCCATAAACTAGCTGGAAAGGAGTGAACCCTGTTGAATTTTTCACTGAGGTTTGGTATGCCCATAGCGCTGAAAATAACATGTTGTGCCAATTCGACCGATGAACACCAATGGTTCGTCGGATCATGATAACTAGAACTTTGTTGATAGACTCAACCAAACCGTTGGCTTGCGGATAATAAGGAGTAGAGCTATCGTGGCGCAAACCAAGCTGGCTTGTAAGCTCAGTCATCATGACGTTTCGAAAATGGCTCCCATGGTCAGTAATGATTGCTTGTGGGACACCAAACCTAGTTATGATATGATTGAATACGAAAACTGTAGTTGTTTTGCCGCTTGCGTCAAATGTAGGCATCGCCTCGGCCCACTTAGTAAAATAATCAACCGCAAGGATGATATACGCATGCCCCCCGGCCGAGTGAGGGTTACAAGTAATAAAGTCGATACCCCATTTGGCGAATGGACCAACGGCAATTATAGGGTGGAGAGGAGCAGGTGGAGCGCGCATCTTGCGATCAAAAACTTGACAGTTGTGGCATTTCCTGACGGCAATGATACAATCCTTAAACATAGACGGCCAGAAATAGCCAGCGCGCAACACCTTCTGAGCTGTGGCATACCCAGACATATGACCACCACATGCTCCAGAGTGACAATCATTCAAAACCCTCTCAGCCTCTTCGTGAGTTAAACAACGTCGAAAAACTAAGTCTGCCCCCCGGCGATAAAGTGTATCTCCAATAATTTTGTATGGCTGGGATTGAAACCGAATTTTTCGACGTTCCGCTTTGGAAGCTTCAGGTCGAAAGGTTTGGGTTTGGAGATAGATGATTATATCCCCGTACCACGGATCTACAGTACTGATAAGAAACAAAGATTCGTCCGCAATGGACTCTTCTGCCACAGTCTCTGTGTCAGCACTCGGGAAATCACACATCAATTCCGCGAAAACTAAGGATTTCTTAGACTTGGACTTCTCGAACTCCAAGTCGAACTCTTGCAGGATAACGATCCATTTAGAGTACTTGCCCCCTAGCAATTGTTTTGTCAAAATGTAAATCATAGGGTTGCAATCCGAAATAACTGTAGTTTTACGGAGAAGAATGTAGTGACGAAAACGCTGGACAGCTTGAACGGCTGCCAGGGCCAATTTCTCCACGTGGCGGAAAAAGTCGTTTGTGCGGACACAACTGACCTCCCTAGGAGTCTAAACTCTCTAGCGACAAACAAGACAAAATGGAGCGATCTTTCTCTAAATACACCTTTTAAAACATGAAAACTACAAGTGTTTAGGCTTACCTTATTCCAAAACGTTGTTGTTGTAGTCCGTCCTTGCCGATCCGGATGAGCTCCTCCTTCACATCAATTCCTGCAACCACAAACAATCAAACAATTACCAAGCACTTGCATCTCATATAATAAAACATATATTCAACATGCAGACCAAGGAACACATGAAATAACTCATTAACACAAGCTATTGAGAAAAATGAACCAGTTTGTATTAATAACGAAACAAAGAAACTCTTACAACCTGGCCTTGGTGTTGTGCAAGTTCCTCCCAGGGTCCATCAAGGGTTTTCCTCTACTTTGACAAAGCTCACCCACTTCCAAGTAGAATCAAGCAAAGACAATCTCTCCTCACAAGGTTCTAAATGGGAGTCCTAATTCCTGCAGCATTTACCCAAAGAAAATGTATAGCTTCAACCTCCTCTCCCTCTGGCTCAATGCCTTTATTTATAGTGCTATAAAGAGGTTATTCAGGTCCACCATCAATGGGATAATCCCCCTCTTTGGGTGGGATAGCTCCCTTATTGATGGGATAAGTTCCTCCTTAATAGGGATACATGAACCAACTGGAGGCGCATCCATTTCATCAAACCGACCTCTAGAAAGTTCTAGAAGTAACCACAAGTAACTTTTTTAAGATGAAACTTACGCATTTTGCCTTTTACAGAAGGACGCACCTGTCCCTTAACATACAGAGCGTCCAAGGATGCAGCCTTTGTGAACATTGTGAGCGTCCCCGCAGGTAAGGCTTGAGAGAACCTGCGTCCCCAGAGATAAACACATTTTTTACAAGACTTTCTCTCTTTTTTGAGTTTGAGATGGATAGCAGAGGCATAAGACTTGCCTAAGAGGGTAGCATGACTGTTGATTGAGCCATACTAACTGTAAATAGTCATGGTGACATTTTTTAGTGTAACAGTGCACCTGGCCCGCTTATAGCTTAGTTGGAACCTCTCCTCATAATCCTCTAAGGACTCATCATTTCCCATGGTCATCCGAAAGATTTCCCCCTTTGTTTCCTTGGACCTACAGTAATCCCGGTACTTAGTGTTGAAAGCTTGCTGCATCTGAGCCCAAGTGGTGATACTATTCCCAGGTAAGCCCATGAACCAGTGTAATGCTGCATCCTTAAGAGTGGAAGGGAAAAGTTTCAGCTTTTGCTCATCTTCAGTATAGTCATAGGTTCTACAAAGGACAGCAAACTCAAACAGGAAGGTATCCAGATCTTCAGTGGTCAGCCCATGGAAGTGAGGTAAGGCGGAGGGGCTAATGTTCTTCATTTTCATCTCTCCATTGGTCTCTCGGATGGGGAAGGCACCTTCTATTCTCTCATCTTCTCTTCTATTGTCAGCCATAGCTTCAGATGGAGTGGTCTCTAACTCTTCTTCTACTATAGGATCTTTGTATATCTCAGGATGTTCACCTATAGGTTCTTCTGGGTCACTGTCACCAAAGAAGAGAGAAGGGTGACTCAGTGATGTGGTGGGGGTGTTTGGTAGGAATTTGCCTGATCTATCTCGGTTCCTACGAGGCATGAAATGGAAAAGACTTTCTTTTTCTTTTGATTGTTTTTGCTTTGCTTTTCTTTTGGTACCTGCAAAACTGAGACAGATTGATCTACAACTAACTATGAAAGATGCAGAATTAAACTGAAAGCAGGAAAGAACTAATCTACTTTGCTCAAATGAAATTGCAAGAATGGAAATGCTAGTTTACGCTTGCAGAAAGGAAATGCTAATCTATGAAAGCAGGAAATGTCTATGCTACTTTTGCAGAATGGAAATGAAGTAAACTACTTAGCAGAAGGCAAGAGTAAGAAAGTAGAAGAAAAGCAACAATTACTAATACTCTGACGCTTCCCCGGCAACGACGCCAAAAAGATGGTGGGCTCCAGTATTGTAGCAATAATGCTACAACTCCTGGAGCTTCCTATCTCTAATTTTATCAACCCGGTAGTTCGTACAAACTTGGAAGCGACGGTGCTGTATGCACAAGTACTAGCTCTTGTCGCAGCTGTTACTTGGTCAGCTGGCACAAGTCCGCTAGGGCTCAAGTCAACTTCTATATGCTCACAGAAGAAGCTTTATGCATGATGGACGAAAGCTAACTCAAAGGAGACTAGTCTAATTGCAGAAAGAAACTGAAAGCCAACAAAGCATGAAAACCCTAGTAAACCCTAATTTGACTAGCTAGGCCCTTACAATGCAAAACTATGAATGGAACTACTACCAATAATGCCATTACTTGTAGTGAGCTGAAATACATGCATCTAAGCTATTTGCATCTGAAAAGACATGTTTTTGTATTTTTTCATTAAGTGGTTGGATTTATTGTGATGATGCTTTTGATTAGGGTTTGGTTGTGCAGGAGCGGTTTGAATGGAAGGAAAGCATGGGCAAGGTTAGGATGGCTAGGGGAGGTCCTAGAGGGTCTCTAGCATCAGTCCACAGAAGTCTACCACGTTCGGATGCTCAACAACCGAGTTTGCAGGCTTCTACAGGAAGTCTGCAGGGGATCCTACAGGAAACTCAGGGATTTCTACAGGAAGTCTGTGCAATTCTACAGGATGTTTGACCGAGGGAGTTTTGGGAGATGGTGAAGTGTTGGAGTGGTGTGGGAGGATAGGTGAGATGGAGATGGAACTGGTGATGGCTTAGGAGCAGAGAAGTCAGATGGAGGAAGAGTGCATGCAGTGGGTTGATGGCTGGAAGGATGGGATCAACGAAAGGTTAAGGTAAATGGAGCTATGTGAATAATGGGAGAGCTGGAAGGAAATGAGCTGAGCAGAGGTCGGTTGAGTGGCTTCAGGTGTGGTTGAAAAGACGAGGGAGGTAATGGAATGGTGTGGAGCAGTGTAGATGAAACAAATTTCCCAAGATTGTCACCAAAAACGAGAACTCTTTAACCTATGTTAACTGTGCCATTAAACCTATGAACAGCAATGAAAAACCGAGAAAAGAAACTCGTGCATGGAAGTGGAATGTAGAAGTATGGTTCAATATCAAAAGTGCATGGATGGATCTTCAACGAAAATGACTATGTTGCAGCTTGCATGGAAGTGAGAAGAACTACGTTTCTTTTTGGTGGTTGATATGGACTGCACCCCAATCCCTAAGCAGAGATGGCAGTGAGCTCTAACAACCTTTTTCTGGAGCTCCAATAAATTATAACGATCCTCTTCTAACCTAAGCAACTAGAAGCAAATTCACCATAAACTAATCCTATTCAATCTCATGAAGAAGACTAAATTAACAAACTGTAAATTCGAATTGCATGTCAAAGTAAAGACTCAAAGTGCTGGAACGAAATGCAAATAACATTACAACACCGAGGAGATCTATTGCTCTCAGGTTGGGCCCTAACCTGAGAGCTATAGCTCCCTTAGAAACTCAGAATGAGATCAAAATCTGACTGCCTTTATTCATAAACAAGAATCTGATGTCATGCCAAAACTGGCTTACAAAAAGAACAAACATTGAGCTGTAGCTCGTACTTCCAAATTACAAGAGCAATACAAAAGTTCAAAAAGATCCTATCCAAGGCTACGGCCTCAGTATTTATGCAAAATGATAGTCCAATAGGTTTCCTTGATTTGTGGAGCCCGGCTGTCCAACTGAAGGTTAAACTACTGATCCTGTAGAACAGTTATAACTGCTGTTCCTGTAGAACAGTTGGCTGCCTCTAAGCTCGGTGGGGAGATTGGTTGGAGCTCGGAGCTATGGTGGGAATTACGAGGAAGGTCCCCAAGACTGTGGACATCCTCTCCTAGAAACCAGCAGTGCCACCTCATTGTCTCCTTGTCTCCTTTCTCGTGGTCTTTGCTCCCTTTTAATGCCAAAAACCTGAAATCATCATGTATTAGTCACGTAGATAGAATGCCTACCCTTCTTCCTACAAACAACACGAATAAATCAAGAAATGAATGCATAAGAAATAAAAAATGAATGGTTTGAGCAGAGCAAGTAGGCCAAATGAGCCCAAATTGTACCAAAAATTGGGGCTCATCAGCATCTTGCAACTCACAGATCATGATCCATATGTCTAAAAGTAGACTTTGGGCCAAAAATAGCCTGCGGGCCCACTTAGTGAAGGCGACTTCTTTTCACTAAGCTCCATCATCTTGTTGCATTTTCAACACATCCAACAATGAGATTCTGGTTTATCCAAATACTCTCTATAAAATGTGGTCCATTTTGGGGAGAGGCTAATTGTCTTTTAGTGACACTTTGATGAGATTTCTGAGACCCACATAGAGTCTTATCTCACCAGTTTTATTTCTAGTTGGCACCAAGTTTGAGACCCAATCGGAAAATCTGATTGGTGCAATTATTTTGGCATCATACATCCTCTGAATTTCTTTTTCAGTTGCAGGTAATAAGACAGGATTAATCCTTCTAAGTTTTTGTTTGAAAGGCTTTCGATTTTCCTTAATAGGAATTGTGTGCTAGATGATGTTGGTGTCATAGGATTTGAGGTCCTCATAACTCCAAGCAAAGACATCCTAAAATTATTTCAACAACTCAATGTATTTCACTTTTTCAGTTGGGGTAATGATTTTGAAAGTTTGATCAGTTTATGATTTTCATTGGTGCCTATATCACATTCCTCTATATCAGATATTGAAGGTTCCATTTTAGGTTTCCTAGGAACATCATTTGAATCAAATAAATATTCTAGAGCGGTTAATCCCTTTGGTAAGAAATTATCCTTAAGATTAATTACTTCGGTTTCTTCAATAATTATTTCATCAATCTCAATTTTCTCTAGGTTATCTACATCTAACTTGGTAAACTTAGTTGGGTTGAATTTATTCATCTCATCACCTTCTATCTCATTTATTTCTACCTCACCCTTAGTGTCAGGATCTATTGATGTATCAGTATCTATATTGTTATTTACAAACTCTTCTTCTGAAAGTAAAAGGTTATTTATTTGTTTGTCATTAGAAAGTATTTTCTAGTTCTTCAAATTATTTGGAATTGTAGGTTTGTGCCTAACTTCAGCAGTGTATTGATGGTTAGGTTGGAAGGGTAATTTACAGGTGCTAGCAAACATTGCTAAACTATGGGCTTGCATATTGTGTTTTCTAGGGATTACTGCAAGCTTTGTTTCTAGGAAAGTGTTAAGTATTTCTATGATAGTTCCCCTATAACAACTTAATCTAGGGTCCTTTGTCATATATACAACATCTATCTATTTTATAATTAGTTTAGAGTCTCCCATGACAGAAACTCTTTTAGTTCCTAGATTCCTAACTAATGTAAGACCTAAAATTAATGCTTCATACTCGGCCATATTATTGGTACATCAAAAATTAAATCTATATGCATGGCCTTTTGAGTGATTATTTTCCAAATTATATATCCACACTCTTGCTCCTACTCCTAACCTATTGATTGACCCATCAAATTCTAGATGCCATAATATCTCATGCTCATAATTTTCACTATCTGGTGCAACAAACTTTTCATCACTTATAGCAATTTGACCATCTAGTTCATTGAAAAGTTCTGTAGTTTGGCTAGCTTTATTTTGTGTAGAAATTGCAATTTCTTTTGGTTTTGTGTTAATACTATCTGCAATTTATTCTTGTGTTTGATCAGCATTATACATGATAAAAGAATTGATATCTGAGTGTATGGAGTATATGGGAAAGTTTTTAGGCTGTTCCTGACTACTTACCATATATTTCATTAAGCTTTCTCAGTATAGTTTCTTAGGTTGTCCAAAACAGAGATTGTTTCATATGACATATCTAGTCGTAAGGATCCCTAAAGTTTGGTTCCCCATGATCTGGATAACAACATGCCATACTTTGGTGGAATGTCAACAACTACACTATCCATAAGGATGCTTTTGGGAGGATATTGGACTAGAGTGACACACGGGTCTTTAATCAATCCTAGACAGTGTACCTGACTAGAGTCAAATCTGAATAAGTCTTTGAAGACCTTGTAATGTCTAGGTTTAATTTCTCCATCACTGATTTGGGCATTAAATTGTGAGAGGCCCAAGAATCCAACATTGCATTGTGTAGAATTTTTTCATGGATACTAAGGCTGATGTAAAAAGGTGGAAGTCCTCCTTCTAATGGTTTGCAATTAACATTTAGACCAAATATGAGTTTTGGTTGGTCATCAAACAAGTTGACTGAATCTTCATTTTCAGCAATGTTTAAGGTATAGTTTATCTGTGATTTGTAAGTTTCATTCTTGATTAGTTATGTTAAAGGAACTGAAATCTTTAACATTGCTATCTCTGCTTCTAGATTGAATGGCAAAGAGATTTTTTGTATTTGAGGGTTTTGAATTTTTGCAACAGAGACTTGAGTAGGCTTGTCTTCTTTTCCTTTATTGGGGACCTCCTTAGGTGGACTTTCAAATTTGATGTTTTGAGCTTTGTCCATTGGTTCCTTAGGTGGAATTGAGGTGGATGGCAGATCAATAGAAGGTTGATCAGAGGTTATGTCTACAATTGTGGGGCCAAAAGGTTTTAGGTTTTCCCTAGGGAGAATTTGGAGGATTTTTGAAACAGGGGCTTCTTTTATAAGAAGAGCTTCGGCGTAAATCACATATAGAAAGACCTTTGTCGACGCGTTTCGAGCCAGCAAGTGTGGCTCATCGTCAGGAGAAGTTGAAGAAACAGATCCAGCCTTGCGTGTTATCACTCAGAATTTTCTCTAGAAGTTATTAGAAGAAATAAAATGACCGAGATAACCACAACCCAACTTTTGGGCATAGGCTCTAGCTAACTTAGTCTAAAAGAGGGTTCTCTCTATACGATTTAGCTTTGTTTGCTAGGATTTCAAGCTAGTTATGAATGTTCAGGGGGTTTTTTGATTTGTATTGAAGATTGGATGGTGGGATCCTTAAAATAGATGGATAGAATGATGTCTTTAGACCATTGGGCTATGGAGTCAACAAAAGGGTGGCCTGACTAGATCAACTCACGAAAGGGAATGTTCAGAGGGAAAGCTAGCAGAGTAAAGTGCAGGTCTTTGGGACAGGAGGGTGAAATAGTTTTAAACAGGGTGAGAGAGCAATTAAGAATTCTCAGACCGGGACTTAAACGAGGAACAAAGAGTAATCAGAAACAAATGGCAATTAAGAATCCTTTACTATAAATTATAAAGAGATGACCTAAACTAAGGAGTAATTAAGAATTCCTTAACTTAGATATCATTAGAAAACATTTATATGCCTAACTGTTAAAACATAGTGTACTTAAACAAATTTTGAGATAATACTCCAATTAAAACATTTAGATTCAGATATACATTGTGGAAAAACTTTAAGAAAGATAATAACAACGTAAGAAAATACTTGTCTGCACTTCGCTCAACACATGAATCCTGTGAAATATCTTGTCTTTATTCATCAATCTAGCTTGTTGGCCCAGTCAGCGATACAATAGCTTTACAGTCTTTTGATCAAGAAGTCTATAGAAATGTCTAAGAATCCACACCAAAATACTTCGAATTGTGAAGTATTTATACAAAATTTTATTACAAAATATCCCAAACTAACTTGAGATTTAATCTGGGAAATAAAAATATATTCTTGCTAGAAGGTAGAGATAGCTATTGAACTGCTTCATGCTGTCCCTAGTATTTTGGTGTTGCTGGCCTTTATAGTTGGGTTTCTAGCCTTTTATATTGCCTTTTTGTTTGGTTTTCTACACTGGAAGCCGCATTCACTTTCGGCTTTTATCTAATACATTTTGACACCGATACTCTTTAATCTTACTGACCTGCCTTGACCCTTTGACCTTGTTGACTGTACATTAACTTTTTTACTACATTTTGCTATAGTAAATTAGTCAATTTTTCCCATAATTTAGCATCAGGTAACTTGATTTTCAACATCCTCCTATATATCTCATCTGCCTCAGTGTACTTAGAAAAAGTAGGCCTAGTGATGAATAGGTGTTTCACCACATGATGGAGGACAAATAGGTTGTCAAATGTCTGGTAAAGAACTTTACCTGTTGGCAATTCCTTTATCGATGATGTACTGGCATGTTCTTTAGCTAGCTCTCTGATTTTGTTGTCATAATCTTGTTGTGTCATGAGCTTGTCATTTATGACCAAGGGACTGGGTAACCCTTTCTCTCTCAAAATTTGAAATTTGGCCATAAATCTATCAACTGCTATTTGCATATTTTGACACTTGTCCTCCAAGTTTAACATTAAGTTTCTCTTGGAAAGGACCTTTCTTACCTCCAAAATTGTTTATGTCCTATCTTCTATATCCAATTCCTGAAGTTCATATTTGTTTTTATTGTTGAGGAAGTGGATAAGTCTGGTAGCATCTTCAGGCATGTCTCCTAATTCTTCCTTGAATTTTTGTATAGCTTCTGTAGTTATCTTTATCAGATCTATCTATTCAAAAATCACTTGAATGGATGGCCAAATATCATTGACAGAGAATGATATTTTCACATAGTAGTTCCTTGGCTTTCCCAAGGGTTTCCTTTAGTGTTAGATATTTCTCCATGGCCTTTAATATTTCATTCATTCTGGCATCTTTCTACACTTCTTCCTTGTGCATGATCTTGGCAAGCTTGCAATCTGTTTCTAAGCTTGTCACCTTTTCTTTCAGTTTGTTCCTTTCTGTAGCCTGAATAGACATTTCCTCCATGGCTTTGACTAACTTTGCTGCTTCTTCACTTGATGCACCTATTGCTAACGTAGAATCTATTGAAACTGGTTGTGTTGTAGGCATGGGAGCTGTGGGAGCCAATGAGGCTGCCAATGTTGAAGGGACTGTTGTTGAGACCGTTGGGATGACATTTGCAGACGTAGTGGAAATATCACTTTTCTTCAATTGAATTAAAGTGTCCAATTATTTCTCTATCTCCTTTAACTGATCATTAAGTTTTAGGACCAAGTCCATCAACTCTTCATGTCTAGTTTGGCTCTCTAAGACCTCCTGTGTTTGGGGATGTTGCAGCTGAGGTATCTTCAATTGTTTTTCAGTGCAACAATGTCATCATTTTTCTTCTTTATCAGTTATTTAGTGGCTTTGATAGCTTTGGGATAATGTCCCTATTCAATCACTAAGTCTTCCAAAGACTTGATTTTAGTATCCTTGGTCTATGAGGAGGCCTTCTCTAATTGATATTGAACTGAGATATCGCTCAATGAATTCTATAACTGATGAGCAGCTATGGCTTTACCTGTGAGGGTGCAGTATATAATCTCTCCAGCCTACTTATGCAATTCAATCAATGGGATGAATATACCTTTCCAATACCTGAAAATCAATCTTTTTATAGTCTGTTGATGTCCTTGGTTGTTGTGCAGTTGGTTTTATAAAGGACATCTGTAGTTTTCCTTCTTTGATTTCCAAAGTAGACATCGACCTGGTATGATTAGTAGGTGTCAGTTTGAGATACTGAGAATATGTTTGGGCCTTTAGTTTCTCATTTCTCATCTTGATCTCTTTATATCTATCTTTTATATCCTTATCCTTATCAGCAGGCCCACTGAATGACGATACTTCTACACTTAGTGCCTTTCCAAAATTTGGGTTTGTGATGTGGATGGCCCTTGTGTTTCCTCGGATGGAGCTATGCTTTTACTTCTATCTAGCTTAGTATCAGTTATTTATACTAAGCCTTATGTGTCTTCCTACTCTGACACAGGATTTAGCCTAGGTCTTTTTCTCTCACTAGTCTCATATTGTATATTTGATGTGCCCATTCCTGAACTTGAGGGTTCCTCCCTGGTCCTTTTGGGGTTCTTTTCCTCATTCTGATGAGTCTTCATGATAGGAGGGGTGTTCATGGCTTCTTCTTGCTATTTAGGTACCTGTAGAAATGAGCTCTCATCAAACTATCTTTTTAAGTCACATAAGGCATTCTCTACATCTACCTTTGTACTGTATCTATCTACAAGAGTATTTTCCACCCACTCAGATTGATTGGCATATCTTTCTATCTCTGGTATGGGGTGGTGAATATAGGGTCCCAAATTGACCTTCTTTCTCAATTTGGTCATAAATTCTTGAGGGTCATACCTCCACATGAAACTATTTTGGAACTTCATTTGCTGCAAAATTTGGTCTACCTCCTCCTCTGCCTCTCTACAATTGCAGATGAAGGGGCCTAATTTTTTTTTTACTTTGAATTGTGATCTTTTCTTGGTTGAGACAAAATTTATCTCATCAGAGTTCATTATTTTTCTATAGTACTCTGGAGCAAATAACCTCATGGGGAGGTATTTGGGTAGTTTATATGGTGCAAGCTGGCAACCATAAATTCTTATCTCTGTGTGGTTTTGGTAAAGTTACCAATCTCCCACTTTGTTTTGTTTAGACAACTGGAGGACCCTTTTGATCTTTGGACCTATCCTGGGTGGAGAGCTTCCTGTTAGCATAGTCACGATTGGATGAAAAAAAGAATCTATGAAATTTGAATAGGTATATGGTGACTCAAACTTATGGAACAGTGGGGTCCAAAAAATGACAGACCTGGGTTGGCCTTTGTTATCCAGCTTCTGAAGGGCAAAAGGAAATCTATCCAATTGAGAGTATAGGAACATATGGTAGAGGACAAATGAGTATTTAAACCCTCTCTCATTGTGCATCCTAGTGAACTATTCATGCATTCTCTCAGCTATGAACTCAGCATAGTTGTACAAAACAATAGGAGGCTATCCTGGGGTATAAATTGACATGAAGGCTAGGACAAGTTCATCAACATATTCATCAGTGGTGCGGCCATGAATACATGATATCATGGTGATTGTTAGCCTCCTGTTGCAACAGGCGTTCATCTTTCATGATTGACAGTTGAAAGTGCCAAATATGTCATACTTTGCATGCTGCAATTCTCCATATTTCCAAAAGCGGCCAAAGAAGAGGCCATGAAAGTGTGCCAGTCTAAATGCCACTGTTGTATTCCAATTTTGATGAGTTATTCCGTTTTGAAGAATTTTCTGTTAAGGGAAGGCCAAACAGCTTAATCTTGGCTTCCCTAGGTTTCAATTTCTTGTTCTAGAATGTAGAGATTGAAAATCTGTTCAAACAGTTTAATCTTGGCAGATTTGTAGATAGGTAGAGAAACAAATGAGCCCAACTGCTTAATCTAGGCCCTCGGAAGAAATAAGTGTAGATTTAGATAGGAGGACAACAAAAAGAAAAAAGGATAATCAGGGTCTGCAAGTCCAAGTGCACCCATGCAAAAAGAGGAAAAAATGTTAGGTAAGTAGTTTGGGTAAGTAGTTTTGTGGTTGCAAAATCAAGCTAGGTGATCCATTTCATGCTTTTTAATGCTATAACTATTCAGATCACAGGTATAATGCAATTCCCCTTTGGAAGAGCTCAAGCAAGGCATGTCTAATTCCCCTTTCTTCTAAATCCCCAAATCACTCACTAACATCCCCTTGAGGACCTTGGGATCTGCCCAACCAGTCCTGTTATTACTTCACTTTTGTAAAATACCAACTCAAGCTTTGACTTTCTTCAGTGAAAAGAAGCCACATTTCTGGTGTAAAATCATGTCTCCACAGTCCATTCACTTCCTATGTCTAAGTTTCAACTCACAAACTTAGCCTCTCCCCTACACTTCACCTCACAAAATTCATACTAACTCCTAACTCTACTATCTAGCTCCCTAGATCATCTCCTTATCCCCTATTACACAAAAAACTATATAAAAACCCCAAAAATATTATATATTCCCCCCTATAGCACTATAGCTATGTACGTACAGTTCTGGGATATAATAGTCCACCTGGGACTATTATGAACCCATCCGTGTCATAACTCTGGGATTGGTATAAACCTCTGGTTAGGCCAATAACCTATATCCACCCCTTTACCCATAAAACCTTATATTCCTACCCATCCATAGTCATTTTCTCAAAGTTAATGTTTAAATGTTTTATTAAACATTAAATTATCGTTTCCCCCACTTAAAACTAACCCATAAAACCCACATTTCCAAAGTTTTTGGACCCCCCCCCCCCGTCGCGCATTTTTGATTAAATGAAACGGGCGGGTCTAGTCCCTAAACTCCCGCTACCTCACCTACCCTGCCAGTCGTCCGATGGCCAGCGCCCGAGATCAATGGTGGGCGGGTGTTTTCATACGCCGATCCGTCGGAGGTTAACGTCCGGCGGATGGGCGGTTTCCCTGTTGTACCCCCGCCACGTGTCAGCCTCCCGGTGTGTTCGGAGGCCCCTCCCCCAATACCGCCTGTGCCGAAAGGTGGTGCAGGGAAAAGCGGATATCGCCTTCCGCCCTCTTACGTCAGCACCACGTCATCATGATGTCATCATCCTACGTCGGCCTCCTGCCACCGTGTCCTTGCCACGTCATTGCCACGGATGCCCGGAATGAAAAACCGAGGCAGTTTTTGATGCGCGATTAGCGCTAAGTGCTAATCGCGCATCGCTAAGTGAAATAGGCCAAAATGGAAGCCCTCTCATGGCGCGTCTACCAGCAGGGCCCGAAATTCACAAATTCACAGGAATTTCTTCACATAGGTTTGGAAAAGGGGCAAAGACAGTTCTAAAGGTAAACAGAGGACCGAGCAGTAGCCATAAAATGTCGATGGGACAGTTTAAAGCAGTCAGAAGACAACAAGGAGCCCAGGTTCAGTGAAAGTGTATCAGAGGAAGCGGTGAAGATTATCAGTTAGTATTTTTGGTGGAAATTCGTATTTCCAAAGCAGGCAGACATTGAAGGCCCCCAAGAAATGTCAAAGAAAGCGGTGAATCTATTTCAAAACTCTCAAATCATAGTTAATGCACCTCAAAACCACTCAAGGGGAGGGGATCAAAACCCAAAGCACAGTTATGACCAAATGATCAGCATAGAGCCATAACGACAACACATTAACTATTTTTGATACAGCTGCCCCCAGCGCAGCTCGAAGATATTTTCTTGCATTTATTTCAGGCATATGTTAGGTTAAAGACACTTATTACATCAGATCTGTCTCAGATCTGATTCTTGTAGATATTTTTCTTATAAAACCACCCTAATTTACTGTTTAGAGGGTTGGTTGGTTGATTTGCTCCACTAGAGACTCGCTCTGTATACTTGATGTTTTCATTAATCAAAGACTGTTGAAAAGCTTGGAGGATGGAGTGTCTGCAGTGCTATTAATGTTTTGAAGAATGAATGTGGAATTCTTGTGCTGCAACACGACTCAATAAGTGATTTCTACCTCTGTTTTCCACTGATATATGCTCATATCATACATATGTCACCATCTAAATAGCAGATAAAAAGATTAGCTTAGAACTTGCTTGATTGCACTCTATGCTCAATTTCTGCTGTTTCTTTATGTTTTCCTCTGAATTGGTAATGAATATGAATTCCCTTTGGCTCATATTTCTCCTAATTCACCCATGTTTGATAGTTATCTAGGGATTCTTTACTGCTCCTAGATCGAGCTCATTCACCTTCCCTCCGTTAAGCTGAAAGAGAGATTCTCAATTGCCTCTCATTCCTTAGCCTTCAATCCATCTCCATTTAGCTTGAAAGTTGTTTCATGTGTAGCTATCTTGCTCCATTTTCCTCTTGTGACCAAGAAAACGCACCAGCAGTCCTACTCCTTGACTCCAAGCCCAATGGTTCGAAACTCTCATGTTATACCTACCTCTCTACTTAGAAGCATCATCCTTCCCACCAAAACTTAAACAAAACCCCTTGAACTCAATAACTAGCCTAAAATCATCATCAACAAAGCTAAATCATAAAGAGAGAGCCCTCTTTGATTGCAGGTGGGCTAGAACCTGCAGTCCAAAGATTGGTTTGTGGTTACCTCGGCCGTATTCCCTTGGGAGTCAAAGGGAACAACCTGAGTGATAACATAATGGCGACTCCACTGGGGACCCAAAGAATTTTCTGATTGCTGTATATTCCTTAAAACTACAGATGAAGCTTGTATGTCAACCAGGGAGCCTTTGAAACTGTTCTTGCTTTGCATTTATAGGAGTAAATAAAAGTTGCCTCAGTCAATATTCATGCTAGTTTTAAGTCATAGATAGCTATTCCAAAATTTTATCAGTCCCTTGCTAATTCTAAAAACATTCACAGAAAATACCAAAAAAAGTCCAGAATCTGGCTCCCAAAAGGAACTCATGTTATACAAGGTCAAATCCAGACCCAAATCCCCAGCTATTTTTGAAAATCCCAATTTAATCCCAAGGAACCTCAGGAAGCTAGAGCGAAGAGAAGATTTTGCTGATTCTAGTCCTGAAATAGTCCAACCAAGCTGTGTTCCAACCCCTGTCAAAGTTTTATTTCGTTCAACCCCTACTTCCCCTTGTTCATCATCCACCTCTCAAAGCACTCCTTCCACACCTCCATTCACTGCACATACTCCCATTACCACTATTATTACCGCTGTTCCTGTCGTTCCATTAATCCCTGCTATTCCACTTATCCCTGTGAATATGGCGAATAGATATGCTCCATTACAATTGCCTGCTAATCCAGGGGCTATTCCTCAAGATTACCAAACTAAAATCACATATTTCGATGGTACTGGTTCTTGCACAAGCCTTTAGCATACTAAGAAAATGCAAGACTATTTTGAGAACTACGAGATTGATGATGATAGTGTGAGAATGAAGATTTTTGTCCAAAGTTTGACAGGTGATGTCAGGACTTGGTTTAGAGCACTCACAACCAATTCCATAGCAGACCCAGAAGCTTTATACCAGTCATTTATCAATAGATGGGAGAAAAATAAAGACCCCTTGCACATATTATTTGAATATGACACCTTCAAAAGAGGCCCTCAAGAGTCTGTCTTGGACTATTGTGCAAGATTCAATAATGTTTATAATGCAATACCACATAACTTAAGACCTCCACCTGATCTTGCTTTGTATAAATTCCCTGATGGTTTTGATACTGACATGGCTTATCAGTTAAGGAAAAGAGCCCCTCAAACCCTTGCAGACATGCAAAATGTTGTTGTTAGCGTAGAGGCAAATCTAATTGCCAAAAGAAACAGAGCTAGAACTGAGAGAAGAACCACCTTTAAGGAAGAACCCTCAGCCTTAGACCAAAAGCTGGATGCTATTATCAGTGGCATGCACAGGCTGGGAGACAGAGTAGAGAGTGTTGAGAGGAAATCATCATGGGAAGGACAACAACCTAATACCATAAGGAACCAAAATTTCCGGAAAACTTAGAACACAAATGCTGGTAGGTCTAGCCCAGACCATGATGTAAGGCCTCCTTTTCATGAAAATTATACTGAAGCATCTACATCTAGTGAGCCCACAGAGGACACTCACATGAACTTGGTGGATTTGAAGGCTGAGCAAAATTTTTTTCTAACCCAAGCAGACCAAGATGAGCATGATTTTAATCAATTTCAAACTAAGTCTGGTGAGCCTTTTGATTTTAAGCAAGGTTATGATTCAGCTGTTTATGAGGTCCAAAAACAGTATAAGCTGAGGACAAGAACCATAGATGTGCCCGAAAAGGTTAAACCAAGTGATACCAAACAGCCTAAGAAGATCAAAGAAAAGGCTGCCCTCACAGAAAATGCTGATAAAACAGTTCCAAATCCAAAGGATGTCACCATAGAGGATGTCACAGATATGCAGCCCTCTAATGATCACCCTCTGCCACCTTCTTCCTCAAAAGAAGATTTGAACAGCTATCCTAAAAAACCTTCCAAATCAGAAATAGTTCAAGAAATCAACGAAGAACAAGAAAAAACCACTGAAAGTGCAATTGAAAAGGGAAAATCTGCCAGTCACAATACTAAATCACAGTCAAAAAAACCTTCTGATTTAGAGGGAGAAATAGGTAAACTGAAGATATCCATCCCTTTATCTGAACTTGCCAAACATGATATCTATAGGCAGCAAATCAAAAGATCGTTGCAAATGCCAGAAAATAGGGATGATGTGAATGTATTAGATGATCAACCAGAGCTCCTTTTCGGTCCTGAAGTCAATGGTAAAACATGACATGGAGTTGTGTTACCATTCTATGTTAGTTTGCACATTCATGATAAAGTATTGCATAATGCTATGTTTGACTCAGGTGCCTCACACAACCTTATGCCCAAAGCTGTAATGGAGAAACTAAACCTTGATGTTACAAGACCCTACAAAGACTTATTTTCCTTTGACTCAAGTCAAGTCAAGTGTTTAGGCTTAATCAAAGACTTATGTGTCTCCTTAGTCCAATACCCAAACAAGACAATCCTCATGGATGTTCGTTGCTGACATTCCACCAAAGTATGGCATGCTATTGTCAAGATCTTGGGGAGCAAACTTCCAAGGATCTCTCCAACTAGACCTTTCTTATGCCACTATATCTGTCTTTGGGCAACCAAAGAGACTGTACAGAGAAACACTGATGAAATATGTGGTAACTAGTGAGGACAAGCCCCAAAATTTTCCTATTTATTCAATCCATTCTGATATGGATTCTTTTATTTTATTTAATGAGGAAACAAGTCCTCCCACTGATGATAAGCCGTTGGCTTTAGAACTGGACACGCACATCAATGAAGAATCGGTTGCCCATACTAATGAAACTGTCAAAACAATCAAGGCAACCAGCATACAACAAGAACCTCCCCAATTAGAAAATTCAAATCTGCCCACTGCAAGAATGACTGAAACTCTTGATATTAACCACAAGCAAGAAATCACATGGTATTTAGATTTTGATGGCTCTGTCAACAAGTTAGGAGCAGGGGCAGGTGTATGGATTCACAATACACACAACAATCATGCAGAAGGCCATGCCTACAAACTAAACTTCAAATGCACTGACAACATGGCAAAGTATGAGGCTCTCCTTTTAGGCCTTAAACTGCTCAAAACTCTAAGAGCTGCAAAAGTATCCATTCTAGGTGACTCATATTTAGTCATACAACAAATGAAAGGCAACTTTGTTACTAATGACAATAGAATGAGGGCCTATAGGACTGCTACCACTAATATACTCAATGCATTCACTGAATCCAAGCTTGCCAAGATCTCAAGAGATCATAACATTCATGCACACAGCCTAGCCACTTTTGCTAGTACATGCAAGCTTCCCTTTGAGCCAAATCACCATTTCACTGCTGAGATAAAACATAGGCCTGCTATCCCAAATAATGGTAAAGATTGGCAAGTGTTCAAAAATTATGCCCAGATTAACAATTTCCTCACTCTTGAGCATGAGTTTTCAAATATTAACATTGACATGGATGCTATGACGGATGAACAACAGCAAACAAATGAAAATCAGCAGGCTGTAACAGCCGTAACAGCCAAACACATGCTCAACCCAGCTGTTTTTGACAATGCAAACATAGAAGAGCTGAAACAGATGCATTTGGAGGAAATAGCCGAAATAGAGGCCGAGATCGTTGATATAAAAGATAACTTTCTCCCTGCTGGCCTCACTCCGTTGGAAGATATGTTTGATGCAAATGATGTTCCCAAAAAGCCAAAAATGCAGCCCTTAAATGCTGCTATAGAAGAACACAACATTGGGACAACAGAGAAGCCCAAAATGGTCACACTATCTCAATCCTTGCCACACGATCAAAAGCCCAAATATGTTGATTTGTTTAAAGAATTACAAGATGTATTTTCTTGGAGTTATGAGGACTTGAAGTCCTATGACACCTCAGTGATCCAACACACCATTCCCTTAAAACCAAATCAAAAGCCCTTCAAACAGAAATTAAGGAGATTCAATCCTATGCTTCTCCCTTTGATTGAAAAGGAAGTACAAAGAATGTTTGAAGCAGGTATCATAGCACCCATCAGATTTTCTGAATGGGTATCCAATCTTGTTCCCACAAGAAAGAAGACAGGTGAGATTAGGCTATGTGTAGATCTAAGAAATTTAAACCAAGTCTCCCTAAAAGACCACTACCCATTTCCAAAAATGGACCACATCCTACAAAGAGTAGTGGGGTCATCTAGAATCTCTTTGCTAGATGGATTTTCAGGTTTTAATCAAATACTGGTTCACCCGGATGACCAAGACAAGACAACCTTTACCACACCGTGGGGAACATTTAAATATGTGAAGATGCCTTTCGGACTTAAAAACATTGGTGCTACCTTTCAAAGGGCCATGGACATTGCATTTTCCAAGGAAATCCATGATTTCTTGGTTGTCTATCTTGATGACCTTACCCCTTTCTCCAAATCTGACCAAGAGCACCTCAAACACCTAAGGCAAATATTCATAACATGTAGGAAATATGGCATTTCGTTGAACCCCAAGAAGTCTCTCTTTGGCCTTGAAGAAGGTAAATTTCTAGGCCATACCATCTCAAAAGATGGAGTTAGAATTGGTCCTGAACGAATTCAAGCCATCCTTCAAATCCCATTTCCAAGAAACATAAAAGAGTTGCAAGCATTCCTTGGAAAGATCAATTTCCTAAGGAGATTTATCCCAAATCTAACTGAGCTGATAAGACTGTTAAGCAACATGTTAAAAAAGGATGCCAAGATAAAATGGTCTCTTGAAACCAAGCAAGCCTTTGAGAGTATCAAATCTGCCTTAACCCAAGCTCCAGTCCTCACAAATCCTCAATTTGATAGGGACTTCATCATATTCTCCTTTGCATCTGAGCACACCATAGCTGTTGTCCTTTTTCAAAAGGATGATCAAGGAGTTGAAAAGCCAATTGAATTTTTCAGTCGAGCCTTAAGAGATGCCCCTTTGAAGTACCAAATCATGGAGAAGCAGGCCTATGCCCTTGTTAAAGCAATCAAAGATTTCCGAGTTTACATTTTATATTCACATGTGATTGCCTATGTCCCAAATACTGTTGTAAAAGACATATTAACCCAAGAGGGGTCAGAAGGCAAAAGAGGCAAGTGGATTGCTAACATCCTTGAGTATGACATAGAAATAAAACCAACCAAGCTCATAAAGGGACAAGGTTTAGCCAAACTGATGTCCGAAACAAACTTCCAAACCTTAGACATTAACCAACTGGACAATGAATAGGAGCTGGGGACTCCACAGATCAGTGAAACCTTTTTGCAATCCCCATGGTATGCTGATATATGCTTTGTATTATTAAACTTGTTTGCTCCCCCAGGATTGTCCAGAACCAAGAAAATATTTTTAAAGATGAAAGCTTCAAAGTTTTGTGTCATAGATGGTGCTTTATTTTGGAAAAATCATGAAGGAATACTGCTTAATTGTTTAACCATGAATGAAACTAACAATGTCATGAAATAATTCCATGCAGGGTGTTAGAGTCGGTCTTGAGCCCTCCATCAGCGATCAAAACTCTTTGCATTTGCATAAGTAGGTGTCTCATCAGTGTCAATTTTTGCATCCCATTAGGCATGCCATAACCCTGATGGAGGAGCTGGTGTGTTTATACCCCTCTTGGCATTGTTGGATCAGGTCATTTCAGTCATTAAGCTCTTTCAAGCTTGTCTTGTCATGTTTTGAGGTCAAATTCCTAGGTCTAGGGTTTTGGTCAAATATGTTTACAAGGTCATGTTTCTGAAGGTCAATAAGTGCTCAGCAAGCCAGAGGGATGATTGTAAAGATGTTTCTTCGAAATTTTTTATCTTGTACAATTAATTTTCACCTTGGATTTAAAAACTCTGTTTTTAAAGCCAAGGTCATTTTTCAAATTTTTGTAAAAAGTGATGAAATTTCAAAAGACTTCAGCGGACAGCATGTAACCCTGGTCCCCTTGCCAAGATCCCTCAAATCATCTCCCTGCAAAAAGAATCAAGCCAAAGCACTAAATGAGTCAATTTCAGGACAAAGGAAACCAAAAAGTCAGTTTTATAAAGTGTCAAAGAGAAACATTAGAAAGTGGGTTTGAGCATGAAATTTATTCAAATGAAACCTATAAAGACCCAATCTCCCTCCTTTTACTCTCATTGTGCATCCAAGACACTTGCAAGAGAGTTTGGGCGAGTGATTGAGTGAAAGGAGTGAAAGTTGAGCGAATTCGGGCGTTTGACAGGCGCGCGACCCGTCAGGCCAGGCGCGCGACCCGTCAGAGGGGTTCCCACAGTTCAGTTTTATAACGGGCGCGACCCGTCAGGCGCGCACGACCCGTTGGGTGAGGCGCGCGACCCGTCAGCGACCTTCCTTCCAAACTTCTTGCAAATTTGTTCAAGCACCCTCCAAATCATCAAATTGCTTGAGGTAGGTTCTCCAAACTTGGAAATGATTGCTGGTTATGTTTGAAAGACATCATGAATGTGTTTAAAGATCAAATTGTGCAAGAGAAAAAGCTCCATATGGCTGTATGTTAAATTTGTAAAAATTTGCTAGGGTTTTATGCTGTTTCAATGGTTTTTTCCCTTGTAATCATTTTTCCTTATTCCCATTTCATTTTCCTTGTATTTCTATGTAAATTTCCCTTTTAAATTAGTAAAGAAAATAAACCCTACCCTTTTTCCCTAAAAAATAAAAAATCAAGCCCTAACCCTACCCCACATAATACCCATGTAAACACATGTATTTAATGATGCATATACAGTGATATTTGCAGTGTTTTTCCCTAAATTCCCTATTGTATACATGTATTCCCATTTTCCTTGTAAAAATGCCCCTCCCCTAACATTTCCCTCATGTTCCTTGTCCCCTTGAAACAGCATATAAATCAGCTTTTTACAGGCAGAAACAGCAGCACAGTTTGTCCACTTTGCTCTTTAAACAATGTCAGAAACCGAAACCTATGAGCAAAGTGATGACCAGTCATCAGCTTCAGAGATTGAGGTACAGAGGAGGCCACATAAGGGTGGTAAGGGTGGACATCATAGGCGAGAGGAGCCCACCTCTTTAGCAGAGTTACAGGCTTGTCCTATGGCAGTCACATGTTTCCAGTATATGTCTTGTTATGAGTTTTGTGAGAGGATCTCTCGGATTCAGCACCACAGAGAGTTGGCTCGCCTATTTGTTTTACACTTGCATGATGGACATGTCAACCTTGCAGGGGTGAACTTTACATTGACACCCGAGGTGGTCTCACATGCCACAGGGATACCTAATGTTGGGGAGGTGTGGAATAAGCGCAAGGTGCTGGATAGTGTTCACTTTGAGCCTTTTGTCCGGCCACCATTCATGAGACATTTGGCGGGTGTGTTTCCATTCAGGTTTCTCAGGAGCGAGTATGCTCCCATGATGAGGCTCATCATGCACTATTTTACCTGTGAGGGCAGATTTTCACAGGTATATTCATACCATATTCGCCTCTTGATGCACTTCACCCGAGTGAGGATGATGAACATCCCTGTTTTCTTCTATCAGAACATTCAGAGGATGGTGCCCATGTTGCAGAGGAAGAGCCCGGCACAACAGTATAGGAGCCTGTACCATTATGGTTTGATTCAACTTGTAGTATTGCATCAGTTGGCTCAGCAGGGCATCTCATGGGAGGAGTTCATCTCTCGTGAGTTTTTCACAGCACCACCCTCGCCACATCCTGAGGTTGTTCACGAGGAGGGAGGACCATCACAGCAGCATGACATTCCTGTCACTAGACATGTCAGCTCCTCACCTTTGGTTACCTATCAGAAAGGCCCAAGGGCCTTATTTGCAGCAGCTCGGCGAGTACTATCTCCACAGCAGGTGGAAGGGGTCTCGCCTTCATCATCAGCTCAGCGAGTGTTATCTCCACATCAGGTGGAAGGGGCCTCGCTTTCTTCACCAGCACATGTACCAGGGAGGGGCAAGCAGCCCATGATTGATGAGGGGCCATCGGGAGTTCCAGATATTGAGCTTGTTGATCTTGAGGCCAGTTCTCCGAGCCGAGAGGCAAAGGAGATCATTCAACATCTCAGAGCTAAAAATGATGCCTTGCAGAGGAGATTAGAGGGTGCACAATGGACCATCACATACCTCGAGCAGCGCAACAAACAGTTGGAAGATGAGCAAGCACTTGATGAGCTGTGGAGGATTCGTAGTGACCAAATCTTGAACCGAAGAAGACCCGGTGATCCATTACCCGCTGACCGAGAGTCCATTCTCATCCAGGTAAATGCACACTTGGAGAGGATGTTGGCTAAGGCCAACCAAGAGAAGAAATTGCTGAGGAACATGAAGAACCATTACTGGGCAAGAATGCATGTGTGCAAGGCAAAGATGAAAATGTTTCAAAGGCGGTTGACCGAGGTACTAAAATGGAGAAAGAGGCCCAATCCCCTCCGTATCTTGGCTGAGGCTTCACTCAAGGATCAAGGCACTAAATAGCCTAGCCACAGCACAAATCCCAAGAAATGTTGAGAATTTTGGGTGAATTTTGGCATTTTCAGGCAATTTGAAGGTTTTTCCCATTAACGGGTCTCACCCCCCGCGCGAACCTTCATCATGGCAACTCCATTTGAAAAAAACTCAGCATTTCTATATTTTTTATGCAAAGTTACACATGCTCATGGATGGACTTAAGATTTGGTGAAGTTTTGGGCCTCCAGAAAGTTAAACAACTAGCAAAAAATGACTTTCTGCCACATTTTTGAGTTGCAGAAAGCAGTCTTGGGAGATTTGATTTTTGACAAGGCAAATGAACTCCAAATTCAAAAATTCCAGTTGGGTTGGAAAGTAGACGCATAGACCTTTCCAACAAGCCTACTCTTACCCAATTGGGACACCTGAAAGTGCCCCAAAAGTGGCTCCAAAGGCGCGCGACCCGTCAGGCAGATTTTTCCAAAATGCACTGTATAGCTCAGAAAAACGCAGTTTGACCCAGTTTGACTTTTTGGGGTGAATTATGATTCTCTTTGATGTAATTATTGTACTTTTAAGACACTTTTACTCTTATGTAACATTTCTAGAAGATTCATTCATGAAAAGGGTAAATATTAAATGAATGAATTGGTTTCCTAGCTTATAGAGGCAAGTTGTTTTGACTGCCTAGTTTGTAGTGCTTAGTTTAGAAGTGGTTGAAACAGCTCCTAGGATAGTGAGCTCGACCCATGGAGGCAGGGAAAGAGGTTAGATCATCTATATTATGTACTTTCTTGCTCATTTTCATGGTTGGACTCTTGAGGGAGAAGATATCATTGTATTATTCATTGTATCTCTGCAATTTTTGGCTAAGGAAGACCAGGGTTTTGCAGTCCTCTTTGGGATTCTTGTGGACTCATGTGTTCATGGTGTGTTTCTCAATGTACTTGTAAGATTGTTATGTGACTCATTTCCTTTCTTTTACTTCTGCACATTAAACAAATGAAGTGTTAAAGTAAGAATTCATGCCTGCCATGCTCTACTTTTAAGTTTGTTTAATTTCAACGTTTTCTACTGTCTAAAGAGAATTCAAAGTTATTGTTTACTCTCTTTAGCTCCTCACCTTTCATTCTGGACCATTCACCTCAATCAAAGGCATCAATACTATCTCCTACCTCGCCCCAAAGAACCCCCTACAGAAACTGTGTCCAATCCCTGCACCCAAAATTGCCCTCTCCTCAATTTGCCACCAAAAACCCAAAAAACCCCAAATCAACCCTTTTGATCAGTTTACTAGCCTAATATCAGTGTTACCTTATTGTTCATCTCATCTATTGAAGATTTTACCGAGATAGACCGGAGAGAGCCTTCTCCTGCCCCGTAGGGCTAGCTACGAGGCTAAATGGTTTGATGTTGCCTTGAGGTTTACCTTTCTCAGCCTGAGGTGAAATTTCAAGCGCTAACAAAGGGGACTGTGGAGGACATCTATATTGGAAGCCCACTGCTGATAAAATTTTAAGGGCTGGTTTCTATTGGCCCTCTTTGTTTGCATATATAAAGAAGTTTTCTATCTCATGTCATAAATGCCAAATCTTTGAGGGCAAAAGAAAGTTGTTACCTTTGCCTCTTAAGCCCATCTCAACCGAGAAGCCTTTTCAACAATGGGGTCTTGACTTCATTGGAGAAATCCACCCCTCTTCCTCAGGCCAGCATAAGTGGATTCTAACAGCCACCGACTATTTCACTAAATGGATTGAAGCCATCCCATGTAGACAGGCCAATGACTCCATCATTATCCAATTCCTTGAGACCAACATCCTTTCTAGATTTGGATGCCCTGAGAAGATCATTACTGACAACGCCGTTGCCTTCAAATCCAAAAAGATGATCAATTTTTGCCATAAATTTCACATTACCTTGGGCCACTCCATAACCTATTACCCTTAAGGTAATGGCTTGGCCAAATCATCCAACAAAAGCCTCATTAACATCATAAAGAAAGGGCTAGAAGAAAACAAGAAGAACTGGCATAAAAAGCTCACAAATGCCATATGGGCAGACAGACTTTCAACAAAGAAATCCATTGGGATGAGCCCTTATGAGCTGGTGTATGGCATGGAGGCCAGATTTCCATCTTCCTTGGGCATTCCTATCATCAAGCTGTTACAAGAGATCCAAGCTGAACCAAATGATATTCAATGAAGAATAAACCAGACTATTCATCTTCAGCAAACAAGAGAACAGGTCTATAACAGAGCTCAAATTTTGCAAGAGAAGCTCAAAAAGATGTTTGATAAGAGAGCTAAGGCTGAAGATTTCTGTGTTGGCAACAAAGTTCTAAGGTGGGACTCACGAAGAGAAGACAAGGGCAAACATGCAAAATTTGATTTTTTATGGAAAGGTCCATTTGTTATCAGCGTTGTGCAGGGCAATAACACATATTTCCTCAAATCCGTAGAGGACGGCATAACTGAAGAAGGCTATGTCAATGGCCGAATGCTAAAGCATTATTATGATCCCTGTTGTTGAACATAACGCAACTGTATTATATTTGTACATAAATACTTGTATTTTCAGCACTTTTTTTCTATAGCAAGCCTAATAATGGAACAGTGCAGCAAAGTTTTTTAAAGGTAGAACCAAAGCAAGTCCTCCATTCAGATCTCCGTCATTGCATTAATCTCAGCAAAAGAGCAGACAATTTTTCAGTCAATAGTATTAAAAGAAAGGAGGATTTTCAGTTTACATCAGCACCCTTTTTCAACACAGAATCAAGGGTAGTGCTCTAGTTTTGTTCCCCTATGTTGTGTCTATTTCAAAGGCAGGTTCTCAGGCAGAGGTGCATGTAATAATGGAGTACGTAGAAGAAAGCAGGCAGTGCTGCTATTTTATAAGAATTCAGGTTATGAGAATCCTGTGTTTAGGTTTCAAATTTTCAAATCATTTGACAGCCAGCACAAGGGAAGTTTCAGTCGACAACAACAATAGAAGATCAAGGCAGTCTGACCTACTGTTCTTGGCTTTTCAAAAGGAAAATCCATCCCCAAGTGGAGCCACTGTTAGCCTCCTGTTGCAACAGGTGTTCATCTTTCATGATTGACAGTTGAAAGTGCCAAATATGTCATACTTTGCATGCTGCAATGCTCCATATTTCCAAAAGAGGCCAAAGAAGAGGCCATGAAAGTGTGCTAGTCTAAATGCCACTGCTGTATTCCAATTTTGATGAGTTATTCCTTTTCAAAGAATTTTCTGTTAAGGGAAGGCCAAACAACTTAATCTTGGCTTCCCTAGGTTTCATTTTCTTGTTCTAAAATGTAGAGAATGAAAATCAGTCCAAACAGTTTAATCTTGGCAGATTTGTAGATAGGTAGAGAAACAAATGAGCCCAAATGCTTAATCTGGGCCCTCAGAAGAAATAAGTGTAGATTTAGATAGGAGGACAGCAAAAAGAAAAAAGGATAATTAGGGTCTGCAAGTCCAAGTGCACCCATGCAAAAAGAAGAAAAAATGTTAGGTAAGTAGGCTGGGTAAGTAGTTTTGTGGTTGCAGAATCAAGCTAGGTGATCCATTTCATGCTTTTTAATGCTATAACTATTCGGATCACAGGTATAAGGCAATTCCCCTTTGGAAGAGCTCAAGCAAGGCATGTCTAATTCCCCTTTCTTCTAAATCCCAAAATCACTCACTAACATCCCCTTGAGGACCTTGGGATTTGCCCAACCAGTCCTGTTATTACTTCATTTTTGTAAAATACCAACTCAAGCTTTGACTTTCTTCAGTGAAAAGAAGCCACATTTCTGGTGTAAAATCATGTCTCCACAGTCCATTCACTTCCTATGTCTAAGTTTCAGCTCACAAACTTAGCCTCTCCCCTACACTTCACCTCACAAAATTCATACTAACTCCTAACTCTACTATCTAGCTCCCTAGATCATCTCCTTATCCCCTATTACACAAAAAACTATATAAAAACCCCAAAAATATTATATATTCCCCCCTATAGCACTATAGCTATGTACATACAGTTCTGGGATATAATAGTCCACCTGGGACTATTATGAACCCATCCGTGTCATAACTCTGGGATTGGTCTAAACCTCTGGTTAGGCCAATAACCTATATCCACCCCTTTACCCATAAAACCTCATATTCCTACCCCTCCATAGTCATTTTCCCAAAGTTAATGTTTAAATGTTTTATTAAACATTAAATTATCGTTTCCCCCGCTTAAAACTAACCCATAAAACCCACATTTCCAAAGTTTTTGGACCCCCCCACCCCGCACATTTTTGATTAAATAAAATGGGCGAGTCCCGTCCCTAACCTCCCACTACCTCACCTACCCCGCCAGCCGTCCGATGGCCAGTGCCCGAGATCAATGGTGGGCGGGTGTTTTCATACGCCGATCCGCCGGAGGTTAACGTCCGGGGGATGGGCAGTTTCCCTGTTGTACCCCCGCCACGTGTCAGTCTCCCGGTGTGTTCGGAGGCCCCTCCCCCAATACCGCCTGTGCCGAAAGGTGGTGCCGAGAAAATCGGATACCGCCTTCCACCCTCCTACGTCAGCACCACGTCATCATGACGTCATCATCCTGCGTCGGCCTCCTACCACCATGTCATTGCCACGTCATTGCCACGTCGCTACCATCGTAATGCCACGTCATCACCCCTACCGTACCGCCATGTCACCCAGCTGTACTGCTGACGTCACCCTGCTGACGTCACCCTACCATGTCACCGCCGTACTGGGACCCACCGCTGACGTCATGTTGACGTCATCATCAAAAAAGGCGCAAAGCGCAAAATCTGCAGCAACGGATGCCGAGAATGAAAAACCGAGGCATTTTTTGATGTGCGATTAGCGCTTAGTGCTAATCATGCATCGCTAAGGGAAATAGGCCAAAATGGAAGCCCTCTCATGGCGCGGCTACCAGTACGGCCCGAAATTCGTAAATTCACAGGAATTTCTTCACATAGGTTCAGAAAAGGGGCAAAGGCAGTTCTAAAGGAAAACAGAGGACCGAGCAGCAACCATAAAATGTCGATGGGACAATTTAAAGCAATCAGAAGACAACAAGGAGCCCAGGTTCAGTGAAAGTGTATCAGAGGAAGCGGTGAAGATTATCAGTTAGTATTTTTGGTGGAAATCCGTATTTCCAAAGCAGGCAGACATTGAAGGCCCCCAAGCAAAGTCAAAGAAAGCGGTGAAGCTATTTCAAAACTCTCAAATCACAGTTAATGCACCTCAAAACCACTCAAGAGCAGGGGATCAAAACCCAAAGCACAGTTATGACTAAATGATCAGCACAGAGCCATAAAGACAACACATTAACTCTTTTTGATACAGCTGCCCCCAGCGCAGCTCGAAGATATTTTCTTGCATTTATTTCAGGCATATGTTAGGTTAAAGACACTTATTACATCATATCTTGTTGACACCTAATCCGAAATGGATGGGTGAACTGGACAGTCATCTAGAAGATGAACTGATCCGTTTTATATATGTATAAATAATAGTTGGCTAATGATTAAAATTATCAGTTCTTTCTTGTGCTCATTAATTTCTGGAGTTACCCTGGCCTGACATGGTATCAGAGCTCAGGTCCCAGTCCTTAAAATAACTGTAACTCCTGCCTCTGCCAAGTTTCTGCGCCCTCATGGAACCTCTGTCCTGAGAGACTGTGCATCCGTTTTCTCTACGCATCCGTGCCTCTGTCCTGGAGACTGCGAATTTTTTTTGTATAAATGTTTGTCTGAATTCGCTGCCCCTCTCTGCGCTGCCTCTGACCTGACATATCTGTCCATATTCCAACGCATTTGTCTGAATCGATTTGCCTACTCTGTCTCTGTCGCTGCCCAGAGATGCATGTAACATGGTATGTAACGTTCTCCCACCGTCTTCCACCGTCCAACGCCTCTATCCAGCTGCGTAGATACCATAACATCCGCATGCTCACTCATTTGCCCGTTTGGCTCACTGGTTTCCGTCTGCCATGTGCTTGAGCAGATTTCCTTTGTACGACCGAGCATCTGGAATTCCTTCTGTAAAATCACGAATTGTATTGCTGATGCGTTGTGATTCTGAATATAAACCAGCCTTTTCTCTCACAGTCTTCATGACCTGTGCATAGTGAGACACTGCTTTTGGATCATCAGGACTTCCGACGGATTCCCATGCGGTAGGGAGATAGCCAGCCCACTGCGGCACCCCCGCCGGCCACTCTTCAGCTCTTCAATGAGAGATCTCTCTAGAAATCAATTTCTGAAGGTGAATCTTGTGTTTGATGATATGGTGACTGCTTTTTTTCTTGAAGAATGACTGCGTTGTATTGAAGACTGCGTTGGAGCAGCATTTCTGATGTCTTATGGAGCAGCATTTGCCGAAGAAATCATTTTTAAGAAAGCTGTCCCTTTGTATTTTATATTGATAGTTATCTAAAACGTATAGGTCAGAGGCTTTTTGTTGTGGAAGCTATTTCTTTGGGCTGTGTACTGTAATTATTTGAGCAGCATTTGAAGCGCTGTTTAAGGGCCCCTCTCTTTGCATTGAATGCCGGTGAAAGAATGACTGCGTTCTATTAATGACTGCGTTTTTAAGTGCACTCCCGCAGCTGCTTTAGATATATTTTTGAAGATAGCTGGTTTCCGTCTCTATCAAGCATATCCTAGACCTTTCACAAAACTGTTAAATGCTATATCAAGAGAGTTTATAGAGAGGCTGAAATCACAAAATGATCCAGACTCAAATCCAGTGATTTGCAGCTTGGAGACATACCTGACATGTTATTATTTTCCCAATCGAGTGTTGGATGAAGTTTTTCGGTATTTATAGTTTTCCATTGTATTCAAAATACTGGCAAGCTTCAGTTATTGAAATTGTATTGTAAGCAGTTTTCAAAGGGGTTATATAAGCAGTTTTCGAAAGCATTCAAAGTCATATCAGTCAGAACATTTGCACAGTTTTTTTCTTTTATGCTGTATTGAAGCATAAAGTGTTATAATATTTCAATGAAATTCTGATGCCTTCTGTCACACATTAGAGGGATTTAAAAGGCTGTAAAGTGAGGATTTTTTTGGCAGAAGTAATTTTTATCAGCAAAATTATTTTTCTATCAGCAAAAATAATTTTTGTTACAGTATGCATTCAAGAGAAAGAGAAAGATATTTCAGAGGCAGGGGGGGCAGACATTCTCAAGCAGAAAAGGCAGACTTACATTGCATTCGCTGCAAACGAAATGGATCTCATGATGCTTCTACATGCAAGCTACCATGGGAAAAGATTGAGCAGAGAAGAAATCAGCAGAAAGGTAAAACTGATGACACAGACAAAGGTAAAGCACCTGAATCCGCTCACTATATTGAGGCACAATGTAACATTGGAGTAAGTGAAGATTTGTTTAATGCTTCACTTGCTTCTTCGAAAAATGACTGGTTGCTTGATTCAGGAGCAACCTGTCATATGACTCATAGGAAAGAATTTTTTGAAGATTTCACTGACAATGTTGATGAAGCAGTATACTTTGCAGATCAGTCAAAAATCAAGCCATCAGGGCTTGGCACAATCAGGCTTAAACTGCCTGGTCTTCCAGACTTTCTTCTGGATCATGTTCTATATCTCCCACAGCTCAAGAGAAACTTGTTGTCACTGGTCCACATCTGCCAGCAAGGTCACTCCATTCATATGTTTGATGGAAAGCTTGAGGTAAGAAAGGCATCTGACCATTCACTTGTCATGAGAGGTATAGAAGAAGAAAGACTTCTTAAACTGCAAGGAACCTCTGCTCATGCACAACATTTTTCATATATTTCTCATCATGAAGAAGGTACACTTCCATCAAGTTTATTATGGCATGCTAGATTTGGACATTTAAACTATGATAGTCTCCGCTTGTTGAAGAAAAATGGTGTTGCTGGTTTGCCTACAATTCCTAGAAAACATAAACAATGTGATGCTTGCATTCTAGGAAAGCATAGCAAACAGTCTTTTCATGATTCACATTCAAGAGCACATAGGAATCTTGAACTTATTCATTCAGATTTATGTGGTCCAATGCCTGTTCCTTCTTCAAATGGAAATAAATATATCATGACATTTATTGATGATTACACCAGAATGTGTTGGGTTTACTTATTGAAGAACAAATCTGATGCTTTTCAAACATTCAAGAATTTTCATAAGTGGATTGAAAATGATGCACAATCTCATATTGGGTCTATTCTCACTGATAATGGAAAAGAATATACATCAAATGAATTTGAACACTATCTTCGCCAACATGGGATTAAACATCAAACAACTGTGCCTTATAATCCTCAACAGAATGGTGTAGCTGAAAGAATGAACAGAACAATTTTGAATATGGTACGATCCATGCTTTTCTTCAAAAATGTAAAGACAATGTTTTGGGCTGATGCTATTCTATGTGCTGCATATATAAAGAATAGATGTCCATCTAGTGCTATAAGAAACAAGACTCCTTATGAATTGTGGTATGGACATGTTCCTTCGGTAAAACATCTCAGGATATTTGGTTCCACCTGTTATGCTTTAATACCAAAGGTACATAGAAACAAAATTGGTGCTAGAAGTCGTAAGTGTATCTTCCTGGGGTATTCAAACACATCTAAAGCATACCGCCTTTATGATGAAGTAAATAAAAAGTTTGTTTTATCTAGAGATGTCATTTTTCTTGAATCATCCAAATCTGACAGTGTTGTTGAGCGGCAACTTGATCGCTTGGATAGATTCACAAAACCGAAATCATTTCAAGAGTTTGATAATCAGATTCCACATCTTGAAGGGGGGATTCCTATACTAGATCAACATGTGGAATCTTCTTCTGAAGAACAATCTCCCCTGCATGACACTCCAACAACGGATGATGCTTTAAGTGATGTAATTGATAGAATTGGGAGACTCAATCTTGATTCAGACCCAACTCAATCAACAGAGCAGCCTGGACCATCTCAGAAAGGTCCCCCAAAGTGGCTGACAAAGACACTTGAAAGTGTTCATCCTGATGAAATTGGAAAAACAGGAACTAGAAATACAAACCGACAAGATGGAGGTGATGTAGATAACTCTAATTCACCTGTTGATATGGATGTTACTTATGATTGTGAATTGAATTTGTCTACAGATTTTGAACCAACTTCCTTCAAAGAAGCTGCTTCTCATGATGAATGGAAAGAAGCGATGCAGAAGGAGTATGATGCCCTCATAAAGAATGGCACTTGGAAGCTGGTTGATCCTCCATTTGGAACCAAACCAATTGGCTGCAAGTGGGTCTACAAGAACAAGTACAAAGCTGATGGCTCACTTGACAAGCACAAAGCTAGGCTTGTGGCAAAAGGTTTTGCACAGAAGGAAGGGGTTGATTATGAGGAAACTTTTGCTCCCACAGCAAAATGGGCCACCATCCGGACACTCTTTGCACTAGCTGCTCAGAACGGTTGGAAAGTCCATCAAATGGATGTAAAAACTGCATTCTTGAATGGAGATCTAAAAGAGAATGTTTTTATGTCCCAACCTGAAGGATTTGCTGTGAAAGGACATGGACACAAAGTATGCAAACTTGTGAAGTCCTTGTATGGCCTCAAACAAGCACCACGAGCCTGGTATGAAAAACTAACTGAGCATCTTCTGAAACTCAACTTCAAACATTCTGATCTTAATGATGCAACTTTATTTGTCAAGAAAGTTGGCAAAAAATTTGTATATCTTGTGGTATATGTAGATGATCTTTTAATGACAGGGAACAATGAAAGCTATATTGCATCCATAAAGAAAGAATTAGGAAATTTTTTTGAAATGACTGATTTGGGCTATGTTCATTACTATCTTGGCATTGAAGTAACCCAACATCCAAAGTCCATATTTCTTTCTCAAAAGAAATACATTGGAGATTTGTTAAACAGATTTGGCATGACAGAGTGCAATCCCCTTTCTACTCCAATGGAACAAAACTTGAAGCTCACATCTATTGAAGGAAAGGAGTTTGAGGATGCAACAAAGTATAGACAACTTGTAGGAAGTCTCATCTACCTCACTACTACCAGACCAGACATTTCATTTTCTGTTGGAATCCTCTCCAGGTTTATGCAAAAGCCTTGTGAGGGACATTGGTCTGCTGCAAAAAGAGTTCTAAGGTACTTGAAGGGAACTCAAGACCTTGGAATCAAGTATACACAGGTGGACGACTTCAACTTGATTGGATACTCTGATTCAGACTTCGATGGAGACAAAGAAACTGGGGTATCTACTTCAGGATATGCTATGAGTCTTGGATCAGGAGCTGTCTCCTGGAGATCACGCAAACAATCAGTACCAGCAGATTCCACAACAGAAGCAGAATATGTGGCAGCAGATGAAGCAACGAAAGAAATTGTGTGGCTCAGGAAAATTCTTGAAGATTTGCAGGTAAAACAAATACAATCAACTCCACTCATGATTGATAACACCTCTGCAATAAAGTTGGCCAAGAACCCAAAGTTCCATGATAGTACTAAGCACATCAATACTAAATATCATCTGATCTGACATCATGTTGAGGCCAAAACAATCCATCTCCGTCATTGTTCCACAAACGAGCAAATTGCAGACATCTTCACCAAAGCGCTTGGAAGAGAAAAGCTTGAAAGATTCAGAACAATGCTTGGACTCACCAACATCCCTTCAGATTAAGGGGGGGAATGTTGACACCTAATCCGAAACGGATGGGTGAACTGGACAGTCATCTAGAAGATGAACTGATCCGTTTTATGTATGTATAAATAATAGTTGGCTAATGAATAAAATTATCAGTTCTTTCTTGCGCTCATTAATTTTTGGAGTTACCCTGGCCTGACAGATCTGTCTCAGATCTTATTCTTGTAGATATTTTGCTTATAAAACCACCCTAATTTACTGTTTATAGGGTTGGTTGGTTGATTTGCTCCACTAGAGACTCGCTCTGTATACTTGATGTTTTCATTAATCAAAGACTGCTGAAAAGCTTGGAGGATGGACTGTCTGCTGTGCTATTAATGTTTTGAAGAATGAATGTGGAATTCTTGTGCTGCAACACGACTTAATAAGTGATTTCCACCTCTGTTTTCCACTGATATATGCTCATATCATACATATGTCACCATCTAAATAGCATATAAAAAGATTAGCTTAGAACTTGCTTGATTGCACTCTATGCTCAATTCCTGCTGTTTCTTTATGTTTTCCTATGAATTGGTAATGAATATGAATTCCCTTTGGCTCATATTTCTCCTAATTCACCCATGTTTGATAGTTATCTAGGGATTCTTTACTGCTCCTAGATAGAGCTCATTCACCTTCCCTCCGTTAAGCTGAAAGAGAGATTCTCAATTGCCTCTCATTCCTTAGCCTTCAATCCATCTCCATTTAGCTTGAAAGTTGTTTCATGTGTAGCTATCTTGCTCCATTTTCCTCTTGTGACCAAGAAAACACACCAGCAGTCCTACTCCTTGACTCCATGCCCAATGGTTCGAAACTCTCATGTTATACCTACCTCTCTACTTAGAAGCATCATCCTTCCCACCAAAACTTAAACAAAACCCCTTGAACTCAATAACTAGCCTAAAATCATCATCAACAAAGCTAAATCATAAAGAGAGAGCCCTCTCTGATTGCAGGTGGGCTAGAACCTGCAGTCCAAAGATTGGTTTGTGGTTACCTCGGCCGTATTCCCTTGGGAGTCAAAGGGAACAACCTGAGTGATAACAGTGATGATTTGTTTTCCCCTTTCGGAGAACATGGTACAAACATATGGAGGGGGATATTTGGGAATATATCGCTCTTCTACAATGAATGTCTGGAATATTTGGGCTAACCTGGATAGGCTCAACTTGGAGTACTGGTCTATCAAATACCTAGTGGAGAGTGGGGTTAGGGTTTGAATTGGTTGGATTTGCAACATTTCATTAATGGAATCGGTTGTAATGGTGAACATAATCTTTTGGTTAGGGGATATAATAGCTCTCAGGCAGGGAATGTAACATGCATGGCACTGGTGGAGAATTTCAGGGAAAACATGTATCTCTGGGAACTGGTATTTGGGAAAATTTGACTCCCAAAGGCCAATATCATCAGCATGGTTTAGGTATCTGTCCCAACTTAAACAATGGATTTTGAGCTGGAGGGTCTGTCTAGATGTATCCTTAATTTGGAAATCCCTGTCAGCCAAGGGAAGGTGGTTGAGGTCCAAATGGGGAGTTGTGACAGGTCTAACATCCAAGGCAATAGGGGCAGCCATAATTTAGTTCTTATGGATTTAAATTTGGCTTTACAGGTTTATTCAAAGGTTTTTCACGGCATTTGGGATTTTTCAGAGGGTTTGGATGTGGGTTTTCAAATTTAAAGTATTTTTCAATTAATTTTACTTAATTAAAATACTTCACAAGTTGAACGTTTTCCAAATTTGAAAGGGTGAGTAGTAATTTGCGGTGAAATACCTGGAATTGGGTGAATTATTTGCAAATTTGCAGTTCAGGGCAACTGTAGAGGTTCGAATGTATCTGGTACGGACGGAGAGGTTGACTGGGGTCTTTGCAACTTTCTTCAAGAGTGAATTCATAGCTCAGATGGTGAATTTGGCATTTGTAGGAATCACACCGGTTCAGAGTGGTTCACAGAGAAAACGAGCGAAAAAAGGTGAAAAATGTCATCTCGGCCTTTTTATGGAGCAATGGTTATTTTTTGGTGGGTGATTTCAAATGAACAGTAGGTGGTTTGGCGGGTTGAGCATGGAGGCGGTTTCCCAGGCCATCGCATTGCTTTTGTGGGGAAGGTGGTATTGAGGAGGGGTCACATGATCTACTCTAGAGCGTGACATGTAGCAGTTGGGGGGTCAGGGAAAACTGCTTTATTGGGCAGGTAACGGTCGGCCATTAGGCGCCCTTGATATGGCTGTGGACTGTTGGATGGAGGGGAAGATGATTAGACGACAGTCGGGCAAGGGAGGTGCGTGGGTGATAAGAGCATGGGTTTCAAGGGGCCCAAGGCTTTAAGCTCTGGTAGTTTGTGATTAATTTAAGACTTAATCATGGGCTTAGTTAATCGGGCAGTGTTTATTGACGGGTTTTACTTATTTTGTCAGGATAAGGGGTGAACTGTATAGTTTTTATCAAAACTAAGGGTCGGGGGTATTTACTTATGGGATTTAATTAATATACGGGAAAATGTTTTATCAAGAATTATACAATAAAATTAGAAATTAATATGAAATGTGATGAGCAGAGTGGATATACCCCTAAAAAAAGGTGTTTGTACATATGCTTTATACTTAGGATAAAATGTTTTTTGTGGGTTTTTTGAATGAAATAGGATTTACGTAGGGATTTTCACTTTTCCTAGGCAAAATGAAATTTAACCTTAGGAAAAGGGGTTTTATTAGGGAAATGAGGGGGAGATGAATTTCATGAAGGTGGTTCTATCACTTGATGTCCTTAAGTCATTAAGCGAGGGTCCGGTCCCACCAAAAGTCCGAGAAATGCTCTGAGCTTCTTTGACTTGAAGGATTTAAAGTGCTAGAGCATACTTGTGGATAGGAAATTAGTAAGTAAGGGGAAAAAATGAATGATGGGGGGTTAATCACATTAACTTGCAAACCTTTTTTTTTGCTTTCACAGTTGATCATACATATTGAAATATGTGTCTAAGCTTGATGCATGTGTTTTGATCCAATCAACATTGTAGTTCAGCAACCTTTCTTCTACTTACCCATTTCTTACCCTAACATGTTTTCTTCATTTCTTTGGGTGCATTTAGGGTAGAAAACCCTTATGCTATCTTTTCTTTAATAAAACAAACTATCTATTTTTAACCTTATATCATCCAATGGCTCAGATTAAACTGATGAGCTCCTTTTATTTTCTCTATCTATCTAATGGTCTGCCAAGATTAAACTGTTTGGTCAGATTTTATTCTCTAACTATAAACATAAAATTCAAAGTGTGATATAATCAAGATTAAATAGTTTGATTACCATGGATTGTGGCATGAATAGCAAGTTGCACACAATCATTATTATGCATAAAAGTAAATAGTAGTGGCATTTAGACTTGCTCACTTTCATGGTCTCTTTTTGTTTTTTTTGGGGTTCATATATTTTCATTTTTTTGACCTTTTCTTATTATTTTTGTCCTTTGATTTTTCTTTTAGGACATACCCTCTTTAAATTTTTTAATTTTTTTTATTTAATATGAAAAACATTTGCAGAAAGCAAAGGTATATACAATATTACAAGGCTTAACCTTAGTCATTCAAAATTATGACTCCTATTGGTATAGGAACCTAACACTACCTCTCCGGAACTGGAAAATACTTTGGAGTCAATGTCTCTACTCCCTCTCTATCTATGCATCTCTTCTGGCTCTAACTTCTCTCTGTTTCTTGATCTATGAAACCGAGTAGCTCGATTTGCTAAGGAACTCAACCTCCCAAGTGTGTTCTCCATCTACTCATTGAGTTTCTATTATAATCTCTCGTTGGTGAACCAACAATATCCCCATCAATGACTAAGATCATCTCCAACTCAATCCATATGAATTTCTAAAGAAATCTCACATTTCTTAATTAATTACTTTTCCTAAGTTAAACTTAGGAAATATTTAATTATTGAACAATTAACTTAATTGAGACATATCTAGGTGTTTTATCCTGAAACGTTTTTTGGGTTTTGGAGATCATGTGTTTCTTAGCCTCTCTAACCAAATCTGAGACTAGAACACTTGTTTTATGTTACAAAAACTAACACTCCCTCTTAACAAGGAAGGTTTTCTCTCTGTCTCATAACATCCTCCTATGCATGTTGTTGATGTTTTACAAATGTGACAACCTTCCATTGTCCATCAAGCCATTTTGGATACTCTGATTCATTTGTTACTCTGAGTTGAACCATACTGCATCTACACCATTGTTAAAACTACACTATACCACCTATACTTCTGCAAACTCTTCTCTGTGCTGCAATTAATTTCATGTTTTTGTTGTTGCAATTGAGAACAAAATTTGTGGTCCCTAATAATGAAAGGGGCTCTCCACTATACCCATATATTCTCTAAGATTAATGAACTTAACTCTCCCTAGAGATTTCATGAGTATATCTGCAACCTACTATTATGTGGGAACATGTTGTAGCTAGACTACTCCATGCTGCACAAAATATTTGATGAAGTGATATCAGATATGTTTATGTTTCGACCAATTAAGTTACCCAAGGAATTCATATCTCACTTACAAGAATTCAAGGTGGATGGTTAGTTGATCCTTCAAAGGAACTTCAAATGATGGACAACATAGAAGTTTAAGGTCCATACTTGAGTGCTAATTATAAATGGAAATGGAGGTGTATTCTTAGGGGTTGGACCAGTTAAGCATACCATTGGAAAGATGGTTATATGGATATTTCCAAAGTTCATACTTGAATTCATTTTGACTTTGTTCAATTTCTATTGCAAACATGTACAATTCAAAGGATGATTTATTTAGTCAGCTACATTCATATAATCTTGCTCTCTCCAAGGTGGGATGACAATCAACACATCCTCAGGTCTATAATTAGAGAAAGCTTTTATACTTAAGAAGATTTGGCTAAAGTTAGTAACAATGCCTTTCTTGGGTGATGGTTAATTAGATTACCTTCAACAATATAATGTGTGTAGGAGTTTTTTTATCAAAAATCAAGGAGAAACAATTATCTTTCACTCAAGTATGTTCTTAGAAGAACATGTGCAAGATTGTAAGGTGTCTACTACAAATGAGTTTCAAACATTTGAACAGAGTTCTTGGGTGTATGAGTTAGTATGAAATACTCAAAATTTACAATATTAAGGATAGGACAAATAGTGCATCGAGTCTCTACAACCTAAATGCAATATTGAAAATAAGGGAAACAATAAAAAATCATGTGCGATAGTAGCTTCATTGAGGAAAGGCTTAAATGCCTGATGTGGTTTGCTCATTGATTGTCATGTTACCTTGAGAGTTAACCTCTTGCTGCTAATCATGTGTTATATGGAGGATTCTCTGTTCAAGAAAGAACAATGACAGGGCACTAATGTGCAGAATATGTTATATTCATTTACTAAAGTTTTATCTTGCAGATATTTATTGTTATTAATTGTGTATTATATTGTTGTTTTTGTTATTTTGGATCAAAGTATGTCCATGAATTGATTATTGCATGCATTAATCCTATTTTATTTCATGTCTTATCAGGTATGATGGTGATTTTGTTGAGTTACACACCTAGAAGTGTGGGGCATGATAACAACCTTTGAATTCAGTTAGTACACCAGGGATTGAGGATTCCCTTAAATAAGCACATTAGTGTAGAATATGAACATTGCACCTACAATATGTTGATTGCAAGTATGAAGGCATGGAGGATATATCACATGTTTTAGCAGATGTTACAAGATCTGAATATAATTGAATGCATTGAGGATAATGCATAAACAAGTGGGGGAGGATGTAGCACCCCTTATTTGACCCCTTTGTGGTAATAACCATGTACATGTGGAATAAGCTAGTGAGATTGAAACTAATTGAGGATGTCATGCCTCTATATATATATATATATATATATATATATATAGATATATAAATGTTAGGCCAGTGGGCCGAGTTATGAATAGGTAGTGTGTCTATGTAATGGGTCTGAGGACCATGATTATTCGACTGGTGGGATGGTACATAATGAATTAGGTTGGTGAGACAAGATTTTCTTCTGGGTAAATTTTCCTGCGTGTATGTGTTTTTCATGCTATGAGGCTGGAAAGCCTGATACAGTAGACATATTTAATGTATGAATATTAATAAATCCATAATGGTTGCAGGAAGACTTAGAAAAACAAGTATGGGGGCCCATGAATCCATAGTTGGAAAAGCAAGGGTGTTTAGATGGATTATTCAACAATAAGCTATGAATGGTTATGGACTAGCCAGTGAGCATGTGCAAGGGTTCTGGAATTGATTGGATATTTTTAGTTAGTGAGTCTTGTGCTTGGACTTTGGAACTGACAAAATTTTTGGTGACTGATTGGTGAGCCTTAGAAGGTGTGCATTAAAGAGGGATTTTCCATCTCGAAGAATGGTCTGCCACTTCGGTTCTAGAATTGACCAACGAGACGAACTGGATTATGGATTGGAGAGTTCCTAGAGCCCTGAAGCAACATGATTGTTGGGTTGGCACCTTGGTCATGAAGGTATGGTTATTATTAGTTACCATTGCCTATGGAGTTGGAGCCCTAGCTCGGGGGTGACCTACAATTAAGAGTTTGTGAACCATAAGGTCTATTACTGGGAGGTGCTGTCACTCATATTATACAGGCACAGTGTGACAATGACTGAGGCTAGGGGCTCTCACTCTGATCCTCGACCTCTCCATTCTAGCTGTCTCCCAACAATAGGCTATGGGGGTAGTCCCTATGGAAGATAGAAATGCAAGACTTGGTGGAAACCAATGATTCTGGGAGATATGATTGAATGGCCTAGCCACTTGGTTGATTTAGCAAGATTTATAGACTGGATTAGATTTAGATGTGAGACCAATGCCTTATGGAATCAAATTCTTGATTTATATCGATTAAAGACCAATTAACTGGATGAACAACCATTTCTTGAATTATTAACTATCCTATATGCTACGCAAATCCTAAGACTTAAGTGTGATGCAAGAATATTGGTTAATTTTAATTATATGCCTATTATAGGTGTGTCCTTCCTCTTAACTATTTTGGAGCTAGTCTCTAGAGTATGTTGTGAGAAATAGGTCAAGGGGAAGCAAGTAGAGGTTTGTTTAATCATACCTCCCCTCAGGTACTAACCACTCGATGCCTCCAACATTGTAGAGATTGTGGCTCTAATGACTGCAAGGTCACTACGTTAACCACTAAAGAGTTGTTAGGCTCCTCAAGCTAGATGAGAGCAATGTTCCTATCTTTCTATCAAATTATGCTTGGAGGTAAGTTATTAATGAAATACTAATCTTAGGATGATTAATGTAAGATTATTGAGTGCTTCTTGAGTTAATATTGTTTTATGTGAATTACTTTAGCTATGATTGATCTTAAATTATGACAATAAGTACTTATCAATGGAAATTAAGAGACAATATTTAACCATAAGAGAATGTGCCAATTTAACAAGTGCCAACAAGATACAATAGATATCCATGATACAATATAAATCACCAATATGCTCAAGATAAAATTATCATCCACAAGAAGATATTAATCATGAAACAATGATGACAAGTAAATGAGAAATAGAGCACTTATCCAATATGTTATTCAAATTCAATGCCAATTATTCAAGAGACACAATTGAAACAATAAGTCTTCAAAATAAGAATCCTTAGATCTTAATGCCATTTTGATATCATCATTCACAAATAGATATTAACCATGAAACAATAGTGAAAGAACTATTCACCAAGGTTCTTTTGCTGATTAGAATGATAAACAAAATTAGATACCGATATCCAATGATCTCTTAGATTGATTTACTTAGGAAAACAACATTATTGTAGTGTGATATCGACGTGATTTAGAGAGTGAATATCTTAGATGTGAACTTATGGCGTTGTAGATCATGAACTCACAAGAAAGAATAATGTTAAATTCCAAATAATCAATGCTAACAATCTTCTTCACAATAACACATTAAACCATGAAACAATGAACAATTATTATAAATAGAGCATGAGCAATTTTTTTATTTAAGTTGCTTATGATCTTATGAAATTTAGTTAGTCACAAATAATACCACTTTAAATCCTTCTAGATGCAAAATGTAAGATACATATGCTTGCCAAATGGGAGAATTAGAAACCCAAGTGTCAAACCAATTTTGCCAACACAAGATTTTAAATACCTTAGCCCTCTTATGATGCAACTACCACTGTTATATCAAACCTTAGTATGCAGAGATAACAATCATCAAAACTATTAGATCTATGGAAACTGATGAATGCCCAATTCATGTAATGATCAATTAATGAACTTAGGTGACCTATTGATGAGTTTATGCCACTTCTATGGATTTGTTATCACTGTTAAGAAGTATTTAGAGAGTTGTAGAAGATAGTGAGGATAATTAGGGTTTATAGGAGAAAACCTATAGGCCTTATGACCTAGAATATAACCCACTAACTTGCCAAAGTCCTTCTAGTGATATGGCTACTTGTAAACACAATATTGTGACCCAAATTCTTTGCAAAACCCACCAAAAATTAGCTCTCAGATTAAATAACAGTCAAAAAAAGATGACGATGGGTGAAGAGGGTCCAAGGGACAAGGGATAGAGGCCAACACAAGGCTAAATAGGCTTACATTAAGAAAATGAAGGCCCAATAATGGTTGCATCTCCTAAGGAGGAGCCTTTAAGGCTCACGATAGAGGGCTAAGGGCCTAAGGCCCCGGTAAGAGCAGAACAACCATATAGGGCTTGCAACAACGGAAGACAAGGTTGTTAGGCCTATGGAAGAGGATGGGGAGGCTACTAAAGGGTAGAAAAGAGGAAAGGGCCAACGAAGAGAAGAACATACTAGCAAAGGATGATGGCGGGATAGAAGAGAGGGTTGAATGGAGAAGAAGGCCCAGGCAGGCCAGCGATAAGGAGAAGAGGGGCATGTATATGGCTAGGAGGCCATGATAGGTAAGGAAGAGACCTCTAGGGCCTATGGCTAGGCCCAAAAGGTATGGAAAGACTATCAACTAGGGATTTTAGGCCCACGATCAAGGCTTGAAGGCCAAAAATGGCTAGTAGCTAGGGTTAATAGGGCAACGATTAGGAAAAGGAGGAAAACGCTGGTCTTGTAGGCCCTAAAAAAATTGAAACCCTTGCCAAGAATGTGATTTCACTTCAGATCTTCAATTTTCCCAAATCACTACAAAATTCCTTGTTGTTGGCCCTGCAAAAATTCTAGAGGCTAGATCTTACCCTCAAGGGCCTACATATAGCTCTAACCCAACGAATCTTCTTGAATATCACCTGAAAAAATGAAAATACAAATATAAAAAACCCCAATATATACAAAATTTGAAAAATAAACCCCAAACCCCAAATAGCTAGAAACAAGGATTAGAAAAAAATTATTCTACAAAATTATTTTACAAAATTAATTTACAAATATACAATGCTTGAAATAGTTTTTGAAGAATATTTTTTTTTATAATAACGACAATAACTTGATGTGTTTCGAAAGATAGATGTTAACCACAACCTTAGCAAAATAAGAAAATCACATAAATTTCCTGAAGCCCAAACAAGGTCGGCCTGTGCCCACAATCTATGAACTTGGAGCCCAGGGGTTGGGGTTCCTGCAAAATCTATATATTTCATAAGAGAAAATTGTTAGATCATACAATGAATCAGATCACCTAATATAAGCCCAAAAGTTAGTAATAGAATGTTCCTATCGTTTACAAATGAAATAACAATTCATATACTATTGAAGCACAATTTAGGAAAGCACATACCCAGCACATACCACATAACAGTGAGACAAGAATGCCATGAACTGAACCCCAAAGTCTTTGATTATGAATTTCAAACATTCCCAATAGAACAGTGGATTCACACAATTGTTACAAATTACATTTAGACCAAAGTCACTATCAATGTGTCTTGAGAAGAAAATGACTTTTAATTTATAGATAAATCATCCAAGTGGAAAATAACTACTAGTTGGCTTAATCCCTATCAAAATAATCTTGACTGTCGATAAATACTTGATCAACTTTTAACATTTGTTGTTAAAAACATACTTAGTTTTGAGGAATTTTCGAATTTCTCATTAAAACCAATTTTTATTAATCCAAAAATAATTATTTTGGATTAATTTCCTCAAAAAAATGACTTTGACTTAACCACCAAGGTCCAAGGGCTTAATTTTTCTTAAAAAACCATTTTTTTCCTTGGTGGGGGACCTCCAAAATTTGACTTTCTTGACCCACGAATTTTTGGTCATTTTTCCACTTGGAGAAATTAATTTCTCTAAATTTAATTTTTTGACTCTAAATTAATTTTTTTTGGCTTAGGAATTAATTTTATTTTGCCAGAAAAAATAATTAATTGACACTTGAGGGGATTAATTATTTTTCCACCATCAAATACTTTATCCATGGTGTCTAGTTGTGAGGGACAATGCACTAAAATATTTGTACATCAAATAATTACATTTTCAACCCTCAAAAGGGGATATTCATTCGTTATAGACCCTCATAATTTTTACCCAATTTTGTGATACAATATGATCTAGTAAACGATGAAATCTATAATAAAATAATTTATCCAATTGGATTTAATAATTCCCAAATCACTTTCACAATAGACTCGACTATGACCACTAGGACTCACCTAAGACTTCAACAATAAATTATGTGCTAAATTTGGGATTTAAGTTAGAGGGAAAAACTCTTTCGATTATCCGTGTTTTGAAACACACACAATTCGGATATTCCACAATCTTCAACTTTAATTTGTTGATGTTTCGAGTCTAGACCAAGACTCATCATCAGTACTGATTTACAAAGAAGAGGATCTGGAGCAATAAATATGGCTAGATGGAAAATTTTGAAAAGAAGGATCTTGACACCTACCCATTAAAACCTAAGTTTTGGATTAGGTTTGTGGACGACACCAATGTTGATTGGCTTCATGGGGATGATGAACTTAAATTTTTTTTAAACCATCTCAATAACATGTCTGATGACATCAAGTTTATAATGGAGGTTGAGGAGAATAATTGCATCCCATTCCTTGACATCCTCCTCATAAGAAACAAGGATGGTTCCATAGGACACAAAGTGTTCAGAAAAAAGGCACATACTGATAATTATCTTCATGTTGATTCACACAACCATCCAGCACAAAAAAATGGGTGTTCTTGAAACCCTCTTAACTAGAGCATGTAGAATATTAGATGAGATCCACACCGAAGAGGAGATTACGTACTGAAGAATAACATTTACTAGCTTAGGATACAATAATAAAGACATTTCCAAGGCCATTTAAAAAGCCAAATCCGGTAACAAAAAGTATAAATCAAGTAACCCCCTGACTACTAATGCCTACCTTCTGTATATTCATGGTGTCACTGAAAAGATAGCTAAATTTCTCATAAAGAAGGATATCAAAACTTCATTCAAACCCATGACGACTATTAAATAAAGAATGAAATCAGTCAAGGACAACCAAGAACAACTCCAGCAGAAAGGTGTTTATATGATCAACTGTTCTTGTGGAGAACAATATATTGGGGAAACAAGCACGTTAGTCATGATCAGGCCCAAAGAGCATGGGGCAAATATCCGTAATGAGAGAACTCGGTCTTTAGATTAGTTGAGCTTGCAAGCAAGGCAAACCACCATATATGCCTTGAAGACAAAAAGGTCATTGCCAATGAAAAACACCATTTTAAGTGTAAAGTTCATGAGGCACTTGAGATCATAAAACACCCACATAACCTCAATAGGGATGGAGTCTCAAAAATTAGCAAAAATTGGACCTCCCTTCTCACCCCCATTGATTAAAATGGTCCTCCCTTTCGCATCGCCCTTACCATTCTTCATCTTTCTCGCCTTCTGTTCCCCTACCCCTCACAATTAACCTCTTATCACACTCACCCCTCCTCTCAAATTTAATCATGCTCTTCCCTTTAGTATCTTAGCCCTCTTCCCCATTTTTCCCCTTCCTTTCATTAACCCTATTCTAGGTCAAACTAACCCCTCTCCTAACCATAAAAATAATATTAAATATAGTAACTAGTAACTAGATTTCATATTAAATATAATTAAGATTCAATTTATAATACATTAACAATAATCTAATAACATAAACACATATGATGTTAGAATATGATTATTAGTATAATAATACTTTAAACTTCTCTCCCACAAATTAAACTATTAAAATTAATTAAAATAAAATAAAAATTTTGAAAATAAAAACTTATTACAATAATTTAAGAAAAAACTAAAAACATAATAATTTTAAGGAAAACCTAGAAACAAGCTAATTACATAAACTTAAATTAATCAATAATCAAAGCATTAAGAGAAACAATTTAGTAAACAATAAATAAAAACTTAATTAGAATAGAAGTTGATAATTTTTTTGGTCGATTGACTAACGTGGGAGAGCCGAAGCGACCAGGGTTTTTGAAAACAGCAGAGTTAGTCTCTAATGGTGGGTGGTAGAGGAGGGAGCTCGACTCCCTCCTACAAAGAAGCTGTTGCTAGCAGAAGTAAATCACCGATGGGGAACAACAAAGATTGTACGAATGAAAGGATCAGGGATAATGAAAAGGAAACAGATGGGACCAAAACCAAGGAAAACAGTAGCACAAAGGACAAAGAGGAAGAAGACAAAAGTCAGGGTTCAAGAGACAAAAAACAAAAAGGACCTTGCAAACCAAAAGCAGAAATCACTCCTAGAGTAATATTAAATGATCCTACTCTGCAGGCGCACAGGGAACATATGGGGACCTACGCCATTATCTGTAAATTCATGGGACTATGGCCCATGGAAAAAGCTTTACAAACGTAGATCAAGTATCACTGGAAACCTAAAGGAAGCATTGACCCTCATCTTGGGTCAAAGGGATTCTTCACAGTGGTGTTCTTAAACATCGAAGATAAAGACAGAATATTTGAAGGAGGACCCTACTTTTTTGCCACAACCGATCTCTACATGAGGCCTTGGAGGATGAACTTTGTCCCAGAGCGGGAAATGTTCTCATTGGTTCCTGTGTGGGTAAGGCTCTATTCTCTACCTCTTGATTATTGGAAAACTGAATCGTCGCTGCCATTAGAAATAAACTAACATGTTTTGTCAAAGCTTCGAAAGCCACAAGAAGAGGAAAATATACCTCATTTGCTAGGATATGTGTGGAAATGGATCTGTCAGGTGTGCTTTCGGATGAAGTCATCCTGGAAGTTTTTGATGAGGAATGGGTACAAATAGTGGACTATGAGCATATCCCTTTCAAATGCTGTAGATGCCACGAACATGGACATCTATTTAGAGACTGACCTCTTAGTAAAGTAGATAACAGAGATAAACTTAATACAACGAAGGACTTAGAAAACTTTTAGAAAGTGGCAAGTAAAGGAAAAGGAGGAAAAAAGGGGCTTAAGCAACAACATAAAGAGGGGCAAAAGGCTAATCAGAATAAGTTTCAAGTGTTGGAAGAGAATGAAGAAATCACAAGAGAGAACCAATATTAGGAGGAAGGCACTAATGAAAAAGACAAAGAAGAGGACAAAAAACAATCGCAAGATATTGATTCTAAAAAGGAAGCGATGATAAGTGAAACAGAAATGGAGATGGACCAGGAAATTACCCAAAGTGAAACATATTTGGAAGATCATGAACTACAAGAAATTCTCGACAAGGAAAACCTGGATCTGGAAGGATTCTTGATGTAGGGAACCAAAGGAGGTATAGATTCACTGCCTAAAGAAGAATGAAACAGAATAAAACAACTATTTTTATGGAAAACTCAGGAAAGAGGGCTGGATAAAGGTAAAAACATTCAGAAACAGGATCATAGAGGGGTGAAAACAATGAAATCAACTCCAGGATTAGCTACTAGAAATCCAGGAAAGAAGAGGGGCAGGAAAAAAAAAATGAGCTCTTGATGGAGTGTGGAAAGATAATGATAGATTCAGGTAAGATGAAAGATCTAGCCAATTACTCCTTTACAAATCTTTAATTATGAAGTTCATATCTTGGAATATCAGAGGTCTATGTAGTAAAAGGAAACAAAGAATGCTAAGTAACATAATGAAACTAGCAACACCAGAAATAATCTTCATTCAAGAAACAAAATGCTCCATTCAGAAACGAAAATAAACACATAGCATTTGGCTTAACAGATTTGAGTTTCTATAAGTTAAAGCAGAGAACACAGCTGGGGGCATTCTCACTCTATGGAATCCCCAAAAAGTTAGCATAATAGATGCGGAGGCATCAAGAAATTATTTATCAGTTATCATTCAACCAGTGGGGGTGTCAGACACCTTCCTGGTTATGAATGTTTATGGTCCTCAACGAATAGATGAGAAACTTAGATTTCTTGACTCCCTGGTAGATCTCAGAAGCAGACATGGAGAAATACCCTGGGTCATGGGAGGAGATTTTAACATGACTAAATCTCTTTCAGAAAAAAAAAAGGAAGTACCAGAATGCTAAGCAAAGATTCAGTAGAATTTCAATCCTTCACTGAAGAGATGAAACTGGTTGACTCTAAAATGCACAACGGCGTTTTTACTTGGAATAACAAAAGAGGAGGTGATGCCCAGGTTTCCTCCAAGTTAGACAGATTTTTGATCTCAGAGGAGCTGATGCTCACTAATAAAGAAATAACTGCTAGAGTTCTCCCCTTTGGAGGCTCTGATCATTGACCGATTCAACTAGAAATCAAGGGGATTGATTCTGCCAAGAATAGACCCTTCAGATTTGAGAATATCTGGATCTCCCACCTAGATTTCATCAGCAACATCGAAAAATGGTGGTCCAAATATCTGCAGATCTAGGGCACTAGAATGTTCCTCCTTCATAAAAGACTGAAGCACATAAAACTTAGACTCAAAGAATGGAACAAGAAGGATTTTGGCAACATTTTCGTAGACAAAAAATCAGTGGAAATTAAACTACAGGAACTAAACCAAGCATTGATCATAGAGGGTTTTGATAAAGTCAAAAGTGAGCAAGATGATAAATACAACCAAGAATGGGGGAATTTATGCAAACAAGAGGAAATCTTCTGGAGACAAAAGTCCAGAGTGCAATGGCTCAAAGAAGGTGAACGAAATACCAAATTTTTCCACAGATCTACCATGGCCAATAGAGTGCACAATAGAATCTCTTCGATATTGAATGAGAATGGGGAGCTTCAGACTACTCATAAGAATATCGAAGCTGTGCTGGTTCAGCATTTCAGAGGCATCACAAAGGAAAGTAATCTAGACAGTGCATCAAGGAAATTACAAGAAATATCCCTAAAATGGTGTCTAGAGAGGAAAATTTTAACCTGAATAAACCAGTAACTGAAGAAGAAATCAGTGAGGTTATAAAAGACATGCAGAATGGCAAAGCTCCAGGTCTAGATGGTTTTAATGTAGATTTTTTCAAGGCCTGTTGGAATGTTTTCAAACAGGATATTTTGAATGTTGTAGAGGATTCCAGAAGAAGCAAGACCATTCTGAAAGCCCTCAACACCTCCTTCATCTCCCTGATCCCCAAACAGGATTCAGCCCTAACTCCTGATAAGTTCAGACCCATTGCTTTATGCAATGTGGTGTATAAAATCATATCCAAGATTTTGGCTAACAGACTCAAACCTCTTCTTCCTTCTTTAATTTCAGGGGAACAATCTGGTTATGTGGAAGGAAGACAAATCCTAAACAACATTATTCAAGCCCACGAGGTAGTTCATTCGCTTACCAACAAAAGGTAGGCCGGTATGATCATGCAATTAGATATCGCAAAAGCGTATGACAAGGTGAACTAGATTTACATCAAGAAGGTCCTTATTGCTTTTGGGTTTGATCACAACTGGGTCAGATGGGTTATGGCTCTGGTTACTTCTTCCAGCTTTTCAATTCTGGTGAATGGCTTGCCCTCAGAGATCTTCACTCCTTCTAGAGGCCTCAAGCAGGGAGACCCACTCTCTCCCTTTCTCTTTATCCTCATGATGGAAGGATTGGGTAGATCCATTAAACAAGCCAAAGTCTTAGGAAAGATCAAGGGACTTCAATTAACGGAGAATGGTCAAGCAATGACTCACCAAAAATTTGTGGATGACACCATGTTGTAGGGTATCCCCATAGTCAAAGAAGCTTCAGCATACAAACAAATCCTAAATGAATTTGCCTTGGCTTTAGGTATGGAAGTTAATCTCTCCAAATCAAATTTTTTTTCTTAAATACTAATATTGCAATTCAGAGGAACATCTCCAGAATTTTAGGCTTTCAAAGGGATTCCCTCCCTTCAAAGTATTTGGGAATTCCCCTTACAGCTAAACCATTGCACAAAAGCATTTGGGAATCGGTGCTAAACAAGATGCAAGACAAAGTCAAAAAATGGACTTTCAGATCATTGAACCTTGCTAGTAGGTTAATTTTGACAAAGGCCATTCTGTAATCTATCCCTGTTTTCTTTTTATCAGCCCTTCTAGCTCCCAAAGGGGTCTTAAAACAATTTAGGAATATCCAAAGAGACTTCCTTTGGGGAAAGGAGGAAATAAGGAAGAAATGGGCCCTTGTTTCTTGGGATAAAATCTGTAAACCCAAGAGTCACGGAGGTCTAGGCTTAGATGATCAGGAGATTCTAAGTAACGTTTTAGGTGCTAAGCTCTGGTGGAGGTGGGTTAAAGAACCAAAAGCTGAATGGGCTAAAACCTGGAAAGACAAATATGCAAGCTCCTGGAAAACAAATGATATTATAAGAATGTCTAGAAACATAAAAGGCTCTCACATCTGGAATAAATCCTGGGAAAATAGAAGCCTATTACAAAACAATAGCTTCTGGGAAATCAGAGCAGGAGATCTAGCTCTCTTCTGGGAAGACAAATGGCAACAAGAACCAACGCTGATAAGAGAGGACTTTATAAGCCTCAAGCAGGAAATAGAGTCCCAAGGATTAATAAAAGTTAAAGATTTCTGGAATCTTCCTCATGACTCGGGAAAGTGGAGAAACTGGAGAAATATAGAATGCAGAGAGGACAGCCCCACAAAAACAAAAGCAAAGGAACTCATGAGCATGTTAAAACAAAGGAAGATCTTGGTTACAGACAGGCAGGATCAGTTAAGATGGGGCTTCAATAAAGAAGGTACCTTTAGTATTAAGGAAGCAAAGAGATTTATCCTGAACCTTGATCCCTGTGTTTTGGCGAAATCTTGGCAACAACTTTGGAGTCACCAAGGGTGGATGAAGATCAAGCTCTTCATGTGGTTAGTTATTCACAAGAAAATATTAACTTGGGACAATATGCAAAAGAGGGGGGTTATTGGTCCTTCTAAATGTCAGTTATGTGAAGCTCAAGAGGAGACTATGGAGCACATTCTCAACAGCTACACCTATACCACCTGGCTGTGGGATTCTTTTTACACCATTTTCCAACAGATAGACAGAGATAAGGGTAGTATCATTAATACCCTGAACAAGTGGAGAAAAAACTTTTCAGAGTATGAGATCCTTAATTTGGCCTGGGCCTTTATGCCAAGTTTCATTATCTTGAATGTTTGGAAAGAAAGGAATACGAGAATTTTCAAGGAAGAAAAAACTACTCCTCTTCGCTTGTTGGATCTGACCTTGAGACAGATTAAGGAGACAGTTTCCACCACTATACGCAATTATCCCAAGAATCCCCCACTTCGAATGAATTGAGATCCCTCAGGCATCTGGGCATGTAGGAGATCATTTACCATGGACTTAACAGAAAGGAAAGATATTTGGAAATGGATAAGGAGGTCTGGCAGCCTCCACCGAAAGGTTATCTGAAATGCAATATTGATGGTGCTTCAAAAAGCAACCCTGGAACAACAAGTTATGGAGGGGTGTTAAGAGATGAAGAAGGAAATATAATATTTACATTCCACTGCCATTTAGGCATAGCAACCAATAATATGGCTGAATTAATGGCTTTGGAACAATTTCTAGAGCTTCTTAAACTAAATCACAACTCAAATGTCATTATCGAAGAAGACTTAAAGATCTCTATAAATGCGGTTAAGAGAATCAGTTGTAGAAAAGCACCAGAAAGGGTCTCAAAACACTGGAGACTATTACAAGTGTACCAAAGAATTCAAAAACATCTCCTAAGTATTCGAACTATTAGCTTCAATCATGTTTTCCAGAAAGCCAATAAACTAGTGGATTTACTGGCCAACCAGGGAGTGATTAATTCAGAAAGCAAGATTGAGATGAAGTGGCAGGAGGTGCCGCAGAGCAGATTAAAAGCTCTTTGCTATGAACAAGTGGTAGAGGATAGAGAAATTTTTAGACATTGGGCAAGAAGGACAGGCACGGAATGAAGCTCAGTATGCAAGTTCAAACACAGTTCTTTGGTTGGTACCTGACAGAATGGAAAACTCTGAGTGGATTCATTATCCTTTGGTGTAAGTTTTCTAGTTTCTTTTTCCTTCGTATTGCAACACAGGGTTTAATGTACAGTCAACGGCTGCATCGGTTGTGAGTCCCGATGTAAGCTATCGCGGGATGGATGGTTGGATCTTCCCAGCGATGGAAATTCTCATGCATTCCTATTACAAGTTGGATAACCAGGCTTTAAAGCAGTTTCCAGGCAGTATCCAGGCGATCGCTGGGCTTTGGAATGGTAAGTGGTTTGGGCGTTTTGAGAGCGATTCCACTAGGCTCTCAACACGTGGCAAGGGTGGGGTACGAATTACCACCCTCCATCACACCGTAAGGCTCGAGCATCTTGGCTTTTTGATATTTCTCTGAGCCGTTCGTTTGTGTAGATGGTTTCGACGGTCCGATTTGGTCGTGCAATTTTGTGGGGCCACTCGTATGATCAAACTTTGTGATTTAATGTTGAAAGGATTGTGGAGTTTGACTTTGGGTTAACGGTTAACCGTGGGTCCCATTTGTGAGGTTAGCTTGTCCTTTAGTTAGTTTGGAGGGTTATTTTCATGGCAAAATGGCCTTGATTTTTCTGGAGTCCATGATTAAGTCTGGTTTTTGTATATATTGTAACATTACTTTTGGTTTATTGGAATAGAAGGATAGTCTCTTGCTTCAGCAAAAAAAAAAAAGACAGTTAGAATAAAAATTTAAAAATAAATAGGCACTTTATTAAAGTAACTAAACTTATTACATTAGTTGAAAAAAAAATTAATAACATAAACTTAAATTAAGCAATAATTCAAAATTAAGAAAAGCAATTTATAAACATAAATAATTGTATTTAATTAGAATAAATTTAAAAGAATCTTTACAATAATATTGATAACATAAAGGGAGAAATAAAAAATAATGAACACAATATAATCAATTATTAAAACAAATTAATTATTATAGATTTTATTTTTTATAAATTAGTAATTTATTAACAATAAGATAATAATAATGAAATTAAATTAAAATCATTTAGATGGTTGCCTTCCTAGCTTGACAACTCACCTAACCATATTTATTGCTCTAGATCCTCTTCTTTGTAAATCAGTCCTGATGATGAGTCTTGGTCTAGACTCAAAACGTTGACAAATTAAAGATGAAGACTGTGGAATATCTGAATTCAGTTTCTCAAAAACCACACCACAGATCTGCAAACCATTATCATGACCCTGTATGGAGGGGAAACCGGGAAAGAGATACGTGATCTAGAAAAGACAAAGGTTAAGATGCAGAGAAAGGAATCTGATCTATACTTCCTCAAGCATTGTCGTGTTTCTAATCTAACCCCGCCCTTTGCCTACATTAAGCACAAATTACACAACCAACAAAACCATAAGGCATTCGAACGACTTAGCAAATCCTTAATTCGCCTAGAGATATGCAGGATCAGAGTTTATTTATGGCGATTATCTACAATATCATTTAAAGCTCACTTAAAACTAGCAACAACTATCTGGGAGGACCTTTGGACAGTCATTGATGCCTCTGCAGTGCTCAAGGGGAACAAGGAAGGAGACATGGCTCAAACAAGACATAACAAGAAGCTACAGAAGCTAGAAGAGCAACATAGCAATGGGCGTAAGCAAGACCCATTAGAAATCAGTGAAACTGTGGAGTAGATAGATAGGAATATAAGGCACGACATAACCAACAGCAAGCAAGATATATGCAGAATGGAGGCACTGTGCAGCTCGAAATCTAAGTCTAACTCCAAGTCAAGCACAATTTGTTACAACAGCAAGCAAGAAGTATGCAAGACAGAATCACTGCGCAACACTGAAGCTGAGTCCAGCTCCAACCGGAGCATGTCAAATGAATTAAATGAGATGAAACTGATTTCAAATAAACCAAAAAATAGGTATGTTTTCATAAACAGGAATAACACTGCAACAAAGGTTATAAAAATACAAGACAACCCATCAAATGACTCATTTAATGAATCGAACAATAGGTGTGCAAAAAATGGTAATGAAATTCAAAATAAATTAGGTTTAAATGACATCAACAAAGATACTAGAAACATTAACCTAGATAATAGTTTAGATAATATAACCATAGTGGTAGATAACCAAATGGAATATTGTGATACACTAATGCATTAAATACGATTGAACATAATAAAATGAATAATAAACTAGATAATAATAAAATAAGAGCTAATACTATGGTAAAAAATCTAGATGATAATATAGACAATACAACCAACACATCTAATAATAAAAGAATAAAACTCATCTCTCACAATAACTCTATTAACAATAAAAAAAGTTATAAATATTTCCTCTTATGAGTTGAAAAAGGAAGAAGCTGAGGTCCTTGACAAAGGTCTCAATTTTTCCCTAGCCCCCAAACAAATCCCTAACGAAGAAATTATTTGCAGTCTTGAAGATGGAATCAAGGCTCTCAATGATGAAGACAAAGAACTTGTTAGACAAGAGTGCATTGTCATCCTAAGGAAAGCCAGACCTCCTAAAATAAATCTAAACCATGAGCAACTTAAAGCCCTAAAAAGTTTGAGGAATAATAATGACATTGTCATTATGAAATCCAATAAAGGTGGCACCACTATGGTAATGAATCATGGGTATTACATAAACAAAATGAAATACCACTTATATAATAGTGGTAGCTACAAAAAACTTGAGAAAAACCCCATCTCTAAAATTATAAGGCTGGTCAAAAAAGCCATTAAAGAGGCCAATCTAGACGAGAAACTGAAAAAGTGCCTTACCCCTGACAGTGAAATTACCCCTCGTATTTATGGGGCCCCCAAAATTCATAAAATAGATGTCCCCCTGAGACCTATAGTCAATATTATCAGATCACCCACATACGAATTAGCAAAGTATGTCACTAGCAATTTAACACCTTTGGTTGGTAAAACCAACTCTTACATCAAAGACTCTAACCAATATGTTGAGTTCATTAAACATGCTAAACTAGATCTGGGCGACAAAATTGTCAGTTTTGATGTGGTCCAGATCTTCACCAAGATTCCATAGATGAAACAATACAAGTGGTAAAAGAAGTGGCAGACCCCCAAATTGCAAAGTTGGCTAAAATCTCTCTCCGTTCCACTTTCTTCACCTTCCAAGGGGAAATCTTTGAGAAAAATTTAGGAGTGGCTATGGGGTCACATCTCTCACCTATTGCAGCTAATATCTTCATGGAAAAATTTGAAAAGAAGTCTCTTGACACCTACCCATTAAAACTTAAGTTTTGGATCATGTTTGTGGACGACACTAGTGTTGATTGGCCTCATGGAGATGATGAACTTAAAAACTTTTTAATCTATATCAATAGCATGTCTGATGACATCAAGTTTAAAATGGAGGTTTAGGAGAATAATTTCATCCCATTCCTTGATATCTTCCTCATAAGAAACAAGGGTGGTTCCATAGGACACAAATTTTTCAGAAAAAAGGCACATATTGATAATTATCTTCATGCTGATTCACACCACCACCTAGCCCAAAAAATGGGTGTTCTTCAAAGCCTCTTCACTAGAGAATGTATAATATCATATGAGATCCAAACCGAAGAGGAGATTACCTACTTAAGAAGAACATTTACTAGCTTAGGATACAATAATAAAGACATCTTCAAGGCCATTCAGAAAGCCAAATCCAGTAACAAAAAAGATAAATTAAATAACCCCCCAACTACTAATGCCTACCTTATGTATATTCATGGTGTCACTGAGAAGCTAGCTAAATTTCTCATAAATAAGGATATCAAAACTTCATTCAAACCCATGACGACTATTAAACAAAGAATGAAATCAGTTAAGGACAACCACAAACAACTCCAGTAGAAAGGTGTTTATGTGATCAATTGTTCTTGTGGAGAAAATTATATTGGGGAAACACATAGGTTAGTCAGGATCAAGCTCAAAGAGCATGGGGTAGATATCCGTAACGAGAGAACTCGGTCTTCAGCTTTAATTGAGGATGCAGGCAAGACAAACCACCATATATACCTTGAAGACACAAAGGTCATTTCCAATGAAAAACACCATTTTAAGCATAAAGTTTTTGAGGCACTTGAGATCATAAAACACCCACATAACCTCAATAGGGATGGAGGCTTGGAAATTAGTAGAAATTGGACCTCCCTTCTCACCCCCATTGATTAAAATGGCCCTCCCTTTCACATCGCCCTTACCATTCTTCATCTTTCCCGCCTTTTGTTCCCCTACCCCTCACAATTAACCCCTTATCACACTCACCCCTCCTCTCAAATTTAATCATGCTCTTCCCTTTAGTATCTTAACCCTCTTCCCCCTTTTTTCCCTTCCTTTCATTGACCCTACTCTAGATCAAACCAACTCCTCCCCTAACCATAGAAATAATATTAGGCATTATAAAAAAAGAATCTGTTTACAATATAGTAACTAGACTTCATATTAAATATAATTAAGATTCAATTTATAATACATTAACAATAATCTAAGAACATAAACACATATGATGTTAGAATTTAATTATTAGTATAGTAATACATTAAACTTCTCTCCCACAAATTAAACTATTAAAATTACTTAAAATAAAATAAAAAATTTGAAAAATAAAAACTTATTACAATAATTTAAGAAAAACCTAAAAACATAATAATTTTAAGGAAAACCTAGAAACAAGCTAATTACATAAACTTAAATCAATCAATAATCAAAGCATTATGAGAAACAATTGGCTAAACACCTCTCCTTTAAAACATAGATAAATAAAAACTTAATTAGAATAAAAATTTAAAAATAAATAGGCACTTTATTAAAGTAACTAAACCTATTATATTAGTTGAAAAACAAACTAATAACATAAACTTAAATTAAGCAATAATTCAAAATTAAGAAAAGCAGTTTATAAACAAAAATAATTGCATTTAGTTAGAATAAATTTAAAAGAATCTTTACAATAAGATTGATAACATAAAGGGAGAAAATGTAGGATGGACGGCCAATAATGAGCGACGGGAGCACGGGAGTTTGTGGAAGACCAAGGCGGAGAGCTTCTGCGCGGGTGTTTCTCCATGGATGGTCGCAGAGGAGGGAGCTCCACTCCCTCCTTCAGAGAGGTAGTGGTTAACAAGGGCAAGACACCCCTGGAATCAGGCAGAGGTAACTCGACGGTAGAAGGAGAAAACAGGGATAAGGAAACAGTAAGTAACAAGGAGAAGAAAAATGATGGCACAAAAGACAAGGAGGAAAATGACAAAAAACAGGGAACAACAGACAGGAACCAAAAGGGACCGTGCAAGCCCAAAGCTGAAATCACTCCCAGAGTAATCTTAAATAACCCAGAGCTGCAGGCCCACAGGGAGCACATGCAAACTTATGCAATCATATGCAAATTCATGGGACTATGGCCCACCGAAAAGGCTTTACAAACATGGATTAGAAACCACTGGAAGCCTAAAGGAAGCATTGATCTTCATCTAGGATCCAAGGGTTTTTTCACTGTGGTGTTTGCAAACATTGAGGACAAAGATAGAGTGTTTGAAGGTGGGCCCTACTTCTTTGTAGCAGCAGGGCTCTATATGCAGCTGTGGATGATGAACTTCGTGCCAGAGCAGGAAACCTTTACCTCAGTCCCAGTTTGGGTAAGACTCTATTCGCTACCTCTGGATTATTGGAAAATAGAATCACTAACAGCTATAGGCAATAAATTAGGGAGGTATGTCAAAACTTTTGAAGCCACAAGAAGGGGAAAATATACCTCCTTTGCCAGGATTTGTGTAGAGATGGACCTATCTGGAGCACTTCCGGACGAGGTTATATTGGAGGTTTATGATGAGGAATGGGTGCAGACGGTTGACTACAAGCATATTCCTTTTAGATGTCGAAAATGTCATGAACATGGGCACCTTCTTAGAGACTGCCCTCTCAGTAAGGTAGAGATCAAAAGCAATCCCAACACAATGAAAGAAACAGAGGGCTTTCACAAAGTAGCTCATAAAGGTAGAAATGGCAAAAAAGGGACAAAACAACACCAAAGCGGAGATCAAAAAGTGAGGCCGAACCAGTTCCAAGTTCTTGAAGTGGAGGAAGATACAGCAGTTGAAAATCAAGTAATGAAGGATGGATATGTTAAGCAGGACAAGGAAGAAGAACAGGATCAAGAAAAGGTAAAGGAAAAGAAGAAAGAGATCATGATGAGTGAATCAGAGATGGATATGGATCAGGAAATGACTCAGAGCGAAATGGAAATGGAAGACAATGAGTTGCAAGAGATTCTTGACAGAGAAAACCTAGATCTAGAAGGGTTCTTGAGTAAGGGAACAACGGGTGGGGTAGAATCTCTACCACAAGAAGAATGCAATCGAATAAAGCAGTTATTCTTATGGAAAACTCAGGAAAAGGGCATGGGCGAAGATAACAACATGGAAAGACAAGCCAACCATGGAATAAAAGCAGTAAAATCGACTCCAGGATTAGCTCCAAGAAACCTGGGGAAAAAAAGGGGCAGAAAAAAGCAGAACGAGCTATTAATGGAATGTGGAAAGCTCATGATAGACTCAGGTAAGATGAAATATCTAACCAGTTACTCCTTTACCAATCTGTAATTATGAAGTTTACAACTTGGAACATCAGAGGTCTAGGAAGCAAAAGAAAGCAGAGAATATTGAATAATAGAATGAAGCAGGTAGCTCCGGATATAATTTTTGTCCAAGAAACGAAATGCTCTGTTCAAAAGATAAGACAAATACATAGTAAATGGCTCAGCAGATATGAGTTTATAGAAGTCAAAGCAGAAAATACAACAGGGGGTATCCTTATCCTCTGGAATCCCCAAAAAATAGGTATTATTGATGCGGAGGCATCAAGGAATTATTTATCAGTTGTTATTCAACCTGTAGGTGACAGGGACACTTATCTTGTAACGAATGTTTATGGCCCTCAAAGGTTAGATGACAAAATCAGGTTTATTGATTCCTTAGTGGACCTTTGAAATAGATTTGCAGGGCTACCGTGGGTTATAGGAGGAGATTTCAACATGATTAGATCTCTCTCGAAGAAAAAAGGGGGTACAAGAGCACTAAACAAAGATTCCTCATCTTTCCAATGTTTTTCAGAAAACATGAAGCTAGTGGACATTGAGAGGAACAATGGCCTTTGCACATGGAACAACAAAAGAGGAGGGGATTCTCAAGTAGCTTCCAAGCTAGACAGATTTATGATCTCTGAAGAGCTCATGCTTCTAGATAAGGAAATAATAGCAAATATTCTTCCTTTTGGAGGTTCAGATCACTGGCCGATTCAAATGGAGATCAAGGGCATTGGCACCCCAAGAAACAAACTGTTCAGGTTTGAAAATATATGGCTGTCACACCCAGATTTCTATAGCAACATTGAAAAATGGTGGGCTGAAGACCTGCAAATTCAGGGATCTTCTATGTTCCTACTACATAAAAGACTAAAGCACATCAAGTAGAAGCTAAAGGAATGGAACCAAAAGGAATTTGGAAATATTTTCACAAGTAAAATAATTGTAGAAAATAAAATTATAGAGCTCAATCAGGCTTTGATCAAGAATGAATTTGATAAAGACAAAAACGATCTAGTAGAGAAATATCAACAAGAATGGGAAATGTTGTGCAAACAAGAAGAAATTTTTTGGAAACAAAAATCTAGGGTTCTATGGCTGAAATAAGGAGAACGTAATACCAAATTTTTTCATAGATATACCATTACGAACAAAACTCACAATAGAATCTCTTCGATCAAGGATGAAAATGGCCAAATTCATCAATCCCACGAGGAGATAGATGTAGTGTTAGTAAAGCATTTTCGGGACATTGCCAAAGAAAATGTTTCAGAAAGAGAACCTTTCATTAAGAACATAATTAAACACATACCTAAACTGGTCTCCAGAGAGGATAACTATAATCTCAATAGACCTGTAACTGAAAAGGAGATTAGTGAGGTCCTCAAGGAAATGCAAAATGGCAAGGCACCAGGGCCGGATGGATTTAATGTGGATTTCTTTAAAGCCTGTTGGAATATCATTAAAAGGGATATAGTGGAGATTGTGGAAGACTCCAGGAGGAACAAGACCATTTTGAAAGCTCTCAATACCTCCTTTATTGCCCTTATTCCAAAACAAGATAATGCTCAAACACCAGAGAGATATAGGCCCATCGCCTTATGCAATGTTGTCTACAAGATAATTTCCAAAGTTGTGGCTAACAGACTTAAACCCCTGCTGCCCAGGCTTATCTCCGGGGAACAAACAGGGTATGTAGAAGGAAGAAAAATTCTGGACAACATAATTCAAGCTCACGAGGTGGTTCACTCATTAACATGCAACAAGAGAGTAGGCATGATCATGCAACTAGACATAGCCAAAGCATATGACAAAGTGAATTGGATATACATCAAAAAAGTGCTCACAGCGTTTGGTTTTGATCATAATTGGGTCAGATGGGTCATGGCCCTGGTGACTTCTTCCAGCTTTTCAATTTTGGTGAATGGCTCTCCTTTTGAACTTTTTCTCCCTTCCAGGGGTCTTAGACAAGGAGATCCGCTTTCTCCTTTTCTCTTCATCCTCATGATGGAAGGGCTGGGGCGATCCATCAAGAATGCAAGAGCGATGGGAAAAATTCAAGGACTCCAACTTTCGGAGAATGGGCAAGTTCTGACTCATCAACAGTTTGTAGATGATACTATGTTACAGGGAATTCCCATAGTAAAATAAGCATGGGCTTACAAAATTTTTTTGAATGACTTCGCGAAGGCTACAGGTATGGAAGTTAACCTTACCAAATCAAAACTCTTTTTCTTTAACACTCATATTGCCATCCAGAGAAATGTCTCCAGAATTTTAGGCTTTCAAAGAGAATCCCTCTTACAGCTAAACCCCGACACAAGAGCATATGGGATCCATTAGCTACTAAAATGCAAGACAAGGTCAGGAAATGGACAAACAGATCTCTAAATTTAGCTGGTAGACTGGTTCTTACTAAAGCAGTTCTCCAAGCTATCCCAATCTTTATGCTATCAGCCCTCCCAGATCCAATTGGAGTCTTACAACAATTTTAGAATATTCAACAATATTTTCTATGGGGCAAAGAGGAAACAAGGAAAAAATGGGCTTTAGTCTCATGGGAAAAGATCTGCAAACCCAAGAACCAAGGAGGCCTGGGTTGGGACAATCTAGATATCCTCAACAAGGCTCTTGGAGCAAAACTTTGGTGGAGGTGGGTTAAGGATCAAGTCATCCCTGACTGGCTCTGTGGCGGGTGTTTCCTCTCTCTTTCATTCTGGAAGAATGGGCGCATCGTCTGGCTCTCTCAACGGTCGCACCACCTGGAGTTTTCTGTCCGAAATCTACTTACCAGCTTGGAAGTGGTTTTCTGGTGATCGCTAGCCCCGAAGGCGGAATCCAGTTTTCTTGATTTGGCAGCGATCCCATTCAAAGGTTTACACGTGGCGGTGGGGCTGGTTGGAATACCGCCCTCATCGCACACTATTGTTCGACGGTTTTGGGGGGTGCGATACATTCCAAGACCGTCTGATCATTTGATGTGAAGCGACAGCTGGGATGGTTCGAGCAGTTTGGTGGTCGGGCTAGTTAGGTGTCGGGCTTCTTTCCATCGCGAAATTGTCTGCTGCCATCGGATTGGGTTAGAAGAATTAACGGTGAAGATTAATGAGACAGGATTGACCTCATTTCTCATCTCATCCAGCGTTGGGAGTTAAAACCGCTTCTAGGACGGTTTTGGTGCGATTGCACCGCGTTTAAGCGGAAGGCGGTTTCGTTGCTGGGGCAGCGATTCCATACAACAACTGACACGTGGATGAGGGCGGGGTATAAAAACCACCCTCATCACACATTAAACAATGGTCACTTCTGGCGTGCGATATTCAGCGCGGCCATCCGATCACTGCAAACCCGATCGACGATCAGGATGGCGCGTGCGGTTTGGTGGGTCCGGAGGATTAAATATCTGGTTACTTTTTGAAGCGATAAGCTTCTCCACCATCGGATTTATGTTAAATCACAGACGGTAGAGATTTTGAGGCAGGATAAAGGTCTGCTGGCACGGGGTTCGGTGGGGAGAGTTCTTGTGCCCTGCGACTCCCGTCGCCTGGTTTTGACAATACTCATTCATGAGTGGCTAGCACTTTTTGAGGTCAGAGGGCCTAGATTCTATAGGACTTTTTCTTTGGTGGCTTACACCACTCTGTGGGAAGGAAAAGTGTATATATTGTAAACTATGTTTGATTTAATGAAATAGAAGGTACGACTCTTGCTTCAAAAAAAAGATAACATAAAGGGAGAAATAAAATCAATAATGAACGCAATATAATCAATTATTAAAACAAATTAATTATTATAGATTTTTTTTTTGAATTAGTAATTTATTAACAATAAGATAATAATAATGAATTTAAATTAAAATCATTTAGATGGTCGGCCTCCCATCTTGACAACTCACCTAACCATTTTTATTGCTCTGGATCCTCTTCTTTGTAATCAGTCCTAATGATGAGTCTTGGTCTAGACTCGAAATGTCGACAAATTAAAGATGAAGATTGTGGAATATCTGAATCCAGATTCTCAAAAACCACACCACAAAAATTTGCAAACCATTATCATAGGCTTACCTAGGTTGTTACATAATTAAAAGGGCATACTAGTATCTTTTACATTATAATTTGCAAAAATTGGGTTTGAAATGACAAAGGAATTGGTTGGCTAATGACTCTGAACTTTGCAAATTTTTGTACAACTGCTTCCTTAGAACTGTGATGAAATGGGTGCAATAGGAGGAATGTGAGAGGTTTGTAACTAGCCAACAACAGTCATAGATAAGTATTTAAGAACTGATTTTATTTTTGTTCCACTTCCTTTACATATGGTTCTATAATCTTGTAGTTAATTGTGCTCAATTTGTGTATGGTAGTTAAATTATGCTTATATTTTTGGTTATGCTTGGAAATAATGAAATATGGTAAATTTATTTGGCTAATTTCTATAGATGTTTATGTTTTTATTTTTTCCTAGGGTTTTGAATGAAAAGGTAAAATTTCAAGGTTTGGTTGAGTCGAGTCACCCAGGGGTGGTTGGGGACATTACAAGGGTGATATGTGGGGATGAAAAATCAACAAGAGATGATGTGACTAGGGATGACTAGGTGGAGGTGGACATGTATGATGTGAACGAGGGTTCTGATGTGGATGGGCCACATAGGCAGCATGTGTTAGCAGGTGCTGATGTGGATAGTGAGGTGGAGTGCCATGTCAGCCACATGGTAACTAACCCACTTGAGGATTTTAGGCTGATGTCGTTAGTGATATGGCCTATGACATCATGAGTGAGGGAAGTCAAGAAATTTGAACACAATCGAGGATTTTGAGTGTGCATGGGCACCTGATTTTAGAACAAGTAAGGCTCAAAACAATAAAAGAATTGGGAAAACGAAGACCAAACTTTATAGGGTCATATATTTGTATGCCTAAGTCAGAATTTGGCCCGTGAATAGTTAAAAGAAATTAATTTCGAGCAGAACACAACTATCAGACCATTATTTTGATTTGAGGATGAAGTTCTATTCCAGAGAGAATTGCAAATGGCAAGAAGGGAAAAATGGGGCTAAATAAGATGAGCTTGATGAGAGCATGAATTTTAGCTTGGATAAAATAATTGGGTAAATTTGTAGTCAAAAGAAGTGGCTTCCAAGCAGAATACAACTAACTACCTAGAATTTTTCTCGGATGGCAAAATTCTACTTAAATCCCTAGAGAATGCTACAGGAAAACATGAGGAATACATTGTGCTTAATAGTCTCAACTTTCTGAGGGCATCACTTTTAGCCCAAGTATTGGAATTTGATAAATGGATAGTCAATAAAAATCTATTTATGGACAAAAAACATTGATGAACCAAGAATTTAAAGTTGGGAAGGAATTTTGAAGAAACATTTTACAGGAAGTTACAAGGTTACAAAGGCTTAGAGAGGCTATTAATTGAGGAAAGATCAATGAAATTCAGGACAAGTCTCTTGAATGCTAATTCTGTCAAGCATAAGGAAGTCACATGAAATTATTTGGTATCATGGAGCCTAATTCAATTTTGCTTGTAAGGATATTTTGTAAAGGGTAATTGGGATCATATTTGGCAAAAGAATCCATGACCCAAATGCTGAAAAGGCTACATGATAGAAAGATTAAGTAGGTCTTGTAAAGAATAATTTGTAGCGACAACAAATCAAATTACCTCTTGTCTACTAGGAAACTCTCTTTATCTTTTTACTTGTAGAAATTGGATTAATATTAGTAGCTTAAACAAGATTAATGATATTGGTAATGTTATGGCATGGAGCCTACTTGGAGTATTTATAGGATTGTAATTATGGTTTAGTGAAGATAAGATTTCTCAGGACAACCTGATATTTGACTGGTTGTATTTTTAATAATGGTGCTACCCTATAAGATCTTCTTATTTAAGCTCCCTGATGACAATTATGCAAGTAAAATATGTGATAAGGTGCACACAATGTATGTGGAATATTTAAGAAAGAGAGGCTTTCCACTAAATGGGAAGATGAGGATGTCAAGAAAAGGGGCTTTCCCATGATACTAGACTATTTACCAGTTTGATAGATACAATTTGCAAGATGGGTAATAACCATGAAGCTCTAAAATTTTATGAAGTAATGTTGTAAAAGAATTAGACTTAATGTTTTTAGTTATGTAGTATTAATTACTGCGTATTGTAATGACAACATGGAGAGAAAATGTATTGTTACAAGATATGAATAAAGAATAATATCACCTGATTTGGTTATTCACTCAACATCATTATTAATACGTACATTCAATAAGTAGGCAAGATGTATGAGAGGCTATGCCTGAAGGGAGAATTATGGTTTGGTTAACCACCAAAGTTGGAGCATGATTAAAGCTCTATCAAATATCTAATCATCTATCATAAATATGACATATGACCTCTGTTAGAAATTAATGATCAAAGCAATGGAATAAATAAAATATTTTGGAAGAACAAACACAAAAAAACATAAAACAAGAGAGACACAAATATACGTGGTTCACCCAATTTGGGCTATGTCCATGGAGAAATAGCTAGTCCTTCCTTTTATATTATTCAACAAAATGAAGAGATACAATTTTCAACAAATTCACTATAACTTCCTCTTCATGCTCACACAGTCTTTCCTCTTTTCTTCATGCACAGAATAATACACAACCACAACACAATTCCCTCATATAAACAAAGGGTTTCCTTCTAGGAAAAAAAAATCTAAATTAACATAACTTCTACCGTCAGATCTTCTACCTAATGAATGACCCAGATTGACTACAAAATCACAATATTTTACAAGACAATTTTTCATTTAATTTTCATTTTGGGGGCACTTCCCTCGAACCCCCGCTTGGGGGGGCTAGGTGGGTTCCACCACCCCCCTAGACCCCCTCGGTGGCACTAGTCAGGGTAGGGGAATCACCCCCACACCCATTAGGGATTGTGATCCAACCTCAGCTAAAACAAAAATCTTTGAAAAATCAGGAAGATAATTAGGCTCCACACCCAACAACGTATTGAGGAGTTCTCAAAATAAAGTTTCTGAGATTGGATAAGTATATCATTATGAATGTTTCTTCTAAGTTCCCTAATATGGAATATAAAAGGTGGTTAAAGTTAAGTTTCATGTGTAATAACATAGGGAAAGCATTGGGAAAGTAACACAAGGTGGCTACAAAACGGGTTCATGTACAGGGTGTCACAGGGTTATGACAAGCTATGATAACTTTGTAATAGGATCACATACATGTTTTTTTATAGGGATACACGTGGAATAACCAAGATATAGGTGGCATAACCAAGATATATGTGGTATAACATATTTCTTACAGGGAATAATAGATTGGTAACAGGTTGTACCAAAGTAGTCACAGGTAGGTGACAAAATCATTACAGGTTACAACAAGTGAATTGGTCACAAGTATATTACAGGTTATCATATGTAGGTGATAGGGTTATAATAGGTACAACAAGTTATAGTAGGTGGATTGGTCACAATTGGTGACAAGTCATGATAGGTACAAAACAAGATTATAGCCAGGACATAATTGATGTTATGGCAGGATCATGACAGGTTGAACTGGTTTTATGACAGGCCATAACATGTATACACAACAGGGTCATGATGAGTTTTAGGAGGATTATAATAACTCAAAGCATGGAATTTGAGAAGAGAAAAATGGTTAGTTTGTAACTAACAATAAATGATATAAACTACCCCAATGAAGGCACTATATTGAGATTGAAATAATGAATTGGAGAGTTTAAATTGTTTTCTGTAGTTTATTTGTAGTAAATAATGAAAGTAAATAACTATAGGTTCATGATTGATATAATTCTTGTTATAATATATCGAGCATGTAGAATCAATAGCCAAATAATAATAAATTTGTGTTCTATGAATCTTGCAAGAGAATTATGTTGTTTATTTGTGCAAGAAGTCTATGGAAGATTGACTCTTCACTTCTCTTCTTCTGAGTTAAGGAATTTCCTACTTGTCACTATCTCCAATCATTATCTTGTGCAACTAGTGGCCACCAAAATACAAGGGCACTGTTGGCATTATGATACATATGTTTTACTTAATGGCAACCCACTCATCTCAGATGATAAATTATAGTGCAGCAAAGTTCACGCACTTTCATGAAGATAAAAGTTTCTTTCATGTAGAGAAAAGTTAACGCACTTTCATGAAGATAAAAGTTTCTTTCATGTAGAGAAACATTCACGCACTTTCATGAAGATAAAAGGTTCTTTCATGTGAAGAAAAGTTCACGCACTTTCATGCAGAGAAAAGTTTCTTTCATGTAGAGAAAAGTTCACGCACTTTCATGCAGAGAAAAGTTTCTTTCATATAGAGAAAAGTTCACGCACTTTCATGCAGAGAAAAGTTCCTTTCATGAAGAGAAAAGTTCACGCACTTTCATGGTTGGCTCATGGTATTAGTCCGACAGTTTTTGATCCTATGGTTTTGGTTCGTGGTATTGCATCCAAAAGTGTTGACCCCAAGTATTTGGTTCATGGTATTGTGTTATTATGGTTTTGGACCATGGTATTGTGAAAGGCCTAAGACTATAAAAGAGGAAGGATATCATTTGGCAAGGCAATCAATCTGAATGAATTGAATATCTAATAAGTGCTATATTTGAAATATTTGTGATTGGGGTTATGGTGCAGATCTGGATCTGAATGAAGGAGGAACCTTAGCGCATAAAGAAGGATAAGTTCTATTGATGGGTCATAATCTTTAAGCTTGAATAATAGTATCTTTGTATGATTTTGATCTGTTATATGAGGTGTATTCTTGATCTATAAATCTGAAAATCTGGGTTAATTAGTGTCTGAATATTTGAAAGAATGAATTATTCTTTATAGATCTGTACGCAGGTTCAGTGAATGAAAACGACGTATACGCAGGTTGGTCCAAACACAGGAACATATGCACGCAGGTTTCAGGTTGTTCAAGTAGTGTATATCTTTTAAATTATGATCTAGCTGCCTTTGTTTATTGCTGCAGTATTCTGGGTTCAGAATTTGGTGTGTGGTTACTGTTACTGTGTTCTGGGTACAGCTGTCAGAGAAGTGTTTACTTGATTCAGTGCTAATTGGGGAAAAGGAGATTGTTTGATGCAGATATACTTGATGATTGATTGATGTTCATGGATCCAATCTGAAAATTTATGAAACGTGGTCCCTGGAAGAAAGAGAAGGTTGTAGCCTTCAGTAGGCCAGCACCTACGTACTAGTATCTTGGCTAGTACAAGAGCTAAGGGGGTTGTAGCTCCCTTCCAAGAGAAGCTGGAAAACGAGAGAGGGTTGTAGCTCTCTGCAGGTTGTAGCCTGCGTACTGGTAAAGGACTGCACTAGTATATTGTAAAAGGAAGTTTCTAATTAAAGAAAGATAGAGACAAATTGCAGCAGGTGGTTTTCACCCACATTGGGTTTCCACCTTATATCTTGTGTTCTTGTGTGTGATTGTCTTCTGTTCTGTTTTACTGGTCTGGTTACTATCTATTTCACTCAGATACACAGATTAATAATCAACATCTGAAAGATAAAGTAAATCATAAGTCTGCATTGTATACACGAGTTTCCTTCTACATAGTTGCGTATATACACGGGTTTTACTAACTGAAGTAGCGTATATCCTCTGAATTTTAAAAAGGGAATATTTGGCTTGATAATACTGATTCACCCCCCCTCTCAGTATTATTTCCAACAATTGGTATCAGAGCAAGTCCTTCTGAAGAAGCCTGATCGCTTGGAGGAAGATCCATCATCATGAGCAACTACGAAAGAGAAGCATCTATGAGGCCACCGATTTTTGATGGGACAAACTTTGTATATTGGAAGGTAAGAGTTACTGCCTATCTTCAATCTCTTGGTACAGAAGTCTGGGATATCATCGATACAGGGTACACTTTTCCATCAGCAACTCCTACAGATCTGGCTGAGAAGAAGAAATATGAAACAAATGCAAAGGCAGTCAATACCCAATTAGGATGTCTATCTCAATAAGAATTCGTCAAGGTTATGCAGTATAAATCCGCAAAGGAAATATGGGACAAGATTGTTCTGAGCTATGAAGGAGATGAACAGGTAAAACGAGCAAGACTTCAAACCCTCAGAATTCAATATGAAAATCTCAGAATGCACAATGATGAAAGTGTGGCTAAGTATTTCCTTCGTGTAGATGAGATTGTTAATTGTATGAAAAACTTGGGTGAAGAAATAAAAGAGGTTGTTGTGGTTGAAAAAGTTCTAAGATCTTTGTCCCCTAGGTTTGAATCTAAAGTTTCTGCAATAGAAGAAAAAGAGAATCTACGAAACCTTACCATGTCACAGCTGCACGGGATTCTAACTGCTTATGAAATGAGGAAAGGAGGACCATCGGACAAGAGAGAAGCTGCTTTCAAGGCTTCAGGAAAAGGAGACTACTATGAGTCAGGACACGTGTCAGAAGAAGAAGAAGAATCAAATTTTGTTAAGAATCTTCAACTGGGTGCTGGAAGATTCTGAGGTAAGTTACCTTTCAAATGCTTTGCTTGTGGAAGAGTCGGTCATTATGCTTCCAAGTGTCCTCATAAGGATAAGATTGAAAAAGGGAAGGAACCTGCTAGATGGAACAAGAAACAGAATGCAACTAAGAAAAGTTACTACACTCATGAAGGCAGTGATGGCCTATCAAATAGTGACGAAGATGAACGAGGTAATGATTATAAAATTTTAATGGCTTTTGAAGATGATGATTACATGGATGCTATAGATGTAGATGGTTTTTATGAAGAGATTTCTGGACTCAAAACATGTTTAGAAGAAAAAGATATGATCATTGATACTCTGCAATTCCAACTTGATGAGAAAGAAAAATTTCTTGAGAAGTTAGAATGTGAAATTGTTGGACTTAGAAAAGAAATTGAGAAAACAAAGGCTCTTAATCTTAAATTTGTTAAAGGATCTGAAACTATGGATGAGATTATCAATGTACAACATTCTCCACTAATCAAGACAGGTCTGGGGTATAATGGAGAAGCATCTCAAGCATCCACCTCAAAGAGTTATCTTGATGCAGCAAGGGGGGATGAGCAAAAGCCAAATGGAGATCACCAGGTAAAACAGGGACGAATTACATCAAGAATAAACAAAGACTACCAGGTAAACCAGGGGCAATCCATCTTAAGGGTGAACAAAAGCTACATCCAGCCACAGGTAAAAACTTCTCAATTTTCTTCAAGAATGGATGACAATAGAAACTACAATCATTTGGCTGATAGATTTGATAATCACAGAAGTTTCTTCAATGGCCAATGTTTCTCTTGCCATAACTTTGGTCACAAAGCAGCTCAATGTGTTGCCTATAAGACAATCATGACTAGAGAAGCTCAAAAACAAAGAAGTATGACAGGGATTACAAAAAGGACCTATAACAAATTTTTAGCCCTTGAAAATGAAATTGAATGTTCTATTTGTAATAACTTCGGTCATGAAGATTCTGAATGCAGGAGCAGGTTTCAGTAGACAAAGGAACAAGCCTCAAGCACCAGAATATGGAGAATAAAGGAACCAGAACCAGAAAGATGTGGGATAGCTTTTTATGCAGAAGGACAGGAAAATCTATGGTACATCGACAATGGATGTTTGAAGCATATGATAGGTGATAAAGAAAAACTTGAATCATATAGTGTTTTAGAAAAGGGAAAGAAAGTTTCTTTTGGAAATGATACCCCTATAGTCATAAAAGGAAGAGGCACTGCTCAGTTGAAAGAAAAGGTCAAAGCTGGAAATGTTTTGTATGTTGATGGCTTGAAGCATAATCTACTGAGTGTCAGTCAGATGTGCGATCAAGGAACCGAGGTAATATTTCGATCAAATGGATGTAGTGTTCGTGATCTTGATACAGGAAAAACAGTGATCAAAGGTAGAAGAACTCCAAATAATTTATACATATTTGAAGAAGGACAACAAAAATGCTATTTGAGAAAGGATGATGAACACTGGTTATGGCACTGGAGGTTGGGGCATCTAAGCTTTTCACAAATAAGGAAAGCATGCAAATACCAGGCAGTTCGTGGTCTTCCAGATATCAAAATTCTAGACAACACAATATGCAAATCATGTCAGTTTGGTAAGCAAACCAGAACTAACTTCCCTGAGAAGGAAGGATCAGCTGGCAGGCCCCTTGAGCTAGTCCATGCAGATGTATGTGGTCCATTTAGGACAAGGTCACCTCGAGGAGAAGAATACTTTATATTATTCATTGACGACTTCTCCAGGATGGTTTGGTTAGGACTTATAAAGCACAAAGATGAAGCATTAGAAAAATTCAAATCCTTCAAAGCCTTGGCTGAAAACGAATCAGATCACAAAATTAAGTGCCTCAGGTCAGACAGAGGTGGGGAGTTTACCTCAAATGAATTTTTTGATTTCTATGAAGAACATGGAATAAGAAGGGAATTCTCTACAGCTAGGACTCCTCAGCAAAATGGAGTGGTGGAAAGGATGAACATAATGGTCCAACAAATGGCTCGTGCTATGCTTGATGAGTCTGGAACTCCCGCAACCTTTTGGGGTGAAGCTGCATTTGCTGCAGTTGTTATTCTCAACAAAACAAATTTCCGAGTGAACAACACTCAAACTCCTCATGAGCTCTGGTATGGTGAGACTCCTTCGATAAAGCATTTCAAAATTTTTGGAAGCAAATGCTATATTAAGAATAATATGAACATCTTGGAAAACTTGAACCTAGAGCAGATGAAGGCATTCTCCTTGGTTATTCTCCCCACAGTAAAGCATATAAGTGTTACAATAAAAGACTTGGAAGAATTGTTGATAGAATTGATGAAAAGGATACATTCCTAGGCAAGTAAATTATGAAAATATCGAAGAGGATGAAGACTACTCTCCAAATCAGACTGATGATGAAGAAGAACCTCAAGAGGCACTAGAGGAACAGATAAGGATAGAAGAGAAGACTCCATCCAGGTACGTTCAGAAGAATCATCCAGAATCTCATATTTTGAGGTAGAAAGAGGTAGGTGTACAAACAAGAAGAACAATTGCAGAAGCCTTAAGCTATTTGGCATTGCTCTCCTCCACTGAACCTCAAAATGTAAAATAGGCATGCAAAGATGAATGTTGGGTCAAGGCAATGGATGAAGAACTTGAGCAGATCGAAAAGAATAACACTTGGGAGTTGGTTCCTAGACCAAAAGATAAGAATGTCAGAGGGACAAAATGGATCTTTAAAAACAAGTTGAATGAAAATGGGGAAGTGATTAGAAACAAGGCTAGACTTGTTTGTAAAGGGTATTCTCAACAAGAAGGTATAGACTTTGAAGAAACTTTTGCTCCCGTTGCTAGACTTGAGGCCATCCGAATGTTCCTTGCTCTCTCAAGCTTTCAGAAGTTCAAATTATTTCAAATGGACGTGAAATAAACCTTTCTGAATGGAGACTTAGAAGAAGAAGTGTACATTGAGCAACCAGATGGCTTCATCCTTGGGAATGATCCAAATCTTGTATGTAGACTAAAAAAGGCTCTCTATGGTCTTAAACAGGCTCCAAGGGCTTGGTACTACTGTTTGGACAAATATCTTCATCAACGGGGTTTTTCAAAAGGATCAGCAGATACCAATCTTTATATCAAAATTGAAAATGACAAATTGCTAATACTTGTTGTGTATGTAGATGATATTATCTTTGGCAGCAACGAAGAAGCTATGAGTCAAATCTTTGCCTTGGTAATGTAGAAAGAATTTGAAATGTCTTTGCTTGGAGAACTGACATATTTTCTTGGATTGCAAATCCAACAAAATGAAGGCGGTATCTTTTTGTCTCAAACCAAGTATCTCAAGTAGATCTTGAAGAAATATGGCATGGAAGATGCAAAACCAGTATGTACCCCTATGGTTACAGGATCTAGCCTCAGTGCAAATGATGAATCTGCAGTAGTGCATCAACCAACCTATAGATCCATGGTTGGAAGTCTTCTTTATTCGATAGGTACTCGACCAGACATCATGCATGTAGTGGGAATAGTTGGAAGATTTCAGGCAAATCCTAAAGAAACCCATCTTCAGGCAGTAAAGAGAATTTTCAAGTATCTTCAAGGAACTCAAAACTATGGCTTATGTTATCCTAGAGATATAGATCTCACTCTACATGCTTATACAGATGTAGATTTGGCTGGAAGCATGGATGACAGAAAGAGCACAAGTGGTGGAGCATTCTTTATGGGTTCCAAATTAGTATCTTGGTTCAGCAAGAAACAGAGTTCGATTGCTTTATCTACAACTGAAGCGGAATATGTGGCTGCTGCATCTTGTTGCACTCAACTTCTTTGGATGATGCAAACCTTGCAGGACTTTCCAATCATTTGTACACCACCTATCTCCATCTTATGTGATAATACAAGTGCAATCAGCATTTCTAAGAACCCAGTCATGCATTAAAAAACAAGCACATACCAATCAAGTATCACTTTCTCCAGGAACAAGTGTTGGAACAAAAGGTCAAGTTGGAGTATGTTCCTTCTAAGGAACAAGTTACTGATATTCTCACCAAACCACTGCCCAGGGAGACATTTGAATACCTCAGACAAAAGCTGGGGGTAGTTGATGCATCATCTTGTTGTTAAATCTTGTCTATTTCAGAGAAAAATGGGTGTACGCGAGTTGCCTGAGGAGGATCCGTGTACATATGCAGGTTTGTGCAGATATAGTCACGTATATGGACGCTTGATGGATATCAGTAGGGACAGGCTCTGGTTATGGTGGAGATAATCTGAATTGGGTCTGACAGAGACCTTTTGGCACAGGTTCAGGGGGAGCAGATAAACTTCTAATGATGCATTGTTGGCATTAACTTAGAAGCTTTTGGTTCTAGTTCATAGGTGTTGTTGGTTTCAGGTGGAACAAATGCAGAGAAAGAACAGAAGGAAATCATGGTTGCTGATCTGAATGGTGATTAACAGATGTTGCTGCTATCAGGTTTTGGTGTCTTTCATAGGTATTGCTCTAGATATTTTGTCTCTATGGTGTCAAGGTCATGTAACGGCCTATCTTGGTTTCCCCACTATGCCTGGGATGAAGATGTAATGTTTTTGGTTGTCATATGTACATTTCTGATGTATTTCCACTTGGTTGGGTGGATGATCCCCACTTGGTTGGGTGATGGATGTATGTATTGAGTCTTTTGGTGATAGGACTGTCTTTTATGATGTATAAGTCATCATTCTCCTTGTAAAACATATTTTTGCATACCTTGCTTATAGTCAGGGGGAGCATGAACAACACACTTCAGCAGATCAGAGACTTCAGCACGTACTCAGAGGAAGCATGGATAGAGTGGTACACCTTGGCATATACAAAGGGGGAGCTCATTCAGAGATTTCAGCAGGTACTCAGGGGGAGTATGGGCAGCGGAAAGTTTTTCTAGGAAAGAGATTATCTTGGTCTGCCCTTTGCCCTTGATGAAAAAGGGGGAGAGTGATTGGTTGTTGTTGCCATCAAGTCCAAAGGGGGAGATTGTTGGCATTATGATACATATGTTGTACTTGATGGCAACCCACTCATCTCAGATGATAAATTATAGTGCAGCAAAGTTCACGCACTTTCATGAAGATAAACGTTTCTTTCATGTAGAGAAACGTTCATGCACTTTCATGAAGATAAAAGTTTCTTTCATGTAGAGAAAAGTTCACACACTTTCATGAAGATAAAAGGTTCTTTCATGTCAAGAAAAGTTCACACACTTTCATGCAGAGAAAAGTTTCTTTCATGTAGAGAAAAGTTCATGCACTTTCATGCAGAGAAAAGTTTCTTTCATATAGAGAAAAGTTCACGCACTTTCATGCAGAGAAAAGTTCCTTTCATGAAGAGAAAAGTTCACGCACTTTCATGGTTGGCTCATGGTATTAGTCCAACAGTTTTTGATCCTATGGTTTTGGTCCGTGGTATTGCATCCAAAAGTGTTGACCCCAAGTATTGGGTTCATGGTATTGTGTTATTATGGTTTTGGACTGTGGTATTGTGAAAGGCCTAAGACTATAAAAGAGGAAGGAGATCATTTGGCAAGGCAATCAATTTGAATGAATTGAATATCTAATAAGTGCTAGATCTGAAATATTTGTGATTGGGGTCATGGTGCAGATCTGGATCTGAATGAAGGAGGAACCTTAGTGCATAAAGAAGGATAAGTTCTATTGATGGGTCATAATCTTTAAGCTTGAATAATAGTATCTTTGTATGATTTTGATCTGTTATATGAGGCGTATTCTTGATCTATAAATCTGACAATCTGGGTTAATTAGTGTCTGAATATTTGGAAGAATGAATTGTTCTTTATAGATCTGTACGTAGGTTCAGTGAATGAAAATGGCGTATACGCAGGTTGGTCCAAACACAGGAGCGTATGCACACAGGTTTCAGGTTGTTGAAGTAGCGTATATCTTTTGAATTATGATCTAGCTGCCTCTGTTTATTACTGCAGTATTCTGGGTTCAGAATTTGGTGTGTGGCTATTGTTACTGTGTTCTGGGTACAGCTGTCAGAGAAGTGTTTACTTGATTCAGTGCTAATTGGGGAAAAGGAGATTGTTTGATGCAAATATACTTGATGATTGATTGATGTTCATGGATCCAGTCTGAAAATTTATGAAACGTGTTCCCTGGAAGAAAGAGAAGGTTGTAGCCTTCAGTAGGCCAGCACCTACGTACTAGTATCTTGGCTAGTACAAGAGCTAAGGGGGTTGTAGCTCCCTTCCAGGAGAAGCTGGAAAACGAGAGAGGGTTGTAGCTCTCTGCAGGTTGTAGCCTGCGTACTGGTAAAGGACTGCACCAGTACATTGTAAAAGGAAGTTTCTAATTGAAGAAAGATAGAGACAAATTGCAGCAGGTGGTTTTCACTGACATTGGGTTTCCACCTTATATCTTGTGTTCTTGTGTGTGACTTTCTTCTGTTCTATTTTACTGGTCTGGTTACTATCTATTTCACTCAGATACACAGATTAATAATCAACATCTGAAAGATAAAGTAAATCATAAGTTTGCATTGTATACACGGGTTTCCTTCTACATCGTTGCGTATATACGTGGGTTTTACTAACTGAAGTAGCATATATCCTCTGAATTTTAAAAAGGGAATATTTTGCTTGATAATACTAATTCACCCCACCCCTCTCAGTATTATTTCCAACAGGCACACTCCTTAGCAACTCATATGTTTAGCCACTAGCAACACCCCATAGAGGTCAAATGAAAAGATCCATGAATCAATATGTAAGCAATAGAGGCCTTTTTCAAACCTCTAAAGGCAATATTTACAACAACCAAATCACATACAATTACAATATAGTAGTGAATTAATATTTCCCATGAAAAATTCATCAATTACTCACGAATGTATTCAACCAATCTAACATAGAGTTCATAATCCTTGATTATACAAGAAACAATAACAATTCATATATGGGAATTTACAACAACCTACATATATAGTCATTTCCCATCTCAATAGTTATGTTTTTCCATTATTTTGCATGTTAGATTTGTTTTATCACAATCAAAAGCATTGCATAGTAAAACAAATCTAGCATGTGCTCGATTTATTTCTAGAACAAATGAAAACATTTGCAGGCACAAACAAATCTAGCACCCACTAGATTTGTTTCTAGCCAAAACATAAGCATTGTAGGCTAAAACAAATATGGTGTAAGACAAAATACAAGAGAATTGCAAGGTAAAAAAAATATAGAATGTTCTAGATTTGTTTCTAGCGTAAACAAAAGCATTGTGGGGATAAAAACAAATCTAGATGTTTGATTTTTTTTCTAGAACAAAATAAGCATTGCAATGTAAAAAAAACCTAGCACATGTTAGGTTTGTTTCCAACACAAACGCCAACATTGCAAATTAAAACAAATTTAACAAATTCTATATTTTATTCTGCAATAAACATAGGCATTGCAAGGTAAAACAAATCTAGCGCACGCCCCAACTATAGACTTGTTCTTCTACTCTGCTACCCCATTCTGATGTGGATTGTATGGAGATTTCCACTCTCTCCTAATTCCTTCCTTCACACACAAACCCGTGAAGTCACTATTTATGTACTCACCTCCATTATTAGAGAGAAGCACCTTTATCTTCTTCCTTGTTGCATTCTCTACTAGAACTTTAAACTCCTTTAAGCGATTGAAGACCTCATCCTTGGTATTCAAGAACTAGATCCATGTTTTCCTGGAATGTTCATTGATGAAGGTGACGAACTATTCGTACCCTCTGAGATATCTAGAGGACATAGGGCCACAAATATCTAAATGTATAATTTGTAACATGCCATTTGATTTGCTATCACTTCTTGGGAATGCTACCTTAGCATACTTCCCAAGTATGCACCCTTTGCACACATCATCATGTTCTATGTCAAGTTTTGTAACACATGTGACAACCTCCTTGAGCATTCTAAGTGCTCCATGATGTGAATGTATCATCCTCCTATTCCATAACTCATTCAAGTCTCTCCCACCTTTACTTCCATTACTAACTAGTGCCATTGGAAAGTTGAGTTTTAACCTATAAAATTTGTTGCTTTGGACTCCAATATTTTTTACCTTCTTCCAATTTTGGTGTTTTATGAACACCTTCTTCCATACAAAGTGGACATTATATCCATTATCTTGTAGTCGGGAAATTGAAATTAGGTTCATACCTATTCCTAACACATGTAGTACATCTATAACACTAGTGCTTTATTCTTACTCCCTATGAATGTCAATGGTACTTCTCTCGATTGGAATGTATTTATTCCTATTTCCCATCCTTATCTAGAATTCCATATCCTCCTCATTGTATTGGAGAAAATTCTCTTACTCATGTCATGTGAGTTGACACTCCACTATCTATATACCAAACTCCCTGTGAAGTTGAGCTAGTTAAGAAAGCAAAATTCTCCCCCAATATGGAAGACAAATCTGTAGCACCCTAAATATCAATTTTTTCTGTGGCCATAATTGAGAATTATGAGGAGTTTAATGAAGACATCCTAAGTATAATTTTGTGTGTTTTTTCTCTTCCACCTCGAACTGATCTACTACAGTAAAACTGGTGCAAAATCAATTGCACCCATATATGCTCAAAAAATTCCCTGATCTTCTTACCATTTCCTACTAAAACTACTACTCATCTATTCAAACATTTTCTGCCACCTAAAACTGAAAATTGAACCGTTTCCCTGCAATTCGCACTGCCTAGTTGGAACTCCGCACAGACCTAGAAGAAATTCACTTAGACTCCCTCTAAACTGTGAATTTATCCCTCTTCACTATTAAAATTTTGATCTGACAAACTCACTCTGATACCATGTGAAATTTTCAATCTATTGCAACAATTTGAAATTATTCTTCTAACTCATTAATATTAAGTGCAATTTATTTTCTACAACAAATAATGAAGAAAATCACAATTGCAATTTTCACCATAAAAACCCCATGGAAAATAAAATACTAGAGCTAAGAAATATAGAGAACACACACAATAAAATTAACACACTTTTTTTTTATAAATATCCTTGGAAAAACCCAATGTGGCAAAACCAATGCAATAAATGAGGGTTTTATTATTATTATGAAACAGTGAAATTTCTTAGTACAATCTAGATGCTAAACTAGTTATCCTCAACAAATAGTCTAGCCAAAATTATTAGAGAGATATTCTCTCTTTGCAGAAGAAATCCTAACACAACATGCTTTAGAATTGGCCCTCAAGAACCCTTACACAGGCCTTTGGGCAGTGCTTGCACAAATCCTCACATGCACAACCTAAATTTTCCTTTGATCAAGTCGTTGTTCCCGTTGCTGCCTCTAGAAGCGATCCTCTGTCCCTCTAGAAAATTATTTAGGCCTCCAACAATTGAATAGACCTCCTACTCAGCTAAATCAAACTGCCTCACTAAAGCTGCCTACGTAGTCCTTGTGTAACCTCTAGTGGAATAACTCAACCTCTTTGTTGCTGCCTCTTCAAAATTGGAAACTCCTCTAGAATCAATGTCCCTACTTCCACTCTATCCCTACATCCCTTCTAGCTCAAACATCTCCCCCTTGCTTGATATCTATAACTGGGTAGTACAATCTACCAAGGAACTCAACCTCTCAAGTGTGTTCTCCATCTACACATCGAGTTGTTCATATAATCTCTCGTTAGTGAACCAATGACCATAATTAGATCCCCATAGATGGATAATATCATCCCTAACTCAATCCATGTGATTTTCTAGAGAAATATCACCTTTATCAATTAATTACTATTAATTAATCACTCTTCCTAAGTTATACTTAGGGAATATTTAATTATTGATCAATTGCCTTAATTGAGCCATATTTAGGTGTTTTCTCCTGAAACATTTTCTGGGTTTTGGAGATCATGTGTTTCTTAACCTCAGTGACCAAATTTGAGACTAGAACACATGTCCACTACTACAAAAAAAAACAAACAAACCTTTTTTTATGTACAATAGTTGTATCATCACCTGGTTCCATCCTTAACTGATTAAGACCATCACGAATAAAACCTATAAGAGGGTATTCCTCTCTAACTACAAGTTTCGAAGTTGCCTCCACTGCTGCATAGAAACTCTGGGAATTATTCCATTGTAATAAATTTTTTATGTAATAAATTAAATCTTGGAGATTATTATCTCCTACAAATGGGTTCAAATTCCACCTCAAATTGTCTGGTAAAATAAAATTAAAAAGATACAATTCACACAACAAGTTTTATTAGAATTACGAACATACACATATATATCCAAGAAATATTGAGGTTGTGAGATCTGATAAGGTTTCCATGTTGTGATCTCTTGCAATTGAAAAGTGACCCAATGCTCATGTAAATAGATGGAATATACCCATGAAGGGATCCGGGTAGTAATCTCTTGCATAGTTAATTCAACTACGATTATCTTAAGGTCTTCTTCATTCAAGGATTTTTCTTTCCAATTTTTTTATTTCAATACCTCACTTGGATTCTTGGCCTAAGTAAATAGTGAACCATCTTTTATTTATTTTCTCAATTACCCTTTGGTGAGTTTCTTTGTCAATTATCCCCAAATCAAAGAGTTCATCCTTCTGTCAATTCAAAAGGTCAGGATTGAGTTGCAAGAATGCATATGTGTTGGTTAAGATATCGATGAGGATATCATTTATAACATGTTATGCCTTTTTTGCACACTTTTTGGAATATTGAGTGGTTTTGGCCTCATGACCTTCAACTTCATCAATGTCTCTTAAAAAATATCCGTATTTTGCAATTTTTTTTTGAACTTATGCAATGTAGCCTTTAACTTATGGTTTTGCATAAAAAGCCTTATATTTTGTTTTAATGACATTTGGTAGTAAGGACTATAAAACCTAAAGGGTTTGGGCATGACCACCTTACCTTTCGATTTCTTTCCTTTGTCATCGGTAGTTCCAACTTGAAATTGCATATCCTCTAACAAAAAGAAGTCACCTTCAATGTAAACTAGAAAATTCTAGACACATGTATCCCATATAGTCATGTCCTTGGGTTCAAATGTAGTGTCTGGTCCCAATTAGTCATCACATGTAAAATCAACGTGACTATCCAAAAATTATTTTCCCTTTTCTTTTAAAGACTCCCAAGTGCATAACGTCATTTGGGGTTCAGCTGTGGAACACGGTCCTTCTTCCCTCGAGTTTCCAGTTTCTTTGTGAGAGGCATAATATATGCCCGCGCTTAAATTCCCCCCACCATGAAAATGGTCCCCACAAGAGCCCTATCCTAGATAACTCATCCTTAACTATTGCGGCCATCTTAGTCAAGCTCTTGAGAAAAAAATAAGGCATATTCATTGATTTTATTCTAGCTAGATGCATTAGAATTCAGACATGATAATGCTAACCTTTACTATAATGACACTCACACTTAACAAAAATTTTAATAAAATACACAACATCTTTCCATACCAGTTGCAATAGTTCTTTCGAAATGACAAGGGATATTATACAAATGGGTGCCAACTCTTTATCAAAATCTTCAAAATCTTTGACCATTTTTTTCCAATCACAGGGAGCCTAGTTCTCGTAGCCATGATCTCCTCATCCACAAGAAAGGTAATGGTGTGAACTAGTGCCTTTTCTTTGTCAAAAGTCTTAGAAAAGTCTAACACAATCAGAGTATCAAAACCTCAAAACTTTTCTAAAAATAGAACCTATTATGCCCGAACAAAGATGTGCCAAGCATCCTAGTTAGCATTAATTATTTTAATGCTATTGGGCTCCTTCCTTACTATGGTTCCACCCATTTTTGCTACTCTGCAACTATGTTGTCTAATGCATTGCTATATCCTATATGCTACCCTACCCCAAAAAATCATCAACTGTAACTTGCCTTACATTAATTCAACCCAAAATCATCAATTCCCTCACATTAATATCCATTACTACCTACTTGCTCCGAACCCCAAACCATTCTGATCACATTATTACAATTGGATCGTGTCATTAATGCATGCTGCAAAATGATGCTTGTTAGTGTCAGTATCTTCATCCCTCCATCAGAGATCAAAATTTCTCTTTTTGCATGCATAATAGGTGTCCCATCTGATCAGCTGCATTCCATTAGGATCATGGATCATCTGATGGTAGTGGTTCATTATCAAAATTTCCCTCATGGTCTTTACCTACTGGCCTATTTTCACAAGTTCAGGTCATTTACAGTCATCTTTTCTCATTACATTTGCAAAAACGATTTTTAGGGTTTTAGGTCTCATTAGATCTAGGGTTTGCCACCATAGTCATGTAAAAGCTCAATAATGGTTAGTAGGCACATGAGGAGGTCTAATAAGGTCTCAAAATCAAAATTTCAATAATGATATACTCAATAAGTGATTTTTTCCTCAGAACCCTGTTTTGAGGTAAAACAAAGTTTTTATGTTCTATGTATAAAAATTTCATGTAATTTTAATTTTCCTATATGTAATAAGTTCAGAATTGCTGCCCTTGGTCACCTTGCCAACTCCAGCCACTGCAAGCAAAATACAAGCATCAATGCATCAGTTTGTCAAATGATTAAGAAAAGTCAATTTCAATGGAAAAACAGAGTTCAAAACCAAAAGTGACTTTAACATTAGAAAAGTGGGTTTGAGATGAGTGAAAAATTAAAGTCATTCATATTTAAAGTGAAAAGGGTCCTCTTGGTCATTTCATTATGCAAATTTACTCTTGGAGCACCAAAATCGCGATTTGGGAGTCAAAGAAGAAAAAAACCCTGTTTTCAAGGCAACTTGGCCTAGCGCTACGCATCAAGCAGGTGCTACACATCAGAGGCAGAACTACAGTATAAAATTGAACTGGCGATGCGCATCAGGAGGGTGCTGTGCATTGGGCTTAGTGCACTGTGCATCAGTCCAGTTTGCTCCAAATCATCCCAAATCGTGCCAAATTGCTCAAAAAACCTCAAATTTGCTACATTTTCCCTCTACAAGTAAGCACTCATCCTCCTAAGGTTGAAATTGAAGTCACATTGGTGTTTTCCATAGATCTTGGATGTGAAGAATGAAAACCTAGTTTCTCTTCATGCTTTGCCATCCAATTGTGAAATTTTCATCCCACACTCACAAAAACTTCATAAAACCCATTTTCACTCTTTATTTACCTTAATACACTTCATTCATCTCATTTTCCCATACCCCACTCCCTTAAAGCAATTATTTCCCTCACCAAACCCTAAATCCCTCACTAAACCCTAATTTCCCAAAATCATTCCCTTCACTCCCCAACTTCATCTCCCAAGAGTAAAATATCTTTATACTCATCACTATTGTCCTCTTTCATCACCATTTTTCATCATACCTTCATTTCATCATTTTCCCTAAAACAAGTACAATGGCAAGAAACAATGACTCAAGCTATGAGCACGAAACACAAAGTGACAGTCTAGGAGACATAAATTTATAGCCTAAGAGACCTCACAAGGGTTGGAAGATCATCACAGATGAGCCTATTAGTATAGCTGAACTTCTTTCTTGTCCTCTTGCCACCACTTGTTTCAGATACCAATCTTGCTTTGAGTTTTGTGAGATGGTAGAGAGGGTTAAGTATCATCATGAATTGGCTAGGCAATTTGTCATCAACATGGAGGACAATATGGTACAGCTTGTTGGCATCAACTTCACTCTTTCACCAGCCATTATTGTAGAAGCAACTAGGATGCCAGATGTGGGGGAAAGATGGAACAAGAGACAAAATATCAGCAAACAAAACTATGAACCCTACATTAAAGCTAGATATCATAGCCAATTGGGTAGGGTGTTTCCTTTCAAGTTTTTGGAGGACCGGTATGTGCCATTAATGAAACTCATCATTAAATACTTCACATGTGAGGGAAGGTTCTCCCGACTCTATGCTTATCATATCAGGTTGCTTATGCATTTTACTAGGGTTAGAATGATGAGCATACCATACTTCATTTGCAAAAACATAGAGAGGATGACTGTAATTGCAAAGAGGAAACCCTACCCACAGCAGCTCAATAGCATATATCACTTTGCTGTCATCAAAATTTTTGTTTTGCATCAGTTGACTCAGTTGGGAGTGCCATGGGAAACCTTCATTGCCCATGATATTTTTAAGGGACCTCAAATGTTTGCAGAACCTCAAGAGGAAGCTAGACCTTCCGGGCAAAAAAGAGAGCATGTAAGCAAAACTGAAGAGGCTCACATTCCTGTATTTATCACTTATGAAAAGGGGACAATAAGACTTTTTGTAGCTGCAAAACGAGTATTATCTCCACCCGGGGTGGAAGGGGTCTCGTTCTCTTCATCGGACAATAGGAAAATGTTATCTTCACCCAGGGTGAAAGGGGCTTTGCCTTCCTCTTCAACAGAGCAGGTATAGGACAGAGGAAAGAAACCATTGCATGATGAAGGACCTTTTGAAGGCGAAGACAAAGATTTCATTTTGATAGAGGAAGAGGACACTGATTTGATCTCCCAAAACTCAAGGCTCAAGGAGGTCATTAGAGAGAAAGAAACTGACATCTATGCCTTATCACTTAACCTTGAGAGGGCTAAGTGGATTATCAACTTCCTTGAGCAACAAAACAAGCAATTGGAGGACAAACAAGAAATCTTGGAGCTGCAAGTCATTAAAGAAAACCAACAAAAGTCCAAGAGGGAAAAGGGCAAGTTGATTGAAAAAGACAATGACTGGGAATATGTGTTGGAAAGGGTGAATGCTCACCTTGATAAGTTGTTGGACAAGGCAACAAGGAAAAGAACATGTTGCGCCACATGGCTTATCACTACTTGGCCCGAAATAAAATCTGCAAGACAAGGATAAGGTATCTAAAAGCCAAGCTAAGGAGAGCATGTCAGGGAAGGTACTAATGACAAAATATGTAGATCCTGGGAGTGTTGTTATGACAATAAATGTCAACAATAACTCTATATAAAATACTTTAATTGATATAGGGTAAGCTATCAATGGCATGACCAAGAAACTATGGAAAATGTTTGCTTATCCGGCTTAAAACTGACTCCCACTATCCTCCAACTAGAGGATCGGTGCACTGTCAAGCTGGAAGGGGTAGTGGAAGATATTGTCATTTCCATAGATTATTGGGAATACCCAGTTGATTTTATAGTTATCCATCTTAAACCTAGCCTCAGTGGTTACCCATTAATTTAGGGAGGCCCTGGTTCACCATAGCGTATGCCTACATTAGTTTTAGGTCAGGGGAAATGACCATCTCACATGGAAACTTCGCGAAAAATATTACCTTGCACCCACCTTCCAAACCTTCGATGGAATTTGAGAATCCTTTGTGTTTTTAAGATACTGATGAAGAACTTACCCAACCTCTCTTGACTCTTGAACAAGCTATTATTTTTAAAGAGGGTATTGAAGATGACTTGATTTGTACTTCTTTAACCAAATCTAATGATGACCATTTGTTGCTATATAATCAAATTTTCGGGAAACTTTTCTAAGAAACATGCTCACCTGCTGAGATAGTATAGAAGTTGGATTCATTAGCCTCACTAAGTGTTGATAATCAGAGTAAGGTTTTTAGTAGTGTACCATGGAAAAACTATAAACATCAATGCCTACTTAGAACCTTCCCAGCAAAATCAACCGATGGAAATGCTTATGAGGAATAGTAGCACTTTTCCTTTGGATTACATTGATAAGAAGGGTATCTTCCCTAACCTATGTAATCGTTATATTTATCTAAAGGAGGATGCTTGACTAGCCAAGAAACCTCAGAGGAGGATGAATCCTGCCCTCAAGGACATCATGAAATAAGAGTTACAAAAATTTCTTAATGCTAACTTTATCTATCATATTTCCGATAGCAAGTGGGTTTCCCCTTTAGTTATTTCCCATAAGAAAAATTGGAAGTGGCGAATATATGTCGATTATTGTGAGTTGAACAAGGCCACCTTGAAAAATTATTTTTCATTACCTTTTATTAACCAAGTCTTGGATACCTTAACATGAAAGTAATTTTTCTCTTTTCTTGATGGTTTTAGTGGCTACAATCAGATTCAAGTTGCCCTTAAAGATCAATGGAAGGATACCTTTATTTTCCCATGGGGAACATATGCATACCGAGTGCTTCCGTTTGGTTTATGTAATGTCCCAACAACTTTCCAACTAGTTGTCCTTGCATATTCTCTGATCTAACTCATGATTGCGTCAAAATTTATATTGATGACTTTACTATTTACAAAGATGTGTTTGAGGAAGCCTTAAATAATTTCAAAAAATTACTAATCAGTTGCCAAGAAACTAATCTTGCTCTTAGTGATACAAAGTGTCAAATGCTTCTTAATCAAGAGATTTTTTTGGGATGTCGTGTTTCAAGTGAGGGAATTAGAGTGGACCCTTCTAAGATAGAAGTCATTCTAAATTTAGCTACCCCTATTATGCAAAAGGATGTTCGTAGATTTTTAGGCTATGTAGGATACTATCATACATTTATAGAAAAATTTACTAGGATAGCCTCCCCTTTTTCCATCTCTTGACAAAGGCTGCAGAATTTTACTGGAGTGAGAAATGTCAATTAGATTTTGATACACTTAAACAGAAACTATCCATTATCCCCATTCTCCAAGGTCCTAATTGGTCTTTACCTTTTCATATCCACATTGATGCTTCAAACATGGATATTAGGGTTATACTAGGATAAAGGAAGATAAAAAACCATATGATATTTACTATATCATAAAAAAACCTACCCCATCAAAGTTGAACTATATAGTCGTCGAAAAGGAATTCCTTGTTGTAGTCCATGCCATCAACAAATTTTGTCACTACATTACTAGATACCCTGTGTTTGTGCACACTGATCATTCAACGATCTGATATCTTATGAACAAACCTATCACTCATGGTAGAGTGACTAGATGCTTACTTATTATGCAAGAATTCGACATTACAATTATCAATAAAACTAGAAAAGAAAATGTTGTTGTTGATTTCTTATCAAGATTCTATAATGAAGACAAGTTTGATTCCGTAGAAGAAGTTTTTCCTAATGAGCACTAGTTCTCTTTTTCCACTAAGGCACCTTGGTTCACAAATATTGCTAACTATTTGGCTGCAGGAAGACTTCCACAACATTTGTCACCTAGAGAATGACAAAAAATCATAAGAGATAGTGCTAAATACCCCTGGATCCAAGGATATTTAATTTGAACTGAGCTTGATTAGGTGATTAGGCTATGTTTCTAGAAGGATGGAATTTATGAAATTTTGAAGGCTTTTCATGATGAGCCTTGTGTAGGACATTGTGTAGATAAAAGGACCACAAATAAAATTCTACGACAAGGGTATTATTAGTCGACCATTTTTATGGATGCCAAGAAATATGTTAGGAGCTACGAAAAGTGTCAAAGGATGGGCCAACTAGTACAATTTGATGAGATTCCACTGCAACCTCATATCACATTGGAACCCTTTGAGAAGTGGATCCTTGACTTTGTGGGGCCAATTAATCCACCATAAAGGAAAAAGACATACATGTTGGTATGTATTGATTATGAAACTAAGTGGGTGTAGGAAAAGGCCTTATCAAAGGAAATTTAACATGAAATGACTAAGTTTTTGTATGAGGAAATCTTTTTTTTATTTGGTGTGCCTCAAGAAATCATTATGGACCTAGGAACTCAATTCTCCTCCAAGATTACTTGAAATCTCACTGAAAATTTAGGGATTAAGCATTGGATGTCTACCCCCTACCATCCAAAGGACAATGGATAGGTTGAGGCTACCAATAAGGTAATAGAAAATATCCTAACTAAAATTGTACAACAATATCATAAGGATTGGGTTGAAAAGTTTCCATAAGCCTTGTGGAATTATAGGATCACCTAGAGGAACACCAGGGTTTGACTCCATATGATCTTGTGTATAGGGAGCAAGTTGTTCTCCCTATTTAATTTGAGATCAAAATATTAAGGTCTAGTTAACAAGTGGGAATGGAGATTTCTAAAGCACAACAACATTGATTAAATGAGTTTAATAAGATCGTTGAGGTTCAACAGGATGTCATACACCAAACGAAAGTTGTGCAAAAATACAATGCAAAATGGCATGATAAGTTCATAAAGAAAAATAAATTTAAAGAATGGGATTGGGCCTTTTTATTCTATTCTAGATACAATTACTTCAAAGGTAAAATTTACAATAAATGGTTGGGGCCATATGAAATTGAAATATTATTTGATAATAGGTTGGTGCGACTTCATACTATCAACGAGGCATGGACATTACTTGTGGAAAGTGGACACTGATTATACCAAAAACCCCAATCCAAGTAAGAATTTATTCGGGGATTAGAACAATAGTCTAATATAAAATTCATAGAGAAAGTGGATAATCTAGTTTTTTTCAAAAAAAAAAAAGGAAAAAGATCTGGCAATGAAAACCTAGTTTCCAGGCACTACCAACACAGTAATGTCAGAAAACCAAACTTCGGCTAACATTACTAGGGAAAAATAACCTCCAGTTATGAAAACCATTTTTTGGCACAATTGGATGAGTGTAACAGCCCAGAGTTGATTTTCCATGTAACATGGAAGGAAATTATAAAGGAAAAATAAGACAAAGGTCATGGGACACGTAATCCAAGCTCAATGGAGGGAAAAAACATAAAATGGGTATCACTTGTGGTTAATTAATGGCTATGGAAATTGGCAAAGGAAAAAGGGAAATATATGACAATTAATTTAGTAAATAAAGGAAAATAGGAAAATAGGAAGATGAAGAGACAATAATATGCATGCAAGGGAAAATAAAGAGAAAATAAAGGAAAGGGAAAAAAAAAAGAGAAAAGGCAAAGGAAGAGACCATAAATCAATGATAAAAAGGAATTTGAGAAATAATTGACAACTTTTGATCAGTTTTAGCTTTGGACAAATTTGGTTTTACCAAGGAAGAAATCATACTCCAAGATATATAACAAGCAAAGGACAAGCAAAGGAAGGCAAGCGAGTGCAAGGAGAATATTGGAAGAGAAGCTAAAATAGGAAGATTTTTTAGGTAACAGGTTGCATGTGTGATTCCCATGCTGGAATTTAAATGCATGGTGAATGCATTTGGTTTACATGATTACTCTTCTATCATTAGCATGGGATTTTCCTAGATTGACAGTGGTTACAACCTTGCCTTGCCATTTCCTGGATAAGTATGGTGTGATGGGATTCATTCTTGGTTGAGATTTGGATTGTTAGAAGATTTTGGATCTAGGTGAGGTGGTCTCAATAAAATACCAAGGGTTTGGGGTGGAGATGGTTTTCTTTGGGAAGCCCTTGACAAGAGGATGGAGACAGGAAAATTGCTCTTAGTGTGGCGAAGAAATTCTAAGGAATCCAAGCTTGTGTTGATTTAGTGATTTCTAGACCAATTTAGGTGAAATCAATGTGGTTGAGGTGGTTTAGCCTATGGATGCTCTGGTTGGTTTTTTTTGGTTTATTCCATGAGATCCCACATTCATGCTTAGCATATGGCATGGGGGTGATTGGCTGAAAGAGAGATTTGTTTTAGCCCAATGTATGGTCAGGTTGTACGTGGAAGTCCCTGACTTGATTGGCTTTATGTAAATGTCATTAAGTGTTATTTATATTGATATCAATGAGTACATGTATTGGTTATTGTGTTGATTTTATGATTGGTTTGTCATGGCTTCATTTTGGTTAAATGTTGGTTATAAATGATGTGCTCTTGTTATGGATCTTGTTCATTATTTGTTAAGCTATTGAATGGTTATATGCTTGAGAGGGCAGTGAGTCGTATTGATGATTCTCTGGTGAAATGAATGAGACAATGATAATATATGCATTCATGACCTATAGCTACTATTTTTAACATATGTTTTTCTAAATTTGTATCATGTGACTAGCATGTTTGGGCAAGATTTGAGCCTAAGTATAGGTTTTGTGTACTTGTGATTATCTTAGCCTTGATTCTAAAAAATTCTGGGTAGTTCTAGGAAGTGCCTTGTAGGCTAGCCATGAAATTATGGCACTGAATTTGTGACCATAGGCACAAATTTGGGGAATTTTGGTTGTAATCACATGGAAGGCACCTTGTCCATGCAAATGGAGCCTTATGGTCACATGAAAAACTTGGCATGTGTGCAACTGGGTTGTGAATTGATTCATAAGGTAGTTCTAGTCTAGGAAAAGATCATTAATGGATGTTGTCTAACATCTAAGTGATCAGGTGCTCCTAGAGGTTGTAGTAAATATTAAAGGTAGTAGGCCCCAATTCCGTAACTAGAACATGTTTTTTGGGTCATGCATAGTAACTCTTAGGTCATGTTTACCCTAGAGAGATTGTTAAAGTTGTTAAATGTGGGGTTGGGTGTTATAAGGTGGTATCAGAGTAGTTATGTTCCCTATAAACTTTTCTTTGGTATCGGTGTTATAAATTGGTATCAAAGTGAGGTTTACAGTATTGGACCTCAGGGTAAATGTATTGGTTATCATGCATCTTCATCTTGATTCACGCATCATTTTTATATGTTGTTGCAACTATATATATTGTGCTAATCTGTACTGACTTGTGCAGAGGAAATAGCCTCCCCTAAGATACATTGAGGTATTATTTTGATTATGTATTTTATTTGGTTTATATAAAATGGTATGTTTATAGGAAATAGAAGGAAAAAAAGAGTGGAATGGTGGATTATAGTTCACATGAATCCTCATACAGGCCCGAAGGAAAATCAGTGGAATGGGAGAATTTAGTTGAGCAACAAGGAGAGGAATATTATCCTGATCTAGAAAATACATTGAGGAGTCTAAGGGTAGATACTAGAAGCTATAAAGTAGATAATAACATGTGATTGAGGCATAGGAAAGACTTGCAAAGGATAAATAAAAGAAATTTGAAGTCAATGCAATGATTCTTCAAAGCCTTCCAAATTTACAGAACCAAGGGAAGTTGGGTATTAGTCATGGAGATAGGCAAGAGGAAAAGATTAGTGCGGTTGATGGAAGTAGGTCTAAAAAAAGACACACGATGGATAGTTATGATATAGTGAAGAGTGGAAAACTCTTGGATACAACTAAGAAGAGGAATGGTATGCTTGGGTTTTATTCTAGTTCTTCTTCCAAGAGATTCATCGTCATCACTCAGCATCATAGGAGGAGAAAGTAATTTCTAGAAGAATTCAAGAAATCCAAGCCTCCTACTTTTGATGGGGAAATAAATAAAATGGAAGATGAATAACCATGGATACTTGGGATGAGGCATGATTACTCAAAGAACAAGAAAGCCAATATAGCCACCTTAAGTCTTAAAGGACAAGTAGATATCTAGTGGGAAGATATTAATAACGTTAGAGGCCTCTGAGAAGAGAAGTTGGATTTGGATGAGTTTGAAAAACCCTTCAGGAAGAAGTACTTGTGTGAGAGATCTTATGATAGAAATTCCAAGGGGTTTTATGAGCTTAGGATGGGTTACATGACAGATGAAGAGTATACAACTCGATTTCTAGAGTTGTTGAGGTATGTTCCCTATATCAAGGATGAGAAAGAAAAGATTCAAAGGTTCATCAGTGGATTTCCATTGTCATACAAAGACCAGATTGATTTTGATCACCCTCAGTCTTTGGAGGAAGATGTCAGGAAGATGAAGCATTGTTATGAGTAGTCAAATCACAATCCTCAGTTCAACTTTGACTAGAAAAGTAATGAGAATACTAAAGGAAAATGGCCCAAGAAGTGAGGAATATCTCAACATGCAGGTGAGAAGGAAAATGCATACCCTCATAAGATGTTTAACGTAGCTGAGAGAGGACATGGGTCTCAGCCTAGAGAGAAGAAAAATAAAGGCAGTGGAAGGGAACCATCGAAGTGTTGGAGTTGTGGTAAATACCATCACAAGAAGGATTTTCCATTGTACCAGGGTGGCACATCATAGATCTACAGTGCTCAAGAGGCACAGATAGTAGGAAATGCTTGTCATAGCATTCCCTGGATCTATGCAACACTTGATAATAGGTAAGAAGACCATTAGGCATCTATTATTGACATGGAAGGTAAGGTTCATGATCAACTTGCTTCCATTTTGATTGATCCTAGATATAATTATAGTTATATTATTCCCGAACTAGTGGATCAGTCTCATTTGAATAAATAAGTGCATGCAAAATCTTGGTTAGTGCATTTCGCTACAAGGACCAAGAGAAGAGTTTATCATTGGGTTAGATCTTGTGCATTTGGGCTTAATGGCATGCCTACAATAGCACACCTAAATTTTCCTCCTTTGGGTGCATATAGTATGCTTTTGGGCATGGATCAGATGATTACTCACAGGACCAAAGTAGATTGTTATGAGAAGGCCAATGAGTGCCTAGATGATGAGGGAGAAAAAAGAATCTTGCAGGGAAAGAAAAATCCTACATTGGTGGGAATGGTTACAACTATGTAAGATAAGTGTAGTTGTAGGAAAGGGTGTGTATTGTTTTTAGCTCTTATTTCTAGCGACAAAGGGAAGGAGGATGACGATGATGAAGTAATTAGGAGGTATCCTATCTTGCAGCAATTTTAGAATGTGTTTCCTGTAGAGATTCCAGAGTTGCATCCTCATAGAGAGGTGGATTTGTCTAGTGATTTAGTACGAGGATCAACACTAACATCTAAGGCACCATACACAATGAGAACTCCGAAATTGGTGGAATTTAAGTCGAAACTTAAAGAGATGTTTGATAAGGGATACATAAGGCCAAGTGTGTCTCCTTGGGGTGCACTAGTGTTGCTTGTAAAGAAGAAGGATGACACTCTCAGATTATGCATTAATCACATGTAATTGAGCAAGGTGATTATCAAGAAAAGATGCCCATTGCCATGGATTGGCAATCTATTTGATTAGCTGAAGGAAGAAACAATATTTTTGAAGATTTATATGATATCAGGATATCATTAGGTGTGCATAAAAGAAGAATACATCTACAAGACTACATTTCGTACAAGGTATGGGCACTATGAGTTTGTGGTGGTCCCTTTCGGTCTTACCAATTATCTAGCCACCTTCATGTGTTTAATGAACAATGTGTTGCACCATTACCTGGATAAGTTTGTGATATTATTTATTGATGATATATTGGTATATTCAAAGATTGAGGAGGAGCATGCATAATACCTAGCAACAATATTTAGATTATTGAGAGAACATAAGTTGTATGACATGCTCAGCAAGTGCAGTGTCTTTCAGTCTCAAATTCATTACATGGGATATGATGTTTCCAAGGAAGGGATAAAAATGGACCCGAAAAAGAATAAGGCTATCATGGAGTGGCAAGATCTGAAGAATATGGAAGATGTCATATCATTCATGGTACTAGCAGGCTACTATGGGAGGTTCATTAGGAACTTCTCTAATATTGGCTATCCTATCATATCCTTACAGAGAAAAGGAAAGAAGTTTGAATGGACCGTTGAGTGTGTAGCTAGCTTTGATTAGTTGAAGCATTTACTTACCAATTCTCAAGTTTTGAAGATTGTAGATCCCGATAAGGAGTTTGTGGTTTGTACATATGCATGTAAGGAAGGACTTGGTGGGTCCAGATGTAGTTAGGACATGTGGTTTGCTATGAATCACAAAAGTTGAATGAGCACAAGAAGAACTATGTAACTCATGATCTTGAGTTGGAAGCTATCATTCACTCATTGAATATGTGGAGACATTATCTCCTCGGTAGGAGGTTCACCTTGATGAATGATCATAGTGGACTAAGATATTTATTTGACCAACCCAATCTGAATGCAATACAAACTAGATGGTTGGATACTCTCAGTGAGTTTGATTTTGAGATTAGTTACATGAAGGGAAAATAGAAGAGGGTTGCAGATGCTATCAATAGAGGAGTGTAGTTGAATAATATTTCAGCTTTGATGTCCTTGGGAAAAATTTATAGGAGCAGATATTACAAGAAAGGTAGCATGATGAGAAGTATCAACAGATGAAGCAGAGATTGAATTAGCAAGGTGAGGGTGAGTAGGATGAGTATCACCTCATAGAATATGGCTTAGTAAGATTAAGGAGCAAGATCTATGTGCTAGATATCGGCAAGTTGAAGAAGCTTATTTTGGGAGAGTTTCATGTCAATCATATTCAAGCCACCCAGAATACCATAAGACTTTGACAGTTGTTAAGAAGTTCTATTATTCACCAAATTTGAAGAAAGAGGTGGCTAAGTTTGTTTCTGAGTGTTTGGACTGTCAAAAGGTGAAAGATAAATGAAAGCATCCAATTGGTTTGTTGTAGCCTATTCTAGTTCTTGAATCGAAATGGGAGGTTATTTCCATGAAATTCATTATAGGGTTTCCTAGGACATCGAGGCAACATGACTCCATCATGGTTGTGGTTGACAGGTTGAGAAAGGTAGCTCACTTCATTGCCGTAAATTCTATTAATTAATCTAGTGAAGTGGCTTAGGTAATCATTAAGGGCATAGTTAGGTTGCATGGAGTTCCCAAGAAGATTATATTAGACAAAGATTCCAATCTCACTTCTAGGTTTTGGAAGGAGTTGTTCGTAGTCTTGGGGACAAAGTTACCCTTCAATACAACTTATCATCCATAGATGGATGGATAGAAAGAGAGGGTTAACATGATCATTGAGGATATGTTGAGGATGTATATCATGTATCAGTAGAGGAAGTGGGAGGAGTATCTTCCACTGATGGATTTTTCTTATAATAATGGGTATCAAGAATCCTTAAAGATGAGTCCATTTGAGGATCTCTATGGGTAGAGTTGTAATACTCCTATCATCTAGAGTGATCTAGTGAATAATAATTTAATTGGAATGGACATGTTGGAAGAGATGGAGTAGGAGATGCAAGTTATTAAAATGAATTTGAAGGGAACACAGGACATGCACAAGAGTAATAGGGATCAACATAGAGCACTCAAGGAGTTTCAATTTAGGGAGCATGTGTACTTACATATCAAGCCCAAGAAGGGCTCCTTAAGGATTGGGTCTTGTGCCAAGTTGGAAACTCGGTATTGTGGGCCTTTGGAGATCCTTGAGAGGATTGGACCAGTGGCCCACGAACTTTCTTTTCCACCATCCATGAAATTTCATGATGTTTTCCATGTTTCATTGCATAAGATATTTGTACAAGATGTTGATCATGTGATTGATTGGTCTGTATTGCATGTGGAAATAGAGGGAAAGTTCTAGCTAGAGCCATAATTCATATTGTAGTGGAAACAACTCATGATTTGGAGCTGAGTAATAGAGAAAGTTAAAGTGCAATGGAATCACTTTGGGCCCGATGAAGCTACATGGGAGATGGTTGATCAGATGCAAAAATTATATCCTTATTTATTTGTTGGTTGAATCAAATGAGTTTTTGGTATATATATGCATTTATATATATGTGTGTGTGTGTGTTTCATTTTAAATAAAACATCAAGCTATGTTTATAAATCTCCAATAAGTAGTATGTTTGTCATGTTTTTAATAGTTTTTAATTGCAAACACTACAATGAGTTTTGTTATAAAGCTCAAATAAGCAGTATGTTTTGTTTTCAGCAATTTGGTTGGTCATGAGTGTCATTGAACATTGAGGGCAGTGTTCCCCCAATGGGGAGGGGTTTGTAACATCCCTAGGTTGATTTTCCATGTAAATGGAAGGTTATTATAGAGGAAAAATAAGACTAAGTTCTTGATACATTTATTCCAAGATGAATGGAGGGAAAAACATTAAAGTAGGTATCACTTCTGGTTAATGAATGGCTATGGAAATTGGCATTAGAATTGGCAAAAGAAAAAGGGTGATAAATGATAATTAATTCGAGAAATAAAGGAAAATAGGAGAAACGGAGATGAAGAGACAAGAATATGCATGCAAGAGAAATTAAAGAGAAAATAAAGGAAAATGAAGAAAAAGGAGAAAAGGGAAAGGAAGATCCACCAAACATCAATGATAAAAAGGCATCTAAGAAACAATTGATAGCTTTTGATCAATTTCATCTTTGGACAAATTTAGTTTTACTAAGGAAGAAATAATACAACAAAATATAGAACAAGCAAGCAAGAAAAGGACAAGCAAAGGAAGGCAAGCGAGTGCAAGGAGAATATTGGAAGAGAAGATACAATAGGAAGTTTTTGTAGGTAACAAGTTTCATGTGTGATTTCCTTGTTGGAATTTAAATGCATGGTGAATGAATTTGGTTTACATGATTACTCTTCTATCATTAGCATGGGATTTGCTTAGATTGACAGTGGTTACAACCTTTCCTTTCCATTTCCTAGATAACTATGGTGTGATGGGATTCATTCTTGGTTGAGATTTGGATTGTTAGAATATTTTGGAGCTAGGTGAGGTGGTCTCAGTAAAATACCAAGGGTTTGGGGTGGAGATGGTTTTCTCTGGGAAGCCCTTGAAAGGAGGATGGAGACAAGAAAATTCCTCTAGGTGTGCCAAAGAAATTCTAATGCATCCAAGATTGTGTTGATTTGGTGATTTCTAGACTAATTTAGGTGAATTCAATGTGGTTGAGGGTTGAGGTGGTTTATCTTATGGATGCCCTTGTTGGTTTTGTTTTGGTTTATTCCATGAGATCCCACATTCATGCTTGGAATATGGCATGGGGGTGATTGTTTGAAAGAGAGATTTGGTTTAGCTCAATATATGGTCAGGTGGTACGTGGAAGTCCCTGACTTGGTTGGCTTTATGTATATGTTATTAAGTGTTATTTATTATTGAGATCAATGAGCACATGTATTGGTTATTGTGTTGATTTTATGACTGGTTTGTCATGGATTCATTATGGTTAAATGTTGGTTATAAATGATGTGCTCTTGTTATGGATCTTGTTCATTATTTGCTAAGTTATTGAATTGTTACATGAATGTATGAGCTAAAAAATGTTTGATGCAACTAGCTTGAGAGGGCAGTGAGCCTTATTGATGATTCTCTGGTGAAATGACTGAGACAATGATCATATATGCATTCATGAACTATAGCTACTGTGTTTACCATATGTTTGTCTAAATGTTTATCATGTGACTAACATGTTTGGGAAAGATCTGAGCCTAAGTATAGGTTATGCATACTTGTGATTATCTTAGAATTGATTACAAAAAGTTTTGGGTAGTTCTAGGCAGTGTCTTGTAGGCTAACCATGAAATTATGGCTTTGAATCTGTGACCGCAGGCATAGATTTGGGGAATTTTGGTTGTAGGCTGATGAAAGGTACCTTGTGCGTGCAGAATTTAGGCTATAGTACAAGAGATATAAAAACAAAGCAAGCCAAGTAAGGAAATGGAGTGCATGAAGAAGATTGGAAGAGAAACTACAATAGGAATATTTTGCAAGTAACAAGTTGCATGTGTGATTTCCTTGTTGGTATTTGAATGCATGGTTCATTCATTTGGTTTACATGATTACTTTGTTTTCATCAACATGGGATTTGCATGGATTAATAGTGGTTATATCCTTTCCTTTCCATTTCCTTGATAGCCATGGTGCGATGGGATTCATTCTTGGTTGAAAATTTGGATTACCAGAAGATTTTGGATTCGAGTGAGGTGGTCTCAGGAAAATCCCTAGGGTTGGGTGGAGATGGTTTTCTCTAGGAAGCCCTTGACAGGTGGGTGGAGATAGGAAAATTCCTTTGGGTATGGTGAAGAAATTATGAGGCATCCAAGCTTGTGTTTGTTTGGTGATTTCTGGACTGGTTTAGGTGAAATCACTGTGTTTGAGAGTTGAGGTGGTTTGTCCTCTAGATGCCCTCGTTGATTTTTTTTTTTGGTTCATCCCATGAGATCCCATACTCATGCTTCGAATATGGAATGGGGGTGATTGGCTGAAAGAGAGATTTGGTTTAGCCCAATCTATGATTGGGTGGTATGTGGAAGTTTCCGACTTGGTTTTCTTTATGTATATGTTATTAAGTGTTATTTATTATTGAGATAAATGAGCATATGTATTGGTTATTATGTTGATTTTATGACTGGCTTTTCATGGCTTCATTCTGGTTAAATGTTGGTAATATGCATGGTTAAATGATGTGCTCTTGTTATGGATATTGTTCATGATTCATTAATTTATTGAATGGTTATATGAATGTATGATCTAACAAGTGTTTGATGCAACTAGATTGAGAGGGAAGTGATCCTTCTTGATGATTCTCTCGTGAAACGAATGAGACAATGATCATATATGCATTCATGACTTGTAGCTACTATATTTACCATATGTTTGTTTGAATGTTATCATGTGATTAGCATGCTTGGGAAATATTTGTTCCTAATTATAGGTTACGCATACTTGTGATTATATTGGACTTGATTCTAGAAGGTTATAGGTAGTTATGGGAAATTCCCTATAGGCTAGCCCTAAACTTGTGGCACTGAATCAGTGGTTGTAGGCACGGATATGGGGAATTCCAGTTGTAACTGCATGGAAGGCGCCTTGTGCATGTGGATGGAGCCTTATCGCCACATTCATAGCTTGGAATTTATGTGACTGGATTATGAAGCGATTCAAAAAGCTAGTTCCATTCCAGGAAAAGATGATTAGTGGATGTTGTCTGACATTTGGGTAATCAAGTGCTCTTAGAGGTTGCAGTAAAGATTAAAGGTAGTAGGCTGCACTTCCATAACTGGAACTTTGTTGTTAGGTCATGAATGGTAACTATTAGCTCATGTTTACCCTGGAGATCTTGTTAAAGTGGGTAAATGTGGGGTGGTGTGTTATAATGAGCTTGTGCTGGAAAACCGGGATTCCAGCTTGCAGAGTTCGAAAAAAAGAAAAAAAGAAAAAAGAAGAAGAAAATAATAATAATAATAATAATAATAAAATAAAGATTGTTGGCATGACTTTTCTTAACGTTATTTGACATCAATATGATTCATTTTGCAGGAAGATATGGTTATCATTTATCTCAAACTATCCTTCAAGATCAAATTTTGCATTGAAAGCAGAGAGCGACAAAATTTATGTCCATGCCTATCTCCATAAGGCAAGTACTCTTGACTATTTCTTAGTTTCTTTTCCTAAAATTTATAGGAACTAATGACATGTGGATTTTTATGAGTATACCTAACTCACAAAACCTAATATGTGGCTATCCTACATAAAGAACATGATTATTATTTATAAATCTACCTCATGATCTAATTTTCCTCATATCCATTCTATCTACCTACTTAATTTATCTTAGATATTCCACTCCCTATCTAATTAACCCACTTTAAACTATCTTGTAAGATTATCTACCATACTATATTGTCTACCTAACATGATATCCTTTATAATATTTTGACATTGGCATGAATTTTTACAATACCCTAACTAAACTACCCACACCCAATATCATATCCTTAATAAAATCACTTATCAGGACAATACTTTACCATTATGTGCACCCTCGACACTTAACAATCATATTATGTGGCACATTATACCCGTACACACCATTCTGCAGCAGTCACGCCATTTAATAACATTGTTATAGCCTAAATCTACCTCAGGCTGAGAAAGGCAGGTCTAGAGCAACATCAAACCACTCTTAACCTGGTAGCTAGCCCTACCAAGTTGGGAGAGGGATCTCTCCTTGTAAATCTCAAGAAAATATAGCAAATAAGGCTTGAGATGATTGATGTAAAGACTAATTTTAGGCTAGGTATATGCTCAGATGAGTTTTATTGAATTTTATGGTTGATTGTTGGATCAAATGTGAAAGGCAGTTTTGGGTCCAAGGAATGAACTCAGTCTTGCAGAGGTTTTTGTGGGGCGAGGTAGGAAAATTATTTAGTACTTTGATTTAAGTGAAATGGAGAGTCTTAAGACTGGTGAGGAGTTGGAGAGGGCATGAATTTGTCATGAGTCCTCTTCAAATAGTAGAAAACATGTAAAACTAATGAAACCCTAAGGTAGAGCACTACAACATCAATGATTTCCACCTTTATACTTGATTCATTTAGTTAAGCAGAAAAGAGAGAGATAATTGCACACATAAACATATGATAACTTGAATCACAGAAGGAAAAACAATACTAAGTCACCTTGCCACAAGAATCCCACCAAATGCTGGAAACCCTGGTCTATTTCCTTGCCAAACTGCAGAGATGGTGTACAATAGTGCTCAAAGCATTCACAAGAGTCCAACCTTAACAAATGACTAAGAAAGTACAAGATACAGGAAACAAACCACCCATGATAGCCATTAGGGGTTGAATCCATGAGTCTAGGAGCTGTTTCAACAATATATAAACTAGGAACTGAAAAATAGGCAGTGGAACAACTTGCCTCTAAAACTATGGAAATTGATTCATTTAGTTCAAAACCACCTATACATGATGTATCTACCTCCTTGAGTAAATTTTCATAATTTTTACATCAAAGTACATCAATTTACATCATGAGTTTGACCATGAGAGAGAAAAAGTCAAACTGAGAAAAAACTAGGAAATTTTTTTGAGTTTTGAGCAAAATTGAACAAATTGTGCCTGATGCGCAACGCTATCTACCTGGTGCGTAACGACTTTTCCCAGCTGAATTTGTAGGCCTTCCCCTTCACCAAATTTTCTCCAAGTTGGCTTGCTGGAATGGTCTATCTGTGTACTTTCTAGGGCATGTGTGATTTTTGAATTTGGTGTCCATTTCCCCCTCCAAAAGTCAGTTCTCCCAACACTGCTTCCTATGGGTCCAAAAAATGGCAGAGAGGGCATTTGTGAGGTGTTTTTTTCCCTTTTGGTAACCCAAAACTCCTCCGAAATTCATGAAATTTGATGGGTTTTCATATTTTTTCATGAGAAATCCCAAAATGTAAGCCATTCTTCAAAATTACTTACCAACTCAATGCGGAGCGCTAGTGGCGCCGCACATTAGAGGAAAATCCCTGTGTATTGCAATTAAAAATTTGAAAATGACAAAAATTTCTCCAAACTTCTCCAAAATTTGCAAGAGGCAAGGTCATTAACTACTTTGCTGGGCCAAGGAAGCTTCAGCCAAGATTCTAAGTTTGTCTTGCTCCTTTTGGGCCGAGAGATAGTTTCCCTATGACTTGAACTTTCTTAGAGTCCTTCTTATTCCTTCTTGATTTTTTCAAACATAGTTCCTGGACTATTTTTGGATATATAGGAACATCTATAATGGCTTGAAGGAGTGGAATTTTTACACATATATTCCTTAGTTCCCATAAAAAGTCGAACTCAGGTTGTACAGGGGATTTTTCCAAACTCAATATCTATGGGCAAGGAGCAAGCTCTTTTTCAAGAGGTTGCTTAATTTTCACATCTTGAGTCTCAGAGGGAAGTAATCTTGGTTCTAAGGAAGTATCTTCCTCATATTGTTCTTGACTGATGGGAGAAGTATGATTTCAGAGTACCTTCCCAGAATACAAATGGATATCTTTACAATCCAACTTATAGGTCGGGGAAAAGCGTAGCTCAACATTGTAGGTGAGATGAGTTACTTTATTATGTGGGTTAGGTATTGATTGAGATGGAAATTGGGGTATTTTTTGAGCTTTATCCTGAAGGGTTTTATTTGAAGGTAATTGAAGTTATTGTGGATAATTTTGGGGTAGTTCCTGTGATGCCATATCCCCATAAGAAGAGGGTCATCTCCATCCTAGAACCCACCCTTGGATTTGCAACTATGGTGGCCATTGTGGCCAAGGCATAGATGGATACCAACTAAAGGTTAGAGGAGGAGGATATAAAGATGGTTCAGGGTGTGTTTCTAGATGATTGAGGGGGGCAAGGTTTCTTTTTGGCCATGAAGCATCCTTTTTCTATTCCTTCACTGAACTCTTGAATATACCCTTAAGCTCTAGAAGAAAAGGGCATTCTTCAGTTAAATGTTTCTACTCACAAATGTTTCATGTCTCAACATTTTTTAATGGGCATTCTTGTAGAGGATGCTTTTTGCGGCATTTAGAGAAGAATATAGAAAGTGTCAAGTTAGCTTCCTCCTTCTTTTTCTTGACCTAAAAAACATCTAATCGGAAGCTTATGGTGCTAACAATATCATTTTTGAAATTTTCTAATAAATTTCCTAGCTCAAATTTTTTCACTCCTACTCCAATGGATTTATTAACTCAAGAAGTCACATCCTGAGGATTCCGTTCATAATTTGAACTTCCTCTGGAATACCTCAAACATAACTCATAGATCTTATCATAAGACAACTGAGAGACATCACCTTCCCCCATAAGATTTAGGCTTTAAAGGCAGTCTTCCTATATCCCTTTAAGAAAAAGGAAACACAAGGTGTTGGGATCTAGGCAATTCTTCTTTGTCCTTTCTAAGGTATACTAGAATCATTCCACATGATCTTCCAAAATTTCATAATTGGTTTAGTACATCCTAAATATTTCTTCCTTAATATCTCAGACTTTACAATAGTCCTGATATTTTTTCAAGAAGATCCTCTTCATTTCAACCCATGTCCGAATGGAGTTTCCTCCAAGTCCCATGAACCAACAGAGTGATGAATATTTTAAAGTTGCAGGGAACAACTTCAATTTTTGTGCATCTGTGGAGTAGTCATAACTATGACAAAGGACATCAAACTTAAAAAGAAATGTGTCAGGGTCTTCCTTAGAAAGGCCATGAAAGGGGTAGGGTAGGGAGAGGAATATTCTTCATTTGTACCATCACATCAAGATCTTGGATGGGAAACTCAAAAGTAACATGACATTGTGGTCCATTTACCTCTTCGTCTGACATCTTTTCCTCGCCTATAGTTTTGGGGGTTTGGACTTTGTTAGATGCGGAATAAATTTCGATTTATTTGTGAAATAAAGTTCCTCCCCTTATTTTTTTCCCCACCTTTTGGTTGTTTCCCTATTGCAATATTATGTGCAAAAGGGCCCCTCTCGGGTTTCCCTTCTTTGTTTTCCATAATGTTAGTAGTCGTGGTTCCTACAATACCACATATTGTGGTTTTTATCGATTTTTTCTTTCTTCTACCTATTTTTTCCTATTTATACCAACATTCTTCTAAATGCTAGACATTCAAGATGTAGGTTAATGAAAGGGTCAATTAGCTATGTCCCTTTAGCCACTTCTACTCCTACTTTCTTTTCTATTTGACATGAACTTTAATACTTTTGAGTGCCTCCTTAACAACGATGCCAAAAAGGATGGTGTGAATATATGTAAATTATTTTAGAAGTGATTCACATGTTCATTCAATTGTCAAACAAGGTTTGTTAACTTTTGAGGACTCCATGCTATATTGCATAAGCACTAAAGCTCCTACCAAGTCTTATGAATATGCATAAGACCTACAAGTGGTGGCAATCAGAATTAAGACATGTCAAACTACTATGATTGTTTTGGTCATACATTTACCTAGTTACTAGACTTAAAATATTACAAGTAAGATCAATGATTTATGAGGATTCCCTATCAAAATTTGATTTTGCAGCAATTCTATGATTTTGCAACAGTCTATTGATTTTACAGTAGTGGTTGTTGATTTTGCAACAATGACTATTGATTTCGTAGAAGTGACTACTCATTTCACAACAATTGTGCAGCCCCTTTCTAAAAACACACTTAAGGAAAAAACAAGGCCTAGAAGAATACATAAATGGAAATGAAACCAACTATACTTAATAATCACACCATTAAATCTACTCCTCCGATCACAAATATATTGAACATTAACCAAATTAAAGATTTCAAGAAAGAGACATGTACATAAAAAAGTAATTGGAAAGGAAATGTGTGCAAAGCCTTACCTTGAGAAGGCCAAAACTCAGGGTTTGGCCTGCACCCAAAGCTCAATTAAACACAATAATTAAACACAATAATTCAACAAAATAAATTATGCATCCAAAAATAGGTATTTATTATCAAAATTATAATAGAGTTTCAACAACAGTAGTCATAATCCATCAGAGTTCACACATATTTATAAGTATGGGGGGAATATCTACCCCAACAACTAACAAACACTATCCAAAGAACTCTCTTAGGTTTCTAAAATTAAACTAGACATAAGTTACATATGATTGGCATAAAGAGCCTTGGTGATGCATTAACTGATGTGCGCCAATGAATCCAAATTGTTAACTTCATTCACTTCATGACACAAGCTCTTTCTCAGGTTTGAACAAAATCTAAAGAAATAACAAAATCTTTCAATTGGATACGCGAAACAACTAAAATATATGCCCATATTAATGCATAACAAGAATTCCAACATCTTGAGAAGATGCATGTTGGCCACTTTGTTCTTCTAGAACTTTGTCTATCTGTACATGTCAATAATCCAAATGATGTATGCCTGTAAAAGTATAATGTGGTATTGAACAACCAAAGTTAGTGCCTTCAATTTATTCCATAAGTTATATATATATATCTATATATATATATATATATATATATATATATATATATATATATATATATATATATATATATATATATATATATATATATATATATATATATATATCTATATATATATATATATATATATATTTATAGATATATATATATAGCACATCAAACACTCTTTAACTAATTTCTATCCTTTTCATAACTTAAAATAGAAAACTAATGAGACATGTGTTATACCTTAATAGCTTGTGATATTTATGTGATCAAGGACATTTGAAAATGAAAGGATAAGAAAATAAGTAATGATTTTGCAGCAAAAAGAGTTAATTTCTTAGAAAAAATGGTTCATTTTGTAGCTGAAAAATCACATCCATGAATGGATAAGATGGAGAAGGCTCATTTGAGCCAATATTCTAGATGAATTTCTATGTGACTAGTTCAAATGGTATTTGTTACCAACCATATATTTTATCACATCCATGAATGGAGAATATGGATAAGGATAATTTAAGCCAATATTCTATATGAAATGATATGTAACTAGTTCACATGGTACTTGTTACCACCCAAATCCAAGTATTTTGTGATGATAGGAGAATTTATTGAGGTGTAGGAAATCCTACATGCCCAACACCTTGATTTGATCTATTCACAATCAAGAACATTGTATGACATTATCCTTGATGCTATGAGGTCATTGAATGATCCTTCTAAACCCAAAAGAATATCCAAAGTGAATGGAATGTTTGGTTCTATGTCCATATAAATCTTGGGATAATTAACCACTTAGTTCAATCAAATTTTTATAATAGTCCACTAACTATTATTACCATCACTCAATCTGCTATGGTCATTGCTCACACCTTTGTGGTGAATTCATTGTAATCCACACAATAAAATAATGCTTATCAGCCTAGATGGAATAAGAAGAAGAATAAATAGAAGAACAATTCCAAGAATGAGAAAAGGAACCAACAACTACAACCTATTATGGGTGGGGGCACAAAGGAGGAAAATTTTCCTTGCAAGATTTATGGTGGAGACCATCTTACTCACAAATGCCTAATGACAGATGAGATTCATTGATACTTTAATTAGTATAATTCTATACAAAAACCTATTGTGTTTATAAATTCAATACTTGAACAAGAAAAACAAATGGTTGCACGTAATTCTACCCCTTTACAAGGGGACATGGCTACTAATTTTCATCTTAGAAATCTATCACTTGAAAATCATGTTTACATGTGTGATGAGGTAATGATACTTTATAGTCAATATAAGAATTTCAATACTTGTGAGAGTGGTTTTTCTATTAAGAAACTAATGATCCCAACCCATCCCAATGGCCCTCTCTTGATAGATAAGCCATTGTATATATTTCTACACCCTCCCAAGGGTGTGCACCATCAATCAATAGACAATCCCATTGCATTGGCTACCCACAATTTCAACTTTATGGAGGAATTGGCCTAGTAACCATGTGTCATGTCTAGCTTGGAGTTTTTTCAAAGTTGATCCATACAATGCAAATCCTTGTTGACTACAATCATTATTGTAGATCCCTTTGACTCGAATCTCATTATTTTTGACATGGATGTAAACCAAAAGAGAATGTTGCACCATATTTCTTTACAAATTGTAGTAATTATTAATTGAAAGCATATCCATTGAACTCTAGTGGATGAAGGTTCATCTACTTCTATCATGTACATGTCATGCTAGACAGTTACTGGTTTTCTAGTACTAGTATAGTTTAACATCATGCTTTAGGTGTTCAATAGGCATGCATTCCAATCTGAAGAAATTCTCATTGAGTTTCCCATAAAGCTTTCCAATAAAATTTTATCCATTGAGGATAAGGTAGTTTATTCCCCACTTGAATATAATTTGTAGCTTGCATGGATTTTGTTCTACACTATGATGACTACGGTTTCATTAATATTTCATTTCTTATATTTTTCACATAATGGAAAGATCATAACTATTAACCAACTAACTTTTTCACGTCAAGAATTCAAACCAATGATGGTATGATTGTGTCATTAATTAGTGAATCTTCCATGGGATATGAGGGTGTTGGCATGGAGTTGTTCAAATATTCTTCATTTGTAGGTATATTTCCCCTTAGCTTTCTTAATGCCCCTATAGTTGTAGTTAATATGATCTCTTTTGTCACTAGTAGATCCCTTGGGCCTTTTGACTCTTAAGAGATGCCTATAGAAGATAAATAATATGGGAGCCTAATTCCACTTTTAGAAAAGGATATTACCTCTCTAATGGAACCACCATACCTTACTAACAATGATAATAAAATCATACCAAATATGGAATATGATCAGGCTATTTTGCCCATGTCGGCCATCACTCCACCTGTTTTACATGACTACCTTGACATTGATATTCCTTCACAAAGGACCATCTTGGAGGTCATGAATTCCTTTGATATTCTAAGGGAGGATATTTCATATATTGCATTCATTCTTCTTTATTTATAAATGGTGTACTTTGGCATAAAAAATCTTGAATCAGACCATGCGACATTTCATAGGTCATTTAGTGAAGCACCACCTTCGGACCATGTCAAGTCTTGGATTTTTGATATTTAACTTGTTACCAAATTAAAAACTCCAATCCCCAATTTATGAGTATTGTGTAGCTTATTTGTGTCTTGATGAGCATCATCAAGGATTTGTATTAGCCCATGACATCATTGATTATTCATGTCTTTGGGTATTTCCTAAATATGATTTGGTTCCATGATCTCATTGGAATCATGAAACTTGAGGAATGTGGCATTTTTAATATATGTTCCATGGCCCTAGTATGGTGTACCTTATGATTACATCAATGATCCATGAGTACAATGATGTTGATATGAATACTTGGCCTATGACCAATTGTTAGCACTACATGGTGTAACTTATTAGACTCGGTAACATCTTGTATATATGTTTTTTAGCATTTGGAGTGTGATGTGAGTGTTGTTCTTCATATGTGTGGGATGATACAAATTGATGCTAATCATGCTTGGTGCTCAACCTACATTTTTCAGTAACATCCCCTTTGCTTGTCATAGGCACACCCATGGTGAGATGAGGAGCTTGCATAGTCCTCTATATTGTTGCATTTATCATAATAATAGAGCATTCATACAAGTGTACATGTACATAATAACAAGTATTTTCAACCAAATCGCTTGGATTCATAAATAGAATCTGAAACATATATACTTAGTATATCATACTAAAAAAATCCAAAACAAAAATTATAAAATTTAAAAAATACAAAACATAGTCCCAATTTTACATGATCCATGCTTTATTGTTTTCACTATGCAATTTAATTGTGGGACCATTGCTTTTGGATGGTTTTTATAGGACTGGATGGCATTTTGATGGAAACATCAACTAAACCTAAGGTGCATATTTTGGAAAATAGCATAGAGGGATAGGTATTTCCCTATACTATTCCCTTGCATTATTGACCATATTTGTTTCCATCAATGTGCTTTAGGATTTATCCTAATAGCTTACAACATTAGCCCTTCGTTGATGCATGTCATAACTTGAGCTATATTTCCTAACCTTCATTGGTTCACTAGAGTAGCACCCATTTCCATTTGGGTTCCCACAATGTGCCATTTTATAGGCCTAGGAATGCTCCTATAGACCCACCATGACATAAAATTGAGCCAAATCTTCTCTCTTCAACAACCTTTTAGCCATATCTCAAGAAGGCTTCTAAATTGTTTTATGTTACTTTACAATTTCTTATGCATATCACTGATAATGTCTTGGTCCCTATTGCTATTCTATTATTTTCCTTAATCCCACTTACAACCACTAAAGTCACACCTAACCTCTTTCCATCGATTTAACCTTTTTTTACAATCTTATCCGTCCTAAAGAGATTGCTACTATGAGTGGTTTGACCTTGCTATTCTCTTCACTTCAATTCCTATAGAGAGGTTCCACTAGCATGGATCTCGATAAATACCCATTTATACAACTAATTTCTCTAGGAAAACCTTTCTTTTCATTTTTCTCATGTCCATTAAACATTGAAAGACAATGATCTCACTCTTCTTCATTTCTTGTGCTTGTAAAAAATATGAGAAGAATACTAAGCATCCTTTTACCTCTTTTTTAGGCTTGTTAAATCCTTAAAAACAATACACTATTTTGAGCAACTACTATCTCTTCCTCATACTCATTAAACTTGGGAGAATAATTCCTATCAAGTATGCTTTTCTCTTTTTTTATTCTTGGTAAAACTAGTTAAAAATAACTCTATCAAATTATTCATGGGGAAAGGGGATAGACACATTATAAATATGAATAGGAAATTGATGAGCCCCAAAAATGTACAATTATTTGGGCTCATTTAACCTCCTAATTTGACTTAGTCCACCATTCTCATTTGTTTATTGCATGTTTTTGATTATTTTTATGTTAATAGAGTGAATTTGGTTAGTCATTATGCCAACAAGTCTAATGGGTGCTTTGTGTAGCCTTGTTGGTCAACTTGGAGACAAATTTGAAGGTCTTAATGAGCACTTGGCAGCCAAATTCGTGGGAGAACAAGCTAGAGGATTTGTAGGAAGGTGTCCCCCTCATTTATGGGCCCTTACCTCGAATTCTCCACCATCAGCTCGGAGTTCAAAGGCCACCAAATCAATGAGCACAAGGGCAGCCAAGCAATTCAAGTTGGACTGCTGTTAACTCCAAGTCTTGGGCAGCCAAGTCCCTAACTTTTAGGAGGACTGTTGGGTCCTCAAATTGTATAAATAAGAAGGCTTGGGGCCTCATTTTGGTTAGCTAGTGGTTGGTCATTTTTGGTAGCTAGTTGGTAGTCAATTCGTTTAGCTAGTTAGTCATTTTGTTTTAGCCATTAGTTAGCCATTTTGTAATTCAATTTTTATGCAATAGACTAGCTTTGCTTTCAACTCATGCTCAAGCTCTCCTTATGGACAGTTTTGATGTACTTTTCATTTCTTGATTAATAAAGATGGATCCAGCTTTGCACCAGCTCTAAATCGTTCTTGGGAGGCTGTAGTTCTTGGGGTTGGGCCCATCTCAAGCGCCCAGTACCTCCCTTGTCTATCTTTATGTGTTTGCTGCGTTCTTGAAATAAAATCTGCTCTTTAGATCTTGCTTTGTTATGGTAGTTGGTTTTGATGGGTAACATAGTTTTTATGCTTAGAATCGATTGGTAGGAGTTTTTTATGTATTTAGATCTTTTGGAATGCTCTTTCTCACGTGAAGTACATGGTTCTCTTTCCAAACAAAGCTGCTGTTCATTTATTTCATTGACAATTAGATTAAGTTAGTTAGGACTTGGTTTGTTTGCAAGAATTCATTGATTCGTTTAAATGAGCATTGTGCAGGGCATCTCTATCATCTTCATCACCTCCTCAAGTTCTATTTAACCTCTGTCTCACTCATTTACCCTCCAACTCTCTCATTTCCCACATAGCTCCATCTCCTTCAACTTTCGTTGGTTCCATCCTTCCAATCATCAAACCATTGCATGCACTCCTCCTTCATCTGATTTTCCAGCTCCCGAGCCTTCATCAAGTCCATCTCCATCTCACTTAGCCTCCCACACCACTCCAACACTCCATCATCTCCCAAAACCTCCACGGCCAACCATCCTGTAGAAGACTTACAGCACATCCTGTAGAAAACAGAGTATCCTGTAGAATCCTCTGCAGGCATCCTGTAGGAGGCCACTCTCTCGGTTGCTGAGCATCTGAATGCGAGGAACCTCTATGGATGGATGCTAAGGATCCCTAGGGACCTCTCCTAGCCTCCCCAACCTGTCCCACGCTTTCCTTCCTTCTCCATCCCATCTGCACAACCAAACCCTAGTTAGCACAAGATCACAATCATTCCACACACTTAAAGGAAAAATACAAAAACATGTCTTTTATGATGCAAGTAGCTTAGATCCATACATTTGCACTGATTAGAGGTAATGACAGCATTAGTAGAAGTTGCATTCATATTCTTTGCATTATAGAGGTTAGACTAGTCAAATTAGGGTTTCCTAGGTTTACATGCTTTGATTTGCTTTCAGTTCAATTTCGCCAAGTAGGTTAGTTTTCTTTGAGCTAGCTTTCGTCCATCATTTAGCAAGCTTCTTCTGAGAGCCTATAGAAGTTGGCTTGAGCCCTAGCGGACTTGTGCCAGCTGACCAAGTGACAGCTGCGACAAGAGCTAGTACTTGTGCATATAGCACCGCCGCTTCCAAGTTTGTACGAACTACCGGGTTGATAAAATTAAGAGACAGGAAGCCCCAAGAGTTGTAGCATTATTGCTACAATACTGGAGCTCACCAGCAATTATAAGAATAAATATTGGAACTCTAGTTAAGAGTTTAAGGAGTTAAACTTAACCACTATTAGGCCATCAGACTATGTTATACCCATGCCACTAGAAGGAAAAGGGGTACCATTCTATTCGAGAGTATTTTGTTCCATAGATGAGTAGAGTACTTGAGAGTGGATATATAGAGAGAATAAAAAGAGGATTTGTGAAATGTAGTAGTCCACAAGCCACATGTTTCACTCCTTTGTACTTTGATCCATTACCATTTATGGAATGTTAAAGAGAAAAGCATCCTCAACTTCGAACTGAGTTTTCTCCTGTAAGGGTTTACCTGGTCATGTATTGTGTTCATTGTGGTTTGTGAGCTTTATTTTATTATTCTCTATTTTCAATATCTTATCTATTAAATTTATAAGCATAGCACAATAATTAATGAATCTTGAAATCTAAGGAGAAATTAACCCTCATAGTGTAGGTTTCATATTTTCAAATATAGTTTGGTAAATCTATTGTGGAATGTTTAGTGAAATATCCATGGAAGTCTATGGATCATATTGGTATTATAGAAGGCTTATTTGGGTTTATTATGGGGATTTTAAGGGATCCATATTGGTTAAGAAAAAATTCATAAAACCCTAATCATGGTCGATGAACTATTAATAACCCTTAGGATTTCATAGATGAACGTTTTATGTGGATAGAAGCACAAGTCACATATCTAAACAATAATGTGAGCCTCATTATGGTGGACTTCATCAATAATATTTGGATATTTAGAGAATATGGATATTCTAACTCACAATTCAGATTATATAGGAGGTCAATGGATCATAAAGAACCAAAGATATATCTTAGGAAAGAACCTAAAAAGGAACAACCTAGTTTGACTTCCATGACCCATTTAAAGTCCATGTTTAAGGTTGAATTAAATATTGACATAAAGACATATCAAGGTGAAATTGAGGCTTTGAAGGTAAGTCATTGGTTACTATGGTTTGAGGTTTATTTTAGTGTTCATGGCATAGAGGAAGGAAAGAAAATTATGTTTGTGCATCTAAAGTTAGAGGAGCATGCTCTAACATGGTGGGAAATCCACATAGAAATATCAAGACTAGGGGGATATCCTATAGTGACTAAGTGGGAGGATTTAAAAACTCTCATAAATCCACAATTATACCCTATTGACGATGTAGAGGACATGTGGATCTAGTGGCATTGCATTAGACAGAAACAAAGAAAAAGTGTACATGAGTACACCACTGAATTTAGGAAGATGGAAATAATGTTGGGTATCTCCCTAAAGAACCTATATGTAATCCTAAAGTATTAGGGGGATATATAGAGGAATCTATGCAATAAATTAAAGTTGTTAAAACCTAGAATGATGGATGAGGCTTGTGTACATGCATAGTACCTATAGAACATAGGCTTGAAGAAATGGAAATAAAGTAGGTCATAATAGAAGGAGAAATGGAAGATTCCAAGGAGGGGAAGAAGAAGCGAAAAGGTTGAGAAGAAAAAAATACAACAACAGAAACAAACCTGTGTAAACATTCTAGCAACTATTGCAACCACCATAACATTGATGTTCTTATAGAGGAGAAGTTGTAGAAGTTACATCTAGAGCTAAATTTAAAGAAATATGCTAAGAAGAAGAATATCATGGACACAGATTCAAGTAATTAGGTTGAAGGTATCTCCGATGTGGATGAGAAGAATATTTTTTCATCAATATAGAAGGGGTAGAATTTGAGTAGCCTTTATCAATAAGAAGAGAAGGAAATTACCAGACTATTCCATATAAAGATACAAGTTAGGAAGACAAAATTTGATGCTTTGTTTGATTCAGGATCACAAGCAAAATATCATAATGTCAAATCTGGTCAATAAATTGGGATTGGAAACTCATTACCATCCTATATAATATCCATTGGGGTGGGTAAACAAGGAGGTAGATATAAAAGGTAACCAAAAAATGGAGAATCAAATTTTCTATGAATGCTTATTTTATTGATGAAGTAGAGTTTAATGTAATTCCATGTGATGTATGTGGAGTTGTATTTAGGAGTTTTTATATGTGCATGTGCAGTGTAATATTCCTGTAGAAATCCAACCAATACTACCTCATCATGGATGGAAATTCATTCATGATTAATGCACACAAGGGAAAGTCAAAGATGTCATTGGTAAGTGCCAACGAGGAAAAAAAATTGACTAGTTCTAGCATGAAGTATGTTGTGTTAATTTAAAGAGAAAATAAGTCTGTAGAAGATTCCATGAGAGTTAAGTCATCCCTAGAGGGGTGCACTACAAAAAAACCAACAACTGGAAGAGTTTCTATAGGTGGATAGGGGTGTGTTCCAAGAGCCTAAAGGGATATCACCCAAGAGGGAAGTGCAGCATGATATCTAGTTATTGTTGGATTGTTCGTACCAAAACATTGGGCTATACAAGAAATCTATTATAGAGAAAAACGAGTTGAAGAATAAGTTGCAAAAACTATTGGAACAAGGTTACATTTAACCAATTAACTCACCATGTGGGTCACCCATCATCATTGTTTCAAATAAGGATGTGACATGGTAGATGTGTATTGATTTTAGGGCATTAAACAAAATTATGTGGAATACTACGTACCCCTTACCCAATATACATGATCTAGTGGGTCAATTCCAACAATCCAATTACTTCAGGAACTATATGTAAAGTTAGGGTATCATTAGGTTTGAGTCAAGAAAGAGGATACTTGGAAGACCACCTTCAAAACTAAACAAGGTTTTATGAGTGGATAGTTATGCCATTTAGCCTATGTAATGCATGCCTATGTTCATGATTTCAATGAATGATATATTACACAATTTTATAGATTCATGTGTTATTATTTATTTGGATGATATATGAGTATACAATGATTCCTGGGAGGAGAGCATATCACATTTGATGCAAATTATAGAGACATTAAAGAAGCACTAGCTAATGGAAAATATTAAGAAGTGAGAGTTTGCATAACAATATTTGGTGTATTTGTAACATGTGATATGATCTATGTGGATATTTGTGGCCACACACCTATTCCACTTGGACCCCCAACACTCTTTCTTTCAGTTTCCTTAATTGTAACACAATTTACCATTTTTGTCAATTTTTCGGGTCTTGAACTTCCGGAACCGTTTTGAGGTCCTAAACGACCGTTTTTTGGAAAGTGGGAAAAACCATAACCCACAATAAGGATTATCGGTCTAAAGTTTTTTTCCTTAGATAGGTATTTATAACAAGGTATTGTATGCATCAAGGGAAGATCGTATGCCAAAGTTACGACCCTAGGAAGTTGATGTACCAACCAACCCTAATGAGGGCCACAAAATTTTCGTGCTTCGTCTCCTAGTGTTAGGTTTTGGGAATTTTATGGTTTTCCCTTGATTCTCAATAATAAAAAGCCCTTCTAGCATCATTGTAACATAGTTCAGAAGGCATGTATCCATAACATTTATTATCAAAGATAAGCTACCATCACCTAAGCTAGATTGTTTCCATTCTGCATGTAAACGGCTTTCAGTATTTGTTATTAATTAATTGAAGTTCATTTTTCATTGTAGATATATGTTTTTGTTTAAATATGCATTTCATTTTGTTCCTACATAAATTAGATCATGATTGGTGGGGCAGAGCTAAATATCTATCTTGCAAAGATGGTAGCTATCATGAAGTGTATGGTGCCTACTAATGTTTTTGAGGTTAGGAATTTCATTTAGGAAACTCAATTTATGATGAAATTCATAACCTCATTTTTAAACACTACAAAAACATAACTCCATGCCATAACAATGAGATTCAAGAGTTTTCAATGGGGAAAGGGGCAACAAAGGGCCTTTTAGAAGTTAAAGAAGAATACCATTCAAGCATTAGTTCTAGGATTACCAAACTTGTAGTATCCCTTCAAAAGGGAGACTCATGTGAGTGGGTCTACTGTGGGAATGGTCTTTATTTAGGGAGGAAGGTATGTATACTACCATGATGAAGTATTTCATGGGGTGTTTCTCAACTACCCTACCTATGACAAGGATCTCTATGTCATGGTGCAAGTTGTAAAGAAGTGGAAAGACTATTTGATGGAAAAGGAGATAGTAATCAACATAGATCACTAGCCACTACAATCCCTATAGGCATAGTGTAAGCTACAACAGACCAAGCATTACAAGTGGATGGGGTTTCTATAACAGCTTCAATTAGTGATCAAGTACAAGAAGGGAATGCAAGCAAGTTGACCGACATGATTTCAAGCACACCCACATCAAATATAATAGCTTTAGGAACTCTTATTCAGATGAAGCTTTAGAGAGGCATATATATAGGCTCAAGAGTTAAAGGAGGCATTTCATAGTTGCAAAGCAATAGTCATGTGCACAATGGTAACAACACAATTGACTACATCTCCAAAATGGATTACTCTATAGGTTGATATATTTATGTGTTCATAAAGGTGAGTGACTACAAATAATTAGAGAGGCTCACACCTCCAATATTATAGGGAATTTTGGTGTAGCAAATATAGTGGCCAACTTGTAGAGGTATGTGCACTAGCCCAAGATGCAAGAAGAGGTAGCTAGGATCATAAGAGGATGACTGCTTTGTTCTACTAGAAAACCTGGTAAAAGGAAATAGGGTCTATATCATCCCTTACCTTTACCCACTCATCTTTGGGAAAGAATTTCCATGGACCCTTTTGGAGGTTTACCAACAACTAGAAATGGATATGACTTGTTGTTCATGGTAGTTGACAAGTTCAACAAGATGTGTGTTTTAATGCCCTACAAAATACCATTAGTGGAAAATAAGCAACAAACTTATTCTTTGGACAGGTTTGGGTACACTTTTAGATACCAAGGAGCATCATTTCAGATAGGGACACAATATTTATCAATGCGTTTTGGAATAAAATGTGAGGGAAGAAGGGCATAAAATTGAAGAGGTCTACAACATTCATTCCACAAATTGATCAAAGTAGTCAAAAATCCATTAATGCAACTTTTGAGAGGTTACATACAAAAGCATCCAAATCCCCAGGATGAAAATATAGTATATATAACACACTCTTATAATGGATTATCTCATGCTTTACATGTAATTTCTCATCTGAAACTTGTTTTAGATATTTTCCACCTTCACCTTTGGACATTGTAGATGTGTATCAAGGAGGGGTGAGGGAGGATATCACTAGGGTGCCTCAAAGGGAAAAAAAATTTGTTGAGAAGATTAGGTACATCCATATACAAATACAATAGATGCTATAGAAGTCACAAGAAAAATACAAGGCTAGGAATGATCAAAATATAACAAAGAATTCATTTAAGGTGGATTACAGACTATGGTTATAATTGAACAAGGAGAGGCCACAGGGTCCTAGTAAGAAAATCAAGGCTTTACAATATGATCCTTTTGAGATATAGTGCCTATCAACTTAGTATACCACATACATGTGCACTCATTGAGTGGAAAATGTAAAAAAAATTGAAACTCTATGAGCCTTCCATGCTTGATTAGGAAGAGGAAAAAATCCTCCATTTTGTAGAGGATTTGGCACCAAAATCTCAAGTGGAGTTGATATAGGATACAATTTTTCAAAATAGTTCTAGAACCAAAATACAAGGGAAACATGACCTTTCATAGATTAGGTTCAAAGGTCAGCTTCCAAGAAGGGATAAATGATACTCCAAGGAGAAGGTAGAGGAAAATTTTCCTCAATTAATTTAGTAAAATATTTTGGAGGAAAAGTACTCCAAAATTGGGAGGTATGATCCATATTGGGTGATTATGTTATTTTTAATCCATATTCATGCTTTTAGAATGGAAAAGTTGGAGGAATAAGCTCACAAGATCATTTTTATTGATAGGTCCCACATAGGAGAATTGGGGTTTGAAAACTTTTAGATGTAGCTTGAGGCATCAAATGGTGTTTTATTGGGGGTATTTTATTTTATTTTCGTTTAAGGGAAAAACCTTGTAAATATATTCTACACCTAGATGCCTTTCCAATGGTGCAAGGAAAACCTCAAACGAATTTCATGTGCACAAGTTATGCCACTTGGATGTTGACCTTCTTGCTTTTACCACCATGATTAAAACATATGCCACACAAACCACAATTATTCATGGAAAATGGGTTATCCAAGTGATTATCATGAAGAGGAAGATATAATATTAAATATTGTAACTTGAATTAGGATTTGAAGGTCGAGTCAAACTTGACCATTGGTAGGCTATTAGGTTGTCTTATAACTAGGCCACTAGAAGGAAAATGGGTTCCATTCAATTTGAGTGAATTTTGATCCATAGCTGAGAACAATAGTTGAAAGTGTAAGAAAGATAGAAAATAAGAAGGTTTTTCATTGTATCATCCCATGTACCTATTGTTACTGTGACAATGAGCCTCTAAAATGTTTTCCTAAGCCAATTTTGGAGCCTACCTGAACTATCATTTCAAGCCCCTTATTGTCATCACATTGTTTGTTTTGTTATTATTATGTTTTCTCCTAGTGCTGCATCATCCTAAGTCAATGTTTCCTAAGTGTCATCACCCAACCCTTAGAAGCACTTGTATTATCTTGTTCATGGTTAGGTATACTCATGAATTTTCTTGATTTAGAAACTAGCCTTTTCACCATGCGCACACTAAAAAAACACTAGCACACAAAAGAAAATAAAAGAAATAAAAGTTCCCTTTAAATGAAAAAGTTCACTTCAAGATTATGAATACTTGATCTTGTGTTGATCACACTCCTTCAATCTGAACAAGTTTTCCCTCCTTGAGCACACTCCTTCGGGTTGAACAAGTTTTCCCTCCTTGAGCACACCCTTTCATGCTGAAGACATCAACCCTTCTTGAATACATGCATGAGATCCTTGTTGCATGTGGTCACACTCCTATAAAATAGGATCTCACTTAAATTCCTTCAACTAACCCAGTCACTTGTCAACAAGTCGTGATCATGCATGAAATAGTTTTTCATGTATTCTATTCTAAATTAACCTAGCTAATCATTCATTTTCATAATCATTCTTATCTAGGTTGGGCACACAATTGTGGAACAAGAAACTCGTTGTCAATATGTGCTACAAGTTTTGCATGTTAAATCTATTCATTGCATTTCATGATTTCACCATCGATCTTTCTTTCCTTGCTAGTGTTTATTTGTTTTTTTTCAGTTTATTTACTCGCGTTTTTGTTCAATATTGTTTCTAAAAGTGTTAATTTTTCGTCACATGGCGAAACTCTGCACATTCCTCAACTTTTCACATTCTATCATGATTGCAACATCATCCATAAAAGCTTGTAGATTCTTCTTCTTCTCATTTCTATCATGAAATCTTGTTGTTAGACTTGTCATTGAGCTTTCCTCTAGCATAGCGCACTTCTAAAATCCAAATCCCGATAAAATCTAAAAACTGCACCTAGATTAGACAAGTTTTCCTCTTGAGTGCACTCCTTCATCACGAAGTACTGCACCCTCCTTGACCGCATGAGTGCGCCCTGAAGGCTTGAATGTTCCCTTCATCCCTTCGGTATGCACTAGTGTGCCCTCCTTTCCATTGAGTGAATGAGCACACCCTAAGGTCTAAATGCCCAAGGACTTGTCCCTTTGTCCCTTTAGAGTGTGCCAGTGCACCCTATCTATCTCTTTCAGTGCACGAACGCACCATGAAGGCCCGAAACCTCACTCGTTCATCCCTTTGAAGTGTGGCATTATGCCCTTGATGGTTTTCCCTCTTTTGCTTGAGCACATGAGCACACTACATAGCCCTAAATGACCCTTGACCCCCCTTCATGCTTTGAAAGTGCGCCCTCCTTGTTGCACGTAGATTTTATACCCATGCATGTAGCTATGTGTTGTTACTGATAGATTTACATTCTCAGTTACATCTAATGCCTCTTTGTATATGATTTAATATGATATTGTTGCATAGTTATGTTTAGGAAGCTAATCTTGTCATCATGAGTGTGTTGCCACAAATAGGTGTTCAAGCTACAAGCATTGTATAATTTGATCTCTTTAACTTGGGTTCTCTTCCTTAATCAGTTGAATATTTTTTATTAAGGTAGCCCCAAGGATTTTTTTTAACTAATAATATCTTATTAATTATTAAAGCAATTAAAATAAAATTCTGACTCAAGAGTAGATTTAAAGGCCGTGATATAATAAATAAAGTTAAAAAAAACAATTAGTGATAAATAAAATATTTAAAAACAGTTAAGTATAAATAAATATATATTATTTAAACACCTTAATTAATGTTTAAAATCAATATAATATTTATTTAATCCTAACTGCTAGTTTTTAAACTAATTTATAATATTTTAATTATTTATATTTATTTTATTTCTAATGGCTAGTTTTTAACAAAAATATTTCATTATTTTACTTACCCTTTTTAAATAATTTAACTACTTTACAAACGGCTAGTTTTTAACAACAAATTCTGGGCAATGATGCATCCTTACTATTTATACCTTAAGATTGACTGATTCTTCACCTCATCCTAAGGATGGACCACATTAGTTGGTTCGAAACGTCGACCAAATCATGATTATGTGAATAATCAAAAAGGTATCTATATACATTATGGATCACAAAAGTCTTAGATCTAACACTAGAAGTATTGTCACACTTTCATAATCTATTGGAACCATGCCTCCTGCTACACATAAAGTGGCCTCTAAATAAGCCTTAGAAGCAAGAATTAAGGAAGCAATTGAAGTGACAAAGAAAACCATTCCCATATATTCAGACACACAGTGCTTCATTGATAAGTCAACCAAGGTCACATGCGGCAAAATAAAAGACACATTCATGTAGAAACCATTTTCCTAAAACTTCAAAGACTTGCAAGCACACATCAATATCAAGATATCCATGATGCATAAGATCACATGCAAATTCATTATCATCCCTTGTGTAGAGGTAATTGAGTGGATTATCAAAAACATGGGCAACTCTCATCTTCTGCTTCATAGTGAAAGTGGCGGTCAATTCTCCACCTATTATGGAGAAGATATGTAGACCTATTATAAGATTATTAATCCCACAAAATATGCAAATAATGACTTCTACACTAGATGAGCAAACCTTGACATAAGTGACATCATCAAATATTGGTGTCGCGAGCCTTCTAAGTTTCATCACCACCCATCTACAACTTATCCAACCAAGATTTTTAGAGATGTATATCAGTATATGATTACCATGTGTTGGCAGTTGCATGGACGCAAGAATGCTGAGGTGTTTGAGGAAAACTAGATATATATGCTAAATATGGTGGTAACTCGTGGTAAGATTTTAACTAGGTAGATATATTGTCATTTAAGTTGCAACATCAAGTGGGGCAGGAAAAAGAATATTTGAGGGCGAACCAGGGACCAAAATTCTATATGTTTGCATTTCCTTTAGATGGAATCTTCACACAATATGCTTTCCCAACAATGAACTGGAACTAGACACCACACGACAATTAATCCAAGTGGATATTGGTGGCCACCCACTTATTCCACCTAAACCTCTAGTTGGTTTCATTTGTTTCCTTGTTTATTTCAACATTTACTATTTTTAGGAGTTTTTTGGGTCCTAAACATTTGAATCAGTTTTGACTGCCTAAACGGTGTTTTTTTGAGGTCTGTTGTAGGCCCATAGTCATAGGTAGGGGCCTACATCAAATCCTATAGTAATCAGAGAGACCTTTCCAATAAGGTATTGTATGCACCAAATGAAGATATTATGACCAAGTTATGACCTCGGGAAGTTGGCTACCCAACTAACCCCAACGGGGCCCACAAACTCTTGGCATTACATCTCCTGGGGGTTAGGGTTTTATCATGTTTTTCGATAATAAATAGGCCCTTGAGACTCATTGTAACACAATTTAGAGGCATGTAGCCACTACATCTCTTATCATAGATAAGCTACCATCACCCGAGCTAGTCTTATTTCGATTCTATTTGTAAGCATATTTCAGTATTTGATATTAATGAAATGAAGTGTTATTTCTATTGCATCTCTATATTTATGGTTATATCTATAATTTGTTGCGTTCTTGTTTAATTTTGGATCAGTGGTATCAGATAGGTCTTCTCTTTCTCTATTTTCCTTTGCATGGCCCCAACGAGGTTGGGATATAAGGAGTTAAGGGTCGAGCTGGTCGAACCTTTGCAAGACCAACGTTGCAAATATCGATGACCTCCCATGGCGAAAGAGAAGAAAGATGAGGGGGCAAGAGATCCTTTCAAAATATTTCTCGAAGAAGCCCTTGAGCAACAAAGGAATGCGATGATGGAAAACTTTTCCCAGATCCTTCAACGACTACCCAAAGGTGACACATCTACTTCCAACAACTATTCTGGAAGTGCCACACCCTTTAAGGTACAAGTTAACTTTGACATCCCCATATTTGAAGGTCAAATAGATGTAAAAGCCATAGATAAATGGTTCAATTTGCTAGAAGGATATTTTTCTATTCATGATTTTTCCAACCAGAAAATGATTACTTTTTTCACTTCTCAAAGCTACCCCCCATGTCAAGGACCAGTGGGAAACCTATTGTTGGAAGAAATATGAAAGTATGTCCTCACTATTTTTAGCTGCACCCACTTGGAATTCATTTTGGGATTCCATCAAGGAGTAGTACTACCCTGTGGCAGGGAAGAGATCGGGACGTGCCAGAGTTTACCAACTTTTTCCATACCCTTCGCACAAAGTTGGGTATCAAGGATCTTGAGAAACATTTGGTACTCAAGTACTGCGGCTGCCTGCACAAGTACATCTAGGATGAGGTGGAGTTCCTAGCCATCTCCTCGCTCAGCACAACGTACTAGTATGCTGTCAAGATTGAGAAAAAGTTTAAACAGAAAATAGTGAGGCTTTGGATCTATGAATTTGAAGCAAGGGAAAGGCACCCCCAAACAACAGAACAAAGGGAAAAGCCAAGGCAGGGTGACCCAGGATAACCTACTGAAGCTGCAAACAAATAACAACACCACGAAGATAAATAAGGATACGAGAAAGTGGTGTGAGTTCCATAAGAGCTCCACTCACAACACAAGTGAGTGTTGGGCCAAGCAGTCATTGGTGGCTGAGTTGAAGGCTTCTGAGTCAGACACATGTTCCGACTCTGAGTAAGAACTTGACAATGGGAATGATAAAGGGAATAAAATCATTAACATGGAGTCTAGTTCCATTGTGGCCACCACCAAGATCGAGAAGATCAAGCCTAAAGATCCAGAAGAGTGGGAACGCCTATTCCAGCCACATATGTGGGTGAAGGGTTCTCTATTGTAGTTCATTGTCGATAGTAGGAGCCAAAAGAACATCATTTCAGCATTAGTGCTTAAGTGACAGGGCCTACTGACTACAACAAATCCATAGCCATACACCATTGCGTGACTTCACCAAGGATTAGATGTCCGCATTAGCCAGCAATGTCACCTTCCCTACAACATCAAGCCCTTCACAGATGAGGTATTGTGTGATGTTGCTCCTCTTGAATTTTGTGATGTATTATTAGGACCACCATACTTATGGAAGTGACATGTTGTATATGAGTCTAGACCTTGTTTTGTTATTATTTCTTTGGGTAGCAAGTTATACAGGATGCTGAAGGTAGCCCCACCTACCACCATATCCTTGATCTCTACTATGCAATGTAGTAAGGGCATCTCCCATATTTGGAAATTTGTTTTCTTTTTTATTCACTCTCAAAGTAAGGGGAAGGTTGTAGGGGGAAGGTTGTAGCCACATCCATGGACCCCGGGATGGGTTCCTCCAAGCAGCCAAAGTAGGTGGATATAGTCATGAAAGAATACAGGGACATCTTCTCCTCACCCACAGGGGTACCCTTGCATTGTCAAGTCAAGCATTCGATCGATCTAAATCCCGGAGGAACTCTACACAACGGGCCAATATATCACCACTCCATTATGGAAAATGAAGAGATCAAGCAAAAAATCTAGGAGTTGTTTCAAAAAGGGCACATCTGACCAAGTTCCTCACCTTGTGGGAGCCTAATTGTACTTGTACAAAAGAAGGATGGGACCTGGAGGCTCTGCATTGATTATCTAGAGTTAAACAAAATCACAGTCAATAATAGGTATCCAATCCCATGGATTGATGACATTCTGGACCAACTCAAGGGAGCCAAGTATTTCAACAAGATCGAACTGAAGTCTGGTTATCACCAGGTTCCAATAGAGCCCACAAATGTATGGAAGACTGCCTTTAAATCCAAGAAATGCCTTTTCAAATGGTTGGTTATGCCCTTTGGGTTGAAAAATGCCCCTGCTACTTTTATGAGGCTAATGGATGACATTTTGCGATCCGTCACCAACTCGTTCATGGTGTTTTATCTGGACAACATCCTCATCTTTAGTAAGATTTGGGAAGAACACTTGCAACACATTCGGCAGGTCCTTCAAACCCTTCAACAACACACATTATGTGCCAAATTGGATAAATGCACCTTTGGCATGAGCCAGGTCCAATGCTTGGGTTACATCATAGATGAGTGTGGCATGCATGTGGAATCGACTAAGATCCAAGTCATTCAGGATTGGCCAACCACTACCACTCTAAAGGAGCTTTGCATCTTTTTGGGACTTGTAATTTTTTGTCAGAGGTTCGTGTTGGGATTCTCCCATATTACTTGGCCTTTGAGTCAGATTACTAAGGGCAGGGTGAAAGCAAAGTTTTCCTCGTTTGAGTCCCAATAGAAGGCATTCATTGAGTTGAATCACTGCCTTTGCTTTGCACCAGTACTCACACTGCCAGAGTTGCAACAACCATTTGAACTCGAGACAGACGCCTCAGACTATGCTATCGGTGAAGTCCTCACCCAACACGAGCATCTAGTGGCCTATCATAGTGAGACACTTTCCAATACAATTTGGAAGTACCCACCTATGATAAAGAGATGAATTCCATTATGCAGACTTGCTGACAGTGGAAGCACTACATTCTGGGGAAGGCGATGGTCATCCACACTAATCACCCACCTCTTCAGTTTATACAGACACAAGGGAAGTTGTAGAACAATCGCCATCGGAAGTGGTCTACATATCTGCAACAATTCTACTTGAACATTAAATACAAAAAGGGTAGCACCAATCATGTTGCAAACTACCTCAGTTGGCCCCCTAGTTGCAGCACTGACTACTGTTCTCAACTCTTTTGGTCATGAGACCTCTAGATGGCTGCAACTATACACAAATGATCTAGAATTTGCCTCCACATACCAGACACTAGTAGATGGAAATAAATTTTCTTATTTCCACCTCGAGGATGCATTTTTATGCTACCTGGGTCACCTTTTTGTTCCTTCAAGCGATTTGGGAGGCACACTACAGTCAGGTCGTAGGACAATTTGGTGTGGAGAAAAATATGGTTGTACTAAAAAAGTACTTTTATTGGCCAAAACAAATGTATGTTCGTTGCTCGCACACACACTTCATGACCACCCATTGCGATGGTGTAGCATACTACCTCATAACTCTGTGCACTCATTCAAGAAGTTCGATGATCTAATTGAATATTTTTTTCACCATTTTGATCCTAAAGCACTTGATAAAAAATTGTTAAAACAATGGAAGGCCCCGCATGAATCGCCTATGGATTTTTCGCAGCACTTCCATCTATTCATGTTTGAAGCTCTAGAAATTCATATGAAATTCTGATATCTCATGGAAGATTCAAATATTTCCTTAACAAATCACTCTGTCCCAAAATGAAGTTAAAGTTCAAACCCCGCTCAGCATACTTCGGTGATGGAGCTACGCAATCAGAAGTGGACACAGTCGATGTCACAAGTGACTTTCCACCTTCCCCTCATTAAACAGCTTCACCCTCGCAAAGTGATGTGGGAGAATGTGCACACACATTTGTTCAACTGTCACATCCTCCTACCCCACCTTCTCTTGATATCTGCGCAGATTTGGCTTGCAAGCCTGCTAGTTGTCACGTGGATTTGTTCCCTCAACCTCCATCCCCGTGTTCAATTGATCCTAGGGATTGTACTGTCTTGTGTTCTTTCGTTTCGAACTCGACACATATATTGAACAAGGAATGAGCTATCGACAGAGTTGATATTTTGCAACTAACATGTGCTATCATTCATGATGAGTGTGTGTGGGAATCTGAACATGGACCCGCAGTAAAGGATGACCTCCTTCTGTCCGCACCTCCTCTACTTTTTCCTGACATCTCTAATTGTATTGTCTTATGTTCTTTCATTTCAGACTTGACATGTATTTTGAACAAGGATTGAGTTATCAATAGAGTTGATATTTTGCAACCAACCTACGCTATCATTCATGATGAGTGTGTGTGGAAATATGAAAATGAACTTGCGGTAAAGGATGACCTCCTTCTATCCGCACGTCCTTCACTTTTTCCTGACATCTCTGGTGATTTTTCTATCTCTGATTTCCCTTGTGAAAATTCATCCATGAATGCACCTACTTCCGATCATTCACATAACACACCCGATGTCATTCTATCATTCGATAGTGGAGAGGACAAATATTTCATTGAGAATCCACTTGATGTTTCATCTAGTTTTTCAAATCATGAGGATGCCGACGAACATCCTAAATTTCTTGATCGTGGTTGTCGTGATCCCCATACTTATTCATTTGATCATGATGTTGATTCACTCACTATTAATGTGTCTAAGAGACTAGTCTCTGATGATCTACCTACTGACAAAGTGGAAACCTCGCAGGATGTCGAGACACTTCAACCTGGGCTGATGGTTATGTTAGGCCCTTGTTATCCTGAGGTTGGTTCCACTTCCTATCAGAAAATTTTCAAAACACCCGAGGCTCCTCATCGCTCATATGTATGCACTGAAGATCAATCCAACATACAGATTTCCCTTCCTCCACTAGGCTCACATGATCCTATCGCTCAAGCTTTGGAGGAATATTACTTAACAAGCGCACTTGAAAAGCATGAGCTTTTGGTATTTCTCATGTTTGCTTGCATGTCATGGTACAAAGCATGTGCATGTTTATCATCTGCATGCAGTGTGTCACAACACCATGTTAAGTTTGTAGAATGTCTGTCTTGTGCATTCACTCTTTTCTTTTCTGTGGATGTCTTAGAACTTGAAGCATGTTGGTCTTCATTTTTATATCTTTTATGTTTACTAGTTCGCTTGATTTTACTTCTCGCGAACCACGTCTTCGCCAACATGGGCCAGCCAATTCGCTGGTGGTTGCATTGGAAATATCACTTCACGTGAGTAGACCCATGCACTATTTAGAATAGGAGTAGGAGTAGCTTTTTCTTCTTGCTTTCCTTTGCTTTATAGTTCACATATTTTCTTGCTTGCTTTGGTTTGATTGCTTTCTTGTTTTTCTTACTTCTTTTGCTATTGATTTACTTATACTATTTTATTTTTTCTTTCTTTGCTTGCTTGTAACCATAGGTTACCCTCTTTTGAAACCGTGTTTGTCTCTCGAGACAAGACGAGCGAATATAAGAGGACTTGTACAACTATCAACATCTGGTTATCTATTGTCCTCTCTCTTCATGAAGAACTTGTTGTCTTTAGTCAACAATGCCTTGATGGAAAATACATTATGTTCATAGTGAGTCTTGGTGAATGCATAACGCTTGCATTGTTAACAAGTACCACCTGCTCTAATCGATTATTTTGGGTTAACCATTTTCTACTTAGTCAAGTAGAGTAAGGTGAGGGAGAAAACCTTAACAAGTATGTCAGAGGTATGTATAACATAATTCTTTGAAGGAAAAACCTCTCTTTCTCTCAACAAGTTGGGACCCCTCTTTTGCCTCTGAAATAAATAAGTGCCTATGCACAGTTCTTGAAAAAAAAATGAAAAATGAATAAGACAAAAGAAGAGAAATGCTTCATCGCAAAGAGGTGATGAAAGTAACTCCTCCAGAGTACTGACCAGGTTTGTTGGAAGTGGAGAAATTCTTGTGTTCCTGTGTGACTCCATCGGGGTACTGTCCAGGCCTGCTGGTAGTGGAGCAACACCAAAGATGAAACTTAAACTCTGACACTTATATTACTTGTGCACCAATATACCCCTCATCCCCAATTGAAACAACTAAGTTGAGTTGGCTTGGAATGTGTGATGACTGATCAAGAGAATGGGAGGGACTACATCTTTCACACAAGCCAGTGTAGAATCCATCACGATTAAAGAATCAAACAATTCTTTCGAAAAGGTTAGAGTCACATTTCACAAAACAAGGTCCATACAGAGAGTTAGAGTTCTACTAGTGTGTCGCCAAGTGTTGTAGCGGCTACAACCACCCTCCAAAATTTCAGCTCGCATGAAAATTTTAGAGCCTACCTTAGATCTTGCGATTGATCACCCTTGGTCACTTGTAGGTAAGATGATGATCTCAATCTCCCCTCCTGATTTTAAGAGTTGTCCATGTTCTCATCTTTATGCAGCATGTGTCATCTTTGGGCATAGGGGGTGTTGTTTTTCATGCAAAGGGAATGTTGTCCTACTTCAAGGGAATTGTGTGTGTATGAGTGGTTTCCATCACATAGACATGTTTCACACTCACCTCATGCACTCTTGTCATGAGGTTGTTGCATCAATAAAAGTATGTCTTATGTATGATGGATGGTCTACGTTGTGTCACTAAGTGTCCGTGTTCGATCACAGTCAAGTCCTATCAATTTTTACATACGTTTCACTGATCTCACAATATCCATTTTCTCGAGAAACCTAGCCTCATCCAACTTCTCGAAACTATGCAGTTTGCTTCTGCAACGATCAGGCTTCCTCCCTTGCCTGTTGAAACCCCGGAGCCTGCGGAGACACCAACCTACCTTGCCTATTAAAACCCTGCAGCGCATAGAGACGCTAGCCAACACTACTCTCCAGAAATGCGCAGAGTAGTCCATCTGCACTACACTCAGAAATTGCATAAAGGTGTCCTCCCAAGTCCCCTGCCTCGCAGCAGTGCCTTGAGCCTCAAAATTGTGCTGTGTTTTCCAAGTTATCTTTTTTGTTGTGCATGCAGAAACTGCATAAACGGGCCTCTGAGGGCCTCATTCCTGCTGCAGTCACTCTCCACTAAAATTGCGCAGATCTACCTCTCAATGACTACAGGAAAAGATGACATGCTGAAATCGCTTCCAAGGAGTTGAGGAGAAGGACCATGGAATTGAGTAATGGAAAGATCAGGACCGCATGCAATCTCCATCGGATGCATGATCATCTTGAGGGTAAGTATGGTAAGTAAAGAACATCTTTTGAAGTACACCTCTTAGTTGAGTTTTCAAGATTTATTATCTTTTTGATATCATCCCGTCCTCAGTAACATGTATGTGCTCAAACGTGAAAAGTCATCTTATGTGTTTCTTCAACATGTCTTGCTTTCTTTTCACTTATTCGACCAACTGTTGTCTTTGGCATGTTAAATGCTATGTCATGCTTCCGACCTCGTTCTGGTGATGTTGAAGGTTGTGTTTGAGTTTTTCAGTGATCTACCACAAGTGTTGTGCTTGTCGCTCGCACCATCGATCAGTCACACTAAGTATATATTGTCTTGATGGTGAGGTGTCTTGTTGTCGAGTCATGTTGATTGTGTGTTCGCAAGGTTGTGTATGCATAAGTTCACTCACTTACACACTTAGTCATTTTGCTGAAATTCTGACGACCGGATCACCCTCCGACAATTGAACCTTCACTGAGATGCATTGCGCAGTTTCAACCCTCAGTTATTGTGTACTGCTGCCCATAATTGCGCAAATATTGAGGTTGTCTCCTAGGAAGCATGTACTACGCATTCCTGGAATCGACCAAAATGAATTTAACCAAAACAATGCATAAGTTGCTTAACAAGCCATTTCAATCTGCCTTGCCTCCAAGTGCATCAACCAAGCCTTCAGCTGGTCCACCAAAGAGTTTGATCAGGCAGTGACATCGGGACTCGCTCTCCCAAAAAATTGCACAAAATCTGCACAGTGATGAGCCTCGATATTGCAACAAGAATTCTACAACTCCAAAGGCTAGTGACTTTAATTATCAACCAGGGGTTCATACAATCTTAATAGGTATCGACACTATATGTGTGGCATACAAAATTTCCTTCCTTTACTATCATGATGTAATGGAGTGCATGTACTAAAGCCAAATCCTAAACTAGTTGTAGAGAATGAAATGTCTGAAATGGAACCTTAACCTATTGCAAGAAAGAAGTACAAGGAAATAGACTAAAATCAAATGCTAAAACACACCATTTTCTAACTAACTGCTAAGAGGCTTTGCTTCAAAAGAATTCTAAGTTAACATATATGCAATCCTATTTTCCTAATCATGCAGATTCAAACCATCAAACCTTCTACTGCTGTGCATGTAAATGAATAAAATAAATATGTTTTTCTTTTTGTCTTTTTTCATGTGAGAGTGTGAAAGCTAATCTATTTTGGTGATGTGGCAGGTGCCTTGGGAGACAAGTAGGGACCCTTTGCTAGCTTCCTAGAAGATTTTTCCTCAATTCAGCCTCAAAATAGAATTTCCTACAAGATGTTATAGGATTTCCTACAGGATCCCCTGGAAACCTACAGGATCCCTTGAAAACCTACAGGATAGATCCAAGAGAAAATGATGGATGTTGAAGGTGATGAAGAGCTTAGGGAAGGTGGTTGGTGGATGGAATGAGAAAAGGGAATGTGTAGGACCACTTCAAAACTCAAAATCAAAGCTGGGAGATGGATGGATTTGCTTAAAAATCTTGGAGAAGTCTCCTTGTGAAATGATGAAATTGGTGAGGGTTAGGTGAAAGAAAATGAGGACCATGGGTGGATGAAGTTGGGATGAGGTTGTTCAATATGAGATCCATCTGTCCTCCTGAAACACCTGCACTCAATCAAACATTGACATTTACCCAAAAATCATGCAAACAAGAAGAATTTCAATTATCTACAGGAAACAGAATTTCATGAGTTAATTGTCTACTTCATGCATAACATAGTTACAGATGAAATGAGAACTATTACCTCCAAACAAGTACTCGAGCCCAAAAACCCCAAAAAAAACATGAAAAACAACCCAAAAATGAAAATTGTTTATTTCATAACGATGTTTTTTTTTTGGGTAAATTTTCAACATTTTTTTAAAATGGAATTAAAAACCATTTTTTTAATGGATGAGAAAAACACCCTTAAAAAAAAATTGTTTATTCTGGAATAACAAAAAAAAAACTAGGTTACAATTTTGACATTTTTTAGCAATGGAGTTAAAGAGAAAATATTCGAACTTTGAAAAATGTAAAATTCCAACAATTCTCAAACATGATGTTAAAAATAAAATATCATGTCTCAAATTTTGAGTATTTCCATCGATGTTGTTAAAGATAAAATATCATGACTCTAAAAAACCTTGAAATTATAATTGTTTTCGACCATAGCATTAAAGATAAAATATCATGATTAGAAAAACTTAAATTCTTGACAATTTTTCAACCATGCAATTAAAACCAAAGATTATGACTACAAAAAAATCTCGAGTTTTCAAAATATTTCAAGCATGACATTATGAAATTTTTTTATGACAAAAAACTTTAAAAATTAACACTCAAGAGTAATTTATTTTTTAAATGCAAAATATATAGTGATTTTAAAATCTTAGCCTAAGGCAACTTGATACATTGCAAAAAAAAATTATAAATCAACCCATCAAATTGACGTGGTGTAGGTGAACTCGAACCATTGTAATGAAAACTTAAAGACCAACCATTAAATTGATACATTGTGGGGGCAAACTCGGTTCATTGTAACGAAAATTTTAAAATCAACTATCAAATAGCCCATAATGGGATCGAGTTGTTAGACGAGCATAGACACAGACCCTGTAGAAAAAAATGAAAATAAAAACCAAAATAGAAAAGAATAAATGTATAAAGAAATAAAAATGAAAAATACACAAAACAAACAAAAAAACAAAAATTCAAATATTAAAAAAAAAACAAAACAAAAAAACAAAACAAAAAATAATACAAAAGATTTTTTTTTAATATTGATAAAAAAACAATGAAAAAAACACAAAAAATAATATAAAAACACGAAAAATTCAAACAAACAAACAAACAAACAAAACATATATTTTTTTAAAATAATAACAATAAATACAACATATATATATATATATATATATATATCATGACAAAAAAATCAAATATATAAAGACAAAAAAAATAAAAAAATGTAAAAAATAACATAAAATTAACTTACAACTATATATATATATATATATATATAAAAGTTAAAACAAAAAATAAAAATGAACACAATTTAACCCAAAAAAAAATTAAATTAATAAAATAAAAATAAAAAGATTTTTTTTTAAATAAAAGAAAAAATACATAACTAAAAAATTCAATTGAATTAAAAAATAAAAAAAATTAAAAACCAAAAAGAAAAGTTAAAAATATTTAAAACAAAAAAATAAAAAATCAAAATTTAAAACAAAAAAAAATTAAAAAACAAATGTTAAAAGAAAAAACAATTAAAAAAATGATTAATAAAACAAAATTAAATTTGTTTACCCCTGGGCGGGGTTGGCCGCGGGCACGGATGAGAAGGCTGGCCCGCGCCCACGACCAATCCTGCCCGCGCGGTGGCTGGCCGATTCCTGGGAATCGGCTAGCCACCCCCTAGGCGGGGTTGGCCACACGTGCGGGCGGGGAGGCAGCTGCATGGAATCGGTTAGCCAACCCTCGGGCAAGGTTGGCCATGAGCTCAGGCGGGGAGGCGACTTCTCCAAGTTGGTTTCAGTGAATTAACCCTACCAAATGAATGGTCCAGTAATTATGAACCACTCTCTCAGAAATACCCACAACTAGCCAATATAGCAAACCAGCTCAAAGTTGTGTCTACAAGAGATGGTCACACTAGCCTGAGATTTCAGAATCCCAATTCGAGTCTTCATTCTCAAAGACCAAGACGGATTGAAAAAAGTATTTCAATAGCACAGGAAATAAATATCATCCCTCTGAAATTTTCAGTTTCTTCTTTTCCAAGTACAAATTTCAGTAAATATACAAAGAAGGATAGCCCTTCTAGAAAGTCATGTGAATATTGTTTAGATATACCAGAAAAATCCAAAAAATATCAAGTCATTTCAAGTCCACAGGCACATCATGGCCAGCATCCAAATTACCCCGATTGTATAATGGTACAACTCTTGATATGAAGATGATAAATCTTCCAAGAGAAAAGTCTAGTAGCAAAATTATGCTTCCAAAAAGGAATTTAGAACCTATTACTCTGTTCCAAAGTTTAAATATGGTTCTATGCAAGGAGATTTACAATTTCTGCATTATAGATCTCCAACATAAACAAAGCCTTCTGAGCCGGTGAAAATGCTAAATTGCAGCAATTATCAGTCAGTATGTTTGTCCCAAAATATTGATGATTTAGCTAAATATGTGATTGAAGTCAAAGAACATGTAAGACACATACATATGACATATGATATGATGTATGCTCGCCAAGGTAACCAAGAAGAACAACTGAAAGAAATATTGTGTCAATTAGAAGCCATAAATAGAGTTGTTTCTACTTTTAAAGATGCTCTCTACAGGCCAATATCTCCCCCAGACTATGAAGAAATAGAAGTAGAAGGTCCTAAATTTTCTTATTTTATTGCATCCCAATCATCCTCTACACTAACTCTAAAATTTATCTCTGATGACTTTATAGATATGAGTCAGCTAGAAAAAGGGATTAGCCTAGCAAAAAACAAGCTGTGTCTACTCAAATATAAAATAAATCAGCTAAGAACTTTTGAAATTAAGATGTCTAGAAGAGAAAGTGTCAGTGAATCCTCTAAGAATAGAAGAGATGACCCCTTTAGTTTCTCTTACAAGGAAGCAAGAACCACAGGAGATGATTTTGGCTCCCAACCTCAATCAAGTCCATTTTATAAATGGGCTCAACACATTTTTACAACAGAAACTCATGATGATTCAGTCACTACAAAAAGCCATCTCGGTTCTACATTTTTCATAAATTTTAACTGTTTAGATAGAGTGCAAGCCTTGATTCTTCTTCAAAAGATTAATACTTGGGCTAGCCAGAGAAAAGAAGACCTAAAGACTACATGGAAAGAAGTAGCTACACAAATAACTTGGGCTTTGACAGGCAATGCAAAAGTATCGTGGGAAGTTTTAAACAGGTCAGACCAATCAAGAATTTTAGAAGATGAAGACACACTTAGAGCCATACTTATGGCACTAGCCCATGAATTTATAGGAATACTGCCAACAAACAATGAGCACTATGAACAAATGTTCATGAGCCAACGTCTATGTAGTATTGAACTACTCAGTGAATATTATTGCACAATGGAAAAGATCTATTACAAGATTCCTCACCATCAAAATATTACACATCTACGACATTATATAGCATCTATGACAGGAAGGATTCCAGAGCTTGTCCACCAAAGACTCACATCACAAAGTATCTCTATAGATACATTGTCATTAGCTTCATTACATCAGCATATTCTCCAGATCTTAAGAGATGAATGTGCACCTTACAAGACTAAGAAGAATGTGAAAAAACAACTCAACTTTAGCCTGAAATTTTGTAATACCTTTGAAGAAACATACCACTTTGGTTGTTTAAAAAATTCTAGTATGAAAAAGGCTAAGAGATCTGAGAAAACCTGTAGCCAAAATTGTAAGTGCCCAAAGTCATACCAAAAATATGATAAATGGTCTAACAGACGAAATCAACAAAACAAAATACCTCAGTTCCAAAAGAAAAGGTATTTGTTTAGAAAATGGACATCATCAGCCAGGCAATCCAAATGTTTTATATGTGAGAAAGATGGCCATTGGGAAAATGGATGTCCAGAAAAGGAAAACAAAAAATTCATACAAAGGTAATGGAAATATTTAATTATGTTCACAATCCTACATACTAGGATGCTATTTCAAATTCAGACTCAGAATATGAACATTTCTATGTACACAGTGAGTCAAATGATGATATTGAGAATTCTTTCAATAATATATCGCTATTAGATAGTGAAAATAGTAGTTGTACATATTTATCAAATTATTTTATGTTTTCATCATATATTGTTCAACAGCAAATAGCCAACTTCCAAAGGCAAAAGGAATCTCTCCATCTAAGATATCTCCTTCCAAGAGAAAAAATTCAGGAAAATATAGATGCTCTAGAAAAATTAATAACCCAAGATGAAAGCTTTTATGATATACATTTCCAATCAGAATACAAGTCTACTAGCCGTCAAGACTCTATACTGGAAGAGATAAAGAGAATTGAACAAAGTTTGTAGGAAGACAGGTAACTCCTAGTAAATCTAGCCACCCAAATATAGTCTAAAGTCCAACAAATGGAGGAGTTGAATTCAAAATTAGTAACAGAAGCTTTCTCCACTACAAAGACTCTATTTGAATCTCTTACCCAAGGAGAATCAAATAAAGAAATCAGTTGTATAGGAGACAGAATGATAATACCAATAACCATTAAGGTGCCAAGTTACAAAGCCTATACACTAGATGCCCAAATAGATACTTGCGTTATGAGTAGTTGTTGCAAGTATAACTCCATACCATCTTATTACTGGCAACCTACTATAGTACATTTGAAAGCGGTAAACAAGAAGGTAATGAAGATCTCTCATGTAGCCCCAGACTTCCCAATTGATTTGGCCTCTCAAGAAGTCTATGTTACATTGTATAATTATGACACAGGATCTCACATGTTTCTTGGTCAAGATTTTGTAAAAAGATACAAGCTGATGACAGTTGATAGGAACTAGATTACTTTTAGCATACAGAAAGAAAAGGTATCAGTTCCTATGACAAATACTTATACATTCAAGGTCCCTCTTGATGATATAGATATAGTATCTGATACTATAGAAGAGCTTACAAAAATCAAGAAAATTGTGAAGCAAGCTGATCTTCATGGGAAAGATGCATTGAAGGATATTAAAGAAAAACTAAAAAATGATTGTACTTCTGACTATCCTAATGCTTTCTGGTCTAGGGAAAAATATTTTGTTTCTCTTCCATACAAACATCAACAGGAACAAATACCTCAAAAAGCCTCCGCCAACCATATGAGCCCTACAGAGCAACAGTTATGTCAAGAAGAAATCAAGCAGCTGCTGGCTAGAAAATTAATAGAACCTTGCAAAAGTGCATGGGCTTGTCTGACTTTTTATGTAAATAAACATTCTGAACAAAGAAGAGGGAAAAGGAGGCTTGTCATCAACTACAAGGATTTGAATGAAGCATTAGAACCAATCAGGTATCCTCTTCCTAGTAAGGATACACTATTTTCAAAAATTTCGGGAGCAAATGTTTTTAGCAAATTTGATTTAAAAAGTGGTTTCTATCAAATTGGCATTAACCCTGAAGATAGGTACAAAACAAATTTTGTAGTACCTGGCGGACAATATCAGTGAATGATTATGCCATTTGGTCTAAAAAGTGCACCATCCGAGTTTCAGAAGTGAATGGAGGATATATTCATATCATATGATTTTATTATTGTATATATTGATGATTTATTAGTCTATAGCAAAGATATTCATCAGCATAAGAAGCATCTGGAAATTTTGTACCAAGTGGTTTTTCAGCATGGTTAAGTACTCTCAGCTTCTAAAGAAAAATTTGTGATAGCACAAACTAAGATTGAATATCTTGGAATGATCATATCTTTAGGAAACGAGCTGCTACAACCCCATGTTTTATAGTCACTTCTCAAATTTTCAAATATATTACCTGATGTCAAGAGAATACAAAGATTCCTAGGATGCCTAAACTACATTAGGCAGTTCTATCCAGAACAAGCTAAAGATACCAAGATCCTTTAGCAAAGTTTGAAGAAAAACTCAGGCTGGGATCCACAAATGACAAAAGCTATACGGAATATTAAGAAAATAATTAAAGACCTTCCATCTTTATCATTACCATAACAAGACCTTCCTTTTATCCTAGAAACTGATGCACTTGAGCCTACTTGGGCCGCTATTCTCCTACAGAAACATTTTAAAAAAGAAGAAGTTTGTGCTTATGCTTCAAGTATTTTTTCAGAGGCTGAGAGGAAGTATCCTTGGGCACTTACAATTTTAGCTACAGGTTTTCTCAGATATTTTATCCTTTTTCATACAAGATTTTTTTAAACAACCAAAGTGGTAAGTTTCTTCAAAGATATTACAAAAGTTCGGGCTAAAGTTGAGATGTCTTTTCACATTCTTCTTAGTCTTGTAAGTTGTGCATTCATTTCTTAAGATATGGAGAATATGTTGATGTAATGAAGCTAATGAAAATGTATCTATAGAGATACTTTGTGATGTGAGTATTTGGTGGACAAGCTCTGGAATCCTTCTTGGCAAAGATGCTATATAATGTCATAGATATGATATATTTTGATGGTCAGGAATCTTGTAATAGATCTTTTGCATTGTGCAATAATATTCACTGAGCAGGTCAATACTACATAGACATTGGCTCATGAAAATTTGTTCATAATGCTCATTGTCTGTTGGTAGTATTCCTATCAATTCATGGGCTAGTGCCATAAGTATGGCTCCAAGTGGGTCTTCATCTTCTAAAATTATTGATTGGTCTGATCTGTTTAAAACTTCCCACCATAATTTTGCATTGCCTGTCAAAGCCCAATTTATCTGCATAACTACTTATTTCCATGTATTCTTTAGGTCTGCTTTTCTATAGCTAGCCCAAGTATTAATCCTTTGAAGAAGAATCAAGGCTTTCTCTCTGTATAAACATTCAAAATTTATGAAAACTGAGTCATTTACTTCGATCGGTTACTCTTTCAATTGTTATGAAGCATGCTTCAATGCTTCATGCATTTTTTATGATATCATGTGGCTTATTTGTGTCAATGTTTCCAACACATTCCTATGCCATACCTAAGTGCCAAAGGAAGTTTAGACCTCTATTGACCATTTACAGTTTTTTCAAGCTTCCATGTTAGTCACCCTTCTATCATTTATACTTAGTAACTATATTTCTTCACATCATCACTTCTTGGTTTTTTGTTTCAATTTATGGGGAGATACATCAATGCCCTTCTTCAATGGATGCCTTCCTATCAATACTAACTTATTATCTAGGAAGTGCAACAAGAAACTAGTTAGTATATTGGAACGTGTAGTCAATAGTGGCCTGTTTCCTTGTGATTGATAGCAGGTTTATGTTATTGACTCTTGATTGATCAAATTTATAAGTGTTCAATTTCAACTGCTATATTCACACTTTTTAGTCCTTTATACTAGATACCTTGGGGTCCATTTTCATCATTGGTGGTTCCCCTTGCATCTATTAATGGTACCTCAATGATTAGTAAATAGTTTGTTTCTGTCATGATCAACGTCAACTCATATATTCATGTGCTATAGAATCATACCATTGGGTTGGATGAAGACCTAGGGTTTGGGGGCATACTTTATTGACACATGCTACCCCTTCCATAATGTGATGAAGTATTTCAAGATGTTATGTACATTGAAGACTACATTGGCACTCTCATTAGTGCTAGATGTCTTCCTAATGTATACTATGACATAGATACAAATTTTATTTTGTCATGGCTATGATATCTTTTATAACATGGATCCACTGTGTACATTTTCATGGCCATGGTCTTGCATATTACTACATCAATCTACAATGTAGTGTCAAGGCATGCATGCTTTGTTCTCTCTTGCATCAAGCATGCTTGTGCATACCTCATGGATGATTTATATATCTAATTAGTTGATAATTGGTTGCAAGTACTTATAGTTCCTTGATTCAAGAGCTCCTTCCTTATGCCACTACTTACCAAGAATTTTCATACTATATTTTTTCCATTAGTTCCACCTTTAACCTCATACATTAGGGGGCATTTATTATACATGTATTTGCGACTATGGGTCTTGCAAGGAAATCATTAGATGTCATGAGACTAAAATTACATAATTGAGTAATTTTTATAATTATTTCACTCGGAAGTAATTAGTTTGTCACAATTTCATAATTATGAAATAAAATTAGTTTATAATTGATAAAAGGTGGTAATCGAGAAGAAAGTTAATATTGAGTTTGTAAAAGCTCATAATTGAGAAGAAATTTTATAGCGAGCTGGGAAAAGCTCAAAATTGAGAAGAAAGTTCACAATGAGTAGGGAAAATCTCACAATTGAGCATGGAACTTAAACCATAAGATTATAATAGAGGAAAATCTCATTGTGGGTTGGAAAAAAACTCATAATTGAGCATTGAACTTGTGTATGACTTGTAATTTATTAGTTCACATGAAATAAAGAATATATATGAATTTTGGTTGCTTGGTTCACTGCCACTAAGTGTGTGTATGAATTGTATGCACCTAATTCACATGCCATCAATCCTGTCTCCAAGATCTTCTAAATTCATATAAAAATAGGTCAAATTAGAGGATGGGGGGGCGAGAATTAGAGAGTGCAAATGTTGGTGGAATAGAATCAGAGGCTAAGGAGTGTGTCTTAAGGGGAAAGGAGAAAGGATGATCCTAAACCAAGAATCAGGGTATAATATGTTGGTGTAATTATATTCTCTTATGTATAATATATATTTGAATGATTTCCCCCTTCATTATCTTGCGTATTCAGTTATACATACAATCATTTGGTATATTTTATCTTTCCTTTAGTATATTAGGTCAAATATTTAACTATTTGACATTCTTTATGCCCAAATTGGTTTGATATTGGTGTGTTTGATTTATTGGGTGTAGATAGAAGGTAGAAAGAGCTAAATATGAGATCTATAGAGATATATTATAATCTCTCTCCTTACACATGATTAAGGATCAATTGTTTTAAAACTAGTGGAAAATATTCAATGGTTTATCATCTTGTCTATCTATGGTCTCATTAGATCATAGAAAGGTTCTTCTTGTCCTCGAAAATAATTTTATATGACGTTTATGGGTCCAATTCCTTTTGTGACCTTTATGTTAAAAGGTATTTTATACCTATTATAAAAGGGTTTATATGATTAATCATACACGACACATATATTTTTAGAGATAAGGTACCACCATTCTAGCCAATTTATTTTTCTTTACATATTTTAGTCTTTTCATATTATCATTCATCAATAAAGTTTGGCTTTCACTACATTATTGTGATATTTGGTATATTTCTATGCCATTTCACCTATTATTGCTATCTTGATTCGTTATCAACATAATTTGGATTAATGACATCAAAACAATCTATTCTATTGTTTTTTTGTGAACATCCCTAATGAGGTAAATGTACAAGGAGTTGGGAATCAATTTAAATGGGCCCAGTGAAGAGTTCCCTCACAATTCCAAGCAACTTTTCATGGTTGATGAAAAAAATATAACATAGTAGGAGATCCCATCAATATGTTATTTGGTGAGGCTATTTGGTCATAGATGAATATCATGGATAATTTCACCTAGATCCTTCATTACCCTTCAATGTACAAGTTAATTTTACCATAGCAATTTTTGAAGGAAATATAGATGCAGATTATTTGGAGAAATCATTCAATCTATCAGGATGTTATTACTCTATTCAAATTTTTTCTATAAGTGTGAAGATCGCCTTTATGTTCCTTATGTCCCTTCCCTATGCCAAACATTTGTGGGGCATTTTTTATGTTCAACATGCAAAAGATGAATTTAAAACAATTGGAATAGAACCTTTGTAGGTGGATTTTGTTGCTTTCCCAAACAAGGAATTCTATCTTGTTGAAAACTACAATAATCCATGTGTGAGGAAATATAAATTTGTGCTAGGAGAAAAATTATGTGGTGCTAGAGTACTCCAATACCTTCATACCTTCCATTAAGTCTATGTATTAGGGATTCCAAGTGGCACTTTTCTATAAAATATTTTAGTGGCCTACACATGTATATCTAAAAAACATGTAGAATTTGGACAGGTCTCAATTAGGAGCCAATCACTAGTATGATGTCAAAATCATGAAATTTTCAATATAAAATTAAGATATTTTGGGTTTTTCAATTAGTCACAACAAAATAATGCTAAAGGTTTCCCTAATTGGCAAAGCAAAGGATATAAAAAATATAGCAAACGTCGGGAGAACTAGTCCAAGTGGAATACAAATATAAGTAATGAGAAGTTGAAGGACATTATAAAGTGGTGTGAGATCCATAAAATACTTGACATGAATAGTCATGAATGTCATTCCAATAATCATTTATTCCAATTTGAAAGGCTCAAAATATGACTCTCAACGAGACTTTGATTCATGGTTAGATAAGGGAAAGTATATCATCAAAGTAAAACTTAGGGATACCATTGCTACTACAAAGGTCCAACCAAAGGAATTAGATGAGAACCTCTTCCACTCATAAATATAGGTGAATGAGACTTTTCTACATTTAGTTATTGGAAATGAGAACCAAAATAGTGTGATTCGAGTAGAGGTTGTACAGAAGTTGAAGTTATTTATGATGTTTCACAACCAACCAAACATCATTAATTGGATGGGATAGGGATGTGAAATTCATGGAAAGTAATGTCCTAAGTTGGGATAATTATAAGGAGAGGTCCTAGGAAGTGTGTTCTATATAAAAATGATGAGGATTCATTATATTATTTAATAGTTTATTGTCAAATTTTAAAACATTTTTTAGGAGAATCCATAAAAATAACAAATAGTAATGGCAATTGGGAAGGATATTTCATTTATTGTTGTTTTTAAAGATGGTGCATGGACATGAAACTGTCAAATAATAGTATTCTTCCATGTTTCTAAATAGAAATAAAATCATATGTCAATGGAAACAATTATTACTAGCTTAGATAAGCCATCAAGTAAGATATAGAGATAAATGAATACAAAAGCTAATGAAAATAAATTGTCCTAGAATTTATGACAAGTGGGAATGATATTTCATTTATTGTTGTTTTAAAAGATGGTGCATGGACATAAGAGTATCATATCATATTATTAGTAGACCTTTTTAAATATGAATCAAATGGTATATCAATGGAAACAATTATTACCAGCTTAGATAAGACATCAAGTAAGATATACAAATGAATGAATACATGAGCCAATGTTAGGTCCCTATAATATTAATGTAGATCCCTTGTTGTTATTGTTAGTGTAGCCCCCTTATTGTTATTATTGTGCCCTTGTAGCCCTTTTTGCCCTATAGAACCCCTCTATTTTTATTGTTGTGCCCTTACATTATTATTGTTATGTAGCCTTTGATTATATTATGACCCGTTAGACTCGTATATATACTAAGGAGATCTTGTCATTTGAACCATCGAAGAATTTTGCATTTATGTTATGAAAAGGAGGTTTCCCAATTGAAGAGGCTAATTTTCAAGTCGTTGATCTATCTTTTCTTCTGTTTTGTGATCTGGTTGCATAACATTTGGTATCAGAGCCTTGGATTCTAGGGTTTCATTGCTTCAAACAGGTCATCTTGGAATTTTCAATATAATTTTTTTTACGAGGCTTCAAATGCTTAAATTTCAACCATGTGAATCCAAAATCTTGGTGAACTTTGTGTACAAAATTTAGATCTTAGTTCACTATATTTTCTGAGATATGATCCAAATAAGTTAGTGTCTTTGCATGCTCCAAAATTCAGTCGCAAACATGTGACCTAGGAAAAATCGTCATAAATTTCTCTTTGAGCATCAGATTTTAATTTTGTAAAAAATTGCAAAAAGCAAATGAATTTTAGTTTCTTTTGTATTAATTCCATGGTTGAAGGCTAAAAAAGTGACACATGGTATCGCATACAAATTATCTCTACTAAACTAGTCCATAATCAGGACATTGTAAGATATTTGGCATAACTTTATCTTGAAGAATCCGATATTGGTTTGCCTTGTGGAATTGGAAATACGACTCAAATGGATACCAAAAAATGTAGTTTTAGACCTTGAGTGGCCAAAATTATAGAGATACATTAGTTTCAAGATCGAGCTCCTAAAAGTAAGAAAATGGTTTGTATTTTTTTTAAATTTTGCATAACTTTTGTTTGAAAAAATAGTTTAAAGTGATACAAATAGCATAGTGAAGCATACATATCGTTGTTTGATTCCAAAATTACTTAAAACAAAAAATGGAAACACCTAGTAAGAAACCATAAATCTCTATTATGATGTATGCAGAAGAGGAAGAAATGCAACATGATCTATCAAAATTACGAGACCAAGTGCAACAAATTTCACTCTCACAAAGAGTAACCAAAAATGAATTGGAAGTGATGATGAATGGTTTAGAAGTAAAAATAAAAATGGACATGGAAGGTTTAAAGGATGGTTTAAAATCAGACGTGGAAGCAATGATGAATGTTAAGATGGAAGGGTTGAAGTAAAGCTTGACAAAGTTGCTGCAAGAAAGGATTCCTAGTGGTGACAAGGTAATCCATGAAAATCATGATGAGAAAAAAAGTATTATGAATTATGATTTTAGAGACTCACAATTTTTGGATTAATACCTACCACATTCCAAATATAGATATGAGGAAGTTTGATGGCAAGGATCTAGTAACATGGATACTACATATGGAGCAATTTTTTATCTACATGATGAGCCACACACATAAAAGTTATGCATTGCATCTTTATATTTAGAACAAAATCAATTTTTGTGGTATCAAAGGATTTGCTCTTTTAAATCAATTGTCACTTGGGAAATTTTTACAGAAGAATTGGTAGCACATTATGAGGATACAAAGAGAAATACCTTCTTTAGCCAATTGATAAATCTCAAACAAAAGGGTTCAATGATAGAGCACATTGAGGACTTCTAAATATTGAATATCAAGGTAAATTATATTCCAAAGGAGCATAGCATTTATGTCTCCATAGGGATTTTAAAGGATAAGATCCAACATGAGGTTCTTCTTTGGGAACCTAATTCATTGGAGAAGGCATTCAAGGTAGCAAGACAAGTTGAAAGAAAAATTATGGCAACAAGGAAGTATACCACTCACAAATATAGAGCTAGAAGTGTTGCTAATCCTAGCCTACTATTGAAACCACAACAACTGGAGGAAAAAAAGAGAAAAATGGCTTTGTTATAGTTGTGATAGAAAACATACTAAGGATCAAAAGTGTGTTGAGAAGAAATTATTTTACATAGGTTGTGAAGAGGAGGAAGAAAAGGAAAAAAAAACATCAAAAGAAGAGGATATACACCAGGAACGAACATTAGAAAAAGAATAAATTAATCCAACCATATATCGTAATGCATTGGAAACAATTACCACTCCTCAAACTCTCAATATGGAAGGATATATCAAGAAAAAAAGGTAATAGTTCTAATCGATTATGGTAGTACCCATAATTTTATTCATTGTAAGATAACCAAGGAATTGAATTGCTTTCTACATCCAACACCAGAGTGCCAAGTGATGGCTGCCAATATAGGAACTATAAATTGATTAGGGAAGTGTCATAATATCAATCTAACTGTGGGGGAATATTTATTAAATATTCCAATTTTTGACATTCCAATGGATGGTGTTGATGTTGTATTAGGAGTCTAATGGTTACAATATTTGGGGAATCAACTTTTAATTTTCAAGAACTTTTCTTGAATTTTTCCTGCGAAGGAAAGGAAATTAAATTAATGGGCATAACAGGGAAACTGAGGAAGATAATCAAATCTAATGGGATGACAAATCTTTTGAAGAAATAAAAAAAATGCATAATTGCATAATTATGCTCACTAGATGTTCAAACATCGAAATCATTTGTTTCTCTAGATCTCCAAATAATCTTGGACAATCATTCCAAGGTATTTGAAACTCCCAAAGTCCCCCCACCTGTTTGTGATCATGATCATGCTACTCACTTGATTCTAGGAAGAATTCCTCCAAACAACATACCTTACAAATATCCCTCTGCCCAAAAGAGTGAAATTGAATGTATGGTTGTAGAAATGCTAGAGGCGGGTATAATTCAGCCTAGTTAAAGTTCTTTCTCTACTCTAGTAGTATTGGTACATAAGAAGGATGAATCGTGGCATATTTTTCCAGATTATAGCGAGCTCAACAAGCTCACTATTAAAGATAAATTTCTCATTCCTTTCATTGATGAATTGTGTAGATTTTTTCTACAAATCATCTAGCTCTGATACCATGTAGAAATTCCCACTGTAGATCACTTGGTAATGCAATGTACTAAAGCAAAACACTTGATATACTTCTACAAACAATTTAGCGGAAGCTTAATCGAACATGAGCAACATCAATAAGAACACATATAATTGATATGGAGAAATCAATCACACATAACACAGAAGAATTTACCCGGGGAAAGCCTCAGCCTAAAACCCCAACTCTGTATTATCATACAAGTGGAAATATAGCCAATATTACAAAAAGAATCAGCTCAAAAGCTATCCTGATCTCTCTGCAATACCTCTGCTACTCATACATAGTCAAAGGCCTCTATATAACCTCTGGTCTGCCCTCCAAGCCTCCTATTTCTTTGTGCAATTCTGATTAGGATCCAGTGTAGCCACTTGTGTGAATTGGCCTCTTCACACACTCACTAACCTCTGATCCAACTACGTAGTCCTGAAGGAGATAAATCCTCATCATGGATGAGCTTCCTTTATAGGAAAAATATTCATCCAACTGATAGTACATTGTCCCTTCTCTGATCTCAACTGGGTCTTTGTCTGAACTGACATGCATGAGTTATTCATGGGATAATCTTCACTTATCTAAAGTGCAGCAGTTATATGCAAGCATGCATTAACTAACTAAACTCACATTAATTTAAACAAATTGTCTAAATCAATCTAACTAGACTTGAATCAATTAACTGAGCCAACTAATTACAACTCAAATTAGAACTCATCCTTATCTCTTTAACTAATGGATAAATTCCTCAATTAATAGAGAAATTGTTGCATGTCCTCACATAGACTTCATGTTTGATTTTTCACAAATAATTAACTCATGGAGAATTAATTAATTTATTTTCAAACAACTGTTAAGTTCAAATTCTAATTTTACTTCCTATTTTTAGTCCAGCGATAGACTAAAATAGGAATCCATCCTGAACTGCTAAAAATAGAATGTTATTTTTAGCACTTCCATTTTTCATTCCTTGTTGCTCAATCGAGCACTGATACCCAAACTGCTATTTGTAGCAGTGCTATTTTTAACACTTCTATTTTTAGCATTTCTTGTTGCCATTTTCAACACTCCCTCTCAACAAGAAAGGCTTCCTCTCGAACCTGATCCTGTACCTTCAGAATGTTTTGCATGCAACACTTCTACCAAGTGTGGTTGCTCCAGCAACTCTCGAAACAAAAAAAACTCCCAACTGACCTCTTTGTTGGGCTAGAAACATACTCTTATGTTGAAGCTCTACTTGTTACTGACAAGTGCTCCCTCTCTGACCTCTACGCTACTGCAACATCTCCATGCATTTCGCACCATTGCACACCTCTCTGTGCCATCATGCATTGGTGCAACACACTTGTGCCTCTCGCATTCCTGCAGCCTGCTAGCTCTGCATTGTCTTGGGATTCCTACACTGTAGCTCTACCTACCGCTCATATGCATCTGTCTCTACCCAATCAGTCAGTCCTGCTACTCCTCATTGGGGCGCCTGTAGCAAAGTCGAATCAAAGAGGTTGGGTACCTCAAGGATCCTACCCCTCCTCCTTGGGACGATCACTTCACATTGCCCCGCCTCCTACCTGGAGTTATGGCTGCATGTGATCCCTCTGCCCACCTGGCTCAAAGCTTCCCCCTACTAGAGGTCTATGCACGAGTAGATGTCTCTACTTGATCTCCTCTCAGCTTATCTAGTTGTGGCTGCTCCACAACCTCCTGAAGTTGCTTTACCAATCATGGCTCCTCCATAATCGTCTAAGACTTCTTCTGGCACTGCATGTTGAGTGGTAATGTACTCTCCCTCTCAACCACCAAGGCTCCATCAGTTGCCTTGCTACTCAAGCCTTTGCATGCATCTTGAACATCAAGAGCATATAGGTTCTTGACACATTAACCAATCTGCTTCACCTGTCTAGTGATGATGTGTCTAAGGAAAACCTTTCCCTTACTGAAGACTACATCATAGCCTCTATCTTCCAGCATTGTGATCAACACCAAATTTCTCTTCAGTCCTGGTACATACTTGACATCGGTTAAGGTAAGGCGAGCTCCATGATCCCTCTAAAAAATAATCGTGCCTACACCTGAGACACTGTACTTTTCATCAGTACCCATCGCTATGAGTATCTGGAGATCTTTCTCCTCCAAAGTACTAAACAAACTCTTGTCGCCAGTCATGTGGAAAGAAACTCTACTATCAAGAAACCAACCACTTCCCACCATGGATAAAATCTTGCATGCGAAGAGTGTGAAATCCAACTCGAACTGTGAAGCAAGTGCCTCACCTTCAAATCCTTCCTCGGATCCCTTCTTGAATTTCCTCTATGGACAAATTGTAGCAAAATGGCCCACCTCATGACAACAAAAGCATCGTACTTTCGATTTGTCAAACTTCTTCCCACCATGGGAAGAACTGGATTCGGAAAGAGAAACCTTCTCCTTCCCCCTCTTCGCCTTACTCACTAAGGCACAGTTTTCTTCATCCTCCATGGATGAAGAACCTTCTCTGGTGCTTCTTCTTATCTCCTCCTGCATCAAATCTGACCAAAGTCGTTCCCAATCTGGCAGTTTCTCTCTTCCATTAACCGAGTCCTGGTATCTATGCTAGCTCTTAAGAAGATCGAGGAGTGCATTACTCACCATGTTATCATCAACTGTCACGATACCTACACTTCCAAGCTCATCCCTGCATGTGGTGAGCTTGTTCAAATACATAGAGATCGTGTTTCCCTTTTCACACTTGATCTTTCGAAGCTTGTCTTTCAGTGCCAGCTTCCTCTGATCACTACTATTCTGATATAGATATTTCAATGTTTTCCACATTGAAAATGGTGTCTCCTTCCCACGGACACTCGAGACTATGTGATCTTGAACTCCCTCCAGAAGGATTCTCCTTGCTCTAGCCACACATTTCTTCCATTCAGCCAATGCAGCAGCACCAGTCGGCTTGAGGACTTCTTGATCAAGGAAGTCCTTTAGATTTTTATCCTCTATTACTGCTTCCATGCGATCCTTCCAGGCTATATAATTCGAACTGCCATCAAGGGCATATTCGAGTCTCAAACCATAGAATGCCAAAGGTGAAATAGAGATGTGATAAGAACTTGATTTCTATATTAAGGAATCACAAACTTCAAATTCTCCCTTGTATACTATTCTTCCTTGATCACCTGTGCTCTGATACCATGTAGAATTTTTCTACAAATCAGCTAGCTCTGATACCATGTAGAAATTCCCACTGTAGATCACCTGGTAATGCAATGTACTAAAGCAAAACACTTGATCTACTTCTACAAACAATTTAGCGGAAGCTTAATCGAACATGAGCAACATCAATAAGAACACATATAACTGATATGGAGAAATCAATCACACATAACACAGAAGAATTTACCTGGGGAAAGCCTCAGCCTAAAACCCCAACTCTGTATTATCATACAAGTGGAAATATAGCCAGTATTATAAAAAGAATCAAGTCAAAAGCTATCATGCTCTCTCTACAATACCTCTGCTACTCATATACAATCAAAGGCCTCTATCTAACCTTTGGTTTGCCCTCCAAGCCTCCTATTTCTTTGCGCAATTCCGATTGGGGTCCAGTGCAGCCACTTGTGTGAATTGGCCTCTTCACACACTCACTAACCTCTAATCCAACTACGCAGTCCTAAAGGAGATAAAACCTCATCATGGATGAGCTTCCTTTATAGGAAAAATATTCATCCAACTGATAGTACATTTTCCCTTCTCTGATCTCAACTGGATCTCTATTTGAACTGACATGCATGAGTTATTCATGAGAGAATCTTCAGTTATCTAAAGTGCAGCAGTAATATGCAAGCACATATTAACTAACTGAACTCACATTAATTTAAACAAACTATTTAAATCAATCTAACTGGACTTGACTCAGTTAACTGAGCCAACTAATTACAACTCAAATTAGAACTCATCCTTATATCTTTAACTGATGGATAAATTCATCAATTAATAGAGAAACTGTTGCATGTCCTCACATAGACTTCATGTTTGATTTTTCACAACTAATTAACTCATCGAGAATTAATTAATTTATTTTCAAACAGCTGTTAAGTTCAAATTCGAATTTTACTTCCTATTTTTAGTCCAAGGACTGACTAAAATAGGAACCCATCCCGAACTGCTAAAAATATAATGATATTTTTAGCACTTCCATTTTTCATTCCCTGTTGCTCAATCCAGCACTGATACCCAAACTGCTATTTATAGCAGTGCTATTTTTAGCACTTCTATTTTTAGCATTTCTTGTTGCCATTTTCAACACTCCCTCTCAACAAGAAAGGCTTCCTCTCAAACCTGATCTTGTACCTTCACAATGTTCTGCATGCAACACTTCTACCAAGTGTGGTTGCTCCAACAACTCTCGGAACACAAAAAACTCCCAGCTGACCTCTTTGTTGGGCTAGAAACATACTCTGATGTTGAAGCTCTACCTGCTGCTGACAAGTGCTCCCCCTCTGACCTTTGCGCTACTGCAACATCTCCTTGCATCTCGCACCGTTGCACACCTCTTTGTTCCATCATGCATTGGTGCAACACACTTGTGCCTCTTGCATTCCTATAGCCTGCTAGCTTTGCGCTATCTTGGGATTCTTGCACTGTAGCTCTACCTGCCACTCCATCCGCATCTGTCTCTACCCAATCAGTCAGTCCTACTACTCCTCATCGGGACGCCTGTAGTGAAGTCGAATCAAAGACATTGGGTACCTAAAGGATCCTGCCCCTCCTCCTTAGGACAATCACTCCACATCGCCCCACCTCCTACCTAGAGGTATGGCTGCATGTGATCCATCTACCCACCTGGCTCGAAGTTCCCCCCTACTGGAGGTCTCTGCATGAGTAGATGTCTCTACTCGATCTCCTCTCAGCTTCTCTAGTTGTGGCTGCTCCACAATCTCCTGAAGCTGCTTCACCAATCGTGGCTCCTCCACAATCATCTAAGACTTCTTCTCGTGCTGCATGTTGAGAGGTAATGTACTCTCCCTCTCATACACCAAGTCTCCCTCAGTTTCCTTGCCGCTAAAAGATTTGCATGCATCTTGAACCTCAAGAGCATACAGGTTCTTGACCCGTTAACCGATTTGCTTCACCTGTCTAGTGATGATGTGTCTAAGGAAAACTTTTCCCTTATTGAAGATTACATCATAGCCTCTGTCTTCTAGCATCGCAATCGACACCAAGTTTCTCTTCACTCCTGGTAAATACTTGACATCGGTCAAGGTAAGGCAAGCTCCATGCTCCCTCTAAAAAATAACCGTGCCTACACCTGAGACACTATAATTTTCATCAGTACCCATCGCTATGAGTATCTGGAGATCTCTCTCCTCCAAAGTACTAAATAAAATCTTGTCACCGTTCATGTGGAAATAAGCTCCACTATCAAGAAACCAACCACTTCCCACCATGGATGAAACCTTGCATGTGAAGAGTGTGAAATCCAACTCAAACTGTGAAGCAAGTGCCTCACCTTCAGATCCTTCCCCAGATCCCTTCTTGGATTTCCTTTGTGGACAATTTGTAGCAAAATGGCCAACCTCATGACAACAAAAGCATTGTACTTTCAATTTTTCAAACTTCTCCCCACCATGGGAAGAACTGGATTCAGAAACAGAAACCTTCTCCTTCCCCTTCCTCGCCTTACTCGCTAAGGCACAGTTTTCTTCATCCTACATGGATGAAGAACCTTCTCTGGTGCTTCTTCTTATCTCTTCCTGCATCAAATCCGACCAAATTCGTTCCCAATCTGGTAGTTTCTCTCTTCCATTAACTGAGTCCTGGTAGCTATGCCAGCTCTTAGGAAGACCGAGGAGTGCAAGACTCACCATGTCATCATCATCTGCCACGATCCCTACACTTCCAAGTTCATCCCTGCATGTGGTGAGCTTGTTCAAATACATAGAGATCATGTTTCCCTTTTCACACTTGATCTTTTGAAGCTTGTATTTCAGTGCCAGCTTCCTCTGATCACTGTTATTCTGATATAGATCTTTCACTGTTTTCCACATTAAAAATGGTGTCTCCTTCCCATGGAGACTCGAGACTATGTGATCTCGAACTCCATCCAAAAGGATTCTCCTTGCTCTAGCCACACATTTCTTCCATTTAGCCAATGCAGCAGCACCAGTCAGCTTGAGGAATTCTTGATCAATGAAGTCCTTTAGACCATTATCCTCTAGTACTACTTCCATGTGATCCTTCCAGGTTATATAATTCAAACTGCCATCAAGGGCATATTCAAATCTCAAACCATAGAACGCCATAGATGAAATAGAGATGTGATAAGAACTCGATTTCTATATTCAAGAATCACAAACTTCAACTTCTCCCTTCTTGTAAACTATTCTTCCTTGATCACCTGTGCTCTGATACCATGTATATTTTTTCTACAAATCAGCTAGCTCTGATACCATGTAGAAATTCCCACTGTAGATCACTTGTTAGTGCAATGTACTAAAGCAAAACACTTGATCTACTTCTACAAACAATTTAGTGGAAGCTTAATCGAACATGAGCAACATCAATAAGAACACATATAACTGGTATGGAGAAATCAATCACACATAACACAGAAGAATTTAACCGGGGAAAGCCTCAGCCTAAAACCCCAACTCTGTATTATCATACAAGTGGAAATATAGCCAGTATTACAAAAAGAATCAGCTCAAAAGCTATCCCACTCTCTCTGCAATACCTCTGCTACTCATAGACAGTCAAAGGCCTCTATCTAACCTCTGGTTTGCCCTCCAAGACTCCTATTTGTTTGCGCAATTCTGATTGGGGTCCAGTGCAGCCACTTGTGTGAATTTGCCTCTTCACACACTCACTAACCTCTGATCCAACTACGTAGTCCTGAAGAAGATAATCCTCATCATGGATGAGCTTCCTTTATAGGAAAAATATTCATTCAACCGATAGTACATTGTCCCTTCTCTGATCTCAACTGGGTGTCTGTCTGAACTGACATGCATGAGTTATTCATGAGAGAATCTTTAGTTATCTAAAGTGCAGTAGTTATATGCAAGCATGCATTAACTAACTGAACTCACATTATTTAAAAAAACTGTTTAAATCAATCTAACTGGACTTGACTTAGTTAACTAAGCCAACTAATTACAACTCAAATTAGAACTCATCCTTATCTCTTTAATTGATGGATAAATTCCTCAATTAATATAGAAATTGTTGCATGTCCTCACATAGACTTCATGTTTGATTTTTCACAACTAATTAACTCATGGAGAATTAATTAATTTATTTTCAAATAGATTTTAAGTTCAAATTCGAATTTTACTTCCTATTTTTAGTCCAGGGACTGACTAAAATAGGAATCCATCCTGAACTGCTAAAAATAGAATGCTATTTTTAACACTTCTATTTTTAGCATTTCTTGTTGCCATTTTCAACAAATTGTTCGATCAATTCCATGGATAAATTTACTTCGCCAAGCTAGACCTTCATTCAATATATCATCAAATTAGAATGAAGAGTGAAAACATTCCAAAAACATCATTTAGAACTCATGAAGGTCATTATGAATTTTTGGTCATGCCTTTTGGCCTTACTAATCCACCTTCCACATTTCAAGGTTTTATAAATTCCATTTTCAAACCCTTCCTTAGAATTTTTTTTTAGTAATTTTTGATGATATACTAATCTACAACAAGGCTTTGAATGATCATGTAGGAGAAACAACTGTATGTAAAAACCTCCAAATGTTTCTTTTGGGTATAGGAGGTGGAATACTTGGGTCATATTATATATCATGAGGGTGTTAAGGTAGATCCTAACAAAATTAAAGCCATTAAGGAATGGAAAATCCCCACAACCCTAAAGAATCTTCGTGGATTTCTTGGGTTGTTAGGGTATTATCACAAGTTTGTTAAGAATGATGGGAAAATAGAAACATATCTAACAAAATTATTGAATAAAGATTCATTTTTTTTGGGCTCCAAAAGAAACTATGTCCTTTGAATATCTTAAAGAGGCAATGTGCCAAACTCTAGTTTTAGCTACTATGGACTTCACAAAAATCTTTATGGTGGAATATGATGCCTTAGGAAATGGAATTGGTTTTGTTTTAATGCAGTAAGGAATACACATTTCTTTTTAAATTCATCCAATCAAAGGAAGGTATTTACAAAAACCTATTTATGAGAAGGAAATTTTTGCAATACTACATGCCCTGAAGTAATGGTGCCCTTACCTAATGGGAAGACATTTCAAAGTAAAATAAAATCATGATAGTATTAAATACTTTTTGGAACAAATATTATATTCAAAATAGCAACAAAAATGGGTTTCTAAGATGTTGAGTTATGACTTTGAAATCATCTACAAAAAATGGAAGAAAAATGTTGTTTTAGATGCACTTTTAATAAGGGATGAGGATGTCAAAGAATTTCTCTATGCCATTTCTATTATCCAACCTGACTGGATTAGTAAAGTAAGGGAGGAATGTAAGAATAATGATGAGGTGTGGAAATTCATTCGAAAGCTGCAACAAGATCCTAGTACATCTAATACATTTATTTGGAAAAATGACTCATTATGGTACTATTGATAATGTTGGACCCACCAACATTCAAGGGATATCCCTGATATGAAGTCCCAACTAGACCTCACACCATTTGGATTAGGAGTCCCAACAGTGGGTGGTAGTGTAATGCCTTGACCATGATAGTGTACAAAGGAAAGTATGATAATGTTGGGTGAGAGAAAGTGTGTGACCCTGCAGAGAGTCGAGTGTGATGCATAAAGGTTCTAACACATGGAGGGGAAAAGTAAGTGCACCCTTTAGAATCCTGTAATAGTACGCAGCTTGAAAGGAACACATAAGCATAATGAAATCACAAGCTAAAATGTAGAATAGTCCATAAGTTAAACTAATGAGTTAATCCAACAACACACATTCAAGAGGATTCGTAGAAATGCATACAAAGAAGTTCATAAGCATATACGTAAGTTAAATAACATACATTACCAATACAACAAGAATAGTCTTACTATATTAACAACATATGCCTGAAAGTGTGTTGGCTCTGATATTATTATTATAAGTGAAAGTTCCATCCAAACCAACACCATTGATGACCACTAGCCTCAATAGTGGAAAATTACAGTCAATAACACCTACTCCTCCAAAGAAGTATACTCACTCTATGCTATGGAGAACACAAGGCTTTCACAGTACTCCCAAGCCTTCCTTAAGCCTAAGCATAGCCAAAATATTTCCTCCCAAAATCCATTTCTATAAGTTATGGGGTTTTATTTATAACAAAGGGTGGGGTGACCCTTGACATTCCCCTTTGTGACTCTTTGACTTCCCTCTCAACTCATCAAATTCTTCAATAAATGACACAATACATTACATCATGACTTTTCATAGTCCAATATTGACACTTGTAATTTCACTTCCAACATATTTAGAAATAATATCACATTTTCCACATATACCCACATAAGAAAAAATTAGGCTAGAGACAGCCTAACAAGACACAACGCTATGATTCTGGAGTTTAGGGAAAGTCCAGCTCATCAACCTCCACTTGATGCTTCTCGGTCACATATCGGTGCCAAGCTTGGTATTGTGTGATGGTGTGCCCAAAATGTTTGATGGTGTCTTTTTGGAAGCAGACTCTAGCCTCCATGGCATCCAGGCATATGTTCTTGGAACCTATATCCAACTCATTTTGAAGCATGAACAACATAGTCTTGACCTTGACAAGACCACCGATGTACTTCTGTATGTTGTGTGCATTCAGCTCCAAGTCTTCTCTGGTAGCCTCTTGCCTTAGTTGCTCCAAGTACTCATCAATCTCTAGCCAGACTTGGTTCTTGGGTTTAGCATCAGTGAGGGAACCGATTGATGGGATCCTATGCTTTCTTGCCATGACATCCAAACTATTGTACAACTGCACATATGCGGCCTGTATTCTACCAATGAATGAGGACAATTGTTCATTGTCCTGGATCAACATTCATACCTTTGATTTCTCCAGCTCTGCATGTGGCTTCATCTTCTTCTCCAAGTCAAGTGGGGTCCCTTTGTACCGCATTGTCCACTCTTGTACATGGGTGATGGAAGAATGTATGTTCTTGAGAGTTTGAACAAACTCTCTTCTCCATTGATCTAGGTCATGCACACAAACAACTAATTTATGCACGGTGACAAATCCGTAATAGAGTTTCCGCATGGTATCACCAAGTGTTGATACTTTAACAAGTATCACTATTTTCATCTCCCTCAATGTAGAAAATGAATTCTGCACTAATGTTCAGATTTGTTCTACCTCTTGCCTGGCAGCCTTCAATTTCTTTGCTAGTTTTTCATTCTTGGCTATCAGTTACTGAAAATTTGAGCTTATTTCTCCTACATAGGCCAAGATGGATTGGGCAATGGCTGTTGGATGCTTCCTAGTGTCTGACATTATCACTCTTTCCTTGATGAATGCAGGAGAGCATGATCATCTGGAAATTTCTTCCTTTGTGCTTGTACAATCTTCTTCTATAACTTGTGAAATGATAGATTGTACACATCCATGTCTGGACCATCATCACAGAGAACAACATCTCCTTGCTCACTCATGGCTAGTTCTAATACTGGAGGTGGTGGAGACTAAGTGATGAACTATGGTCCTTTTGGCATCAGGTTAATGTATTCATTCTGTGGCTCTTATTCAACTCCATGTCTTTCATTTTAATCAATTGTTCAATCTGTTGAGCAAGCTCCTGAGCCTTCATGTGTAACCCTCTTCCTCAGTTTTTGGTTGTTCCATCTCATCAACCTATATCAGCGATGTTTCCTCTGTCATCGTGCCTTGCCTTTGTTCCTCTTCCTTCTTCTGCTTCTCTTCTCTTTCTCTTCTCCTCAACTCTTATTCTTCCTTTAACTTCTTCGTTGTCTCCTACAGCTTTAGTTATGTTTCCTGCAACCTCTTCTTTTCTCTCTTCCTTTGTTCTACTCTCTTCATCCGCTGCCACCTCTTTGTTTTTGCTGCCAAATCTTCCTTCTCCAAGATAGGATATGCCTTCATCTTGCAACTTTTCTCTCCCTTTGGATTATCAACAACCTTCTTCTTTCCCTTGTCCTTCAATGGATTCCTACCTTCTATTGTTTTTATTGTTTCTTTTGGACCTATTGTTGTCTACAGAGAATCCTTCCAAGTTCTTGATATACTGACCAACTCATGGAGTTTGGAGGCATTGTAGCACTACCTCCAAGGATCGTCCTCTAGCTAATGGATTGTCCCATGGATCCACGAAAAGTAAAATCTCATACAAGGGTCCTTGCAAATACTGTGGGGCTCATAGGGATTAAAATCCTTGGTGCGGAAATCGAATTTCACTATCTCCTTGGCCTCGACATCTGCATCTTTTGAACTCTTAATCTCATATAATTCACTCAACAGAGGAAGAGTGGGTCATGGCACTTTCTTCTTCCTATGTAGTCCCATTGACAACCCTGTAGCGAGGTGGAATTTCTTGCATTATCGGTTTTTTAGTGACATACCTTGTTAGAACACACGAAGGTTTCTCTCCTCCAAACACTATGATGAAGTTGCCACCTAGTGAGGCATACTAATCTGCAATGTTTACTATCACCTCCATTACTTCTCACGACATGCAAGGTGGATCCTGCTAAAATTATAAGCTTTTATAATGGGATGATAAAATGGTCAGTTATCCTTTCCATCACTCCTCAATAGCTATAGTCAGAAAGAAACTTGCAATAGATGTTCACGGCAATCTCTTGTGGTGTCCATGTCAAGCTCATGTCAGGGAACTGTTTCTAGGCACAAATTACATCCAATAAATATGTGGAAATGTAAAACCTTGCTTTCTCATTCTTGGGTGGATTCTGAGCCGTAGTCACATGGGACTGCAACTGATGGGCCAAAAGATCTGATGAGTTGAGTGGCCTCCCACCATTCACCAATTGGTCCAGTAAGACTACCCACCCTTCAAGAAATTTTTTTTGTTCTCTTGACCATATATTATGCAAGAAAAGATGATAAAAAATTGGTAAGCTTTCTTGAGTGACTTTGTATTGTAAACATGGGTGAGTGTCTTTCTAAAATTTGATGGATCTTTCGCCCAGCACTTGACAATATCTCTCATGTTCACATAGTTATGGGTGGCATAGAAGAGTGAATCCATGTGCTTCACCAGCTCAAGCAAGTGATACATCTGCTGAGATTTTTATGCCCTAAAGGTGGAAAGCTCTCTCTCACGGGCACTGCTCAATGTCATAATTTGTTCATCTATATATGAGAGAATCTAGCTAATGATGTTAGCACATGGGAAGGTGGGGCATCTTCATGCAACCTTGTATAATACTAACCACTAGATGTTAAGATAAACATGTCAGTCTTCTAAGTATGCCTTGAAGTCCTCTACAAAAGTGTTTTTGATCTGTTTCCATGTCAATGTTGTTCCCTTCTCAATGAACAACTGAGTATCTGCATATTTTGGTAGATCAACTGATATCTGCTTAATTGCTTCCCCAATATTGCTCTTGGTAGTTTCCTTTGATGCAACTCTCTTGGATTCCATGTTAATTGTAACTGTTAGAGAGATGCTCAACAGTTGTTGCACTTATGGGACATAGAGGACACTCATGGCAAGAAAATCTCAGCTAAAAGAAAAAAAACTTCAAGACAAGATCAAGAAGCAACTCGAGCTCATGATGGGAAGGATTGTGTAGTTTTTACTGATAGATGTGACTGACTAACTATGGCAAATATGCATTGCGCAATCCCAGTAGTGAGTGTGGGAGCTTGATGACTAGAACTGGCAATGGGCAATTCATTCTGGGCCAATGCCTGGGAGAGACTACATATTGCACAGTCTCAGTGGCTAAGTTCAAAGACTAGCTCCTCGAATGTTATGAAACCAACTCACAAAAAGATACAAAAGATAGATCAAAACCTTAGAATTCAGCCTCTTCGAGGGGGCAACCTCCTTTACATTACACAAATGAATGATTCCTTGATTATTCAAATGAGAAAACCTCCTTTCTATATATAGGAGTCTAAGGAGTCACAATATAACCCAGCCGACCTAACAATAATAATATAAAGGCACAAAAATAACAATAGATGGATTCTATGGGGCACATTAATAACAATATGGGGACAATAGGGGCACAACATATTAATAAGGGATACAACTATAATAGTAATGGGGTAATCACTAGTATTATAGGGACTTGACATGCCCCTCTCCTTCAAAAAAGTTTTGTCCTCAACGCTTGAGTAGTTTTGGATGCTTCTGTATAAAATTCTCATCCTCCCATGTTGAATCTTCAGCGGATAAGTTCTTCCACTTGATGAGATACTCTAAAATTGATCAATTTCGCAGTTGTCTAGTTCTTGTTTCTGTGACTGCTTCCGGTTCCAATATAATTTTTCCTTCCTCATCAAGTTCTAGCAATATTGTTTGAACTGGGAGCTTGTCACCTATAACCTTCTTTAAACATGAAACATGGAAAACTGGGTGCACTCGAGAAGCTGCAGGAAGCTCCAATTTGTATGCCATAGTACCAATCTTTTGCAACACCTTGTACAGACCATAATACTTTGGTGATAATTTATTATCCTTCTTAGCTTGCCTGAGGGAGATTTTTTTATATGGTTGTAGCCATAGGAATACCCAATCACCTACATCAAAACTTCTTTCGCTGCAATGTTGATCTTCCTGTTGTTTCATTCTATTTTGCGCCAACACGAGGTTATCCTTTAAGAGTTGGAGGACTTGTTGTTGATGGTCGATGTGATGTTCCACTGCTTGAACCTTAGAATTTTCTTTTAAATATGATGTGATGGAAGGTGGTTGATATCCATAGAGTGCCATAAATGGGGTTATTTTTTTTGTTGTATGGAAGGACGTGTTATACCACCATTCAGCAAGAGGCAACCATTTGACCCATTGTGTCTATTTATCATATTCAAAGCAACGAAGATATCCTTTCAAACATTTTTTTACTATCTCAGTTTGCCCATCAGATTGTGGATGATAAGATGAGCTATGAGCTAACTGAGTACCGAGAAAAGAAAATAATTCTTTCCAAAAATTTCCAGTGAAAATGGGATCTCTGTCACTTACAATAATCTTTGGGTTTCCATGTAGCTTTTGAATTGTTTCCATAAATGCAGTAGAAACTATACTGGCTATAAATGGATGTGATAATGCACAAAAGTGTGCATACTTGGTAAGTCTATCAACAACCACCATGATGACACTCTTTCCCTCAGACTTAGGTAAACCTGTGATAAAATCTATTGAAACCTCCTACCAACGTTGGCTTGGAATGGATAAAGGTTGTAATAGACCCGGGGTCTTAATTGTTTCAACTTTATTTTGTTGGCAAACTAAACATTCCGCCACAAACTTTTGAATATCCGATTTAAGGCCATCCAAAAAAAATTCCTTCTTAACCCTGTGGTAAGTTTTTAAAAATCCTGAGTGCCCTCCTAAGGGAAAAGTGTGCAATTCCATAAGAATCTTTTGCTTGATTTGGGAATTCTTACAGAGGTATAAGTGATCTTTGTACCATAACAAATCATTTTGCCAGCTAAATGTATCAGATGTATTGGAATCTTGTTGTAACTTTCGAATAAGTGCCCACACTTCTTCATCATTCTTCCATTCCTCCCTTGCTTCGTTTATCCAATCTAGTTGGATAATAGAAATGGTGCACAACAATGTTTCCACATCCTCATCCTTTCTTGAGAGCGCATCTGCCACCACATTTTGCTTCCCTTTTTTGTAGATGATTTCAAAGTCATAACCCAACATCTTTGTGACCCACTTTTGTTGCTCTTCAGAGGATAATATTTGTTCTAAAAAGTATTTAAGGCTATCATGATCCGTTTTTACCTTGAAGTGTCTTCCCATTAGGTAGGGTCACCATTTCTTAAGTGCATGTAGTATTGCCAACATTTCCTTCTCATAAATAGGTTTGTGTAAAAAATTTCCCTTGATTGGACGACTTTCAAAAGAAATGGGTCTTTCATCTTGCATTAAAATAGCACCAATTCCATTTCCTAAAGCATCACATTCCACAAAAAAGGTTTCTGTGAAGTCCGGTGCTTGGCACATTGCCTCTTTAAGATGTTCGAAGGCCTTTTCTGCTTCTGGAGTCCATGAAATTGCATCTTTCTTCAATAATGTTGTTAGAGGTGCTGCTATTCTCCCATAATTCTTAACAAACTTTCAATAATACCCTGTCAACCCGAGAAATCCTCGCAGATGCTTTATGGATGTGGGGATTTTCCATTCCTGAATGACTTTAATTTTGCTAGGGTCTACCTTAACTCCTTCATGAGATACAATATGACCCAGATATTCCACCTCTTGTACTCCAAAGAAACATTTGGATCTTTTTGCATATAATTGTTTCTCCTCCAATAGTTGTAGCATCCTGTCAACATGTTCAACATGATCCTTCCAAGACTTGTTGTAGATTAGTATATCATCAAAAAATACTAGCACAAATTTTCTAAGGAAGGGTTTGAAAATGGAATTCATCAAACCTTCAAATGTAGAAGGTGCATTGGTAAGGCCAAAAGGCATGACCAAAAATTCATAATGACCCTCATGAGTTCTAAATGCTGTTTTCGGAATGTCTTCAGTCTTCATTCTGATTTGATGATATCCTGGATGAAGATCCAACTTGGTGAGGTAAATTGATCCATGCAATTATAGGAATGGGAAACTTATCTTTAGTAGTGAGCTTGTTGAGATCCCTATAATCTGAACACATGTGCCATGATCCATCCTTCTTGTGCACCAATACTACTGGAGCAGAGAAAGAACTTTGACTAGGCTGAATTATACCAGCCTCTAGCATTTCTGCAACCATACATTCAATTTCACTCTTTTGGGCATAGGGATATCTGTACGGCCTGATGTTTGGAGGAACACTTCCTGGAATCAAATGAATAGCATAATCATGATCACGAATAGGTGGGAGACCTTTGGGAGTCTCAAATACCTTGGAATGATTGTCCAAGACTTTTTGGAGATCTGGAGAAATAGATGATTTTGATATGGAAACATCTAGCGAACATAATTGTGCAATTAAACCCCTTTGTTCCTTTTTTAGAAGCTATTTCATACTGTTAGAGCTAATTATATTTCCCGATTTCCCTGCAATACCCCTTAATTCAAATTCCTTTCCTTCCATAGAAATTTTCATGAAAATTTCTTGAAAATTAAAAGCTATTGTACCCAAGGATTGTAGCCATTGGACTCCTGGTACAACATCAGCACCTCCCATTGGAATGGAAAGCATTGGGCTAGTCAATACATATTCTCCCATGGATAGCTTGATATTATGGCACTTTCCAGAGCAATTTATTGTTCCTCCATTTGCAACCATCACTTGACACTTTAGTGCTGGATATAGGAAGCAATTCAATTCTTTTGCTACCTTACAATGAATAAAATTGTGTGTACTTCCTGAATCAATCAACACTATTACCTTTTTCTTCTTGATATGTCCTTCTATCTTGATGGTTTGAGGAGTGGTAATTCCAGCCAATGCATTACAATATATGGTTGGACTCATTTCTTCTTTATCTAGGCTTTGTTCCTGGAGTATATCCTCTTCTTTTGACCTTTCTTGCTCCTTTTCTTCTTCCTCTTCACAATCTATGTAGAATAATTTCTTCTCAGAACACTTATGACCTTTAGTGTATTTGCTATCACAACTGCAACAAAGCCCTTTTGCTCCTTTTTCTTCCAATTGTTGTGGTGTCAACCTTATAGGTTGTGGAAGACTAGGGGCAACAACACTTCCATCTTTATAGTTGTGAGTGGTATGCTTCCTAGTTGCCATAATTTTGCTTTCCATTTTTCTTGCTAACCTAAATGCCTTCTCTAATGAATCAAGTTCCCAAAGGAAAAATTCATGTTGGATATTATCCTTTAAAGTCCCTATGAACATATCAATCCTATGCTCGTCTGGAATATCGTTTACCCTTATGTTCAATTTTTGGAACTCCTCAATGTGCTCCATTATTGAACCTTTTGTTTGAGACTTATCAATTGGCTAAAAAAAGTGTTGCTTTTTGTATCCTCATAATGTGTTGTCAATTATTCCATAAAAATTGCCCAAGTGATAATTTGTTTATGAGAGCAAAGCCATTGATACCATACAAACTGATTTGGTTCCAAATATAAAGCTGCAATATGTACCTTTTCTGTGTTTTGCACATTATTGAGATCGAAAAATTGCTCCATCTGTAATATCCATGTTGTGGGATCCTTGCCATCAAACTTCCTCATATCAATCTTTGGAATATGGTGGGTCTTCAATCCAACATTGGAGTCTATGAAATCATGATTAACATTTCTTTTGTTCGCATCATGAGTTTCCTTTACTACCCTTTCACCATTAGTAAGTATTTCTTGTAGAAAATTTGTCAAATTTGTCTTCAAATCTTCCATGCCTGTCTTCAAATTTGTGTTTAAATCTATCTTCAAATTGTCCATCTTAGCTTCCATACCATTCATCTTAGCTTCCACGCCATTTATCTTAGCATCTGTTAGCTCTTGTGAGAGTGACATTTGTTGCACTTGGTCTTGTAATTTTGATATATAATGTAGCATTTATTCCTCTTCTTCATGAGTCATGCTAGAGATTTCAGGTTGCTTACTAGGTGTTTGCATTTTCTTTCCTCAGGACATCAGTTACCGATAATAATGCTCTACTATGCCCTTTGAATTCCTTCAAAATAATTTTTCAAACCAAGCTTAAGCAAGAATTTTAAAAAAATCTACACACCTTTTTTCACTTTGTAGGAGCTCGATATTGCCTCTGATGTATCTTTGTAATTTCGGATCATCCAGTTTTGAAATTGTGATCTACAGTAACCCTCTGTGTCCTCTTTCCAATGCCACTAGTCTGATCCAAATTGGATTCTCCAAGGAAGAGTTATGCCAAATCTCCCATAGTGACCTGATTATAGACTAGTTCAGTAGAGAGAACTTGTACAACGTGCCACGTGTCCTTGTTTTGACCTTTGGCTCTAAACAATATATACAATAAACTACAGTCCATCCTCTTCCTGTACCTTCTTATGAAATTCAATCCGATGCTCAGAGAGAAAGTTATGATGATTTTCCCCAGGTCAGCTGTTTGGAATGTAATTCAGGAGTCTGCAAAAAAACCAACTTCCTCATATCATATCTCCGCAAATATAGCGCGAAAAGCTCTGAAATTCAGACCCGAGGTTCAGTGCGATTTCATATCAAATGGGTTTTTTTTTTTCGCTTCTGAAACTTTGCAGAAAAAGGTTATAGCGAAACTATCACGATGACCTATTTAGAGCAACGAAACCCTAGAATCCAAAAGCTCTGATACCAAATGTTATGAAACTAGCTCACAAAAGATAGAAAAGATAGATCAACGCCTTAGAAATTAGCCTCTTCGAGGGGGCAACCTCCTTTACATTACACAAATGAATGATTCCTTGATGATTCAAATGCAAAACATCCTTTCTATATATAAGAGTCTAAGGAGTCACAATATAACCCAGCTGACCTAACAATAATAATATAAAGGCACAAAAATAACAATATGGGGACAATAGGGGCACAACAATATTAATAATGGATACAACTACAATAGTAATGGGGTAATCATAGTATTATGGGGACCTAACATCGAACTACATAGTGCATAGTTGGATCCAACCTAGGATAGGCTCTGCACAATTCCAGAAGCCAAGCTAGTGCCTTAAGTCTCTAGATTGTGCATAGCTAGCTGTGCACAATGAGATTCGGGCAAGGGGACCCAGATCTTCCCAAGGGGAGTGTGAAAAACAAGTAGATATAAAATATGGTGTGATGATGAGTTCATATCTCACTAAGTGTTAATGCATGCATGTAAAACAAGTGCAACAATTGATTAAACTGAAGTAAAATGAAGCATGTGAGGAGATTCACCGCAAAGACGATCGTTGGTGAAAAAATGGGAAAACTCATGCGACACTAGGGAAAGGAAATCTATAACTTGAAACAACACTTATGCAAGCTAAAACAAGTTAAAATTCTAGGATTCATGCAAAGAAACAAGTGAAACAAAACTCACACAAGCTAAACAACAAAAAGTGACACAAAAAGCGGTAAAAGACTAGAACAGCAAAACTGAACCGGAAAAGTGACGACGATTGCACCAAAGGCTCCTTGATCTCCTTGAGAAGGACTAGGCAATTACCCAACTCATGCATTAAGTATTTTTTTAGCACAATGAGGTTTTCACAATGTTAAGGATTAGTGTTGGGCTGCCCTCCATGAATGCACATTTTCAGAGCTCAAGGCTCACTGGCAGTCGAGACTACACGATTCTAAACAATAAGGCCAGTTACCCTCAATAATTGTACATTTTTTTAAGGAAATCCTAGAACTTTTGTGGGACCAAGTCAAGAGATCGGCTTGTGGGTCATCAAATCAACTAAGTGAGAAAACACAATCCAAAATGAAAATAATAAGTCTCAGTCAAAGCATGGATAGCTAGATCAGTGCAAGATGAGTTTCTATGGTTTAGAAGGAAGAATCCAAAATCGAAGCATAGGAAAAATTTTGGAGGGTGGTTGTAGCTACTACAACATTGGTGACATATTGGTAGAACTCTAGTTCTCTGTACGGACCCTATATCAAGCAAAGTGAGTCTAACTCTTCTGGAATTATTATTCAATTCTTCGACTATCATAGCTTCTTCACTTAGCTTGAGTTAAAGATGTAGTCCTTACCATTCTCTTTATTAACATAACACATACCAAGCCAAGTCAAACTGAGTTGTTTTGGTTGGGGATGAGGGTTATCTAGATGCACAAGTAAAATAGATTGTCAGAGTTTAAGTTTCATCTCTAGCGTTGTTCTGCTGCCAGTAAGCCTGGACAGTACCACAATGGATTCACTTCAAGAACACAAGAATTGCTCCACTACCAGCGAGCCTAGACATTGCCCCAACAGAGTTACTTTCTTCACCTCTCTGTGCAAGAATCCTTTCTCTTCTTTTTCCCTTCATTTTTTTTTCATTTTTCATTTTCATTTTCAAAGAACTATGCATAGGCACTTACCTATTTCATGAGGAAAAAGAGGGATCTCGACTTATTGAGAGAAGAAGAGATTGTCCCTTCAGAGAAGGACATTTATATATACCTCTGTGTTGGCTTATTGGGGCCTGACCTAGGTTCAGAAATGTTTAGCAAAACAAATCCCGAAACTACCGGCCCTTTTGGCAACAGTCCGCGGAGCGCAGACTGAGGTCTCACCCAAGGTAGTATTGGAGGGTGCTAGAACTAGGTTTCCGCACCCTAGGGATGTCTTGATGAGGTCTAGAAGTTCGCAAACTGATCCTACGCACTCCGCTACTCTCGCGCAACCATTTTTTCAAAGTATCTACCTTCACGGGGTTTGGAAGATGAGGTGAGTGAAATTTACCTTTTCTGCGCTTAATATTATTATAGGTCTTGACTTACTTAAGAAGGCACAATGATTTTAGTTACCATTTAACATAATAGACATACGCGCAATCATAAACCATAAACAGATGCATAGACCAGAATATAGAATAGATACGTAATATTCCAAAACCAACTTATCTTTATTAATGCCTTTTTCCAATTACAATGCACTTCTTGCCCTACACACATAGCTATAGGGGTCCACGCACTCAGCTGCCGACTCTAACCAGGCCTTCGCGCACACAGCTGCAGAGCTTCTATCCCCAATTACGACCCAAAACCCGGACTTACAGACTCAGATCTAATACTGCATTCAGACACCCATATTACTTCTTACATCCCAACAAGATGCCGTTTACACTTAGGGCCTCGCCCTTATTTATACATTCCCATGGTCCACGGACAATGGCTAGGCTGACACATTCTAGATTAATTTACAATATTTTAGGGCAAACTACCCTTAGACTTGACCTCTTACAATTCGTGCTCTGTGCACTTCTCAGAGCTTTTACAATACCAATACCCAAAAATGTGGGCTTTAAGCCCCAAAACTGTTACGCAGGAGATCCACTACCCAACAGGCCCCCAACGCAATCATCGTGACTTGTCCTAAGTCACCTGGCTAGCACAGTAATCTTCATGCGAAGTTCATCCAACAATCTCTGTGCTTCGCTTACGTCCACAACACATTCCTTCGTTGTCTGTTTTATTCGTTGTACACATATCTCTGATGTTTCATTAGCAGGTGCAAGTCATTGCCTGAGTGCATATACAGCTTGCATGTGTGCCAGCTTTCCCTCAATCTTAGTGGTGACCATGAATGCTTCCTTGAGCCAAGGCTAGATGCGTTCTTTAAGCACTGCTTCTTTCTTACGTGCGGCGTCCACCTGAGCCTTTAGAGCCTGGGCCTCCTTCATCTTAGCTAGCTGTTGAGTAAGGGTGACCGTCTGCGCAGTCCCCCTGACATTGTTGTAAGCTTGCTGCAACTCCCATGCTTTTGTCTCCATCCGTTGGAGCATCGGGTCTTCCTACAGTGAACTGAGAGTGACAAGTGACTGATCTAGCAAGCTAGTGCATTCCTGTATGGAATGCTATATTGTTTCCAACCCTTCTTGAATGGCCTGGTGTCGCTACTCTCGGACCTCCAGTAACATAGAGGGCTGTGCCTTCATCCTCAGCTCTATGATCTATAAGTTGAGGTCCAACTGGATCCTCGTGGCTTCCTCATTTGCCTCATGGAATCCACTGGCCAATTTGTGGATCCGTATGCCTACTAGTAAGTCCGCTGCAATCTCGAGCTTGGGGGCACAACGACATGCTCCCTCGACGATTTGTTCCAACTGTTGAGTTTGTGTTATTGCCTCATCGCGTTGGAGGCTGAGTTTCTCGATGTTGATTCGCTGTTCACTGAGCATCTGTACTGCACGTCCTTCCCTAGCGCGAAGCTCTGTCGTCGCTCCATCCTATAGCTAGTATAATATTTCTCGTGGGAGGGCAACCAAGTTTAATTCAAGTCCCTTGAGCTGGCCTATTACGACTCTGTCCTCTGCATTTTTTGCTATCAGTGATCCTTCCTGGAGCACAACAGTGCTAGCCATTTTGGCCCGCAATAACTGCTTGGTTGTTGATGTACCTGTAGCCCCATAGGCAGCTATCATTCCCTATTGTGGGGCTCGTACCTAAAGTTCCTGAAGTTGCATTCTGAGTGCCCCCAACACAGTCTATTTCTCCGTCATTGCCTCCTGGAGCACCTCCCAGGTGATTTTGTGAACTGTATCACCGATGTCACATAGGTCACCTTCGGTAAGTGTGATAGGCTCCCCATCCAACTTGGATGCCTTGGTCTTCTTCTGAGGCCATGTTCGTTTTGTCGCGCACGGCCATTTTAATGGTGTAGAGGTGGTGCTCGGGTCCATGACTTCTGTCATATCATCTGCCCCATGTCTTGTGGTCAAGTTTGCGCCTCTTTCTTCTTGTGTCAGAGCAACCCCTACTGCTACTGTCTTTTCCACAGCGGAATTTGCTGCCTCCTGGGACATCCATGCTTCTTTCACTAGTTGTTCGTTCCGCTTTTGTTGTGCTAGAAACTTGGTAGCATTCTTCTATCTTTGAATCTCAGTCTGATCGTGCCCCACCACATCTGGTGCACACCATTCCGGTGGCCACGTGTTGAGTACCGTGAAAATAGCATCATCTATTGCGATGAAGGGGAGTGTGGTCCACTTTTGTTCTGGATCCTTCTATGCCCTGATATACACATGGTGCATATCCACTTTAAATTCTGCAAAACTCTTTACGCTGTCATATACTGAAGAAAATAGGCATGGTTGTTTATTGATCCATAGTCGTATGCTTGACTCCATCAGTACCCAAAAGATCTTGGTTTCCCGAATTCGCGTGGCATCCTTTGTTGCCCATAGCGATGCATATTTTGTTGCCTCTAGCCAATCCTGGTCAAGGGGAGGAAATTGACTATCCTCAGGCAATTCGCCTGTAACCAACAGTATGGATAAGAGCAACCACGCGTAGTGGAAGGTCTTACCCTGTTCTTGGGCCTCCCTGCAGTTTGTCAGGAACTCATTGCAGAGGAATTGTGCCTAGTTGAATTGTACCCCTTCCACGCATTGCTCGGCCAGCGCAATGACCGTTGCTGGTACCTCATTGCCTTGGCATTTTCTCATCACCTTGCCTGCCAACAACTGGGTAGTGACGCAGACCCCTTTGTTTTGAATACTAGTAATAACACACCCCCTCTACTTTTTCTCCAACTTATATTTATTTTTCATGGCCTATGCAAGCATCAAGTCTCCACTTGTTCCAGCTATTTCTGTGGGGTCCTTTCCCACACAGGGAAGCCGAGAAATCTGATGAATGAGTTCTGCTGTGATGGGAATTGGTTCTTCCAACCACAAGTACCCATTGTGCACTAGGTAAAGTAGTTGTCTAATGACAAATATTGTGATCGGGGCCTGATGGAAGTGTGAAATCGATAGGAGATGGAGTAGCCTGGCCTCTTCCACCTCACGCAGCCATGTCCATGGCTATAGTGTTGTAACAGCCCCCTCTGTGCTTTGTTCCATCAACTTGTTAGTTCCCAAATGGGGAACTTCTCGCTATCCATAAGGTCCTAGTCTTCAAACTTCATAGCGGGAATGCGTCCCACGGTTGTTCCTTCGAACGGAACCCCTTCAGGGATGGATGGGGTGTTAAGTGTGCTTTTAATGGTATCCAATTCTTTAAGTACCTTTACCCTCCCTTTCTGGGGAGGGACATACTTGGGAAGTTTTACTGTGGCACATTCTTCTGGTTCCATCTCTTTGACAAAGGTCGGAGGATCCTCTTCCTCATTGTCACTCTCAATATTAACCATTTTTCCTTTTTCTTCCATCGACAGTTTTCTGAATCGCGGATTTCATGGGGACATACAGACTGGTCCTGCTACCTAGGGATCCTTCTTGGGCCTCGGAATCTGTAGTGATTTAGGGATTTATGGTGCATCCCTACCAGCAGCGGAGAACTCTAAGGAGCTCCCTTGGTTTTTGACATGATTCTAATCAGGAACTCCTATGTATCCTTCGGTAATGCTTCAAACCACGGACTTGCTCTTGGAACCTCCTCATTCATTAGGTTTATGACCGCTTGATAACACAATAACTGTATTCACAAACTGCCAAGGGTTTTTTGAGAGAGGGCCATTCGTGATTTATAGGCCATTCAACCATTCCCCCCATTTTCTGGCTCATTAATGCTATACTAGCAGTAGATCATTTCAAATCGTGTTCTGACTTCGTGTCTTAAATGCCCACCACCCACTTCTTTTTGCCTTAATTTGGATGTCTTGTTGTGAACAGTGACGCCAACGGTCACTTCCTTGTTGATCTGTATAGTAGTGTAGCCCATTTTGTGCGACCACAATGCTTGGGATGTACCGACCCTATGCACACCCTTGTTGTCATGCAGCTCCCTAATAGACTATTTTATAGTCTTGCACTCTCTTTCAACTGTCTGGAGCACTGATATTGTCTCCTCTTCAGCTAGTCAGGTGGTCGCACCCTCTTGGTGCACTGCTAGCATGTCCTGGCGAGCATCCCGTGACATAGTTTCTGTTGTCACCACTATGCACGCTATTAGGAGCAGCATGCTCTCCTAATTTCTCTTGAGAGTGAGGCATGGCCTTAACCACGATATTCGACCAATTACCTTGCAGTCATATTCCTTCAATTCATCTTTAGGTTTGCGCGTATCTAGCTGCAACTTTCCAGGTTTGTCATTTAGAAAGTCATCCTTTAGTTCTTTTTCCAACTGTTTAATCTCCACATCCAGTATCATATTCTACCTTCTGAGTAGTACCCTGTTATTTTCCAATTCGTGAAGTTTCGCATCCCCTTTCTGAATGGCTTCCTGAATCCCTTCATACTCCTCTTCCCATGGTTGTATGAACCCTTCAACCCAGACTTCGCGTGCTGTTCTCTTCTCCGATATTACTACATCCATGACCTTCTGCAGAGGTGCTTCAGGGACCTCAGTTCTTATACCATTCTACAGCCTCTCCTTTGCGGCCATGTTTTTGCAAATCATCGGACATGCCCATCTGACCCATGGGATGCGTAGATCCCCTATTTTATATTGTATCCGCTGACCCTTATTCGTGACTTCACATACCTTGGTGAACTCTCCCCCCTTCGCACTTGGTAATGTGATCCACTATTGCATCCTATTAGATCCTGCACTTGTAATATTGTCGCGTGCCTAAACAGTCTGTTCTGGTATGGTACTTTTGACTTTGTCTAAGGATTCGTCCAATCTTGTTACCCCCTCATTTGTTAGCATTTCCCTTGCTTCGGTCATCACGCACTGTAGTGATCGAATCATCAGGTTGCAATTTAGCATGGTTACTTCATGCAACCGGTTCCGCCAACATTCTATTTCTTCATCTGGATCTGAAGTACAGGAACTATCATGTTCCCATGATACTCTCCAATCTTCAGTCGCGTTCACCCGATCCTGGTCTTGCACCGTTATCTGGTACATGCAATCTAGCTCATCATTGCTATCATTCTTGCACACAGGTTTTGTGTATCGTGCTCCTTTGGTTGGATCTAGCAGAACTGCTACGCATAGGGACTTTTTCTCAAAAATCATTTTCCACTTCTTTAGGTTGATGACTCCATTCATGTCCGTGGCCAAGTATATTCCTAGCAATGTGGGGTAAGGGTTATTGTCATCTACAATCTCTATTACCTTGAAGTTCATCTACATGCTCGCACATTCGAAATCCATTGTCACCCCTTTCAATCTTCCCATGGGAAAGATCTTTTTTTGGTTCTCCATCCATAATTGAATAGGAGACCACTATAATGTGGGCCTGCCCATGCGTTCCCAAGTCTACTTTGGTAATACGTTCGGATCTGAACCCAAGTCTAAGATTACCTGATCCATCTCATATTCACGAATTTATGCTGTCAACTGCGTTTCCCTCCTAGTGCGCAAAGAATGCTTCCCCATCTCTCGAACTACGCACAATTCCCCTGATCCTATGCACCTAGTGATTGGCTCTTGGAGTCCTTTAACTGCCTTATTGTCTCATAGCAGCTTCATGCATGTCTCTAAAAGGGTAGTAAGCATACACTGATCCATTCCTGGTTCTGGTTAATCCTTACTACCTGAAGTAGAGGCCTCCTTGAAGGTCTTCTTAGCTTCCATAACCATTTCCTTTGCGCGTTCCGAGTCAAGCTCAGATTCCTTTGTAGGGGCCATGTGAACCCATGTATCATCCTCGGGTTGCTTTCCCTTATCTTCCCCTGTAGTCGCGCCACTTCTAAGCATCATATTCATGTTGGTGTTTTCTTCGCATGGTTCAAACCTCATCATTTGGATATTTTACATCGGAGTAGGCTGCAGCACCCATTTTTCACGCATTTGTGCGATCAGCGTCAAACAATCTACCATTTCATGATCAAACTGTTCACAATATGGGCAAGATAGTCTCGCTAGGTTGGTACAATCACGACTGTAGTGCCCAGGCCCTTTGCAATTGTAACAGATTAGCTGTAAGTGGTCCCTTCTGGGCCCCATTCCTCCTCAACCTCGACCTCGCCCTTGAAATCCACCCCACGCTATTGCTACAGCTTCGAAGCCTCGCGATTCTTTCTACATTTGATAATCTGGGGCCTTATTCATCATTAGCTCATAGCTCTGACATGTCCGCTCATCGTGGCTCACTGATCTACAGAATTACAATACAGTTGCTGTGGAGTTTGGGTATGCTTCTGCAACAGGTGATAGTTGTCCGTTGCGTGCTTTCCTCCCACCTAAAAAATCACACACCAAAGTGCGGGGGTGCACTCGGCCCTTCTTGTGCCTCCAGTCTCAACGGCATCGGTCCCCCTCCTGCTAAATAGTTCACAAATACAAGACAGTGATCCTTATCGTGACCTTGGCCTTTACAGTATATACACCACACTTCGCACACCTCTGGCTGGGGCACCCTATCCTGCTTCAAACTTTGCATCTCCAAGCATAGCTTTTGTAGTTGCATGTGGATTTTTTGGACTCCCAAACCCGGATCTTGTATCGGTGTTTCGTGCAACCTCATCACCATTTCCAATGCCTCTACCTGGGTTGAGAGCTTCTGTTGTGACAGTGTCATCCTCAGGTGTGGTGTCAAAGATGCCAAAAACCATGCATGGTTTTGTGCATCTGTCAGTGTCATATTAGCCTCGCGGATTGTACTTTTCAGCCTTTGATCGAGATCCCAGGGGGTTTTGCCTGGAAGCATTACAATCTCCTTGAATCTGATGATCGACTGTGTCTCCGATTTTGGCCGGCTAAATTCTCTGTTCAATGCAATTTGGATCTCCGCTATTCCGGCATTCGGGTGATCATTCGAGTGATTGATATACCAAGTCAGTGTGTGATCCTATAGCACACTTACCAATGTGGCCTTCTTAATATTATCATCTGTAACCTCGTGTGCTTCCCACACTACTCTTACTACAAAATAAAATTGATTTGGATCTTCGTTCCCTACTCCTCTGAATACAGGCAACTTGATCGTGCTCGCCATGCTAAACTGCTGGTTTGGTGGAAGCGATGTGGGAAAATATGGAGGTGAAGAAGGTGATGAGAGTGGTGGCGTTAGTGGCAATGATAACTGCGGAATGCACTGCCTGATCAAATTGACTGCACTCCTCGGAGAAACCCAAGCGTGCTCTTCCTCACTTGCTAGCGGAGGTGAAATTAAAGGACTATTTCCTAACCCTTCGATCCCTTTGTAGACCTTTCTGCTCCACATTGTTCTACTCATTAATGTCTTCGCATCACCCTTTTTTCACATAACAACATCTTAATCTAGGTATTCAAAGGCTTGATGCACTTACCTCACAGTCCCTTGAGAAAACACCTTTCTGCTTCGTTGTAGCTCATTGTCGTGTCTATCACAAATTCAGTGATAAACCCTCCTATTATCTGATCCAGCCAATGGTCTACGGCTCGCGCAATCTTATCGTACAGTTCTAAAGAGAAGGCCGCGAAGAAGATCTCATGGATTTCTGTATATATGAATCAATCCAACCACCTCTTCTTAGATACCAACGAGGTTTTGTTTTCCTGTATTACGAACTTGTGTAGCTTCTGATCCAACCAATCTTCAATTTCTTTCTTCGTAGGGTTCCAGTGTTCCGACATCAGACATCCCTTAGGCAGATCCCAGTCCCAGCAACGGAACCATTTGTTGGCTTATTGGGGCTTGACCCAGGTTCAGAAATGTTTAGCCAAACAAATCCCAAAACTACCAGCCCTTTGGGCAAAAATCCACAAAGCGCAGACGGAGGTCTCACCCAAGGTAGTATGGGAGGGTGCTAGAACCAGGTTTCTGCACCGTAGGGATGTCTTGATGAGGTCTGGAAGTTCGCAAACCGATCCTACGCGTTGCGCTACTCCTGCGCAACCGTCTGTTCAGAGTATCTGCCTTTGCAGGGTTTGGAAGACGAGTGTGAGTGCAATTTACCTTTTCTGTGCTTAATATTATTATAGGTCTTGAATTAATTAAGAAGGCACAATGATTTTAGTTACCATTTAACATAACAGACATATGTGCAATCATAAACCATAAATAGATGCATAGACCAAAATATAGAATAGATACGCAATATTCCAAAACCAACTTATCTTTATTAATGCATTTTTCCAATGACAATGCACTTCCTGCCCTACACACATAGCTGCAGGAGTCTGCACACTCAGCTGCAGACTCTAACCAGGCCTTTGCGGACACAGCTGCGGAGTCTCTATCCCCAATTACGACCCAAAACTCAGACTTACTGACTCAAATCTAATACCGCATTCAGACACCCATATTACTTCTTACATCCCAAAAATATGCCTTTTACACTTAGAGCCTCACTCTTATTTATACATTCCCATGGTCCACGGACCATGGGTAGGCTGACACATTCTAGATTAATTTACAATATTTTAGGGCAAACTACCCTTAGACTTGACCCCTTACAATTTGCGCTCTGCTCACTTCGTGGAGCTTTTACAATACCAATACCCAAAAATGTGGGCTTTAAGCCCCAAAACCGTTACGTGGGGGATCCACTTCCCAACACTCTGCCATACTTGTTAAGGTTTTCCCCCTCTCCTTATTCTACCTAACTGATTTGAAAAGGTCTAACCGAAAATAGAAAACTGATTAGAATAGGCAGTACTAGTTAAGAGTGCAAGCATCGTTATTTCACCATGACTCTCTCAGAAAGGAACATATTTTCCATCAAGGTATCATTGAATAGGATAAACACAAGACTCAAACAAAGAGAGGGAATAAAAAAATAACCAAGTGTTGATAGATGTACAATTTCCTCTTGGATTTCACCCTACTTGTCTAAGAAGCCAAACATGGTTTCATGCGAAAACTAACCTACAAGTGCAAAAGCAAACAGCAAAGGAAAGGAGCGAGAAAAGGAAAAATCAGAGTGAAGCAAATCAAGAAAAAAAACAAGAAAATAAAAACTACACCTACTCCTAACCTAAGCAGAACATAGGCCAACTCAAGTAAAGTGATACTTCCAATGCAGCCAACCATCGACACATTGGTTGGCCCATGAAGGCAACAACATGACCGACAAGAAAGCTATACAAGTAAACCAACATACAAGTAAGATAAAACAATGGATACTAATACGTTCGAGTCTTGAATACATCGACAACAAAGTAAAAATGGAAATTACATGAGAGGAACTTTGCGGATGTACCATGGTGTCCTAACACATGCAAGTGGAAGAAAATCATGTTCACACCTTCGAACTTGAAAAATGAGCAAACATAAAGAAATAAGAAAGCTTCCATTTTGAAATATTCCTTGCTAAGTATGACTCCTCCAATGCTTGAGCAATCATGTGATTCCAGTGGAGGATGCGAAAATGGTAAGATAGATTGATTTTCAACGTGAACAATAGAGCAATGAGGAGCCTGGAGAGATGTAACATATTTCTAATTAAAAGTGGAACTGACCTCAAGGCTATGAGAACCTGACATAACCATCAGCTTGTGTTGAAGTACCTCGACAGCTTGAGGAGTTTCCAATTCATCAAAATATGGATCATCAAATACCGGTGGCTTAAAAATATCAACAGTAGACAAGTCATAATCGTGATCAGATGAATGAATGAAAAGATCAAAACAACCACGATAAAAAAGTTCAAGATGATGGAAAAAGACATCTTCATGATCGAGCAAATCATAAAGAGGGGATGATGGAAAATGAGAAATTTCACCCTCTATGTTTTTGGAAAGGCAAGATGAGAGATTGGGAGGATAAGGGAAGATATATCTTTCCTCTCTGCATTTAAATGAAAAACTATCATTCCACGTGTTCTGTGAATGATTGGAAATATAAACATCCGTAAATGAATTTTCACAAGATGGAACAAAACTGAAAAAATCATGGAAGATGTTAGGATAAAGCGAATGAGGTGCAGATAGGAGGACATCATCCTTCAACATAGATTCTCATTCATATTTCCACACATACTCATCAAAAATGATATCGCATATTAGTTGTTCAAAACAAACTCCATCTAGAACTTGATCCTCGCGAACATCACATGTGAGATCCGAGACAGATGAACACAACAAACAAAAATCTGGAGGATCAAAGGGACCGGATGATGGAGGATGAGGAAATAACAGTTCATGGAAACCATTGGAGTTACAGTCCAAATCTGTGCATAAATTTTGAACAGGTGGGGTAGGAGGAGATGGATATAAATCAACAGGTGGGTTCTCAACTTCACCCACCTCGACCTGCAAAGCTAGATTTGTTTGATGGGAAGGGGATGGAGGGTCACTTGGGAAAACATCCTTGTTCATCTTAAATTTAGAATCTCTAACACCAAGGTATGTTGGGAGAGGTTTGAAAGATTCTAACTCGTGAATTTTTAGAAATGTGAAAAATATATTGAAATATTTCATCCAAGAATTCCCAGCCAACTTCATCTTAAAGAAATTCAAAATAGTAGTGAAGAAAATGATCGCGAAAATATTGAAGAGATTCATCAGGTGATTTTCACATTTTTAATTTTTTTCTATTAAGGGTTTACAATCATAAAAGAATGAAATCATGACACGATTCTCTAAAAAATTACTCAAAAGAGTGTGTATAGGTTGTGGGCAATGTGTGACACAATTTCTTTTTGCGCCCTTCGAACGTGAAAGAGAACAACCCAGAGGTAATATCATGAGACGAGACAACTTGACTATCACAAAAACCAGCAAAAAGAAATGGTGTGCCTAAGCAAGGTTATTCCACCCTCGCCATTAAATATAAATCTGGAAAAGTCATCTAAAATGCTCATCGGCACTTCAAAATGTGCAGAGTTAGAAAAACATGTCAAGGTTTTGATTTGGAAAGAAGTCATGAAATATGTGCAGAAATTCAAAACAGACTTCAAGGGCTCAGCTTGTCATCTGGCCCTCCTTCTAGCACCAGAAATGTTGACGATGTTGGACCCACCAACATTCAGGGGATATCCCCGATATGAAGTCCCAACTAGACCTCACACCATTTGGAGTAGGAGTCCCGAAAGTGGGTGGTAGTGTAATGCCTTGACCATGGTAGCGTGCAGAGGAAAGTATGATAATTTTGGATGAGAGAAAGTGTGTGACACTGCGGAGAGTCAAGTGTGATGCATGAATTTTCTAACAAATAGAAGGGAAAAGGAAGTAAGCCCCTTAGAAGCCTGTAATAGTACGCAACTTGAAATGAACACATGAGCGGAATGGCATCACAAGCTAAAATATAGAATAATCCACAAGTTAAAGTGATGAGTTAATCTAACAACATGCATTCAACAAGATTCATAGAAATGCATACAAAGTAGTTCATAAGCATATGCATAAGTTAAATAACATACATTTCACGTACAACAAGAATAGTCCTACTATATTAAAAACATATGCATGAAAGTGTGTTGGATCGGATATTATTATTATAAGTGAAATTTCCATCCATACATACACAATTGATGACCACTAGCCCCAATAGTGGAACATTAAAGTCAAGAACAACTGCTCCTCCAAAGAAGTATACTCACTCTACACTATGGAGAAGCCAAGGATCTTCACAATACTCCCAAGCCTTCCCTAAGCTTAAGCCTAGCCAAACGCTTGGCTCCCAAAAGCCCTTTCTATGAGTTATGAGGTTATTTTTATAACAAAGGGTGGGGTGACCCTTTACATTCCCCTTTGTGACTCTTTGACTTCCCTCATGACTTACCAACTTCTTCACTAAATGACACATTACATTACATAATGAATTTTCATATTCCAATATTGACACTTGGAATTTCACTTACAACATATTTACAAATAATATTGCATTTTCCACATGTACCCATATAAGACAAAATTGGCTAGAGACAACCTAATAAGACACAACACTATGATTCTAAAGTTTGGGGAAAGTCTAGCTCAACAACCTCCACTTGATTCTTCTCAGTCACATATCGATACCAAGCTTGGTACTTTTTGATGGTGTCCCCAAACTGTTTGATGGTGTCTTTCTGGAAGCAAACTCTAGCCTCCATGGCATCCAAGTATATGGTCTTGGAACCTATATCCAACGTGTTTTGAAGCATGAGCAGCATGGTCTTGACCTTGACAGGAACGTCGATGTACTTTTGCATGTTTTGTGTGTCGAGCTTCAAGTCTTCTATGGTGGCCTCTCATCTTAGCTACTCCAAATACTCATATATCTCTAGCCAGACTTGGTTCTCGAGTTTAACAATGGTGAGGGAACTTATTGATGGGATCTTGTGCTTTCTCACCATGACATCCAAACTATTGTTCAATCGCACATATGGGGCCTATATGTTGTCGATGAATGAGGTGAGCTACTCATTGTTGTAGATCAACATTTAGACCTTTTCTTTTTCCATCTGCATGTGGCTTCATCTTCTTGTCTAAGTCAAATGGGGCCCCTTTGTACCGCATTTTCCACTCTTGTACATGGGCAATAACAACATGTATGTTCTTGGGAGTTTGAACAAACTCTTTGCTCCACTGTTGTAAGCCATGGACATGGAAAATTTCTTTATGTACAGTGACAAATCCTTCACAGATCTTCTGCATGGTATCACCAAGTGTTGATACTTCAGCAAGTATCAATTGTCTTCATCTCCCCTAATGTGGAAACTGCATTCTATGTTGATGCTCAGAGTTTTTTTGCTTGTTTCTTGGAAGCTTGCAAGTTTTTTGTTAGTTTTTCATTCTCGGTCATCAAGCACTAAACATTTGATCATGTTGCTCCTCCCTAGGCCAAACTAGATTGGGAAATGGTGGTTGGATGCTTCCTGGCATCCAACACTATCACCCTTTCCTTGACAAATGCAGGAGACGCATGATCATCCAGAAAGTGCTTCCTTCACGCCTATACAATCTTCTTCTGTAAATAGAGAGATGATAGATTTTACACATCCATGTCTAGACCATCATCACGGAGTACAACATCTCCTTGCTCATTCATGGCTAGTTCTGATACTGGAGGTGGTGGAGACTGAGCGATGACCTGTGTTGCTTTGAGCATCAAGTTAATGTCCTCATTCTCTAGCTCTTATTCCAAATCCATGTCTTTCGTTTTAATTAATTTCTCAATCTACTAAGAAAGCTCCCGATCCTACATTTGTTCACCCTCTTCCTCAGCTATTGGTTGTTCCGGCTCATCAACATGTATCCGCATTGTTTCCTCTATCACCGCACCTTTCCTTTGTTCCTCTTCTTGATTCTACTTCTCTTCTCTTTCTCTGCTTCTAAACTCTTATTCTTCCTTCAACTTCTTCGTTGTGTCTTGCATCTTCAATTATGTTTCCTGCAACCCCTTCTTTTCTCTCTTCCTTCGCTCTCCTCTCTTTATTTGCTACTACCTCTTTGCTTCCGCTGCCAAAGCTTCCTTCTCCGGGATAGGATATGTCTTCATTTTGTATCTTTTCTATCCCTCTGGATTCTCAACAGCCTTCCTCTTTCCCTTGTCATGCATTGGATTTCTACCTTCTATTATTGTTGTTGTTTCTTCTGGACCTACTGCTGTCTACAGAGCAGCCTTCAAGTTCTTGATATACTAACCGGCTCATGGAGTTTGGAGGCATTGTAGCAGTACCTCCAAGGATCCTCCTATAGCTAATGGATTGTCCCATGGATCCACAGAAATTAAAATCTCATATAGTGGTCCTTGCAAATACTATGGGGATCATACAGATTAAAATCCTTGGTGCCGAGCTTGAATTTCACTATGTACTTAGCCTCATCATCTGCATCTTTCAAACTCTTACTCTCTTATAATTCGATCCGCAAAGGAAGAGTGGTTCATGGCACTTTCTTATTCCTATGTAGTCCTGCTAACAACCCTATAGCATGATTAGTTTTTCAGTGCCATACCTTGGTAGAACATGTGGAGGTTTATCTCCGCCAAACACTTTGATGAAGGTGCCACCTGGTGAGGCATACCAATCTGCAATGTTTACTATCTCCTCCATTTCTTCTTGCGACATGCAAGGTGGATCCTAATCAAATATAAGCTTGTATAATGGGATGATAAAATGGTCAGTTAGCCTTGTCATCACTCCTCGATAGGTGTTGGGCAGTGGATCCCCCCATAGAGGGTTTTTGGGGCTGGAAGCCCGGATTTTGGTCATGTGTAATGAAAAGACCCCACAAAATGTGAGCGTGGAGTGCGAGAGTCTAGGGTTGTCTGCCCTAAAAATAATATAATTTAATGTAGAGTGTGTCAACCTACACATGGTCCACAGACCATGGGATTGTATAAATAGAGCAAGGCTCTAAGTGTAAAGTCAGTCTTAGTTTGGAGATATGTTTTTGGGATGAGGAATTAGCTCTGAGTATGTAAGTCCGAGTCTTGGGTTGTAGTAGTAGGAAGAGGCTCTACAGCTGTGTACCTAGAGGCGTGATAGAGTCAGCTGCTATGTGCATGGACCCCTACAGTTGAGTGCGCAGGGCGGAGTTGGGATTGTACTTGAACAGTGATTAATAAAAGATAAGTTGATTCTAAAATATTGTGTGTTTATGCTTCTATTATGTTTATGCATCTATTTACAGTTTTATGATTGTGTGCACTTGTTATGAATGTTGAATGGTTCATGAGAATATTGGGTACACAAAATTAAGTCAAGATCTATAATAATAGCACAATAAAGATAAAAGATATAGATAGCACCCCTTCGCACTCTTTATAGACCTGCATAGATGCAGTCGCACAAGTTGCGAAGGACAGACGACTGTGCAAAAGCAGTGCAAGCATGCAGGTTAGGTTCGTGAACTTCCTAGACTTCATCAAGACATCCCTAGGGTGCAGAAACCTGGTTCCAGCACCCTCCCATACTACCTCGGGTGAGACCACAGTCCGAGCACCGCAGACTGTTGTCGAAAGGGCCAGTAGTTTCAAGATTTTTTTGGATAAATCACTTCTAAACCTGGATCAAGCCCTAACAAGCAAACAAATGGTTCCATTGTTGGGACCAGGATCTGCCTAAGGAATGTCTGATGTCGTGCCATTGGAACCCAACAAAGAAGGAAATTGAAGAGTGGTTGGACAAGAATCTTCACAAGTTCGTGACATAGGAAAACAGAACTCCACAATTATCTAAGAAAAGGTGGTTGGATCGCTACGTATATATGGAAATCCACGAGATCTTCTTCGTGTCCTTCCCTTCTGAACTGTATGAGTGGATTGCGAGGTTAGGAGATAGACAGGGAAGGTATAAGCTTGACCAACTGATAGTATGGACTCTAGAATTAGTGCACAAACTACATGCATCAGAAGATAAGATCACGTGACCTGTGGACCATTGGCTTGACCAGATAATCGGGGGATGTATCACTAAGGTTGCGATAGACACGACCGTGAGCTACAACGAAGCAGAGCGACGTTTTCCCAAGGGACCGTGAGGTAAGTACATTAAATCTTTGAATACCTAGATTAAGATGTTGTTATGTGAAAAACGAGTGATGTGAATACATTAATGTTTGGAACAACGTGGAGCGGAAAGATCTACAGAGGTAGCGGGGAATTAGGAAATAGTCCTTTAACATCACCTTCGCGAGAGAGTGAGGAAGAGCTCGCTCGGGTCTCTCTGAGAAGTGCAGTCAGTTTGATAAGGCAACGCATTCCGTAGTTACCACCTCCACTTATGCCACCACCCGCTTCACCTCCTTCACCACCATCTTCACCCACCCCACCTACACCAAACCCGTAATTCAGCATGGCGAGTGCGATCAAGCTACCGTATTCAGAGGAGTAGGGAATGAGGATCCAGATCAGTTCTGGTTCGTGGTATGAGCAGTGTGGGAAAAAAAAGGGTCACAGACAACAACATTAAGAAGGATACATTGGTGAGCATGTTGCAGGATCGTGCATTGACATGGTATATCAAGCACTCTAATGATCACCCAAATTTAGGAATAGTAGAGATCCAGAATGCACTGAATAGAGAATTTAGCCGACCGAAATCAGAGACACAGTCAATCATCGGATTTAAAGAGATCTCAATGCTTCCTGGCAAGACCCCCTCGGATCTGGATCAGCAGCTGAAAAGTATGATCTGTGAGGCTAATATGACACTAACGGATGCACAACATCGTGCATGGTTTGTGCCATCTTTGACACCACACCTGAGGACAGCGCTGTCACAAAAGAAGCTTTCAACCTAGGCCGAAGTGTTGGAAATGGTGATGAGGTTGCATGAAACACCAATACAAGATCCGGGGTTGGGAGTTCAATAAATCCACACGCAACTATAGAATCTCTGCCTTGAAATGCAAAGCTTGAAGCAAGATAGGGCACCATGGCCAGAGGCACGTGAGGAAGTGTGGTGCATAAAATGCAAAGGTCAGGGCCACGACAAGGACCATTGTTCGGTATTCGCGAAATAATTGGCAGGAGGGGGACCAATGTTGTTGAGACCAGAGGCACAGGCAGGGCCGAGTGGGACACTTGCATTATGGTGTGCGATTTGTCAGATAGGAGGAAAACACAAGACGAATAACTGTCATTTGTTGTGGAAGTATACACAGACTCCCTAGTAGTTGTTTTGTAATTTCTATAGATCGGTAGGCCACGATGAGCGTACTTGTCACAGCTATGAGTTAATGATGGATCGGACCCCAGCCTATAGAATGCAAACAGAAATGCAAGGCCTCAACCCAGCCATGGGGATGGCGCGCACTGGATTTTAGGGGCGAGGTCAAGGACAAGGAGGAATAACACTAGGAAGGGGCCGTGGATAGTTAATCTGTTACAATTGCATGGGACTAGGGTACTACACTCGCGATTGTACCAACCCAACATGAGTATCATGTTCATACTGTGCTCATTTTAATCATGAAATGGTAGATTGTCCTACATTGATCACACAGATGCACGAGAAAGGGGTACTCTAGCCTACTCCGACTTAGAATATCCAAATGATAAGGTCTAAACCGCTCAAAGAAGACCCAAAAGTGAACATGATGCCCAAAAGTGGTGCGACCATAGGGGAAGATAAGGTGAAGCAGCCCAGGGAGGATACATGGCTTTGCAAGGATCCTAACAAGGAACCTGAGTTTGACTTAGAACGTGCAAATGAGAAATTTATGGAAGCTAAGAAGAGCTTCGCAGAGGCCTCCACTTCAGGTAGTAAGGATCAACCAGAGCCAGGTATGGATCCTTCTATTCTTACTACCTTTTTAGAGACATGCATGAAATTGTTGTGTGACAATAAGGCAGTTAAGGGACTACAGGAGTTGATCACCAGGTGTGCGGGGTTAGTGAAACCGCGCATAGTCCGGAAACTGGGAAAGCATGCAGTGCACATCGGGAGGGAAATGAGATTGACGGTGCAGATTGGTTAGTACGAAATGGATCAGGTAATCCTAGACCTGGGTTCGAACGTGAATGTGTTACCAAAGCAAACATGGGAACGCATGGCCAGGTCTAGGTTACAATGGTTCCCTATTCAATTACAAATGGTGAACCAATAGAAAATTTTTCCCATGGGGAGGTTGCAAGGGGTAACAGTTGATATTGAAGGCGCGAGCATGCAAACGGATTTTGAAGTAATAGGGATTGTCAATGACAGCAATCCTTATCCCGCGTTGCTAGGAATAGACTGGGCCACTGATATGAATGGAGTCATTAACCTGAAGAAGTGGAAGATGATATTCGAGAAAAAGTCCCTACGCATAGTAGTTCCGCTAGACCCAACCAAGGGAGCGTGTTACACTAAACCAGTGCGCGAAGATGAAAGCGGCGATGAGCTAGATTGTATTTACTAGATAACAGCCAAGAATAAGATCAGGTGAACCCAACTACATATGGGAGAATCTCATGGGAGCGTAACAGTTCCTATAACTAGGATTCATATGAATAAGTAGAACGTTGGTAGAACCGATTGCATGAAGTGACAATGCTAAATTGCAACATGATGATTAGGTCACTGCGTTGCATGACGACAGAGGCAAGGGAACTGCCAACATATGATGGGGTGACAATGGTGGATGAATTACCTGAAAAATTTGAAAGCGCAGTACCAGAACAGCAACGGTATGGTGTGATGGAATGGGCACTGCGTGCAATACCCGCACAATAGTGGAGTACACATCATAAGACCATTGGAAACTGGCGTGAATGTAGAAGATGGATGCACTTACGGTTTGGAAGTCCCAAATGTCGAAAGAAAGTCAGGTAGCCAGGACAAAGCAGCTTGCGTGCCCACCTGTGTCGATGGGTGCAGACATGTGCTGTGCAAGCACATCCTAGACTAAGGATCGAAAATCAGAACCAGACACGGCAGTAGGAAAAGTGATGCGCACCACAAATATTCCACGTCGGAGCATTCAAAAAGCTATGCGGAATCATGAACAGAATTTACCAGGCGAGACAAACTAACTGGGACCTACGCATACTAGCGGTTCGATGGGCCTATAGGGCCATAAGAGAAAACCGGAGCGCGAAAGTGATCCCAACACTGACGAGAAGAGACGAAACCATAAGAGTAGAGAAGAATCCCCCTAAAATAGCTCCCATAGTTGGGACAGTACTCGAAGACCCAGGTAAAGGAATTATGCAGTTACAGGAAGCCATCCGGTAGGGGAACTTGAAACTTTGTGAACTCGACAATGATTGGTTACGGCTGAGAAAGAAAAGTATGATATTGGATGAATAAATCAAAAAACTGGAAACCAAAGTCGCGCAAGCATGTTGTGCCGAGAAACTAAGCATGATGGGACAAGGAATAGTCAACCATACTACTACAGTGGAGGAAGTTATGACCGTGCTACCATGGCTATGACCGCACCTTACTAAACAAAGTAAACAGGGGAGCGCACCATCTAAGGAAGAACACAAGATAATTACGGAGGGCCCGCAGACTGGGTTGGAAGGTAACTTGAAGCCTCGCACTGGTGGTGCGACCACCTGACTATCTGTAGGAAGCACAGTCTCAGTGCTCCAAGTAGTTGAAAGAGAGCATGGGACTCTAAACGAGTCTGTATGGGCGCTGTGCGACAAAGAGGTTGCGCGCAGGATCGGTATGTCACAGGGGTCACGGCCACGCATAGGGTGTTGCACTACTACGCGGGTAAGCTAGGAGGTGATCGTTTGTGTCACTGTTCATGACAAGAGGTCCAATTTAAGGCAAAAAGGAGTAGGTGGCGAGCCATTAAGACACAACTTAAGAATGAGATTTGGGATGATCTGCTGCCAAGAAGGCATTAGTCATGCAGAAGTGGAGGGAAGGGTCGAATTCAAACTCAAAGGATGCTATGAAAACCCTAGGGCCAGCTCCAAGGAAACACTTGGTTGTCTGAGAATTGAGCAAACACAGAGCATTGAGCATCAAGTACTCTTACCATCCTCAAGTGTAGACACAATGATAGCTGCTAGAATGAGAGTGTGATTCGCCGAAGTTACCACGGAGCTCGGTATGGCCCATGAGGAGCCTGGAGAGGCAAAAACTGCGGCTGAAGTTCCAAAATCACCATGCATGCCATGGCCACAGAAAGATATGCAACCAATGGGGATAGTCCATGTATCCCAAAGATACCCACGGTTTGGCAAATTGTCAATGGCAGAGAAGGGAAAAGTCGTCAGCCTGGAAACAGAGGAGGAGGAGGAAGACTTGCAGGCCCTGATCGCCCAAATTGAGGTGCAAGACGATGAAGCAGAGAAATTCTCCAAAAAGCATGTCGCGACGAAGTTACCTCCTTACATTCCCCCGTGGAAGGGAAAAGCCAAAGTACCGAAGGACCTGGAGGCCACGAAGAGTGCGCTCCAAACCCCACTCCTCCCCGATGATATAAGGTTTGAAGGTCTTCCATTGGGACAGGTACCGACTATGAAATTCGAGGATTGGGACCTCGCGGACAGTGAGAAGTTTCCACAGTTGGCTATGGAGAAGTTAATAAAGCAGAAATGGTTGCGCAGTGTGGATAAGGCTGAGTTACTCCATCTACGATGGATACCCCACTACCACCGTGTGCCCATCACCATTTTTGTCATCAGGCATCTGTTGTGCCTGTTGCATGGTGGGTATCTCTAGCTGGAGGAGCTGATTCCCATCATGGCTGATTTGATTCACTGAATTTCTCGACTGCCAGTCAAAGGAAATGACCCTGCAGCCATAACAGGAACAAGCAGCGACTTGGCCCTCGCAGAAGCACAAAGAGAAAGCGGGGGTACGTAATTGTTAACACCCAGGTTGTTCCCTATGACTCCCAAGGGAATACGGCCGGGGTAACCACTAACCAATCTTTTGATCACCGTTTCTAGCCAAATTGTGATCAGAGAGGGCTCTCTCTTTATGATTTGTATCTGTTATTGTAGTTTTTAGGCTAGGTATTATGCACAGGTTTTGTTTATGTTTTGGTTGAAGATTTTCTTTCAGGTCTTGTGATATAATGTTCAAAGAGTCAAATATCATTGGGCAATGGAGTCTATAGCTGTAGGTGTCTAGAAACCTTGAGGTGAATTGGTGAAACTTACAGGGCCATTTGGATACTTCATACAACAAAATTTTTGATTTATAACACAAACAGGTGAAAAAACCAGTGAAAGCAATTAAGAATTTTCACTAAAGTATTTAAGTATTTCCACCAAACTAGATATGAGAAACGGATAGATGTCTCAGGAGCAAACTTGAATTCCTGGGAATGTCTATCACTGTAAAAGATATAGTTTTAAAGTGCAGCAGTTAAGAATTACGCTTCATTCACTGTATCTGAAGAAAACATGGATAATAGCTCAGATTGAGTTCAGGGTAATCAGTGATTAAATCCTGGAACTATTCTTCTACTTTGCTATTAAGTGTAAAACATTTAAACAATAAAAGAGAACAAAAGACTCGAAAACATGTAACACAGAGATTTAAGAAAGACTTATTGTTTTATGAAACACTCTGGAATCCTGCAACATTCACCATTCATCACAATGCATCAAGGTACGCCAAGCTTTGGAAGTTCCATTCACCCTTTGTATTATTTCTCTGAGAATTTTACAGCAAGTGAGATCTCCTAAATGAAAATAACGACAACCCCTTCAGCTTATGTGCGGGGTGAATATATACTTTGATTTTTACAAAAATATCTGAGTTCTAAGTTATCTCAGACTTAATATTCTCACCAACTTTTGAGATATTTTTATCAGAAATTTATTACAGCATTGAATACAAAATAAAGGCATCTTGATGTTTTGTCAGAAGATACTTTGGCCTTTGGGAGCTGCTGAGTCGGTTGGGGATGTGCTGTTCAAAATGTGGCAAGCTGTCATCGTTAGTGATGAATCACTTTATGGATGCTTTTCAAACATTAATCCTTTTACACTTGTCTTCTGGTGACCTGAGCTGGCAGTGGCCGAATGTCTTGAAACTACCGTGGCAAAATTTGGAGCATGGCCTGCCACCAGTCCTCCTTAGGCATTTGATGCCTCCGAATTTTAATTAGAGTCTCATCAAGCTCTGTATATCTGAAAAAACTAGGAGGAGTTTCAAATAAATGATTTACCTCATTTTCAACAAAAAATGAGCCTTCGAGCTTAGTGTACAAGCTCTGTCCTGTTGGAGGAACTGTTTCCTCAGAAGTACTGTTGGATGCAGTGATTTGATTTTCAATGTAAGCGGCCACCCTGTTTGTAAATTGATCTCTGCTGATCAATTTCCCTGTGCTGCTCAACAGGCTAGGCAGTCCTCTTGCTTGTAGCATTCCCATTCTGAGTTTATAATCTTCAACTTCAGTCTGTATCTCATAACTTTTTCTTTCTGCCGTTTGTACATAACCTCTGAGAGTTAGCACCTTTTTAGCCATGAGGATGGCCTCTGTTCTGTTGGTGATTCCAACAGCTGCCAGCTCCTCTTTGTCTTGCCTGTTCAAAAATTCTATCAATTGGCTAGCTTGCTCAGGTCTGTTTCCTAACACTGTCTTGGCTCTCTGGACATCTGTCTGGGCTTGTACAATTAAATCCATATGCTCATGCATTGTTTTAATGGATTTCCACTGTTTGATAATAGCTTGGGTAATTTTATTCCACAGGATTCTTTTAATTTCTGCCATAGTATTTTCCAGATTGAGCTCCTTCTCCAGGGCCTTTATTTTATCTTTTTGAGCCTTAATCTGTCTGCTCTGTTCTGCTACCGTTATCTTTGATTGGTCATATTTGGCATCTATCTCTGCCAGTTTTTCTTTTGCTTTCCTTATTTCATCCGCCTGTAGCTCCATTGCCTTGACAGCTTTGGTTAATTCTTCTACACTGGGGTGGGCATCTGTAGCTGCTGTTGTACCTGCTGCTTCTGTTGTGGGGGCCACTGCTGCCCCAGAAGTTGTTGCTGTTGTGGAATCTGTTGGAGGAACTTGGAGTGTAGATCTTCCCTGTTTGTCTTGCAATGCTCCTTCCAGCTCTTTCTCTAGTTCTTGGATCCTTTGATCTTGCTGTAATAAGAGGTCAAGTTGTTCATTAACTTGCTTTTCCTTTTGCAATTCAGCTGTCTGAGGGTGTTCTGTAGGTAACAGCTTCAACCTCTTCTTCATGGCATTTAGATCATCATCCTTTTTCTTTATGAGGGCTTTTACCCCGGTTGGATCACTAGGGTCATGTCCTAGATCAACAATAATCTCCTCAAGAGATTTTATCCTATTGTCCTTGGCCTTAGAGGACAACCTCTCAAAGTCTAGTTGAGTGTTTGTGTTCTTCAAAGATTCTTTCAGCTCATGAGCTAATGTGGCCTTCTCTACCAAGGTGGCATAGACCATCTCCCCGGTCTGCTTGTGGAGCTCGATTTGGTCCATAGGATGTATGTCTTTGGCCAGGACCTCCACCCTTGTTTTGATGAAATCTGCAGTTGTCATTGGGTGCGGCCCCTTGGGTTTGAAATGGCTGAATATCATTTTTTCCTCTTTGAAGTCGTAGACCGACATCAACCTTTCCTGCTGGGCTGGAGTGGCATCTATAAACTGTTTGTAAACCTCAGCCCTCAATAACTCATTTGCTGCCTTGATTTCTTTGAAGGTAGCCTTAGCACTTTTAAGCTTCTGGCTTTGCTGAGAAGAGGATGACACCTCCAAACCAAGCTGTAAATTCTGCTCCTGCTGAAAGGAGCTTGTCCCTGTATGTTGGCTGCCTTCCCTGTCCTTTGCTGTATCGTTCAAGACATCTTCAGTGATGTCTTCCACCTCTGGGGAATCTGCCCTTTGCCTTTTGGCCTCTGGCTGGTGGGAGGATCCACTGAGGGGAGTGGACTCTTCTCTTTGCCTTTTAGTACCCCTCTCTTCATGTGCTGGGGTCTGCAAAACTGAGGTAGTTAGTGGCTCAATTTGAGGTGGCGGTGTTTGCATTAGGGGGGTTTCTGGCAGCCCAGTTTGTGGCAGAACAGTTTGTCCTTGTTGCTGCTCTGTTTGTTGATCTTTTTGCTGTGATTGTTGTTCTGACTGTTCCTTTTTTGCTTCATCCTCTGCATCCATTTTTCCTTTTCCTTTATCTAAGCCTGGTGCTGGTGTAGAGAGTGTCTGCGGCGCTATCCTGGTAACTGAGGTCCCTCCTCCCACTGATTGAGGCAATCTGAAAGGTACCTGGAGCACATAGTCCAGGTCAATAGTCTTCTCAAGTTCTTTCATATTTTTAAGCATTCTTTCTTCTTCAGTTAAGCTCTCAACTAGAGTGTCCAGCTGCCATTCTTGTAAGTTGGCATATTTTTCTATGTGTGGGTAGTGGCAGTGTTTAATCCCTAGGAGTCTGTACTTAGTTCTCCTAGCAGTGATGAAACCTTGAGGGTCATAAGGGACCCATCGAAAACTGTATGACAATTTATATTTGTCCTTGAGGATCAGGTCTGCAGATTCCCATCCTTCCTTCTTGTTCATGATGAAAGGACCCAACTCATTTTTGAAGTTAAGGTGTGCCTTTTTCTTGGAGCTGTGGAAATGGGTAAGGTCTGACTGAATCAATTGCCTGTAATACTCCAAGGCAAATAATCTCATAGGAACATACTTGGGTAGCCTGTATGGACAGAGCTCACAGCCATATACTCTGAACACAGTATGGTGTTCATATAGGTACCAATCACCTATTTTGTACTTCTTAGACAGCTGCAAAGCTTTCTTGATCTCATTAGATACTCTGGGTGGAGGGGACTTCATAAGCATGCAGGAGACAGGGTATACAAACTGGTCAACAAATTCACAGTAGGTATAGGGTGAATTTGTGATTTCATGATAGACTGAGGTCCAGAAAATGACAGATCTCCTCTCTCCTTTGTTATCCAGCCTTCTGATGTAGCATGGGAAAGCTTCAGAATGATAAAACATGAACAGGTGGTAGATGTAAGCTGAGTATCTGAAGACCCCCTGTCTGTCCATTTTGCTCAATTGATCATGAATCCTATTGGCTATGAACTTAGCAAAGTTATACTTTCGGGTAGGGGGTTGACGTGGGCTGTAAGCAGACAGCAATATGAGCATGGCTTGATCCACATGCTTACTGTTTTGGTAACCTAACACATAGGCTATCATGTCTAGTAGCAGCCTGCCTGAGTCATTGAAATGTTCATGCAGATAAGGGGGTGGCCCTGTAGGCTGGCACTCAGCTCTCATGTAGTTCCTGGTGACCTTTTGCAGCTCCTCACTGGTCATCTTGTCACCAGCTTCCAGCAAGTACCTCATGGAGAATGGGACTAGCAACTCCGTTTGATCAAACTGCAACATCTTGTTGATGGACTCAGCATTTATATAAAAAAGGATCCTCCCTGATGGAGTATTGACAGCTCTGTGCTCCAGATCATAGTTTTGAGCACATAAGTGAATGATTTCAGGGAAAACATTCACAGCTGGGAGACAGTAATAGGGCAGGTTTGACTCCCACATTCCATCTGTACCAAGTCCCTCCTTATGGTCTTCCCTTAGTGTAGTGAAGGTCTTCAAAAAGTCCTTGTCTCCCTCAAAGTCATTGATGAGACAATCCTTGTCAATAAATGGCAAGGCCTCCAGTTCCTTATTGGTCTGATTCAGTGGAGTAACACTGAGGGAAGAGGATGCAGAGGCTGCCATGATTTAATCTGTATGTGTGCAGGGAGAGGTAAAAGTTTGATAAGTCTTTGAAGACTTAAGCAGCAGGAAAACTGTACATCGTGTGATGTCCTCTTCTAGTGTCAAATTGTAAGCAGGTTGGTAAAATGCTGTAAAATCTCAGGGATGTGGATTGCCTAAGGGGACGTTGCAGGGACAATGATAATTTATTAGGAAGAGTGCAGGTGGCCTGTACTTGGCAAAACGGAACAATGCCAAGTACCTCGGGGGCAAATTTTGTAGTTTTAACCCGCGAACTGATTTCTCCAATGTCAAATTGTGGCTTAGGGATGGGGCAAGTTGCTTGGGTTTGGTTTAAGTGCTCAGGTGGAGCTGAATTAAGTGAATTTACCAGTCTTTAATGGTGAATTCTACAGAGAATTGGAATTCATGGGCAAAGTGGAAGGAAATGGCAAAATACCTGGAAAATCGACTTGGAAGCTCGCTGGCCGGGTTGTGCGACTTGGTGCCGTCGAATTCTGAACTTTGAATGGTCGGATTGTCGAATTTGATGGATGAGTGAGAGGTTTCGCAGCAGCTGTTGGCAACGGCTAGTTTCTCTTTCGCATGAAAATGAACGAAAACGACTCATTTAGTCGTTTAAATCGTTAAATTTGGCAAAAGTGTGCATTTGGCGCTTTTCCGCCGATGACGTCAGCATGATGTCATGGCGGGGCCCAGGTACGGAGGTGACATGGCGGCTGAGGTGTTCGCCAGGGTGGCAGGACACGGTGGCGGGCGGGTACAGTGGTGGGTCCGCGTGGAGGGCCACGGGACGCTGGGGCGGGTACCGGCGAGGTGACGTCAGGGTGACGTGCAACTGACGTGGGAGGAAAGTGGTATTAGGGGTGGCGATAAGCGGGTTCCCCGCACCACCTTTGGGCAAAGGCGGTAATGGGGAGGGGGGCTCCGAACAACCCCGCCGCCTGCCACGCGTCCCCTGTACGGGATGGCCAAAACCATTTTCCCCGGACGCTAAAGGTCGGCAGGTCGGGGAGTGAAAATGACCGCCCATCTTTAGATCCGGGCGACGGAGATCTGACGACTGGCGGGCCTTCCGACTGGTCGAGCATGTTGGGGAGGGGTCCCGCCAGCGTAATAAAATATTCAATTTAATGGTTGGGCGGAGGACTATAGAAAAAGTGGGTTTTTTCGCCAATTTTGGGTTTTTTTGGGTTTTTTCAAGGGTTTATATAGGAAAATGGGGCTTTTGTGCGTTTTCAGCAGAGAGACGGTGAGGGTTGAGGGACAGGATTTCTGCTCATAACCAGAGGTCAGAGCACATCCAAGACAAGGTTGACCACAGTCCCAGGTGAACTGAAGTCCCCTTAGACCATTTACTTGGCTATAATACCAAAAGGAGAATATGTAGATAATGCTGGGATTTATACACCTTGGTGTTAGTAATATTAGGAAAAAAGGTGATATAAGGGATTTATATAGTAGGGTTAGTGTTAGTTATGGAGGAAGGGGTAAGTGGATGTGGAAACCATTGAGTTTATGTGAAACAAGCTTGGTTTCAAGAGTAGATCAAAATGAAAAGATTTTTAGACAAGAAATGTGGCTTTTAAAAATTAAGAACCACCATGAAAACTTAGTCTTTTCCATGAATCTCAGGCTAGTGAGGGAATGTTAGAAATGAAATTGGAGGGGAGTGAGGGAAATTAGTCATGCTCCCAGCTGTAATCTTTTGCCTTGCTGCCCACCATCACCAATCTTGCAATGATAGGGATAACCTTTCTGCAACCCCAGCTACCTACCCAGCTACTTGCCTAGAATTTTATTTCTTCTTGGAGGGTGCATTTGGACTTGCAGACCCTTACTTGCCTTTTCTTTTCCTTGGCTTTTTCTTTTGCTCTTTCTATCTACTTCTACCCTTATCTCTTCCAAGGTCCCAGATTAAGCTGTTGGGATCCTTTTCTTCTCTACCTAAACTAGTTGTCTGACAAGATTAAACAGTTTGGACAGACTTCTTTCTCTAGTTTACAACACAAAATTGAACACATGGCATGATCCAGATTAGACTGTTGGATCATCCATCAAAATTTGAAATAAGGTCATCAACATTTGAAGCACTTTACACACCTTCTTTCTCTTTAGGAAATATGGGATCTTTGTGAACTCAAAGCAGAGCATATTTGGACTTTCTCTTGCCAATCATGAAATATGAAACCTATTGGTATAGGTATCCAACAGTGGCTCCACATGGGGATGGTTTTTCTTTTGAAAGACCAAGAACAACAGGTCAGATTGCCTTGCTCTTTAGCTGCCCATACCAAATCTTTGAACTTTACTGCATTAATGTGTCAAAATTGTGTGCTTCTTTCTTGGAAGACCTCTGATTCTATTTGCCTCTTGCTGTTTGGTGAATCACTTAGGAAACTGCATTTTTACAATCTAAAATAGAAATAATATGTACATCTGCATATATACCAGGGAACCTGATGTTGCAGTCATGGGAAATAGTCAAAATAATGCTTCAGCATCCTGCCATTGACAGGACCTTCATCCAAGTCAGTTTCAGTCAGACTTTTGAGGAAGTAGGTGTTGTTACCTTGTACTGCTTGGACAGCAAATGGTCCTCTTCATAAAGAGTCAAACTTTCCATGTTTTCCTTTCTCTTCTCTTCTTGCATCCCACTTTAAGACTTTGTCCCCCACATTGAAATCTTCTGCTTTGGTTCTTCTATCAAAGGCCTTTTTCAGTTTCTCTTGTAATGTCTGCACTCTGCTGAAAACTTGTTCTCTGGTCTGCTGTAAACAAATTATCTGGTTAATCCTCCTTTGCATATCATTTGGCTCTGCTTGACTTTCTTGCAGAAGCTTCATAACCGGTACTCCTAGTGATGAAGGAAATCTGGCTTCTAATCCATAGACTAACTCATATGGGCTGGTCCCAATTGATCTTTTTGTTGTTAGTCTATCTGCCCATAAAGCATTTACTAGTTTCTTATGCCAGTTCTTTTTGTTCTCTTCCAACACCTTCTTTATAATATTTATTAAACTTTTGTTTGATGATTCAGCAAGGCCATTTCCTTGAGGATAGTAAGCAGTAGAATGACCCAAAGTAATGTGAAATTTGTGGCAGAAGTTCACCATTTTCTTGGATCTGAAGGCAGCAGCATTGTCTGTTATTATCTTGTCCGGACAGCCAAATCTAGCCAGTATATTGTTTTCCAAAAACTGAATGATTACTGAATCATTTGCTTGTCTGCATGGGGCAGCTTCAATCCACTTGGTGAAGTAGTCTGTTGCTGTTAAAATCCATCTGTGTTGTCCTGAAGATGAGGGATGAATTTCCCCAATGAAATCCAAGCCCCATTGTTGAAAAGGTCTCTCCGTTGCAATGGGTCTTAAGGGAAGTGGCAGCAACTGTCTTTTGCCTTCAAACAGTTGGCATTTGTGGCATGAGGCTGTGAATTTCTTCACATCAGAGAACATGGTGGGCCAGTAATAACCAGCCCTCAATATCTTGTCCACAGTGGACTTCCAGTACAAATGTCCACCACAGTCTCCAGCATGGAAATCTTGCATGATATTGTTAGTTTCATTCTCTATTAGACAGTGTAGCAATATACCTTCATGGTTTTTCCAAAGTAAATTTCCATCTATCACACAAAATCTAGATGTTTTCATTTTTAGGAACCTACACTTAGTTCTGGACAGTCCTGGGGGAGCACACAGGTTTTGTAACACATAGCAGATATTAGAGTACCAAGGAGATTGTTCAAAGGCTACATTGATCTTTGGAGTCGCCAGCTCTGTTTCACTGTCCAGTTGGTTGATATCTAAGGCTTGGAAATTTGCTTCTGTCATTAATTTAGCCAAACCTTGCCCTTTTATCAGCTTTGTAGGTTTTATTTCAATGTCAAATTCTAGTATATTGGCAATCCATTTTCCTCTCCTACCCTCTAAGTTTTCTTGGGTAAGAATGTCTTTGACAATAGGACTTGGTACATAAGCCACAACATGGGAGTAAAGGATGTAAATCCTAAAGTCTTTAATAGCTTTGATCAAAGCATAGGCTTGTTTCTCCATTATTTGATACTTTAGAGGGGCATCTCTAAGAGCTCTGCTGAAAAAGGCAATAGGCTTCTCATTCCCTTGGTCATCTTTCTGTAATAAAACAGCAGCAATAGTATGTTGGGAGGCAAAGGAGAAAATGATAAAGTCTCTGTCAAACTGAGGATTGGTTAACACCGGGGTTTGAGTCAAGGCCAATTTTATACTTTCAAAGGCTTGTTTTGCTTCGACAGTCCATTTGACCTTTGAATCTTTCTTTAGCATATTGTTTAGTAATCTGATTAATTCTGCTAAATTAGGGATAAACCTTCTTAAAAAGTTGATTTTCCCTAAGAATCCTTGCAACTCCTTGACATTCCTTGGGTGAGGCATTTGTAGGATAGCTTGTATCCTATCTGGATCAATTCTTATGCCATGTTTTGAGATAATGTGTCCTAAGAGTTTCCCTTCTTCCAAGCCAAATAACGACTTCTTGGGGTTTAAGGAAATGCCATATTTCCTGCATGTTATGAAAATCTGTCTCAAATGTTTCAAGTGTTCTTGGTCAGATTTTGAAAAGGGTGTAAGATCATCTAAGTAAATGACCAAGAAGTCATGAATCTCTTTTGCAAAAGCAATGTCCATTGCTCTTTGAAACGTTGCCCCTGCGTTTTTCAATCCAAAGGGCATTTTCACATACTTGAAAGTTCCCCATGGGGTTGTAAATGCAGTTTTGTCTTGATCATCAGGATGCACTAGGATTTGATTGAAGCCTGAGAATCCATCAAGCAATGATATCCTTGAAGCCCCTACTACTCTTTGAAGAATGTGATCCATTTTGGGTAAAGGGTAGTTATCTTTGAGTGATACTTGATTCAAATTCCTTAAGTCTACACAAAGTCTAATCTCACCAGTTTTCTTTCTTGTAGGGACCAAATTTGAAATCCACTCAGAGAACCTGATTGGTGCTATGATACCGGCTTTGAACATTTTCTGTAATTCTTTTTCAATGGAAGGAAGGAGCACAGGATTGATCCTTCTCAATTTCTGTTTGAATGGTTTTTGATTAGGCTTGAGGGGAATGGTGTGCTGGATGACAGAGGTATCATAAGACTTTAGATCCTCATAACCCCAAGCAAAAACATCTTGAAATTCTTTAAAGAGATCAATGTATTTGGGCTTTTGATCAGGGGGCAAAGAGGCAGATAGCTTTATTATTTTAGGCTTGTCAATAGTACCAATGTTGCATTCTTCAACTGTTGCATCTAATGGCTGCATCTTTGGCTTCCTAGGGATGTCATTTGAGTCAAAAATATCCTCTAGTGGGGTAAGGCCTACTGGAAGGAAATTGTCTTTGAGTTGTATGATTTCAGCTTCGGCGTTGCTCATCTCTTCACAGTCAATTTGGTGAATTTGCTGAATGTTTTCATTGCTGAAAATGGTTGGAGTCAGTAATTGTTTTGCTGTTCTAGGTGACATTGGGTGAGCAGACTGTTGAAACTGTATTTGTGATGGACTTGCTCCATCAAGTATTTGTGATTGACTTGCTGACTCAAGTATTTGTGATTGACTTGCTGACTCAAGTATTTGTGATTGACTTGCTGACTCAAGTATTTGTGATTGACTTGCTCCATCAATATCAATATTTAATCCTGTGAACTCTTGTTGCAAGGTTAAAAAATTGTTTATTTGCATGTCATCCTCAAATACTTGCCATTCTTTGACATTGTTTGGAATAGAGGGTCTGTATTTGACCTCGGCTGTGAAACAGTTATTGGGTTCTAGTGGGAATCTGAAGGTGCTGGCAAATGTTGCCAAACTGTGTGCGTGGAGATTGTGGCCCCTTGAAATTTTTGTGATAAAGAACTCAGAGAAAGTCTCCAATATTTCAATTACAGCAGACCTGTAGGACCTCAATCTTTTGTCATTGGTGACAAAATTTCCTTTTACTTGTTGAATTACTAGATCAGAGTCTCCCATGATGGAGAGTTTAGGAGCTTGTAGTGATTTTGCTAGCTTTAGGCCCAGCAACAGAGCTTCGTATTTTGCCATATTGTTAGTGCATCTAAAATTCAATCTATAAGCCTTGCCTTCTGCATAGTCTTTCTCTTTGTTATGTATCCACACTCCAGCTCCTGCCCCTAACTTGTTAACTGAGCCATCAAATTCTAGGACCCACAGGATGTCTTGCTGAACAGGAGATTTAAAATTCTGTTCATGGGGTGGCAATGTGAGCATGAGTTGGGGTTTCTTTTCCCATTTGTTTTCTAGGACAATTTCATCACTTTTTTGACAATCTTTGACAACTAGAGGAGGGATACTGTGTATTGTTGGGCTGATTGATGTTTGGCAGGTGATACTTGTTTGATCAATGTTTTTTTCTTGTATGAGTGTTTCGGTCCTAATGTCATTGTTTGAGAGGCTTGTGCTGTCATTAAAGAGGATGAAGGAGTCTATGTCCGAATGGACAGCATATATTGGAAAGTTTTGAGGCTTTTCTTCACTGCTGACCATATACTTCATGAGTGTTTCCCTGTACAGTCTTTTTGGTTGCCCAAAGACAGAGATAGTGGCATATGACATATCTAATTGCAGGGAGCCTTGGAGCTTGGCTCCCCATGATCTTGATAACAGCATCCCATATTTAGGTGGGATATCAGCGACTACAACATCCATTAGAATGGTTTTGTTGGGATATTGAACCAGAGACACACATAAATCTTTTATTAGGCCTAAACATTTGACTTGGCTAGAATCAAAAGAAAACAGGTCTTTGTATGGTCTTGTTATATCCAAGTTCAATCTTTCCATGACTGCTTTTGGCATAAGGTTGTGAGAGGCGCCTGAGTCGAACATTGCATTATGCAGTATTTTATCATGAACATGCAGGCTGACATAAAAAGGTAAGACCCCTGTGACTATTGTTTTTCCATCTACCTCTGGGCCAAACAGTAATTCTGGAGTGTCATCTAGCACATTTACATCATCTTTGCTAGTAGTGAGTTGAAGGGATTTTTTGATCTGTTGTTTGTATATGTCATGCTTGGCTAGCTCTGAGAGAGGAATTGCTATTTTTAGCTTGCCAATCTCTATGCCTAGGTCAAAAGGTTTGTCAACTTGGGTTTTAGAGTCACGGATACCAGTCTTTTCTTTGTTCATTAAATCTTCTTGTTGGATTTCATCTTGATTTTGAGACCTGCCCCTTTTACTCATGTCCTGAGGGGTAAAATTTGAATCAGGGTGAGAGGACGAAGTTGCCATGGGCTGTAGTAGTGGGGACAGCAGTTCAGTAACCTCCTCAACTACAATTTCTTCTGCAGGAAAGTTTATTTTGTCATTGGGTTCTGTGATCATGGTTTCTTTAGACCTCTGTTTATCCTTTATCTTGTCAGGCTGGTTTACATTCACAGTCCTACTCCTCAGTTTATACTGTTTATGGACTTCATAGACAGCAGTATCATATCCTTGTTTAAAGTCAAAGGATTCTCCTGATTTAGTTTGGAATGTTTTGCTTTCATCCTCCTCATGGTCTTCTTGTGTTAGGAAAACATGGCTTTTACCATCCAGACCCATTAAGTTAATTTCAGGATCTTCATTGAGCTGATTGGCTGTGGAAGTTTCTGCATAGTTTTCTTGAAAAGGGGGTCTAATGTCTTGGTCAGCACTTGTCTTTCCTATGTTTGGGTTCTGAGGTCTCCTAAAATTCGGGTTTCTAGGAGGGTTGCTTTGTGATGCCTCCCATGATGATTTTCTTTCAACTGATTCCACTCTTTCACCCAATCTTTTCATGCTGTTTAGTATTGCATCCAGCTTTTGATCAAAACCTGAGGGTTCTTCTCTGAAGCCAGTCTTCTTTTCCAACTTTGCCCTGTTTCTTTTGGCAATTAGGTTAGCCTCTACAGTGACTGCAACCCTTTGAGCTTCTGCAAGGGTGGGGGGGTCTCTTTCTTTCAATTGATAGGCCATATCAGAATCAAAACCGTCAGGGAAGTTATACAGGGCCAAATCAGGAGGGGGCCTTAAGTTCTGTGGGATAGCATTATATACATTGTTAAACCTAGCACAATATTCCAAAACTGTTTCTTGGGGACCTCTTTTAATAGTGTTATATTCACCAAGTATGTGGAGAGGATCTTTCTTCTTCTCCCATCTCTCAGTAAAGGCTTCGTAAAGCTGATCAGGTGTTGCAATGGAGTTTGCATTGAGGGATCTGAACCAAGTTCTAACATCCCCAGTTAAGCTTTGAACAAAAATTCTCATCCTGACACTGTTATCATCTATTTCATAGGTCTCAAAGTGGTCTTGCATCTTCTTAGCATGCTGGACAGCTGTCAAAGGGCCATGGGAGTCAAAAAATGAGATTTTGGTTTGGTAGTCTTGGGGTAGAGCTGGAGCATTAGCTGGTATCTGCAGAGGTGCATACCTGTTGGCCATGTTTATGGGGTTTACAGGGTTGACAGGAATAAATGGGACAGCAGGGATCACTGGTGTAACAGGGTTAATGGGATGGGTAACAAATGGGGAACTGGTTGAAAGAGTATGTGCAGTGGGTGAAGATGTAAGAGGAGGACTTTGAGGTGTTGATGATGAACTAGGGGAACTAGGAGTGGACCGGAAAAGAACTTTGCAGGGTGTGGGAATGCAGATAGGCTGATCTGAAATTATATCTGACTCAGCAGGCTTCTCCTGCTTTTGCTGTCTCCTAATGTTCTTTGGAATGATATTTGGATTATCAACAATGATAGGTTGATTAGGGTCAGGGTTTGCCCTAGTGTGCCTTGGGTTTCTTTTGGGAGCCAGCTTCTAATTTCTTTTGAATTTGTACAAGAAGTTTATATATGCAAGGACTGGATGTGAATTTTGGAATGGCTATATATGTTCCAAAGCTGGGATGAAGATTCCCTAATTAGCTCTTCCCTAAAGCTGTCCCTGTATTACAGAAACAGTTCTAAGGCCTCTTGGCTAGTTTCAGGCTTGATGGTAGCTTTGGAAGATAGATAGTAATTGAAAAATCTTAAGAAGTCCCCAGCGGAGTCGCCAATTATGTTAACACCCAGGTTGTTCCCTATGACTCCCAAGGGAATACGGCCGGGGTAACCACTAACCAATCTTTTGATCACCGTTTCTAGCCAAATTGTGATCAGAGAGGGCTCTCTCTTTATGATTTGTATCTGTTATTGTAGTTTTTAGGCTAGGTATTATGCACAGGTTTTGTTTATGTTTTGGTTGAAGATTTTCTTTCAGGTCTTGTGATATAATGTTCAAAGAGTCAAATATCATTGGGCAATGGAGTCTATAGCTGTAGGTGTCTAGAAACCTTGAGGTGAATTGGTGAAACTTACAGGGCCATTTGGATACTTCATACAACAAAATTTTTGATTTATAACACAAACAAGTGAAAAAACCAGTGAAAGCAATTAAGATTTTTCACTAAAGTATTTAAGTATTTCCACCAAACTAGATATGAGAAACGGATAGATGTCTCAGGAGCAAACTTGAATTCCTGGGAATGTCTATCACTGTAAAAGATATAGTTTTAAAGTGCAGCAGTTAAGAATTACGCTTCATTCACTGTATCTGAAGAAAACATGGATAATAGCTCAGATTGAGTTCAGGGTAATCAGTGATTAAATCCTGGAACTATTCTTCTACTTTGCTATTAAGTGTAAAACATTTAAACAATAAAAGAGAACAAAAGACTCGAAAACATGTAACACAGAGATTTAAGAAAGACTTATTGTTTTATGAAACACTCTGGAATCCTGCAACATTCACCATTCATCACAATGCATCAAGGTACGCCAAGCTTTGGAAGTTCCATTCACCCTTTGTATTATTTCTCTGAGAATTTTACAGCAAGTGAGATCTCCTAAATGAAAATAACGACAACCCCTTCAGCTTATGTGCGGGGTGAATATATACTTTGATTTTTACAAAAATATCTGAGTTCTAAGTTATCTCAGACTTAATATTCTCACCAACTTTTGAGATATTTTTATCAGAAATTTATTACAGCATTGAATACAAAATAAAGGCATCTTGATGTTTTGTCAGAAGATACTTTGGCCTTTGGGAGCTGCTGAGTCGGTTGGGGATGTGCTGTTCAAAATGTGGCAAGCTGTCATCGTTAGTGATGAATCACTTTATGGATGCTTTTCAAACATTAATCCTTTTACACTTGTCTTCTGGTGACCTGAGCTGGCAGTGGCCGAATGTCTTGAAACTACCGTGGCAAAATTTGGAGCATGGCCTGCCACCAGTCCTCCTTAGACATTTGATGCCTCCGAATTTTAATTAGAGTCTCATCAAGCTCTGTATATCTGAAAAAACTAGGAGTTTCAAATAAATGATTTACCTCATTTTCAACAAAAAATGAGCCTTCGAGCTTAGTGTACAAGCTCTGTCCTGTTGGAGGAACTGTTTCCTCAGAAGTACTGCTGGATGCAGTGATTTGATTTTCAATGTAAGCGGCCACCCTGTTTGTAAATTGATCTCTGCTGATCAATTTCCCTGTGCTGCTCAACAGGCTAGGCAGTCCTCTTGCTTGTAGCATTCCCATTCTGAGTTTATAATCTTCAACTTCAGTCTGTATCTCATAACTTTTTCTTTCTGCCGTCTGTACATAACCTCTGAGAGTTAGCACCTTTTTAGCCATGAGGATGGCCTCTGTTCTGTTGGTGATTCCAACGGCTGCCAGCTCCTCTTTGTCTTGCCTGTTCAAAAATTCTATCAATTGGCTAGCTTGCTCAGGTCTGTTTCCTAACACTGTCTTGGCTCTCTGGACATCTGTCTGGGCTTGTACAATTAAATCCATATGCTCATGCATTGTTTTAATGGATTTCCACTGTTTGATAATAGCTTGGGTAATTTTATTCCACAGGATTCTTTTAATTTCTGCCATAGTATTTTCCAGATTGAGCTCCTTCTCCAGGGCCTTTATTTTATCTTTTTGAGCCTTAATCTGTCTGCCCTGTTCTGCTACCGTTATCTTTGATTGGTCATATTTGGCATCTATCTCTGCCAGTTTTTCTTTTGCTTTCCTTATTTCATCCGCCTGTAGCTCCATTGCCTTGACAGCTTTGGTTAATTCTTCTACACTGGGGTGGGCATCTGTAGCTGCTGTTGTACCTGCTGCTTCTGTTGTGGGGGCCACTGCTGCCCCAGAAGTTGTTGCTGTTGTGGAATCTGTTGGAGGAACTTGGAGTGTAGATCTTCCCTGTTTGTCTTGCAATGCTCCTTCCAGCTCTTTCTCTAGTTCTTGGATCCTTTGATCTTGCTGTAATAAGAGGTCAAGTTGTTCATTAACTTGCTTTTCCTTTTGCAATTCAGCTGTCTGAGGGTGTTCTGTAGGTAACAGCTTCAACCTCTTCTTCATGGCATTTAGATCATCATCCTTTTTCTTTATGAGGGCTTTTACCCCGGTTGGATCACTAGGGTCATGTCCTAGATCAACAATAATCTCCTCAAGAGATTTTATCCTATTGTCCTTGGCCTTAGAGGACAACCTCTCAAAGTCTAGTTGAGTGTTTGTGTTCTTCAAAGATTCTTTCAGCTCATGAGCTAATGTGGCCTTCTCTACCAAGGTGGCATAGACCATCTCCCCGGTCTGCTTGTGGAGCTCGATTTGGTCCATAGGATGTATGTCTTTGGCCAGGACCTCCACCCTTGTTTTGATGAAATCTGCAGTTGTCATTGGGTGCGGCCCCTTGGGTTTGAAATGGCTGAATATCATTTTTTCCTCTTTGAAGTCGTAGACCGACATCAACCTTTCCTGCTGGGCTGGAGTGGCATCTATAAACTGTTTGTAAACCTCAGCCCTCAATAACTCATTTGCTGCCTTGATTTCTTTGAAGGTAGCCTTAGCACTTTTAAGCTTCTGGCTTTGCTGAGAAGAGGATGACACCTCCAAACCAAGCTGTAAATTCTGCTCCTGCTGAAAGGAGCTTGTCCCTGTATGTTGGCTGCCTTCCCTGTCCTTTGCTGTATCGTTCAAGACATCTTCAGTGATGTCTTCCACCTCTGGGGAATCTGCCCTTTGCCTTTTGGCCTCTGGCTGGTGGGAGGATCCACTGAGGGGAGTGGACTCTTCTCTTTGCCTTTTAGTACCCCTCTCTTCATGTGCTGGGGTCTGCAAAACTGAGGTAGTTAGTGGCTCAATTTGAGGTGGCGGTGTTTGCATTAGGGGGGTTTCTGGCAGCCCAGTTTGTGGCAGAACAGTTTGTCCTTGTTGCTGCTCTGTTTGTTGATCTTTTTGCTGTGATTGTTGTTCTGACTGTTCCTTTTTTGCTTCATCCTCTGCATCCATTTTTCCTTTTCCTTTATCTAAGCCTGGTGCTGGTGTAGAGAGTGTCTGCGGCGCTGTCCTGGTAACTGAGGTCCCTCCTCCCACTGATTGAGGCAATCTGAAAGGTACCTGGAGCACATAGTCCAGGTCAATAGTCTTCTCAAGTTCTTTCATATTTTTAAGCATTCTTTCTTCTTCAGTTAAGCTCTCAACTAGAGTGTCCAGCTGCCATTCTTGTAAGTTGGCATACTTTTCTATGTGTGGGTAGTGGCAGTGTTTAATCCCTAGGAGTCTGTACTTAGTTCTCCTAGCAGTGATGAAACCTTGAGGGTCATAAGGGACCCATCGAAAACTGTATGACAATTTATATTTGTCCTTGAGGATCAGGTCTGCAGATTCCCATCCTTCCTTCTTGTTCATGATGAAAGGACCCAACTCATTTTTGAAGTTAAGGTGTGCCTTTTTCTTGGAGCTGTGGAAATGGGTAAGGTCTGACTGAATCAATTGCCTGTAATACTCCAAGGAAAATAATCTCATAGGAACATACTTGGGTAGCCTGTATGGACAGAGCTCACAGCCATATACTCTGAACACAGTATGGTGTTCATATAGGTACCAATCACCTATTTTGTACTTCTTAGACAGCTGCAAAGCTTTCTTGATCTCATTAGATACTCTGGGTGGAGGGGACTTCATAAGCATGCAGGAGACAGGGTATACAAACTGGTCAACAAATTCACAGTAGGTATAGGGTGAATTTGTGATTTCATGATAGACTGAGGTCCAGAAAATGACAGATCTCCTCTCTCCTTTGTTATCCAGCCTTCTGATGTAGCATGGGAAAGCTTCAGAATGATAAAACATGAACAGGTGGTAGATGTAAGCTGAGTATCTGAAGACCCCCTGTCTGTCCATTTTGCTCAATTGATCATGAATCCTATTGGCTATGAACTTAGCAAAGTTATACTTTCGGGCAGGGGGTTGAGTCCCATGGAAAATTTTAGGGGCTAATGTTCGCCCAGTGGGCTAATTTTCCATGATTTTTCCACAAAAAAGATTCGCCAATTTCCAATTTTATAAAAGACGATTCGCCCAAATTTTATAATATAAAATTATTTTACCTTAAAAATCGCCAACATTATAGAGAGACTATATATAAAATAATTATAAATTTGATTAATTTTACAAATATATCAATAAACATTTATAATTTGCATATTAGGGATTAGTGAGATTCGCCAATGTTTTAAACTTCAAGAAAATTTTCCATCCTTAAAATTTTCCTTGGGGTTGACGTGAGCTGTAAGCAGACAGCAATACGAGCATGGCTTGATCCACATGCTTACTGTTTTGGTAACCTAACACATAGGCTATCATGTCTAGTAGCAGCCTGCCTGAGTCATTGAAATGTTCATGCAGATAAGGGGGTGGCCCTGTAGGCTGGCACTCAGCTCTCATGTAGTTCCTGGTGACCTTTTGCAGCTCCTCACTGGTCATCTTGTCACCAGCTTCCAGCAAGTACCTCATGGAGAATGGGACTAGCAACTCCGTTTGATCAAACTGCAACATCTTGTTGATGGACTCAGCATTTATATAAAAAAGGATCCTCCCTGATGGAGTATTGACAGCTCTATGCTCCAGATCATAGTTTTGAGCACATAAGTGAATGATTTCAGGGAAAACATTCACAGCTGGGAGACAGTAATAGGGCAGGTTTGACTCCCACATTCCATCTGTACCAAGTCCCTCCTTATGGTCTTCCCTTAGTGTAGTGAAGGTCTTCAAAAAGTCCCTGTCTCCCTCAAAGTCATTGATGAGACAATCCTTGTCAATAAATGGCAAGGCCTCCAGTTCCTTATTGGTCTGATTCAGTGGAGTAACACTGAGGGAAGAGGATGCAGAGGCTGCCATGATTTAATCTGTATGTGTGCAGGGAGAGGTAAAAGTTTGATAAGTCTTTGAAGACTTAAGCAGCAGGAAAACTGTACACCGTGTGATGTCCTCTTCCAGTGTCAAATTGTAAGCAGGTTGGTAAAATGCTGTAAAATCTCAGGGATGTGGATTGCCTAAGGGGACGTTGCAGGGACAATGATAATTTATTAGGAAGAGTGCAGGTGGCCTGTACTTGGAAAAAGGGAACAATGCCAAGTACCTCGGGGGCAAATTTTGCAGTTTTAACCCGCGAACTGATTTCTCCAATGTCAAATTGTGGCTTAGGGATGGGGCAAGTTGCTTGGGTTTGGTTTAGGTGCTCAGGTGGAGCTGAATTAAGTGAATTTACCAGTATTTAATGGTGAATTCTACAGAGAATTGGAATTCATGGGCAAAGTGGAAGGAAATGGCAAAATACCTGGAAAATCGACTTGGAAGCTCGCTGGCCGGGTTGTGGCGACTTGGTGCCGTCGAATTCTGAACTTTGAATGGTTGGATTGTCGAATTTGATGGATGAGTGAGAGGTTTCGCAGCAGCTGTTGGCAACGGCTAGTTTCTCTTTCGCATGAAAATGAACGAAAACGACTCATTTAGTCGTTTAAATCGTTAAATTTGGCAAAAGTGTGCATTTGGCGCTTTTCCGCCGATGACGTCAGCATGACGTCATGGCGGGGCCCAGGTACGGAGGTGACGTGGCGGCTGAGGTGTTCGCCAGGGTGGCAGGACACGGTGGCGGGCGGGTACAGTGGTGGGTCCGCGTGGAGGGCCACGGGACGCTGGGGCGGGTACCGGCGAGGTGACGTCAGGGTGACGTGCAACTGACGTGGGAGGAAAGTGGTATTAGGGGTGGTGGTAAGCGGGTTCCCCGCACCACCTTTGGGCAAAGGCGGTAATGGGGAGGGGGGCTCCGAACAACCCCGCCGCCTGCCACGCGTCCCCTGTACGGGATGGCCAAAACCATTTTCCCCGGACGCTAAAGGTCGGCAGGTCGGGGAGTGAAAATGACCGCCCACCTTTAGATCCGGGCGACGGAGATCTGACGACTGGCGGGCCTTCCGACTGGTCGAGCATGTTGGGGAGGGGTCCCGCCAGCGTAATAAAATATTCAATTTAATGGTTGGGCGGAGGACTATAGAAAAAGTGGGTTTTTTCGCCAATTTTGGGTTTTTTTGGGTTTTTTCAAGGGTTTATATAGGAAAATGGGGCTTTTGTGCGTTTTCAGCAGAGAGACGGTGAGGGTTGAGGGACAGGATTTCTGCTCATAACCAGAGGTCAGAGCACATCCAAGACAAGGTTGACCACAGTCCCAGGTGAACTGAAGTCCCCTTAGACCATTTACTTGGCTATAATACCAAAAGGAGAATATGTAGATAATGCTAGGATTTATACACCTTGGTGTTAGTAATATTAGGAAAAAAGGTGATATAAGGGATTTATATAGTAGGGTTAGTGTTAGTTATGGAGGAAGGGGTAAGTGGATGTGGAAACCATTGAGTTTATGTGAAACAAGCTTGGTTTCAAGAGTAGATCAAAATGAAAAGATTTTTAGACAAGAAATGTGGCTTTTAAAAATTAAGAACCACCATGAAAACTTAGTCTTTTCCATGAATCTCAGGCTAGTGAGGGAATGTTAGAAATGAAATTGGAGGGGAGTGAGGGAAATTAGTCATGCTCCCAGCTGTAATCTTTTGCCTTGCTGCCCACCATCACCAATCTTGCAATGATAGGGATAACCTTTCTGCAACCCCAGCTACCTACCCAGCTACTTGCCTAGCATTTTATTTCTTCTTGGAGGGTGCATTTGGACTTGCAGACCCTTACTTGCCTTTTCTTTTCCTTGGCTTTTTCTTTTGCTCTTTCTATCTACTTCTACCCTTATCTCTTCCAAGGTCCCAGATTAAGCTGTTGGGATCCTTTTCTTCTCTACCTAAACTAGTTGTCTGCCAAGATTAAACAGTTTGGACAGACTTCTTTCTCTAGTCTACAACACAAAATTGAACACATGGCATGATCCAGATTAGACTGTTGGATCATCCATCAAAATTTGAAATAAGGTCATCAACATTTGAAGCACTTTACACACCTTCTTTCTCTTTAGGAAATATGGGATCTTTGTGAACTCAAAGCAGAGCATATTTGGACTTTCTCTTGCCAATCATGAAATATGAAACCTATTGGTATAGGTATCCAACAGTAATAACAAGTATTAAAGACCAAGGGGTGTGCATAGCCACCCAGCTATTGGCTAGAAATCTAATGAGGAAATGTCGTGCCGACGAAGTACCATCATCTGTGATTGCATTAGCAAAGCAATGCGCAGAGGGGGTCCAGTTCAACTGGGCGTAGTTCCAATGTGATGGATTCTTGATGAACTGCAAGGAGGCCTAGGAGCAGGGTAAGACCTTCCACTATGCGTGGTTTCTCTTATCCATTCTGTTGGTTGCAGGGGAGTTGCTGGTGGACAACCAGTTTCCCGCTACTGAGGTTGACCTGCCCAAAGCTGCGAGGTACACCTCTCTTTCGGCACAAGAGACACAAATAGGATTCACAAGATAAAGGTGTTATGGGTGTTCGTGGAGGCAGGCATCCGAACATGGATCAACCGCAGGCTGCGCCTGTCCCCTACAGTTCATAACAGCTTGCAAAGCACGGAAAAATTAAAGGCGGATGCATAACCTGTATATCCAAGCGTGCAAGGATCCAGTATGAAAATGGGTGAAGCTTCCATTCATTGCAACAGACAATACGATCTTCGCAGTGATGGAGTCATGGCCTCCGTAGTGGCGTGCCCTAGACTTGGCAGAAATGGAGAACATTGCAGTGCAGCAACAAAAGAAGGACACCAAGATGCACCTCGCGCAGCTAGTTGAGAGGACGCGCTAGGAACAAGAAGTAGCCACATGGCAGAAGGCGGCCGATGCAGCAGCAACAACACAGACAGTAGAAACCACAACCAGGCCCACCAGAGAAGCAGAGAAAGGCCAGGAGATCTCCTCGAAGCAGCAAAATAGGGAAGTGGACAGGGAAGAGGACCACGCAGACCCTAGTACAAAATCAACACAACTCAAGCAGCTACGCGATCCAGAGAAACCGTCCCCAAAAAGAAAGGGAAAGTCACAAAGACATCCGACCACCCGATCACACTCACAGAAGGTGATCTATTGGATATCACCAAAATGATTCGTGAAGTTACGGAGCACGCACTCCAGGGATTGCAGATGGAGCAAAACATTGTGTTGGAGGCACTCAGCACGTAGCTACAAGGTTTACAGGTACAGTACCCCCAAATAGGTACAATGGCCCAGTATGTCACAGCAGGAACCGATAAGGCTGAACAAATGTTGTGTGCCTGTATGAGTAACACCTTCATATTGCCCAAAGGTGTGCTAGCAGCAACAAACGAGGAGGACCGGGCTGTGATGAGCAGCATGAAAGGGGTCCACTTGAACTTGGCCACCATACCGTGCGAAGTACTGTACCAGCTGCAGGATGGGGTCATCACCGAACTCCACGCTTGAGAAGGATGAGTGAGACCTTAGTCTGCGCACCGCAGACTATTGCCGAAAGGGCCGGTAGTTTCTAGATTTGTTTGGCTAAATCACTTCTAAACCTGGGTCAGGCCACAACAAGCCAACAATAGCTGCAATCAGAAAGAAACTTGCAATAGATGTTCATGACAGTCTCTTGCGTTGTCCATGTCCAACTCATGCAAGGGAACTACTATTGGGCACATATTGCATCCAGTAAATATGCAGACAAGTAAAACCTTACTTGATCATTCTTGGGTGGATTCCAAGCCTTAGCCACATGGGAAGTCAATTGATGAGCCAACAGATCTAACCAATTGAATAGCCTCCCATAATTCACCAACTGGTCCAATAAGACTATCCACCCTTCAGGAAAGGTTTATGTGTTCTCTTGACCATATATTCTATAAGCAAAGATGATCAATGACTGGTAAGCCTTCCTCAGGGACTTTGTCTTGTAAATATGGGTGGGTGTCTATCTAAACTTTGACGACTCTTTCACCCAACACTTGATAATGTCTCTTGTGTTCACATAGATATGGGTGGCATAGAAGATTGATTCCATGCACATCATTAGCTCAGGAAAGTGATACATATACTGAAAGTTATATGCCCTGAAGGTGGCAAGCTCTCTCTTGTAGGGATTGCTCAATGTCATAGTTTTTTCATCCATATGTGAGACAATCTAGCTAATTATGTCCACACATGGGAAGGAGGGGTTTTTTCATGCAACCTTGTATAACCCTAACCGTTGGATGCTAAGAGAAACATGTCGGTATTCTAAGTTTGCCTTGAAGTACTCTGCAAAAGTGTCTTTGATCTGTTACCATGTTAGTGTTGTTCCCTTCTCAATGAACATCTAAGTATCTTCATATACTAGTATATCAACTAATATCTTCTCAACTTCTTCCCCAATACTTCTCTCGATAGTTTCCTTTGATGCAGCTCTCTTGGATGCCATGTTAACTGTAATTTCTAGAGAGGTGCTCAACAACTGTTGTACCTATGGTATAGAGAGGACACTCATGGCAAGAAAATTTCAGCTAAAAGAAAAACAACTTCAAGACAAGATCAAGTAGCAAGCCTGGCTCTTAACGGGAAGTATTGTGCAGTTTTGACTAACAGAGGTGACTGACTAACTATGGGAATCGCGAAATACTCAGTCCCATCAACCAGTGTGGTGGCTTGATGACTGGAACTATGCAATGCACAGCTCAATCTAGGCCAAGGCCTGGGGGAGAGTGTGCATTGTGTGATCTCAGTGGCCAAGCTAGGAGTGTTGAATTTTTTAGCTTGGGAGGTACTCCAAGCCCCAGGGGAGTTGGAGGAAAAAGCGCCACTAGGGCAGTTTGTGGGCTCGGAACCCAATAAAGAGGTTTTGGCACCAATTGTGTTTTTGGGGAATAACCATGATGGTTTCACGGAACATGATGGATGAGGATGATAGTGCTCGGAAAGATGATTTCAATGCATCGCAAATTGTCTGAATCCAAGTTGTGGTTTGGGAGATATTGAATTTTTAATTTGACATAATAATTATGGATTTTTTTAAGTATGCCGACATGAGTTCCAGGTAGGCGGACGTAAGAAATTGCATAAAGACGTGTTAGTTCATGATTGGCTTCGGTGAGGCCTCATTTAGTATAAATAGAGGTCGAATGGATTCATTTAAGGCATCCATTTGGGTGCAATACACTCCAAGATAAGCTCTGAAATTTCGGTGGAAGAAGAGGAAGGCCTAGCCGCAGCAAAGGGAGTAGAAGGACAATGTGGAGTTCCTATTTTGAAGGCTGAGGTATAGCTATGACTAAGCCACAATACTTTAGGTGACATCGTGGAATTTTGAAGGGTTGTTTGGGCTTGTTTCAGGGCTGACTTTATTTCATATTGTTGGCCAGTGGAGACCAAGGAGCAGGGGCACATGCTGGGTTGTTTTGTTGACTATCAGGAGCATTTTTTGAGGAGGACTGAAGCCATAACTTGCTACTGTGCTAGGCTATAGGCCATAGCCATAATCAAAGTTTGTTCCCTGCCTACGTTTAAGTGAATAGGAGGCTGAAGGGGAAACATATGAGTTGAAGAGCCCATCCAAGGAGAACCATTGTCCAAAAGGTGCATGGTTGCTGACTGTTTGAAGGGTGCAGGGATGGAAAGTGTGCCCTAACTAGAGGTGTAGTGTGCAGCAGTACAACAAGGTGCAACAACAACATTTATGAAGTGTATTGGGTTCGTTTTGTTGGGCTAGAATTGGATTAGATTTGTTGGTGACTGTTGGAGCCAAGTAGAAGACATATTGTGGGGTGAAATTATCCTCTTAGGTGTAGATCCAACAATGGTATATTGGGAGTCATAGAGCTGGTGGAGGGCAGCATGATTTGACCACCCAAAGAATCCCTTGACAAGCTATCTTGAAGGACAAAGAGCAATTGAAGGTTGGGTGAAGGACGGTGCCAAAGTGAAACACTTTGATGGATGAAAGTTGCTACTAGCCTGGAAAGTTGGAGCTCGGGCATTGGCTAGCCCAGAGGAGAAGATTAGATGAGCCCAAGTACACCATGCAAAAGGACATGCAAAAATTCTATAGGGCATCCCTCCTGAATTCCTGATGTGTAGTGGTCTTGATGGACTAAGGCACTACTAGTGAGCAGAATGGGTGCTACAGACCGACATGACAAGATACGACATAAAAGAAGTTAAGAAAGTTTTTAATTTTATCTTGTAACCATATATTGTTACATTGATCAGTTTGGATTAATATAACTAAGATTGGTGATTCTACATTATTGTATAGTTTTGTTTAAAAATTGTGTATATTGTGAATGTATGATTTACTGCTTGAGAAATTTCCATTGTGCAAAGTTGTTTATGGTTGAGACTCTTGGTTTGGTAGTGTCAGTGATTTAAGACTCTAACCTAGACCTAAGGTCACAAAATTTCAACATGGTATCAGAGCCTATTTGAGCTACTTTGAAAGCTATTAAATCAGAGTTTTCACAACAAGTATAGCGTGAGAGGGAGTTGGTCACATTGTGAGTGAAGGAGTCACTACAATGTCAAATTTGTAGGTTGGTCTCTGGTATGAAGATAGGTTGGAAGGGTTGTCTAGCTACACTACATGGAAAGAAAGGATCAAGTTGGTCTTGCAAGTCAACAAGATCTAGGATTTTGCCAAGAAAGAGATCAAGAAGCCATATGACCCTAAGGAGCTGGAAATATGGGAAGACTTGGATATGATAGCGAGGTTGATCATCCTTGATGGTGTGAAGGATCCCTTGATACCTCATGTGTCTGTGAAGCACAATGCACACAAGATGTGGATGGCTCTTAAGAATTTGTTTTAGAAAATGAACAAGAATCGGGTGCTGGTATTGGAGGATAAGTTGAAATCCACCAAGATGATAAAGGTTGAAGGAACGAATTCATATCTAACAAGGATATCTCAGGTTTGAGATGAGATTGCTTCCATCAGGGTCAAAGCTCCATATGCAGCGATGGTAAGGATTGCCTTGAAAGGGTTCAACAAGGAATGGAAACCCTTCATCAAAGGAATCATTGCTAGGGAGAAGTTGCGAGAGTGGAATAGACTATGGGATGAATTCATTTAGGAAGAGTTGCAAGATGAGGATCTTCATCCTTCCAAGAAGGTAGATGAGGACGTGGCACTTATAGCAAAAATGAAGGGTAAGTGGAATGAATTGAGTAAAATAAATTGTTTTCACTGTGGTGAGATGGGTCATTATGTGTCAAAATGTCCAAAGAAGAAAGGAGATGATGAGAAGAAAAAAGGGAAGAAGGCCTCTGTTGACACCTAATCCGAAACGGATGAGGTGAAGCTGGACAGTCATCTAGAAGATGAACTGATCCGTTTTTTATATGTATAAATAATGTGTTAGCTAATGAATAAAAATCAATCAGTGTTTTCTCTCGTTCAATGAGGAGTTACCCTGGCCTGACATGGTATCAGAGCACAGGTCCCAAATTGGTTGTAACTCCTGGTTTTTTCTATCCTGACACTGCCCTCTCATGAGACTGCGGCCTCTGCTGAGGGATTCCTGACACTGCTGAGACTGTGCCCTCTGCTGAGGGATTCCTGACACTGCTGAGACTGCTGAGACATGGAGACTGCGCCCTCTGTCCGTGGTATACGTTGATGCGTTTTCGATGTTGGTAAAAACCTATCTCCTTCCATTCAAAAAAAACTGATGGTGCCTTCATGACTGCGTTAATGGTGTGTTTTGTGACTTCTGCACATCTGAAAAGCAACGTTTAATGTATTGAAGCCTGCGTTTAACGTATTGAAGCCTACGTTTAATGTATTGAAGATGCGTTTAATGTATTGAAGCCTGCGTTTAATGTATTTGATGCTGCGTTTAATGTATTGAAGCTGCGTTTAATGTATTGAAGCCTGCGTTTAATGTATTTGATGCTGCGTTTAATGTATTGAAGCTGCGTTTAATGTATTTGAAGCAACGCAAGAAGACTGCGTTTTATTATAAAAATGCTACTGCATTTTTTACTGTAGACTGCGTTTTTTATGGTATTCAAGATTGCGTTGTATTGAATGCTGCCTGAGAGCTCAGAAGTGATTCTCCTTTGTGCCGACGAATTGTAAATGCCTTCATCGACTTTCTTGTAAAGATGACTGCGTTTTTTTAAAAAGCTTGAAATGGTTGACTGTGACTGAGATGGTGACTGTGTTTTTATTGAAGACTGTAAACTTCCAGCAATCCAGCGTTCATTCCAGCAATTCATTGCCAGACACTTGTGGCAACGAAGAGGTGGTGTAGTACCTGAAATATATCATTTTTGTAATCTGTGCATCATTTTTGAGATTGCGGGATTTGAAAACTGATATAGTCAAGTCATCTGAGCGCCCTCTTTTTCAAAACAGTGATATATTGATATATGTAAAGCAGTGAGCGCCCTCGTTTGTGATATATTGATATATGTAAAGCAGTGAGCACCCTCGTTTTTTGTTGAGATATTGATATATGTAAGCAGTGAGCGCCCTAGTTTTGTTGAACTGTGATATATATGTGAGCAGTGATATATATATGCTATGGAATGTTAGAAGAAAAATAAAATGCATAAGGCTATCATATAAGGATTTTTTTTCTCTCTCAACAGAAGTGTTTTTGGCAAAGATATTTTTTTTACAGAATGCATTCAATCATTTCTATGGTTGGAATAGTTCTCACTAGCAAGGAGAACTATTCTGAATGGTCCCGGATGGTAAAACACACCCTTATCTACAATGAGCTGTGGAAAGGAGTGTGTGTCAGAGAAGAAGATAAAGACCCTGTGCAGCCCACATCAGACAAAGAACTCGCCATTTGGGAAAACAAGAACAACAAAGCCTTTGCATTGATCGCAGCATCTGTAAATGAGGAAGTAAGTCGTCATATTTCATCCTATTCCACTGCCTTTGAAGCTTTACAAAAGCTGAAGGAACTCTATGATACACATTCTGCACTTGAAGTTGTTCAGCTCATGATTAAACTCTTCACTCTTGAACTGAAAAATAATGATCCTCTTACTCTTGCATCTGAAATAAAGTCTATAGTGCATGATATTATATCCACTAAGGTTGAGCTGGATATCTCTCTTATTGCCTTTCTCAAAGCACTCTATCCTACCTACTCTAACTATCTTGAGTCTTTACAAGCAAATGGAAATCTTAAAGATATAACCTTTAACACTCTTGTGAAAAAGTTTGCTGAAAGAGAGAAAGCCTTTGGAAAGAAAACAGTCCCTGAATCTTCTGAAGAGACTGTTTGCCTTGCTCATAAAGAAAAGCAGCCTGCTCAAGATTCTACAAGAGGAAGAGGTGGACGAAGAGGAAGAGGAAGATACTTCAGAGGCAGGGGGGGTAGACATCCTCAAGTAGAAAAGGCAGATCTGCATTGCATTCGCAGCAAACGAAATGGATCACATGATGCTTCTACTTGCAAGCTACCATGGGACAAAGTTGAGCAGAGAAGAAATCAGCAGAAAGGTAAAACTGATGACTCAGACAAAGGTAAAGCACCTGAATCCGCTCACTATATTGAGGCACAATGTAACATTGGAGTAAATGAAGATTTGTTTAATGCTTCATTTGCTTCTTCGAAAAATGACTGGTCGCTTGATTCAGGAGCAACCTGTCATATGACTCATAGGAGAGATTTCTTTGAAGATTTCACTAACAATGTTGATGGAGCAGTATACTTTGCAGATCAGTCAAAAATCAAGCCATCAGGGCTTGGCACAATCAGGCTTAAACTGCCTGGTCTTCCAGACTTTCTTCTGGATCATGTTCTATATCTCCCACAGCTGAAGAGAAACTTGCTGTCCCTGGTCCACATCCGCCAGCAAGGTCACTCCATTCACATGTTTGATGGCAAGCTTGAGGTAAGAAAGGCATCTGACCACTCACTTGTCATAAGGGGTATAGAAAAAGAAAGACTCCTTAAACTGCAAGGAACCTCTGCTCATGCACAACATTTCTCATATATTTCTCATCATGAAGAAGGTGCACTTTCATCAAGTTTATTATGGCATGCTAGATTTGGACATCTAAACTATGATAGTCTCCGCTTGTTGAAGAAAAATGGTGTTGCTGGTTTGCCTACAATTCCTAGAAAACATAAACAATGTGATGCTTGCATTCTAGGAAAGCACAACAAACAGTCTTTTCATGATTCACATTCAAGAGCACATAGGAAGCTTGAACTTATTCATTCAGATTTATGTGGTCCAATGCCTGTTTCTTCTGCAAATGGAAATAAATATATCATGACATTTATTGATGATTACACCAGAATGTGTTGGGTTTACTTATTGAAGAACAAATCTGATGCTTTTCAAACATTCAAGAATTTTCATAAGTGGATTGAAAATGATGCACAATCTCATATTGGGTCTATTCGCACTGATAATGGAAAAGAATATACATCAAATGAATTTGAACACTATCTTCGCCAACATGGGATTAAACATCAAACAACTGTGCCTTATAATCCTCAACAGAATGGTGTAGATGAAAGAATGAACATAACAATTTTGAATATGGGACGATCCATGCTTTTCTTCAAAAATGTAAAGACAATGTTTTGGGCTGATGTTGTTCTATGTGCTGCATATATAAAGAATAGATGTCCATCTAGTGCTATAAGAAACAAGACTCCTTATGAATTGTGGTATGGACATGTTCCTTCGGTAAAACATCTCAGGATATTTGGTTCCACCTGTTATGCTTTAATACCAAAGGTACATAGAAACAAACTTGGTGCTAGAAGTCGTAAGTGTATCTTCCTGGGGTATTCAAACACATCTAAAGCATACCGCCTTTATGATGAAGTAAATAAAATGTTTGTTTTATCTAGAGATGTCATTTTTCTTGAATCATCCAAATCAGACAGTGTTGTTGAGCGGCAACTTGATCGCTTGGATAGATTCACAAAACCGAAATCATTCCAAGAGTTTGATAATCAGATTCCACATCTTGAAGGGGGGATTCCTATACTAGATCAACATGTGGAATCTTCTTCTGAAGAACAATCTCCCTTGCATGACACTTCAACAACGGATGATGCTTTAAGTGATGTAATTGATAGAATTGGGAGACTCAATCTTGATTCAGACCCAACTCAATCAACATAACAGCCTGGACCATCTCAGAAAGGTCCCCCAAAGTGGCTGACAAAGACACTTGAAAGTGTTCATCCTGATGAAATTGGAAAAACAGGAACCAGAAATTCAAACCGACAAGATGGAGGTGATGTAGCTAACTCTAATTTACCTGTTGATATGGATGTTACTTATGATTGTGAATTGAACTTGTCTACAGATTTTGAACCAACTTCCTTCAAAGAAGTTGCTTCTCATGATGAATGGAAAGAAGCGATGCAGAAGGAGTATGATGCCCTCATAAAGAATGGCACTTGGAAGCTGGTTGATCCTCCATTTGGAACCAAACCAATTGGCTGCAAGTGGGTCTACAAGAACAAGTACAAAGCTGATGGCTCACTTGACAAGCACAAAGCCAGGCTTGTGGCAAAAGGTTTTGCACAGAAGGAAGGGGTCGATTATGAGGAAACTTTTGCTCCCACAGCAAAATGGGCCACCATCCGGACACTCTTTGCACTAGCTGCTCAGAACGGTTGGAAAGTCCATCAAATGGATGTAAAAACTGCATTCTTGAATGGAGATCTAAAAGAGAATGTTTTTATGTCCCAGCCTGAAGGATTTGCTGTGAAAGGACATGAACACAAAGTATGCAAACTTGTGAAGTCCTTGTATGGCCTCAAACAAGCACCACGAGCCTGGTATGAAAAACTAACTGAGCATCTTCTGAAACTCAACTTCAAACATTTTGATCTTGATGATGCAACTTTATTTGTCAAGAAAGTTGGCAAAACAGTTGTATATCTTGTGGTATATGTAGATGATCTTTTAATGACAGGGAACAATGAAAGCTATATTGCATCCATAAAGAAAGAATTAGGAAAAATTTTTGAAATGACTGATTTGGGCTATGTTCATTACTATCTTGGCATTGAAGTAACCCAACATCCAAAGTCCATATTTCTTTCTCAAAAGAAATACATTGGAGATTTGTTAAACAGATTTGGCATGACAGAGTGCAATCCCCTTTCTACTCCAATGGAACAAAACTTGAAGCTCACATCTATTGAAGGAAAAGAATTTGAGGATGCAACAAAGTATAGACAACTTGTAGGAAGTCTCATCTACCTCACTACTACCAGACCAGACATTTCATTTGCTGTTGGAATCCTCTCCAGGTTTATGCAAAAGCCTTGTGAAGGACATTGGTCTGCTGCAAAAAGAGTTCTAAGGTACTTGAAGGGAACTCAAGACCTTGGAATCAAGTATACACAGGTGGACGACTTCAACTTGATTGGATACTCTGATTCAGACTTCGATGGAGACAAAGAAACTGGGGTATCTACTTCAGGATATGCTATGAGTCTTGGATCAAGAGCTGTCTCCTGGAGATCACGCAAACAATCAGTACCAGCAGATTCCACAACAGAAGCAGAATATGTGGCAGCAGCTGAAGCAACGAAAGAAATTGTGTGGCTCAGGAAAATTCTTGAAGATTTGCAGGTAAAACAAATACAATCAACTCCACTCATGATTGATAACACATCTGCAATAAAGTTGGCCAAGAACCCAAAGTTCCATGATCGTACTAAGCACATCAATACTAAATATCATCTGATCCGACATCATGTTGAGGCCAAAACAATCCATCTCCGTCATTGTTCCACAAACGAGCAAATTGCAGACATCTTCACCAAAGCGCTTGGAAGAGAAAAGCTTGAAAGATTCAGAATGATGCTTGGACTCACCAACATCCCTTCAGATTAAGGGGGGGAATGTTGACACCTAATCTGAAACGGATGAGGTGAAGCTGGACAGTCATCTAGAAGATGAACTGATCTGTTTTGTATATGTATAAATAATGTGTTAGCTAATGAATAAAAATCAATCAGTGTTTTCTCTCGTTCAATGAGGAGTTACCCTGGCCTGACAGCCTCCCTTATTGCCCATCAAGCAAAGATGGAAGAATAAGAGGATGCCCTTTCACTAATTTCTCATTTCTCATGAGATACTATCAAAGAGGATGGATGGTACATGGACATTGATGTGATGAAGCATATGACATGGTCACAAGATGTTTTTGAGACTCTAGTTGAATGGAACTCAAAGTTGCACATGGTGTTGGGTGACAAGAATCAGTTGGAGATCTGAGGATCGGGTGTGGTGCCATTCAGGTTGGAGACATGATGTATGTTGTGGGTCCAAGATGTACTATTTGTACCAAGACTCAAGTATAATGTGCTCTTTGTTTCGATGATAGAGAGGAATGGTTTTGAGGTCTTGTTCCAAGATGGGAAGGAATGACTCAAGACTAGAGGCTCTAATTCCGATGGGATTGTGCTTGGAGTTAGGGAGAATGGTCTCTATAGGTTGAAGGGAAAACCTAAGGATAATATAAATAAGTAGGGGTAGGTACAGGTTCTAGAGGAGCAGAAGCAGGTGCAGGTGTAGTTGCAGGCTTCAAAGGAGTAGGTGCAGGTTCCCGAGAAGAAGGTACACTTTTCCAAGAAAGTCCAGGATCCAGAGGCTCAGAAGGAGTCAAGTTCGAGAGGGAGTTTGCAGACTCAGAGGGAGAAACTACAACCCAAGAAGAGTGCATGGTTAGTGGGGAGCAAGGGTGCTTCCACATCTAGCATGAAGGAACCATGGAAGGAATGGAAAGTGTTGCAGGAAAAGAAAAAGAAGCAGGAGGCTTCGAGCGACAGTGACACTTCCGAGGGAGGCATAGTTCATGCTTCTGGGATTGTTGCTATTATGAGTAATAGGAGTTGGGCAAGTGTTGTGAGCAGTGATGATGAAGATGAAGTACTTCTAAGGCATGGAGGTACCTCCCTCGCTAAGAGGGAGTGTTGAATTTTGTAGCTTGGGAGGTACTCCAAGCCCCAAGGGTTCAGGGGTTGGAGGACAAAGCACCACAAGGGTAGCTTGTGGGCTTGGAACCCAAGAAAGGGTTTTTTGCACCAATCGTGTTTTTGGGGCAGAACCATGATGGTTTCATAACATATTATGGATGGGGATGATAGCGCTCATAAATATGATTCCAATGCATTGAAAATCGTCTGAATCCAAGTTGTCGTTTGGGAGATATTGAATTTTGAAGTCGACATAATAATTATGGATTTTTTAAGCAGGCCGACATGAGTTCCAGGTAGGCCAACATGATAAATTCCATAAATACATGTCAATTCATGATTGGCTTCAGGGAGGCCTCATTTATTATAAATAGATGTTGAATGGAATCATTTAAGGCATCCAATGTGGTGTAATACACTCCAAGATAAGCTCTAAAATTTCAGTGGAGGAAGAGGAAGGTCTAGACACAACAAAGGAAGCGTAAGGACAACATGGAGTTCATGTTTTGGAGGTCGAGGTATAGTTGTGACTGAGCCACAATGCTATAGGTGAAAAAATGGCATTTTGAAGGGTTGTTTGGGCTTGTTTCAAGCTAACTTTATTGTGTATTGCTAGGCAGTAGAGACTAAGGAGCAGGCGCACATGCTGGGTTGTTTTGTTGACCATTGGGAGCGTTTTTTGAGGAGGTCTGAAGCCATAGCTTGTTGTTGTGCTAGGCCGCATACCATAGGCAACAACAAAGGTTGTTCCCTACTTGTGTTTAAGTGAATAGAAAGCTGAAGGGGAAACATATGAGAGGAAGAGCCCATCCAAGGAGAACTGCAGTCCAAAAGGTGCCTGGTTGCTAACTGTTTGAAGGGTGTACGGCTGGAAAGTGTGCTTTTTTGCTAGTTTTTCATTCTCGGTCATCAAGCACTAAACATTTGATCATGTTGCTCCTCCCTAGGCCAAACTAGATTGGGAAATGGTGGTTGGATGCTTCCTGGCATCCAACACTATCACCCTTTCCTTGACAAATGCAGGAGACGCATGATCATCCAGAAAGTGCTTCCTTCACGCCTATACAATCTTCTTCTGTAAATAGAGAGATGATAGATTTTACACATCCATGTCTAGACCATCATCACGGAGTACAACATCTCCTTGCTCATTCATGGCTAGTTCTGATACTGGAGGTGGTGGAGACTGAGCGATGACCTGTGTTGCTTTGAGCATCAAGTTAATGTCCTCATTCTCTAGCTCTTATTCCAAATCCATGTCTTTCGTTTTAATTAATTTCTCAATCTACTAAGAAAGCTCCCGATCCTACATTTGTTCACCCTCTTCCTCAGCTATTGGTTGTTCCGGCTCATCAACATGTATCCGCATTGTTTCCTCTATCACCGCACCTTTCCTTTGTTCCTCTTCTTGATTCTACTTCTCTTCTCTTTCTCTGCTTCTAAACTCTTATTCTTCCTTCAACTTCTTCGTTGTGTCTTGCATCTTCAATTATGTTTCCTACAACCCCTTCTTTTCTCTCTTCCTTCGCTCTCCTCTCTTTATTTGCTACTACCTCTTTGCTTCCGCTGCCAAAGCTTCCTTCTCCGGGATAGGATATGTCTTCATTTTGTATCTTTTCTATCCCTCTGGATTCTCAACAGCCTTCCTCTTTCCCTTGTCATGCATTGGATTTCTACCTTCTATTATTGTTGTTGTTTCTTCTGGACCTACTGTTGTCTACAGAGCAGCCTTCAAGTTCTTGATATACTAACCGGCTCATGGAGTTTGGAGGCATTGTAGCAGTACCTCCAAGGATCCTCCTATAGCTAATGGATTGTCCCATGGATCCACAGAAATTAAAATCTCATATAGTGGTCCTTGCAAATACTATGGGGATCATACAGATTAAAATCCTTGGTGCCGAGCTTGAATTTCACTATGTACTTAGCCTCATCATCTACATCTTTCAAACTCTTACTCTCTTATAATTCGATCCGCAAAGGAAGAGTGGTTCATGGCACTTTCTTATTCCTGTGTAGTCCTGCTAACAACCCTATAGCATGATTAGTTTTTCAGTGCCATACCTTGGTAGAACATGTGGAGGTTTATCTCCGCCAAACACTTTGATGAAGGTGCCACCTGGTGAGGCATACCAATCTGCAATGTTTACTATCTCCTCCATTTCTTCTTGCGACATGCAAGGTGGATCCTAATCAAATATAAGCTTGTATAATGGGATGATAAAATGGTCAGTTAGCCTTGTCATCACTCCTCGATAGGTGTTGGGCAGTGGATCCCCCCATAGAGGGTTTTTGGGGCTGGAAGCCCGGATTTTGGTCATGTGTAATGAAAAGACCCCACAAAATGTGAGCGTGGAGTGCGAGAGTCTAGGGTTGTCTGCCCTAAAAATAATATAATTTAATGTAGAGTGTGTCAACCTACACATGGTCCACAGACCATGGGATTGTATAAATAGAGCAAGGCTCTAAGTGTAAAGTCAGTCTTAGTTTGGAGATATGTTTTTGGGATGAGGAATTAGCTCTGAGTATGTAAGTCCGAGTCTTGGGTTGTAGTAGTAGGAAGAGGCTCTACAGCTGTGTACCTAGAGGCGTGATAGAGTCAGCTGCTATGTGCATGGACCCCTACAGTTGAGTGCGCAGGGCGGAGTTGGGATTGTACTTGAACAATGATTAATAAAAGATAAGTTGATTCTAAAATATTGTGTGTTTATGCTTCTATTATGTTTATGCATCTATTTACAGTTTTATGATTGTGCGCACTTGTTATGAATGTTGAATGGTTCATGAGAATATTGGGTACACAAAATTAAGTCAAGATCTATAATAATAGCACAGTAAAGATAAAAGATATAGATAGCACCCCTTCGCACTCTTTATAGACCTGCATAGATGCAGTCGCACAAGTTGCGAAGGACAGACGGCTGTGCAAAAGCAGTGCAAGCATGCAGGTTAGGTTCGTGAACTTCCTAGACTTCATCAAGACATCCCTAGGGTGCAGAAACCTGGTTCCAGCACCCTCCCATACTACCTCGGGTGAGACCACAGTCCGAGCACCGCAGACTGTTGTCGAAAGGGCCAGTAGTTTCAAGATTTTTTTGGATAAATCACTTCTAAACCTGGATCAAGCCCTAACAAGCAAACAAATGGTTCCATTGTTGGGACCAGGATCTGCCTAAGGAATGTCTGATGTCGTGCCATTGGAACCCAACAAAGAAGGAAATTGAAGAGTGGTTGGACAAGAATCTTCACAAGTTCGTGACATAGGAAAACAGAACTCCACAATTATCTAAGAAAAGGTGGTTGGATCGCTACGTATATATGGAAATCCACGAGATCTTCTTCATGTCCTTCCCTTCTGAACTGTATGAGTGGATTGCGAGGTTAGGAGATAGACAGGGAAGGTATAAGCTTGACCAACTGATAGTATGGACTCTAGAATTAGTGCACAAACTAAATGCATCAGAAGATAAGATCACGTGACCTGTGGACCATTGGCTTGACCAGATAATCGGGGGATGTATCACTAAGGTTGCGATAGACATGACCGTGAGCTACAACGAAGCAGAGCGACGTTTTCCCAAGGGACCGTGAGGTAAGTACATTAAATCTTTGAATACCTAGATTAAGATGTTGTTATGTGAAAAACGAGTGATGTGAATACATTAATGTTTGGAACAACGTGGAGCGGAAAGATCTACAGAGGTAGCGGGGAATTAGGAAATAGTCCTTTAACATCACCTTCGCGAGAGAGTGAGGAAGAGCTCGCTCGAGTCTCTCTGAGAAGTGCAGTCAGTTTGATAAGGCAACGCATTCCGTAGTTACCACCTCCACTTATGCCACCACCCGCTTCACCTCCTTCACCACCATCTTCACCCACCCCACCTACACCAAACCCGTAATTCAGCATGGCGAGTGCGATCAAGCTACCGTATTCAGAGGAGTAGGGAATGAGGATCCAGATCAGTTCTGGTTCGTGGTATGAGCAGTGTGGGAAAAAAAAGGGTCACAGACAACAACATTAAGAAGGATACATTGGTGAGCATGTTGCAGGATCGTGCATTGACATGGTATATCAAGCACTCTAATGATCACCCAAATTTAGGAATAGTAGAGATCCAGAATGCACTGAATAGAGAATTTAGCCGACCGAAATCAGAGACACAGTCAATCATCGGATTTAAAGAGATCTCAATGCTTCCTGGCAAGACCCCCTCGGATCTGGATCAGCAGCTGAAAAGTATGATCTGTGAGGCTAATATGACACTAACGGATGCACAACATCGTGCATGGTTTGTGCCATCTTTGACACCACACCTGAGGACAGCGCTGTCACAAAAGAAGCTTTCAACCTAGGCCGAAGTGTTGGAAATGGTGATGAGGTTGCATGAAACACCAATACAAGATCCGGGGTTGGGAGTTCAATAAATCCACACGCAACTATAGAATCTCTGCCTTGAAATGCAAAGCTTGAAGCAAGATAGGGCACCATGGCCAGAGGCACGTGAGGAAGTGTGGTGCATAAAATGCAAAGGTCAGGGCCACGACAAGGACCATTGTTCGGTATTCGCGAAATAATTGGCAGGAGGGGGACCAATGTTGTTGAGACCAGAGGCACAGGCAGGGCCGAGTGGGACACTTGCATTATGGTGTGCGATTTGTCAGATAGGAGGAAAACACAAGACGAATAACTGTCATTTGTTGTGGAAGTATACACAGACTCCCTAGTAGTTGTTTTGTAATTTCTATAGATCGGTAGGCCACGATGAGCGTACTTGTCACAGCTATGAGTTAATGATGGATCGGACCCCAGACTATAGAATGCAGACAGAAATGCAAGGCCTCAACCCAGCCATGGGGATGGCGCGCACTGGATTTTAGGGGCGAGGTCAAGGACAAGGAGGAATAACACTAGGAAGGGGCCGTGGATAGTTAATCTGTTACAATTGCATGGGACTAGGGTACTACACTCGCGATTGTACCAACCCAACATGAGTATCATGTTCATACTGTGCTCATTTTAATCATGAAATGGTAGATTGTCCTACATTGATCACACAGATGCACGAGAAAGGGGTACTCTAGCCAACTCCGACTTAGAATATCCAAATGATAAGGTCTAAACCGCTCAAAGAAGACCCAAAAGTGAACATGATGTCCAAAAGCGGTGCGACCATAGGGGAAGATAAGGTGAAGCAGCCCAGGGAGGATACATGGCTTTGCAAGGATCCTAACAAGGAACCTGAGTTTGACTTAGAACGTGCAAATGAGAAATTTATGGAAGCTAAGAAGAGCTTCGCAGAGGCCTCCACTTCAGGTAGTAAGGATCAACCAGAGCCAGGTATGGATCCTTCTATTCTTACTACCTTTTTAGAGACATGCATGAAATTGTTGTGTGACAATAAGGCAGTTAAGGGACTACAGGAGTTGATCACCAGGTGTGCGGGGTTAGTGAAACCGCGCATAGTCCGGAAACTGGGAAAGCATGCAGTGCACATCGGGAGGGAAATGAGATTGACGGTGCAGATTGGTTAGTACGAAATGGATCAGGTAATCCTAGACCTGGGTTCGAACGTGAATGTGTTACCAAAGCAAACATGGGAACGCATGGCCAGGTCTAGGTTACAATGGTTCCCTATTCAATTACAAATGGTGAACCAATAGAAATTTTTTCCCTTGGGGAGGTTGCAAGGGGTAACAGTTGATATTGAAGGCGCGAGCATGCAAACGGATTTTGAAGTAATAGGGATTGTCAATGACAGCAATCCTTATCCCGCGTTGCTAGGAATAGACTGGGCCACTGATATGAATGGAGTCATTAACCTGAAGAAGTGGAAGATGATATTCGAGAAAAAGTCCCTACGCATAGTAGTTCCGCTAGACCCAACCAAGGGAGCGTGTTACACTAAACCAGTGCGCGAAGATGAAAGCGACGATGAGCTAGATTGTATTTACTAGATAACAGCCAAGAATAAGATCAGGTGAACCCAACTACATATGGGAGAATCTCATGGGAGCGTAACAGTTCCTATAACTAGGATTCATATGAATAAGTAGAACGTTGGTAGAACCGATTGCATGAAGTGACAATGCTAAATTGCAACATGATGATTAGGTCACTGCGTTGCATGACGACAGAGGCAAGGGAACTGCCAACATATGATGGGGTGACAATGGTGGATGAATTACCTGAAAAATTTGAAAGCGCAGTACCAGAACAACAACGGTATGGTGTGATGGAATGGGCACTGCGTGCAATACCCGCACAATGGTGGAGTACACATCATAAGACCATTGGAAACTGGCGTGAATGTAGAAGATGGATGCACTTACGGTTTGGAAGTCCCAAATGTCGAAAGAAAGTCAGGTAGCCAGGACAAAGCAGCTTGCGTGCCCACCTGTGTCGATGGGTGCAGACATGTGCTGTGCAAGCACATCCTAGACTAAGGATCGAAAATCAGAACCAGACACGGCAGTAGGAAAAGTGATGCGCACCACAACTATTCCACGTCGGAGCATTCAAAAAGCTATGCGGAATCATGAACAAACTTTACCAGGCGAAACAAACTAACTGGGACCTACGCATACTAGCGGTTCGATGGGCCTATAGGGCCATAAGAGAAAATCGGAGCGCAAAAGTGATCCCAACACTGACGAGAAGAGACGAAACCATAAGAGTAGAGAAGAATCCCCCTAAAATAGCTCCCATAGTTGGGACAGTACTCGAAGACCCAGGTAAAGGAATTATGCAGTTACAGGAAGCCATCCGGTAGGGGAACTTGAAACTTTGTGAACTCGACAATGATTGGTTACGGCTGAGAAAGAAAAGTATGATATTGGATGAATAAATCAAAAAACTGGAAACCAAAGTCGCGCAAGCATGTTGTGCCGAGAAACTAAGCATGATGGGACAAGGAATAGTCAACCATACTACTACAGTGGAGGAAGTTATGACCGTGCTACCATGGCTATGACCGCACCTTACTAAACAAAGTAAACAGGGGAGCGCACCATCTAAGGAAGAACACAAGATAATTACGGAGGGCCCACAGACTAGGTTGGAAGGTAACTTGAAGCCTCGCACTGGTGGTGCGACCACCTGACTATCTGTAGGAAGCACAGTCTCAGTGCTCCAAGTAGTTGAAAGAGAGCATGGGACTCTAAACGAGTCTGTATGGGCGCTGTGCGACAAAGAGGTTGCGCGCAGGATCGGTATGTCACAGGGGTCACGGCCACGCATAGGGTGTTGCACTACTACGCGGGTAAGCTAGGAGGTGATCGTTTGTGTCACTGTTCATGACAAGAGGTCCAATTTAAGGCAAAAAGGAGTAGGTGGCGAGCCATTAAGACACAACTTAAGAATGAGATTTGGGATGATCTGCTGCCAAGAAGGCATTAATGATGCAGAAGTGGAGGGAAGGGTCGAATTCAAATTCAAAGGATGCTATAAAAACCCTAGGGCCAGCTCCAAGGAAACACTTGGTTGTCTGAGAATTGAGCAAGCACAGAGCATTGAGCATCACGTACTCTTACCATCCTCAAGTGTAGACACAATGATAGCTGCTAGAATGAGAGTGTGATTCGCCGAAGTTACCACGGAGCTCGGTATGGCCCATGAGGAGCCTGGAGAGGCAGAAACTGCGGCTGAAGTTCCAAAATCACCATGCATGCCATGGCCACAGAAAGATATGCAACCGATGGGGCTAGTCCATGTATCCCCAAGAAACCCACGGTTTGGCAAATTGTCAATGGCAGAGAAGGGAAAAGTCGTCACCCTGGAAACAGAGGAGGAGGAGGAAGACTTGCAGGCCCTGATCGCCCAAATTGAGGTGCAAGACGATGAAGCAGAGGAATTCTCCCAAAAGCATGTCGCGACGAAATTACCTCCTTACATTCCCCCGTGGAAGGGAAAAGCCAAAGTACCGAAGGACCTGGAGGCCACGAAGAGTGCGCTCCAGACCCCGCTCCTCCCCGATGATATAAGGTTTGAAGGTCTGCCATTGGGACAGGTACCGACTATGAAGTTCGAAGATTGGGACCTCGCGGACAGTGAGAAGTTTCCACAGTTGGCTACGGAGAAGTTAATAAAGCAGAAATGGTTGCGCAGTGTGGATAAGGCTGGGTTACTCCATCTACGATGGATACCCCACTACCACCGTGTGCCCATCACCATTTTTGTCATCAGGCAGCTGTTGTGCCTGGTGCATGATGGGTATCTCTAGCTGGAGGAGCTGATTCCCATCATGGCTGATCTGATTCACTGAATTTCTCGACTGCCAGTCAAAGGAAATGACCCTGCGGCCATAGCAGGAAAAAGCAGCGACTTGGCCCTCGCAGAAGCTATGAAGGCCAAGTATAAGCTAGAAAAGAGAAAGCGGGGGTACGTAATAGCAAGTATTAAAGACCAAGGGGTGTGCATAGCCACCCAGCTATTGGCTGGAAAGCTAATGAGGAAATGTCGTGCCGACGAAGTACCAACATCTGTGATTGCATTGGCAAAGCAATGCGCAGAGGGGGTCCAGTTCAACTGGGCGTAGTTCCTATGTGATGAATTCTTGATGAACTGCAAGGAGGCCTAGGAGCAGGGTAAGACCTTCCACTATGCGTGGTTTATCTTATCCATTCTGTTGGTTGCAGGGGAGTTGCTGGTGGACAACCAGTTTCCCACTACTGAGGGTGACCTGCCCAAAGCTGCGAGGTACACCTCTCTTTCGGCACAAGAGACACAAATAGGATTCACAAGATAAAGGTGTTATGGGTGTTCGTGGAGGTAGGCATCCGAACATGGATCAACCGCAGGCTGCGCCTGTCCCCTACAGTTCATAACAGCTTGCAAAGCACGGAAAAATTAAAGGCGGATGCATAACCTGTATATCCAAGCGTGCAAGGATCCAGTATGAAAATGGGTGAAGCTTCCATTCATTGCAACAGACAATACGATCTTCGCAGTGATGGAGTCATGGCCTCCGTAGTGGCGTGCCCTAGACTTGGCAGAAATGGAGAACATTGCAGTGCAGCAACAAAAGAAGGACACCAAGATGCACCTCGCGCAGCTAGTTGAGAGGACGCGCTAGGAACAAGAAGTAGCCACATGGCAGAAGGCGGCCGATGCAGCAGCAACAACACAGACAGTAGAAACCACAACCAGGCCCACCAGAGAAGCAGAGAAAGGCCAGGAGATCTCCTCGAAGCAGCAAAATAGGGAAGTGGACAGGGAAGAGGACCACGCAGACCCTAGTACAAAATCAACACAACTCAAGCAGCTACGCGATCCAGAGAAACCGTCCCCAAAAAGAAAGGGAAAGTCACAAAGACATCCGACCACCCGATCACACTCACAGAAGGTGATCTATTGGATATCACCAAAATGATTCGTGAAGTTTCGGAGCACGCACTCCAGGGATTGCAGATGGAGCAAAACATTGTGTTGGAGGCACTCAGCACGTAGCTACAAGGTTTACAGGTACAGTATCCCCAAATAGGTACAATGGCCCAGTATGTCACAGCAGGAACCGATAAGGCTGAACAAATGTTGTGTGCCTGTATGAGTAACACCTTCATATTGCCCAAAGGTGTGCTAGCAGCAACAAACGAGGAGGACCGGGCTGTGATGAGCAGCATGAAAGGGGTCCACTTGAACTTGGCCACCATACCGTGCGAAGTACTGTACCAGCTGCAGGATGGGGTCATCACCGAACTCCACGCTTGAGAAGGATGAGTGAGACCTTAGTCTGCGCACCGCAGACTATTGCCGAAAGGGCCGGTAGTTTCTGGATTTGTTTGGCTAAATCACTTCCAAACCTGGGTCAGGCCACAACAAGCCAACAATAGCTGCAATCAGAAAGAAACTTGCAATAGATGTTCATGACAGTCTCTTGCGTTGTCCATGTCCAACTCATGCTAGGGAACTACTATTGGGCACATATTGCATCCAGTAAATATGCAGACATGTAAAACCTTTCTTGCTCATTCTTGGGTGGATTCCAAGCCTTAGCCACATGGGAAGTCAATTGATGAGCCAACAGATCTAACCAATTGAATGGCCTCCCATAATTCACCAACTGGTCCAATAAGACTACCCACCCTTCAGGAAAGGTTTATGTGTTCTCTTGACCATATATTCTATAAGCAAAGATGATCAAGAACTGGTAAGCCTTCCTGAGGGACTTTGTCTTGTAAACATGGGTGGGTGTCTATCTAAACTTTGACGACTCTTTCACCCAACACTTGATAATGTCTCTTGTGTTCACATAGATATGGGTGGCATAGAAGAGTGATTCCATGCACATCACTAGCTCAGGAAAGTGATACATCTACTGAAAGTTATCTGCCCTGAAGGTGGCAAGCTCTCTCTTGTAGGGATTGCTCAATGTCATAGTTTTTTCATCCATATGTGAGACAATCTAGCTAATTATGTCCACACATGGGAAGGAGGGGTTTTTTCATGCAACCTTGTATAACCCTAACCGTTGGATGCTAAGAGAAACATGTCGGTATTCTAAGTTTGCCTTGAAGTACTCTGCAAAAGTGTCTTTGATCTGTTACCATGTTAGTGTTGTTCCCTTCTCAATGAACATCTAAGTATCTTCATATACTAGTATATCAACTAATATCTTCTCAACTTCTTCCCCAATACTTCTCTCGATAGTTTCCTTTGATGCAGCTCTCTTGGATGCCATGTTAACTGTAACTTCTAGAGAGGTGCTCAACAACTGTTGTACCTATGGTATAGAGAGGACACTCATGGCAAGAAAATTTCAGCTAAAAGAAAAACAACTTCAAGACAAGATCAAGTAGCAAGCCTGGCTCTTAACGGGAAGTATTGTGCAGTTTTAACTAACAGAGGTGACTGACTAACTATGGGAATCGCGAAATACTCAGTCCCATCAACCAGTGTGGTGGCTTGATGATTGGAACTATGCAATGCACAGCTCAATCTAGGCCAAGACCTGGGGGAGAGTGTGCATTGTGTGATCTCAGTGGCCAAGCTAGGAGTGTTGAATTTTTTAGCTTGGGAGGTACTCCAAGCCCCAGGGGAGTTGGAGGAAAAAGCGCCACTAGGGCAGTTTGTGGGCTCGGAACCCAATAAAGAGGTTTTGGCACCAATTGTGTTTTTGGGGAATAACCATGATGGTTTCACGGAACATGATGGATGAGGATGATAGTGCTCGGAAAGATGATTTCAATGCATCGCAAATTGTCTGAATCCAAGTTGTGGTTTGGGAGATATTGAATTTTGAAGTCGACATAATAATTATGGATTTTTTTAAGTAGGCCGACATGAGTTCCAGGTAGGCCGACGTGAGAAATTCCATAAAGACGTGTTAGTTCATGATTGGCTTCGGGGAGGCCTCATTTAGTATAAATAGAGGTCGAATGGAGTCATTTAAGGCATCCATTTTGGTGCAATACACTCCAAGATAAGCTCTGAAATTTCGGTGGAGGAAGAGGAAGGTCTAGCCGCAGCAAAGGGAGTAGAAGGACAATGTGGAGTTCCTATTTTGAAGGCTGAGGTATAGCTATGACTAAGCCACAATACTTTAGGTGACAGCGTGGAATTTTGAAGGGTTGTTTGGGCTTGTTTCAGGGCTGACTTTATTTCATATTGTTGGCCAGTGGAGACCAAGGAGCAGGGGCACATGCTGGGTTGTTTTGTTGACTATCAGGAGCATTTTTTGAGGAGGACTGAAGCCATAACTTGCTACTGTGCTAGGCTATAGGCCATAGCCATAATCAAAGTTTGTTCCCTGCCTACGTTTAAGTGAATAGGAGGCTGAAGGGGAAACATATGAGTTGAAGAGCCCATCCAAGGAGAACCATTGTCCAAAAGGTGCATGGTTGCTGACTGTTTGAAGGGTGCAGGGATGGAAAGTGTGCCCTAACTAGAGGTGTAGTGTGCAACAGTACAACAAGGTGCAACAACAACATTTATGAAGTGTATTGGGTTCGTTTTGTTGGGCTAGAATTGGATTAGATTTGTTGGTGACTGTTGGAGCCAAGTAGAAGACATATTGTGGGGTGAAATTATCCTCTTAGGTGTAGATCCAACAATGGTATATTGGGAGTCATAGAGATGGTGGAGGGCAGCATGATTTGACCACCCAAAGAATCCCTTGACAAGCTATCTTGAAGGACAAAGAGCAATTGAAGGTTGGGTGAAGGACGGTGCCAAAGTGAAACACTTTGATGGATGAAAGTTGCTACTAGCCTGGAAAGTTGGAGCTCGGGCATTGGCTAGCCCAGAGGAGAAGATTAGATGAGCCCAAGTACACCATGCAAAAGGACATGCAAAAATTCTATAGGGCATCCCTCCTGAATTCCTGATGTGTAGTGGTCTTGATGGACTAAGGCACTACTAGTGAGCATAATGGGTGCTACAGACCGACATGACAAGATACGACATAAAAGAAGTTAAGAAAGTTTTTAATTTTATCTTGTAACCATATATTGTTACATTGATCAGTTCGGATTAATATAACTAACATTGGTGATTCTACATTATTGTATAGTTTTGTTTAAAAATTGTGTATATTGTGAATGTATGATTTACTGCTTGAGAAATTTCCATTGTGCAAAGTTGTTTATGGTTGAGACTCTTGGTTTGGTAGTGTCAGTGATTTAAGACTCTAACCTAGACCTAAGGTCACAAAATTTCAACATGGTATCAGAGCCTATTTGAGCTACTTTGAAAGCTATTAAATCAGAGTTTTCACAACAAGTATAGCGTGAGAGGGAGTTGGTCACATTGTGAGTGAAGGAGTCACTACAATGTCAAATTTGTAGGTTGGTCTCTGGTATGAAGATAGGTTGGAAGGGTTGTCTAGCTACACTACATGGAAAGAAAGGATCAAGTTGGTCTTGCAAGTCAACAAGATCTAGGATTTTGCCAAGAAAGAGATCAAGAAGCCATATGACCCTAAGGAGCTGGAAATATGGGAAGACTTGGATATGATAGCGAGGTTGATCATCCTTGATGGTGTGAAGGATCCCTTGATACCTCATGTGTCTGTGAAGCACAATGCACACAAGATGTGGATGGCTCTTAAGAATTTGTTTTAGAAAATGAACAAGAATCGGGTGCTGGTATTGGAGGATAAGTTGAAATCCACCAAGATGATAAAGGTTGAAGGAACGAATTCATATCTAACAAGGATATCTCAGGTTTGAGATGAGATTGCTTCCATCAGGGTCAAAGCTTCATATGCAGCGATGGTAAGGATTGCCTTGAAAGGGTTCAACAAGGAATGGAAACCCTTCATCAAAGGAATCATTGCTAGGGAGAAGTTGCGAGAGTGGAATAGACTATGGGATGAATTCATTTAGGAAGAGTTGCAAGATGAGGATCTTCATCCTTCCAAGAAGGTAGATGAGGACGTGGCACTTATAGCAAAAATGAAGGGTAAGAGGAATGAATTGAGTAAAATAAACTGTTTTCACTGTGGTGATATGGGTCATTATGTGTCAAAATGTCCAAAGAAGAAAGGAGATGATGAGAAGAAAAAAGGGAAGAAGGCCTCTGTTGACACCTAATCCGAAACGGATGAGGTGAAGCTGGACAGTCATCTAGAAGATGAACTGATCCGTTTTGTATATGTATAAATAATGTGTTAGCTAATGAATAAAAATCAATCAGTGTTTTCTCTCGTTCAATGAGGAGTTACCCTGGCCTGACATGGTATCAGAGCACAGGTCCCAAATTGGTTGTAACTCCTGGTTTGTTCTATCCTGACACTGCCCTCTCATGAGACTGCGCCCTCTGCTGAGGGATTCCTGACACTGCTGAGACTGCGCCCTCTGCTGAGGGATTCCTGACACTGCTGAGACTGCTGAGACATGGAGACTGCGCCCTCTGTCCGTGGTATACGTTGATGCGTTTTCGATGTTGGTAAAAACCTATCTCCTTCCATTCAAACGAAACTGATGGTGCCTTCATGACTGCGTTAATGGTGTGTTTTGTGACTTCTGCACATCTGGAAAGCAACGTTTAATGTATTGAAGCCTGCGTTTAACGTATTGAAGCCTACGTTTAATGTATTGAAGCTGCGTTTAATGTATTGAAGCCTGCGTTTAATGTATTTGATGCTGCGTTTAATGTATTGAAGCTGCGTTTAATGTATTGAAGCCTGCGTTTAATGTATTTGATGCTGCGTTTAATGTATTGAAGCTGCGTTTAATGTATTTGAAGCAACGCAAGAAGACTGCGTTCTATTATAAAAATGCTACTGCATTTTTTACTGTAGACTGCGTTTTTTTTATGGTATTCAAGATTGCGTTGTATTGAATGCTGCCTGAGAGCTCAGAAGTGATTCTCCTTTGTGCCGACGAATTGTAAATGCCTTCATCAACTTTCTTGTAAAGATGACTGCGTTTTTTTTAAAAGCTTGAAATGGTTGACTGTGACTGAGATGGTGACTGTGTTTTTATTGAAGACTGTAAACTTCCAGCAATCCAGCGTTCATTCCAGCAGTTCATTGCCAGACACTTGTGGCAACGAAGAGGTGGTGTAGTACCTGAAATATATCATTTTTGTAATCTGTGCATCATTTTTGAGATTGCGGGATTTGAAAACTGATATAGTCAAGTCATCTGAGCGCCCTCTTTTTCAAAACAGTGATATATTGATATATGTAAAGCAGTGAGCGCCCTCGTTTGTGATATATTGATATATGTAAAGCAGTGAGCGCCCTCGGTTTTTGTTGAGATATTGATATATGTAAGCAGTGAGCGCCCTAGTTTTGTTGAACTGTGATATATATGTGAGCAGTGATATATATATGCTATGGAATGTTAGAAGAAAAATAAAATGCATAAGGCTATCATATAAGGATTTTTTTTCTCTCTCAACAGAAGTGTTTTTGGCAGAGATATTTTTTTTACAGAATGCATTCAATCATTTCTATGGTCGGAATAGTTCTCACTGGCAAGGAGAACTATTCTGAATGGTCCCGGATGGTAAAACACACCCTTATCTACAATGAGCTGTGGAAAGGAGTGTGTGTCGGAGAAGAAGATAAAGACCCTGTGCAGCCCACATCAGACAAAGAACTCGCCATTTGGGAAAACAAGAACAACAAAGCCTTTGCATTGATCGCAGCATCTGTAAATGAGGAAGTAAGTCGTCATATTTCATCCTATTCCACTGCCTTTGAAGCTTTACAAAAGCTGAAGGAACTCTATGATACACATTCTGCACTTGAAGTTGTTCAGCTCATGATTAAACTCTTCACTCTTGAACTGAAAAATAATGATCCTCTTACTCTTGCATCTGAAATAAAGTCTATAGTGCATGATATTAAATCCACTAAGGTTGAGCTGGATATCTCTCTTATTGCCTTTCTCAAAGCACTCTATCCTACCTACTCTAACTATCTTGAGTCTTTACAAGCAAATGGAAATCTTAAAGATATAACCTTTAACACTCTTGTGAAAAAGTTTGCTGAAAGAGAGAAAGCCTTTGGAAAGAAAACAGTCCCTGAATCTTCTGAAGAGACTGTTTGCCTTGCTCATAAAGAAAAGCAGCCTGCTCAAGATTCTACAAGAGGAAGAGGTGGACGAAGAGGAAGAGGAAGATACTTCAGAGGCAGGGGGGGCAGACATCCTCAAGTAGAAAAGGCAGATCTGCATTGCATTCGCTGCAAACGAAATGGATCACATGATGCTTCTACATGCAAGCTACCATGGGACAAAGTTGAGCAGAGAAGAAATCAGCAGAAAGGTAAAACTGATGACTCAGACAAAGGTAAAGCACCTGAATCCGCTCACTATATTGAGGCACAATGTAACATTGGAGTAAATGAAGATTTGTTTAATGCTTCACTTGCTTCTTCGAAAAATGACTGGTCGCTTGATTCAGGAGCAACCTGTCATATGACTCATAGGAGAGATTTCTTTGAAGATTTCACTAACAATGTTGATGGAGCAGTATACTTTGCAGATCAGTCAAAAATCAAGCCATCAGGGCTTGGCACAATCAGGCTTAAACTGCCTGGTCTTCCAGACTTTCTTCTGGATCATGTTCTATATCTCCCACAGCTGAAGAGAAACTTGCTGTCCCTGGTCCACATCCGCCAGCAAGGTCACTCCATTCACATGTTTGATGGCAAGCTTGAGGTAAGAAAGGCATTTGACCACTCACTTGTCATAAGGGGTATAGAAGAAGAAAGACTCCTTAAACTGCAAGGAACCTCTGCTCATGCACAACATTTCTCATATATTTCTCATCATGAAGAAGGTGCACTTTCATCAAGTTTATTATGGCATGCTAGATTTGGACATCTAAACTATGATAGTCTCCGCTTGTTGAAGAAAAATGGTGTTGCTGGTTTGCCTACAATTCCTAGAAAACATAAACAATGTGATGCTTGCATTCTAGGAAAGCACAACAAACAGTCTTTTCATGATTCACATTCAAGAGCACATAGGAAGCTTGAACTTATTCATTCAGATTTATGTGGTCCAATGCCTGTTTCTTCTGCAAATGGAAATAAATATATCATGACATTTATTGATGATTACACCAGAATGTGTTGGGTTTACTTATTGAAGAACAAATCTGATGCTTTTCAAACATTCAAGAATTTTCATAAGTGGATTGAAAATGATGCACAATCTCATATTGGGTCTATTCGCACTGATAATGGAAAAGAATATACATCAAATGAATTTGAACACTATCTTCGCCAACATGGGATTAAACATCAAACAACTGTGCCTTATAATCCTCAACAGAATGGTGTAGATGAAAGAATGAACATAACAATTTTGAATATGGTACGATCCATGCTTTTCTTCAAAAATGTAAAGACAATGTTTTGGGCTGATGTTGTTCTATGTGCTGCATATATAAAGAATAGATGTCCATCTAGTGCTATAAGAAACAAGACTCCTTATGAATTGTGGTATGGACATGTTCCTTCGGTAAAACATCTCAGGATATTTGGTTCCACCTGTTATGCTTTAATACCAAAGGTACATAGAAACAAACTTGGTGCTAGAAGTCGTAAGTGTATCTTCCTGGGGTATTCAAACACATCTAAAGCATACCGCCTTTATGATGAAGTAAATAAAAAGTTTGTTTTATCTAGAGATGTCATTTTTCTTGAATCATCCAAATCAGACAGTGTTGTTGAGCGGCAACTTGATCGCTTGGATAGATTCACAAAACCGAAATCATTCCAAGAGTTTGATAATCAGATTCCACATCTTGAAGGGGGGATTCCTATACTAGATCAACATGTGGAATCTTCTTCTGAAGAACAATCTCCCTTGCATGACACTTCAACAACGGATGATGCTTTAAGTGATGTAATTGATAGAATTGGGAGACTCAATCTTGATTCAGACCCAACTCAATCAACATAACAGCCTGGACCATCTCAGAAAGGTCCCCCAAAGTGGCTGACAAAGACACTTGAAAGTGTTCATCCTGATGAAATTGGAAAAACAGGAACCAGAAATTCAAACCGACAAGATGGAGGTGATGTAGCTAACTCTAATTTACCTGTTGATATGGATGTTACTTATGATTGTGAATTGAACTTGTCTACAGATTTTGAACCAACTTCCTTCAAAGAAGTTGCTTCTCATGATGAATGGAAAGAAGCGATGCAGAAGGAGTATGATGCCCTCATAAAGAATGGCACTTGGAAGCTGGTTGATCCTCCATTTGGAACCAAACCAATTGGCTGCAAGTGGGTCTACAAGAACAAGTACAAAGCTGATGGCTCACTTGACAAGCACAAAGCCAGGCTTGTGGCAAAAGGTTTTGCACAGAAGGAAGGGGTCGATTATGAGGAAACTTTTGCTCCCACAGCAAAATGGGCCACCATCCAGACACTCTTTGCACTAGCTGCTCAGAACGGTTGGAAAGTCCATCAAATGGATGTAAAAACTGCATTCTTGAATGGAGATCTAAAAGAGAATGTTTTTATGTCCCAGCCTGAAGGATTTGCTGTGAAAGGACATGAACACAAAGTATGCAAACTTGTGAAGTCCTTGTATGGCCTCAAACAAGCACCACGAACCTGGTATGAAAAACTAACTGAGCATCTTCTGAAACTCAACTTCAAACATTTTGATCTTGATGATGCAACTTTATTTGTCAAGAAAGTTGGCAAAACAGTTGTATATCTTGTGGTATATGTAGATGATCTTTTAATGACAGGGAACAATGAAAGCTATATTGCATCCATAAAGAAAGAATTAGGAAAAATTTTTGAAATGACTGATTTGGGCTATGTTCATTACTATCTTGGCATTGAAGTAACCCAACATCCAAAGTCCATATTTCTTTCTCAAAAGAAATACATTGGAGATTTGTTAAACAGATTTGGCATGACAGAGTGCAATCCCCTTTCTACTCCAATGGAACAAAACTTGAAGCTCACATCTATTGAAGGAAAAGAATTTGAGGATGCAACAAAGTATAGACAGCTTGTAGGAAGTCTCATCTACCTCACTACTACCAGACCAGACATTTCATTTGCTGTTGGAATCCTCTCCAGGTTTATGCAAAAGCCTTGTGAAGGACATTAGTCTGCTGCAAAAAGAGTTCTAAGGTACTTGAAGGGAACTCAAGACCTTGGAATCAAGTATACACAGGTGGACGACTTCAACTTGATTGGATACTCTGATTCAGACTTCGATGGAGACAAAGAAACTGGGGTATCTACTTCAGGATATGCTATGAGTCTTGGATCAAGAGCTGTCTCCTGGAGATCACGCAAACAATCAGTACCAGCAGATTCCACAACAGAAGCAGAATATGTGGCAGCAGCTGAAGCAACGAAAGAAATTGTGTGGCTCAGGAAAATTCTTGAAGATTTGCAGGTAAAACAAATACAATCAACTCCACTCATGATTGATAACACATCTGCAATAAAGTTGGCCAAGAACCCAAAGTTCCATGATCGTACTAAGCACATCAATACTAAATATCATCTGATCCGACATCATGTTGAGGCCAAAACAATCCATCTCCGTCATTGTTCCACAAACAAGCAAATTGCAGACATCTTCACCAAAGCGCTTGGAAGAGAAAAGCTTGAAAGATTCAGAATGATGCTTGGACTCACCAACATCCCTTCAGATTAAGGGGGGGAATGTTGACACCTAATCCGAAACGGATGAGGTGAAGCTGGACAGTCATCTAGAAGATGAACTGATCTGTTTTGTATATGTATAAATAATGTGTTAGCTAATGAATAAAAATCAATCAGTGTTTTCTCTCGTTCAATGAGGAGTTACCCTGGCCTGACAGCCTCCCTTATTGCCCATCAAGCAAAGATGGAAGAATAAGAGGATGCCCTTTCACTAATTTCTCATTTCTCATGAGATACTATCAAAGAGGATGGATGGTACATGGACATTGATGTGATGAAGCATATGACATGGTCACAAGATGTTTTTGAGACTCTAGTTGAATGGAACTCAAAGTTGCACATGGTGTTGGGTGACAAGAATCAGTTGGAGATCTGAGGATCGGGTGTGGTGCCATTCAGGTTGGAGACATGATGTATGTTGTGGGTCCAGGATGTACTATTTGTACCAAGACTCAAGTATAATGTGCTCTTTGTTTCGATGATGGAGAGGAATGGTTTTGAGGTCTTGTTCCAAGATGGGAAGGAATGACTCAAGACTAGAGGCTCTAATTCCGATGGGATTGTGCTTGGAGTTAGGGAGAATGGTCTCTATAGGTTGACGGGAAAACCTAAGGATCATATAAAGAAGTAGGGGTAGGTCCAGGTTCTAGAGGAGCAGAAGCAGGTGCAGTTGTAGTTGCAGGCTTCAAAGGAGTAGGTGCAGGTTCCCGAGAAGAAGGTACACTTTTCCAAGGAAGTCCAGGATCCAGAGGCTCAGAAGGAGTCAAGTTCGAGAGGGATTTTGCAGACACAGAGGGAGAAACGACAACCCAAGAAGAGTGCATGGTTAGTGGGGAGGAAGGGCACTTCCACATCCAGCATGAAGGAACCATGGAAGGAATGGAAAGTGTTGCAAGAAAAGAAAAAGAAGCAAGAGGCTTCAAGCGACAGTGACACTTCCAAGGGAGGCATAGTTCATGCTTCTGGGATTGTTGCTATTATGAGTAATAAGAGTTGGGAAAGTGTTGTGAGCAGTGATGATGAATATGAAGTACTTCTAAGGCATGGAGGTACCTCCCTCGCCAAGAGGGAGTGTTGAATTTTGTAGCTTTGGATGTACTCCAAGCCCCAAGGGTTCAGGGGTTGGAGGAAAAAGCACCACAAGGGCAGCTTGTGGGCTTGGAACCCAAGAAAGTGTTTTTTGAACCAACCGTGTTTTTGGGGCAGAACCATGATGGTTTCATAACATATTATGGATGGGGATGATAGCGCTCATAAATATGATTCCAATGCATTGAAAATCGTCTGAATCCAAGTTGTCCTTTGGGAGATATTGAATTTTGAAGTCGACATAATAATTATGGATTTTTTAAGGAGGCTGACATGAGTTCCAGGTAGGCCAACATGATAAATTCCATAAATACATGTCAATTCATGATTGGCTTCAGGGAGGCCTCATTTATTATAAATAGATGTTGAATGGAATCATTTAAGGCATCCAATTTGGTGTAATACACTCCAAGATAAGCTCTAAAATTTCAGTGGAGGAAGAGGAAGGTCTAGCCACAACAAAGGGAGCATAAGGACAACATGGAGTTCCTGTTTTGGAGGTCGAGGTATAGTTGTGACTGAGCCACAATGCTATAGGTGAAAAAATGGCATTTTGAAGGGTTGTTTGGGCTTGTTTCAAGCTAACTTTATTGTGTATTGCTAGGCAGTAGAGACTAAGGAGCGGGCGCACATGCTGGGTTGTTTTGTTGACCATTGGGAGCATTTTTTGAGGAGGTCTGAAGCCATAGCTTGTTGTTGTGCTAGGCCGCATACCATAGGCAACAACAAAGGTTGTTCCCTACTTGTGTTTAAGTGAATAGAAAGCTGAAGGGGAAACATATGAGAGGAAGAGCCCATCCAAGGAGAACTGCAGTCCAAAAGGTGCCTGGTTGCTAACTGTTTGAAGGGTGTACGGCTGGAAAGTGTGCCCTAACCAGAGGTGCAATGTGCAGCAATACAACTAGGTGCAACTGTAGCATTTGTGAAGTGTATTGGATCCGTCTTTTTGGGCTAGAATTGGATCAGATTTGTAGGTGACTGTTGGAGCCAAGTATAAGACATATTGTGGGGTGCAATTATCCTCTTAGGTGAAGATCCAATAGTGGTAGATTGGGAGTCATAGAGCTGGTGGAGGGAAGTGTGAGTTGACAACCCAAAGGAGCCCTTGAAAATATATTTTGAAGGACAAAGAGTAGCTAAAGGTTGGGTGAAGGACAGTGCCAAAGTGGAGCACTTTGATGGACGAAAGTTGTTGCTAGCCTAGAAGATTGGAGCTTGAGTATTGGTCAGCCTAGAGGAGCATATTGGATCAATCCAAGTACACCATGTAGAAGGATGTGAAGCAATGTTAGAGGGAAGGCCTCCTAAAGTCTCAATGTGTAATGACCTTGATGGACTAAGTCACTACTAGTGAGCAGAATGGGTGTGACAGACCGACATGAAAAGATATGACATGGAAGCAATGGATCAAGTTTACCATTGTATATTGTAACCATAGACTATTGTATTTATCAGTTTAGATTAATATAACGAAGATTGGTGATTGTACATTATCATACAATTTTGTTTAAGAACTGTGTATATAGTGCATGTATGATTTACTGCTTTAGAAATTTTCCATTGTGCAAAGTAGTTTATGGCTGAGACTCTTGGTTTGGTAGCGTCAGCCATTTAAGACTCTAACCTTGACCAAAAGTCACAGAATTTCAATAGTGAGACTGGCTCCTTGAACTGCATAGTGTGCAGTTGGAGCCAGCCTAGGCTAGGCTCTGCACAATTCTAGAAGCCAAGCCAGTGGCTTGAGTCTCTAGATTGCACATAGCTACTACGCATAATGAGATCTGGGCAAGGGGACCCAGATCTACTGAAGCGAAGAGTGAAAAACAAGTATATCTAAAATATAGTGTGATGAAGAGTGCATATCTGACTAAGTGTTGGTGCGTGCATGTGCAACAAGTGCAACAATTGATTAAACTGAAACGATGACTGTTGGTACAAAAAGGGGAAAACTAATGCGAAACTTAGGAAAGGAAATATATAACTTGATACAACACTTCTACAATTTAAAATGTCAGTATTCATTCAAATAAATGAGTGAAACAACACTCACACAAGATAAACAATAAAAAGCGACAGAAAAAGTGGCAAAAGATGAGAAAAGAAAAATCACCCGGAAAAGTGACGATGATCGCACCGAAGGCTCCTTGATCTCCTTTGGAATGCTAAAGCTCCAAGATCAAGTGTGGAAATGAGCTATAGCAGTGTCAATTAAATAGATTTGACCAAGTTAGAGTTTATGATGCGCATGCCTAAAACCAAGGAAAAAGCGACAATTGGCAGCATTTTCTAAAAATAACGCAATAGTCTCCTTCAGGTTTCTAAAAATAGATATATTTTTTTTTTATGGATTTTTCTTTTATTTTTTTTATTTTTTTGATTTTTTGGGAAAACTACCATGAAGTCCAGAAATATTGTGTTGTTTTGAGAGGGACAAGGTGATATCTTTGGCTCATGCACTGCACAGTTTCTGAGCATAATGAAGTTTGTGCAATTTTTGTGCTCAATGTTGGGTTGTCCCTCCATGACTATGATTTTCCAAAGCTCAAGGCTCACCGGTAGTCAATACTGCACAATTCTCAACAACAAGGCTATTTGCCATGAAGAATTGCACAGTTTTCTGAGGCAAGCCCAGAACTATTATGGGACCAAGTTAGGAGATCAGCTTGTGAGACAAAAAATAAACTAAGTGAGAAAACACAAGCCAAAATGAAAATGTTAAGTCTAAGTCGAAGCATGGATACCACGATCAATGTAAGATGATATTTTGTGGTTTAGAAGGGAGGCTCCAATATCGAAGCATAGGAAAATATTTGGAGGGTGGTTGTAGCCACTACAATAGGTACAAATATCACTTATATCTATGTAAGAATTCCAAACAAAACAAAATATGGGTAGATCTCTCAAACTAACACAAGGCAAAAGGCATGATAAAGAAAATTTCACCAAATTTTCTTAAGCGACACCTCAGATTTCATTCTTCACATTCCATCTTAGAGCTTTGGCATTCCCAAGGCATCTAGAACCTTCGACACAATCGACTCAGTTTTTCTGGGTAAGCTTTTATTTTCATGCCTCAATGGGTAGGAAGCATATTCTTTCACTGACGGATTTTCAGGGTACCACCAGATCAAAATCACACTGGAAGATAGGAGTAATACAACCTTTGTGACTGAGTGGGGCTGATTTCAATACACTGTTATGCCATTTGGATTGAAGGACACATCGGCCATCTTTTCGTGCATAGTTGTTGTAGCATTCAAGGAATATATCCACAAGTTCCTGGAGGTTTATCTAGATGATTGGATTGTACTTGGATTGGTTAAGCACCATGCAACAAGCTTACACTTGATGTTGGATACCTACCGAAGACACCGAATTGCGTTGAACCTCAAGAAGCATACATTCCTTGTTCCTTTTGCGAACCTATTGGGACATGTGGTTTGAAAATAGGGATTGATGGAGACCCCATGAAAATTGTGGTGATTCTGAATTTGGAAGCGCCACGAAGTGTCAAACAGCTGCGCGCTACCTTGGGACATATGGGGTACTACAGGAAGTTCATCAAAAGCTATGCCTAGATCACGCGCCAATGGAGAAGCTGTTGAAAAAAGATGTCACATTCTGCTGGAAAGATGACTGCGAGAAAAGCCTGGATGTACTAAGAGAAAAAATGGCCTCTGCACCGATTCTGGTCTTCCTGAAATGGGATGAGGAGTTTCATGTCCATGTTGACGCGTCGTGTATAGCACTGGGAGCAGTACTAACACAGGAGGGTGGAGAGGGCTTGGATCACCCTATCGCATTCGCGAGTCACAGGTTGTCTAAAGAAAAAAAGAGCTATTCCATAACTGAAAGCAGAGGATTGGCTATGGTGTACGCACTCCAAAAATATCAACACTATTTGCTAGAGGGACACTTCAAGATGTATACAAATCATTCCACGCTGAAATACTTGGTCAATAAACCTGTGTTGGGGGGGGAACATCTGTAAGTTGCTTTTATTGTTCCAAGAATATGATTTTGGATCATTGTGAAGCCTGGATGCCTGAACATAAGACCGGATCACCTATCGTGCATTGAGACAAGAGAGGAACCTACTAGTCTGGAGGAAGGATTACCTGACACATAGCTCTTTGTTGTGCATGTAGTAGATGGACACTTTGAAGACATAATCCACTTTCTCACGACTAGAACTGCGCCGAAAGAATACTCCATCCAGCATAAGAAGGAACTTGTGGTGCGAGCGGCAGATATTTCTGTCATCATGGGGCACCTATATAAGATGAGAAATGACAAGATACTATGAAGGTATGTACCTAAATTTGAATGAATTCATGTCCTCGCGGAAGCACATGGGGGCATTGCGGCAGGGAATTATGCAGGGCGAGCAACTGTGCAAAAGATTCTTTACATAGGGTTGTGGTGTCCAACCCTTCATCAGGATTCAAAAGCACATTACAAGGCCTGTGATGTATGTCAAAGAATAGGTAAACCATTGCGGAGGGATGAGATTCCTTTGAATCCGCAAATGATAATACAACCCTTTGAAAGTGGGTGATTGACTTTGTAGGACCTATCAAACCTAAAGGAAAGACGGGCGCGAGATACATTATCACTGGGACAGAGTACCTGACTCGTTGGGTAGAAGTGCAACCGGTAAAATATTGCACGGCCACCACAGCCATGAAGTTTCTGATTGAACATGTATTGACATGCTTTGGATGTTCGAAGATATTGATGAGCGATTGCAGTACACATTTCCTGAAGGAAACAATCAGTGTGCTAACAGAAGAGTTTCAGGTGTATCATCAGAAAAGCACACCGTATCACCCACCAGCCAATGGGACAATAGAAGCATTTAACAAAATATTGGAGACTGCACTGACTAAAGTATGCAACGTGCAACGAAGTGATTGGGACTTGTGCATACATGGAGTCTTATGGGCTTATAGGACAACCTGTAAGAAACTGATGGGATAGACACCTTTCCGTTTGGTCTATGGAGTAGAAGTCATAATGCCAATGGAGTATATTGTGCCTATTATGTGCATAGTAGTGCTCACAGGTATAACGGACCACGGAGCCGTAGAAGAAAGGCTCGCGCAGTTGGAAGAACTCGAAGAGGAACGGTTTTTGATTGGATTCCATCAGCAGGTGCAAAAGCAACACAAAAAGGCCTAGCACGATCGACATATTAAGTTTTGCACCTTCAAGGTAAACAATCTAGTGTTACTATATGACAGTAAGTTTGATAAATTCCCAAGAAAGTTCAAAATGCATTGGCTGGGACCGTATGTTGTTAAGGAGGTCACAGATGATGATGTGATGCAGCTGGTAAAGCTAAATGGAGAAACTTTCCCAGGAAAAGTGAATGGCAGCCAATTGAAGCCATATGCAGGTGGCCTGACTATCTAACTAACCCACAGATGCACAATCTTCATGGTCTAGGTAGCTGCAAGAAGGCGCGGGACTATAAACAGATGGAGGGGACGCAGGAAAAGATGTAGGGGAGTAGTTCTGACATTGCAGTCTCAGAACAACACGTACAAGAGATTCAGCAGGTAGCCACTCAGTGCGCTGCCGACCTTGGAGTCGTCCGAGCAGAGTTGGGAGGTCTTTGCATGAAGATCTCTGCACCGACAAAGTGACTCGAGGGTGAGTCACAATGTTTGTGTTGGGGGCGTGTTCGGAGTGGGATCCCCTTAAGGCAATTTTTGTGGCTTAAAACCCAAGTTTTGACTAAGTCCATTGTAAAGACTCTACAATGCATAATCCAGTGAGGTTGACTGGTAACTGAAACTACACAATGTGTAGAACATTCAGGCTGGGTTGCTGGCTGAAATTGTGCATTACGTAGTTCCAGTGGGTAGGACTGGGCACTGACTCCCAGGATTACGTAGAGAATAGCTGGGAGACAATGTGGGTACCCTCTACGCAATTCCTAGAGGCAAGGCAGTGTCTTGACTACCAGGAATGCGCAGAGCATTCTGGGAGAGACAAGATCTCGGCCAACACAGCCCAGATCTACGCAACAACAACCTAAAAACATGAGGGGATGAGTGTTTGCATGAAGTTGGTGTAGATCTGAGTGAAATAGCCATGAATTCAATTCAAGAAAGTTTAGAAATGAGTTAAACGGAAAAACCAAGAATCTCATGAAGCGAGTCACTGAAATGACGACTGTGAGTGAAATAGTAGTGTTATGCATGCGACACTAAGGAAAGGTAATGCAAATTTTGAAAAAACACTTCTACAAGCTAAAATACATTTAAACACCAACGGTCATTCAATAAAACCATGGAAACAACACTCATATAAGCCAAAAACTAAAGAGCGACAGAAAAAGCGACAAAAGACATGAAAGGAAAAACTTACCCAGAAAAACTACATTGATTGTGTCGAAGGTTCCTAGATGCCTCGAGAATGCCAAAGCTCTAAGATTGAATTTGAAGAATGAAATATAAGATGTTGTTTAAGAAAATTTGGTGAAATTAGGGTTTATGACACGCATGCCCCAAATCTAGGAAAAAGCAACACTTGGCAGGGAGTTTCTAGAAATAGTTTTGCATGTAACTACTGCTGCAAAAAATAGATCCCTAAACTCTAGGGATACTTTTTCACATTTTTTTTCTTTTTTCTTTTTCAGGAAAAGTTTCCTAACATGCAAAGAAGGATTGCACAATTCTAAAGGGAACCCATAAACCTACCTGCACATGAAACGAACAACCACTGGGGGAGAACTTTTGCATTGTTTCTAGACTGAGTGGCCTTGGCTAGCTAGACAGATCTAGGCAATTTTCAAGAGCAGTGATACTAGGCTGCTCTGCACATTTCCGAAGAGCAGTGCAACTAGCTAGTTCTGTACAATTCCAGAGAATAATGCAGTTGGCCTGGGCTACTCTGCGCATTTCCAGAGAGCAGTGTAGCTGGTCCATTTCTGCGCATTTTTGGAGGGAAGTGTAGCTGCCCTGGCTTGCTTTGCGCAATTTTGGAGAGCAAGGGCAGCTAGATGGAACTGCAGATTTTTGGTGAGCAATGCAAGCTGGCCTACTCTGTGCAATTTCCAGAGCAAGGCTAGATGGCCTACTCTGCGCAATTTCTAAGTGCAAGGAAGTTGTTGGGCTACTCTACGAAATTTCTGAGGGGAAGACAAAATACCCTTCAGGATGGCATAGTTTTTCACGACAGAACGTTGAACGGATGTGAACAAAATACTGGGTCAGCTTATGGTTAACCGACAGGACAAGTGAGTGAACGGAAGTTGTTAAGCGACAGGTCAAATCAAATAAACATAGGTACCTGATTAGTGCAGGATAACTCCTATGATTTTGAGGAGAGAGGTTCCAAAACAAAGCGAAGGGAAAATTTTGGAGGGTGTTGTAGCTGTTATAACACATTTGAAGGATTACAGGTCCCCCTCTCATATGCCACTTACTACCGCTACCCCCCCTGCAAACAACTTCTGCCCTCTCCTATCACTCTGCCATTTTGTCCCATTGCCAATGTCCCAATTGTCACTTATTAACACACCAAGCATTAAAAAAAATAAAGTCTATTAAAACCACAACTATTCAAACCCATTTGTAAATCCAAATTTCCTTCTGTCAAGAGCATTATTCTTCATTTCACCAACGTTTGCTAGCGTACTCAATGACACCAAATATTTGGATTGCAGCAAACAACCAGTGCTATCAATCACCAATTCACCAGGTATTCTATTTAAAAGATTATTTATTCTCTTTATTTTCAAAATAGCCAATCAAAATGGTAAATCTAAGGTTTCTATTGAAAGCCCAATCCTACCTCCCGTGCCTAATTTAGATGAATTCCCTCTGGTCGATACTCAATTTAAAATTATAGAGACCCAGTGTGAATTTGACCTGTATGAGCTACATAATTGGGAATTTCATAAGTTTGAAGATGCCAGTGATGAATTTAGTTTCTGGGAATCCATGTTACCCCAATTCATTTTCCCCCAAACTCATCATTTCCCTGAATTCATTACCTGGTGTGAAAGTCGTTACCTACCAAGTCAAAGAGCCATAGTTTCCCAAAATAATGAAATTATGTTTTCCATAACCCTAGAATAAATTTGTCAGGCTTTATAGATAAACCCTTAGAGTTCTCTTCATCCATTTTCAGTTGATTCCCTGATGAAAATTAATCAAAAACTTAGCATCGAGCTCATATCTTTGAGTCATTTTTACCTAAAAATTCAGAATTGCCTCGAACCAATCCACCATATTCTTCAGCAATCTTTCCAAAAATGTCCAAAAAGGTTATTTCTATCATTTATTTTCTCATAGGTTACCAACATGATTAGTGGATTGATGAAGTAACCCTAGGATTTATGTCATTGTTTTCATCTAGCAAAAAACCCTCAGTCCTTTCCAATTTTAGCTAGTTTATTTCAAATGTCATCAATGAACAGTTTCTAAAATTTAGCATTGAGCGATATTTCAAGCATCAATCATTATTGGTAGATTTATTTTTGTACCATCATTTAAAAAGATTCAAAATACCACTACAAAAACTTGATTCACAGGGAAGACCACAATCTGTCATCCACTGGACTTGTTTGGTCATGAAAAATTCAGAAGAGTATTATTTTAGTGATTTTATAAATTAGTTTTTATATATTTCATTGTGTCTCCTTAGCAGTGATGAAGTTCCAATAATATATGTAGAAATCAAAAGAATCTTGCATCTCAGTGAACAATCAAATGTGGGAGATTGGTATCTTTATCAGAGTTTTACAAAAATCGAAGTTTATGGTTGTGAATTTCCCCCATATAAACTACTAATTTTTGTGCCCATGAGGATTTTTGCGCTAGATTTTATAAGGTAGAGGATGAATATGGATGAAATTAATTTTGTATCTAGAAATAAAAAGGCCCAATTCATGTTGAAAGCACAAATTGGTCCATTCATAGTTAATACTAGGGTTGCAGACAAGGAAGTCGAGAATTTATTGAGACAGATGAAATTCAAACTAAGTTTTAGCTGGCCTTATGACCCTTTGGGAGTAATTTCATCCATGAGAATTGAACATAAGTAATCTCCATATACTCATATATCAAAACCATAAATTGAACAATATGCAAATTAGGAAGTATGGGAGGAAATGACTTTGTAATAAGTTGAAGAGAAAATTTCCAGTCCAACAACCCTAGAGACTCCAAGATTAAAGGAAAAAGAGTGTAGATTTTAACCCCATACATAAATTACCTGCATACGAATTCTAAAACACAGAAAATAAACAATGCGAGAGAATAACACATAAAACACATATACACAAAGATTTTCCCCTAGATCCCAAAACTGGGACTACCAGCTTGCTTTTTTCATTATATTCCTTTCAATGTGGGCTAGTCGTGGAAAGAATATAACACAACCCAACATTCTCCCACTTGTTGTTTTCTTTCCATAGGGGGCCACAGGAGAGCTTAGTCATTTATCCAGCCCTGCAACACCCATTGTTTCTCTACACCAAGAGAACTTATCAGAGCTCACAGATTTTGTCAATGCATCCGCAGTATTCTTTAAAGTGTCCACCTTTACCAGCAACGCCTTTTCGTCTTCTATCATATCCCTCACAAAGCAATACTAAACATTGATGTGCTTTGTCTTTGAATGGTCAGAAGGGTTCTTTGCCAAGAAAATTTCACTTTGGCTGTCATAGTCTATCCTTATAGCTCCATGTACTAACACCATACCTGAACACAATCTTTGCAACCAAACTGCTTCCTTACTTACATGAGTGGTTGCCATGTATTCTTCCTCTATAGTTGATAGTGCCACTACAGATTGTTTCTTACTCATCCAACTGACTAACCCTCAAAATAGGTTAAGCACATATCCACTTATAGATCTTCTCTGATCCAAATCTCTAGCCCAGTTTGTATCAACAAAGCCATGAATATCCAACACTCTCTCTAATCCTAGTCTTCCTTGGTAGCACAAACCATAATCACTAGTGCCACACAAATACCTAAAAACCCGCTTCACTATTGTCCAATGCTCCTTCCCTGGTTTTGACATAAACCTGCTCAATACTCCCACTGCATGTGGAATGTCTGGTCTAGTATAGACCATTGCATATATCAGACTACCAACTGCACTTGCATATGGAACATGGGACATGTCCTCTTCCTCTTCGTGTGTCTTGGGACATTGTTCGGCAGATAACTTTACACCTACAGGAATATGAACCTTCACCGGTTTACTATCCTGCATATTAAACCTTTGCAATATTAACCAGAGCTTCCTCTTTGCCTGATCTCTTTTAATTTCCATGCCCAAAATACAGTTTGCAACACCAATATCTTTCATGTCGAATTTGGAGGACAATTGGGTCTTCAAATCCTAGATAATTTCTTTGTCATTTCCAACCAGCAACATATCATCCACATACAAGACCAGATAAATAACACGATCACCAATTAATTTAAAATACACACAGTGATCTACTTTGCTTCTAGTGAAGCCAAGTCCCCATATAAATGTATCAAATTTCTGATACCACATCCTTGGTGACTGTTTTAACCCATACAAAGACTTCTTTAACTTTCGTACCAGTTCTTTCTTACCCTTCACCGCAAAGCCTTCAGGTTTCTTCATGTAGATCTCCTCTTCCAGATCCCCATGAAGAAATGTTGTCTTCACATCCATCTGTTCTACCTCAAAATCAAAAGCAACAACAATAGATAAAAGTAATCTAATAGAAGCTACCTTGGCAATAGGAGAAAAAATATCACCGAAATCAATTCTCGGCACCTGGGAATAACCTTTTGCTACCAACCGAGCTTTGTATTTCTCCACATTTCCTTCTGCGTTTGTCTTCTTCTTGAACACCCATTTGCTTCCAATGGGTTTCCTTCCAGCCGGCAACTCCACCAGATCCCATGCCTCATTTTTGTGCAAAGATGCCGTTTCATAAACCATGGCCTCCTTCCAGAGTTTTCCATCCTCTGAATCTATTGCTTCCTTCATAGTTCTGGGATCATCATCAGTAATAGATAAAGCAAAATTTGAATAGAAAGCAGATGGACTATACCTTTCTGGCTGCCTTCTTTCTCGAACTGATCTTCTCACACCCAGAGTTTGTGGCTCTTCATCTTTTGATTCCTCCTCTAGTATAGAGTCTGATTCTTCCTCCTTAAGCTTAAACTCTATCTTCTCAGGTTCCTTTGGTTGGACTTCATGTTTGATAAAATCTTTCACCTCTCTGAACACCACATCTCGGCCGTACACAAACTTCCTTGTTACTGGGTTCCAAATATTATAACCCTTTAAACCATCCTTATACCCGATAAAGATGCACTTTTTAGATTTAATATCCAACTTGATTCTTTTCTCCTTTGGAACAAGCACATATGCATCACATTCAAATACCCTCAGATGTGAAAGAGAGGGTTTCTTACCAGTCCATACCTCTTGTGGAATCTTATCCTCCAACACTGATGAAGGTGATATGTTGACCAGGTAACATGATGTCTCCATTGCCTCTACCCAGAATTCCTATCCTAACTTGGCACCATTGAGCATGCTTCTTGCCCTTTCCATCAACGTCTTGTTCATTCTTTCTGCAACTCCATTTTTCGCAGGTGTGTATGGAGTAGTCTTCTGTCATGCTATACCACACTTATTATAGAATTATTCGAATTGCTTACTGAAAAACTCTCCATTGTTATCTATCCTCAACACCTTTATCTTCTTCTATGTCTGGTTTTCCACCAGAGCCTTAAATTCTTTAAACCTGCCAAAGACTTCACGTTTCTTCTTAAGGAAATATATCCATGTATTCCTTGAGAAGTCATCTATAAATGATACATAGTACAAAGAATTACCCAGTGATGGAACCTTCACAAATCCAAACACATCACTGTGCACAAGCTCTAATATCTGTTTTGCCCTCTTACCACCAGAGGGGAAACTCACCTGATTTTGCTTCCCATATACACAATTTTCACAAAAATAAAAATATAGAGAGCTATTACTCATACCTTCTACCATACCTTTACCATGAAGTATTCGAAGGCCATTCTCTCCAACATGTCCAAGCCTTTGATGCCACACCATGGTCTTCTCTCGAGAGACCATTAGATTTTCTACTCCACTTTTAGGAACCACAGAACTGTTGCACCCATCAACAATAGTGCTACCTTGCAGCTTGTACAGAGTTCCAATCTGAACTCCCCGCATCAATACCAGTGCTCCCTGAACCATATTGCATGTATCCTTCTCGAACACTATTTTTACACCTGCATCATCCAGCTTGCTTACAGAAATCAGATTTTTGGCCAATGCAGGAATATGCAGAACACCCGAGAGTGTTCTAACCCTTCCACCTTGCAACTTCAACTTTACTTTTCTGCGACCAACGATTCTATCCTTCCTATCATCCCCTAAGAAGACATCACTACCATCATATTTCTCACACTCGCAGAACTACTCTCTATGGGGAGTGAAGTGAAAGGATGCACCTGATTCAATCAACCATGCCTCATGATCTACATGTGTACTTGAGGAATCCAAGTACACATCCCCACCTTCATTGGAGGTGGTTTTTGCCTCTACAGAAGGAGCATAATCAGATCCCTTTCCTTTTTTAGGAGCTTTAGATTTACAGTCCCTTTTGTAGTGCCCTTATTTTCTGCATTTCCAGCAAACCACCTTTACAGGTTTTCTTAGAGATTTAGATCTCCCTTTAGATTTAGATCTCCCACTCGATGACTTATTTTTGTTTATGTTCTAGGACCGTACTCGTACATACAAGAAATCACTATTCTGGCTCTCCATAATTTTTTGTCCCATCTCCTCCATCAGCAAGGATGAGACTATTTCATCAAACTGCAAGGTAGTTGCATTGCTACCTATTGCAATAACCGGACTATCCCACGAATTGGGTAGAGAACACAACAAACTAATGCACTTATCTTCATATAAAACTTTAATATCAACATATAATAACTGAATTACCACAGTATTAAATGTGTTCAGATGCTATGTCACTGAGTCTCCATCTTTCATCCTCAGGTTATACAACATTTTCCGTAGGAACAATTTATTCACCAGAGACTTAGATTGGTACACAGCCCCTAACTTGTCCCACAAAGCCTTAGCTGTAGCTTCCCTTGATACATTCAACAATACTGAATCTGAGACACACAATCATATTTGGTCTTAGCCTTCCGATCCAACTTCTTCCATTCTTCATCGGACACTCCCGTTGGTTTAGTACCTGAATCTACCACGATCCATTGATCTTTATCCACCAACAGATCCTCCATCTTGAGTTTCCACAAATCAAAACTCTGACCATTAAATTTATCAATCTCTATCTTTCCACTACTCACCATATTCTTTCACCACCATAATCAATCCTGCAAATCTCCCACTAAACAGGGTCTATCACAGGCGCGAGCGAAAACCATCAGCAAAAAAGACATCCCCTTGAAGCCAAAACATCTCTGATACCAAATGTAGGTTTTAACCCCATACAGAAATTACCTACATACAAATTCTAAAACACAAAACTAAACAATGTGAGAGCATAACACATAAAACACATATACATAGAGATTTTCCCCTGGATCCCAAAACCAGGACTACTAGGTTGATTTTTTATTATAATCCTTTCAATGTTACAATACATAGTTATACATGCCGAAGCATCCAATACCATGGACCGAAAACCATCGCATCCAAAACCATGGACCGAAAACCATCGCGTCCAAAACCATGTGTGAAAACCATGCACAAAACCATAGGTAGGTCCGCCCAACCTAATATAGTGTTCAAAAAAAAATTCCCGAGGTGCTGCCATAGGCCTCGTAGAGGGGGGCTACCAACCCCCCTCAAACCCCCTAGACAGTGGGAGCTGCCACCCCCCCTGTGACCCCCTTGCTGCGCAATCGGTGCAACGAAGGGGGTGCTCCGGCCCCCCCTCTAACCCCCCGGTTAACTACGTGGGCTAGTCGTGGAATGAATATAACACAACCCAACAAAGAGATATAGAGACCAAGTGAGATTATGAATCCTACAGGTTCAGGTTTTAAACCAATAGAATTTAAAGTTTTTAAATGGATAAAAATAATGAATACAGAAGAAGAATCATCAAAGGTCATAAATCTAGAAGAATCTACTACAATTATGTTATCAAGTGAGCCTGCGTATTCTCTACAACAAACTGAAGAAATAATTCATGATTCCCATGCTTTCCCTTATTCATGATATTAAAATATTTTTGCAAGATTCAAAGAAATGAAGAAGAAGAAGAATGAAGCACTGAAGAATTCTACTTATTATGAGTTTTAGAAATAGTCTTCTACCACCCAAACCAAATTGTTGTTTGTAGTGGACCCTGACAAAGGAACATTTAAATTGCCATTTCTTGAGCCAAACGTTCCAGTTCCTAAAAGTGCAAGGGATTATAAAACTTCAATATTTTCTTTTGATATTCATCTGTTATTGAATGTTATTTTTGTTGTGCTAATTTCAATTACAGATTTATAAACATGTGCGTATTCATTACTTCCCGTGCATAGGTTTCCTTAGGTTGTTTGGTGATTGAAACAGGTAAATTTCATCAAGTTTAATGTGATAGACATAAAAAAAAATAAGCTTCAAAAACAAGTACTGAACAACAGACATTCAAAGTACAGAAAACCATCAACAAGAACATTTAACACAGTGTTTTAATGAAGGATTTCACCCCTCTCAAGCTACATCTCCTTGGTCCAGCTTCCATGGCTTGGGCCTTTGTATTAGCTCAATATGGAAAAAAATGTTGTTTACAAAGCTCTATTTCTCCTGATACCTGCACCAATGTGTTCAGAATGTCGAAATTAGCTAGGAACACCTTTTCCTGAGCTCAATTTGGTCGAAAATTGCTCCAGTTATGGCTCAAACAGTCTTTTCCTATAAAAGCTCCTCCAAAACTGGAATAATTCTAGTTAGGGCCACTAAATTTGGGGAAAATGTCAGATTTAGTAGGTTCCGCCAAAACACTACCAGTGTAACTCCATATTAATTAAATGGTAACCATGATTAGTTGGAAGATTAGTGCTAATTGCACAGATAAGGCTGATGGTTTTCCGAAACCGCTGGCAGTCTCTGCAGAGGGTTCACATGCAATGGTAACCATTTGTTAGAGTTGGCCATTAGGTTAACTAACCATAACCACCAACCATGACCTGGTAGTTTCCATGTGGTGTCACATGAAAACCCTTAACCGTCATGGTGAAGGTTTACATTGGACCATTGGAGGTTAACATAATCGTGTGCTTTGTTGCGTTCACAGACGCTAACCGTTGCAGTGTTGGTTTGTGGAGTCGTTGCATAACTGTTTGGTGTGACCGTAGTGGTAATGGTGAGTTTTTTCACATGGGAAGGGTTGGCCTGCGGGCTGGCCCTCCCATAACTGCCGACCCTCAACCATGTAACATTGAAATATAAATGGTCCACCATATGGTTAATTGAAAATCGATAGTGAAGGCGGTAGAGAGTCTTGGACTATGTAGCGGAGGTTGCGGGGTCGAACCCCGATGCCTCCACATAAATTTTGTTGAACTGACCTCTGCCTAGGCTGTTGGGAGGTGCCACGTGGCAACCTCCGGGCTTTCCATGTGGCATTCTCTCATTGGTCCAAAAATAACCAATATAAATGCACCACGTCACCAATCTGAAACCCAATAAGAACATGACACTTGTCGAGATATGATTGAATGTTGACCAAGTTGACCCTGCCTAGTCACTTTCCACGTCAACAGTATGGACTGTTGACTGTGTAGTGACTGGCCATTTTTTTTCAAATTTCGCCTGTTTAGCAAAGTGAAAAAAACTCAATAACTTCCTCATACGAACTCTATTTTTAGTGAAATTAGTTGCAATAGGATCATTTTACTGAGACAGACACATTCATTTAGGTTTCGAGCCATTCTCGGAACTTTAATTTTTGAGCTAAATATTGAGCGCTTGATCATTCCTCCCCACTAGAAGCCTTTTGGACCCCAAAAGATACTATCAATTGTTCAGCATCTGAGGTTACAGTTCGCTCACCTTCTCAATCTACAACCACTTGGCTTTAGAAGGCTTTTGTCCCTCGAGTCCCACTCTAAGGTATTCGACATCCCCTCTTTTAGAAGTCCTAGTTCTTCTGTCAAGTATTAGATCCTTCTGAAGTTCATCAAGATATTCTGGTGACAAATCATCTATTGATGGTAGCTAAACATGCTCTCCTTGATTATCAATCAAAGGAGGCTCAAACAATCTCAAATTGTGAACATTAACAACATAGTATATTTGAATATAAGGAGGCAAATCAAGCTTAAATTCATTGTTACCAATCTTTTCCAAAATTTTAAAAGGACCGTAACAGATTGGCTTAAGATTTTTACCTTCCCCTTGAAGTATCTCCTTGCTAATATATAACCATGCTTTGTCTCCAACTTGAAATTTGTGATCAATCTGGGGTTTGTCATGCCTTGCCTTATAGCTGCTTTGACTTTTCTCAAGTTGGTCCTGCATTGTATGATGTATCAACTAAATTTTCTCTATGAACTTCCTTGCCTTTTCGATGTCATTGTGACCATCGATAGCGAAATCTTTCTCAAATATGAAGTCCAATAGTGATCTTGGCAAGTACCCATAACATGCCTCCAATGGCAATGTGTTTGTGGAAGAATGCTTTGCCCTATTGTATGCATGTTGTATGTAATGCAACTGTTCATCCCACAACTTGGGATGTTTGTTGCAATATCCTCTAAGAATATGAATGACTATTCTATTGACCACCTCGGTTTGTCCTTCTGTTTATGGACGAAAGGTTGTACTCTTCTTCAAATTTGTGTCCATAATGTCCCACAAATTTGACCAAAAAATTCCAACAAATAAAGAATCTTGATCACTTACAATAGTAGGAAGACCAAAATGAACTCAAATGTTTTGGAAGAAAAGATTAGCTATTTATTCAGTTGTAATTTTATTTTTACATGGTGTTAGTATACACATTTTGTTGAACCTGTCTACAAATACATACAAGTAATCATGACCTTTCCGTGACAATGGACGACCTCCTACAAAATCCATTTAGATACTCTCCCATGGACGTGAAGGTACTAGAAGTGGAGAGTACAATCCAAGTTTCCTATTTCTAGGCTTACTTGTTGCACACAAAGAACATCCTCTTATAAAACGAGAAACATTATCAAACATGAGTGGCCAATAATAATACCTTTGGAGCATCACGCGATGCAATGAGTGCTAAGTGGACTATTCAAAAATCATGAGAAATTAGTCAGTTACGACTACCTCTCATGGAAATGGTCATAGATGAATGACTTACTTAATGCAGTTGAATCCCAAAATGATATATAATATAATGCACTGCAAAAATCCCAATACTTAATACCTTTGGAGATTCGCTATTGTCTTGCCTACACCAAAGTGTCCAACAATCAATGAAGTGTGTGCCTCCCTTATGATATTGTTCCTTTCTCCCTGTGGAATACACAACTTGCCCAAATTATACAACAAATTTTTATGTACATGATAATCCAACTCTTCAATTTGGTTTCCTTGACTCAAGCTTGCATACACATCTTGAAATTCACTATCATATGCACATTGTTCAATGTAACTTTCATGCGAAACAGAATTATGATTGATTATAACAGATGAATTTACAATAGGCCTTGAAAGCATATTAGCTACCTTATTGTAGATTCCCTTTTTATGCCTGATAACCAAATGAAATTATTGTAGAAAACCCATCCATCTGAAATGTCGTGACTGCTATGTTGGCATTATGATGCATGTGTTGTACTTGATGGCAACCCACTCATAGAAGAACATCTCACTTATTTATAACTAGATGAATCTTCAGAAGAGATATCAGATGTGACTGAATGCATGAGATGCAGGACAGCTCAAAGGAATCAGATGATAGTTCAAAGGGGGAGATTGTTGGCATTATGAGACAAGTGTTGTCCTTGATGGCGAATCACACAGATGACAGATCATATTGCAGTAGGTCAGTAGCAAGGATTTGATGATTAGACTACAAGAATGAAGAGAAAATATATATACGCAGGTTCATCGTGACGGAGCCGCGTATAAACGTGGGTTAGACGTTGTTATCACTCAGGTTGTCCTTAAAGCTCCTTAAAGGATACGGCCGAGGTAACCACAAACCAATCTTTGGACTGCAGGTCCTAGCCTACCTGCAATCAGAGAGGGCTCTCTCTATATAATTTAGCTTTGTTTTGGGTTGATTTTAGGCTAGTTGTGATTTTCTTGGGTTTTGTTTTGATTTTGGTGGGATGGAGGACCCTTTCAAACAGAGTTGGGATGCATAGTGTGAGAAGTTCAAACCATTGGGCATGGAGTCGTGGATTAGGCTTGCTGTTGCGTTTTCTTGGTCACAAGAGAAATACAGAGCAGGATAGCTACACATAAAACAATATCGAGCTGGAATAAAGTGTTGGAAATAATACTGAGAGGGGGGGTGAATCAGTATTATCAAGCTCTTTTAATAAATCTTCCTTATTTATACTTTGAATTATTTTTGCATGTCAGTACCATAAAATAATGAGCATGAACAAAGAAAACAGATAGTCACACCAAAGAACACTAGATGTAAGGTGGAAACCTAATGTGGGTGAAAACCACCTGCAGCAATATGTCTCTATCTTCTTTCAAATTAGAAACTCCTTTTACAATGGTTTTGTACTGGTGCAGTCCTTTACCAGTACGCAGGCTGCAACCTGCAGAGAGCTACAACTCTCTCTCGTTTTCCAGTCTTTCCTGGAAGGGAGCTACAACCCCCTACTTCTTTTCTTTCAAGGACCACTTTTCATAAACATCAAGAGATCAACAAGTACAAGTAAATCACCCAGTCAACTGCAGTAACCAGATCCACAATGACAGTAAACTAAACCCAGAACACCTTATTAACAAAGAAAAGTCAGCCAACAAAAGATCTTAAGATAGATACGCAGTTTTTCTTTATCTGGCCTGCGTGGCTCCGCACTTCACCTTCTGCTCCCCTGCGTATACACGCAGAGACCCTTCTGCTGCACCGCGTACCCACGCACTGTTTCTTCAATCGCGCTGCGTACTGTTACTGTAGGCACGCACCCACAGATACTATCGCGCCGCGTACCTACGCACCTGTGGCTTCTGAAGTGCCGCGTACTTTCCCTGTGCCTACGCACCTGATCCTCTGTCATGCTGCGTACCCACGCACTGCGCCTTCTTCTGCTCTGCGTACCCACGCAGTGCGCCTTCTTCTGCTCTGCGTACCCACGCACTTGCACTGTTAATCACCTGCGTACCTCTGGTTAGGGCCGAATTGGCAGTCCACCAGTGTGCTACAGATCGTCAGATGCCCAGATCTGATCATGCGCTCGAGAGATCACCCTTCATAGATTCGCTTTCAACTTCACTTTTATATAGATCAAGCTTTTGAAACAATAACCCAATATTTTAGATCTTAAGATATTCAATTTGCAAAAGATGCTTAGCCAAGTGATCTCCTTTGCTTTATATAGGCAAGCTCTTCCTAAAATCATGGATCAATACCATAGATAACCAATACAAGGGGCCCAAAAACATGGGGCTCAATAATAATAATAATATAAAACAATACCACGGGCCAAAACCATAGAATCAAGAACGGCGGGCTAAATACCACGGGCCAAACATAAGAAACCCCACGTGAGCGCGCTTCTCTGCCTTGAAGTAAGTGCACTGGGGGTACGCACCTCATGCATGGGTGACCTATGTGTATGACCGCAGTCCCTTCACGGCGTACCTGCGGGTACGCACCTTTTGAACTATACTCTTTCGTACCTCTTAATTTCCAACATTTTGAGGGCCTGATCAGAGCATTGCCACTTGAGAGTGTTGCCATCAAGTACAACATCTGTATCATAGAGCCATACCAGAATCATAATGCCAACATAAAGATGGAGCGAAGGTCAGTGAATGAAAGGAAACTAAGTAGCTCTCATTATGCTAACAGAGGGAAGGTGAATGAACATTTATACAGGAGCAGTCAAGGATTCCTAAACAACATTCATATATGAAGGAACTAGCGTAAATATGAGCAAATCAGTATTCATATTCAGGACTAATTCAGAGGAAAACATAGATAAATCACAGAAATTGAGAACAAAATACAACTAAGTGAGCTCTGAACTATTCTTTCTTTCTGTTGTTTAGATAGTGAAACAATGATGGCATAAAACATATAAACTGTAAACAGAGATAAGAAACACTTATTGGGCTATGTAGAAGCGTTAGGATTCCATAGTCACTCTTCAGTCATTAAAACACAACAGTCATTTCATTTCCCAAACATTCCAACGATCTTTGATTATAGAGACTCTCAGAAAATACAATGCAAGTCTAGAGGAAGTTATCGACCAACCAACCCTTTACATAAATACAGAGGGTTGTTTAAATAGAAAATATTTACAAACATCCCTTGAACAAGTGTCAAAGAAGAAAATATCTCAAAATATCTATCAAAATAGAGCCAAAGAGATCTGTGCAATAATTGCTTCTAATGCTAAGTTGTGCTGGAAATAAATGCAATAAAATATCTAAAACAGCTGCACATGAGGGAGCAGCCTCATCAAAATGGCTCTTTAGGGCTGCACATGGTCCTGCAACTTCAAAAATGGACTGAAAGAGTGCCTTGAGCCATGCATTGTCCTCTGTGTGATAACTGCGCAATTAAGGAAGCAGTGCTGCTCCAAAAATATGACTGGGAACAATGTCTCTGCAATAACTCTGTCTTGAAAGCCTTCATATATGCCTTTAGGTGGCTTTTAAAGCAACAAAAGAAGTGTTGGTGAGCCTTAATGGCTGAATGATGCTTTGTTGACTTTGCTGGGCTTGCTTTGCTTTCATCTGCCTTGAAAAACTGGACTGATACTCTTTGCCACATCCTAATACACTTTGGCACTAAATCTGGGCCTTTTCTCACCGCTGATACTCTTTAAACGGTCCCATTGCCCCCTTCTGCCTTTTAATGCAAAAATAACTACTGCTAATGTCCTCCGTGGCCTTTGGGTGCAATCAGCGCTCTGGCCGATCAAGAATATCCTTAAACTTTTTGAAAAATGGTGCAAAGAGGAGGAAAAAGTGTTGCCAACTGTGCCGAGGCCGAGACTGGCCCCCTGGAGCAAAACCGGGCTTGGAGCGATCCTAAATGGCTTAAGGATGTATAATTTCTCTTACTGGTGGTGGCGCGCGGGAGCGCTGCACACAAACCTTGAACAATGGCCATTTTATCATAATATGAAAATGCTCTCAAAACACTGCCAAATTGTGAAAATTTGGCGCTTAAGTGGACACTGTAGCAATCATTAAATCCTGGCCGTTGGATCCGGTGCGGGCTGATCCAATGGCCCAGATCTCATCGCAATATCGCATCGGGGTGGACCAGGGGGTGGCACATAAACAATCGCCGAAACCGCGCGGACCCGATATGCTATAGGCCCTTCCTTTTATTTGGAATCGCGTCCGGCCCATCGGCAATGTCATATCAACGGATTTACAAGAATCTGGTTTGCGGACCCGAAATCCCTTAAAACTGCCCTTTATAACTTTCCGGCTCCGGAATATCAGAGCTTTAACATTTCGTAGTACAAAGGCCTCCTCTCGGACCCGATAATTTTATATGCTGCATTTTATTAATACTTCAGCTCCAGAATAAGCAATGCTATATATGGGGCCACGACTTAATAAAGACCGTTGATCTGAGGGGCCGAATGGGGGGCCGCGATTAAATCGGCATTTCGCTATCGGCGGGGACATGGGGCAGGACTTTATACAATTGCGATCGCCGAAATGGGAGATCGCCGACAAGATCTGGGCCATTGATCTGAGCGGGAGCGATGGACGGCTGCGATGCGATATTGTTGAAAAATGCGGGTTTTTACGTTATGACTTAAGTTTTATAAAAAAATTGAGTTTAAACGAAAAAACAAAAAAGGGGAGTTGCGATAAAAAAGAGTATATGCGGGATATATGGGAAAATATGATGGAGGAAGCCTTCGATAGTGATATCGCATCGGGCCAAAAAGGAATGGGGGCATACATATATAGGCCAGCACTGTTATTACCTCCGACAGCGATATCGCGTTGGAGGGGGGGGAAATCCATCGGAGGAGGGTTTATATGTATAGAAGGGGGCTATAAAGCATCGGAAGGGTTTTTTTCCTTTGAAGAAGGTAAAATGAAATCGGAGGAAGGTTGTTAATGCATCGGAAGGGGTCCGAAGCATGGTGAGAGGGTTTTGAGCCTTGAAAAAAGGTTAAAACATGGATAATGGAGGTTTTGCATAGGTAAAAGGAGGGATTTTATGCATAGGAAGGGGTCATAATGCATTTGGAAGATGGTTTGAGGGGGGAAGTGAGGGCTCTTGCTCAGTTTCAGGTAAACTTAGCAATTCCCAAGTGTACTTATGGTTATTTTTCAACCAAGGGGAGGGGATAAGTATATAGGGGAGTTATAGAGATAGTTTTAGTAGGGGAAGGGAAAAGAGATAGGGAGTTACATAATAGAGTTAATAGTTAATGTGATAATGATGAGACAAAGCGCTGAGAATGAAGTCTTAAGCTATCAATGGGGGAAAATGACTGATAGAAGAAGTGTGAACATTCCTTTAGTGAAGTAGATCTTCACCAAGGCAGATGATATGGAGAATGATGAATCTAAGAGGTATCAAGCAGATCTTGACCTCTTTAGGGGAAGTTAGTGAGTGATTTGGGAAAGAGGGAGAAGGGGAAGTTAGACATGCATTTCTTGAAGTCCTCCAACTGAAAAATCACCTTCAACTTGTGATATGATAGATATAACACTTGACAATATGAAATGGATCACAAGCCATGATTCTGCAACCACAAAGCTACCTACCCGGCCTATTCACCTAGCATTTTCTCTTCTTTTTGGTTTGGGTGCACTTGAACTAGCATACCCAACTTTTTGTTCTTTTCTTCTTGTTTTCCTCCTATCTACAACTACACTTATTGCATCCAGGGGCTCAGATTAAGTTGTTGAGCACCCTTGTTTCTCTACCTATCTACAAATCTGCCAAGATTAAGCTGTTTGGACAGATATTTATTCTCTATATTCTACAACAAGAAATTGAAACCTAGGGAGGCCAAGATTAAGCTGTTTGGCCTACCCATAACTGAAAACTGATCAAAATGGATTACTTATCAAAACTGGAACAAAGCAGTAGCATTAAAATTGTCACACCTTCATGGATACCTCTCTGGTCATCTGTAGCAAATATGGAGCATTGCAGCATGCATAGTACGACATATTTGGCATGTAAAAAATGTCGATCATGAAAGATGATTAACCTGCTGCAGTAGGAGACTAACAGTGGCTCCACTTGGGGATGGCTTTTCCTTGTGACAAGCCAAGAATAGCAGGTCAGAATGCCTTGATCCTCTATAGTTGCTGTTAATTGAAAATCTCTTCTGTGCTAACTGTTGAATGACTAGAACTTTAACTTCTGAATGCAGCTCTCCTCCTTAACTGAAACACTGTGAAAAATAAAGCATCGCGTGCTTTCTTCTGCGTGCTTGATATTGCATACACTTTTGCTTGAGAACTGCCTTGTAAAATAAACACAAAAAGGGAATAAAACTGGAGCTCTTCTTTTCTTGTCTTTGAAAGGGTGCTGAAGTAAACTGAAAATCCTCCTTTCTTTTTGATACTGTTGACTTGAAGACTACAAGCTGCAAACAGCTTCTCTTTAACATAAATCACTGTGATATGACAGCGCTGCTCTTGTTGTTTTGCTGAGATTACTGCAGAGACAGAGATTAAAAATAGAGGACTTGCATTGGTTGTGTCTTCACAAACTTTGTTGCTGCTCCTCTAACAATCGGACTGTTTATACAAAATAAAAACAAAAGTGCTGATATATACAAATATCAATGTACAAAGAGATATCTACAAAGCTGCGTTATGTTCAACAAAAGGGATCATGATAATGCTTCAGCATACGGCCATTTACAGGGCCTTCTTCAGCAGTGCTGCCCTCTACAGATTTGAGGAAATATGTGTTATTTCCCTGAACAACAGAAATAACAAATGGCCCTCTCCAAAGGAAATCGAATTTTGCATGTTTTCCCTTGTCTTCTCTTCGTGAGTCCCACCTTAGAACTTTGTTGCCAACACAGAAATTCTCAGCCTTAGTTCTCTTATCAAACATCCTTTTGAGCTTTTCTTGCATAATTCGAGCTCTGTCATAGACCTACTCTCTTGTCTGCTACAAATGGATTGTTTGGTTTATCCTCCTTTGTATATCATTTGGCTCAGCTTGAATCTCTTGCAGTAGCTTGATAATAGGAGTGCCCAGTGATGAAGGAAATCTGGCCTCCATGCCATATACTATCTCATAAGGGCTCATCCCAATGGATTTCTTGGTTGACAATCTGTCTGCCCATAGGGCATTTGTGAGATTTCTATGCCAGTTCTTCTTGTTTTCTTCTAAGATCTTCTTGACAATACTGATCAGGCTCTTGTTAGATGACTCGGCTAAGCCATTACCTTGAGGGTAATAGGCTGTAGAGTGGCCTAAGGTAATGTGAAATTTATGGCAAAAATTGATCATCTTTTTGGATTTGAAAGCAGCGGCATTGTCAGTGATGATCTTCTCAGGGCAGCCAAATCTAGACAAGATATTGCACTCAAGGAATTGGATAATGGTGGTGTCATTGGCCTGCCTGCATGGAATGGCTTCAATCCACTTGGTGAAATAGTCGGTGGCAGTTAGAATCCACTTATGTTGGCCTGAGGAAGAGGGATGGATTTCTCCAATGAAGTCAAGACCCCATTGTTGAAAAGGCTTTTCGGTTGAGATGGGCTTAAGAGGCAAGGGAAACAGCTTTCTTTTGCCTTCAAAGATTTGGCAATTGTGGCATGAGGTGGAAAACTTCTTTATATCTGCAAACAAAGAGGGCCAATAGAAACCAGCCCTTAAAATTTTATCAGCAGTGGACTTCCAATATAGATGTCCTCCACAGTCCCCTGCATGGAATTCTTTCATGACATTATTAGTTTCATTCATGGTCAAACAATTAAGCAATATTCCTTCATGATTCTTCCAAAATAAAGCACCATCTAAGACACAAAATTTCAAAGCCTTCATTCTTAAAAATCTCTTCTTGGTCCTGGAAAATCCTGGGGGAGCACACAGGTTTAACAATACAAAGCAAATATCAGCATGCCATGGGGATTGCAAAAAGGTGTCACTGATCTGTGGAGTCGCCAGCTCCTGTTCATTGGCCAGTTGGTTGATGTCTAAGGCTTGAAAGTTTGTTTCGGACATCAGTTTGGCTAAACCTTGCCCCTTTATTAGCTTGGTTGGTTTTATTTCTATGTCATAGTCAAGAATGTTAGCAATCCACTTGCCTCTTTTGCCTTATAATCCTTCTTGGGTTAATATGTCTTTTACAACAGCATTTGGGACATAGGAAATCACGTGCGAATATAAAATGTAAATTCTGAAGTCTTTGATTGCTTTAACAAGGGCATAGGCCTGCTTCTCCATGATTTGGTACTTCAGGGGTGCATCTCTTAAGGCTCGGCTGAAAAAATCAATTGGATTTTCATTCCCTTGGTCATCCTTTTGCAATAGGACAGCAGCTATGGTATTATCAGATGCAAATGAAAATATGATAAAGTCCCTATCAAATTGAGGACTTGTGAGGACTAGGGTTTGAGTTAAGGCAACTTTGATACTCTTAAATGCTTGCTTGGTTTCAAGAGACCATTTTACCTTGGCATCCTTCCTTAACATGTTGCTCAACAGTCTTATCAGCTCGGCTAGATTTGGGATAAATCTCCTTAGGAAATTGATCTTTCCTAGGAATGCTTGCAGCTATTTTATGTTTCTTGGATATGGGATTGGGAGAATGGCCTGGATCCTTTCCGGATAAATTCTAATCCCATCTTTTGAAATGATATGTCCAAGTAATTTGCCTTCTTCAAGGCCAAATAAAGACTTCTTGGGGTTCAAGGAAATGCCATATTTCCTACATGTTAGGAACACTTGTCTCAAATGTCTTAGGTGCTCTTGATCAGATTTGGAGAAAGGGGTAAGATCGTCAAGATAGACAACCAAGAAATCATGGATTTCCTTGGCAAATGCAATGTCCATGGCCCTTTGAAAGGTGGCACCTGCGTTCTTTAGGTCGAAAGGCATTTTCACATATTTAAATGTTCCCCAAGGTGTTGTAAAGGTTGTCTTGTCTTGATCATCTAGGTGAACCAATATTTGATTAAAACCTGAAAAGCCAACTAGCAAAGAGATTCTAGATGACCCTACTACTCTTTGTAGGATGTGGTCCATTTTGGGCAATGGGTAGTGGCCTTTAAGGGAGACTTGGTTTAGGTTTCTCAAATCTACACAAAGCCTAATCTCACCTGTTTTCTTTCTTGTGGGAACAAGATTGGATACCCATTCAGAAAATCTAATGGGTGCTATGATACCTGCTTCAAACATTCTTTTCACTTCTTTCTCAATTAAAGGGAGAAGCACAGGATTGATTCTCCTCAGTTTCTGTTTGAAGGGCTTTTGATTTGGCTTTAATGGAATGGTATGTTGAATAATTGAGGTGTCATAGGACTTCAAGTCCTCATAACTCCAAGCAAATACATCTTGGAATTCTTTGAACAAATCCACATACTTTGGTTTTTGATCAGGAGGCAAAGATTTAGACAGTTTGATCATTTTGGGCTTCTCTGTTGTTCCAATGTTGTATTCTTCTATGGCAGTGTTTATAGGCTGCATTTTTGGCTTTTTGGGCACATCATTTGCATCAAACATGTCTTCTAGTGGAGTGAGGCCAACCGGGAGAAAATTGTCCTTTAGATCAATGATTTTGGCCTCTGTTTTGGCTATTTCCTCGAAATGCATCTGTTTCAGCTCTTCTATGTTTTCTTCATCAAGGATGGTTGGTTGTAGCAATTTTCTAGTTGTTTCAGCTGTTACAGTTTGCTGGATTTGGTTTATTGTTTGCAGGGGATCATCCATGGCATCCATATCAATGTTTAGGCCTGAAAACTCATGCTGTAAGGTAAGAAAATTGTTGATCTGAGCATCATCCTCAAACACTTGCCAATCTTTGACATTGTTAGGGACAGCAGGCCTATGTTTTATTTCAGCAGTGAAATGGTGATTTGGCTCAAAGGGAAGCTTGCATGTACTAGCGAAAGTGGCTAGGCTATGAGCATGAATGTTATGATTTCTTGAAATTTTGGCAAGCTTGGATTCAGTGAATGTATCAAGTATTGCAGTGGCAGCAGTCCTATAAGCTCTTAGCCTTCTATCATTGGTAACAAAGTTGCCTTTCATTTGTTGGATTACTAGGTCTGAGTCACCTAGAATGGAAACTTTGGCAGCTCCTAAAGCTTTGAGCAGCTTAAGGCCTAAGAGGAGTGCCTCATACTCATCCATGTTGTTGGTGCATTTGAAATTCAGTCTATAAGCATGACCCTCTGCATGGTTGTTATGTGTATTGTGAATCCATATTCCTGCCCCTGCTCCTAAATTGTTAACAGAGCCATCAAACTCGAAATACCATGTGATTTCTTGCTTGTGGTTAGTATTAAGAGTTTCAGTCATTTTAGGATTGGCCAGACCCGAGTCTTGTGTTTCGGGAGGTTTTTCTTGTGTGCTGGTTGCATTGGCTGTTGTAACAGTCTCATGGGTATGTGCAACCGATTCATCATTGATGTACTATTTTTGTACTAAAGCCATAGGCTTATCATCAGTTGGAGGACTTGTTTCATCATTAAACAAAATAAAAGAATCCATATCAGAATGGATTGAATAGATAGGGAAATTCTGGGGCTTTTCCTCACTACTTACCACATACTTCATCAGTGTTTCTCTATACAGTCTCTTTGGTTGCCCAAAGACTGAAATAGTGGCATAGGAGAGGTCTAATTGGAGAGATCCTTGGAGTTTTGTCCCCCAAGATCTTGACAACAGCATGCCGTCCTTCGGTGGAATGTCAGCAATCACCATATCCATGGGGATTGTCTTGTTTGGATATTGGACTAAGGAGACACACAAGTCTTTGATGAGGCCTAAACATTTGACTTGACTTGAGTCAAAGGAGAATAGATCTTTGTAGGGTCTTGTTACATCAAGGTTTAGCTTCTCCATTACAGCTTTGGGCATAAGGTTGTGTGAGGCACCTGAGTCAAACATTGCATTATGTAAAACTTTATCATGTATGTGCACACTGACATAAAAGGGTAGAACAGCTCCATGTGCTGATTTGCCATCAACTTCTGGACCAAAAAGCAACTCGGGTGTATCATCTAAAACATTCACATCATCCCTTTTCTCTGGCATTTGCAGTGATCTTTGGATTTGTTGCCTATACACATCATACTTTGCAAGTTCAGATAAGGGGATGGAAATCTTAAGTTTGCTTATTTCTGCTTCTAAGTTGAATGGTTTCTCCAATGGAGTCTTTGTGTTGGCAATAGCAGATTTCCCCTTTTCAAGTGTATTTTCTGCGTTTTCCTCTTGATTAGCCGTGTTATGGTGAGTGGTACCTTGCGGTATTTCTGTTTTGGGAAGGCTTTTAGGAGTGCTATTTACATTTTCCTTTGAGGACGAAGGTAGCAGAGGCTGATCATTAGAGGGATGCATGTTTGGTGTGTCTGTTATATCCTCTATTGTGACTTCTTTCGAATCTGGGATTGTTTGTTTGGTCGGTTCTGTGGAAGCAGCTCTGTCCTTAATCTTCTTGGGCTACTTTGTTTCCTTCTGTTTGATGGGCTTGTTACATCAATTGTTCTAGTTCTCAGTTTATCTTGTTTGTGCACTTCATAAACAACTGAATCATAACCTTGTTTGAAGTCAAAAGACTCACCTGACTGGGTCTGAAATTGATTAAAGTCATGCTCATCTTGGTCTTGTTGAGTTAGGAAAATTTGTTGCTCACCCTTCAAATCCACCAAGTTCATGTGAGTGTCGTCTATGGCATCACTAGATGTGGATGTTTCTATATAGTTTTCTTGGAAAGGAGGCCTTATATCATGGTCTGGGCTAGATCTACCAGCGTTTGAGTCCTGAGTTTTCCTGAAATTTGGGTTCCTTATGGTATTGGGTTGTTGCTCTTCCCATGATGATTTCCTCTCAACACTCTCTACTCTGTGCATGCCATTGATAATAGCATCTAGCTTTTAATCTAAGGCTGAGGGCTCTTCCTTGAAGGTGGTTCTTCTCTCAGTTCTAGCTCTGTTTCTTTTGGCAATTAAATTTGCCTCCACAGTGACAGCCACATTTTGCATGTCTGCAAGGCTGTTAGGGGCTCTTTCTTTTAATTGGTAGGCCATATCTGGGTCGAATCCATCAGGGAATTTATATAAGGCAAGGTCAGGTGGGGGCCTTAAGTTTTGTGGGATAGCATTATAAACGCTATTGAACCTTGCACAATAGTCCAAGACTGTTTCTTGTGGACCTCTTTTGATTGTATCATATTCAGCTAGTATGTGCAAGGGGTCTTTCTTTTTCTCCCATCTGTTGATAAATGACTGGTATAAGGCTTCTGGGTCTGCTATGGAATTGGCTGGAAGTGCTCTAAACCAAGTCCTGACATCGCCTGTCAAACTTTGGACAAAAATCTTCATTCTCACACTATCATCGTCAATCTCATAGCTTTCAAAGTAATCCTGCATTTTCTTTGTATGCTGAAGGGCTGTGCAGGCACTTGTGCCATCAAAATATGTGATTTTAGTTTGGTAATCCTGAGGCATAGCCCCGGGATTTGCAGGCAGCTGTAAAGGTGCATATCTATTCGCCATGTTGGCAGGGATAAATGGAACAACAGGGATAACAGGGATTACAGGAGTAGTAGTGGTAGTATGTGCAGTGAATGGAGGTGTGGAAGGAGTGCTTTGAGACGTGGATGAAGAACAAGGGGAACTAGGGGTTGAACGAAATAAAACATTGACAGGGGTTGGACCACAACGTGGGTGAACTGCTTCAGGACTATTATCAGCAAAATCCTCTCTTCGCTCTAGCTTCCTAAGGTTCCTTGGGATTATATTGGGATTTTCAAAAGCTGCTGGGGGATTTGGGTCTGGATTTGACCTTGTATAACGTGAATTCTTTTTGGGAGCCAACTTCTAGTTAGAAAGAAACTTTTGAAGGTCTAGTTCCTTCCCAGTGGAGCTTTCCAACTTGATTTGTGAAATTAACTGAGGATGTCCCCAGTGGAGTCGCCATTATGTTATCACTCAGGTTGTCCTTAAAGCTCCTTAAAGGATACGGCCGAGGTAACCACAAACCAATCTTTGGACTGCAGGTCCTAGCCTACCTGCAATCAGAGAGGGCTCTCTCTATATAATTTAGCTTTGTTTTGGGTTGATTTTAGGCTAGTTATGATTTTCTTGGGTTTTGTTTTGATTTTGGTGGGATGGAGGACTCTTTCAAACAGAGTTGGGATGCATAGTGTGAGAATTTCGAACCATTGGGCATGGAGTCGTGGATTAGGCTTGTTGTTGCGTTTTCCTGGTCACAAGAGGAATACAGAGCAGGATAGCTACACATAAAACAATATCGAGCTGGAATAAAGATGGACGAAGGTCAGTGAATGAAAGACAACTAAGTAGCTCTCATTATGCTAACAGAGGGAAGGTGAATGAACATTTATATAGGAGCAGTCAAGGATTCCTAAACAACATTCATATATGAAGGAACTAGCGTAAATATGAGAAAATCAGTATTCATATTCAGGACTAATTCAGAGGAAAACATAGATAAATCACAGAAATTGAGAACAGAATACAACTAAGTGAGCTCTGAACTATTCTTTCTTTCTGCTGTTTAGATAGTGAAACAATGATGGCATAAAACATATAAACTGTAAACAGAGATAAGAAACACTTATTGGGCTATGTAGAAGCGTTAGGATTCCATAGTCACTCTTCAGTCATTAAAACACAACAGTCAGTTCATCTCCCAAACATTCCAGCGATCTTTGATTATAGAGACTCTCAGAAAATACAATGCAAGTCTAGAGGAAGTTATTGACCAACCAACCCTTTACATAAATACAGAGGGTTGTTTAAATAGAAAATATTTACAAACATCCCTTGAACAGGTGTCAAAGGAGAAAATATCTCAAAATATCTATCAAAATAGAGCCAAAGAGATCTGTGCAATAACTGCTTCTAATGCTAAGTTGTGCTGGAAATAAATGCAATAAAATATCTAAAACAGCTGCACATGAGGGAGCAGCCTCATCAAAATGGCTCTTTAGGGCTGCACAGGGTCCTGCAGCTTCAAAAATGGACTGAAAGAGTGCCTTGAGCCACGCGCTGTCCTCTGTGTGATAACTGCGCAATTAAGGAAGCAGCGCTGCTCCAAAAATATGACTGGGAACAATGTCTCTGCAATAACTCTGTCTTGAAAGCCTTCATCTATGCCTTTAGGTGGCTTTTAAAGCAACAAAAGAAGTGTTGGTGAGCCTTAATGGTTGAATGATGCTTTGTTGACTTTACTGGGCTTGCTTTGCTTTCATCTGCTTTGAAAAACTGGACTGATACTTTTTGCCGCATCCTGATACACTTTGGCACTGAATCTGGGCCTTTTCTCACTACTGATACTCTTTAAACTGTCCCATCGCCCCCTTCTGCCTTTTAATGCAAAAATAACTGCTGCTAATGTCCTCCATGGCCTTTGGGTGCAATCGGCGCTCTGGCCGATCAAAACTATCCTTAAACTTTTTGAAAAATGGTGCAAACAGGAGGAAAAAGTGTTGCCAATTGTGCTGAGGCCGAGACTGGCCCCCTGGAGCAAAACCGGGCTTGGAGCGATCCTAAATGGCTTAAGGATGTATGATTTCCCTTACTGGTGGTGGCGGGCGGGAGCGCTGCACACAAACCTTGAACAATGGCCATTTTATCATAATATGAAAATGCTCTCAAAACACTGCGAAATTGTGAAAATTTGGCGCTTAAGTGGACACTGTAGCAATCATTAAATCCTGGCCGTTGGATCCGGCGCGGGCCGATCCAACGGCCCAGATCTCATCGCAATATCGCATCGGGGCGGACCAGGGGGTGGCACATAAACAATCGCCGAAACCGCGCGGACCCGATATGCTATAGGCCCTTCCTTTTATTTGGAATCGCGTCCGGCCCATCGGCGATGTCATATCGGCGGATTTACAAGAATTTGGTTTGCGGACCCGAAATCCCTTAAAACTGCCCTTTATAACTTTTCGGCTCCGGAATATCGGAGCTTTCCCATTTCGCTGTACAAAGGCCTCCTCTCGGACCCGATAATTTTATATGCTGCATTTTATTAATACTTCGGCTCTGGAATAAGCAATGCTATCTATGGGGCTGTGACTTAATAAAGACCGTTGATCTGAGGGCCCGAATGGGCGGCTGCGATTAAATCGGCATTTCGCTATCGGCGGGGACATGGGGCAGGACTTTATACAATTGCGATCGCCGAAATGGGAGATCGCCGACAAGATCTGGGCCGTTGATCTGAGCGGGAGCGATGGACTGCTGCGATGCGATATTGTTGAAAAATGAGGGTTTTTACGTTATGACTTAAGTTTTATAAAAAACTTGAGTTTAAACAAAAAAACAAAAAAGGGGAGTTGCGATAAAAAAGAGCATATGCGGGATATATGGGAAAATATGATGGAGGAAGCCTCCAATAGCGATACCACATCGGGGCAAAAAGGAATGGGGGCATACATATATAGGCCAGCACTGTTATTACCATAGAAAATTTTAGGGGCGAATGTTCGCCCTTTGGCGAAATTAAGGGGTTTTAAATTTTTAGTGGGTGAATATTTTGCATCATAGTACATTTTTACAAATCACCACAAATAGCCCACCTTATTTTAAGGGAGAGGGTAAAAAAGGCAAATTTAGCCCTTGAAATTAGGAGTTACAACCTTCCATTCACCCATTTTCCAGGATAGATTTTATTTAAGTGAATCCATTCGCCCATTTTCAAGAATAGGTTTTATTTAAGTGAATCCTATGGGCCAAATACTATATTTATAAAAGAGGTATGGTAAATTAATAAAAATATAAATAAATGAGAGGTATGGTAAATAAAGAAAACATTTTTTATATTTACTCCATAAGTCACCTTATATACATGCAAGGGTGTAAACAAACAAAAATATAAGTAAAGTGGAGGTATGGTAAATAAATAAAACGTCTTTTTATACTTACTCAAAAGGTATGGTAAATAAATAAAAATATAAATAAACTAGACGTATGGTAAATAAATAAAACCTCCTTTTATATTTAGTCCATAACCCTCATTCTATTTATGAAGGCTCAAGAAAGAGGTTTTATTTAAGTGAATCCTATGGGCCAAATACCATATTTGTAAAAGAGGTATGGTAAATTAATAAAAATATAAATAAACGAGAGGTATGGTAAACAAATAAAACATTTTTTTATATTTACTCCATAAGTCACCTTATTTATAGGAACGCTAAAAAAATGTGTTATATTTAGGTGAAACCTATGGGAAAAATACTATGGGACAAATACCAAGGACTAGATTGTTATTAATACCATGCAAAAAAATATTATTAACCCTAATATTAGTATTAATAAAAATAAAAATGGCACATGGTATTGACCCATGGTATTCACCAAAATGGCACATGGTATTGACCCATGGTATTCACATTGAATGTAGCCTATTTAAATGGGGGAATCAAACCAACATAGATCCATCTTTACTCTGGATCTACTAACCCCTGAGAGATATCAAATATCGTGATATGCAAACTAGCATAGAGTGAAAAAATATTTGATCCCTCTCGCCACTTAGTGTTATAGACATTTTTGTGCCTTGCAGCATTGAGCATGAAATGTCCATAATCTAAGGGATCCAAAGTCCCTAAACATGTTGTTCCTACCCCTAGAGGAAAAAGGCTAACAAACCACAACAATTCACAAAAGTTCTCCACCTGAAACTGCTCAAAAACAAGTCAATTCAGGATCATGTCAACTGCTCCACTGACCATCTGCGCTGAATGTAAATGGCTCCACTGGCTACCTGCACTGAGCGAGATTGGACAAGTGGCAGACTCATTCCTCAAGGTGTCAGAACCCAGGAAGCTTCGAAAATGACACTTGCCTCAGGGAATTCGACTGGTGATGAGTAAGAGGTTCCAAATCTCCAAGTGGAAGCAAGAACCTCCAAGTGGACTCAAGAACTGACAGAGGGAGAGGACACTAGTCAGATCTCAAGCTGACTCATCCTCTCTCCAAACATCTATATATGGATCTCTCCTCCATGAGATCTAGAGGCTGGAATTTTGTTATTGCAAAGAATTGGTGTTGGTTTGAGACTGGAATCATTGGGTGCTTAATGCTTTGAAGGGGCTGAAGATAGGAATTCCATTTGCTGGGAAGGAGATGCTGGATTGGAGCCCTCTGGGTTGTATCTCTTCCTGAACCTTGTTATTCATCAATAAAGCTATCTTGGTTTCTCCTATATGTTGATGTATGAATGTATTAGTGTACTTGGTTTATTTCTAATCCTAAACTAGTTATGAATGTGAACATCTGTCTTTGTGTAGTGTTCTTCTCTTGTTTCAAGTAGCTGGATAAGCAAGAAGGCAAGTAGCTGTGAACACCCAAAGAGAAGGGAGATTGGATCGAGGGACAAACGGAAGACATCGGTAAGTCTATTGATCTCTCTTCTTTCACATTTCATAAAGGAAGAAACCAGTATTGCTGTATTCGTTTGTTGCTAAGGCACTGTCACACCTTAGGTGGATAGGATCGTCCTGCATAGGCATTTTTCCCCACAACAAATTGGCGACTCCGCTGGGGAGATTTGTTTAGTCATTTTTATTTGTGTTTCTATCGTTGTTTGCATCATAGACTTGACAGCAACAATCGAACTGCATCTTTCCCGGATGCAAAGTAGAAAGTTGCTGCTTTGATCCAGTTGCTGGACTTGTCTATGATCTGAACAATGGATTCACGAATGATTTGATGATCCTTGTGATAGATCTTAGTAGCTTTCAAAGCATCCCTTTGATTATACCTTGCTTGTGTTTCTGATTTGGCCTGAAACTGTTGATTTTTGAGCAATTTGTGACCCAGAACCCAGGAGAAACGAGAGTTTCTCCTTCAGCGCAACTGCTGTGAAGGCAGTCTGCATTTCAACGCAGGTCCCGTGAAGGTTACCTGCGCTGAATGTCAAATCCTCACTGTTGAGGTTGCGCTGAACCAGTTTGGCCTTGTGCAGCTGGGGTTCTCTGCTCTCTGTTGCCCTGTTTTGATCTCTATTTTTTGCAGCCTTTGCATAGGTACCAGTCAGATAACTCCTTTTCTTTGCTTACATTCTGCCTCCTTTTGTACAAAAAGACTGTGAGTGTTTTTATGTGTTTGTGGCGTCATTTACAGTTTTCCTTTGCATGAGTAAAATAGTCATCCTGTACCCTTTGATTCAGATCTGATTGATTGTGATCTTAGAAGAGAGTTCATTGGCTGTTTGCAGATTGATTATAGATTTACTTTTGCTTATTGGTTTGAATTTGTCTCTTTTAAGTGTCAAAACAAGTCTTTATTTCGAAAATCGTTAAGTAGTGTAATCTCTTCTACCCTCTCTGATTTCGAAAAAGTGAACTTGTTTGTATTGATCATTTAAAAGCAAATTCAAAGTTGTACAAAAATCTTTCTTTGTAGGCATCAATACTAAGAAAGCAGAAAACAAACACCTGCATTGTGCATTTTGCATTTGATAGTTTGCATGTTGGATTTAGGAAAAGTGCATTAGAGTGTGCTGATTGCTCTTTGAGAAAAGATGGTGTCTTTCTTTTCCCTTAGTAGCTAGGATTTTCAAAGTTGAAAAGATATAAAGCTTGCTTGTCATCTTTAGACTGCATTTAGGAATTTGTATCATACATCTCGTGGTGAACCTTGAAAGGCAAACTTTAAAAAGATCAACCTAAAATAAATTGAATGAACTTAACAACGCTTTGTAACATAACGCACAACATAGAGGTCTAGGCTAGAGACGTGTTCCGGCGTCGTTAAGCCTAGTGACTGTCGATCTCGTGGAAGGTGGGTGATTCCTCCTGAGGGACGATAGCGCTAGTACGGATTGTGCTCCCCCGTATCGTCGCGTATATATTGGGAGACCCCTATAGGCATATATCCTTTATCCTTAGGAAGTCATGTCAGCCGCCCTACTGATCGCAATGCAGTGAACACAACATTCACGAAGATCGACCGCCCGTACCTTAAAAAGTATTCTGCGGTTTTGCGAAAAGTTTGGCACACCCTCTGCCTAGAACTCCAGAGCAGTTTCTTTTGGCCTTTTTCAGACTCTATAACAGAAAAAGTCCATCCGAGCATTTGTCACTTCAGGCTCGTTAAAACATCGAAGGAGACTAGAGTCATCTTTAGCTTTTTCTCGACTCTTTAAAACTGAAAAAGCAAGTTGTGTCTAAAGCGTCGTTAAAATTTATTTTAAACGGAACAATCACCCTTTAATTCCTGCGTTGATCTTTAGGTTGAAAAAATGGAGCACACCAACCAAGGAATTCCCCTTGGTGGAAATCCTAGTCCCTTCTCCTCTTGGGGAGATGTTGGTGCGCCCCACATGGCCACATTGTCGCTTCCAGGACTGACAATTGGCCTGCCAGTTTGGCTCTTTTCAACCAATGTCATTCAGAACACCACCATTCCTGAACAGTCGAGTCAACAGTTAGACCAGACCAGAGTTGCCAACCAGCCTTCTACCTCATCTAACTCTTCCTCTCCTCCTTCCTCTTCGCTTGGCGGAACTGGTAAAACAAAAAACCAAGTTCCTAAGGAGAAGAAGGAAAAGAAGAAGAAAGAGAAGAAGAAGGAGCCAAAAGCGACTGGGGGCAAACGAGAGTCGTCTGACAAAAATCCACACACAGCACTGACAAGGCCTAAATCGCCATGTGTCATATGCAAGGGAGACCATTTCCACAGAGATTGTCCCTGTATCCCTCGAATACTAAGGGACTAGTCTCCCCGTTTGCACAATTCGGTAGCATCAACCTCTGATAACCATGTTGAATGCTCACCGTCAACTAGTGAAAGTGAAATCACAGGGCAGAGAGGGAAATCTAGATTTCCCTGCAAACTGTGTGAAGGCGATCACGCCATCCACCGTTGTCCCTTCTTAGACGAGGCTAAAAGAGTTCTGGAAGATCGCCCGATTTTACGAGCACAACTTCCTCCTGGATATCAAAAACTCCTGCCAAGTCCTTCACTAGTTGAGAACCTGGCTGGCCCGCCCAGGTGGTCAGCCGAAGCACCTATCATTGTAGATGAACCGTCTGGATCCATGCCTGACGAAAGTCAACAGGTTGATATGGCAGTTGACCCGGTTTTGCCTTCAGAGGCTCTATCTTCGAATGATACCATCACAGAGGAGAATAAAGACGACACCGTCCAAATTCTCTTCATTAACACTGACTCTGATGAACAAGGGGGCAATGCCCCCATTCCTTTATCGCAGGAAGGAAGTTCGTCAGAGTGATATCCGGCCGTTTATTCGGTCCCACCACCAAGCAACCTGGTTGTGTCCTTTGACTGGAACCAACTAGGCAGACCCCGGTTGCCAGCAAGCATACCATTCAGAATTATCGTTCAAATATACAGAATGGTAATGGCTGGCACTATCATTGATGAGGGGGCATCTGTGAGTATCCTTTCCTCTATTGCTTGGAAAGCGCTTGGTTCGCTAGCGCTTTTACCTGAAATGAGAAATCTATCAGGTTTTGATAAAGGAACCAGTCGACCTTTAGGGATCCTCCCCAATGTGCCTATAACATTGAAAGGAAAGACCGTTCAAATGAACGTGATGGTTGTTCAAGGACCCTTGGATTATAACCTACTCCTTGGACGAGACTATATATATTGCATGAGAGCTATAGTCTCCTCACTCTTTAGAGTAATGTGTTTTCCGCATGAAGGAAGAATGGTCAAGCTCGTGGACCAACTTTCATTTTCTGGATCACGCATCGTAAATAGTCACATACCATCCCTAAATGGTTTATTCATGCAAGAAGTGTCTCAACCCACGGTCCTTCCTCCTGATGAGTGCGAGTAATCCGGGAGGATATGACTGGAACCCAGGGGGCATGCGTCCTGGCCTGCTTCGGCAGGGAAACTTTGGGTATAGAGTAGGTTTCCGCGGGAGAATATGACTAGTCTGTACCCCGTCCATAGAGGAAGAGGGGTTATTCTAGAATAAGATTCTTTTGTCAAAGTTATGTAAGTTGACAAGAGTCGTCACTCACCTTTGTCTATTTCGGTAGACACTGCCGAGGAAGTGTTTTGTTTGAAAGATTAACGAGACAATCTTTGGGTAACCTGAAAGAGGTAGGCCTCTCCCAGTGAAACGAAAGTTTTGATGGAAATGAAGTAGAGGTAACTTTGAAATCGTACTTTATACCTGGGGGCATGCAAACCTTTTGGAGTGCAAGCGAGGGGCGGCTATTTATTTTTTAAATTTTTAGGACCTCTAACCCTTTAAACTCGTAGGATTAGTCGTTTCCAAACTTGCGTAAAGAAAGGATAAGGAGCAAAGCTTAGTGAGATGAAGCTCCATAAAAAATAGAATCTTGATGAGACACTCTGATCATATGACTGGGTAATCGAGCAGTTTTAGCACAAAGTTCATGCTCGTTAAAAAATAAACGCAAGATCCGAGCAGTTTTAGCACGTAGTTCATGCTCGTTAAAAAATAAACGTAAGATCGAGCAAATGTTTCCACCCGCGTTTAAGCTCGTTAAAAAATGAACTATCCCGGTAAATAACCACTGTGAATGTAATATCATCAGCCGTTAAAGCCTTGGTCGTGTTTGCACCGTAACCTCCACTTTTCATTTGGCCGATCGTTCACCTCCATATGATTGTTTACCCATTTTGAGGAACAGCTGCGAAGAGTGATTTCACCTAGCCATCCTTGTGACACTGCCATGATTGGAAAATTCCAACCTGTACCTGGAATTTGCTGCTAACCCTGTTTATCACTCGTTCCTCAAAAGACGAGTCTTCTTTAAGCTCTTTTCAATTGACTCGTAAAATATGAAAATATTGTCGAGTCCTTGGCCTTCCAGCTCGTTAAAGGACAGGAAGAGCTATCCCTCCTCTAGATTTTAATCTTTTTCGACCTGAGGGATTATTGCACACAAAGATCGAGCGCTTGTTTTGTTCGGCTCGTTAAAACTATCAAAAACTCATCCCTTCTGTATTGTTTTATACTTTTTCGGACTTAAGGGATTAGATGACGAAAAAGGAATTTTGGAGTTGACTTTATGTACCTTTTCAGACTCTCTAAAAATGAAAAGGACCGAGTTATCCTTGTCGTTAGACTCGTTAAAATCATTAAATAGCGACAAACTTGTCTTTAGACGAGAACGAGTTTCACTATCGCTAGGCTCGTTAAAACATAGCGATGGGCTTGCCCGAAGGGCAGGTTATAGAACAAGCATATGTTATCCTCCTCAAGCTTGACAAAAATAAAGAGGTACTGGTCAGCAATGATTGGGGAAAAATTGGGAGAAACTAAAGAAAACTTTGATGGTAGCAGGTCGCTTTTGAACATGACACTTTTCTTCCATACCACAATCGGGTTGGGTTGTTTCATTCACCGGTCACATCACCATGGTCTCGCCATACCATCCATATTTGGGGTAATGCTACCGATCCATCGCATCAGTGTCGCCATATGTTCAAGAGAAGTCGTTCAGAAAGAGTCAACCGTGTCCCATCCACTGCCATACATTATCCTTCATCCATTCATGACCGCCACCCTGAATCATATGTCATAGATCGTTTTCACCTCCATTAAAATCATTAGCTCCATTCCGTGTCACTGATGTGGGATTCATTAAGGCCCTCCTGTGACGGATCGCTTCTTGTCGACGTCAGCTCATTATCCAAGAAGTTGATCTAGGAACAACCCCTTCAGTACTTTGAAACTTGCATGCCACAATGGCAAGTTTCTCACTTCCGGCGACAGGTATACATCAATGACCTTCGACCGAAAGATTTTGCGTGGTTTTCGACGCAAAGTCCTTTGTTCACACCACGCAAATTGTACTGCAGTACCTTGAGGGTCATTATCATTATCGGTGATTCCTCTCGCGCTTGTTAACGGTTTACATCATTGACCGGTAATCAAGCGATGTCTTTCCATGTTCGACTTCAGAACAATTCTCACATGGATCGACTTGTACTTAGAGTGAAGATCGAACGAGTTTGAAGACCCCGGATCTAGTTTCGTCCATCCGGGCTACGATATATATTCAGGAAAGATAAAGACATTGACATGTACATCATTGCAGCAGATAATCATCCTACTCAAAGGATGATAATTTCATCAAAATTATCAGTCTATCATCAGACGATTGTCTATTCTATGTACAGAAAAATGAATTTATAAAGCTGAGCATGGGAATGCCCGCCTCAGCTAGATCATGAAAGCAGTATGAAAATAATGTATTGTATTGTATTGTATTACAGGTCTCCTCCCAGCATTGGATGAACTTCGGATCCCCCTGATAAAGCATTTCGCCCGATAAACAGCCTCATACTTTAGGGGGCAACTGTTATAGACATTTTTGTGCCATGCAGCATTGAGCATGAAATGTCCATAATCTAAGGGATCCAAAGTCCCTAAACACATTGCTCCTACCCCTAGAGGAACAAGGCTAACAAACCACAGAAATTCACAAAAGTTCTCCACCTGAAACTGCTCAAAAACAAGTCAATTCAGGATCATGTCAACTGCTCCACTGACCATCTGCGCTGAATGTCAATGGCTCCACTGGATACCTGCGCTGAGCGAGATTGGACAAGTGGCAGACTCATTCCTCAAGGTGTCAGAACCCAGGAAGCTTCCAAAATGACACTTGCCTCAGGGAATTCGACTGGTGATGAGTAAGAGGTTCCAAATCTCCAAGTGGAAGCAAGAACCTCCAAGTGGACTCAAGAACTGACAGAGGGAGAGGACACTAGTCAGATCTCAAGCTGACTCATCCTCTCTCCAAACATCTATATATGGATCTCTCCTCCATGAGATCTAGAGGCTGGAATTTTGTTATTTCAAAGAATTGTTGTTGGTTTGAGACTGAAATCATTGTGTGCTTAATGCTTTGAAGGGGCTGAAGATAGGAATTCCATTTGCTGGGAAGGAGATGCTGTATTGGAGCCCTCTGGGTTGTATCTCTTCCTGAACCTTGTTATTCATCAATAAAGCTATCTTGGTTTCTCCTATATGCTGATGTATGAATGTATTAGTGTATTTGGTTTATTTCTAATCCTAAACTAGTTATGAATGTGAACATATGTCTTTGTGTAGTGTTCTTCTCTTGTTTCAAGTAGCTGGATAAGCAAGAAGGCAAGTAGCTGTGAACACCCAAAGAGAAGGGAGATTGGATTGAGGGACAAACGGAAGACACCGGTAAGTCTATTGATCTCTCTTCTTTCACATTTCATAAAGGAAGAAACCAGTATAGCTGTATTCGTTTGTTGCTAAGGCACTGTCACACCTTAGGTGGATAGGATCGTCCTGCATAGGCATTTTTCCCCACAACACTTAGTGGATAAGAGTAAAAATGGATGTTGTAATTTAACGTATGTTAAACATTTTAGCTTGGTTAAAATAAAAAATAAAATAAAAATCAACTATTAATTTTATTAATTTTTATAAATTACTAACAATAATTTTTAAGCTCCAGGTTAACCCATGGTATTGACCCATGGTAATACCAATATCTTACAAGATTTTATAATTGAGTAAAATATTCGCCATGCTTGGTGAGAGATTCGCCAAAAAATTATATATACATATTATATTATTGATAAAATCGCCTTCCATTTTTCCTATATACCATGGAGATTCGCCCATTTATTATACATATAAATTTGGGGGGGTTCTTAAAATTTTCCCTGGTTATTACCTCCGACAGCGATATCGCGTCGGAGGGGGGGGGGGGAATCCATCGGAGGAGGGTTTATATGTATAGAAGGGGGTTATAAAGCATCGGAAGGGTTTTTTGCCTTTGAAGAAGGTAAAATGAAATCGGAGGAAGGTTGTTAATGCATCGGAAGGGGTCCGAAGCATGGTGAGAGGGTTTTGAGCCTTGAAAAAAGGTTAAAACATGGATAATGGATGGTTTGCATAGGTAAAAGGATGGATTTTATGCATAGGAAGGGGTCATAATGCATTTGGAAGATGGTTTGAGGGGGGAAGTGAGGGCTCTTGCTCAGTTTCAGGTAAACTTAGCAATTCCCAAGTGTACTTATGGTTATTTTTCAACCAAGGGGAGGGGATAAGTATATAGGGGAGTTGTAGAGATAGTTTTAGTAGGGGAAGGGAAAAGAGATAGGGAGTTACATAATAGAGTTAATAGTTAATGTGATAATGATGAGACAAAGCGCTGAGAATGAAGTCTTAGGCTATCAATGGGGGAAAATGACTGATCGAAGAAGTGTGAACATTCCTTTAGTGAAGCAGATCTTCACCAAGGCAGATGATATGGAGAATGATGAATCTAAGAGGTATCAAGCAGATCTTGACCTCTTTAGGGGAATTTAGTGAGTGATTTGGGAAAGAGGGAGAAGGGGAAGTTAGACATGCATTTCTTGAAGTCCTCCAACTGAAAAATCACCTTCAACTTGTGATATGATAGATATAACACTTGACAATATGAAATGGATCACAAGCCATGATTCTGCAACCACAAAGCTACCTACCCGACCTATTCACCTAGCATTTTCTCTTCTTTTTGGTTTGGGTGCACTTGAACTAGCATACCCAGTTTTTTGTTCTTTTCTTCTTGCTGTCCTCCTATCTACAACTACACTTATTGCATCCAGGGGCTCAGATTAAGCTGTTGAGCACCCTTATTTCTCTACCTATCTACAAATCTGCCAAGATTAAGCTGTTTGGACAGATATTTATTCTCTATATTCTACAACAAGAAATTGAAACCTAGGGAGGCTAAGATTAAGCTGTTTGGCCTAACCATAACTGAAAACTGATCAAAATGGATTACTTATCAAAACTAGAACAAAGCAGTAGCATTAAAACTGGCACACCTTCATGGATACCTCTTTGGTCATCTGTAGCAAATATGGAGCATTGCAGCATGCATAGTACGACATATTTGGCATGTAAAAAATGTCGATCATGAAAGATGATTAACCTGCTGCAGCAGGAGGCTAACAGACGTTACAAAGGCGCGTATGCGTATACACGCACTTTCATGCAAGGAAAAGCGCGTATATGTTGGAGAACTTACTTTTGGTCTGTGGTAGTTAGTCCTTGGTATTTGAACCTATGGTTTTGGACCATAGTATCTCGTCAGATGTGTTGATCCCAAGTATTGGGTCCATGGTATTGGTTTGTTATGGTTTTGGACCATGGTATTGAGCAAGGCCTAAGAATATAAAAGGAGAAGAAGATCATTAGGCAAGTGTATCAAAAAAAAGTCTTGAATATCTGATGAAGGATGAGATCCAGTATGCAAGTTATGGGTTTATGATGCATTGCTTGATCTAAGCTAAGGAGGGATCTCACTGGTTGATGGAGAACAAGATCTAAGGATAGATCGGGATCAAATGGTTTGAAATGAACTATCTCTATATGATTGATTATGTTTATTCTAGATCTGTATACTGACGCATGTAATGATTTGAACTGGGTATAACTTAAGTTTGAAATCACAGCAAGTCATGATTGAATATTTATAGATCTGTACACAGGTTGGCTTTGGTGTAAGCGCATATGTACGTGGGTTTGGTTCATTGTAGTAGCGTATACCATTTGAGCTATGATGTTTGAAGTTACAGGTGGTTCTGGTTGTTGATGAGTTCTGATGACAGTTTAATGGTGTCAGTATTCTGCATATCCTGTTTGGTTGATTGTGTTTAGCTTCAGTATTGATGGATGAGAACTAATATTGGATCAGGATCATAATGACTCATATTTATGTGATCTGATGGACTAGATCTGGGTGCTAACACACATATTATCCTTGTATATGTAATAATCTGGATATGTCTGAAGTCAGGAAGTGCATCAAGTTATAAGTAAGTAATTGATGACATATATGATGGTTCACCTTGGTGAAGTTCCGTATACACGCTGGTTCAGAACTTCCAAGTAGCGTATGCACTCTGATGCATGATTTTGATGATACAGTTGGTTTTGAATATTGTTTCAGAGTTCAGTGTTCTGCTCTGTGTTCTGGTGACTGTGTTGTTGACAGGGTTTCAGTGGTTCAATGATTCAGAAATTGATGATGCTAGTATTGACTTGTGCTTCAATGATATTTATGGGTCCAGTATGAAAATTTGATGAAACGTGGCCTTCAGATTATAGTGTTGTGCTTCAGGAGTATCCAGTCTGAAAATGTCTGAAATGTGGTCCCTGGAGGATGAAAGGAGATTGTAGGTCAGTGCCTACGTACTAGTACATCAGCTAGTACAAGAGCAAAGGGGGTAGTAGCTCCCTTCCAGTAGCAGCTAGAGAACAAGTGAAGATTGGAGCATTCAGTGGGCAGGAACCTACGTACTAGTAAATGGATCAGCTAGTACAAGAGCTAAGGGGGTTGTAGCTCCCATCCAGGGGAGTCTGGAGAACGAGAGAAGGTTGTAGCCTTCTGCAGGTAGAAGCCCGTGTACTGGTATAAGACTGCACCAGTACAGAAATATTGTAAAATGAAGTTTCTTATTAAAATAAGATAGAGATGACTTGCAGCAAGTGGTTTTCACCCACATTGGGTTTCCACCTTATATCATGGTGTTCATGTGTGCTTCTTGTGTGTGATGATATGTTCTGTTTTACTGCACCTTCTTACTGTTCATATGGTTAATGAAGTTCTGATGCACTAACTAAAGATCAACATTTAATGGATTAACTGAATCATAAGTATTCTGGATATACGCTAGTTGCATTAGACACAGTTGTGTATACACGCGAGTTCCATTAACTGAAGTAGCATATATGTATCTAAGTATGGAAATGAAAAAGTTTTATTGATTTGATAATACTGATTCACCCCCCCCCCCCTCTCAGTATTATTTCCAACATGCTGCAACTTTGACTGTGATTGTAAGTACTGCAATGGTTGATGGTCGGTATGGATAATGGTATCTTTCCCCATCAAGTAGTGTTTCCATTTTTTGACACTTTGTACCAATGCATAAAGTTCTTTGTAATATGTGGGATAGTTAGTTACAGCTCCATTAAAAATTTTAGAATGAAATGAAATGGGCTTACCATGACGCATAAAAACGTCTCCCATGAAGTAATCACTAACATCCATTTCAATCTCAAATGGATGTCTAAGATCCAGAAGAGTCAATACTGATGTTGAACTGATCTTTTGCTTCAAATAATTAAATTCTTTTTGTTGTACATATCCCTATTGCAATACTTTCTTGACACTTTTCAATTCATGTAATGGAGCTGCAATGGAAGAAAAATTAGCAATAAAATTTCTCCAATATTGTGTTGCCCCTAAAAAGCTTCTTACCTCTATAACTGTATTGGGCTTTGGCCAATTCAGAATGACCTCAACTTTAGAAGGGTCAATCTTCAACTCACCTCCTCCAACAATGTGTCCCAAATACACTAAATAATTCTTGCCAAATTCACACTTCGGCATCTTTAAAAACAATTCTTCTTTTCTCAAGACATCAAGTATTTTGTTTACATGCATGACATGTTCATCTCTTGATTTGCTGAATATGAGTATATCATCTAAGTACAAAATGGAAAAGTCATCTATAAATGGTCTCAATACATCATTCATTACTCTCATGAAAGTAGTTGGAGCATTTGTAAGACAGAAAGGCATAACAAGCCACTCAAATAATCCTTGTTTAGTTTTAAATGTGGTTTTCCAAATGTCCTCTTCAACTATTCTAACTTGATGATAACCACTTCGTAAGTATAATTTAGTGAAATGCTTTTCATACCTCAACTAATCAAGCAAATCATCAATTCTTGGGAGTGGATAACAATTCTTTACCGTGATTTTTTTTCAGTGCATGGAAATCCACACACATGTGCCAAGTCCCATCCTTCTTTGGCACCAAAACAATGGGTGAACCACACGGCGAAGTAGATGGGCATATGATACCTTTGTTCAACAATTATTTAATTTTCTCCTTGATTTCCATACTCTCCATAATCGACATGTGGTACATGCCAATATTTGGAAGTGGAACATCCTACTGCAACTGTATCTCATGCTGAATTCCCCTCTTGGGAGGTAACCCCTTGGGTTCCTGAAACATCTCACCATGCTTGATTACCACATCAAACAAATCAGATTTCAATTTGTCATCACAACCTTAAAAAGATTCATAATCAATATCATTTTTTTTCTTGATCATGAGAAGCACAAAAATTTTACTTGCATTTACTAGTCTCTTCATCTACCCTGCGTTAACCAAAGAAATGTTCAACTTTTTGTGATGGGCTCTCACAATGTACTCCGCCCCATTCTTGAGAAATAAGTATTTGTTTTCATGGTGATAAAATATTGCTTTCCTATAATACAAATAAGGACTACCCAAAATGATTCCTGAGATGTCAAGTGGAACTACATCTAACTCAACTTCATCAATGAGCTTTTCAGTGATAGTGAACTTGAACAAAAACTTCCTTCTAAACTGTAAGTTTGCATTGTTAACTATCCAACCTAATGGATATGGCTTATGATGAGGTACAGTTCAAGGTTGAGATTTTTGACCAAGTCTTCTAAAATTAAGTTTGATTGTGACCCACTATCAAATAATGCATCAATCTTTGTATGATTTTAAATTACCCTTACATGAAACAAATCTATTCTTGATTCTTCATTTGGAGTGTTGTTTTGACTGTTTGAGGAACTAGTTCTTGCAACAACTTCTTTCCCTTTTGTGACCATGGTTGAAATCTTGGTCTCATCACCAGAATCTGAACCAAGCTCATGTTGTGTGGCAACGATCGTCTTTTTTTTCCCCTTATTTTTTATTTCTTGCACCTTAGTTCGGGATGTAATTTCCAACAATGGGCTTTATCATGCCCAACTTTGGAACAATGTTGGCATATGGTTTTCTCCCCTTCTTTCTTCACACTTGCATTCTTCTTTCCCTTCCATTTCCCCCCTTCTCTTTCTCCTTACCCTTGAAAGGATTCTTCTTACTATCCTCTTCCTGAATGTTCTTTCCCCTTGCTTCAAGGTGCATGGCTTGCACACATACCTCATCCAAATTGCTTGGATATAACATAAGGATAGTATGTTTCAAATAGGAATGTAAACCCCTAATATATTTCAACAATGTATCTTGGGAATTCAAATTTACTCCTAACAACAAAGTCGTCTTTCTAAAATCTGTGTATAGTCTTGGAATGTCTTAAGCCCTCCATTAGCGATCAAAACTCTTTGCATTTGCATATGTAGGTGTCTCATCAGTGTCAATTTTTGCATCCCGTTAGGCATGCCATAACCCTGATGGAGGAGCTGGTGTGTTGTACCCCTCTTGGCATTGTTGGTTCAGGTCATTTCAATCATTAAGCTCTTTCAAGCTTGTCTTATCTTGTCTTGAGGTCAATTTCCTAGGTCTAGGGTTTTGGTCAAATATGTTTACAGGGTCATGTGTCTGAAAACTCAATGAGTATTCAACAAGCCAGAGGGATGATTGTAAAAGTGTTTCTTCAAGATTTCTTATCTGGTACAGCTAATCTTCACCTTGGATTTAAAAACTCTGTTTTTAAAGCCAAGGTCATTTTCCAAGTTTTTGTAAATAAGTGATGAAATTTCAAAAGTCTTCAGCGAACAAAATGCAACCCTGGTCCCCTTGTCAAGATCCCTCAGATGATCTACCTGCAAAAAGAATCAAGTCAAAGCACTCAATGAGTCAAATTCAGGAGAAAAGAAACCAAAAAGTCAATGTTATAAAGTGTCAAAGAGAAAACATTAGAAAGTGGGTTTGTGAATGAAACTTTTTCAAATGAAACTTATAAAAACCCCAAATTCCCTCCTATCACTCTCATTGTGCATCCTAGACGCTTGCAAGAGAGGTTTGAGAGAGTGATTGAGAGAAAGGAGCGAATACAGAGTGAGTTCGGGCATTGGACTGGTGCGTGACCCGTCAGGTGCGCGCGACCCGTCAGAGGGTCTTCCACAGTGTAAAAATACAACGGGCGCGACCCGTCAGAGGTGCGCGACCCGTTGGGCGTGGTGCGCGACCCATCGAGCTGTCTCCCTGCAAATCGATTTTAAACTTGCTCAAACGCTCTCCAAGCCATAAATTCGTTTGAGGTAGGTGTTCTAAACTTGAAATGGTTGCTGGTTATGATTGGTGGATATCATGAAACATGTTTTAATGATCGAAATTGTGCAAGTGAAACCTCTTCATATGACTGCAATGTTAATGGGTAAAATGTGCTAGGGTTTGTGTTGTTTCAAGGTGTTTTCCCTTTGTAATTGTTTCCCTCCTTCCCCTTTCCACTCACACTTGTATGTATGCCTATTTTTCTCCCATGCTATTTTATAAATCAAATGCAAACCCTCCCTTCTCCCTAATAACTAAAAGTGTAAACCCTACCCCTCTCCCAAAGCATTCAAAACCCTAATCTCCCTCTACCATATGCATGTGTAAACAATAGAAAATGTTGGTGAATATGTCAGCATTTCTGTGCATATGTTTCCCTATCTTCCCCTATTAATGCTGCATGTATTCATATCCCCATATGTTCACTTTCATACATGTTTTTCCCATATGCAGTGATTTTTGCAAATGATTTCCCAATATCCCTGATTTTAAATATGTACTCCTATATCCATAATGGTTTGCAACATTTTCCTTAAAAAATTCCCTGTTATATTTATATATTCCCAATTCCTTGTAAAAAGGTCCCTCCCCTAACATTTCCCTCATGTCTTTTTCCCCTTGAAACAGCATAGAATTCAGCACTTTTTACAGGCAGAGACAGCAGTACAGTTTGTCCACTTTGCTCCTAAACTATGTCAGAAACCGAAACTTACGAGCAAAGTGATGACCATTCATCATCTGCAGAGGTTGAGGTACAGAGGAGGCCTCGTAAGGGTGGTAAGGGTGGACATCATAAGCGAGAGGAGCCCACTTCTTTAGCAGAGTTACAGGCCTGTCCTATGGCAGTCACTTGTTTTCAGTACATGTCTTGTTATGAGTTCTGTGAGAGGATTTCTTGGATTCAGCACCACAGAGAGTTGGCCCGCCTTTTTGTTTTACACCTACATGATGGACATGTCAATCTTGCAGGGGTGAACTTTACATTGACACCCGAGGTGATCTCACATGCTACAGGGATACCTAATGTTGGTGAGGTGTGGAATAAGCGCAAGATGCTAGATATTGTTCACTTTGAGCCTTATGTTCGGCCACCATTCATGAGACATTTGGCGGGTGTTTTTCCATTCAGTTTTCTCCGGAGCGAGTATGCTCCCATCATGAGGCTTATTATGCACTATTTTACCTGTGAGGGCAGATTTTCACAGGTGTACTCATATCACATTCGCCTTTTGATGCACTTCACCCGAGTGAGGATGATGAACATCCCGGTTTTCTTCTTTCAGAACGTTCAGAGGATGGTGCCCATGTTGCAGAGGAAGACCCCGGCACAGCAGTACAGGAGCCTTCACCATTATGGTTTGATTCAGCTAGTAGTATTGCATCAGTTGACTCAGCAGGGCATCTCATGGGAGGAGTTCATCTCTCGTGAGTTTTTCACAGCGCCATCACAGCCACATCCTGAGGTTGTTCACGAGGAGAGAGGACCATCACACCGGCATCACATCCCTGTCACTAGACATGTCAGCTCCTCACCTCTGGTCACCTATCAGAAAGGCCCAAGGGCCTTATTTGCAGCAGCCAGGCGAGTACTATCTCCACAGCAGGTGGAAGGGGTCTCGCCTTCATCTTTAGCTCAGCGAGTGTTATCTCCACATCAGGTGGAAGGGGCCTCGCTTCCTTCACCAGCACAGGCAGCACAGAGGGGCAAACAGCCCATGATTCATGAGGGTCCATCAGGAGTTCCAGACACTGAGGTGATTGATCTTGAGGCCAGTTCTCCTAGCCGAGAGGCAAAGGAGATCATTCAGCATCTCAGAGCTGAAAATGATGCTTTGCAGAGGAGATTTGAGGGTGCCCAATGGACCATCACCTACCTGGAGCAGCGCAACAAACAGTTGGAGGAGGAGAAAGCACTTGATGAGCTATGGAGGATTTGTAGTGACCGAACCTTGAACCGTAGAAGACCCGGTGACCCATTGCCTACTGACCGAGAGTCTATGCTCTTCCAGGTGAATGCACACATAGAGAGGTTGTTGGCTAAGGCCAACCAAGAGAAAAAGTTGCTGAGGAACATGAAAAATCATTACTAGGCAAGAATGCATGTGTGCAAGGCCAAAATGAAGATGTTTCAAAGGCAGTTGACCGAGGCTCTAAAATGGAGAAAGAGGCCAAATCCCCTCCATATCTTGGCTGAGGCTTCACTCAAAGATCATGGCACTCAATAGCCTAGCCACAGCTCAAATCCCAAAAAATTTTGAGAATTTTGGGTAATTTTGGCATTTTTTGGTAATTTACAGGTTTTGGCTCTTTAACGGGTCTCACCCCCCGCGCGACCCTTCATCAAGGCAACTCCTTTTCACAGAAACTCAGCATTTCCTGATTTTTCATGCAAAGTTACATATGCCCATGGATGGACTTGAGTTTTTATGGAGTTTTGGGCCTCCAGAAGGTCAAAATACATGCAAAATTTGACTTTCTGCCACTTTTTTGAACTGCAGAAAGCTGTCTTGGGAGAATTGGTTTTTGATAGGGCAAATGAACTCCAAATTCAAAAATTCCAGTTGGGTTGGAACGTAGACTCACAGGCCTTTCCAACAAGCCCACTTTTGCTCAATTGGGACACCTACAAGTACCCCAAACAGAGCTCCAAAGGGGCGCGACCCGTCAGGTAGGGGCGCGCGACCTGTCAGGTAGTTTTGTCCAGAAATGCACTGTACAGCCCAGAAAACGCAGATTTGACTCAGTTTGACTTTTTGGGATGAAATGTGATCCTCTTTGATGTAATTATTTTACTTTTTAGACACTTTTACTCTTATGTAACCTTTCTAGAAGATCCATTCATGAAAAGGGTAAATATTAAATGAATGAATTGGTTTCCTAGCTTATAGAGGCAAGTTGTTTTGACTGCCTAGATGTTAGTGCTCAGTTTAGAATTGGTTGAAACAGCTCCTAGAAGGATGAGCTCGACCCCTAGAGGCAAGTTGTTTTGACTGCCTAGATGTTAGTGCTCAGTTTAGAATTGGTTGAAACGGCTCCTAGAAGGATGAGCTCGACCCCTAGAGGCAAGGGAAGAGGTTGGCTTGCCTATATTATGTATTTTCTCAATCATTTTCAGGGGTTGGAAGGTTGGACTCTTGAGGGAGCAGCTATCATCGTATTATTTCACTGTATCTCTGCAATTTTTGGCTAAGGAAGACCAGGGTTTTGCAATCCTCTTTGGGATTCTTGTGGACTCATGTGTTGATGGTGTGTTTCTCAATGTACTTGTAAGCTTGTTATGTGATTCATTTCCTTTCTTTTACTTCTGCACATTAAACAAATGAAGTGTTAAAGTAAGAATTCATGCCTGCCATGCTCTGCTTTTAAGTTTGTTTAATTTCAATGTTTTCTTATGTCTAAAGAGAATTCAAAGTTATTGTTTGCTCTCTTTAGCTCTTCATCTTTCATTCCTGACCATCCACCTCAGTTAAAGGCATCAATACTGTCTCCTACCTCGCCCCAAAGAACCCCCTGCAGAAACTGTGTCCAATCCCCGCACCCAAAATTGCCATCCCCTCAATTTGCCACCAAAAACCCAAAAAACCCCAAATCAACCTTTTTAATCAGTTTACTAGCCTAATATCAGTGTTACCGTGTTGGTCATCTCATCCCATTGAAGATCTGCCGAGAATTGACCGGAGAGAGCCTTCTCCTGCCCCGTACGGCTAGCTACGAAGCTAAATGGTTTGATGTAGCCTTGAGGTTTACCTTTCTCAGCCTGAGGTGAAATTTCAAGCGCTAACATACTGGCGACCATACTGGGGAAGAACAAACTTGTTTGTGGATTGATGTGTTATTTCATAAGTCTTAGACGGAGCCTGAAGTTACGCCAGGTAGCCTTCGAAAACGCTCTTGTTTTACATCAGCGTTAGTAGATAAACGCTGCTTCAGTCAATCTTTGTGAGCTTGTGAATACAACACTTCATTTGCATTTTAGCCCAGTACATGTATCAAGTTCAGATCTGATTGTTGATAGTGGACAACGAGCAGACACTGACAAGGCTGAAATCATTCACTGGCGACTCCTTCACTGAAAACTTCAGATATCAATGCTTCATGGTGACTTCACTGCAGAGAGATCAGTAGCTTTGAGCTTTTCAAGATGGATCGGATTGCAAGAAGATACGCTCCCCTGAGCTGAGATCACATTCCAGGTTTTCCGAATAAGATTCCCAAGGTAGATTGGTCAAGGAATTTGCCTATATTTAATGATGATGGTAAGAAGGATGCTGCTCTACATCTAGTTAGATTTCATATGCATATTCGCAAGTTGAAGGTGGATTTTCCTGAAGATTGCTTGATGAAGATATTCTTGGCCACTCTGGAAGGTGAAGCCCAATCTTGGTATGAAGGTTTGCCGTCTGCTTGTATTTATTGTTTAAAGGATTTTCATACTATGTTCATTGAATGATATAAGGACTCTTATCCATCATTAAATTTAGTTCAAGACTGTTGCAAACATGCTTCAACTTTTATTGAAAGTCTTGAGAAATATTATGAGGATGATAATTTTATGGACGTTGAGATTATGGAGGCTCTGTATGAGAATCCATTTCAGCAACATGAAGAGAACCTAGTGGATACTCATCAAGATGATCAGGAAATTTTGCAGCAGAATCAAGATCAGCAGCTTGAAGATGGCCATATGGCTGAAAATGATGAAAGAGAGGGTTCTATTACAGATCTGCCCACAGAAGACAGCAGCATGCAACCCATCAAAGAGAGCTCTGCTGTTGAGATCATAGACAGAGTTTTGGATTCAGATGTTCATGAACAGCAAGGTGAGATCTCTGTGCAAGTAAGTGATGAATCTCCTTTCAATAGCTCAGTAATAAATGATAGTTTGAGTGCCCTATCGTATGAAGATAATTACTGTTCAAGCAGAAGAAAACAAAAGGCATTGTCTCCTTTGTCTGAAGAGGAGATAGATCAGATTTTGAAAGGTCTTGTTACAGCCCAAGCTACAACAGATTTGCAGTGCACACATAGCCAGGAAAGTGTTGGGAAAACTTCTTCCTCTGTTGAAGAAGATGATTGTCTTGTAGATCAGCAAACAGATAATGTTTTCCTTCACAAAGATGATAATCCGGCTGTGATATCATATGAAGATGACTTACCATATTGTCAAACTACAGAAGATCAGATCATACAGGATTACCTTTCAGATTCTTCATATGTTTCACGTGTTGAAATGTTTTTTCAAGAGGAGATCTGCTCATCTACTTGTTCAGAATTTTTTGAAGCCCATGAACATACTTTTACTGAAGCACATGATGAAGGCAGATCAGAATTTGAAGCAAAGGATACCTTGTTCTTTCAGCAGGAGGTGGCAATGTCAAGACTTCATGTTTTTCAAGATCCAATGGCAGCCCTGTTGCAGTCAACAGTGAAGGTGATTATTGCAGTATTCAGTGATGAAGGAGAATATCGTCAACTATGTTTTTGGATGCCCAGTGATAGGTCTGTACTGTTGACCAGAAGTTCTGATAGGAAGAATCAGTCAAGAAGGCATCTGCTTGATTGGTTGCATTGGCATTTTGATATAGTTTGATGTATATTGTCTTGTAAGAAACACAGGTGGTTGTCATCATGATTTCAAATCTTGATGTACTGCTGCCCTTCAATAAGCTTTGTAAGTTCTTGTTTTCGTTAAGTCAGTCATCAGTCATTTATGAGTCAGTTTTCAGTCATGTTGGTTTCATAATTGTGTCGGCTTGAGTCAGGTTTCAGTCAATAAGTGAGTCAAAGTCTTGTGTCGTTTGCCGAAATAATGACTCCATCGCCCAATGGTTGAATGCACTGGTCTGCTCTCCCAGAGGTCTGAGGTTCTTGGCACCTCCAAGGAGCTACCATCCCCATTGGAGCCAATGTTAGAGTCGGTCTTAAGCCCTCCATCAGCGATCAAAACTCTTTGCATTTTCATATGTAGGTGTCTCCTCAGTGTCAATTTTTGCATCCCGTTAGGCATGCCATAACCCTGATGGAGGAGCTGGTGTGTTGTACCCCTCTTGGCATTGCTGGTTCAGGTCATTTCAGTCATTAAGCTCTTTCAAGCTTGTCTTATCTTATCTTGAGGTCAATTTCCTAGGTCTAGGGTTTTGGTCAAATATGTTTACAGGGTCATGTGTCTGAAAACTCAATGAGTATTCAGCAAGCCAGAGGGATGATTGTAAAAGTGTTTCTTCAAGATTTCTTATCTGGTACAGCTAATCTTCACCTTGGATTTAAAAACTCTGTTTTTAAAGCCAAGGTCATTTTCCAAGTTTTTGTAAATAAGTGATGAAATTTCAAAAGTCTTCAGGGAACAAAATGCAACCCTGGTCCCCTTGTCAAGATCCCTCAGATGATCTACCTGCAAAAAGAATCAAGTCAAAGCACTCAATGAGTCAAATTCAGGACAAAAGAAGCCAAAAAGTCAATGTTATAAAGTGTCAAAGAGAAAACATAGAAAGTGGGTTTGTGAATGAAATTTTTTCAAATGAAACTTATAAAAACCCCAAATTCCCTCCTATCACTCTCATTGTGCATCCTAGACGCTTGCAAGAGAGGTTTGAGAGAGTGATTGAGAGAAAGGAGCGAATACAGAGCGAGTTCGGGCATTGGACTGGTGCGCGACCCGTCAGGCCAGGTGCGCGACCCGTCAGGTGCGCGCGACCCATCAGAGGGTCTTCCACAGTGTAAAAATACAACGGGCGCGACCCGTCAGAGGTGCGCGACCCGTTGGGCGTGGTGCGCGACCCGTCGAGCTGTCTCCCTGCAAATCGATTTTAAACTTGCTCAAACGCTCTCCAAGCAATAAATTCGTTTGAGGTAGGTGTTCTAAACTTGAAATGGTTGCTGGTTATGATTGGTGGATATCATGAAACATGTTTTAATGATCGAAATTGTGCAAGTGAAACCTCTTCATATGACTGCAATGTTAATGGGTAAAATGTGCTAGGGTTTGTGTTGTTTCAAGGTGTTTTCCCTTTGTAATTGTTTCCCTCCTTCCCCTTTCCACTCACACTTGTATGTATTCCTATTTTTCTCCCATGCTATTTTATAAATCAAATGCAAACCCTCCCTTCTCCCTAATAACTAAAACTGTAAACCCTACCCCTCTCCCAAAGCATTCAAAACCCTAATCTTCCTCTACCATATGCATGTGTAAACAATAGAAAATGTTGGTGAATATGTCAGCAGTTTTGTGCATATGTTTCCCTATCTTCCCCTATTAATGATGCATGTTTTCATATCCCCATATGTTCACTTTCATACATGTTTTTCCCATATGCAGTGATTTTTGCAAATGATTTCCCAATATCCCTGATTTTAAATATGTTCTCCCATATCCATAATGGTTTGCAACATTTTCCTTAAAAAATTCCCTGTTATATTTATATATTCCCAATTCCTTGTAAAAAGGTCCCTCCCCTAACATTTCCCTCATGTCTTTTTCCCCTTGAAACAGCATAGAATTCAACACTTTTTACAGGCAGAGACAGCAGTACAGTTTGTCCACTTTGCTCCTAAACTATGTCAGAAACCGAAACTTACGAGCAAAGTGGTGACCATTCATCATCTGCAGAGGTTGAGGTACAGAAGAGGCCTCGTAAGGGTGGTAAGGGTGGACATCATAAGCGAGAGGAGCCCACTTCTTTAGCAGAGTTACAGGCCTGTCCTATGGCAGTCACTTGTTTTCAGTACATGTCTTGTTATGAGTTCTGTGAGAGGATTGCTCGGATTCAGCACCACAAAGAGTTGGCCCGCCTTTTTGTTTTACATCTACATGATGGACATGTCAATCTTGCAGGGGTGAACTTTACATTGACACCCGAGGTGATCTCACATGCTACAGGGATACCTAATGTTGGTGAGGTGTGGAATAAGCGCAAGATGCTAGATATTGTTCACTTTGAGCCTTATGTTCGGCCACCATTCATGAGACATTTGGCGGGTGTTTTTCCATTCAGGTTTCTCCGGAGCGAGTATGCTCCCATCATGAGGCTTATTATGCACTATTTTACCTGTGAGGGCAGATTTTCATAGGTGTACTCATATCACATTCGCCTTTTGATGCACTTCACCCGAGTGAGGATGATGAACATCCTGGATTTCTTCTTTCAGAACATTCAGAGGATGGTGCCCATGTTGCAGAGGAAGACCCCGGCACAGCAGTACAAGAGCCTTCACCATTATGGTTTGATTCAGCTACTAGTATTGCATCAGTTGACTCAGCAGGGCATCTCATGGGAGGAGTTCATCTCTCGTGAGTTTTTCACAGCGCCATCACAGCCACATCCTGAGGTTGTTCATGAGGAGAGAGGACCATCACACCGGCATCACATCCCTGTCACTAGACATGTCAGCTCCTCACCTCTGGTCACCTATCAAAAAGGCCCAAGGGCCTTATTTGCAGCAGCCAGGCGAGTACTATCTCCACAGCAGGTGGAAGGGGTCTCGCCTTCATCTTCAGCTCAGCGAGTGTTATCTCCACATCAGGTGGAAGGGGCCTCGCTTCCTTCACCAGCACAGGCAGCACAGAGGGGCAAACATCCCATGATTCATGAGGGTCCATCAGGAGTTCCAGACACTGAGGTGATTGATCTTGAGGCCAGTTCTACTAACCGAGAGGCAAAGGAGATCATTCAGCATCTCAGAGCTGAAAATGATGCTTTGCAGAGGAGATTTGAGGGTGCCCAATGGACCATCACCTACCTGGAGCAGCGCAACAAATAGTTGGAGGAGGAGAAAGCACTTGATGAGCTATGGAGGATTCGTAGTGACCGAACCTTGAACCGTAGAAGACCCGGTGACCCATTGCCTGCTGTCCGAGAGTCTATGCTCATCCAGGTGAATGCACACTTAGAGAGGTTGTTGGCTAAGGCAAACCAAGAGAAAAAGTTGCTGAGGAACATGAAAAATCATTACTGGGCAAGAATGCATGTGTGCAAGGCCAAAATGAAGATGTTTCAAAGGCGGTTGACCGAGGCTCTAAAACGGAGAAAGAGGCCAAATCCCCTCTGTATCTTGGCTGAGGCTTCACTCAAAGATCATGGCACTCAATAGCCTAGCCACAGCTCAAATCCCAAAATTTTTTGAGAATTTTGGGTAATTTTGGCATTTTTTGGTAATTTACAGGTTTTGGCTCTTTAACGGGTCTCACCCCCCGCGCGACCCTTCATCAGGGCAACTCCTTTTCACAAAAACTCAGCATTTCCTGATTTGTCATGCAAAGTTACATATGCCCATGGATGGACTTGAGTTTTTATGGAGTTTTGGGCCTCCAGAAGGTCAAAATACATGCAAAATTTGACTTTCTGCCACATTTTTGAACTGCAGAAAGCTGTCTTGGGAGAATTGGTTGTTGACAGGGCAAATGAACTCCAAATTCAAAAATTCTAGTTGGGTTGGAAAGTAGACTCACAGACCTTTCCAACAAGCCCACCTTCGCTCAATTTGGACACCTGAAAGTACCCCAAACAGAGCTCCAAAGGGGCGCGACCCGTCAGGCAGGGGCGCGCGACCTGTCAGGCAGTTTTGTCCAGAAATGCACTGTACAGCCCAGAAAACGCAGATTTGACTCAGTTTGACTTTTTGGGATGAAATGTGATCCTCTTTGATGTAATTATTGTACTTTTTAGACACTTTTACTCTTATGTAACATTTCTAGAAGATTCATTCATGAAAAGGGTAAATATTAAATGAATGAATTGGTTTCCTATCTTATAAAGGCAAGTTGTTTTGACTGCCTAGATTTTAGTGCTCTGTTTAGAATTGGTTGAAACAGCTCCTAGAAGGATGAGCTCGACCCCTAGAGGCAAGGGAAGAGGTTGTCTTTCCTATATTATGTATTTTCTCAATCATTTTCAGGGGTTGGAAGGTTGGACTCTTGACGGAGCAGCTATCATCGTATTATTTCACTGTATCTCTGCAATTTTTGGCTAAGGAAGACCAGGGTTTTGCAGTCCTCTTTGGGATTCTTGTGGACTCATGTGTTGATGGTGTGTTTCTCAATGTACTTGTAAGCTTGTTATGTGATTCATTTCCTTTCTTTTACTTCTTCGCATTAAACAAATGAAGTGTTAAAGTAAGAATTCATGCCTGACATGCTCTGCTTTTAAGTTTGTTTAATTTCAATGTTTTCTTCTGTCTAAAGAGAATTCAAAGTTATTGTTTGCTCTCTTTAGCTCTTCATCTTTCATTCCTGACCATCCACCTCAGTTAAAGGCATCAATACTGCCTCCTACCTCGCCCCAAAGAACCCCCTGCAGAAATTGTGTCCAATCCCCGCACCCAAAATTGCCATCCCCTCAATTTGCCACCAAAAACCCAAAAAACCCCAAATCAACCATTTTAATCATTTTACTAGCCTAATATCAGTGTTACCGTGTTGGTCATCTCATCCCATTGAAGATCTGCCGAGAATTGACCGGAGAGAGCCTTCTCCTGCCCCGTAGGGCTAGCTACGAGGTTAAATGGTTTGATGTAGCCTTGAGGTTTACCTTTCTCAGCCTGAGGTGAAATTTCAAGCGCTAACATACTGGCGACCATACTCGGGAAGAACAAACTTGTTTGTGGATTGATGTGTTATTTCATAAGTCTTAGACGGAGCCTGAAGTTACGCCAGGTAGCCTTCGAAAATGCTCTTGTTTTACATCAGCGTTAGTAGATAAACGCTGCTTCAGTCAATCTCCGTGAGCTTGTGAATACAACACTTCATTTTCATTTTACACCAGTACATGTATCAAGTTCAGATCTGATTGTTGATAGTGGACAACGATCAGACACTGACAATGCTGAAATCATTCACTGGCGACTCCTTCACTGAAAACTTCAGATATCAATGCTTCATGGTGACTTCACTGCAGAGAGATCAGTAGCTTTGAGCTTTTCAAGATGGATCGGATTGCAAGAAGATGCGCTCCCCTGAGCCGAGATCACCTTCTAGGTTTTCCGAATAAGATTCCCAAGGTAGATTGGTCAAGGAATTTGCCTATATTTAATGATGATGGTAAGAAGGATGTTGCTCTACATCTAGTTAGATTTCATATGCATATTCGCAAGTTGAAGGTGGATTTTCCTGAAGATTGCTTGATGAAGATATTCTTGGCCACTCTGGAAGGTGAAGCCCAATCTTGGTATGAAGGTTTGCCGCCTGCTTGTATTTATTGTTTAAAGGATTTTCATACTATGTTCATTGAACGATATAAGGACTCTTATCCATAATTAAATTTAGTTCAAGACTGTTGCAAACATGCTTCAACTTTTATTGAAAGTCTTGAGAAATATTATGAGGATGATAATTTTATGGACGTTGAGATTATGGAGGCTCTGTATGAGAATCCATTTCAGCAACATGAAGAGAACCTAGTGGATACTCATCAAGATGATCAGGAAATTTTGCAGCAGAATCAAGATCAGCAGCTTGAAGATGGCCATATGGTTGAAAATGATGAAAGAGAGGGTTCTATTACAGATCTGCCCACAGAAGACAGCAGCATGCAACCCATCAAAGAGAGCTCTGTTGTTGAGATCATAGACAGAGTTTTGGATTCATATGTTCATGAACAGCAAGGTGAGATCTTTGTGCAAGTAAGTGATGAATCTCCTTTCAATAGCTCAGTAATAAATGATAGTTTGAGTGCCCTATCGTATGAAGATAATTATTGTTCAAGCAGAAGAAAACAAAAGGCATTGTCTCCTTTGTCTGAAGAGGAGATAGATCAGATTTTGAAAGGTCTTGTTACAGCCCAAGCTACAGCAAATTTGCAGTGCACACATAGCCAGGAAAGTGTTGGGAAAACTTCTTCCTCTGTTGAAGAAGATGATTGTCTTGTAGATCAGCAAACAGATAATGTTTTCCTTCACAAAGATGATAATCCGGCTGTGATATCATATGAAGATGACTTACCATATTGTCAAACTACAGAAGATCAGATCATACAGGATTACCTTTCAGATTCTTCATATGTTTCATGTGTTGAAATGTTTTTTCAAGAGGAGATCTGCTCATCTACTTGTTCAGAATTTTTTGAATCCCATGAACATACTTTTACTGAAGCACATGATGAAGGCAGATCAGAATTTGAAGCAAAGGATACCTTGTTCTTTCAGCAGGAGGTGGCAATGTCAAGACTTCATGTTTTTCAAGATCCAATGGCAGCCCTGTTGCAGTCAACAGTGAAGGTGATTATTGCAGTATTCAGTGATGAAGGAGAATATCGTCAACTATGTTTTTGGATGCCCAGTGATAGGTCTGTACTGTTGACCAGAAGTTCTGATAGGAAGAATCAGTCAAGAAGGCATCTGCTTGATTGGTTGCATTGGCATTTTGATATAGTTTGATGTATATTGTCTTGTAAGAAACACAGGTGGTTGTCATCATGATTTCAAATCTTGATGTACTGCTGCCCTTCAATAAGCTTTGTAAGTTCTTGTTTTCGTTAAGTCAGTCATCAGTCATTTATGAGTCAGTTTTCAGTCATGTTGGTTTCATAATTGTGTCGGCTTGAGTCAGGTTTCAGTCAATATGTGAGTCAAAGTCTTGTGTCGTTTGCCGAAATAATGACTCCATCGCCCAATGGTTGAATGCACTGGTTTGCTCTCCCATAGGTCTGAGGTTCTTGTCACCTCCAAGGAGCTACCATCCCCATTGGAGCCAATGTTAGAGTCGGTCTTAAGCCCTCCATCAGCGATCAAAACTCTTTGCATTTGCATATGTAGGTGTCTCATCAGTGTCAATTTTTGCATCCCGTTAGGCATGCCATAACCCTGATGGAGGAGCTGGTGTGTTGTACCCCTCTTGGCATTGTTGGTTCAGGTCATTTCAGTCATTAAGCTCTTTCAAGCTTGTCTTATCTTGTCTTGAGGTCAATTTCCTAGGTCTAGGGTTTTGGTCAAATATGTTTACAGGGTCATGTGTCTGAAAACTCAATGAGTATTTAGCAAGCCAGAGGGATGATTGTAAAAGTGTTTCTTCAAGATTTCTTATCTGGTACAGCTAATCTTCACCTTGGATTTAAAAACTCTGTTTTTAAAGCCAAGGTCATTTTCCAAGTTTTTGTAAATAAGTGATGAAATTTCAAAAGTCTTCAGTGAACAAAATGCAACCCTGGTCCCCTTGTCAAGATCCCTCAGATGATTAACCTGCAAAAAGAATCAAGTCAAAGCACTCAATGAGTCAAATTCAGGACAAAAGAAACCAAAAAGTCAGTGTTATAAAGTGTCAAAGAGAAAACATTAGAAAGTGGGTTTGTGAATGAAATTTTTTCAAATGAAACTTATAAAAACCCCAAATTCCCTCCTATCACTCTCATTGTGCATCCTAGACGCTTGCAAGAGAGGTTTGAGAGAGTGATTGAGAGAAAGGAGCAAATACAGAGAGAGTTCGGGCATTGGACTGGTGCGCGACCCGTCAGGCCAGGTGCGCGATGCGTCAGGTGCGCGCGACCCATCAAAGGGTCTTCCACAGTGTAAAAATACAACGGGTGCGACCCGTCAGAGGTGCGCGACCCGTTGGGCGTGGTGCGCGACCCGTCGAGCTGTCTCCCTGCAAATCGATTTTAAACTTGCTCAAACGCTCTCCAAGCCATAAATTCGTTTGAGGTAGGTGTTCTAAACTTGAAATGGTTGCTGTTTATGATTGGTGGATATCATGAAACATGTTTTAATGATCGAAATTTTGCAAGTGAAACCTCTTCATATGACTGCAATGTTAATGGGTAAAATGTGCTAGGGTTTGTGTTGTTTCAGGGTGTTTTCCCTTTGTAATTGTTTCCCTCCTTCCCCTTTCCACTCACACTTGTATGTATGCCTATTTTTCTCCTATGCTATTTTATAAATCAAATGCAAACCCTCCCTTCTCCCTAATAACTAAAAGTGTAAACCCTACCCCTCTCCCAAAGCATTCAAAACCCTAATCTCCCTCTACCATATGCATGTGTAAACAATAGAAAATGTTGGTGAATATGTCAGCAGTTTTGTGCATATGTTTCCCTATCTTCCCCTATTAATGCTGCATGTTTTCATATCCCCATATGTTCACTTTCATAAATGTTTTTCCCATATGCAGTGATTTTTGCAAATGATTTCCCAATATCCCTGATTTTAAATATGTACTCCTATATCCATAATGGTTTGCAACATTTTCCTTAAAAAATTCCCTCTTATATTTATATATTCCCAATTCCTTGTAAAAAGGTCCCTCCCCTAACATTTCCCTCATGTCTTTTTCCCCTTGAAACAGCATAGAATTCAGCACTTTTTACAGGCAGAGATAGCAGTACAGTTTGTCCACTTTGCTCCTAAACTATGTCAGAAACCGAAACTTACGAGCAAAGTGATGACCATTCATCATATGCAGAGGTTGAGGTACAGAGGAGGCCTCGTAAGGGTGGTAAGGGTGGACATCATAAGCGAGAGGAGCCCACTTCTTTAGCAGAGTTACAGGCCTGTCCTATGGCAGTCACTTGTTTTCAGTACATGTCTTGTTATGAGTTCTGTGAGAGGATTTCTCGGATTCAACACCACAAAGAGTTGGCCCGCCTTTTTGTTTTACACCTACATGATGGACATGTCAATCTTGCAGGGGTGAACTTTACATTGACACCCGAGGTGATCTCACATGCTACAGGGATACCTAATGTTGGTGAGGTGTGGAATAAGCGCAAGATGCTAGATATTGTTCACTTTGAGCCTTATGTCTGGCCACCATTCATGAGACATTTGGCGGGTGTTTTTCCATTCAGGTTTCTCCGGAGCGAGTATGCTCACTTCATGAGGCTTATTATGCACTATTTTACTTGTGAGGGCAGATTTTCACAGGTGTACTCATATCACATTCGCCTTTTGATGCACTTCACCCGAGTGAGGATGATGAACATCCCGGTTTTCTTCTTTCAGAACATTCAGAGGATGGTGCCCATGTTGTAGAGGAAGACCCCGGCACAGCAGTACAGGAGCCTTCACCATTATGGTTTGATTCAGCTAGTAGTATTGCATCAGTTGACTCAGCAGGGCATCTCATGGGAGAAGTTCATCTCTCGTGAGTTTTTCACAGCGCCATCACAGCCACATCCTGAGGTTGTTCACGAGGAGAGAGGACCATCACACCGGCATCACATCCCTGTCACTAGACATGTCAGCTCCTCACCTCTGGTCACCTATCAGAAAGGCCCAAGGGCCTTATTTGCAGCATCCAGGCGAGTACTATCTCCACAGCAGTTGGAAGGGGTCTCGCCTTCATCTTCAGCTCAGCGAGTGTTATCTCCACATCAGTTGGAAGGGGCCTCGCTTCCTTCACCAACACAGGCAGCACAGAGGGGCAAACAGCCCATGATTCATGAGGGTCCATCAGGAGTTCCAGACACTGAGGTGATTGATCTTAAGGCCAGTTCTCCTAGCCGAGAGGCAAAGGAGATCATTCAACATCTCAGAGCTGAAAATGATGCTTTGCAAAGGAGATTTGAGGGTGCCCAATGGACCATCACCTACCTGGAGCAGCGCAACAAACAGTTGGAGGAGGAGAAAGCACTTGATGAGCTATGGAGGATTCGTAGTGACCGAACCTTGAACCGTAGAAGACCCGGTGACCCATTGCCTGCTGACCGAGAGTCTATGCTCATCCAGGTGAATGCACACTTAGAGAGGCTGTTGGCTAAGGCCAACCAAGAGAAAAAGTTGCTGAGGAACATGAAAAATCATTACTGGGCAAGAATGCATGTGTGCAAGGCCAAAATGAAGATGTTTCAAAGGCGGTTGACCGAGGCTCTAAAACGGAGAAAGAGGCCAAATCCCCTCCGTATCTTGGTTGAGGCTTCACTCAAAGATCATGGCACTCAATAGCCTAGCCACAGCTCAAATCCCAAAATTTTTTGAGAATTTTGGGTAATTTTGGCATTTTTTGGTAATTTACAGGTTTTGGCTCTTTAACGGGTCTCACCCCCCGCGCAACCCTTCATCAGGGCAACTCCTTTTCACAAAAACTCAGCATTTCCTGATTTTTCATGCAAAGTTTCATATGCCCATGGATGGACTTGAGTTTTTATGGAGTTTTGGGCCTCCAGAAGGTCAAAATACATGCAAAATTTGACTTTCTGCCACTTTTTTGAACTGCAGAAAGCTGTCTCGGGAGAATTGGTTTTTGACAGGGCAAATGAACTCCAAATTCAAAAATTCCAGTTGGGTTGGAAAGTAGACTCACAGACCTTTCCAACAGGCCCACCGTCGCTCAATTTGGACACCTAAAAGTACCCTAAACAGAGCTCCAAAGGGGCGCGACCTTCAGGCAGGGGCGCACGACCTGTCAGGCAGTTTTGTCCAGAAATGCACTGTACAGCCCAGAAAACGCAGATTTGACTCAATTTGACTTTTTGGGATGAAATGTGATCCTATTTGATGTAATTATTGTACTTTTTAGACACTTTTACTCTTATGTAACCTTTCTAGAAGATTCATTCATGAAAAGGGTAAATATTAAATGAATGAATTGGTTTCCTAGCTTATAGAGGCAAGTTGTTTTGACTGCCTAGATTTTAGTGCTCAGTTTAGAATTGGTTGAAACAGCTCCTAGAAGGATGAGCTCGACCCCTAGAGGCAAGGGAAGAGGTTTTCTTGCCTATATTATGTATTTTCTCAATCATTTTCAGGGGTTGGAAGGTTGGACTCTTGAGGGAGCAGCTATCATCGTATTATTTCACTGTATCTCTGCAATTTTTGGCTAAGGAAGACCAGGGTTTTGCAGTCCTCTTTGGGATTCTTGTGGACTCATGTGTTGATGGTGTGTTTCTCAATGTACTTGTAAGCTTGTTATGTGATTCATTTCCTTTCTTTTACTTCTGCACATTAAACAAATGAAGTGTTAAAGTAAGAATTCATGCCTGCCATGCTCTGCTTTTAAGTTTGTTTAATTTCAATGTTTTCTTCTGTCTAAAGAGAATTCAAAGTTATTGTTTTCTCTCTTTAGCTCTTCATCTTTCATTCCTGACCATCCACCTCAGTTAAAGGCATCAATATTGTCTCCTACCTCGCCCCAAAGAACCCCCCTGCAGAAACTGTGTCCAATCCCCGCACCCAAAATTGCCATCCCCTCAATTTGCCACCAAAAACCCAAAAAACCCCAAATCAACCTTTTTAATCAGTTTACTAGCCTAATATCAGTGTTACCGTGTTGGTCATCTCATCCCATTGAGAATTGACCGGAGAGAGCCTTCTCCTGCCCCGTAGGGCTAGCTACGAGGCTAAATGGTTTGATGTAGCCTTGAGGTTTACCTTTCTCAGCCTGAGGTGAAATTTCAAGCGCTAACACAATCTACTAGAGCCATAGAACCTCTACTATAAACAGTTCCTTGAGAAATTTGCTAAGGAGAATGAAGACCCAGCAGACGCCACATGAACCTAGACTAAAACAAAGGCAAGATCAAAAAGGATAAGACGGGTATGTATTCTACAACATCTATCTCTCCCCCTCATATTTTAGTAGCAACCATGCTATGTAGAATGTTCGACAAGCCCGATAGTACTAAATTTTCCTCAGAATGTCTGCCATTAATAGATGCAGCTGTAAATATAACAATAATGAATTTGGCCCAAATTTTTTCTGATAATTTGGCAAAAGCCATAATGGAGTATAAGAGAAAGAGGAGTATCCCTTCTGGGTTTTACCCTCCATTTTTCATGAGTGCCCATATAATGGATGTTATCTATTTTGGTTCCAAATTTCGTATCATGGGATGGAAGTGGACTGTCCAAGACCCACTTCCTATCCATATATATCATAAGAGTATGTGGAATCTCAGTTTCTCCCCCATTTTTACAGAATTTGTCAAGGATTTATGCTACCTATTCATAAACAGGTCTACAACAAGAATGCCCCTAGATTTTTTAGAGAAGATGAAGTAGATATCTTATCTGTAGCCAGATGGTTTTAGAAGGAGACATTTACATATATCAGAGTATTCAGGAGCATTGCTTCACTACATGTCCTCCCATACTATGTCCCCAATAAGTTAATAGCTAGGGAGATAGCCTACCAAACAGAAGGAGAAGGTGGACTAAACAAAGGATTGAAGGAATAGAAAAAGGTCATTTGGCCTACATTTTCGTTGCAATGTGGTGTGTTTGAACTACACGATTTTGGACATGCATGCAAGGAAGAAGAGATTATGAAATCTCTAAAATTGGCTACATTCCCAGGAGGATAGTATGACCCAAATGGCACTACCAAAGACTTCACTACTATGGTGAAAGTGAAACCATTCACCCATGAGGAAGATGCCTGCAATGACCTCTTCCTACAAAAAGAGACATTTTCATAAGTGACGCATATGGCATCACTAATTTTTCCCCCAGATCATCTTGAAGCCTTCCATGAATATAGGGATAGGAGATTATTACAGGTCCCATTGGACCTACTATAGACTGAACCAATAAGGGAGCCAACTCCCAGTGTAAGCTTAGACGAAATCTCCAGAGAAAATTCCAAAGAAAATTTTGAAGCAGAGTCCTAGGAAAAATCTACTCATGAGTCAAAGCACTCATAGATACAGTCTCAAAATGGGGGCAATAAAAACAAAGAGTCCAAAGGGACATAGAAGAACCACAGAAAAATTAGCTGCACAAACCTCGGCAAAGAAACAGGCTGAACTTCCCTCTACTTCCACTCAGTCGTCGAAACCCCTAGTTGTTGCTTTAGAAAAGGAATGGGAGAATTTTAATAAGAAGCTCCCATACAGAGGAACTAAGGATGTGGAGCTCATTCCTACCACCCCCACTTCTGAAATTATTTTGAGAATTGAGAAAATTCCCCCATTAGATGTGTTTTATAGCCCTACCCATAAATATGTCATCAAAAGGCAAAGGAAGAAAAGAAAGTTAGATGTTGCAGCTATTACAACTCCCAACAATGAACCAATATATTGTCTGGAAAGATTCACCCATGGAACCATCTAAGAAACTTACGAGACTATCGCAATTTGCGGGAGCCTATTCTACGACAACTATTGATAAACTAGTAGAGGTTCAAATGATGCTAAGAGAAAAAGAACAAAATATCCTGCTATTGGAACAACAATTAGAGCAAGAAAAATATAACCAACAAGCAGAATTACAAATTACCAAACTGCAGCAGGAGTTTGAATAGATGCAAATACAACATCAATATAGCCTAGCAGAAAAGGATGTACGGATTCAAGCTATGACAGAGAAGTATAAATACAATCTGTAAATTGATCAGTTCGTAAAAGAAGTACTTAGCCTTAATGCCCAACTAATGCAACAAAAGGAACTTTTGTGCCAGGAAATCTCGCAAATAAATCCTTATTGTGAGACCAGTGATAAGCTAACAATCCAATTCATCGACATGAGGCTTGAGTATGATGAAATCCATAAAAGTATTTCTGACTTTATCACCTGGTAAGAATCAGAAGATGGGAGAAAGGATGTTTTGCCAAAACCGGAGGAATCGCATAAAGAAATTCTATTTGTATAATGGGATTTTCGGCTCAAGTAAGCAGAAAGGGAAACAACGGTCGTGGCAGTAGAAGCAAACAATATCATTGAAGCCATTAATGAAAATCTACATGGCACCAACCTAGTTGCAGAATCTATACCAGAATTTCTTCCAAATTCCAATCAACTAGAGTAGTAATGGAGACAAGCAACAAAGGAAAGGGAGGAGGTGATCAAACAAACGAGCAAGCTGAACTCAGAAGCATACTGGCAATTCTTAGTTAAATCATACAGCTAGTGGATGACTTGCGATGCCTAATTACTTCCACACAAAAAATGGTGCCACCAATGATGGGTACTATATTTACTAGACAGTTGAAATCTACGATCGGTCAACTGACACAGCTCAAACCAATGGCAGATATATGTGAACTTAAGGATCAAATGAAAAGGATTTAATCACTTTGTTTTATTTTTATTTTAGTTTTCTTTAGCATAATCTGAGGAAGGTCGTTTAAACCTCCTCAACTATTTTTGTAATAATCTATTTTAGGACCCATAGTTTTAGTATTTAAACCCCTCTCATGCATTTAGAGAGGGGTCCAGAAATTTTATCAAAAACATTCTTCAAAAAATGCACTTCTGTACCTTTGAGAAGTTTCTGGTGGAATTGTTACAGATCCATTTGGGCGCATCAATCCCATCATCCAGATCAGTGTTTTAGGGCTCATCAAACCCTAATTTCAGTTTCTTCATGCCCTAAACAAGTCACCCCTTTGAATGCCTCCTTCCCAGACAGTTTCATTACTTGAAGACATCTAGAAATAGTCTAGAAGGACCAGCGCAGGTAAGCCCTTGTAAAGGTTCACTACAGAGCAGTTGAGTTCACTGCTAGGGTGCTTTGCAGAGCACTTAGGCTTCCTTTCACCTGTGTTGGGTGAGAATGGTCGAAATTCACCTAGGGTTTGGGGAATATTCTTATCTTTGGAGTCATCTAGAAGGTTCCCTCACTTATCAACTCCTATGAGATCGAAAATGGATGAGGAATGAGTTAAGGTGCATCCTATACTCACATCCCTTCCTCCATGGAACCAATTCTAAGTATGAAAGGCCATTCAATGTCACCATTTATAACAAATCCTCCTTCATCTTCCTATAAATTGACCACTCATCTAAGTGATTAGGGGCTGGATTATGTTGAATTGTAAGGAGATAATGCTGCTATGAGATTTGGCTTTCAAGCAAGCATTGTAATGCTACAAGTTTGTCATGCTTTTGATGTGATGTGGATGGGATCCAAGTTGAAGGAATGGCTTTGAATTAGACAACAATGGTTGTATTTCTTTCTTCCATCTAATAAAGTGTTTGAACCTTTCTCCGATATGTTTGTATTGTTTCATAATGCTTATATGTGTGAATTGTATCTGATTCCTTTCACTTATATTCAATAGATCATGTGCTTTGATTGATTCTTTGTTTTCTATTGTGTTTACAGGTACTTATCGAGCATATTAAGTACGGGAAGGAGTGACATGATCGATACAAGGGAGATGAGAGGAAAGCAGAACTATAAGTAGGTCTTCACATCTTCGAATCTTATCTATTTCTTATAGGAAAATTCTAAAACACTTTAAACTATTGTTCTAGATACAGCTACTTATCTAGGGAATTAGTATTTATCTGTATATATTAAGTTCTTCAAAACAAATTGGTGACCATACTAGGGAAGATCCTCTTTTCTAGTAGCTTATCCACCTCTTAAGACATCCTTACAAACCTTATTTGTGTTCATAGATTGTAATTTAGCTCCTTGTATTGAAAAACTGGGCAAAATTGTGTCAAATTGCCTCTTGAAATGGCTCATTGTCACCAGCGTAGGCTTGTGAGGGACACAGTGTGCTGCAGAGCACCCCTGGCTTAGGGATAGTGCTCTAAAGCGCACTATCTCCCACTCTAGACTACGCTGATCCTCCTAGGGTCAGTTTCCCTCCTTTGGAAAGTGTTTTTGCCAACTTTTCTTTGTTTGTTTGTTTGTTGATTAATCAATGAATGTTATGTCTCAGAGAACAAGTTTCTATCTCCTTGTCTAGCCCAACTTTGATTTGGTTGATTAATGTTTCTTGATGTTTTCTTTGTCATTATCGATTGAGTCAAAGTTAGAATATAGTTTATTAATCTTCATTCGAAAGAAAGTGTTATAAAGTCTTCTCTTCCTTTGAATTAGAACTGTCATAAAAGTCTTCATTCTTATGAAAGATCGATTAATTATATGTGCATATTTCCTTTTTTTCATATTCACATTAAGGAAATCGAAAAGAAATACATGCATGTTGCATTGAAAAAGTTTGTGCGTGCTCATAGGAATAGTGCAGGGAAATTGCCTTAGATTGTGCTCTTTACTCTTTGGTCAAAAGAAATCTGATTGCTCTATCCAAAAGTAGCTAGGATTTTCGTCGTTAAATTGAATGGAAAGAATGCTTATCATGATAGTTGCATTCCTAGGAATTTCATAATACATCACGTGGTGAACTAAAGTCAGATTCTTAAGCAAGATCAACTTAAAATTAACATCAATTTACCTAATGGAGCATTGTCATTAATGAGAACATTTAGTGGTTCTAGGCTAGAGACGTGTTCCAGCGTCGTAAAACAAAGAAGTTATCACTAACTTGTTTGCAATACATCCTGAGTGTGATACCTCATTCCACATACGTGAGTATATCGTAGCTCATCCACATAAATTCAAGTATATAGGGCGGTGTTACAGTACATAAATTATATGGGAATGCTCTCACTATGTGGTTTTGCATTAAACAACGCTCATACGGACTAGGCCTCGACATACCTTCAGGTATATATGGGAGGACAACACTAGGTTGCTATCCATCCTTAAGTAACTGAGTCAGCTACCTTGTACACTGTGATACACCAAACACAGCATTCGGGGAGATTGCCTACCCGTACTTCTTGGTTTGCTAGGAGGTATTCTGCACTTCACAGTTTCTTGGTAAAACTTTTTCCTAGTTTACCCCTTTTTATTTATTTCTTTTTTGATAATAAAATTAATCAACAATCGTGGAGGAACATCAACCGTTACCTCGTCATTTGCGGAGAACAGTAAGAAAGCCTCCTTTGCCACCCGAAGCAACACCTATTCAGTCAAAGTGGTCTCGCCTAACTGAGTCAAGTTCATCAAGAACTCCTAATTCTTCATCTGAATTACCTGAATCATCTATTTCGGTAAGTATTGAGACTCCAGTTACTCCAACCATTTCTGGTACATCCGTTTCTGAAGGAGAAGTTTCACAATTACCTGAGAACATTAGAACTGATCCTAGTGAAATAGTAACCAAAGTTGTTCAATAACAAGTTGATCCTCACATTGAAGTTGCTTAACAAGAAATCACTTCTGAACTTGAATCAGTTCAACCAGAAGTTAATCCAGAACCTATCACAGTTCAAACAAAAGTTACATCTGAGCCTAAAGTTGTTCACGAACATCTTTCTGAAACTGTTGTTCTTTTACCCGAACACCTAGACTTCGAATTTGAACATTCAGAAGTTGTTAATTTATCGGAAGATAATCAATCGGTTACTCCTCAGACATCAGTAACTACTAAAACTTCAACTTTATCAACACCAGAAATATTTTATAGACCAAACGGTGAAGTTATTCCACTGGGTTTAATTGCTATAGAGGAAGAATTGGAAGAAGATTCTACACCGGGAACCCCATTCCACTTTGGATCTTGGCTTTATCTTTACCCTCATACTCCTCATTTTACTGCTCTGTTTGATCCTGTTATTTTCAAGTACCTGTCGATTCTTTAGGACAACTTTTGGGTCAGTTAACTATGGCTGAACAATCGTCAACATCCCAGACTATATCATCTAATGCAGCTATGGTAGAATCTTTTGTTGCAACTTCCTCGATATTTTCTACCACACCTGAGTCACACCTATATGGTGAATCATCCATCCCGATTGGTTACCAATCATTATCTGGAACCCACTCAAGGGTTGCTTCTACACATGGTCATCACCCATGTCCTCAACCAGAATTCTACCTGGTTCTTCTTTAACAGGAACTCAATAATTTGATCCTGCATATCAATATCAAGTTGGGAAATCTGGTCCAAAAAGACCTATTTATCCATTAAATACTGGATTTCCACCATATGAAGAGCAATATGCTTATTCACTTTATCCTCCCTATCCTGGAGGACCGTCATATGGTAATATCCCGTAGTATTCAGGTCAACCTAGAATTTGAGTTTGTCAATGGAAACCAACAATGCCAGTTAACCCAAGGCTTGTGTATCCAACACAACCAATGCAAACTAAGTCAGCTATTCCTACTACACCTGTTGTTACTACTATACCATAGTCACAAGTTCAAACTGTTGTATCTCAACCGATACAAACTGGTCCTTCTACCTTGCAACCATAAGGTTTGAGTCAAGAAGCTCAAGTTTCTCAAGTTTTTGTACAATAACCACTTGTTTCTGGTTTTCAACAACAACCTCAGGTTAGTATACCCTTATCTGGACTGACCCAAGCTTACACTGGTATAGTTTATTCAAAACCTGACCAACCTTTTATTGTTGGGCAACAACAACCATTAAATCAACAATATTTGTACCAACAACAACAATAGTTGATTCAACAACTGTGCTAGCCTCAATTTCAACAACCCCAATTCCAGCAATTCCAACCCCAATTTGGACTTGCCGAATAGGCTCAACCTAGGTTTGGATAATATCAAGCTTATCCTGGTCAGCAAGGCTTTGCGGGTTATGGACAACCACAAATTCAACCTGGTTATCAACAAACACCTTATGCCGGATATGTTCAACAACAACCTTACCAAGGTTACCAAATGAAGATGCCCTATATTGGTATGCAAAGACCTATTACTCAAGCAATTCCATCATATCCTGGGTATGCTCAACCTGACCTGAATTGACAATTGCCATTTGTAGCAACTTTAGAATTACTAGATTTAAATTGGCTCACTAATGATCCAATCTTGTATGCACCTTGGTGGTCGGTGATTCCGCATAAGTTACCTTTTGACATTCCGAAATTCAATGGAAATCCCAGAGAATACCCATCAAATCATGTCATGACCTTTCATTTGTGGTGTTCATCAAACTCCTTAAATGATGATTCAGATATACTCTGTTTTTTCCAAAGAACACTTACTGGTCCGACTGCTAAATGGTACATTAAGTTACCAAGAGCTTCTTTTGACAACTTTACGATTTTAGCCACCACATTTTTGACCCACTTCCAGTTACCTATCAGACACGAGACTAGAATGGAACTCCTAACCAACTTTAAATGGACTATTGCTACCCATATATCAGATCATATTCATGAGTGGCGGCATCGTCGTTGAATGGTTAAGACATATGTTCCCGATCAGCTTTTAGCTGAGTGGTTTAAAAAATTCTTGTTGCCATCAATCACTGAGGATGTGGAAAATTGTGGAGTTGTCACAGAAGAGCAAGTAAGTTCTCATGCCCAATACTTGGATTTGATTTTCACACAATTTGGCACGCTCTACGATAAAATTCCCAATCCACCCCGACCAGCTTTCATTGTTCCTCCTCCTCCACAATTGAGTAAGGACTCTCATGTCGACAATGGTGTGATCGGTTCTTAGAGCACACAAACGGCAGGAAGACCATCTAGTCAAACTCTTGCCATTACCAATCAAACTACCAATGCATCAAAAAACACTCTTGCTTCCGAAGTTAATGTCGTGTCATCTGACAAAGGTAAAAATCAAAACCAACCAAGAGGCAAGAAAAAGGGGAAAAACAAGAAGAAACGGGATAATTCTCCTCAAGAGAAATCATCTAATTCCTCTACTTCGGCAAGGAAACCTTGTTATCCATGTCTAATATGTAATGACGAGAATTTTATAAGAGATTGTCCACACCGCTCAGAGGTATCTATACTTTTAAAGACTTCAAACAAATCTGCAGTGTTGAATGATCTGTTTCCAAACCCGGAGACACATTTGGTTGTGACAAACCATGCTTCCACATCCCAAGTACTCATGTTATCCATCACAAAGCCACAAAATGAAGTTTTGGTGTCAACGAGAAACAAAGATTATGGAAATCCACCGTCATCATCGAATAATCAGGCCACTAATCAACCTAATCCTTTGACTTTGACTTCATCTGAAAATATTCCACCTATTGTACCAGAATTGACAATAAAACCACCAAAGGGAGTTGTGCATAAATCAACATTTAACCCTTGGGCTCGAGCAGCTCAAAACTATAACATAGTGGAATATCTTGCTCAATCACCTTCTGTTATGTCATCACTCGAAGTGTTACAAAACTGTCCCTCCTAGAAGCAGGCTTTACTATCAGCAATTGGCGGAATAGGCCCTATGGATTCCAATATTGTGGTTTTTAACCATGCGGGATTACCACAGTTACCAGTGCAGTTAGCTTTCCTAATTCAATTAAAAGCTCTCAATAAGAATGTTCACCGAACTATTATTGATGAGGGGGCATCTACTTGCATTATGTCAATGAGCTATTGGAAAACACTTGGTTCACCACCATTGTCACGATCACCAACCATGTTAAAAGCTTTTGACAGAAGATCATATACTCGTGGGATTTTGAGTAACCTACAAATTGAACTAGGGGGAAAAACAATTATCGCTGAAGTTGAGGTAGTTGACTGACCCCTCGATTACAACATTTTATTGGGAAGGCCATGGGTATATGTTATGGTTGCTATGGTTTCCACGTCCTTTCGTACTATTACATTCCCTCATAAGGGTGGAATCACAGTTATCGATTAGCTAGCCTTCTTTGCCAATAGTTCACAGGCTACGGGAAGCATTTCGTTGTTACACGGACCCCCATTGTCACTTCAAAGTGTTGGAGTAGGTCTCTTTAAAGATCCTTCCCTAATGGGTACTTTAACACTACCGTCACCATCTGATTTGGTGAAAGTAGTAAGAGTAGAGACTTGCAACATGATTTCTACCACCTCATCTGATTTAAGGAGGATTACCAACAAGTTTGAACTTGATAGTAATATTGAGGTAATGCCGCTAAGCCCCATTGAACTAGCATAGCAATCAATTTTTCGAGCTTGTGCAGAAAACCCAAATCTGCATTCACTAATTGTATGGGTAGATTGTGTTGAGTCTTGAAAATGTCATTCATTTCCATTACACTTTCACTATTATGTCCATTATATCACCTCCATTTCACCTCCATTTCACTACTATGTCACCACATTCATCCCACTTTCATTATCATTGGGCTACCTTTATGTTTTTCCAATATTTATTATTTCTAAGCCTTTTAAGTGAATTTGTGGTTAAACATTAGAAAATAATGTGCATATGCTTATACCTAACAAATGGGTTGAGTTTGTTGACATGTGTAGGTTGAAAGGAGACTTCTAGAAGACCCTTATGTGGCACTCTAAGGCCAAATTCGAATTTGGTTGGAAAGAATCATGGGATCATGAGGATATGTGTCACATCTCCTAATTGTATTGTAACTCTCAAAAGACATGTGTCTTATCAGTTCCTATTTTGATTAGGACTCTAGAGGTAGAGGGAGAGATTCATGGACTATCATTAATGAGATGGCTCTCATCTTTTTGTATAAATAGGAGATCTCTCTCCTTCATTAGTTAGTCTCTCTTTAGTCTTTCCTTTAGTCTTTTCTTAGTCCTTTTAGCTTGTTAGTCTCATGGCTTTTGAAAGCTTTTGTACTTTGCACTTTTGAAGAAATTGAATAAAGCTTTGATGTTCTCAACATGGAAGGAGATGTGAAGTAGATGTCATGGAGCATATTAGGATGTAAGTAGATTAGATTTCATTTTGTAAATATTGCTTTGTAGAATGTAAGGTAGATTAGATTTTCATTCATGCAATTTTAAGTTTGCTTTGATTTCATAGGTAGAAGGGGGCCCCTGCCTTGTACAGTTTGAATTATTGCATTTTATTTTCTCCCGGGATTTGTTTTTATGTTTATGTATTTGCTTTACAAACTAATGGTATTTGAAGTTGACAGGTTCAAGCTGCTGCCTTTGTTTTTATAGCTGATTTTTAGTCTTATTTCTCAAAGTTCTGCTAACACATGAATGATCTTTTATCATGAACTGTTATCTTTTAAGGATCAGAATACCACTAACTTGCAGTTGGCTTTGAGTGCTTTTTAGACTAATCTTTCACTACTTTCTAATCATACTTTGCATAGTACATATGGCTGAAGTAGAGAGTTAGAAAGAGCAAAACGTTATCACTAGTCTTTAAAGTAGATTTTTCTCATTTTTAATCACTTTTCTAATTCAACTTGAGCTACTTCCTAATCATACTTTGCATAGTACATATGGCAGAAGTAGAGAATTAGGGAGAGATAATCATTATCTTTGGTTTTAAAAGTGACTTTCTTTTCTTTTATTTGCAGCAGCATGAATGGTGTCTAGTGCCATTGGAAGTGGTCATTTACTTTCAAGTCATTTCAAGTTCTTTGCTTTCAGTTTCATTTCAAGTTATTTCTTTCAAGCTCTTTCTTTGCAAGTTTAAAGTTTGATTACTTTCTAGACTTATTTCTAACTACTTCCTAATCGTGATTTACACAGCACATGTGTTTGAAGCAGAGTTTTAGGAAGAGTTGAACATTATAACTGGTCTTTAAAGTGGTTTTTCTTACTTGTCACCTTAGAGCTTGACTACTTTTTGGACTTATTTCTGACTACTTCTTAATCGTGCTTTACACAGCACATGTGTTTGAAGCAGAGTTTTAGGAAGAGTTGAACATAAACTATAAAACAACGAAGTAAGAGAAAGGTTAACTAAGCACATATAGTGCACCACACTTCATCAGTTTACGATACCCGGATTGATAATTTATGTAGAGCAATTTAAAGACGTTAAATTGACTAAACATTTTGGCGCCGTTGCCGGGGAAGTGTAATTAGGAAACCTTATTTCTTACATCTGGAAAAAAAATTAATAATCCTTGAGTATGCTCTCCTCTTGCACTTTGTGTGATCTGGAGGATCAAAAAAAGGATTGTTAAGAAAAAAAGACAAAATAATAATCCTTGAGTATGCTCTCCTCTTGCACTTTGTGTGATCTGGAGGATCAAAAAAAGGATTGTTAAGAAAAAAAGACAAAATAATAATTCTTGAGTATGCTCTCCTCCTGCACTTTGTGTGATCTGGAGGATCAGAAAAAGAATTGTTACAAAAAAAAAAAAATAGGAGACAAAATAAACTTCATCACTTCAATTGATTCAAAAAAAAAAAAAAAAAAAAAATGAAAAAAATAAAACTCAAGTGCTTTGATAAGTTCAAATTGTCCAAAATTGTCTGGTTATGCTTTGTAGTGGTCTTCAAAACACTGTATCTTGTTCAAATAAGGTTTTGCAACTTAGTTGCAGAAACTGCCCTGATCCCGCAGCTATCTGACAATCCCGCAGCTGTTTCAAGGTTTAACAAGTTACAGGTATCTAATAAAAAAACCGACCACATGGGCATCTCCAGAATTGTCCCGACATGGATCCTATCCTAGTCACCCAGCTCAGATCGATGAAAAACCAGCCTAGGACCTTAGTCAAAGTCTTGTTTTTAACATGTTTTTCTTGAAGTATTTGCTGCCTGAAATTGAAAATCATTAATCCTTTTTATAAAAATTTTACAATTTCAGAGAAGAAAAAAGAGAGAAAAACAATCTATGGCTATCTCCATTCTTAGTTTTCACTGTGGCTTAAATAATAAAAAAAAATAATAATATGCCTCCCTGTTCAAGCTTTGACCTATTGATTCCTGTAGGAGGCATTCATCATTCAGTGGCAGATTTCTGAGTTGATTTCACCTTTGGATAGCTACCTTATCAATTAGAAGCAGAGAATTAAACTTACTAATGATGGGCAAGAGCATATGGAAGAGATAGTTGAGCATCTGATTGTGAAACTTCCCATTGCTTTACTAAATCATCCTTTATTTTCTCAACTGAGACCCTCAACCAAATTGAAGTACTGCAATAATCCCTATAATCCATTTGGAGAACCGTTTGATGTCAAAGCTTCTAAATGCACAGTGGTCACATCTATCCTTAGAGGGCTAAATATGCGGACAGCTGCGACACTGTTTGCATTCTTGAGAAAGTGGAATTTGTGAGAGTCCTTATCAAAGGGGGCGTACAGGAAAACGTCTGTATTATTATACATATTCAGTACATATTTCAGCAGAGAAGGCCCTGTAAGCTCAAACTTCCTCGCTCCACCTACTAAACATACAGTAAAACAATAGATCAGATAAGAAAAACGAATGCAAAAAGTGCAGAACAGAAAAAATTAACTCAGAGAAAAAACGCAAACAGCAGAAAAACGTCAAACTTTACATACTCGATTTGCCCAAATGGTAGCGAATTTCAAAAAAATAAAACATGGGTTTTGTTGCCAGGTGGGTTAATTAGATAACCCAAAAACCGTTTGGGAAAATTCGTGGTGGTCTGGGAGAAATGTTCGGTTCTTTGGAGTCCCTTTTTTGCTGCCGCGCGTAAAAAAATCAGTGTTTTTTTAACAATTGTGACTACATTTCGTTTTTCCTGAGAAATCTGCTCAGATCCGGTTTTCTTGGCAGCCAAGTCATACACGGTGCGCTTTGATTGTTTGAAATAGTACGTCTTCTGCCCTTCCAAATCATTAATACATGTGTTGAACAGTCCGAATCGAAGACGGCTCTGTTTGATTTGGTTGGATACGGCTCTTTCACCTTCACCACATTTCCGTTCTCCACCACGTCACTTGTACCACGTCACCTGTACCACGTCTCTTACCCTCCAATTCAACTCATAGTATCATTTTGTCAAAGTGCGTACTTATGGCTGAAGGAAGATATAGAGAATGTAGTAGTTGTTCTTCCAAGCCAAATTCACTATGTAAAATATTTTGAACGAGTTCTCACATATTCCAATGATGAAGTTCAACCTGGTAGGAGATGTATACTTCGGGGATTCCGTCTTCATAAATGCCTTACTGGGTTCGACCATCTATTACAGTATCTGATCATAATGGAGTTCTCTTTTCAACAAAGAAGCATCCGAGGATAAAGGATATGATAGTTGCTTGCTTCCCCTTTGATGACCATAATGTTTTAAACCCCGCAGCTCTGTTTCAAACTCCACAGTTCCATTTTTCAACCGAAGTTTGAGATGGAGAAATTTCTTAGTTTGTTCGCACACAGCCACTCCATTTCACAGTATTTTTTACACTCTGCAATCCCGCAGCCATTTAGCGATCCCGCAGCCATTTAGTAATCCCGCAGCTGTTTTGTTAAACTCTAGGTTGTAGGTGTCATCAGGCAAAACAGGTCACATGGGTAGGTAGGGAAATGTCAGTACATGGATGGTGTCCTATTCATTCGGTCAAATTTGCTGAAAAAGACCCCGGTCAAAGGGAAGTCAAATTGGGTGTTATAACAAAGTCGCCACACTGAGTCGCCACACTAAGTCGCTGCATGTCAAGAAAAAATAATAATTTTGAATCAATGAAATGAACAAGTTATTTTCTCACTTTTCTGAAGGTATTGATTAATTTTGGACTGATAATGAAATTGAATGGCTAACTTTTTATTCAAGATTTTTAGCTACAGAGCTGTTCCTCAATTCCGCAGCCAGAAAAACCTCATTGTTCAAATCAGCCTATCTTTCTCATACAAAATCAGATTTTGATGATTTAAGTACCATTGGAAAGATCTCAACAAGATCTATACAATGAGAAATATATCATTAGAGTTTGAAATGGCAAATAATGAAATAAATTGCTGAAAAGAAGCAACATCAACTTGAGGCACTAATTCCAAAGCAGGTATAAATTCTTTTGATTTTTCCTTTGAGAACTTGTTTCATTAATACAAATTCCTAGTTTTGTGTGTAAATATCATAACTAGAGAGATTGGCCACCTCTCTCCTTTGATAATCTTACATTCCATTGCAGAAGAAGTATTAGTTTTTTTGCAGGTTCCAGGAGGAAGGACAAATGACTACAAGGGAATGATGTCTCTCTAAGAGACCAATTTGTTTCATAAGAGGATGATCAGCAACAAAGAGGAAATATGCTGATGCAAAATCAGATCCAAACACTTGAAAAACTTTCAGATACTATTGTCTCCATCACATCCATCCATCACATCCATACTTCATAATAAACCATTCACCTCATTCCACTCCATATTTTCCATTTTCATTCACATACACTTTCCATTTCTTTTTGTCCATTCATAACCCACCAATAAAAGCAAAAGGCTCATTCACATGCTTATTGCCATTGTCATTTCTGTTCTCCATTGCCATTTTCCATGTTCACTTTCCATTCCTTGTCATTTTCATTCCGCAAATAAGCCCTGCTTCAATGCAAATTATTGAGTCCATAGTCCTTTGAATCTAAGTTCTTTGTAAAAACACCTTGAGACTTGCATGCCTTAATGGCAAGTCCTCATGCTGACAAACAATGGGAATACATTAATGTCCCTTGTTCGTTAGATCTTCTAGGTGACTCGACATCAGCAAATTCATTCGTACCTAGCAAGATGTGTTTGGGCATCTTGACTCTCATTGTCATCAATGGTGAGAGTTCTCGTGTTGACTAGTGGCATCCATTAATGACCACTAAGCCAACAATTTCCTACTATGTTCGACATCAGAACATCTTTTCACATAGTAGGAATTGTTCCAATGAGTTTTGAAGACATGAAGACTATTATTTTCAGCATTTTGGAGCAGATTCAGCAAGTTTTAGTAGAAGCAATAAAAAACCATCTTATCTCTCTATCCATGACTCCTCTTGTTCAGCCACTTGAAGAAGAATATGATCAGAAGTTTTCAGCCACCACACACATACAACTCATCCATTCCAAAGGGTAAGTGAAGGTACGGCATTTTCTAACTTTTAACCATAGAATTCCATAAAAAGCTAGAATGATACTTGTTGGAAAAACATTTCTCTTCCTCATTTCATAAAATTGTCAATACCATCAGTTGGGGGGGGGAATACATTCATATTCATATATTTCCATGTCCATAACATATTCAAGAGCTCACATACTTCCAACATATATTAATTATTACATTGCTATTATGAGCATACAATGGCTTTTGGAAAAGTGCTTAAAGGATAAATTGGATACAAACAAAATCATGGTTGTCACACAAGAACCAACCATCATGAAATCCAATAAAGATATACTTTGCAACAATAATCAAAATATCATTACGCAAAGTTCAAAGATCAAAATAGAAGGCAACAAAAAAATAAAAATAAAAATAAAAAATGGTTGTAACACAAGAACCAACCATGTTGCAATTCAAGTGAAACACTTTGCAGAAATATGAAGTTATCAAATGATATCATGCAAAGTTAAGCCAAAAGTCAAGGATCAAAAGAGTCAATGTAATATATGTTGCATGAGGACATGCAATAGCTTCAGTTGGGGGGTATGTTGAGTCTTGAAAATGTCATTCATTTCCATTACACTTTCACTATTATGTCCATTATATCACCTCCATTTCACCTCCATTTCACTATTATGTCACCACATTCATCCCACTTTCATTATCATTGGGCTACCTTTATGTTTTTCCAATATTTATTATTTCTAAGCCTTTTAAGTGAATTTGTGGTTAAACATTAGAAAATAATGTGCATATGCTTATACCTAACAAATGGGTTGAGTTTGTTGACATGTGTAGGTTGAAAGGAGACTTCTAGAAGACCCTTATGTGGCACTCTAAGGCCAAATTCGAATTTGGTTGAAAAGAATCATGGGATCATGAGGATATGTGTCACATCTCCTAATTGTATTGTAACTCTCAAAAGACATGTGTCTTATCAGTTCCTATTTTGATTAGGACTCTAGAGGTAGAGGGAGAGATTCATGGACTATCATTAATGAGATGGCTCTCATCTTTTTGTATAAATAGGAGATCTCTCTCCTTCATTAGTTAGTCTCTCTTTAGTCTTTCCTTTAGTCTTTTCTTAGTCCTTTTAGCTTGTTAGTCTCATGGCTTTTGAAAGCTTTTGTACTTTGCACTTTTGAAGAAATTGAATAAAGCTTTGATGTTCTCAACATGGAAGGAGATGTGAAGTAGATGTCATGGAGCATATTAGGATGTAAGTAGATTAGATTTCATTTTGTAAATATTGCTTTGTAGAATGTAAGGTAGATTAGATTTTCATTCATGCAATTTTAAGTTTGCTTTGATTTCATAGGTAGAAGGGGGCCCCTGCCTTGTACAGTTTGAATTATTGCATTTTATTTTCTCCCGGGATTTGTTTTTATGTTTATGTATTTGCTTTACAAACTAATGGTATTTGAAGTTGACAGGTTCAAGCTGCTGCCTTTGTTTTTATAGCTGATTTTTAGTCTTATTTCTCAAAGTTCTGCTAACACATGAATGATCTTTTATCATGAACTGTTATCTTTTAAGGATCAGAATACCACTAACTTGCAGTTGGCTTTGAGTGCTTTTTAGACTAATCTTTCACTACTTTCTAATCATACTTTGCATAGTACATATGGCTGAAGTAGAGAGTTAGAAAGAGAAAAACGTTATCACTAGTCTTTAAAGTAGATTTTTCTCATTTTTAATCACTTTTCTAATTCAACTTGAGCTACTTCCTAATCATACTTTGCATAGTACATATGACAGAAGTAGAGAATTAGGGAGAGATAATCATTATCTTTGGTTTTAAAAGTGACTTTCTTTTCTTTTATTTGCAGCAGCATGAATGGTGTCTAGTGCCATTGGAAGTGGTCATTTACTTTCAAGTCATTTCAAGTTCTTTGCTTTCAGTTTCATTTCAAGTTATTTCTTTCAAGCTCTTTCTTTGCAAGTTTAAAGTTTGATTACTTTCTAGACTTATTTCTAACTACTTCCTAATCGTGCTTTACACAGCACATGTGTTTGAAGCAGAGTTTTAGGAAGAGTTGAACATTATAACTGGTCTTTAAAGTGGTTTTTCTTACTTGTCACCTTAGAGCTTGACTACTTTTTGGACTTATTTCTGACTACTTCTTAATCGTGCTTTACACAGCACATGTGTTTGAAGCAGAGTTTTAGGAAGAGTTGAACATAAACTATAAAACAACGAAGTAAGAGAAAGGTTAACTAAGCACATATAGTGCACCACACTTCATCAGTTTACGATACCCGGATTGATAATTTATGTAGAGCAATTTAAAGACGTTAAATTGACTAAACATTTTGGCGCCGTTGCCGGGGAAGTGTAATTAGGAGACCTTATTTCTTACATCTGGAAAAAAATTAATAATCCTTGAGTATGCTCTCCTCTTGCACTTTGTGTGATCTGGAGGATCAAAAAAAGGATTGTTAAGAAAAAAAGACAAAATAATAATCCTTGAGTATGCTCTCCTCTTGCACTTTGTGTGATCTGGAGGATCAAAAAAAGGATTGTTAAGAAAAAAAGACAAAATAATAATTCTTGAGTATGCTCTCCTCCTGCACTTTGTGTGATCTGGAGGATCAGAAAAAGAATTGTTACAAAAAAAAAAAAATAGGAGACAAAATAAACTTCATCACTTCAATTGATTCAAAAAAAAAAAAAAAAAAAAAAATGAAAAAAATAAAACTCAAGTGCTTTGATAGGTTCAAATTGTCCAAAATTGTCTGGTTATGCTTTGTAGTGGTCTTCAAAACATTGTATCTTGTTCAAATAAGGTTTTGCAACTTAGTTGCAGAAACTGCCCTGATCCCGCAGCTATCTGACAATCCCGCAGCTGTTTCAAGGTTTAACAAGTTACAGGTATCTAATAAAAAAACCGACCACATGGGCATCTCCAGAATTGTCCCGACATGGATCCTATCCTAGTTACCCAGCTCAGATCGATGAAAAACCAGCCTAGGACCTTAGTCAAAGTCTTGTTTTTAACATGTTTTTCTTGAAGTATTTGCTGCCTGAAATTGAAAATCATTAATCCTTTTTATAAAAATTTTACAATTTCAGAGAAGAAAAAAGAGAGAAAAACAATCTATGGCTATCTCCATTCTTAGTTTTCACTGTGGCTTAAATAATAATAAAAAATAATAATATGCCTCCCTGTTCAAGCTTTGACCTATTGATTCCTGTAGGAGGCATTCATCATTCAGTGGCAGATTTCTGAGTTGATTTCACCTTTGGATAGCTACCTTATCAATTAGAAGCAGAGAATTAAACTTACTAATGATGGGCAAGAGCATATGGAAGAGATAGTTGAGCATCTGGTTGTGAAACTTCCCATTGCTTTACTAAATCATCCTTTATTTTCTCAACTGAGACCCTCAACCAAATTGAAGTACTGCAATAATCCCTGTAATCCATTTGGAGAACCGTTTGATGTCAAAGCTTCTAAATGCACAGTGGTCACATCTATCCTTAGAGGGCTAAAGATGCGGACAGCTGCGAGACTGTTTGCATTCTTGAGAAAGTGGAATTTGTGAGAGTCCTTATCAAAGGGGGCGTACAGGAAAACGTCTGTATTATTATACATATTCAGTACATATTTCAGCAGAGAAGGCCCTGTAAGCTCAAACTTCCTCGCTCCACCTACTAAACATACGGCAAAACAATAGATCAGATAAGAAAAACGAATGCAAAAAGTGCAGAACAGAAAAAATTAACTCAGAGAAAAAACGCAAACAGCAGAAAAACGTCAAACTTTACATGCTCGATTTGCCCAAATGGTAGCGAATTTCAAAAAAATAAAACATGGGTTTTGTTGCCAGGTGGGTTAATTAGATAACCCAGAAACCGTTTGGGAAAATTCGTGGTGGTCTGGGAGAAATGTTCGGTTCTTTGGAGTCCCTTTTTGGCTGCCGCGCGTAAAAAAATCAGTGTTTTTTTAACAATTGTGACTACATTTCGTTTTTCCTGAGAAATCTGCTCAGATCCGGTTTTCTTGGCAGCCAAGTCATACACGGTGCGCTTTGATTGTTTGAAATAGTACGTCTTCTGCCCTTCTAAATCATTAATACATGTGTTGAACAGTCCGAATCGAAGATGGCTCTGTTTGATTTGGTTGGATACGGCTCTTTCACCTTCACCACATTTCCGTTCTCCACCACGTCACTTGTACCACGTCACCTGTACCACGTCTCTTACCCTCCAATTCAACTCATAGTATCATTTTGTCAAAGTGCGTACTTATGGCTGAAGGAAGATATAGAGAATGTAGTAGTTGTTCTTCCAAGCCAAATTCACTATGTAAAATATTTTGAACGAGTTCTCACATATTCCAATGATGAAGTTCAACCTGGTAGGAGATGTATACTTCGGGGATTCCGTCTTCATAAATGCCTTACTGGGTTCGACCATCTATTACAGTATCTGATCATAATGGAGTTCTCTTTTCAACAAAGAAGCATCCGAGGATAAAGGATATGATAGTTGCTTGCTTCCCCTTTGATGACCATAATGTTTTAAACCCCGCAGCTCTGTTTCAAACTCCACAGTTCCATTTTTCAGCCGAAGTTTGAGATGGAGAAATTTCTTAGTTTGTTCGCACACAGCCACTCCATTTCACAGTATTTTTTTACACTCTGCAATCCCGCAGCCATTTAGCGATCCCGCAGCCATTTAGTGATCCCGCAGCTGTTTTGTTAAACTCTAGGTTGTAGGTGTCATCAGGCAAAACAAGTCACATGGGTAGCTAGGGAAATGTCAGTACATGGATGGTGTCCTATTCATTCGGTCAAATTTGCTGAAAAAGACCCCGATCAAAGGGAAGTCAAATTGGGTGTTATAACAAAGTCGCCACACTGAGTCGCCACACTAAGTCGCTGCATGTCAAGAAAAAATAATAATTTTGAATCAATGAAATGAACAAGTTATTTTCTCACTTTTCTGAAGGTATTGATTAATTTTGGACTGATAATGAAATTGAATGGCTAACTTTTTATTCAAGATTTTAAGCTACAGAGCTGTTCCTCAATTCCGCAGCCAGAAAAACCTCATTGTTCAAATCAGCCTATCTTTCTCATACAAAATCAGATTTTGATGATTTAAGTACCATTGGAAAGATCTCAACAAGATCTATACAATGAGAAATATATCATTAGAGTTTGAAATGGCAAATAATGAAATAAATTGCTGAAAAGAAGCAACATCATCTTGAGGCACTAATTCCAAAGCAGGTATAAATTCTTTTGATTTTTCCTTTGAGAACTTGTTTCATTAATACAAATTGCTAGTTTTGTGTGTAAATATCATAACTAGAGAGATTGGCCACCTCTCTCCTTTGATAATCTTACATTCCATTGCAGAAGAAGTATTAGTTTTTTTGCAGGTTCCAGGAGGAAGGACAAATGACTACAAGGGAATGATGTCTCTCTAAGAGACCAATTTGTTTCATAAGAGGATGATCAGCAACAAAGAGGAAATATGCTGATGCAAAATCAGATCCAAACACTTGAAAAACTTTCAGATACTATTGTCTCCATCACATCCATCCATCACATCCATACTTCATAATAAACCATTCACCTCATTCCACTCCATATTTTCCATTTTCATTCACATACACTTTCCATTTCTTTTTGTCCATTCATAACCCACCAATAAAAGCAAAAGGCTCATTCACATGCTTATTGCCATTGTCATTTCTGTTCTCCATTGCCATTTTCCATGTTCACTTTCCATTCCTTGTCATTTTCATTCCGCAAATAAGCCCTGCTTCAATGCAAATTATTGAGTCCATAGTCCTTTGAGTCTAAGTTCTTTGTAAAAACACCTTGAGACTTGCATGCCTTAATGGCAAGTCCTCATGCTGACAAACAATGGGAATACATTAATGTCCCTTGTTCGTTAGATCTTCTAGGTGACTCGACATCAGCAAATTCATTCGTACCTAGCAAGATGTGTTTGTGCATCTTGACTCTCATTGTCATCAATGGTGAGAGTTCTCGTGTTGACTAGTGGCATCCATTAATGGCCACTAAGCCAACAATTTCCTACTATGTTCGACATCAGAACATCTTTTCACATAGTAGGAATTGTTCCAATGAGTTTTGAAGACATGAAGACTATTATTTTCAGCATTTTGGAGCAGATTCAGCAAGTTTTAGTAGAAGCAATAAAAAACCATCTTATCTCTCTATCCATGACTCCTCTTGTTCAGCCACTTGAAGAAGAATATGATCAGAAGTTTTCAGCCACCACACACATACAACTCATCCATTCCAAAGGGTAAGTGAAGGTACGGCATTTTCTAACTTTTAACCATAGAATTCCATAAAAAGCTAGAATGATACTTGTTGGAAAAACATTTCTCTTCCTCATTTCATAAAATTGCCAATACCATCAGTTGGGGGGGGGAATACATTCATATTCATATCTTTCCATGTCCATAACATATTCAAGAGCTCACATACTTCCAACATATATTAATTATTACATTGCTATTATGAGCATACAATGGCTTTTGGAAAAGTGCTTAAAGGATAAATTGGATACAAACAAAATCATGGTTGTCACACAAGAACCAACCATCATGAAATCCAATAAAGATATACTTTGCAACAATAATCAAAATATCATTACGCAAAGTTCAAAGATCAAAATAGAAGGCAACAAAAAAATAAAAATAAAAATAAAAAATGGTTGTAACACAAGAACCAACCATGTTGCAATTCAAGTGAAACACTTTGCAGAAATATGAAGTTATCAAATGATATCATGCAAAGTTAAGCCAAAAGTCAAGGATCAAAAGAGTCAATGTAATATATGTTGCATGAGGACATGCAATAGCTTCAGTTGGGGGGTATGTTGAGTCTTGAAAATGTCATTCATTTCCATTACACTTTCACTATTATGTCCATTATATCACCTCCATTTCACCTCCATTTCACTACTATGTCACCACATTCATCCCACTTTCATTATCATTGGGCTACCTTTATGTTTTTCCAATATTTATTATTTCTAAGCCTTTTAAGTGAATTTGTGGTTAAACATTAGAAAATAATGTGCATATGCTTATACCTAACAAATGGGTTGAGTTTGTTGACATGTGTAGGTTGAAAGGAGACTTCTAGAAGACCCTTATGTGGCACTCTAAGGCCAAATTCGAATTTGGTTGGAAAGAATCATGGGATCATGAGGATATGTGTCACATCTCCTAATTGTATTGTAACTCTCAAAAGACATGTGTCTTATCAGTTCCTATTTTGATTAGGACTCTAGAGGTAGAGGGAGAGATTCATGGACTATCATTAATGAGATGGCTCTCATCTTTTTGTATAAATAGGAGATCTCTCTCCTTCATTAGTTAGTCTCTCTTTAGTCTTTTCTTAGTCCTTTTAGCTTGTTAGTCTCATGGCTTTTGAAAGCTTTTGTACTTTGCACTTTTGAAGAAATTGAATAAAGCTTTGATGTTCTCAACATGGAAGGAGATGTGAAGTAGATGTCATGGAGCATATTAGGATGTAAGTAGATTAGATTTCATTTTGTAAATATTGCTTTGTAGAATGTAAGGTAGATTAGATTTTCATTCATGCAATTTTAAGTTTGCTTTGATTTCATAGGTAGAAGGGGGCCCCTGCCTTGTACAGTTTGAATTATTGCATTTTATTTTCTCCCGGGATTTGTTTTTATGTTTATGTATTTGCTTTACAAACTAATGGTATTTGAAGTTGACAGGTTCAAGCTGCTGCCTTTGTTTTTATAGCTGATTTTTAGTCTTATTTCTCAAAGTTCTACTAACACATGAATAATCTTTTATCATGAACTGTTATCTTTTAAGGATCAGAATACCACTAACTTGCAGTTGGCTTTGAGTGCTTTTTAGACTAATCTTTCACTACTTTCTAATCATACTTTGCATAGTACATATGGCTGAAGTAGAGAGTTAGAAAGAGCAAAACGTTATCACTAGTCTTTAAAGTAGATTTTTCTCATTTTTAATCACTTTTCTAATTCAACTTGAGCTACTTCCTAATCATACTTTGCATAGTACATATGGCAGAAGTAGAGAATTAGGGAGAGATAATCATTATCTTTGGTTTTAAAAGTGACTTTCTTTTCTTTTATTTGCAGCAGCATGAATGGTGTCTAGTGCCATTGGAAGTGGTCATTTACTTTCAAGTCATTTCAAGTTCTTTGCTTTCAGTTTCATTTCAAGTTATTTATTTCAAGCTCTTTCTTTGCAAGTTTAAAGTTTGATTACTTTCTAGACTTATTTCTAACTACTTCCTAATCGTGCTTTACACAGCACATGTGTTTGAAGCAGAGTTTTAGGAAGAGTTGAACATTATAACTGGTCTTTAAAGTGGTTTTTCTTACTTGTCACCTTAGATCTTGACTACTTTTTGGACTTATTTCTGACTACTTCTTAATCGTGCTTTACACAGCACATGTGTTTGAAGCAGAGTTTTAGGAAGAGTTGAACATAAACTATAAAACAACGAAGTAAGAGAAAGGTTAACTAAGCACATATAGTGCACCGCACTTCATCAGTTTACGATACCCGGATTGATAATTTATGTAGAGCAATTTAAAGACGTTAAATTGACTAAACAGATTGTTCGTTAGAATATGGTACTTCTTCAGATCCTTTCTCTCGTATACATTCTATGGATGAAGGAATCATCTAATCAATAATGATAGGAGAAGAACCTTAGGAAGATTATCATCATCGCTTCCATCTTCCAGATGACATCGAATATTATTCAAATGAACTAATACACCCTTCAGCTGTTGATTTCCTTTCGAATTCAGTTTTCATAGACACAGTAGAATCTGAAGGAAACCTGTCAAATATTGAAGAAATGATTTCTATTAATATTTCGACCAAGACTAATGTTGTAGAGAACATTCATGTTGGAAAATCTTGTTCTCCATTAGAACTTGATAGTTACCATACTCTCTTTCGTGAATTTATAGATATCTTTGCATGGTCCTACGAGGAGATGTCGAGCATTAACTCTAGTATCATTGAACATGAAATAAAAATGTACCCTAATGTCAATCCAGTTCGACAACGGCTTTGACCTTTTCATCAAAAGAAAGCCATTTCAATTAAAGCAGAAGTTGAAAAACTCTTCTAGGCTGGTTTCATTTGCCCTGTACCTCTTACTAACTTGGTTTCCAACCTTGTTCCTGTCATGAAGAAACAAGGGGAAATTCAAGTGTGTGTTGATTATAAGGATGTAAATTATGCATGTCCAAAGGACAATTATCCTACTCCTTTTATCGACCAGATTATTAACGAATGTGCCAAATGTGAAATATTCTCATTCATGGATGGATTCTCTAGCTACAATCAAATCAATATCTGCCCACAGGACCAATCGAAAACATCTTTTATTTGTCCATGGGGAAAATTTGCCTATATGAAACTCCCTTTCAGTTTGACGAATGTAGAGGTCACATTTCAGAGGGCAATGAACTATGCCTTCCATGACATCAAGCACATTGTTCAACCTTACCTTGACGATTTACCTGCTCATTCACGGAAGCAGACTGATCACCCACAACATTTGAGAGAGATATTTATACGGTGCTAACACTGCAAGATATGACTCAATCCACACAAATGTGTGTTTTGTGTTGGTTCTAGACGATTGCTCAGATTTGTAGTGTCTAGAGAGGGTATTCGACTTGATCCATTAAAGGTTTAGGAAATTCTGGGTTTGCTTCCACCTTCAAATCTTTTACAGTTACAGAGACTCCAAGGGCAAGCAAACTTTCTAAGGAGGTTCATCCCTAATTATGTTGAGATGCCTAAAGGTTTTACACATCTTTTGAAAAAGGGGATACCCTTCCATTCGGATCAGGTTGCACAAGCTCCTTTGATGCTCTTAAAGATACCTTGTTAGAGCTTCATTAATGTACTCTCCAAATTATCAAAATGACTATTACCTATATCTCGCTGCTAGGGATACAACCATTGGCATTGTTTTAGTCTAGGAAGAAAATGGGATTGAACATATGATTTATTACATGAGCCATAATCTCAACGATATAGAAAGTAAGTACTCTTATGTCGAAAAACTTGCTTTGGCAGCTGTGCAAGCCATTCAAAGATTTCCCCATTACATCCTGCTCCAGAAAACAACTGTCATTTCGGATTGCAACCATATGACATACATTTTGTCACGTCAATTGCTGGGGGGAAAGTACTCAAAATGGATAGTCATTTTTCCGGAATTTGATTTGGAATTCATCAAGTCCAAATCGAAGAAAGATCTAGTTTTGGCAGAGTTACTCTGTGACCTTCCCTCGACCTCCATTGATTCAATATCTGAACTATTGATTTTGGATGAGTCTCTATTCTAATATCGTCATCTGACACGTGGTATGGAGATATACTGATCTATCTCTAGACCCAAACTTTCCGGCCTGATACCTCTCGCTCACAACAACGACGTATTCGATACCAAGCCAAAGATTATATGATCATTGGTGACACTCTTTACCGTCGTGGTATCAATACAATTTTACGGAGGTGCCTCATGCATGAGAAAGTCAGGAAAGCATTGAATGATTGCCATTCAGGTGCTTGTGGTGGACACTTATCTGGATATGCAACCACACAGAGAATTCTCTGTGCTAGTTATTTCTAGCCAACTATATTTAAAGATTGTATTATCACTATCAGAAGTTGTCACGCATGCCAGATATATGATCGAAAAACCAAATTACCACCGGCACCATTTCATCCAGTCATTGTTGGCCCATTCGCCAAATGGGGCATTGGATTTATGACATGTAACCCCACCTCAACCGGGGGGCATGGGTATATTATAGTCATTGTTGACTATTTTACCAAATGGGCCGAGGTGATGCCAACATTGAACAACAGTGGTGAAACGACTGCTCTTTTCTTTTTTAACCATGTGGTTGCCCAGTTTGGTGTACCACAAGCCATAGTTACAGATCATGGGTTGCATTTTCGCAATCACATGATGGCTAAGTTGGTTGGTAAGTTAGGACTGTGACATGATATTTCTACCCCTTATTACCTGCAAGAAAATGGACAAGTTAAGGCCATCAACAAAGTCCTGAAGCAGATGTTACAGAGAATGATAGGGGTTCATAAGCGAAACTGGCACTTAATCATGTACTCTTCCTTGTGGGCATATCAAACCTTGGTGAGAAATGTAACTGGCTTCACACCCTTTCAGTTGGTGTATGGTTTGGAAGCAATCTTACTGGTACAATGCGAAATTTCATCGCTCAAACTCGTGATTGACTTGTTATCTGACACTTCTAAAGAAGAAGCGCATTTCTTGGAATTAATCCATCTGGATGAAACCCGTCGTGATGTCTCATTGGCTAACGAAGTGCATAAGAAACGTATTAAGGCATAATATGATAGAAATGTCAAACCTCGTATCTTCTCAAAAGGAGACCTGGTCTTGCTTTACGATCAGGAATCTGATAAACTTGGAGCAGGGAAATTCGAATGTGGATGGGTCCTTATATTTTCAAGAGTGTTCTAGCAAAAGGTGCCTACGAGTTAGTAGATTATCATGGGATTCCATTGTCGCAGCCCCGAAATGGGTTGTACCTCAAACATTACTATGCTTGATTAAATGTAGTAAAACTCACTGTATATATGCTTTCATTGCATGTGTGTGTGTGTGTGTATGTTTTAGAGATTTTTATCTAGTTAGTAATCTGCTTTTCATTTGTTGCAGATGTCAGAGTCTTCGGAACCTTTTGTTGGTTACGCGGATGGTGCTAGTCATAGTACGTAGAACTTGACTTCTGCAGCGTGGGCTATTTTCGCTTCGAGTGGCAAGTTAGTGAGTTTTCAAGGGATTTGTATCGGTCGATCGACGAACAACATCGTTGATTATAGCACGTTGATTGAACTACTATCTGATGCCATTTCACTTGGCATTCGCCGAATCATAGTTAGGATGGACTCGCAACTCATTGTACTACAACTAACAAACATTTATATTGTCCGAAATCCAACAATTTTTCGTATTTTCCTTAGAATTTGTATTTTGGAAAGATGTTTTGAACACATTCAGTATCAACATATTTCCAGAAATCTTAACACATTATCTCATTCTCTAGCGAATTATGTGCCAAAAAGACATTTGTGACACATGTAAAAGTAATATTTTCAATTCACATCATCAGTTGAATAGGATTGCATATAACCATAGAAAACTCTGAAAGTAAAATAGATAGGTGTTTTAAAAGTTTTTACAAAATTTGTTTCCAAGACACGCTTGGTCATTTGACCCAAAAAAAACTCAAAATGTATGCAAAATATCATAAGTAGATCTAGTGGTGCTCATGGTAACAGGTCACAGCCTGTGTTATCATGCGCAAAAGCCTTGCCCAATGGCTAGGAACACCAATAGTGTGGCGTTGCAGCCTCATAGGTAACTCCTCGATCCAAACATCCGAAATACCAAGGGTTAATCCCTCTATGTGATCCTGCAACTCTGCTAAGGTCTCAGCCAAATCCAAGTCCTGGAGAACTGCTCTCCCAATGTTTCTCTGTGTTGGCCCACTTGTAACCTGTTGATGTCCCACAGGTTGAATAGTACCCACATCTACATGCATAAGAGTAATTTTAGTTTAATCTTGGAAACATTAAAACACTTTGGTCAAACAACTTACCCATAGCACCCCATTGTGCTCCAACTGTTAGAATCAAATTTGGATCTCCATGGAAATCCATCCCTAAGTATCGATGCTCCTCGATGACAAGCTGTTGTCGCTCGAGCCAACTCAAAAATGCAGTGGAAAAAGTGATTGTTGACTGACCTGCATGTCGAGCCATCAATTCGACCCACCTTTGCATACATGGATCTCTAGGACCAGCTACACCCAGTGATACATGTTGTGGTTGCATCAATGGGATTCTCTCTGAGGTGAAAGCGATTAACATTGAACCATAGCAGAAATTCTTCGTCTTAGAACTTTTTACCTTGGTTAGTTGTTCTTTAAGTGAGGAAAGCGAAGCCTCGCACCAGTTGAAAACTTTTGGCTCTAAACACTCCAGTGCATATTGCATACAAGACCTATTCCCCAGATGTAGTGTCACACTGCCGGCCAATTTTGTAATTGTGAAGAGGATCATTCTCAAAGGAAAATCACCTACATCCCTAATGTTTATTTTCCCATCCTTTCTAGGCTATGTACCTGGTTGACAAAAGTGTCTAATATAATCTCTCACCAATTCACCTCCACGGGAAAATACAGAAAGTGAGATGGGGGCACCTCACCTCGACAGTCTGGCAAGAAAGTAAATGTCATCAATGGAAATAGGGACCATATTGTCCCTAATGTGAAAAGTCTGATTTGTCGGATCCCATGCATGAACAAGGAACTGCAGTAGTTCTATTTTGCCTCATTCCAGACAACTTAAAGTTTGAGTAACCCGCAAATTTTAAAGGCCTCAACTATACCCAGATTGTTTAGGGAAACCACGTCTTATTCTTCGTGCTCTCTTTCTCGCCATGTAATCGACATTCTGATCCGATGAAAGCCTGAAACACAATCATAAGCTTAATTAGGATCCTTTCCATGCAAAAAATAGGACAAATTTTGAATCAAACAACTAAATCAAACTTGGGAAACTCACCCAGTGCAGCCAAGGCACAGAGACAGTGCGTTGTAGAGCATGCAAGCTTCTATCTAGGTGTTCTTCAACGCAGTTTTCGATGTGAAAGCCTGCGCTAATCCAAGGGAAAAAAAATGAAACCCCAAGGGCCCCAAAAAAACCCTAAAATTTGCATGAAACGAAAAAAATGACCTGAAAAGAAAGAAGAGAGGTTTAGCTCCTACATGATCTAGATGGCTCAAGAAATCATTCTTAGAATCTCTCGCAATCAGCTGGTGAAGATCGAGGTAAAAACTAGCTTAAAGCACAAAACTGAATGGTAAGTTCCAAATGGTAAAATGTCATGGTAAAAACTTATTTTATGTTTATTTCATGTTCATTAATCAAGTAAACATTAGTATTTACCTATTTTTTCCTATGAAATAGGCATTTTTAATCCATTTGGTGGTGTTTTGAGCAGGTTTTGCAACTAACTTACAAAATTCAACATGCTCGATTGTAAATCATACCTTTGACCACATAGCACACTTTTATCTCTTTTTCAAGCTCTGTTAAAAACAAAAAAGGAACCCCTTGCAGTCCTCTTTAAGCTCTTTTCAGACTCTCTAAACATGAAAAGATTGTCGAGCGCTTGTCCTTTCTAGCTCGTTAAACGGATTGGAAACGATATCTCTCTTGTATTATTTTGCACTTTTTCGGGCTTGAGAGATTAATTTATGAAAAAGAACTTGGGGAGTTTTATTTTTGTCCCTTTTCAAACTCTCTAAACATGGAAAGGACCAAGTTATCTTTGTCTTTAAACTCGTTAAAACATCAAATAGTGACAAAATTGTCCATCTAGACAAGACTGAGTTTCACCTTTGCTAGACTCATTAAAACATAAAATAGTGATGGATTCACCCAAAGGGTTAAATTAAACAACAATCATATGTTATCCTCCTCAAGCTTGATAAAAATAAAGAGGTAGTGGTCAGCAATGACTGGGGAAAATGGGAAAAATGGGAAAACCACTTTATGGTAGCAGGTCACTCTTGAACATGACACTTTCACTCCATCACCGTGACTATTTGGGTTGGGTTATTAGCTTGATGGTTATCATACCATTGGTCTATCATACCATCCATCACTTTGTTTTGGGTCAATGCTACCAATTCATTTTAGTGTCGTCGACATGTTCAAGAGAAGTCATTCAGTCAAAATTCATCCTTTGCAATACCATAAACCTTCATTTTCATGATCGCCATTCCTGAACCTTGTGTTGTCAGTCAAATTCCATCTCTAAAATCACTACACTCGTTTCATGTCGTTGATGTGGGATACATCAAGGCCCTCCTGCGATGAGTCGCTTCTTGTCGACATCAGCACATTATCCAAGAAGTTGACTTAGAAACACCCTTCCAGTACCTTGAGGCTTGCATGCATCAATGGTAGGTTTCTCACTTCCGGCGATAGGCATACATCAATGGCCTTCGACCGAAAGACTTTGTATGGTGTTCGACATCAAATCATCCATTCACACCATGCAGAATGTATTGCAGTACCTTGAGGATCATTATCATTATCGGTGATTTCTCTCGCATATGTTAACAACTTACATCATTAGCTGGTAATCAGATGGTGTCTTCCCATGTTCGACTTCAAATCGCATGTTCACATGGTTAGACTCATACTTGAGTGAATGTTTGAACGAGATAGAAGACCCCGGATCTAGTTTCATCTATCTGGGCTGTGATTTCAGGAGTACTAAATCATATGTACAATGGCTTTACATTGATGGTCATTCCGATCATGGGTCTATATCTCTAGACAACTGTTTAAGTACATGTAATGAAAGTTTATAAGTTAAGCATGGGTATGCCTTCCCTCAACAATTCATCTAAAATCAAATATCATTATATATATATATATATATATATTGTAATTGATGCAGGGCACCTTCTACTTCAATACCTCCTCATCACATCATAAAGAATTTCATTCGACATTGTAATTTTTCCAACTTCATGCTTTAGGGGGCAGCTGTTACAAATCCATTTGGAAAAATCAATCCCATCATCCAGATTAGCGTTTTAGGGCTCATCAAACCCTAATTTCAATTGCTTCATGCCCTAAACAAGTCACCCCTTTGAATGCCTCCTTCCCAAACAGTTTCATGACTTGAAGACATCCATAAATAGCCTCTAGAAGGACCAGCACAAGTAAGCCCTTGTAAAGGTGCACTGCATAGTAGTGAGTCCACTGTCAGGGTGCTCTGCAGAGCACTTAGGCTTCCTTTCACCTGCGCTGGGCGAGAATGAGAGAAATTCACATAGGGTTTGGGGAATATTCTTATATTTTGGAGTCATCTAGAAGGTTCCCTCACTTATCAACTCCTATGAGCTCGAAAATGGATGAGGAATGAGTTAAGGTGTATCCTATCCTCTCATCCCTTCCTCCCTGGAACCAATTTTAAGTATGGAAGGCCATTCAATGCCACCATTTATGACAAAACCTCCTTCATCTTCCTATAAATTGGCCACTCATCTAAGTGATCAGGGGCTGGATTATGTTGAATTGTAAGGAGATAATGCTGCTATGAGATTTGGCTTTGAAGCAAGTATTATAATGCTACATGTTTTTCATGCTTTTGATGTGATGTGGATGGGATCCAAGCTGAAGGAATGGCTTTGAATCAAACACCAATGGTTGTAATTCCTTCTTCTATCTAAAAAGTGTTTGAACCTTTCTCCCATATGTTTGTATTATTTCATAATGCTTATATGTGTGAATTGTATCTGATTCCTTTCACTTATATTCAATAGATCATGTTCTTTGATCGATTCTTTGTTTTCTGTTGTGTTTACAGGTACTTCTCAAGCATATTACGTACGGAAAGGAACGACGGGATCGATACAAGGGATACGAGAGGAAAGCGGAACTACAAGTAGGTCTTCTCATCTTCTCATCTTCTCTATTGATTATAGGAAAAGTATAAAACACTTTAAAATGTTGTTCTAGATACAACTACTTATCTAGGGAATTAGTATTTATCTGTAGATACCAAATTCTCCAAAACATGAATGAATGGAACAGGATCTATTTTCTTTTATATCTGGCATGTTCTACTGAAATTGCACTTTTTCACTCTTAGATGATGTTGGGTTGTCTGAATTAGGTCGATATTGCTGAAACACATGAGCAAAACTTATCATATATGGTACTTTTATCTTGTGATTCTGTTTTATTTATGTATCAGGCAATAAATTTTCTTTAATTGTTTTATGTATGAAAGTTTGAATTTTGGTTAGCATTATTGCACTTTTGTATGGTGTTGGCTTTAATTTTCTACTGAATATATGAACGATTCTATATGTGATATATCTTTTAGAATATTTTTGGCTAACTATTTATCCAAAACGATTATTGTTAAATGATTTCACTTCTTATTGCAGTTGAATGATCTTTATTACCAATTGCTATCAGACATTATTATAGATCGCATACTTTACTTTATTCTCGAGCATAGTTATAGTTTACTAGTGTTTAAAACTAAGATATATACATGTGTTAAAATAGTTCAGATTAGATTACACTTAGCTTAATCATCCCCCCGTTACATCATATATCACCCCATAAACACTATCAAAATCTCTTTTGGAAAACTTATCCCATTATTCCCAGTTAAAGCCACTACACCAAATGGAAAAGGAGCTTCCAACCAAGGTCCGGACCGGTGGTTTTCCCCCATGTTGTAGCAATGGTTTTCGAGGCTTCAACATTTTGGTGCTAGAAGGAGGGCCTAACTATGAATGGCTAGTAAATTCAAACCAACATTCCATTCTAAGAGTAGAACTCCCTCACCCTCACCTCCAACTTCTCGGTCGCATTCCAAATCTCTGAATCCTAGGCGAGAAGTTATAAACACACCCTTAGAACCCACTATTGAAATTCCACAGAAGCCAGATCATTCTTCTTCTATAGAAACCCCTGAATTCCAATCTTTGATTCATAAGTTACAGGGAATTTTGATATCTCAAGAAGAATCTAAGTTATCCCAAGATACCGTTACTTCTCAGTTTCCCTCATGTCAAATATTGACTAGAGCACAGAGTGAAAATTTTGGGATCCATCCATTCGAATTCCCTCTACCAAGTCGTAAGAGGGCTAAGAAGACACCATATGAATCCCATAGTGAGGTTCTCTCATCATCACCTCAATCATCCTCATTCATTTCATCCATCTCATGACAAGGTCAATAACCCACCTCACAACTCTAGATTGTGATTTACACATGTACTGGAGCACAAGCCTCCTCTACCCAATCACCTTCAACCATTGGAACATCTTCCTCTATGCAAATACCAATGATGGCTCAAAACCCTCCAAGGCCATGGGAAAATCCAGGAGGCGTATGGATGGTAGGGCCTTTACACCAATTTCCAGTCCATCCCTAAATGTGGCTACCAAAGTTCAACCCTGATAATGGCCTACCAGCTGAGGAACACATAAAAAAATTTATGTTCTCCATTAATATAAATGAAGTAGTAGAAGATGATGCAGTTGTAAGATTATTCCCTTATACCTTACAAGGATCATGGTACTTTTCATTACCCTCAGGTTCTATTAACAGTTGGGATGACTTTCAAGAGCAGTTCCTAACCAAATTTGGAGATGAAAGATCCGTGACTACCCTTCTCAACAATCTCTCTAATTTGAAAGCTGAACCTAAAGAACCGATCAAAGACTTCAATTCTTGTTTCAACAAGTTATTGAATAAAATACCAACAGCATCCAAGCCCAGCGATGAAGTCCAAAATGAATGGTACATTTCTGCCCTCCCTTCAAACATAGCTATTTTCGTCGATAGGGTTGCTAAACCAACTTTGGAAGAAAACATGAAAGAAGCAACAACTGTAGAAAAATGAATTCTAGCCTTAGATAAGAAAAATTCTTTAGAAGAATGAAAATCCAAGAAAGTGACTTTTAGGGATGAATCCAAGAAAAAAACACCTAAATATCCTTTTGATCTTGAAGGTTTACAAAAGGTCCTCAAAACCATGTCTAATGAAATGGTTGATATTAAGAAACAAGTAGCAGAGACTTCCTCAAAGAAATCTTTCAGACCATTTAAAAGGAATCCCTCCACTGATCCTAAGCCTCCAAGCACTATATCAAATGTTGAATCAGATATGAAGGATGATGAAGCCTCGATAATTGAAGAACAAACAGATGATGAATAAGTGGTCGAATTATAAGGAATGTGGGACTTTATCCTTCCCAATGAAGGTACACAAGAAGCACTACCTGTTGCGACCTGGAGTAGAAACCCTGTTGATTCACCTTAAACAAATCCAAAGCAGAAGGTATCAACTCCATCTCACAAGGACAAAACAAAAGGTAAGAAGGCTCCATCCAAATCTACACAAATCGTTCCTCTTCAATCAAATTCTTCACCTCCAGGTAAGACCTTGATAGTACCTAATGAAATGGAATACAACATTGTGGATGATATGAAAAAGGCTAGGGAAAACATTACCTTTCATGAGCTTAGTAAGTTGAAAATCAACAAAAGCTGCTACTCAAAGAAATCAAAGCAGTCCCTACTTCGCCTCTTCCTATCGTTGTAGTCTCACACGCTGCCCAAGAAATGGGAAGGCCCCCTAGTACTTTACTAGATAGAATCGATCCTAGAGATATTTCTCTAATCAGAGGAAGATCTAAATCCCATACTCCTCCATTTTTGTTGACTTTTGAAATTTTTAACAAAAATCTACACAACTGTTTAGTTGACTCTGGAGCTTCATCTAATATTTTACCAAGAACAGTTTGCACAAAATTGAATGTTCAGCCTCAAAAATCCATTGTGCGCATTGTGAAGTTAGACCGATACCAAGTCGAATTTATAGGGGGACTTAATCAAGTTACCATTAGACTTCATCAAACCCTAAAGTGTGTCAAGTCATTGACATTCTTGTAGCTGATATTCCCAAGTTCTACAACTTAATCCTTAGTAGGGACTGGTCAAAGAATCTCCATGGTTATTTTGCGGCTGACTTGTCTCACATGTGGCTTCCCTATAATGGCAAGCCAAATCAAATAAGGGTTGATCGCGAAAAACATCAAAAGTATATTTTTACGGATTTATAAGGAGAGAACGAACCAATCGCGTATAGCAACAATATCATCGGAAACTACTCAATCAAATCATTTCTAGGAAATTTAAATGCAAATACTTCACCTTTCTTGGAAAATTCTGTTATATCGCAAATTGAAAACTTTTCTCAAACAGATACTTCTAAGTGTATAAATTTTGTAGATAAACCTATAGTTAGCTCTTTATTTTGGAAATTATTTTTTGACGGATCTAAATCCAATGATGGAGCAAGAGCAGGATGCATATTAGTTAGCCCAGAAGGGGAAAACCTATGTTAGCATGCAGAATTGAATTTGATTGCACAAAAAACATTGTTGAATATGAAGCATTAGTTCACGACCTGTATAAAGCCATCAGCCTTAATATCAAACACCTACAAGTGTTTGGGGATTCATAAATTGTGATAAAATAGGTAAGAAATACTATACACTAGTTGTCTGGACATTTGAAACATCATCAATCGTTAGTCTAAGACCTTACTTCTCACTTTACAACGTTTAATATTTCCCCTATACCAAGACTCCAAAACACAAGCGCCAATCTTTTGGCTAATGTGGCCTCCAAGCTCATTCCACGAGGAGATTACAGTCCCGATTAGTTTTCTATTGAATTGATTTTTAGGCTTTCTATTCCCAACAATGTCACCAATGGCGAGTCTTTAATAATGATCCAGATATCATAACCTTTTTTACATTAGAAGGTTCTTATGATGACTAGATAATTGATGAAGATCAAGATGATGGCCAACTTAAGCAAGACGCAACAATGAATGTTATACCTAATTCTGTTGTTAGGCTGGAAGATTTATATGACCTTAAGGACAAATTCAAAAGACTGACCAACTCAAAACTTCAGAGCCCAACTCTGAGGTTTGAATTTGTTAATATTGGAACTAACCTTAAACCTCAAAATATCAATATAGGCCTTAGTCTTACATCAGATGAAAAATCAGCCTTCATACACTTGTTGAAGAAATATAAGAATGTCGTTGCTTTGAACTATGAAGATCTTAAAACATACGACATTTCTATAATTCAACATACCTTCCCCATGACATCTGATGAAAAACCTGTGCAACAGAAATTGAGAAAGATTCATCCCAATTTAGAAAATCAGATTAAATTTGAATTAAATACACTTCTCAAAACCAAGATTATTTTCCCAGTCAGGAAAAAGAACGGTGATATTAGAATATGTATAGACTTCTGCAATCTCAATAAAGTTGTCAAAAGGACAAATTTCCGTTGCCTCCTATGGAACATATATTGCAATCAGTTGTAGGCTCAGAACTAATGTCTTTCCTGGATGGATTTTCAGGTTATAATCAGATTCTAGTACATCTAGATGACCGGCTAAAGACTACACTTAGAACCAAATGGAGCTCCTATGCCTATCAAAATATTCCATTTGTATTAATCAATGCTGGTGAAACATTTCAAGGAGCCATGGAAATAGCTTTCAAAGTTTTGCTAAATAAATCAGTGGTAATCTATTTAGATGACATAATTGTATACTCCAAAAAGCGCATTAATCATTTGAGAGATTTTAAAAAATTCTTTGAACGTTGTCAGAGCTAAAAAAATTCTCTTAATCCCAAGAAATCTTTCTTTGCATTAAGTGAAGGAAAACTCCTTGGATTCATTGTATCCAAAGAAGGGATTCACATTGACCCTGATAGAATAAGAGAAATTTCTGAAATTCCTTTACCTCATAACAAAAAGTCTATGCAATCTTTCCTAGGACAGATAAATTTTGTCAAAAGATTTGTCCTTGACTTTTCACGAATTGTTTTACCTCTTCAATCCATGATTAAGAAAAATTATCTTTTTAAATGGGGACACATAGACGATGAAGCCTTTGACTTGATTAAACAAGCGATCATAAATGGTCGCTCTTTGGAAACTCTGAATTTTTCTAGTCATTTCATTTTATATACTTTTTCTTCTGAGAAATCATATGCAGCTATATTAACACAGGTCAATGATGATAAATCCGAAGCACCAATTTCTTTCTTTAGCTCCAATTTACAGGGGGTTGAATTGAACTATTCAGATGTTGAAAAACAAGCCTTTGCTATTTTCAAATCCATAAATCATTTCAGACCCTTCCTCCTCAAAACCCACACAAAGGTAGTAGTACCATTCTCAACAGTGAGAAATATATTAATACAAAGGGATGTAGGTGAGAAGAGGGCAAATTGGGTAACGAAACTGCAAGAATATGACATTGAAATCAAACCAACTGAAATTGTAAAAGGTCAAGGTTTTTGCATAATGTTAGTAGGAGCATCCAACTTATCAGCACTACAAGATTCAGGTGATGATATACAAGTATACGAGGTAAGCCTTAATGACACTGAATCCATATATGTTGATATCATCTTTTATTTAAGAAACGGGTATGCCCCTCCACAACTAAGTTACCAAAAGAAAAGGGCTTTAAGGCTCAAATCTAGACAATACCAAATCATCAATAATGTGTTATTTAGAATAAATTATGATTATGTTTTTCTTAGATGTCTTGAAAAATCTAAGGCAGAAAAGGTTTTGCAGGAACTCCATGATGGACAAGCTAGTGGACATGTTGGAGGGGATACAACCGCACATAAAATCTAGCTTGCTAGCTATTATTGGCCAACCTTATGCAAGGATGAACACAGTTATGAAAGGAAACGTAAAGTTTGTCAAACAGTTGTTGGCAGACAAAAGAAACCCACATTACCATTGGAACAAGTCAACATAGAACATCCATTTGAACAATGGGGACTGGACATAATAGGTGAGATCGTTCCTCACTCCTCTAAGCAGCATATATACATTCTTATAGCAGCTGATTACTTCACAAAATGAGTGGAAGCAATTCTGCTTAAGGTAGCCAATTCTAAAAACATCATTGAATTCATCGATCAGTTTATTATTACCAGATTTGGTCTGCCATCTGCCCTTATGTTTGATAATGCATCTTATTTTTCAGGAAATTTTATGACATAATTTTCTCTTAAAAGAGGTTTTAAACTTAAATACTCTGCTAACTATTATCCTCAAGGAAATGGCTTAGCCGAATCTACAAACAAAAATCTCATAAGAATTATTAAACGAACTGTTGATCAAAGTCATAAAAATTGGCATAAGTATTTAATATTTTCTCTATGGGCAGATCAAATAACACATAAGGCCTCCATAGGCACTTCCCCTTTTAATTTGTTCTATGGGAAAGAAGTTGTCCTTCCAACAAATGTAGCTATTCCCTCGCAAACCCTAGTTCGATTTATTGAAGAAACTCCTTCCTCTTCTATGCAAGTGAGACAATTACAAATCCTTAAGCTCGAAGAAGAAAGGGAAAAGGCGAAAATTACACATGTACATCACCAACAGTTAGTCAAAGCTTCCTTTGATGCAAATTCTGTAAGTACAAAATCCTTTCAATTTGGAGACCTGGTATTGAAATGGGATAAAGCGCATGAGGAAAAAGGTAAGCATACCAAGTTCCAAAGAATGTGGCTTCACCCGTTAAAAATTGTGGAACATATATGCCCATCAACCTTTTTATTACAAGATTTATCAGGCAAGAGAGAATCTCTACCTATTAATGGGCAGATTATTAAGAAATATTTTTCATAGAAGATCACCTCTTTTATTCCTTGTATGTTATTGTCTTTAATTTTTAGGAAAAATAAAATTTGAGTACCATTTACTTTTGGCTTTACAAATAATAGTCTCTTTTATATTTTGACTTTTCGCTTGTATAAGTAAATATGGTTAAGAAGATGACTTTAGCATTTGAAACATGGGTTAAGTTTTATTGCTCTAAAATTTCTTGCTCTCTGCTGAACTATTTGTCTTTGCTAAAAATCGACTTTATAAAGAAACCTTTGCCTACCATCAGTCAATAAAAGTATCTTCAACAAAGCAAAAGTCTCTCTACAAAAAAGCATCTTTAACTCTACAATTGTCATCCAGAAACTCGTAAAGAGTCAATGCTTCTCCCCATCTAGTAAGCTTTCATCCTCATAGTGTAATTCTAAAATATTCGTAAACTTAAAGGATAAGAGGTCTCATCAAGAGTTGGCTGACCGTGATCATAGGGAAATGACTAGCTGACATTACCAATATTGCATATCAAAAAGGGGTAATGGCTTGAGATTTCATCAATCAAAAAACAAGGGGTCTCATCAAGAGCCATATTATTTAGCTAATTTACAACCAGTGAATGGAATTGTCAACTTTGGTCACCAAACCAAGACAATGACCTTTAAGGAGTAAAATGAAAATTTTAAAGAAAAGAGAATTGTTTAAAAAAACAAGTATATAAACCTGAACTTATCTTTAAGGATTGCATTCTTATCTAGATGGGATACTAAATCATTGTTGGTTAAAAGGTAACCCTACCGAGGCTATGGACGCCTACTGGTAGTAGAGGCTCTACCTATGACAACTGAGTACACCTAAAAGCTGATTTGTGAGAGTCCCCCTGTTTTTATCTTTAAAACCAAGTAATGACTGATGTAGACAAAGCAACTTTCATATTGAAAAGAATGATCAAAAGAATGGTAATTAGGTAGATGTTGTTTTTATGATTCAGAGTAATGTTACTTATCTTATATTTCATGTATCTTTATTTTTATAAACTATCTTTATTTTGGAAGTTTTTAGAAATTTCAAAAAACTATCAGAGATAACTGGTTCTTCTAGTGAATCGCCAATTTTTGTGTTGTTCAACAACCCCCCCATTTGTTAACATAAAAGCTAATATTCTATTAATAAATGGGGACCCTTAAAAAAATTCCTTCCAAAAAATAAATTTAACATTTAGACATTTTCTTGTTATTTTTGGGAATAAAGCAAGATATCAAGATGAAACCCTTTGAAAAGCTAGTAGATGCTTGCCTTTTCGCATATCGCATGATCAAGCGTGTCAAAATCCTTGTCAACGAACAAAACTTGCGGAAAAGAAATCAAAAGGGATTATCGCGCTTAGCCTTGAAACTATTAGACTTTTCATTTTGAACTAAGTCCTAAAAACGTTTCTTATTAAAGTAAGACCCGCATCACATATCGCTACTTGCAAAGAGAGCACCTTCACAAGGTATATTTAACCATGCAAAATGTGATATTGCGATGATGCATTCACCCTTATCACATCGCATTGGAAACCCTTAAGAAAGATCCAAAAACTTATCAACCCTGCGTTATTGCGAAATGTGATGGGACCCCGGACCTGATCGCCAATCATGTTATAAAAACACTCAAGTCCGCTGCACGATGAAGAAAGGATTTACAAAGAAAACCCTATAAAATAAGCTCTTCTTTGAAAACTAATAAATAATGCCCCGCATATTGCATTTCGTAGAAACCAAATGAATGGGAAACAAAGTGCACACATGAAATGTGATAATGCAATCTGTGATATTGCATCGCAAATTGCAAAATCAGCATTTTCACAGATAAAAAGCTCGCCACCCTAATAATTTTTTTCCCCGATTTACGATGCAAAATATTAATGAGCAATAAAGCTATGGATAGGAAACCATTAGTGGGAATTTAATACGGGTTAATCGCATTTACATTTGAAAAGTTGTTCGATGTGATACGATATCTTCTCACTTGCATTTAATAAAAAATCCTTTCTTGCCACCTTTTCAAAACCATATGTATCATTCATTCTTATGTTCATGTTTACTTGTGTCTATCCGATAGATTTTTCCTCGCTCCATTTTTAGGAACAATCCACAGCAAGAGTTGTTGGGAGCAATGGCAAAGAGGGGAAAGGAAACCGCATCTGAAAAATCATAAATGATCCTTCTACTCTCTGACACTACATGCAGTAAAGACAGAGGAACCTCAACATTGGAGGCCATGTATAATTTATTAGAAGAAGAGAAACCAAGACCTCTGGTAACAAAGGCCACAGCCAATGGTCATATTTCCTCCGACGCCTCCTTCTTCGAAACAACATGCTCATTTCTGCACCGCATAGCCGCAAGGACAATGATAATTCCATATACAAATATGGTTAAGTGGATAATCGATCAGGTGGACATCTCAGAGAGAGAATTCAAGAATAGTAGGTAGGAGGTTCTGAGATCTTTTTCACTGGATATTCTACGGCTTATGTACAATCTACCAGAGCCACATAGCCTCTACAATAAACGGTTCCTCGAGAAATTTGCTAAGGAGAATGAAGACCCAGCGGACATCACATGAACCTAGACTAAAAACGAATGCAAGATCAAAAAGGATAAGACAGGTATGTACTCTACAACATCTATCTCTCCCCCTCATAGTTTAGCAGCAACCATGCTATGTAGAATGTTCGGCAAGCCCGATAGTACTAAATTTTCCCCAGAATGGCTGTCATTAATAGATGCAGTTGTAAATGAAATAATAATGAATTGGGCCCAAATTTTGTTTGATAATTTGGCGAAAGCATAATGGAGTATAGGAGAAAGAGGAGTATCTCTTCTAAGGTTTACCCTCCATTTTTCATGAGTGCCTATATAATGGACGTTATCTATTTTGGTTCAAAATTTCCTATCATGGGATGGAATTGGACTATCCAAGACCCACTTCCTATCCATACATATCATAAGAGTATGTGGGAATCTTAGTTTTGATCCCATTTTCACAGATTTTGTCAAGGAGTTATGTTGCCTATTCATAAACAGGTCTACAACAAGAATGCCCCTAGATTTTCTAGAGAAGCTGAAGTAGATATCCTACCTATAGCCAGATGGTTTGGGGAGGAGAGATTTACATATATCAGAGTATTCGGGAGCATTGTTTCACCGCATGTCCTCCCATACTATGTCCCCGATAAGTTAATGTCTAGGGAGATATCCTACCAAACAACAGGAGAAGGTGGGTTGAGCAAAGGGTTGAAGGAACAGAAAAATTCCATTTGGCCTACATTTCCAATGCAATGTGGTGTGTTTGCACTACACGATTTTGGAAATGCATGCAAGGAAGCAGAGATTATGAAATCTCTAAAATTGCCTACATTCCCAGGAAGATAGTATGACTCAAATGGCATTCCCAAAGACTTCACTACTATGGTGAAAGTGAAACCATTCACCCATGAGGAAGATGCCTTCAATGACCTCTTCCAACAAAAAGAGACGTTTTTGGAAGTGACACATATGGCATCACTACTTTTTGCCCTAGGTGATCTTAAAGCCTTCTGTGAATATAGGGAAATGAGATTATTATAGGTCCCATTGGACCTGCTACAAATTGAACCAATAAGGGAGCCAACTCCCAGTGTAAGCTTAAATGAAAACTCCAGAGAAAATTCCAAAGAAAATTTTGAAGCAGAGTCCTAGGAAAAATCTACTTGTGAGTCAGAGCACTCACAGCTACAGTCTAAAAATGGGGGCAATAAAAATAGAGAGTCTGAAAGGGACACAGCTGGAACCACAAAAAAAACAGTCGAACAAACCTCGACAAAGAAACAAGTTGAACTTCCCTAAACTTCCACTCAGTCGATGAAACCACTAGTTGTTGATTTAGAAAAAAGAGGGAGAATTTTAATAAGGAGCTCTATACAAAGGAATAGACATCTGAGATATAGACTCCACAACATAAATCAATTCAATAAACTATAGTGGAGAAGATTGTAGCACTTAGGGTGTGGAGCTCATTACTGCCACCCCCACTTCTGAAATTATTTTGAGAATTGAGGAAATTCCCCCATTATATGTGTTTTATAGCCCTACCCATAAATTTTTCATCAAAAGGCAGAGGAAGAAAAGAAAGTTAGATGTTGCAACTATTACCACTCCCGACAACAAAACAGTGGACATTGTTTGGAAAGATTCACCCATGGACCCATTTAAGAACCTTACGAGACTGTTGCAATTTGCAGGAGCCTATGCTATGGAAACTATTGATAAAGCAACAGAGGTTCAAATGCTACTAAGAGAAAAGGAACAAAAGGTCCTGCTATTGGAACAAAAATTAGAGTAAGAAAAATATAACCAACAAGCAGAATTACAATCTGCCAAACTACAGCAAGAGTTTGAACAGATGCAAATACAACATCAAGCTAGCCTAACAGGAAAGGATGCGTGGATTCAAGCTATTACAGAGAAGTATAAAGCCAGCCCGCAAATTGATCAGTTTGTAAAAGAATCACTCAGCCTTAACGCCCAACTAATGCAACAAAAGGAACTTTGTGCCAGGAAATCTCGCAAATAAATCCTTATTGCGAAACTAGTGATAAGCTAACAAGCCAATTCGTCGACATGAGGCTTGATTATGACGAAATCCATAAAAGGATTTCCAACTTTATCACCTGGCAAGAATCAGAAGATGGGAGAAAGGCTGATTTTCCAAAACTAGAGGAATCACACAAAGAAATTATATTTGCAGACTGGAATTTTCAGCTCAAGCAAGCAGAAAGGGCAACAGCGGTCACAGCAGCAGCAGCAAACAGCATCATTGAAGCCATTAACGAAAATCTACATGGCGCCAACCTGGTTGTAGAATCTATACCGGGATTTCTTCCAAATGCCAATCAACTAGAGCAGCAATGAAGACAAGCACAAAGTAAAGGGAGGAGGTGATCAGACAAACAAGCAAGTTGAACTGGGAAGCATACTGGAAATTCTTAGTTAAACCATGTAGCCAGTGGATGACCTTGTGATGCCTAACTACCTCCACACAAAAAATGGTGCCAACACTGACGAACGCTATATTTACTAGATAGTTGAAATCTGTGATCGGCCAACCGACACAACTCAAACCAATGACAGATATATGTGATCTTAAGGATCAAATGCAAAGGATTTAATCACTTTCTTTTATTTTTATTTTAGTTTTATTTAGCATAATTTGAGGAAGGTCGTTTAAACCTCCTTGGCTATTTTTGTAATAATCTATTTTAGGACCTATAGTTTTAGTGTTTAAACCCCTCTCATGCATTTAGAGAGAGGTCCAGAAATTTTATCACAAACATTCTTCAAAACATTCATTTTTGTACCTTTGAGGAGATTCTGGTGGAATGAATGGAACATGATCTATTTTCTTTTATATCTGGCATGTTCTACTGAAATTGCACTTTTGCACTCTTAGATGATGTTGGGTTGATTCGAATTAGGTTGATATTGCTGAAACACATGAGCAAAACTTATCATATATGGTACTTTTATCTTGTGATTCTGTTTTATTTATGTATCAAGCAATAACTTTTATTTAATTGTTTTATATATGAAAGTTTGAATTTCGGTTAGCATTATTGGACTTTTGTATGGTGTTGGATTTAATTTTCTGTTGAATATATGAATGATTCTATATCTGATATATCTTTCACAATTGCTTTGGATAACTATTTATCCAAAACGATTATTGTTAAACGAATTCACTTCTTATTACAATTGAATGATCTTTATTACCAATTGCTATAGGACATTATTGTAGATCACATACTTTACTTTATTCTCGAGCATAGTTATAGTTTACTAGTGTTTAAACTAGGATATACGAATGTGTTCAAATAGTTTAGATTAGATTACATTTAGTTTAATCATCCCCCCATTACATCATATATCACCCCATCAACACTATCAAAATATCTTTTGGGAAACTGGTCCCATTATCCCCTGTCGGAGCCACTACACCAAACAGTAAAAGAGTTGCCAACCAAGGTCCGTACCGGGTGGTTTTCCCCCATGTTGTAGCAACGATTTTCAAGGCTTCAACAGACTATTTGGCCTTTGAGATACCAAAAATTCTGCCAACTCACAATGGATTTTTGCATATAGGCTAAAGGATAAAACTATATTTTAAGTGCAAAAAAAAATTTAACTGACGAAATGGATATCTTACCATGAATTCGCATTTCCTCTTGAGTCTTTGCTTCCCACCAAACTAATGTTGCTCCTTCTAGCCTCAATGACTCCAACTGGATCTTTATGTCATCTTCTTGAAGGTTCTAAATTTTGTAGTATACCTCTAATTGTTGAATCCAATTGTCAAACTTTTCTGCATTCACCTCTCCATTGTACTTGGGAAGTTCAAACTTAATGTCTATTTTGAGTAGGGGAGTTTTTCCTTTTGGGGTATGGGAATGAGTATGGACAGTTTTTGTGGTGGAAGTGGAAGATGTTTGAGATGTTGAGGATGATGAAGATGATGAGGAAGATGATGAAGATGGTGGAGATGTAGGTGGCTTCCCTCCATTACCCTTGGAATCCTTCTTATCATCTTTTTTGTCTCCTGAGCTTCCTTCTCCATGTGGAGGTTTACAACTTTCTCCTACCATTCTAATGTTCCTCTCTTCATAGAGGACTTTAACCATATCAGTTAAAGTGAAGAAATATTTCTTGAATTCTTCCTCTTCTAAAGAAGGACCTTCAGGCTCTCTTTCTCCAGACATAATGGTTATGGATTTAGGCTCAGAAACTGGTACTGATTGTACCTCTTCAATCTCAGTTGAAGGAAAAAACTTGAGGAGTTTTAAGTGCAGTTGGAATTGGAACTTTGGGTGGTGGAGATTGTGGCCTTGTGGCTCTTCTTCTTCTAGGCATAACCTCAAGAGTCACAACTAACAATTTCCCTTCTCCTCTCTACAACTTTAACCTTGTAAGCATCACAATTTTGCAACCATTAAAACCCTAATTGCACACAACTCAAGCAATCAAGAAAATCAACCTTCGCACTGAAACAAGTGCTTGTTCATTGCTTCCTATGCATAGGCTTCCTTAGATTGTTTGGTGATTGAAATAGGTATATTTCATCAATTTTAATGTGATAGACATGACCAAAATAGCTTCAAAAATAAGTATTGAAAAATAGACATTCAAAGTAAATCAAACCATCAACAAGATCATTTAACACAGTGTTTTGATGAAGGAGTTCGCCCCTCCTGGGCTACATCTCCTTGGTCTAGCTTCCATGGCTTGGGCCTCTGTATTAGCTCAATATGGAAAAAAATGTTGTTTACAAAGCTCTATTTCTCTTGATACCTACACCAATGTGTTCAAAATGTAAAAATTAGCTAGGAACACCTTTTCTTGAGCTCAATTTGGTTGAAAATTGCTCCAGTTATGGCTCAAATAGTCTTTTCCTAGAAAAGCTTCTCCAAAATTGGAATAACTCCAGTTAGGGCCACTAAATTTGGGTAAAATGTCAGATTTAGTGGGTTCTGAAAAAACACCACCAGTTTAAATCCATATTAATTAAATTCTAACCAAGATTAGCTAGAAGATTAGTGCTAATCGCGCAGATAAGGCTGACAGTTTTCTGAAACCACTAGCTGTCTCTACATAGGGTTCACATGTAATGGTAATCATTTGTCAGAGCTGGCCAATAATTTAGATTAATCATAACCACCAACCATGACCTGGTAGTTTCCGTGTGGTGTCACATGACAACCCTTAATCATCACGATGAAGGTTTACGTTGGACCGTCAAAGGTTAACATAACCATGTGCTTTGTTGTGTTCACATGGCACTAACCATTGTGGTGTTGGTTTTTGGAGCTATTTCATAATTGTTTGGTGTAACCATGGTGGTAATGGTGAGCGTGTTCACATGGGGAGGGCTACCCTGTGGACTGGCCCTCCCCTAACCGCCAACCCTCAACCTTGTAACGTTGAAATATAAATGATCCACCATATGGTTAAGTGAAAACCACTAGCGGAGGTGGTAGAGAGTCTTGGAATGTGTAGTGGAGGTTCCAAGGTCGAACCCCGATGCCTCCACATAAATTTTGTTGAACTGACCTTTCCCTATGCCGTTGGGAGGTGCCACGTGGTGGCCTCCAAGCTTGCCATGTGGCATTCTCTCATTGGTCAAAAACTAACCAATATAAATGCGCCACCTCACCAATATGAAACCCAATAAGAACAACACACTTGTCGATTCGACACGATTGAATGTTGACCAAGTTGACCCTGCCTAGTCACTTGCCACGTCAATAGTACGGATTGCTAACTGTGCAGTGACCGGGCATTTTTCTACAAATTTTTCCTATTTATCAAAGTGAACAGAACTCAATAAATTCCTCATACGAACTCAGTTTTTAGTGAAACGGGTTGCGTTAGGATCATTTTTCTGAGACGGGCGCAATCGTTCAGTTTTCGAGCCATTCCGAGAACTTTGATTTTTGAGCTAAATATTGAGCATCTGATCAAATACAAATTAAATTTATCGATCAAATTGATCTACATAAATAGGTATCTGAGATGATTTATTCCTCCTTAACAATTTCTGCCATCATAGCTTCAAAGTTGCAAGCTTCTCTAAACAATATACATTCTTGGCTTAAGCTGGAAAATATGTCATCATTAGCTAAAGATACAAAGATAAAAGAATAGGAAGAATTTTGTAATCAAATTAGGATTAGATCCTAGTGATGTTAATGTTGCTGAAGAAATTATTAAGAGTTGGAATGCAGATATTCAAGCATTAAGGAAGCAACTGAAATTACCAATAACAGATCATTCTGAAACTCAGGAATTGGGGAAATTAGAGAAAGAAAAGGAAAATATGCTACATATGATTGTTGAGAAGAATATTCAGATTCAAAATATGGAAGCAGATATGGAAAAACTCTTAAAAGAGAAGGAACAACAAAGGAGTGTAGGAATTTCTACAGTACAAACATAATCAACCAGTGAAGAAGCCAATAAAAAATTTTCAAAAGCTATGGGAGATTTTTGTAAAAAATGTTGAAATAGAAAAATTAAATTCATCACACCAAAGAATGAAAGAAAATAAACTTAAGGAAGATCATGCATACATCTTGACAGTGCAGGAGAATTTAATGCTAACTAAACAACTTGAGAAGTAAACAGATGAATCAAACAATACACAAACATTATCATACTTGAAAGAGAAAATATGGATTGACATCAATTCAACCATTTCAGAGCTGTGGACATCTATTGAAATAATTTTTCAACGGGAACAGTTGGTACATAAAGAAAAAGCAATCATAATAGAAATCATATAAGAAATGGACCACAAACCGGGAGAAGAAACAAGGATCATCAAAGTAATAATCTCAAAAACTAAAAATGAAATTGAAGACTTGGGAATTGAATACATGACAGACACAGTCCTAGAAGTTATAAAGGTATTAACAAAAAGAAATTTATTGTTGCATATGGAAAAAAAAAAAAGAATTCCAAAATGTAGAAGCTCAAATCAAAAAGTTCCATAGAAATTTTTCTATCCTCCAGCAAAAAGGACTCCCATCCCTAAGAGATTCTCGTGGCCAATTGATTCCACTAAAAAATACTAGAACAAGTTACATGACATAGCAACAGATAAATCAAAGTTTTCTAAAGTAAAAGGGATTATTAGTGGTAAAACTTTTCTTGAAGGTTTAGAGAATGGTTTATTTATTTTGCGTGAGATCCATCATTTGTTTATTACTAAGCCAACTTTTGAGAAGTAAATTGAAGTGGATGAAACCTATAGGAGGGTAATTAAGCTTTCATTTCTAGATGATGTGAAATGGGATAAGTTCCCTGAACTTCTTGAGTGAACCAAAATCAGGTTTTCAGGTAGCAAAACAAAAAAGCAAGAGAAAAATGCATCTTTTTAGGTGGCAGTACAGTAAAGACAGGAGCAAAAATGACAGGAGTAGATTTCAAGTCAGCAGTTGCAAACAAGATCCTCGAATAGTGTGTTATTTCTATAGAATTAGTTTTCGAATCCATATTTTGAATTGTATTAATTCAAAATATCCAAATCATTTTGGATAGAACTTTATTTTTGAAAATATTGTATTAAGTTAGATATTTTTTAATTACACTATATATACATTGTAATTCGAAGTAAGAAAGGTTGAACCTTTGGGAGAGCCAAGAAACATTATTTTACTTTTCTGGAAGTTTTGAAGATAATCAAAGGATTTCGACTTTAGTTTTAGCAACATTTTTGTTCATGTGAGTTTTTCCTATATAATAATTTATATTTTTCATCATATGTTCAAGGTAACATAGGAGTTAGGGTAAGGCTAAGTTAAGGATTGACTTCCCTGAAATCCCACTGCAAATATATAATCTCTGTTGAGAATAGCTAATTGGATACATTGTTTGATTTAGTACCTCTGCATCATTAATTGTTTCCTTATGTCATCTCTTGAATATGTGTGAGTGTGTGTGTGCCATTTGTAGAATTTATCTACATGCTTCTACAATATCTAATAAATTAAGTATTCAGGATGAATGTTTGGTTATCAAATATCTTCTTCTTTCCTCTATTACAATCAATTGAAGGATGATATGTTGTTAGTAGTGAAAATCAACACTTTGAAATCTCAGAAGTTTTGGATTGTACAAGTTTAAATGGTTTGAATCATTGGTCATCCATTTAAATTAAATACCTCTCTTAGATGCCTTGGCACAGTTCCCGAAACTGGAACTGTCTTCAAAGATACAACATCAGATTTGTGTCATTGCAGGGGAATGGAGTTTGAAGTTCATTTTCCTAGGGACAGCAATAAGACTTACCTCTTAATGGTAAATAAGAGTCTAGCAAGCTAAAATTATTCACCTGGAAACTTAATAAATTAAATCTGGCTTCATGCAGGTATACCATATCTCACTCTAATCCTCGACTTTCCACTCCATTATCAGATCTAGAAAGACTTGTGCAAATTGATTCCTTAGACGTAGACTTGAAGCTTCTACTTCTACTTCTCTCCCACCTGAAACAATTTCATAATCTGAGAACTTTGAACCAATTCCTATCCCTGTTGAATTATCAGATTTACCACCCAAAGTCTTAGAACTTATTTCTAAGTTAGTAGATCTACAATCTGCCTTATTATTTCATTAGCTTGAATCATTTGAGATTCCTATATCCCTTTCATAATCATCTGATACAGAAGAAGATATTGAGCTTGAGTTTCCTAACTTAAACCTGGTGATTTTATACCCTCTTTCATGCACACTTATCCTTCTACTTATGCCAAGCATGAAGAGGAACTTAAAATATACACAAATCCTTTAGCTTTTGAAGATCAATAAAAAATTGTTTCTAAAGTTCAAAAGTTAGTTGTTCATCCTCAGTTTCCAAAGAAGCATATAGTTTTAGATTGATGGAATAATGGATCATTTGTCAAATATTAGATAATTAAAGTTGTTGTTTTTAGTGAGAGCTTTATGGAGAAATTAGTGGAATGACAGGTGAGATATTTATGGATGATTGTTCAGAGAATTATGGAGTGATTTGTGGGGTTGTTGATTCAAAAATTTGTGGAGTTGAAAAATCCCAATACCTCTCCTCATGTATAAATATATGCCTATGTTAATGAAATAAGATTGAGTTGGTGTGTGAGAGCTTTGAATTATTGTTGAATATTTTATGATCTGTAATTTAGTTTTTATTGTGTTGTTCCATCTTTCATTTGGTATCAGAGCCATTTCCCCCAAGAATTAGAGAGTTTGTGAGATATATGAGAACCCTCTTGAAAAAAAAACCTTGTGTGTTTTTCGTGTGTGTTTGGTGCATGCGTGAAGAACTTGAATAAAGAAGTGTTGGACATGAAGCAGCGTTGGAGCATGCAGACTAACGAGAAAATTATTTCCTACATGCCTATGCAATGAAGATACATTTCTTGGTGTGATTTGTTTTTGCTGGTGTGTTTTTCATTTTATATGTTTTTTGCCTCTGAGGTTGTTTTGAACCTGCATGCACTGATCCGATATCCTATGATAGTTTGAAGCAATGTTGGAGCAAAGTTTTTTTTTGTGTAGAACAACAAAAGAGGAGTCACCAACATGGAATAGGAACAAACCCTCTTGGAGAAGACCTACGTGAAACTATGTGGAGAAGTCTTCTGCGTGGATGAGAATCTAAGCGTGAAGAGACTCCAAGTTGTTTAAATTATTAAACCAGTCTGTTAGAGATTGCAAGACCTACTCCAATTTCATCCAGTCAAATGCTTCTTCGACAAATAGTCATTCAAACTAGGATCATTTGGTTCTGGACATGCAAGTTTAAACGTGGACTTGAAATTTGAAATAAGAGTGGAGTGAACTTTAAATTTATAAATTTTAACATTAAAGTTTTTTTTAGTGGAGTGACTTTTCATGAGTTTTTTTTTCAAATATTAAAACTTTTGTTTGGAGTGCACATTAATGTTTCTTTAAGTGTGCATGACACACTACTTTAGTTTGTAAAAAGGGCTTTATAAATGTGTGAAAGGGATTAAAATTTTCAATAAGGGAGATATAAGAAGAACATATGTTTTATAATGTTTTGAAAAGGGAAAATTAATATTTCTTCTCATGAAGGGGATATAAGATGGTTTGCAATAATGAAAGGAGATATAAGATGTAATTTTTTGAAAAAATGAGCTTTCTAGCTCTCTTTGTACTCTTCTAAGTAATACAAAAAGATATTTTTTGGCGGTGGTTGAGTCCCAATTTTTGGGACATTTGGTTCTTGTGCCGAGTTGAAGTGGGACACATTGTGTTTTTTTACATTTTCTCTCTATCACTCTCTCTTACTCTCATCATGGCAACAAGCAGTATTGTATTGCCTAAACTTGTTGGCACAAACTATTTTTATTGGAGCAAACATATGCAACCTATATTCATCACTAAAGATTTATGGGAACTTGTAACTGATGGATACAATATGCCTTCTCTTGATGAATTCAAAGCATTAAGTGATGATGAAAAGAAATCTCTTAAGGAACTTATTAAGAAAGATAATGAAGCACTTTCACTTATAGGAAGCGCTCTTGAAGAATCTATATTTCCAAGAATCAGTGGTGCAATATCATCTAAAGAAGCATGGGATATCTTAAAGAACACATTTGAAGGTGTTGTTGTAGCTAAATTGCAAACATTAAGGAGGAATTTTGAAAATGCCCATATGCAAAGTAATGAATCCATTCATGATTACATCACAAAAATGCAAGATCTTGTTAATCAAATGAGGTCATTAGGTGAAGATGTTCCAGAAAGAAGGCTAATTGAGAAGATTTTAAGAAGTGTTTTGCCTAAGTTTCAGATGGTCACTACCAGTATTATGGTCTCCAAAGATTTAAATACCATGAAAATTGATGAATTAAGTGGATTCTTGTTAACTGTTGAAGAGAATCAACCATCTGAGAAAGTAGAACATGCCTTTTCTACAAAGAATAGAGGAAGAGGAAGGAGTAGGGGTCAATATCATAATCAAAATCAAAACAGAAATCAACAAAGTTCACAAGGAAATGCATCACCTTCAAGAGGTAGAGGCAGGAATCCCAACCAGTTTAGAGGAAGAGGTAGAGATGGATCTGGCAGAAGAGGACAAGGGATGGAGGCAGAAATGGAGGAACGGGAGGAGGACCACAGTGTTATTATTACCAAAATTTTGGCCATCTTGAAAGAGATTTTTATGTAAAAATCCAAGATACGGAGCAAAAAGGTGCTAATACATTTGTTGAAGAAATGAGGAATGAGAAGTTATTCATCTCAAGTTTGATGGAACATAGTGAAGAAAGTGAAGCATGGTATATTTATTCAGGATGTTCAACTCATATGACATCTCAAGAGGAGTTGTTTACCAAAATTAATGATAATTATTCTGGTAAAGTCATATTTGGTGATGATAGTGTTTCTGAGGTGAAAAGGAAAGGCACAATTGCAATACCAGCATTACATGGAAAGAAGAAGTTAATTGAGGACACTTTGTTGATACCAGCATTGAAGAAGAACCTACTTTCTATAGGACAGATGATGGAGCAAAACTACAAGTTAGTGTTTGATAATAAAGAATTCTTAGTCATGGATAAGTTGAATAGAAATGTTGTTGTAGCAAATGGTGAAATGATTGGAGATGGAATTTTCAAGCTCTCGTTTGATTCACGTAATTCACAAAGTTTGAATACAACAGAAGATACAAATAGTAAGCTTTGGCATTATAGGATGTAACATCTAAATTTTTAGAGTTTGGTGTTGCTAAGAAGGTAGAACATGATGAATGGTCTTCCATATATCAAGTTGGATGATGATGTATGTGAAGGGTGTATTTTTGGGAAAAAAACACGAGGAAAGTTTCTCAGATAGAACATGGAAGCCTAGAGAATGTCTAGCATTGGTACATTTAGATTTATGTGGTCCAATGGAGATTGTGTCTTTTGGAAAGGCACGCTATTTTCTCACTTTCATTGATGATTATTCTAGGAATACATGGGCGTATTTTCTAAAATAGAAGTCTAAAGTGTTTTCTCATTTTCTTGAGTTTAAGGCTTTAGTTGAAAAGAAAAGTGGTCTACAAATTCTCACCCTAAGAACAGATAATGGGGGGGAATACAAGTCAAATGAGTTTTTGAATTATTGTAAGAAGAATGGAATAAAGAGATAGTTTACTAATTCATATTCTCCTCAACAAAATGGTGTCGTAGAGAGGAAGAATAGAACCATAGTTGAAATGGCTAGAAGCATGTTAAAAAATAAGTCACTTGGAAATGAGTTTTGGGCTGAAGAAGTACACACAGCAGTATACACTCTTAATCGATGTCTTAGAAAGGAAGTGTTGAATTTGACTCCAGAAGAAGCATGGTCAGGATATAAACCAAGTGTTGCACATATGAAAGTTTTTGGTTGTACTGCATATGCACATGCTCCTACGAAAAAGAGGAAGAAATTGGATGATAAGAGTGTGAAGTGTATCTTTATTGGATACAATATTGAAACAAGAAGTTACAAGTTGTTTGATCCAAAGGCAAAGAAGGTGATAATAAGCAGAGATGTTGTGTTTGATGAGAAGGGAGTCTATCATCCAGAACAGATATAGTTTGAATTGAAGAACGATGCAATGAATATTGGTGATGATTCAAATCCTGAGTTAGTAAAGAAAGATGAAGTTAAGAAGAAGCCTAAGTGGATTGAAAGGGGTCATTTAGAAAGCAGTATGTTGGATAGAAATTTTGAAAGAAGGGTTACTAGATCTCAAATTTATCTAGTGAATTATGCACTTATGGGATAGGTAATGAAAATGGATGAACCACAGGATTATGTAGAAGCATCAAGAAAGAATGAATGGAATGAAGCTATGGAAGCATAAATGAATGCCTTGGTGAAAAATGATACATGGGACTTGGTCAAATTACCAAAGGGAAAAGATGTAATTGGCACTAAGTGGGTTTATAAAACCAAGTATAAATCAGATGGCACAATTGATAAGTATAAGGCTCATTTAGTTGCAAAGGGATATGCACAAAAATAAGGAATTGATTATACTGAGACATTTGCCCCAGTGGAAAAGTTGGATACAATCAGGATGGTTCTTACATTAGCTGCATAGTACAAGTGGCCAATTTTTCAAATGGATGTTAAATCAGCCTTTCTAAATGGTTATGTGGATGAATAAATTTATGTGGAGCAACTTGAATGTTTTGAAGTGCCAGGAAAAGAAGATTATGTTTAAAAGTTGAAGAAGGCCTTGTATGGTCTTAAGAAAGCGCCAAAGGAATGGTATTCAAGATATGATAAGTATTTTCAGGACCATGTCTTAGTTAAACATTTATCTGAGCCCAATCTCCATATCTTTCAGTCACGACATGACATTCTGATAGTTGTCTTATATGTTGATGATTTGATCTACACATGGAATAGTACAAAACTATTTCAAAGGTTTAAGTCACATATGATTGTTGAGTTTGAGATGACAGATCTTGTTGAGTTACATTATTTCTTGGATATTGTAGTTTGGCAGAAAGAAGATGGTATTTTCATGTCACAAGCCAAGCATACTTGGGACATTTTGAAGAATTTCAGAATGTTGAGTTGCAAGCCCATGGAAACTCCTTTGGGAGTTGGGTTGAAGTTATACAGACATGATGACTCCAATTCAATTGATGTTACTTTGTATTGTCAATTGGTTGGAAGTTTTATCTACTTAACTACAACTCGACCAAATATTTCTTTTGCAATTAGTATAGTATCAAGATTTATGTCAGAACCTAAGGAATTTCATTGGAAAGTAGCAAAGAGGATTTTAGGATATCTGCGTGGAATAGTTGGTTATGGTTTGGTATACATGTCTATAGAAGATTCCAGTTTGATTGGTTATGCAGATTCAAATTGGGTTGGATGTATGGATGACAGGAAATCAACTTCGGGGTATTCATTTAGTATGGGTTCAGCGACAGTTGCTTGGAGTACTAATAAGCAATCAACAGTTTTTCTCTGAACAGTAAAAGCAAAGTATAAAGTGGCAGCGACAACTGAATGTGAAGTAGCTTGGTTAAGAAGAATTCTAGAGGACCTACATGAACAATATAAGCAACCCACTCAATTGATGTGTGACAATCAAAGTGCTATTCAGATGACCAAGAATATAGTTTTCCATAAGAAGACCAAGCATATTGATATTCAGTATCATTTTGTTTGGGATCTAGTTCAGCAAGGAGTGTTCGAGATTGAGTACTGCAGAATAGATAAACAGGTAGCTAATATATTCAACAAAGAATTGTCTAAGGAAAAGTTCAGCAAATTCAGAGATGATCTTAGAATATTTCCAAATGATCATTATGGGGGAGAAATGATCGAATAAGATAATCTGCCAAATATTCAATAGCTAAAGTTGTTGTTTTTAGTGAGAGATTTATGGAGAAATTAGTGGAATGTCAGGTGATAGATTTATGGATGATTGTTGAGATAATTATGGAGTGATTTTTGGAGTTATTGATTGAGAAATTTTTGGAGTTGACAAAATCCCAATACCTCTCCTCATATATAAATATATGCCTATGCTAATGAAATAAGATTGAGTTGGTGTGTGAGAGTTGTGCATTATTGTTGAATGTTTTATGCTCTGTAATTTAGTTTTTATTGAGTTGTTCCATATTTCATAGCTCAATAATCTTCCAACAATTTTTTTATCTCCTAGACAGGCAGTTTTACCACAACAACAAATGGTATGATTTATACCAATTGTGACATCCCGGTATATTGCAACACTACTTCCACCAACAAATCAAATTCATGATTTTCCTAAAGGATATTTGAAACATCTATCTAGATTTAATGGGGAAACAAGACCATTAGTAGAGGATCATTCTCCTGCATTCCTTGAATTTGCAGATAATATGAACATATAACATGAAGATGTTTATATGAGACTATTTGTTCAATAATTAGAAGGAAATCTCAATCTTTGGTTTAGATAGTTACATGCAAATTCTATAAATTCATGGACATAATTAAGAAATATCTTCATAAACCAATGGGGAATACATAATGATCATGTTTACTATATAACATAATTTGAATATCTAAGAAGGAATCCTAGTGAACCTGTTGCATAATTATTAAAAGGTTTAAAATTTACAACAAGGTGCCACCAGATTGTAAACCTACAATTATTGCTTCTAAAGTTAGATTTTCTAAAGCAATTGACGATTATTTTGCTTTAATGTTAAACGAAAGAAAATCTGAAACCTTAGCAAATATGAAAACCAATGCAATTGAGGTAGAAGCTAATAGGGAAGCATCAGGTAAATTGAAGGAAAAGGTAGAAAAAGTAGAGAGGAAATTGAAAGCTAAAGAGGGAAGTGGTTCATCATCAAAGAATAAAGAAGAACACAAAATTGATGAGAATACTTCATTATTAAGAAATTTTTCTAATCGAATTTCAAGGATGGAAACTCAACAGAGAGTGGCACAAAAAATGCAAATACACCTCCAGGACAATAAAAAGGACCTTTTCTCTCTTCCTAACTCCATGGTTCCCCGACTTTGACCCAGCTTCAGCAGTCATCACCAAGGCTCCGGTATGGATCAGGCTTCCAAATCTCCCAGTTCACCTGTGGTGCACAGAAGTTTACAGGCAAATAGGCAATGCCCTGGGTCGCTTCTGGATGGGAGACTACCAGAGAGAGAGGCAAGGTCTCTATACATACGCCAGAGTATGTGTGGAGCTTGATTTAAGCAAGGGACTGCCAGAGTACATCAATCTCAAGATCAAGGACGCTATCTGGACCCAGTTTATAGAGTACGAGAACACTGCCTTCAGATGCCGTCATTGTCACCAAACAGGGCACCTACATATCTCTTGCCCATCGCTGTCAGCAAGAGCAAAAAAGGGCCTCTTTGCTCATACTAAGCCCAAGCGTTGGGCCCCCTGCCCACCGCCGCCAACCGGAAGCTCCAGCCCCCCCAGTATGGAAAAGGTTCCAAGTATGGAAAAGGAGGAAAATCAGTCAGAACCAGATCAGATGCCGCAGACGATGGATCCGCCCACGAACATTATGGAGCACACCCATGTCTCAGCAAATTCCCAGAAACGTCCCCATGAGACTTCCTCCTCTGACTCAGAGAAGGAGTCCCCAATGATAGAGAACTCCAGTCTCCAAGTTGTTGTTGCCCATCCTCCTCACGAGGGCTGGACACATGTTAACAAAAAGAAAGGGAAAAAACAGTGTGGTGTAATCACTGTCCCGCTGGGGTAACAGCTTGTATTTGCTTTCGATTCTTCAGGTATAGCAGTGTTTGTTTACTCCTTCCGAGACCGAGGTTGGTGATTTTATCATTTCCGGTCTGTCGGTCTCTTGTCTTTCCTGCAGCTCAGGGTTTGTTTCTCTCTTCCGGGACCGAGGTTGATGTATCTATCATTTCCGGTCTGACGGTCTTTTGCCTCTCCTGTTTGTACCATATTGATTTCTCTTAATAGATTTAGTCTTTACCGATAAAAAAAAAAAAAAGGACCTTTTCTTCCACAAATATTACAAAGAGAAAGACCAGACAATGACCAACAAATCAAATATCCATTGATAATTGATGATCAAGACCTAAAGAAGTAATACCAGTTATGACCAATGATAACAATCATTTTGCTGACCAACCATTTGAAAATGTTATTGTCCCCCTCAACCAAATTTATCCTCTTCTTCAAAATAAAGAATCTTCTAAAGTTTCCAAATATTAAGCTTTCCCCGAATTTCTTATTGCTGAGTTAAATAAAAGATATGACTTGAGACCCAGACAAGGCCCAAGTAGACTAGCTAAAAAGGTTACCTTTGATGTCCCACAAGATAAAGCTACTGAAACTTCATATGTTCAACCTCAAAGCCAGCCACAAGACCAATCAACTACAGAAAAACTTGTGTCACCCATTTTCAATGTGGAAAAATAATTAGAAAGGGTCAAAATTCCAATTCCTTTATCTAAACTTTCAAGAAATCCAAGTTATAAGTAACAAGTTTCCAAATGGATACAGTCTTCAAGTGTAGATGCTGAAGGAGATGTGATTAGCCTACAAGATGAGAAACCTTCTATGGTTTTTGGTCCTAGTTTGGATATGATGGATGAAAGTGTTCCACCTTTCTATGTCACATTAAAATTTCATGATTTTCCTTTGTACAATTGTATGCTAGATTCTAGTGATTCTCACAATTTAATGCCTAAATTTATTATGGACTAGCTTCAGTTGCAAACCACTATGCCCTATCATGAATTGTATACATTTTATAAAAAAAAGGTGCCATGCTTTGGGTTAATCAAAGATCTAGTTGTCACCCTTGCCCAGATTCCTGTAAAGATCATAGTAATGGATATAGTAGTGATGGATATCCCTCCTAAATTTGGTATATTATTATTAAGATCTTGTTGTTCTAGGCTTGGAGGAAGCTTACAAATGGATATATATTACGCTACCATCCCTGCTTATGGAGGAGAAAATATAAGTATAGAGAAGTGAGGTTTAGAAATATTATATGTAATGCTAATGAAGTACTAAATCACCCTATATATGCCATTGATCAAATTTAGGGTGTTTTATCTTGGATTTAATAATGAGTGGAATGTACAAAACAAAATTGAAGATACTATAAATGTTCCTCAACCTTCAGAGAATGATGTATGGAAAATGTATTTTGATGGAGCCTTTTCTAGAGATGGAGCTGGAGCCGGAATTTTTTTGATTTCACCTGAAAAGAAAAAAAACACTCAATCTTTCAAGTTAGATTTTGAAGTCACTAACAATATGGCATAATATGAAGCTTTAATATTGGGATTAGAGTTAGCAAAAAAATTGAAAGTGAAAAATTTGACAGTATTTGGTGATTCAAAATTTATAGTGAAACAAGTTAGAAATCTTTGTGAATAAAAACATCATAGATTAAAATATTAAATAAATGAGGTATGAGACTGTGTGGAGAATTAATTTCAATCTTTTAGCATCTCAATTATCCCAAGAGAAGATAAAATACATGCAAATTCCTTGGCAGTTTCTACAACTGCTTTCAAAATTCCAGATTCCCTACAGTTGTGTTGCACAAAAATTGTCACCTTGGCATTCTGCAATTTGTGTGGGTCCATTACCACTCATACTTTCCTCCTTTGCAAGTCTTAAGCCTCAATTCTTCATATCAAGCCTTGAAAATAAGAGAAAGCCCTCAAAATTCTATAAAAATCTGGTTTCGCACTTTCTCTTAGCATTACCTGCGGTCCTGCACCTAAAGGTCATGTCCCCTGCACACCTGACTGCTCTGTCTTTGTGTTATGGGTGCGAACCCCTGTAAAAGTCAAAAAGTCGCAAGTATATTCTTAAAAACTCACTTTGAGTCATTTCTAGAAGCTTTTGGAAGGAATCTTGAGGTGGCAAGTTCGCTCCTTTAAGGTTCATGCATCCCATACCTTAAGGAGCTAACCCCTTGGTTGAAGGGAAAGTACCCCTAGGGTCCTTTGGGCTAAGACTCTACCAGACTGAAAATTGCTTATTCAAAGAAACACACACACACAGCCATCTTTTTTACTTTTAAGCAAATTCTAATGTTTAGGGTACACACCTAAGGTCCTACGTTCGAGAAGACCGTTAGGGTGCAAACCCTTCTTGGAGTTCCCTTCTTCTTTCTTTGACCTGCAAGACAAACAAATCAAAGAACACAACAGTACATGTATAGAAGTTTATGTATAAATCATCTTTATGCTATAAAGTTAGTTATAAAAACTCTTTAAGTAACCACTTTCATAAGAATTCAACACAAGAATCTCATAAGCATAAAGAAAGATTATTCGGGAACAAAGACGTGTTTCTTTATATATAAAGGCAAATAAAGTACATATATCGGAAAGATATCACCTGAACACCTTCAGCAGGCTCCAAGCAAGCTTCCTCCCGGATTCGTTCCAGCCTCCAGCCTCCAACAAGAGCTCCTTCCAAGTCTTACTCAATGATGATGTCAAGGATGAATGATCACCAATACACATGGAAACAAGGGTTTCCTATGCAAAATGGGGGAAGTGCAGAATGCACCAAGGACTTCAGACCTGGTCTAAGGGAAAAATCTCAGCATAATAATCTTGCTCTCCTTTCTCTCTCCCCTTGGCCTTCCCTTTGATGTCTTTTTATACCCTCTCCAAAGTAGTTTTTTAGTTAGGAGTTGGTTGGGAACAGTTGGGCCACGGGCACTAACAGGTGATCCAGCAGGTAAACCCGCGATCACCGCCCGAAAAAGAGGAAATTATATTTTTTTAAGTGTTTTAATAGATACACGCGGGTTAGGTATGACAGAACCGCGTGTACACGCGTTTAACACAGGGCAAAGTCGCGTATAGGGAATAAAACACTGTTTTTTAAATTTTTGGACCAGGTCTGGAAGGAGGGGTTGCCCTAGGCCATAAGTGCAGCATCACAAACCATAAGAGTGAGATTTGGAGCTATAACAGATGCCCCCTAATGTATGAGGTCAGAAGGGGAACATGATGGCCGAAATACATTAAGTAAGTACAAGGAAAGGAACTCTGCCGAAAAACCGAGGAGGACTTCACCAGAATTCAGCCTGCCAAGCCACCGAAAGGAGATCAGAAAGAAACACTGTCTGAGGCGGGCATACCCATGCTCAGGAAAAGTAAAGCATGTCCGCATATCAAGTACAAGCGGATCCACTAAGTATACAAGTATAAATGACTGTAAAATACATAATGGGTCATCTGATCATAATGAGTAAGTACATGTCTGAATATCACATATAAAACTGTCAATGATGCTGAAAGATGCAACGGATCACTGAAATCAAAGACTGATCCCATAAGGTACCAACTGAACATGATGGAATAGGATGGTACTACACTGCAAACTCAGGTGCCAGCATATAGAATGTCGCCATGACTGACTGCAACATATAAGGTGGAGTGGTATCAACTAGCAGCAACAGGAGCAACTGTCAAGTGAACCAATGAATGCTGATACAACCTGAGGTCTTCACCGACCGCCGTGGTACATTTCTACACCATGGGAATAAATGATCTGAAGTCGACCATGTGAGAAATCGTTTGATTACCGGTCATTGATGTATATCGTTAACAAACGCGAGACTACTCACCGATAATGATAATGAGCGTCAAGGTACCCAGTACAATCTAACAAGTGTGAATAAATGAGCTGAAGTCGAACACCTGTAAGAATCTATCAATCAGGAGACAATGATGATTTCCCACTGTCGATAGCGAGGAATCTGCCACTAATGACTGCAAACCCCAAGGTACTGCCAAATGGACTCTAGATCTTTGCCCCAGAGCAATGAGTCGGAGTCGATAGGGAAAGATCCGCTAGAAGGAAGGCATTAAGGCATCCTCCATCAATCTAGCGCGAGTGTAACCCGTAGGCCAATAATGTGGAAGGAATCGGACGAAAAAGATGTAGTAACCCAACCGAAGTACGTTTCCGGCGTACACAAGATGTGGCTAGCGCACGGCAGAAACCCTCTGAACCAACCAATAATGAAAGCTGACACAGAGGCGAGGTATCCACCAATAGGGTCAAATGGAAACCAAGGTACTGCACGAATCCCAATGTGTGATAATGTATGCTGATGTCGAACACAAGGGAAACCACTCAGTCAAAGACCCATGATACTGATCGATGCTGAGCACAAGGTGACCTATCAATAATGAAAATAGGGCCAGGGTGCGGTCTCTAGGTCTGCCCTCAGAGCAATGTGTCGTCGTCGATAAGGACAAGACCCGCCAGCAAGAAGTCAATGGGGACCTTCTCAAACCGGCACGAGTGAAGGACCAATATAACTGATGTGATGATAGACATGACACTGACAACTAGGGATGGCCGACTGAAAAATGAGTCAAGAGACACCGCAGAAAGGCCGACTCAGGCTAACTTCCCTTGAACAAAAGCACGACTCAATGTGACTATGTGGCAGCATATAATGAATCTGTATAAGTTCGTCATGCAGGAGGCACGAACGAACCCTCCATATGATTGGAAGAGATAACCAATCGGGGGAGAACTGACTCGATAACAAGGTTATGGCTTGCCTAAGTCAAACTAAATCCCACCCATGCGGAGGAGACTTTGTTTTGAGTGCTTTGTTCAAGGGCAACACGACTGACTCTAGCTGCCAACAATAAATGGAAATAATGTCCCTGTTCCCGCTCTTTTTGGAATATTTAATTTTTTTGTCTTTTTCTGATAAGCCGGAAAAAGAATAAAAGAATGCTATGGTACAGTGGAAAGAACGAGTGTCGGTGAAACAGATGATCTAGTTCCTGGGAAAGGAACGTTCCTATGCTCAATGCAGGGAGGTGAAAAACTGGTCAGTGACACTCAAAGGTATGTTCCTTCCACGGATCAAGGTATGTCAAGCTGCAGAAGTCAAAGGTATGCAAGGTTGATTTTGCAGACGTCATGGTCAAAAGTTGGCTTAAACACGAGTCCAAGTGAAGCCGGCTCTAGGCCAAAAGGTGCAAATAGTCAACATGCAATGCAAAAGTACAACTCAACACACATAGGAGCCTCTAGGGTATAAGGCCAGAACGAAGCGAGGAAGCAAAGAGGAATGAGTCTTCAACGCACAAGTCATGGCGGGACTACAGAGGACTCCCGAGCCTAGTGACAAAAAATCAGCATGAGTGCCAAGTGACAATCAGGTACTAACTAGGGCACCCATGATAAGGTAGGCTCTACCACACAAGTCATGATACTTCTAAGCAATGAGAAGGTTCCGCATCATAACTTGGTGGGGTCGATCCTAAGGCCAAAATGGAAAAGGAAACTGATAAATGCACAATGCAGGCGGAAAAACCTAACCTATATGCCAAGTTCGAGAACCAATACCTGTCAGAACGGACCAACCATAAACTTCCAAAGGAGACATCTTCCAAGTTCTATAAACATAAATAGGAACACTAGACAAGAAGTTAATACATCCCGCATATAAACTTCATATAAAATCTTTGTGTTATAAGATACAAAACTTGAAGATGCGTACCTCATATATACAATATGGTACAGGGAACCACGCAGCCTTGCGGCTTACGCATAATAGTTCTGCTGAACAAACCCCTTGCAGGGCTCAGGCCAAGGGCTCCTTTGGTAGTCATAACTCATGGCTTCAAAGAGTTCCTCCTGTGAAGGCAAAACAAGTTCTAAGAAATCATGAGAACTACAAGGATCAAAAGAGGGAATTAAAGGGTCCCATGTCCTTATAGGAAGAATCTCTCGGTCAACTGCCGGGACCAAGTCCCAAGAAGGAAAATAATAAGTCAAAGGATCCTTCTTAGAAGCGATTAAACATTGAGGACTCAATGCCACATAATTCACCCGTGGCGGGGTAGAGTCTACTTGAACACTTGGAACAAACCAAGGGGCATTCTGCAGTAAAGTCGAATTAGGGTGGTGATTGTCAGATGCAAGCTGATCAACAGTGACAATATTCCCATTATGAGGAAAGCACATTACTCGAAAGAGTGAAGACACCACAGCATTCATAGCATAGACATAATCACGCCCAAGTAGCATATTAAAGTCTAAAGGGCTATCAACCACCATCATATCGATTAAGACAGTCTTCCCACCTAAAGTGATAGGCAATTGAGGAAGAACACCCATAGATTCACCAGGCCTTCTATCATAGGCTAACAACTGACTCTGAGCTGTCAACAACTTTGGGGAACCCAAAGCTTTCCAAGTCAAAGAGGATATAATACTTGTAGAGGATCCTTCATCCACCATACATCGATAGACATTTGTGGAATTAGCTCTGACCTTTATTTGAAAAGGTACAGCGGAAGGAAGACGAGGCTCAACAAGACTATCCCAATCAAAGGAAACACTCTTAGAACTTGGAGGGGGAACATTCGAAGAAACCGGAATGCCCCCTATACTAGAAGACTCTGTACTAGAGATCAAACAGACTCTCTTGTTAGGCACTTCACCCCCCAAAAGAGGAGTGTAATCGGCCAGTGATTGCACTGACTCTACCACATTATCAACCAATGGTTGATGGGATGGATGAGAAACCAAATCAGATCTAGGAGCAGAAGTACTTTCAGACTCGGACCATATCCTTTGAACCTCTGGAATACCAGGGCATAAATGAGTAAGATGGTCTCCCTTGCATATCTTACAAGGGAACTTAGGTTTAAAACTTCTACGTCCAGGTTTCTTATCAACCTCCAATCCACCAACATAACTAGCAGTGGTTTGCGGAGAATCCTGAACATGACTTGCAGAGGTCGGTGACTCTTTGCTAGTATGACTCGCAGTGACTAGACTCATGTCCCCAGCATGACTTGCAGCGGCTGAAGACTCATCTCCAACATGACTCGCAGAGGTTGAAGATGAAGTGCTAATGTGACTTGCAGTGACTAGACTTGTGCCCCCAGCATGACTAGCAGCGGCTGAAGACCCATCTCCAACATGACTCGCAGAGGTTGAAGATGAAGTGCTAAAATTATTCTTCTTCTTTGACTTCCTTTTTCTCCTCTTTTTAGATTTCTTGTTACAAGAAGGGGGAGAAGAAGGAATCGCAAATTTCTCTTTGAAAGAAGATGAACAATTAGCACCCATGTGATGCCCCTGAAATAAAGCATTCAACTGAGAAGCTTCAAGAGCATTCGGAATATTCGGAGTGGACCACAACCAAACGGGTAGTCCAACATTCAACCCAGGAATATTCAAAGTGGCCATCAAGGGAGTACCAACGTTTCCAAAGAAAGGACAAGCACAAGGATCCCCTTTTGGAAGGGTACCTTGGTTGGTTTCCACAGGAATATTAGCCATATCTAAGTAATCCAAAGACCCTTTCCCTTGCGGGAATATAGAAATAACTCTTCAAAGAATATGGATAAGCAATCAAAACCTTTGCCCTTGAGGAGACAACTCCACAACTTCTGAAAGAACAACCAAAAGCCTTTCAAGATCGGTAGAGTGGCAAGCCAGTCACTCAGAACACAAAGTCCAAACGTGACTAGACAAAAATACCTAAAGCCAACTATATACAAGGAGCAAAGAGCACTCACTATAAAGTCCCTAAAGAAACAGCCAGTCAAACAACTTCCAAGTATTTCCGCTCCGGGTGGTGAGGACCGGACACCAAAATACAAGAAAGTAGAGTCAGGGGCCTTCCGAAGATAGTCTGGGATAACGACGGCCCAGTCCTATCAGCGAAGGTAACAGAGGAAGTTACGCTGACCTCCTAACAACAGCCTGCGCCGGTGCAAGCCCCCAAGCTTCGCAAGGGTGCCCTCCAGAAGTACTGTCGAGAGTGATACAACGTCGACCTCAGGTGCCACAGGATTCCCCTCCGCAGCCACCTATGCAGATCCCTAGGAGAGGCAACTATGGGTACCAACTCGTCGCAGAAGCCAGGCGGAATAGTCGTGAGGTAAGTTCGGACAAGTAGGAGAGGGGGTATCTCTCTTCCCTGTCTTCACAGACCCTCGTGCTTAACTCCCAGATCTGGAGCTTTCCTGGTCTTCCTAACGCTATTGGATTTACTCTCTTTAATCAGACTCTTATGTTTGACGTTTTATGTGGCCTTGGAGAGTTAACTCTCCACTCGCCTAATCCAAGGCCCTAAAATCCTAAACTTGTTGGTGTAATAACTAAAACAAAAAGTTCTGGTGGATTTTAATTAAGCGCTTGATTTTATTAGGCTGTTCTTTAAGTCAAAGGTAACGAAAGTGAAACTTGTGGTGTTTTTAGGACGCAAAAAGAAATTACCCTAACTACATGCACATGCACTTTTTCATTTCGATGAAGAGCAATTTCTATGAGGTTCAGATGTACTTCAAATTAAACAAAGTTTTTTTTCTTTCTTTTCAAACTCCACACTCACAAAAGCTAACAAAGCTATGCATGCCTAAAAGAGGATGCAAAGCTATGCTAATGCAAGAACTATATGTGAATGCAAGATTTTAAGACTACTCTGCAAACAAAGAAGGAAAGTTGCTGCTTTACCAAATTTTGTCTTGCCACTAAAATGCTTAGATAGAAGATGATGTGTTACCAATCATTTCGTCCAAACAATAAAAACAAGTTTTAAGATCAAAACAAAGCACTTTCACTCCGCAAAAAGGAAATCAAATGAAAAGCAAGTTTAAGAAAGCGAAACTCAAAACTTTCAAAAGATTTTCTTTCAATCAAACCAAAAAGTCTTTTTCAAAGGAAAACTCTCAAAAATACTGACACTAATGATTGATAAACAAGCCACCAAACACTTTTGTGAATTGACACCTTTCAAATGATGAGAACTCAACAAAAATAAAATGTGTTCGAAATCGCTTTTGACAATCAAAAGCAGCAATGAAAGTCCAAAATATCAAAAGACAAGTTTCAAGAAAATGGTAACAAACAAATTTCCCGAAACAAAGGAGTAAATGGTCATAAAAATGATTTCGTTAAGCAAACACAAATGTCATGAAAAAAAAATGGACACAAAGATTTGAAGACAATCTTCCCACTCTGCCGAAACAGAGCAATTAAGATTCTTAAACAGAAATCTTGTGTGTCAAAAATCAATGACGCTTGCAATCAACGAAAAACAAGACTAGCACTCCTTATAACTAGAGAGAGTTCGAAACAAGATGCCCCCTGTTAAACAGAGAACTGTCACTGGGAATTGACTGTTTTAAACTGACCCAAACCACCAGAAAGACATTCAGCAAAAAGAAAAATTATAAATCTTGAAAATTATGTGATATACGCGCCTGCAATTATTTTCAGAATGCGTGTATACGCGACTGTAACTAAGGAAACCTGCGTATACGCGGGTTTACTTAGTGCAACTTGCGTATATACGCTTCTGTAATCCAGAAAAAGTGCGTATATGAAGTCTTTCAAGAAAAATAAAAAACACAAACTGAAAAACTGGAAAAGCTTGGAGTTCAAGAAAATATCAGACAGTCAGAACCAACAAACAGAGGGACTGAGCCTTGATTGGCTTGAGGACTACCCAAACTAGGAACAACAAGAGTGTTGTCCCCAGCGGAGTCGCCAATTCTGGTTGAAGGGAAAGTACCCCTAGGGTCCTTTGGGCTAAGACTCTACCAGACTGAAAATTGCTTATTCAAAGAAACACACACACACAGCCATCTTTTTTACTTTTAAGCAAATTCTAATGTTTAGGGTACACACCTAAGGTCCTACGTTCGAGAAGACCGTTAGGGTGCAAACCCTTCTTGGAGTTCCCTTCTTCTTTCTTTGACCTGCAAGACAAACAAATCAAAGAACACAACAGTACATGTATAGAAGTTTATGTATAAATCATCTTTATGCTATAAAGTTAGTTATAAAAAATCTTTAAGTAACCACTTTCATAAGAATTCAACACAAGAATCTCATAAGCATAAAGAAAGATTATTCGGGAACAAAGACGTGTTTCTTTATATATAAAGGCAAATAAAGTACATATATCGGAAAGATATCACCTGAACACCTTCAGCAGGCTCCAAGCAAGCTTCCTCCCGGATTCGTTCCAACCTCCAGCCTCCAACAAGAGCTCCTTCCAAGTCTTACTCAATGATGATGTCAAGGATGAATGATCACCAATACACATGGAAACAAGGGTTTCCTATGCAAAATGGGGGAAGTGCAGAATGCACCAAGGACTTCAGACCTGGTCTAAGGGAAAAATCTCAGCATAATAATCTTGCTCTCCTTTCTCTCTCCCCTTGGCCTTCCCTTTGATGTCTTTTTATACCCTCTCCAAAGTAGTTTTTTAGTTAGGAGTTGGTTGGGAACAGTTGGGCCACGGGCACTAACAGGTGATCCAGCAGGTAAACCCGCGATCACCGCCCGAAAAAGAGGAAATTATATTTTTTTAAGTGTTTTAATAGATACACGCGGGTTAGGTATGACAGAACCGCGTGTACACGCGTTTAACACAGGGCAAAGTCGCGTATAGGGAATAAAACACTGTTTTTTAAATTTTTGGACCAGGTCTGGAAGGAGGGGTTGCCCTAGGCCATAAGTGCAGCATCACAAACCATAAGAGTGAGATTTGGAGCTATAACACCCCTTGATGTGAGGAGCTTATCCCTTTGAAGGAGGACTCTATCCCTTCATAGGTGGACCTGTAACCTCCTTCCTTTGCACTATCAAATGAAGCATTGGGCTGGTTACTTGGGAGGTTGAAAGCTGAATATTTTTGAGGTGAAATGCTGCTGGAACTTAGTCTTCCTAATTGAGCTTTTGTGAGGAAAGATTACATACCTTTTTGATCTCATTTGGAAGAGTGTGAGGCTTGTCAAAGTAGAGGAGATTCCTGTTTCAAACCCTGGGAAGAGCTTTTACAACATCAAGGCACCAAAGGTTGTAAAGTTCTTCTATTTCAAAGTTAATACAAAGAAGTTTATTTTTCTCAATAAGCTGTGTTTAATGGTTTATTTTATGGATTCCTTGATCACCATAATGAACATGATTTATGATATTAGCAATGCAGGTGTTATTTGATGTGTGCTTGTTTGTGATTGTAGGTTCTTAAAAGGAAACTCTTTTAGATGATTGAAGGATGGCTGCTACAAACTAGCGTTGGACTTAAGGTAGGGTCTAAACACCTCTATAGTTTTTATTAATGAATCGTAATATGTTTAGAGAAAAGTAGATTTTCTTCTCTTGCTTGTTGCTAGATATCTTTTGATGCTAGGGAGATTGGCCTTGTCCGCAAGATCAATTCATCCAACCAACAAATTGGCGACTCCACTAGGGCATTGAATTTGGTTTTTGGTTTTCCTTTCTCTTTGACTTGAGAACTTGTTCTTGTTTCTGGTTTTTGCTTGATGTGTGTGGGATTGGGTAGTTTTTAGGATCTGGATTTTTTTTTGTTTTTTCCGAAGTTTACAGGGAACCGTACTTTCTTTTTATAGACAGTGCGGACCTCTCCGCACTTTTCCTTTAGTACACAAAGCGGTACCGCATCTGGTTCTACTGGAAGCCTGCAGACCCTGTTAAAATTTTTTTAAAACCTAAAAAATTTTCCTCCAGTTAAGTTTAGGTTTTATTAACGAATTTTAGTGTCTACCCAGATCTGCATGTGTTCTGTCAAAAATCTCTTGTGAATGAGTTCCATTGGCATTTTTGTTTTAGATGATTTTCTAGAAGTTTTGCGTGCCTGGATTGGTTTTCACTTGGTCTCTGTAGTGACTCGGAGATTAGAAGCCCAAGAAACCTTAGATTAGCCCGGTCTCTTTTCTCTTCTTGATGAGTCTGACTGGTTTGTGAAATCTTCCCTTGGTGAGAAACAGATTTCGTTTTCTCTTTGCAAATCTTTGAACAAACTTGCTTATAAGTTTTGAATTTCAATTTTATAAAAGAAAACACATTTGGATGTTTTTGATTGATTTGTTATTCTGAATGAATTGATCCTTAGTTTACTGAATAACTATGTAAAACGTCCTCAAAAAGAATTTGAAGCTTTTATTTCAATTAGGTTTTTAGAAGTTTTTAGATCTCAAGATTAGTTTTTTATAGTTTTGAGTGTTTTCTCGAAATTGTAGAATCTCTTTTGAAAGAATTGTTTTTTGTAGTTTTTGAGTGTTGAAAAAGAAAGGGATTTTTTGTGAGCATAACTAGTAGTCTCATTTTGAGTTCGTGTTCAAAAAGACAAAAGGATTTTCTTTTCATTTACATGTTGAAGGAAAGATCTGTTTTTCAAAGAATTGTATTCTCAACTCTTTCTTTTAGCTAGAAATTCGTTGAAGGAAAAACAAATTGTTTATCATTTTAGGTGCATTTTTAGTGTTTTTGGAGTCGAGTCTTCACACCATCAAAGTTTCATTTCCATACTTATTGACTTAAGAAACACCCCATAAAAGTAACGCTTAATTAAAATTGATCTAACAATCTTTTTATTTCTAGGGCTCTTATCACCAATATAGCTTAGGCTAGTATCTTGGAGTAGGGGGTAATTAACTCTCCAAGATAGTTAAAACAAACAAGTAGCTATATCTTGCGGTAGGAAATAAATCCAATTGTAATTGATATAATCTGGGAAGCTCCTCTTAAAGGAGTCAATCATGAGATCATGTCCGAACCTTTGAGACAATCAAGTCTGTCTCATTGGGAAATATAGAAGATTTGCGCATATTATAAATGGTAAACCTCGGAGTAACCATTATCGAGGAGCCTGGGGTCACTTGTTGGTAAACCTCGGATTAATCATGTCGAGGAGCCTTCAAGGGTATTGAGCTTTGTTACTCTGCCCTTGCGCGTAGATCAGATCGTAGACTGTTCCCCCTGTTGTATTTGTTATTGTTGGTAACCTTAATATCCATAAACTTAAGATTATTTCCTAAGGTGACGATCAAGGACAGGTCTCACTATACCTGGAGTAGACGTCGACTAGACTCACTTGGACTCTTTAGGGGGTTCTCTTCACTCGAGACAGTTTTGTGAAGAAACTTGTGCTAGTCTATTTCATTAAGTAGGTTGTCGGGGTAACTGTTCCAACCGCCCTTTCTGTATTGAATTCTACAACGTTGGATTTCATCACCAACTAGTGTTTTTGGTACGGAAAGCCACTGTTTGTGTGTGGTTTGAACTCTTAGATTTTTTAGGCATGTGATTCAATTGTTTGGTTCTTTAGAGACTTTAGGTGGTTTTATTGAAATTTTATTTGTTTGCGTGTGAGTAATTAAATATTTAATCGTGGCTGAATTACCGAGACAATCCTGTAGATTTCGGGGGCAACCTTCCGTGTATACACCAAGCCAACTTGAAGGGATACGAGCTCTTGTATCACCTAGTGACAATAGAGTTAGGTCACCGAAAGCCGAAGAGTCATCTTTAATTGTTAATCCTGATTATCAAGTAGAAGAAATAGAGTATATTTCTGAACCAATTTCATTTTCCGAAGTTACTGGTAGTATTTCTTCTACTAGTGAATTAGCTGAAGAACCTGAAATTTCTGAGCCTGAAACCGAACTTGCTGCTACTCCATCTTCAGGATTTGCTTCTCCAACTTCTAGTGATCCTGGTTCACCCAGGATAAGAAGTACCATTACCCAAAATCTTCCTTCTGGACTCATTTCTATTGAAGAACTTGTTAGTCAGGACAAAGATATAACTCTCCCTGAAAATCAACCAGCTTTAGAACTTAGGGAGCGTGAATCAATTTTATACAGTCCTTTTAGGAGTGACGCTTGGTACGTATCTTTGACAAACTTTTTAGAAAACCCGGGTCTTAGTTTTTCACCACCTCGAATTCCTTTTCATCCTACCCCCAAAGGTTATTATCCTCCTCTGAATATGTCGAAACAATCATCCATGTTTTCCCAGACACCGGAAACATTTTTATATGGCAGTCCTTCTATTCCTTTTGGGTATCAGTCTCTCACTGGTACATTTTCAGGAGCATCTCCTCAACCAATTGAACATGGTATATCGACTGGTAATAATGGAACTCAAGCGTTGAGCGTAGAAGAAATTATTATGATGTCTAGTACTATTCCAAATCCGCAACCTCAAGGTAGTCAGTTACTTCCTGGAGGGAAACCTCAAGGTAGTCAGTTACTGCCTAGGGGGCAACCTCAAGGTACTCAGTTACCACCTGGGGGGCAACCTCAAGGTAGTCAGTTACCACCTAGGGGGAAACCTCAAGGACAGTACATACCTCAAGGTCAAGCCCAGACTCGGTACATACCTCAAGGTCAACTCCAATATCAATATATACCTCAAGGTCAACTCAAGTTTCAGTACGTGTCTCAAGCTTATCAACCTCAAGGTCAGTACCCAACTCAAGGTTTCCAACCACCTTCTGGTCAATCATTTGTAAAAGGAGCTGGAAATGTACCATTTAATTATTAGCCCTATGCTCAACCCGGTTATGGCCCTTCATATGCTCAACCTTTTATGGGTCCATACCCCGGAATGAACATGGTGTGGGATCCATCTCAAACTCAACAGACTTTGCAACCTAACGTGCAGTTTTCAACTCAATCTGCACAACCTTTAGTTTTTGGTTCAACCCAGCAACCTGTCCAGTCTACTGTTCAAACCTCTGCACCTAGTGTAGTTCATCAGCCTGGGCCTATGTCACCTCGAACTCTGCCTCAAACTATTGCTGCAACTACTGTAGCTTCTATTCAATCTACCCCACCTACTTCTGGAGTATTAGTAGTTTTGGTTTCTACTGTTCCTACATCAGTGCATACTCCTCAAGCCTCTTTACCACAGTCGGGACCTACAATTCAGACTTCAGTTCAGATGCCTCTAGGACAACCTGGTCCAAGTACGGTTGTCACAAGTCAACCGCAATTCACTTATCAACCGTACCAAGGATAGTATCAATTCAGTCCTACTGTACAAAATCCAGCTTATCAATATCAACTGTACACTAGATATACTTATCAGCAACCTCAACAACCCCTGTTTGGTCTGGTTAATCCTAGTTTCCCATAAGGTTATAATATTCCAAATGCAAACCCAATTCCAGGTTATCCTGGATATCCTCCTCCTAGGGTTGGTCTTGTTACCCAAGGTTTTCGCGACCCTAACCATCAGTTACCGTTTATAGCAACTTTGGATTTACCTGATTTGTCGTGCCTTACGAACGACCCAATTAACTATCTTCTGTATTGGCCACCAATGCCTAATAAGTTACCCAGTGATATCCCGAAGTTCGAGGGTAAGTGAAGAGAAGATCTATCAAATCATGTGATGACTTATCACCTCTGGTGTGCATCTAATTCCATTATTGATGATTCAATTTGCTTACGTCTTTTTCAACGAACTCTAATTGGTCTTGCTGCCAAATGGTACATTGAGTTACCATGAGGCTCTTTTTATAATTTTAGTTAGTTAGCCACTTCTTTCTTAACTCATTTTCAGTTGCCTGTCAGATACGACAATGGAACGGAATTATTAACTTCATTAAAATAGTCAATGTCAACGTATATTTCTGATCATATTCATGAATGGCAGCATAGACGACGTTTAGTGAAATTTTTTATTCCGGACCAAATTTTAGCAAAATGGTTCATTAAATCATTATTACCTAAAATCACTGAAGATGTAGCTAAGGCAGGAGTTGTTACTGAAGAGAAAGTAATTTCTCAAGCTCAGTACCTTGACCTCATTTATACGCAGTCAGGTACTTTACATGAAAAATCCCCAACCTTCCGAAACATAATCAAATAACTGCAGCTCCTTCAGGATCTCATGCCACTGATGGTATGATTGGTTCAGTTAGTACCGAAAGCAAGAAGAAACCTTCAAATCATTCTTCTCCTATTATAACTTTACCAGATTCCCCGATAGGAGACTCTTCCACTGAAATTCCTGCCAATATCCATGTCGTAGAATCATCTACGACCAAATCAAAATCCGGTGGTAAAAAGAAGGGGAAGAAGAAAAATAAACAAAACTCAAAAAACAAACCAGATAAAAGTGAATCTACTGAAGAGAAACGTAAACCTCGCTATCTTTGTCTCATTTGTGACGAGGAGCATTTTACAACTGCCCACATTGAGATGAGGTTGTGAAAATCGTCAAAGGTTCTCAAACGCCTGCTGTCTTGAAGGATCCTTTTCCTAGCCAAGATATTAAGATGATTGGTTCTTCCTCAAATGCCTCAGAAGAACCCATAATGATGATGTCTCATGTCAGGTTTGCGACGCGATCACAAGATTATGGTAGTAAAAGTCCTGTTGGTGGTAAGGAAGCATAATCTTCTCATTCAAACCCATCAACTTCAACTCCTTATGGTTCTGATCCGCTACAGATTGAGAAACCTAACCCTGACTTAGTAATCAAACCGCCTGCTAAAGGTATACTTCGGAAGTAAACTTTCAAACCACATGTGAGAGCTGCTCAGAATTATAACATTGCTGAAGACTTAGTTATTTCCCCTTCAACAATGTCAGATGTGGAGGTGCTGCAATCATGTCCAGCACAGCGTAAATTACTATTGTCAGCTATAGGAACTGTTGATATTTAGGATTCAAACCTTATAATCTTCGATTTATAGAATAGTACACCTCGTCTACCTCATCAAATGGCTTTCCATATTCCAGTGTTAGTAAAAAATAGACCTTGCTTTAGGACTGTAATTGATGAGGGAGCTTCTACATGTATTATGTCGATCCAGTGTTGGAGATCGCTTGGTTCTCTGACACTCAATCAGTCCCTAATGATTCTAAAGGCTTTTGATGGCCGAGGGTTCCATCCTTTTGGCATTTTGAAATATTTACCTATAAGGGTTGAAGGCAAAACTATAAATCTAGATGTGGAAATGGTTGATGCCCCTCTAGATTACAACCTTCTCTTGGGTCGCAGTTGGTCTTATGCTATGACTGCTATTGTTTCATTGGTCTTTCAGCTTATCAAGTTTCCTCATAATGGAAAGATCGTTACAATAGACTAGCTGACTTATTTTTCATCCGACCCAGCCTCTTCAGATAGTATTCAACATGTCGGTAAAACAACTATCCCTTACAAGGATGTTGGGGTAGGTTTGATTAAAGATTCTGGTTTACTAGGAACTTTTTCTTTCCCTCCTCCTAACGTATCACCTTCTATTGCAACTATTCATATGATTTCATCGAACACTATTGCTTTTGATGATCCTTGGATCGTACCTTCCAATTATGAGGTGGATTCATTTGGTAACGCGATGCCTTTGAGTCCCTTTGAAATTGCATATCAGGCTGTACAGTCATTTTCTAACCCTTGTTCAACCAAAATTGATCCAATGAATGTGGTCCATGGAGAATCACTTTCAATTTCAACCTCAGCTTCAACAACATTTTCTGAGCCTGTTCATACTGATGAGCAGATTCGTGAACTTTTGTCTGTTGATGATTTACCATGGGAAGATCTTCATCATCGATCTTCATTTTTACCTGAGCTTGATCATTTTGAAAATTATTTTTCATCTATTTTTACTGCTGACTATGTCAAAGAACCACAGAATCCATTGCAACATCCTAATTCTGAGTTAAATTTGGGAAATATTTCTCGAACGGTTCCTATTGACATTTCAATTAAACCCGGAATTATTGAAAACATTCATATAGGTGCTTCCTATACGGACGATGAAATCCAAACTTATAAAGCCCTATTTCAAGAATTCCGAGACGTGTTTGCCTGGTCATATGAAGAAATGTCAGGAATCGATCCATCAATTGTTGTCCATGGAATTAAAACTTACCTGGATGCTAAACCTCTCTGGCAACGTTTGCGTCAGATACATCCGTGAAAAGCTGCTGCTATTAAATCTGAATTTGAGAAATTACTTCGAGCAAGTTTCATTCATCCCATTCCCCTTAACGGATTGGGTATCGAATATTGTTCCTGTTAACAAAAAGAAAGGAACGATAAGAATATGTATTGATTATAGGGATATTAATCGAGCTTGGCCTAAAGACAATTATCCAACCCCCTATATCGATCAAATCATTGATTATTGTTCCGGCAGTGAAATGTTCTCCTTTATGGATGGTTTCTCCGGTTACAATCAAATCAACATGCTCCCTATTGATCAACCAAAAATGGCTTTAATTTGTCCATGGGGGACATTTGCTTATTTCAAATAACCTTTTGGATTAAAGAACGCTAGAGAAACTTTTTAAAGAGCTATGTCTTACGCATTTCATGACATCAAGCAAATTGTGCAGCCTTATCTCGATGATTTACCTGCCCATTCATTACATAGAGCCGATCATCTCACTCATTTACGAGCAAGCTTTATGAGACGTAGGCATTATTGAATTAGGTTGAATCCACACAAATGTGTTTTCCAGTATAGAAATGGGTCGTTTGCTGCGATTTGTCGTTTCAAAAGCTGGCATTCATGTCGATCCCTCAAAGGTTGAAGCTATTGTTAAATTACCTCCTCCTTCGACTCTTCGCCAACTCCAAATTTTGCAAGGGAAAGCAAACTTTTTACGTTGTTTCATTCCTAACTAAACTAAGATAATGAAAGGTTTTACCAGGTTGTTGAAACAGAATACTCCATTCTTTTGGGATGAGATAGCTAACAAATCTTTTGATCCACTTAAACACGCGTTGACCCATGCACCGTTATTGCATCCTCCCAACTACAACCAGGATTACTTTTTGTACCTCTCCTCTTCTCATTCCACCATTGGGATGGTTTTAGTTTACGAAGATTAATTCAACAGTGAACATTTGATTTACTATCTTAGTCGAACTCTGAATCCGACTGAGCTTAAATATTCGCATGTGGACAAATTGGCATTGGCAGTTGTTCAAGCTGTCCAAAGATTCCGTCACTACATCTTATTACGCAAAACCACAGTAATTTCTAACTGTAACCCTATGATATATATCTTGACGAAACAATTGCTAGGGGGCAAGTATTCCAAATGGATATTTATCCTGCAGGAATTTGACTTGGAATTTGAAAAATCCAAGGCAAAGAAATCTTTGGTTTTTGTGGAACTGATGTGTGATTTCCCACGTGCTGATACTGAAACTGTGGCGAAAGAGCCCATTGTGAACGAATCCTTGTTTCTTATCAGTACTCTTGATCAATGGTATGGAGATATCATTGTTTATCTCCAAACATAATCTTTTCAGCCTGAAATCTCATAATCTCAGCGATGGAAAATACGTTTCCAATCCCAACAATACAATATTATTGGTGATACACTCTATCGTCGTGGGGCGGATTCTATTTTCCGATGTTGTCTAACTCATGAAGAATTTGAAAAGGTTCTAAATGACTGTCACTCTAGAGCATGTGGCGGTCATATGTCTGGGTATGCCACAGCCCAAAAGATATTGCACGCTAGTTATTTCTAGCCATCTTTATTCAAAGATTGTATCTATGCAGTCTGGAAATGCCACAATTGTCAAATTTTTTATCGTAAGATGCGTGCTCCACCCACTCCTCTCCACCCTATAATTGTTGTCGGTCCTTTTACAAAGTGGGGTATCGACTTTATTACATGTAACCCTCACTTGGGCGAGGGGCATGCGTATATCATCCTTGTGGTAGATTATTTTACTAAGTGGGTTGAGGCGATGCCTACATTTTCAGCAGACGGAAAAACTACTACAATTTTCATTTTCAATCATATAATTGCTAGATTCGGTGTTCCTCAAGCTATTATTATTGATCATGGAAGTCATTTTTGAAACATCATGATGACTGAACTGACAGATCAACTTGGCCTGCATCACGATAGTTCTACTCCATATTACCCATAGGCTAATGGTCTGGTTGAAGCTATTAATAAAGTTATAGTCACTATGATCTAATGAATCATTGGTATTCATAGGTCGAATTGGCATAACATGTTATTTCAACACTTTGGGTATATCGAACCTCAGTAAAAATATCATCTAGTTCAGGGAAAATTTTAAGAACCCCCCCTAAATTTATAAATATAATAAATGGGCGAATCTCCATGGTATATAGGAAAAATGGAAGGCGATTTTATCAATAATATAATATGTATATATAATTTTTTGGCGAATCTCTCACCAGGCATGGCGAATATTTTACTCAATTATAAAATCTTGTAAGATCTTGGCGAATCTTTCACTAAATAATAAAACTTTGTAAAGTCCTAGTGAATCTTAGCATAGGCTACATGCTGGTTTAATTCCCCCATTTAAATAGGCTACATTCCAGGTGAATACCATGGGTCAATACCATGTGCCATTTTGGTGAATACCATGGGTCAATACCATGTGCCATTTTTACTTTTATTAATTATAATATTAGGGTTAATAATGGTTTTTTTGCATGGTATTAATAACAATCTAGTCCATGGTATTTGTCCCTTAGTATTTTGGCCATAGGTTTCACCTAAATATAACCCATTTTTTGAGTGTTCGTAAATATAAGGTGACTTATGGAGTAAATATAAAAAAATGTTTTATTTGTTTACCATGCCTCTTGTTTATTTATATTTTTATTAATTTACCATACCTCTTTTACAAATATGGTATTTGGCCCATAGGATTCACTTAAATAAAACCTCTTTCTTGAGCCTTCATAAATAGAACGAGGGTTATGGACTAAATATAAAAAGAGGTTTTATTTATTTACGATACGTCTAGTTTATTTATATTTTTATTTATTTACCATACCTTTTGAGTAAGTATAAAAAACGTTTTATTTATTTACCATACCTCCACTTTACTTATATTTTTATTTGTTTACACCCTTACATGTATATAAGGTGACTTATGGAGTAAATATAAAAAATGTTTTATTTATTTACCATACCTCTCATTTATTTATATTTTTATTAATTTACCATACCTCTTTTATAAATATGGTATTTGGCCCATAGGATTCACTTAAATAAAACCTATTCTTGAAAATGGGCGAATGGAAGGTTGTAAGTCCTAATTTCAAGGGCTAAATTTACCTTTTTTACCCTCTCCCTTAAAATAAGGTGGGCTATTTGAGGTGATTTGTAAAAATGTACTATGATACAAAATATTCGCCCACTAAAAATTTAAAACCCCTTAATTTCGCCAAAGGGCGAACATTCGCCCCTAAAATTATCCTTGATCTAGTTTCACTCCTTTTCAACTGGTCTACAGTTTGGAAGCAATGTTACCCATTGAAGGAAAAATTTCGTCATTGCAAATAGCCATAGAATTACTCACAGCCACTTTCGAAGAGGAGAAACGTTTGTTGTATTTAGCTCAGCTAGATGAGAATCAATGCAATGCTGCATCAGTAATCGAGACTCATGAAAAACGAATAAAAGCTCAGTACGATCGAAATGTTACACCTCGTAATTTTTCGGAAGGAGACCTAGTCTTACTATACGATCAAGCAAACGATAAGCTAGGGGCTAGAAAATTTGTACCTATGTGGCATGGTCCTTATATTGTTAAGCAAAAGCTGGCAAAATGGGCCTATGAATTGATAGATTTTGATGGTGTCTCTTTAGGTAAACCCAGAAATGGGCTTTATCTAAAGAGATATTATGCTTAAACCTTGGTTTGGAGATCTTTGTTAGATTAGTTTCTTTCTAGCTGGCGTGTTTTAGATTAAAAATGTGTGCCAGGTTTAGAGAGTGCTTTTATCATTATTCCTGCTTATCTTGATTTTACTCTTGATATTGCAGATGTCGACGTCTCTTCAAACATACATTGGTTTTGCTGATGGTGCTTGTCGTAATACATGGAACATTTCTTCCACAGCTTGGGTTATCTATTCACCCTCTAATGAGTTAGTATCTATGCATGGGGTAAGCCTTGGCCAAATAACGAATAACATTGCAGAGTATAGTGCAGTGATTGAGTTATTATCTGAATCCATCTCATTTGGAATTCAGAGTTTGATTGTTAGGTTAGATTCTGAACTCGTTGTATTACAGCTTAATAGAGTTTATGCCATTAGAAATCCAGTTTTGTTAAGATTATTTTTGAGAGTTCGTCTCTTGGAATGTGAATTTGACTACATTGAATATCAGCATATTCCAAGATATTTAAATACATTAGCAGATGTAGTTGCTTCTCGAATGTTAAATAGACATTTGCAATAATCAAAACAATAAATTTAAAAGCATTCCATAATATGTTATACAAGATAGCCAGTAATAGTAATACATCATAGCATAGAAGTGTGTCAAATATACATCATCTTTGATCATAGGTTGAAAAACACCTTATGATTGGCAAAAATGATAATACAAAAAGACATAAAATGTCATGTGAGTCTACAAAATCGATCATCCTATCCCTGGTGATGATCACGATAAGAAACCACTGCTCGGGCCACCCTAGGAACCTCCTAAAAGGTCTTGGGACCCCAATCACATATCACTGTAACCTAAGTGGGATATCATCTATGCAAGTCTCTCAGATATCTACTATCAAACCCTCTAGATGATTCTCCAATTCGATTAGGGTCTCTGTAGATTGGTCCTGTGGGTCCGGTACTGCTGTAGCTGGGTGTCTCCTCTCATAGGGCCAGAGAGCAGCTAGTCTTCGTGGACCCACATCTGAATTTGAAACTTTTTATTATCAGTTTTGGACGATTTAAAAACAAACAAAAAATTAGTTAAAACTTAGAAAATGTTGAGAATGATTTTACCTGAATCATCCCACTGCTCTCCTGGTGGAAGAGTCATGTCTCGGTCACCACGATAATCCATCTCAGCATATGGAAAATCTTGAATCACAAAAATTTGGTTCCCCAACCAACGAAAATACTCAGTCGGAAATCTAACAACCTCTGAACCCTCCTCACGATGACAGGCCATCACTACAACCTAACGCATTATCCTAGGCTCTCAAGGAAGTCCAGCCTCAACGGAAAGCTACTGTGGGACCAACATCGGGACCCTCTGTAGACCAAATCTCACAACCAGGAAACCATATCCAAAGTTTTTTAGTTGTCTGTTCTTTTCTCTAGTTAGTTGGCCTTTTACATTTTCCAACACAACTTCACACCAGTTGAAGATGGTACCTTGATAACAGTCTACTGCCATTCGCATCTGGGATCTGGTAGCTACATGAAATGCTACACTCCCGCATAGTCTGGTGACAGTGAACGCTATAACCTTAAGTTCAAAACAGGTGATAGTTTTAATATCGATCTGTTTGTCTGTTGTTTGATCATTGCAAAACTCCAATCGGAGACTAGCGACAGACTGGCCACCTGGCCTAGTCCTGAAAAGAGATAATTGTTCACCTCTCTTGGGAAAACCAGTCAAAAAATATATGTCCTCCAGCTCAATTTCGAGCCGGTGGCCACCAATCATGAAACACTAGTCCTGTATGTTCCACCTGTCCACCAGCCATTGCAAGAAGTCTACTTGGGCCCTCATGCCGGGCATGGCCCAAAATTTAAATAGTTCGCATGCTCCCAATGCATCCAATGTGAGTTGATGATTTATTATGGCTAGGTCCACATCCTCGTGCTCGCGTTCCTGCCAAATAAGCATTTTGTATGTCCTACATTGCACAAAAGACATATTAGAACAATTTAGTTCAAAAATTTTGGGCGGAAATGGAGAAATTTCAAATTTTAAAACCTATTTCGTGGGGTCCGCACCTGCTAGTTAGGGACAGTGCATAGGTTCGCACTTGTCGTAAGCAATAGGTGTGGATCCATGACTTTTTCCTTTGTAGGAAAAATTCGAGGTCCGCAGGGGCCGCATGTTGCACCCGTGGACCCCCGCGAGCATTTTTCTAAAACAAATTCTCCTTAAAAAATCAAATTTAAAGCCCTAAAACGAAATGAAAACAGTTGAAATGCAAGATAAGGATGATGTGGATTACCTGGAGCTGACGGTTTTCGATTCCAATGGACGGATTTTCTGCAATCTTCACAGGAAGTTTCTTACCCAAAAGCTCTCTCTTCTCACTTTGAAGTCAAATGGTAAAAATGAATTTACAAAAGCCATTTTTATAAGCTTTTTTTGAATAAATGAATTTTTAAATTATTTATTTTTTACTTTAAAAAGGTAACTTTTTGATGCATTTTTGTTTATCTTAAACAGGTACGAGTAATGTTTTGAGCTTTTGTGCAGAAAATTGGGGTTTTTAGGGAAAATTGATCGTTTTCAACAAAAAACATTGGAGTCCTCTTTAAGCTCTTTTTTGACTCGTAAAATATGAAAAGATTGCTGAGTTTTTCCTTTTTTAAACTCGTTAAAATGGAATTAAAAGGACGGTCCACTTACAGCTCTTTTCTGACCGTATAAACATGAAAAGATCTTCGAACTTTTGTCATTTCAAGTTCGATATTGGTTATAAAAAGACGTGTCTTTGATCGCTTTTTTACTTTTTTGGATCAGGGCCACTAATTATGAAAAGTACTCCTTGATCGTAATGGTCAAGTGGTTCTCTCAAGTATTATTTTATACTTTTTCAGGCTTGGGAGACACAAATTTATGAAAAAGGACATCCATGGAGTTTTCTTAAGTTTTTCTTTTGACTCCCTAAAATTGTAAACAACCGAGTTTTTCCTATACTAGACTCGTTAAAATTTAACAGTAAAGGACTTGTTCAATTTTAAACAGGAACGAACCACTCCTTCTTAGGGTTTGAATTTTAAACTAAGTTGGACTCATTCAAAGGATGAGCTTATAACCAAGCAAATTTTATCCTCCTCAAGCTTGTCAAAAATAAAGAGGTACTTGCCAGAAATGGTGGAGGAAAAGAGAGAAAAATGAACCCGTTTGTTACACTTTATGTTTTAGAAAAGCAGTTAACCACTCTTGAACACGACACTTTGTGTTCACCTGGGTTGGGAAATCCTTTGACTAATAGTTAATCAAACCATATTGAAAGTCTTCAGCCGGTTTCTGGGTATTAGCTTTGGGTCAATTTTCACCAAACCATCTGCAGTGTCGTTATGTGTTCAAAGAGGTCAGTTCAAATAAACCATTCATCTACAAAATATATGTCATCCATTTTGACCATCCCTGAGTTAGTCCTTGCCAAATATATTTCTTCAAACTTTATCTATGATTTCGTGTTGTGGGCTTGCCTACAACAAATCGCTTTTTATCGACTTCAGCTCATTATATAGAAAGATGATCTAGAAATCGTCAATACCTTGGAATCTACATGCCCTAATGGCAAGTTTCTCGCCTTCGATGGCAGGTTGCATCATTGACCTTTGATCAAAGGATTCTATGACATGTTCGACATCAGCTCATCTATTCACATTTCATGGATTGTACTAAGTAGTTTGAGAGCCATTGACATTACTGGTGGTTTCTCTCACACTTGTTAACAGTTCACATCATTGACTGGTAATCAAGTGGTTTCTACCATGTTCGACTTCGACACATTCATTCACATGGATAGAATCATACTAGTTCGAGAAGTAGAAATCAAGACCATGGATCTAGTTTCCACCATCCAGGGTGTGAGGAATTTTGTTATTCATTATACAGTGGACTATTCATAAACAGATGGTTGTGCCCATACTGTGTCTACATATGTCTATACTCATGATGTATTACAAAATCATTCCTGTATCAGAATAGTTTAGTTACTTTTCTAGTCAGTATCTGAGTATGGGAATGCCTACCTCAGCGATGATATGTTCACATATATATATTTTGCATTGAATGTTTTTACAGGTTCCCACTGAGGTGTCCACAGGATGATCCTTGAAATGATAAAGTACTTCACTCTTCTTAGATGACAACTTCTATCTTCATCTATTACAGACTTTGCACTTTAGGGGGCAATCTGTTGCACAAAAATTGTCAGCTTGACATTCTGCAATCTGTGTGAGTCCATTACCACTCACACTTTCCTCCTTTGCAAGTCTTAAGCCTCAGTTCTTCATATCAAGCCTTGAAAATAAGAGAAAGCCCTCAAAAGTCTATAAAACTCTGGTTCTACACTTTCTCTTAGCATTACCTGCGGTCCCACACCTAAAGGTCATGTCCCCTACGCACCTGATCGCTCTGTCTTTGTGTTATGGGTGCGGACCCCTGTAAAAGTCCAAAAGGCGCAAGTATATTCTTAAAAACTCACTTTGAGTCATTTCTAGAAGCTTTTGGAAGGAATCTTGAGGTGGCAAGTTCGCTCCTTTAAGGTTCATGCATCCCATACCTTAATGATCTAACCCCTTGATGTGAGGAGCTTATTCCTTTGAAGGAGGACTCTATCCCTTCATAGGTGGACCTGTAACCTCCTTCCTTTGCACTATCAAATGAAGCATTGGTCTGGTTACTTGGGAGGTTGAAAGCTGAATATTTTTGAGGTGAAATGTTGTTGGAACTTAGTCTTCCTAATTGAGCTTTTGTGAGGAAAGATTACATACCTTTTTGATCTCATTTGGAAGAGTGTGAGGCTTGTCAAAGTAGAGGAGATTCTTGTTTTGGACCTTGGGAAGAGCTTGTACAACATCAAGGCACCAAAGGTTGTAAAGTTCTTCTATTTCAAAGTTAATACAAATAAGTTTATTTTTATCAATAAGCTGTGTTTAATGGTTTATTTTATGGATTCCTTGATCACCATAATGAACATGATTTATGATATTATTTATGCAGGTGTTATTTGATGTCTGCTTGTTTGTGATTGCAAGTTCTCAAAAGGAAACTCTTTCGGACGATTGAAGGATGGCTGCTACAAACTAGCGTCGGACTTAAGGTAGGGTCTAAACACCTCTATAGTTTTTATTAATGAATCGCAATATGTTTAGAGAAATGTAGATTTGCTTGTCTTGCTTGTTGCCAGATATCTTTTGATACTAGGGAGATCGGCCTTGTCCGCAAGATTGATTTATCCGGCCAACAAGTTGCAGTACCAAATTGAATTCAAGTACAAAACTTCTATCCTTGATAAATTAAGACACTAGAAAGTTTTTGACGATGATAAGCAATTGAAATTTCTTTTGAAAACTATTGAGGAGTTTTCTTTCTCACATATTGAAGAAGAAAAAAAATGATGTGATAAAAGAAAATGTTGGTGATCCATATATAAATTTCAAACAAAAAATAGTTGATCATGATATTATACAGTTGCCTAATAATTACACTCCTAAAGAACTAGTTCATATTGAAAAATTGTTTGAGCAAAATGGTGTACCAAGATCTTCATTGTCAAATTCACAACAAGAAAATATACAAGATTGTAATATTGGTAATACAGAAGAAGTAGGAATATCAAAATATTAGCAACATTTCCACAGGATATCAGAGACAAATATATCAATTTGTTTAAAGAATATAAAGATGTATTTGCATGGTCATATGAAGATTTGAAGACTTATGATACAACTATTATTGAGCACGAAACTCCTTTGAAACTAGGAACTAAGCCCTTTCAACAAAAACTAAGAAGTATTAATCCTATCATGATGCCAATTATTCAGAAAGAAGTAAGGAAGTTTCTAGATGCAAAAATCATTGTTCCTTTAATATATTTTGGGTGGATAGCTAATCTGGTTCCTTTTAGGAAAACGAATGGAGAAATAAGATTGTGTGTTGATTTTAGAAACTTAAACAAGTTGTCATTGAAATATAATTATCCACTTCCAAAGATGGATCAATTGCTTCAAAGAGTAACAAACTATGATAGGGTTTCAATGTTAGATGCTTTTTCTAAATACAATTAGATTTTGGTCAATCAAGAAGACAAAGAAAATACAACTTTCACAACACCATGGGGTACTTCCTGTATGCTAAAATTCCTTTTGGTTTAATCAATGTTGGTGCAACCTTTCAAAGAGCCATGGATTTGGGATTTGTTGGAAAGGTAAATAAATTCATAATAATTTACCTTGATGAATTAACTGTATTTTCATAATTTGATGCAAAACATATCAAACATTTGAAGAAAATTTTTCAAACATGTAGAAAATTTAGAATTTCTCTTAATCCCAAAAAATCAATGTTTGCCATGATGGAAGGAAAATTGTTAGGACATATCATTTCAAAGGAAGGGGTCACAATTAATCCTAAGAGAGTCTTAGTAATTTAGTTAATCATCCTGCCCCGAACAAAGAAATAAATTCAATCATTTTTAGGGAAAATATTTTTTTTAAGAAGGTTCATACTGAATTATGTTGAGATTGTCAAGGATATTATTAATATGCTTAAGAAAAATCATGAAGTCAAATGGAGTGCACAAGATAGATTTTCATTTTCTCAGATTAAGAAAGCAATTTCAGAGGCACCAGTGCTTTCCAGTCCTGATTATTCAAAACTCTTTAGTATTTTCTCTTTTGCTTCAGACACCATAATAGCAACAATTTTATTACAGAAAAATGAAGACCATCATGAGCATCCAATTGCTTTCTTTAGCAAAGTTATGAGAGATGAAGAACTAAAGTATGATATAATTGAAAAATAGGCCTATTCTTTATTTCAAGCCTTGAAAGATTTTAGGATCTATTTGTTTCATTCTCCTATTACTTATGTACCTAACAATGTAGTAAAATTAGTGCTGACTCAACCTGATATAGATGGAAAAAGGGGGGGGGGAGAATTTCTAAGATCCTGGAGTTTGATTTAGATATAAAACCAACAAAGCTAGTCAGGGACAAGATCCAGCTAAGTTGTTGGCAGAATCAAATTGTAAAATTTTGGGCATCAATTCAATCATGCATGTTTTAGATGCTTCATAGGAGATTAATACACAAGAACCTTCTTCCAGTTCAGTATATGTACCACTTCCTTTACATATTGATGGAATTTTTTTATTATCAGATTGTTATCAAGACATTATACATTTTCAGCAAGATTTTGAATATCCCCTTGAGTTCACAAGGAATCATTGTAGATCTCTTAAGCTCAAAGAAATGAAATACTGTATAGTAAATGAAAATCTATATTGGAAGGACCCATTGAATATTATTTTATTGTGTTTGACTAAAAGTGAAACCGAGGGGGTAGTTGAATAGTTTCATGGAGTGTGTGGAGGCCACTATGCTTGGAAAGAAACAACACGCAAAACACTTAAAGCAAGATTTTATTGGCCAAAGTTGTTTGCACAAGTTGGTTCAAAGGTACGAAGTTGTATTCCTTGTCAGATTTTTGCAGGAAAACAAAGATTAGTTTCCCTCCCTCTCATTCTAGTTTTAGTTGAAGCTCCCTTCTTACAGTGGGGACTAGACTTTATTGGTGAAATAGTCCCTTCTTCTAGTAATCAACACAGGTGGATTCTTACAACAATCGATTACTTCACAAAGTGGTTCGAGGTTATTCCTATGAGGAATGAACCAGATTCTATGGTTATGAAGTTTATTGAAGAAAACATTTTGTCTATATTTGGTTATCCAAGACAAATAGTTATAGATAATGCTCAAGCTTTTAGTTTCATTAAAATGATTGAGTTTTGTCAAAAATATCAAATTTCATTACATCATTCTACACCTTCTTATCCACAAGGGAATGCGTTAGTAGAGTCATCAAACAAAAGTCTGATTAAAGTCATTAAAAAGGTATTAGTAGATCATAAAAGAAATTGGGACAGTCATTTGAAGTATGCAGTATGGGAAAATATAGTTTCACCTAAAAGGTCCATTATTAAATCTTCTTTTCAAGTTGTTTATGGAACATAAGCTATTTTCCCTACTCAATTAGCATTTCCAGTCATGAAGCTTTTACATGATTCTTATGAGGAGACTGATGATTTCTCAAAAAGGATAAATCAAATCATTGAACTAAATCAGGACAGAGAAGAAGTACAACACAAATTCCTACAATATCAAGACAAGATGAAAAGTTTGTTTGACATAAAAGCTAGAGAAAGGGATTTTAGACAAGGATACTTGGTTCTAAGATGGGATGCAAGAAGAGAAAAAAAAGAAAACATGGAAAGTTTGACAATCTCGGGTTGGGACCTTTCAGTATTGTAGAATTCAAAGGAAATAATACCTTTATTCTTTGAAATTTGGAGGGAGACTATTTCCCATTTCCAATCAATGGGAAATATTTAAAGCATTACATCCAATACTGATTGAGATTCTCTCATAATCATTGTATATAACCAGTTTCATTTACATTTCCAAGAGAAAGTGTGATTTTTCTACAGCAATGACTCCATAGCCTGAGGATAAGGCACATGGATTTGCACATTATCTGCATCCCATAGGGGAAGTAGTCTCCAGATGGAGCTGATGTTGTAACTTCTTTTGACCTATGAAAACTATTTTTAAATTGTATAATTTTTCAAAAAAGAAGTTAAATAAGTTAATTTTATCAAGTAATTTGTAATAAAGATGAGCATATGTTAAAATGTCACATTTTTTTGTTATATGTGGACATAATTAATTTAAATGTTAAAAAAAAAAAAGTGTCACCAAGGAAGTTATCGTTCAAGTAGCATTTGACGCTCCAGATTACCACCGCTTAGATCAATGGATAATAAATAATTGTGGGACCCCTCGCACTCTAGATAGTTAACGAGTTGGGGGGAGGAGGGGGGTGGGGTTTCTACAAAATGGTTTTGTATTTACCGCCCGACATGACATTCAACATTTCAAGGATTGCAAAAACCCCCCACTCATATACCACTTACCGCCACTACCCTCCCCCTGCAAACCACTTCCGCCCTTCGCTATCACTTCGCCATTTTGTCCCATCGCAAACATTTCTACCAAATTAAACTATTGTTATATTTCCTGAGAATTTAATGATTTGACAATTAAATTAATAAATAACTCCCTCCAATGTCCTAATTGTCATTTATTGATGTGCCAAGCATTAAAACAAATAATGGTTATTCAAACCGCAACTATTCAAATATTTTTGTAAATCCAAATTTCCTTTTGTCAAGTGCATTATTCTTCATTTCGCCAGTGTTTGCCAAAGTACTCAGGGACACAAAATCTCATGATTGGAGCAAACAACCAGTGCTATCAGTCGCCAATTCACCAGGTATTCTCGTTAAAAGATTATATGTTCTCTTTATTTTCAAAATGGCTAGTCAAAAGGGTAAATCAAAGGTTTCTATTGAAATCCCACTCTTACATCCCGTGCCTAATTTAGACGAATTCCCTCTAGTCGATACTCCATTTAAAATTATAGAGACCTAGTGTGAATTTGACCAATGTGAGCTACATAATTGGGCATTTCAAAAGTTCGAAGATGTCAGTGATGAATCCGTTTTCTCATAATCCAAGTTACCCCAATTCGTTTTCCCCTAAACTCATCATTTCCTTGAATTCATTACCTAGTGTGAAAGTTGTTACCTACCAATTCAAAGAGACATAGTTACCTAAAATAATGAAATTATGTTTCCCATAACCCTAGAATCAATTTTCCAAGCTTTACAGATAAACCTTTAGAGTTCTCTTCATACATTTTCAGTTGATTTCCTGATGGAAATTTATCAAAACTCACCTTTCAGCAGCGAGCTCATATTTTTGAGTCATTTTTACCTGAAAATTGAGAATTGCGTTTAACCAATCTACCATATTCTTCAACAATATTTCCAAAAATGTCTAGACAAGTTATTTCTATGGTTTATTGTCTCATAGATCACCAAAATGATCAGTGGGTTGATGAAGTAGCCCTAGGATTTCTAATGGTGTTTTCATCTGTCAAAAACACCTCAGTCCTTTTCAATTTTAGCCAATTTATTTCAGATGTCATCCATGAACAATTTCTAAAATTCAATGCTGAGGGATCTTTTAAGCATCAATCAATATTGGTATATTTATTATTGTACCACCGGTCAGAAAGATTCAAAATCCCACTTCAAAAGATTGATTCACAGGGAAGACCATAATCTGCCATCCACTGGACTTATTTGGTCAGGAAAAATTCAGAAGATTATTCTTTTAGTGATTTTGTAAATTAGTTTTTATATATGTCATTTTGTCTCCTTAACAGTGATGCAATTCCTAGAATATCTACAGAAATTAAAAGAATCTTGCATCTAAGTGAACAATCAAAAGTTGGATATTGGTACCTTTATCAAAATTTTATACAAATTAGAGTTTATGGTTGTGAATTTCCCCCATATAAACTGTTTGTTTTTGTGCCCATGAGGATTTTTTCTCTAGAGTTTATAAGGCAAAGGATGAACATGGATGTTGAGTCTTGATTTTGTCCATTTTTTATAATGTTCTAAATCCTTTCTCTCCCCTATTTTGAACTCCTTTTGACCGTTCATGACTCTCTTTTTTCCATATCCTATGTTTGTTTGACCAAATGGGTGTTGTGGACTTTAAGGTATGAAAATTAGTCTAAAAAGTATCATTTCCCTTTATTCTAGAGTATTTCTAAAGTTAAATGGTACCTAATTGAATTATCTACAACTGCAAGAGTGTTGACCGAATCCTATGCAAATCAATTATCTTCCGAAGAAGTTATGTGATATTCTACAGATAAGCCGTGATTTCTTGTAGAGTCGTTGATTTCCTATAGATACACCAAATTCCAGTAACCACTCTAATTTCCTGCAACAATCTTGATGGATGAGTATGTTCTGGTCAGCCTCTAAGAGAAAGAAAACATGGGTTTCGTCAAGAAATCCATCTACATGGATGTTGTCCTCTTGGCTACCTCAAAACTACCACCGAAACCGCCCAGATCTTTAGACTTCTCATGAATGGTCGAAGTGAGAAACAACCTCAGTAACCCAACGAGATCAGTTTGATCCATTCTTTCAACCATGGATCAAACTCAGCATGCTTAATTTTATTGTCTTTCAGATAGTTTCAATATTTCAGTTTTCCTAATTTGGACAAGTTTATGTCTCTGAGTTTGTATAAATACTTTCATGTCTCATTTGTAAAGGATGTTGATATATCAAACGTTGATACTATTGTAATACTTGATCAGATTAATACAAAGTTTATGTTCTGTTGATCCTATTGTGTAAACTCCTTTAGTAGTTGAAGGAGTTGTGAGTAAGGGAGGGCCCCCTTTACTCACAACTCCCATATTTGCAGATTGTGTTCTTTTGATTATTTTCATGAATTGATAGGGTTTTTACACAACTTTTGATTCCTCTTTTCTAAGTTATAGCAGCACATGTGTGATGATTAAATGGTGAACCTTATTTGATGAATATGTTTAGAGTATTTGAGTAGGCTTTAACCTTACATTGAGAATTGTTGAATTGATTCAATTGGTGTTTGATTGATCTATTATCTTTTTCTGATTAGCATCAACAATTTTCAGAGCTTTAGAGGGATGATTAAATCTACTCCATAGCATTTGCTGCTATGTGTTCATGGGAAAAAGGGACATTAGAGTTGTGTGTGTATGTGATTTTTTTTAGGAAAACGCTGAAAGTATTAGCTTGGGTATATTTTGTGCAACATCTCACAAGGTTACCTACCCCTAGTTGGTAATTTATGTCTGTCAAATTATAAGTCTATAATTTTCCAAAACAATGGATGAACTGAATTTTTTGTCTAGAAAAAAAAAGGCCCAATCCAAGTTGAAAGAAAAAATTTTTCCATTCATAGTCAATACCAGAGTTGTAGACAAAGAAGTTGAGAATTTATTGAGATATATGAAATTAAAACTAAGTTTCAACTAGTCTTACGACCCTCTGGGAGTAATTTCATCCATGAGAATTGAACAGAAGTCAGCTCCCTATACTCATATATCAAAACTAGAAATTGAACAGTATGCAAATCAGGAAGTATGGGAGGAAAACACTTTGCAAGAAGTTGAAGAGAAGATTTCCAGTCAAATAGCCCTAGAGACTCCAAGACTAAAGGAAAAAGAGTTAAAGAGACCAAGTGAGAGTATGTCTCCTATAGGTTCAGGTTTTAAACCAATAGAATTTAATGCTTTTAAAAGGAGAAAAATAATGAATACAGAAGAATAATCATCAAAGGTTAGAAATCCATAAGAATCTACTACAATTGTGTTATCAAGTGAGCATGTGTATTCTCTACAACAAAATAAAGAAATAATTCATGATTCCCCTGCTTCCCCTTCTTTAGGACAACAAAATATTTTCACAAGATTCAAAGAAATGAAGAAGAATGAAGCACTAAATACTTCTACCTATTCTAAGTTTTGGAAACAATCTTCTACCACCCAAACTAGATTGTTTTCTGCACTAGACCCTGACAGAGGACAATTTCAATTAGCATTTCTTGAGCCAAAGGTTCCAGTTCCTAAAAGTGTAGAGGATTATAAAACTTTAGTATTTTCTTTTGATACAAAGAAGATTCATCGAATATATCAAAATGATCTACATAAATAGGAAGGTGAGATGATTTATTCATCCTTGACAAGTTCTACCATGATGACTTCAAAGTTGCAAGCTTCTCTAAAAAAATCCATTCTCAGCTTAAGCTAGAAAATATGTCTTCGTTAGCTAAATATACAAAGATAAAAGGATTGGAAGATTTGGTAATCAAATTAGGATTAGATCCTAGTGATGTTAATACTGCTAAAGAAAATATTAAGAGTAGGAATGCATATATTCAAGCATTAAGAAAGAAGCTGAAATTACCAACAACAAAGCATCCTCAAACTCAAGAAGTGGGGAATTAGAGAAAGAAAAGGAAAATATGCTACATATGATTGTTGAGAAAAATATTCATATTCAAAAGATGGAAGCAGATATGGAAAAACTCTTAAAAGAGAAGGAACAACAAATGAGTGCAAGAATTTCTACAGTACAAACATAATCAACCAGTGAAGAAACCACTGAAAATTTGTCAAAAGATATGGGAGATATGTCATTAAGAAATGTTGAAATAGAGAAATTAAAGGCATCACTGCAAAGAATGGAAGACAATAAACTTAAGGAAGATAATGCATACATCTCAGAAGTAAAGAATAATTTCAAGCTAACTAAACATCTTGTAAAGTACACAGATGAATAAACCAATGGACATACATTATCAAAATCCAAAGAGAAAATATGGATTGATATCAATTCAACCATTTCATAATTGTGGACATCTATTGAAATTATTTTTGAATAGGAACAATTGGTACATAAAGCAAAAGAAACCATAATAGAAATCAAAGAAGAACTGGACCATAAACCAGGAGAAGCAACAAGGATCATCAAAGTGCTAAACTCAAAAACTAAAGATGAACTTGAAGACTTGGGAATTGAAGATAGTATAGACACAGTCATAGAAGTTGTAAATTTATTAACAAAAAGAAATTTAATGTTGCTTCTAGAAAACAAATAAAAAAACTTAGAAGCTCAAATAAAAAAGTTCCATAGAAAGTTTTCTATCCTTCAGCAAAAAGGACTCCCATCCTTAAGAGATTCTCATGGCCAATTGATTCCACTAGAAAATTACTAGTACAAGTTACATGACATAGCAATAGATAAATCAAAGTTTGCTAAAGTAAAAGGGATTATTAGTGATAAATATTTTCTTGAAGATTTAGAGAGTGATTTGTTTATTTTGCATGATATCCATCATCTGTTTATTACTAATCCAAATTTTGAGAAGTACACTGAAGTGGATGAAGCCTAGAAGAGGGTAATTAAGTTTTCATGTCTAAATGATGAGAAATGGGATAAGTTCCTCAAACTTCTTAAGTTAACCGAAAACATGTTTTCAGGTAGTAGCACAGAAAAATGGCAACAAAATGCAACTTTTTAGGTGGCATTACCGTAAAGCTAGGAGCACAATTAGCAAGACAAGATTTCAAGGAAGCAGTTGCAAACAACATCCTTGAATAGTGTGTTGTTTCTATAGAAATAGTTTCAGACTCTTTATTTTAAATTGTATTAATTAGAAATATCCAAATCATTTTGGATATAACTTTATTTTTGTAAAAGATTGTATTAATTTAGATATTTTTGAATTACACTCTATATATACATTGTAATTCAAAGTAAGAAAGGTTGAACCTTTGAGAGAGCCAAGAAACATCATTGTACTTTTCTAGAAGTTTTGAAGATAATCAAAGGATTTTGACTTTAGTTTTAGCAGCATTTGTGTTCATGTGAGTTTTTCTTGTATAATAATTTCTGTTTTTCATCATATGTTCAAGGTAACATAGGAGTTAGGGTAAGGCTAAGTTGAGGATTGAATTCCCTGAAAGCCCACTGCAAAGTTATAATCATTACTGAGAATATCTAATTGAACAGATTGTTTAAATTAGTACCTTTGCATCATTAATTGTTTCCTTTTGTCATCTCTTTAATATGTGTGTGTGTGTGTGTGTGTGTGTGTGTGTGTGTGTCAGTTGTAAAAATTTCTCTACACGCTTGTACTATATATGATAAATTAATTATTTAGGATGAATGTTTGATTATCAAATATCTTATTCTTTCCTCTGTCACAATCGATTGAATGAGTATATGTTGTCAGTAGTGAAAATAAACACTTTGAAAATCTCAAAAGTTTTGGATTGTACAAGTGTAAATGGTTTGAATCATTAGTCATCCATTTAAATTAAATCCCTCACTTAGATGCTTTGGCATAGTTCCCAAGCCTAGAACTGTCTTCAAAGATACAACAGTCTCAATGGATTTTAACACAAGTTTACCCAATTATAAAGGAAAGAGTGTCATCATGGTGGTAGTTGATAGACTTACTAGGTATGCACACTTTTGTGCATTATCTCATCCTTTTAAAGCTAGTATATTTTCGATTGCATTTATGGAAACAATTCAAATCTACATGGAAAGCCAAAGATTATTGTAAGTGGCAAAGATCCCATTTTCACTAGAACTTTTTGGATGAATTTTTTTCTTGTCTCGGTACTCAGTTAGCTCATAGCTCGTCTTATCGTCCTCAAGATGACGAGAAAATAGAGATAGTGAACAAATGTTTGGAAGGATATATTCATTGCTATGTATCTGATAAACAAAAATAATAGCTCAATGGATTACCTTTGGTTGAATGGTGGTATAACACTACATTCCATACTATAGCAAAAATTTCCCCATTTATGGAACTCTATGGATATTATCCACCATCCATCACATCATATTTAAGAGAAAATGATAAGGTTCAAGCAGTGGAAGATCACATCCAGCATCAACAACAAGTTCTCCAACTCTTAAGGGATAAAGTAACTTTAGTGCAAAATTGAATGAAACAATAGGCATATCAACATCATTGTGAAAGAAATTTTAACAGAGGTGACTGGGCATTTTTACAGCTATAATCATACAAACAAATTTCCTTCAAGCAAGCTAAGAAGGATAATAAATTATAACCCAAGTACTATGGTCCTTACAAGGTGTTGAAAAATAATGGTACTATGGCATACAAATTGGAGTTGCCTGCATCTTCCTTAGTACACCCAGTTTTCCATGTCTCATGCTTAAAGAAGGTTATTGGTGACAAGCTCCCATTTCAAACAATATTTCCAGAACTTGATGAGGAAGGAAAAATCATATTGGAGCTTGAAACAGACATGGAAACAAGAACTTACACACTGAAGATTCCACATAGGAGGATGGAAATTTTATACAAAAGCATCCAGAACTACTCAAACACTGAGGACAACACTTCTTTTAAATGAAAGGGTCACGTTAGGTCCATGTAATACTAGTGTATCCCCCTTATTGTTATTGTTAGTGTGGCCCCCTTATTATTATTGTTGTGCCCATGTAGCCCCCATATTGTTATTGTTGTGCCCCATAGAAGCCCACTATTGTTATTGTTGTGCCCTTACATTATTATTGTTATGCAGGCTCTGGTTATATTATGACCCCTTAAACTCCTATATATACCAAGGGGGTCTTTTGATTTGAATCATCCAATAATTGTTCATTTATGCGATGTAAAGGAGGTTTCCCCCTCAAAGAGGCTAATTTTTAAGTCATTGATTTATATTTTACTCTGATTTGTGATCTAGTTGCATAACATAGATGGTGCATGCACTTGAAAGTATCTGAACATAGTATTCTTCCATGTTGCTAAATAGGAATGAAATGGTATATCAATGGAAACAATTTTTTTTTTTGTAAATTGGGAGTTACTATTCACATTAAAAATAGAAAAATATAGTTACAAAAAGGCCATCGAGGCAACTGTACAAAGACCAGCAAAACGTTAGATCAATCCCACACCCAGGGAAAAAGGAAACAGGGGAAGAGAAGCTGGGTGGGGAGTGTTGAGCTCTGAAACTACATCGCTCCTACACATTTTCCTAGACATTTTCCCCTCACCAATACCCCATAAGCTATCAAAGAACATTGCATATTGATTCTAAAAGAGCATTTAAGTGGTTTTCTAACTATGTTTTTGTGTTTGCTATTTGAATTAGATTTTGCTCATTAGCTGTGGAATGCAGCCACTTTCCACAGCTGATTCAACTTTCCGCAGTTGTTTTTGTTAAACTCTAGGTTGTAGGTGTCATCAAGCAAAACAGGACACGTGGGCAGTTCAGGAATGACCTAGACGTGGAGCAGGTCCTATTGGTTTAACCAGATTCATTAAGGAAAGTCGTGGTCAATGGTGGTCAAATGGTGGTCCAAAGAGGAATTCCTACGGCAATAGGACTCTGCTTTCAAACATGTGAAGGATTCGTGGCCGTTCCTAGATCCCTGGGTCATGTTGACAACTATAGACTCCCCCACGATGTGAATCCAACAGCCACTTTTGATAGATTGAATAATCTTGGCAACCATTATGCTAAACTCATGGACGCTGTCCTTTTACATGTCCTCTGTTGAAGTAGTTTCATAAGAAAACAGTTATGTAATTTTCCCTATAAATAATGCATTTTCATACGCATAGAACTAGTTAGTTTTTGATGTCGTTTTGTTGTTAGTCGTTATACTATGCCGTGAACTGGTCCTGTTGCTGTAACGAGAGGAGTCTTCCTCTGTTTTACAATATATCAAGACTCTATTTTATATGACTGTGTGAGCATAATTCCAGACAAATAACGTGTTGACCAAGGCCGTGCAGAGGGCCCCTGCACACTGAGGTTTTGTTTTCCTTATTGCTGTAAAGTTTTTATGTATTGTTTTCTGATTTCCATTGCACATATTTCATAGTTATCCACCTGTGTATATTTCATTTATTATGGTATTAACATTTCATCCATGTACATGATTTTTCAAGCTTTGTATATTGTTGCCAACACTAATCAGTGTGTTTGTGTGTGTTTCAGGATAGAGTAGGCCCGGGAATTTTCATACAATTTTTGCAATAACTAGTGACACGAGATTAGCCCCTCTGCTAACTTTGCTTTTCTTAGTATTTTTAATTCCAGTTATGCTTTGATTTCAGTCTTATTCACTTGCTTTGTTAGCTAGTTTAGATATCAAATTGTTCATATCATTGACGTTATCTCCTAAAGCCATAGCTTAGACTACTTGGAGAGCTATCAGACTATGAATGATGTGATTTGATTTTAGTGTTACTTTTCTGCAATTAGATATCAAACTACTCATATCATTGACGTTATCTCCTAAAGCCATAGCTTAGACTACCTGGAAAGCTATCGGACTATGAATGATGTGATTTGATTTTACTTTTATTAGCTTGAAGTTTTTGATTTGTTGGGTGCAGTAGCTTAACTCATTTTTCTTTCTATATTTAGATAAGTAGTAGAGATAATGATTTCATGATCAGTAGTTCATTATTTGTTTGAATTGAATAGCAGCACATTTTCGTTCTTGTTCAAGTATTAATTTCACCACTAGTATGTTCTAAGACCTTCTGAAGTGTTAAGTTCTGGAAATCATTATAGAGGACATAATTGCCCTAAACACTATACCCAAACTTGCCTTCTAAAGTATTCTTAAAACTTAGGAATAGGATTATCATTTGCATTAAGAGACAAACTGAGATAAAACCCCCAAAAACAAGATAAAATTGATAAAAAGTAAGAAAGAGGTTGTCTTGCACATATAGTGCGCCACAATTCATCAGTTTACGACTCCCGGATTGATAATTAATGTAGCAATTTAGGACATACTAAATTGACTAAAAAAATTTGGTGCCGTTGCCGGGGAAGTGTAACTAGGTAGCCAATCTCTTAAAAAAAAAAGGAAAAATTGATAACTTTTTGAAGTATGCTCTCCTCTTGCACCTAGGGTAATCTGGAGGATCGAAAAAGAGAGTTATTAGTTCAATAATTTCTTGATTCTGCTTTCTTCTTACACCTAGTGTGACCTCGAAGATCAGAAAGATAATTATTAGCCCGACTTAAAAAAAAAATTAAAAAGAGATAAAAAATGACATGCATAGAGCAAGAGATTCTAGGGGAAGGTTTATAGCTAGGGCCAAAAGTTGGATTTTCACAACTCCAATTACTTCAAGGCATAGACAAGATACACCTCCATCATCTCCGACTCATACTCCCAGCCTTAGGATTCCTGGAATTCAAGGGGCAGCAGCTGAATTAGGAGACTCTCCCACACTATCCATTAAATCTGATCTAGGAGAAGAACCTTTCTTCACTTCTATAGGGGAAAATATTGTAATCAAAGAAGTAGAATCAGCTGAAGAAGAGAAGGGAGAAACTCTTCCTCGTTCACCATTAATAGAAGAACCAGAGGACTCTGAGGACTCTGAGGAAACTATCATGATAGAGGAAGTAGTAAATGGATTTGGAGGAGGGGGTTGAGGTAGAGGAAGAGGAAACAATGGAGGGGGTAGAGGTAACAATGGGGGAAATAGGGATGGAGATAGCTCATTTGGATTCCCTATAGCTGATGAGGAAACCCATACAACAATGAAAAACATTTCACCATCTGTCCTCCAAAAATTTTATGGGTTGTGAAGTGAGGATCCTGAAACATTTCTATTTGAATTTGAAGTCTTGTGCCGAACCTATGACTATATGGAAGACTCTCAAAAAATCAAACTGTTTCCTTCAACATTGAAAGGAGCTACTTTGAAATGGTTCATGGGATTAGTCACTCAGTCTATTAGGACTTGGAATGATATGAAACAAACATTTTTGGATAGATACCTGGATTGTTGTATGCCCACCAATCATAAGGATGAGGTATTCAAGATGATGCAAAAAGAAGATGAAAACTTGGAAGATTTACTTGAAATATTTCAATACAACTTAAAGAGAGCAAAAATGAGTAATTTAGATGAGGAAACCTTGAAATCCCTTCTATTGAAAGCCATTAGAGATGAATGGATAGATATTTTAAACATGATGGGGAAGGGAGATATTTCTCAACTTCCACTCCATGACATAGTAGAACTATGTGTCCATCTCTCAAGGGAAAAATCTAAAACTAGAAAGGGGCCTAGAGATCCTTCTCTGATTAGAGCAAACATATCTGCAACTATTTCAGTAAGTAGGGCAGAGATTGGCAATATGTTTGATGAGTTCAAAACTGATATTCTAGGGAGCCTTAGTGAACAACTAGACACCCTTAAACTTCAAAACAAACAGAAAACAGAAGTTGATGCCTTGGCCATCTTTTTTCCAAAATGTAGAAAGAAACATGCTCTAAGGGAATGCCCCTTGGATGAAAAAGTTGTAGAAAAATGTATGATTTGCTCAGAAAGCCACGAGACAAAGGATTGTCCTTCAATTCCTGGGCTCAAAGCTGCCTTTCAAGGAGATCCAAGTTCAGTGGAGTCTCCTTGTTTTGTTTCAAGAAGACCATGGCAGGGGCAACAAAATCAAGGATTTAACAACCCTATGAACTTTCAGACCCCACCAAATTGGAATTCTTGGCAACAACCTTGGCCCCAACCTCAAAATCCATATCAATCATGGGCACAAGGGATGCAAAATCCTTATGGGGGATTTACTCAATTTTATCAATATTCTCCATCTTTTCAAAATCAACAAAATCCACTTCCAAATCAAAACCCACAACTTTCATTGCCATTTCCACAGCAACAACCTTCTCAACAAAATCCAAATTCTCAACTCTTGCTTCCATTTCAACAAAAGACAAATCAACTACCAGCTCAGCCATTGCCAAATCCCAACAACAAAAATCCTCAAAATGCTTACATGGTAGAAGGACAACAATTTCCTACCTATATGATTGTTACTCTTAATGATGTGCAACTCAGATCTGGTAGAGTTTTAGAAAAACCTTCTATAGATGTTCAAGACCAAGGTACTTCTGAGGAGGATTCTCTTAAAGTCAATAAAGGTTTTGAGGAAGCATTTCTTCAAAACCCAATCATTCAAAAAGAAAAAGAAAAAAGAGTCAACCCCTACAACTCCTATAGTTGAGCAACCTGCATCTTCATCCACACCTCCTTTCCCTAAAAGATTACAAATTGACAAAGGGGTGGAAAAACAAATCTTGTTGCCTGAATATGACTTTCTAGACGAATTAAAGAATGTCTCTATCAAGATTCCCTTGCTACAAGCCATTACAGAGATTCCTATTCTAGAAAAAACAATAAAGGAGTTGAGTCTTAAGAGACCAGGAAGGAAACCAAGAGATACAAAAAGAATTCACCTGGTAGGGAAAATAGCAGATATCATGATGGGAAAAATTACCATGCAGAAGTATGTAGATCCAGGTAGTCCAATTGTTAAGACACATATAAATGGGATAGAAATTCCAAACACTTTGATTGACTTAGGGGCTGATATCAACATAATGAGTAGACAGACTATGGAACAGCTTAAACTCCCTAATCTTCTTTTTACACCCACCTTAATGCAACTTGCAGATAGATCAATAATCAAACCAGATGGTGTACTAGAAGATATTTCAGTCTCCTTAGATTCTTTGGAGTATCCAGTAGATTTCATGATTTTGACTCCCAAGAGTAATCTAGGAGGACATCCACTCATCTTAGGAAGACCTTGGCTAGCCACAACTGATGCTTTCATTAGTTGTAGATATAGAGATATGTACATTTCTAATGGTAGTTCAACAAAGAAATTCAATCTGTATCCTCCAGCAAAAGCAAGTATAGAAGTAGGAGACAACAAATGGGTTGATGATGAAGATATTATACAACCTGTCTTTACTATTTCTAAAATTAGTGAAGATAGTCAAATTCTGAACACATTAGAAAACTTTGAAACATCTTCAGAATATGACCACACATAATTTCAGTTAGATTCTGATATTGAATATCTATCATCAAGACAAATGTCTCTTTACTCTATGGAAGAGTTTGGTAGCTCTACCATTGAAATTTTTCTAGGTAAAACATTGAATATCAACAAAAATTTGGAAAAGTCACAACAGGAAGAGCTAACCAAAATATTGCAAAAACATTCTACTGCATTTGCATGGGAGTATACTGATATGAAAGGTATTGATCCTAAGACTTGCATCCATCATATCTATATCGAGGAAAACAATAGACGAATTAGACAACCTCAGAGAAGGATGAATCCAAATCTTAGGGAGATAGTGAAAGAAGAGCTCCAAAAACTACTCAATGTAAATTTCATTTACCCAATTTCAGATAGCCGATGGCTTTCTCCTTTGGTTATAGTACCCAAAAATAATGTTAAATGGAGGGTATGCATTGATTACAGGGAATTGAACAAATCAACCTTGAAGGATCACTTTCCCTTGCCCTTTATCGATCAAGTATTAGATACATTAGCAGGAAAAAAAGTACTTTTCATTTCTGGATGGTTTTAGTGGTTATAATCAAATTCAGATAGCACCTGAAGATCAGGATAAGACCACATTTACCTGTCCATGGGGAACTTTTGCTTATCGAGTGCTTCCTTTCAGATTATGTAATGCACCTGCAACATTCCAAAGAGCATTACTAGGAATTTTTTCTGATCTAATCCGTGATTGTGTAGAGGTTTATATGGATGATTTTACAGTTTATGGTGATTCGTTTGAAGAGGCATTAGAAAATTTGGAAAAAGTCCTTATAAGATGTAAAGAAACAAACCTTTCACTAAGCCATGAAAAATGTTTTATGATGTTTACTAAAGGTATTGTTTTTGGACATCATATTTCAGGGGATGGGATTAAAGTTGATAGATCAAAAGTTGAAGTCATTTCCAAGTTGCCTATTCCAAATTGTCAAAAATATGTTAGAAGTTTTTTGGGATTCACTAGATACTATAGAAGATTTATAGAAAACTTTACTAAAATAGCATCTCCACTCTTCAAACTGCTTGCAAAAGACTATGAATTCAAATGGGATCCTGATTGCCAATCAGCATTTGAAACTTTGAAAACAAGAATATCTGAAGCACCTATCTTGAGAGGACCAAATTGGAAATGTCCTTTCCATATTTCTACAGATGCTTCAGATACAGCTCTAGGAGTTGTGTTGGGACAAAAAGATTTAGTTCCTTATGCCATTTACTATACCAGTAAAAATTTAAATCCTACAGAGTTGAACTATACTGTGACTGAAAAAGAGTTCTTAGCTGTTTTTCATGCAATCAATAAGTTTAGACATTATATAACAGGCTATGAAACTTTTATTCATACTAATCATTCTGCAATTAGATGTCTAATGAAAAAACCCATTATTAATGGCAGAGTTACAAGGTGGCTCCTACTTTTACAGGAATTCAATATTACTGTGTTAGATAGACCAGGGAAACAAAACACAGTAGTTGATTTTGTTGAAAATAATACTGAGAGGGGGGGTGAATCAGTATTATCTAATTCTTTTAATAAATCTTCCTTATTTGTTCTTTGAATTATTTTTGCATGTCAGTACCATAAAATAATGAGCATGAACAAAGAAAAACAGATAGTCACACCAAAGAACACAAGATGTAAGGTGGAAACCCAATGTGGGTGAAAACCACCTGCTGCAATATGTCTCTATCTTCTTTCAAATTAGAAACTTCTTTTACAATGGTTTTGTACTGGTGCAGTCCTTTACCAGTACGCAGGCTGCAACCTGCAGAGAGCTACAACTCTCTCTCTCTCTCGTTTTCTAGTCTCTCCTGGAAGGGAGCTACAACCCCCTACTTCTTTTCATAAAGCATCAAATGATCATCAAGTACATAAAAGTTACAGTCCACTGCAGTTATCAAATCAGCAATAACAGAACTAACCCAGAACACCTCATCAACAGAAAAATTCAATCAACAGAACATCTTAAGACAGGTACGCAGTTTTCCCTTCTGTGGCCTGCGTCGCTACGCAGTTCACCTTCTGCTTTTCTGCGTGTACCCGCAGAGATCCTTCTGCCGCACTGCGTGCCCACGCACTGTTCCTTCAACCGCACTGCGTACTATTACTGCAGGTACGCACCCAAAGACATTATCGCGCCGCGTACTTTTACTATGCATACGCACCTGAACCTTAGTCACTCTGCGTACCCACGCAGCTCTCCTTCTTCTGCTCTGCGTACCCACGCAGGTCTCCTGTTTCTGCTCTGCGTACCCACGCAGATCTCCTGTTTCTGCTCTGCGTACCCACGCAGCTCTTCTGTTAAACACCTGCGTACTTCTGATTAGGGCCGAATAGGCAGTCCACCAGAGTGGCACAGTTGCTCAGATCTGATCATGCGCTCGAGAGATCACCCTTCACAGATTCGCCTTCAACTTCCCTTTCATATAGATCAAGCTTTTAAGACCATAACCCAATATTTTAGATCTAAAGATATTCAATTGCAAAATATGCTTAGCCAAGTGATCTCCTTTGCTTTATATAGGCAAGCTCCTCCTAAAATCATGGAACAATACCACGAGCCAAAACCGTAATAACACAAATATCGTCGGCTAAATACCAAGAGTAAATCATAAGAAACCCCACGTGTGCTTTTCTCTGCCTTGAAATGTGTGCACTGGGGGTACGCACCTCCTGAACGGCTGGCCTGCGTATCTGGACGCGGTCCCTGCATGGTGTACCTGCGGGTACGCACCTTCTGAACTGATTTCCTGCGTACTTCTTAATTTTCAACATATTGAGAGCCTTGCCACGGGAGTTGCCATCAAGTACAACATCTGTAACATATAGCCATACCAGAAACATAATGCCAACAGATTTCTTATCTAGGATTCAGAATACTAAAGAAGATTCTCCTGTAGAGGACAAGTTTCCTGATGAATATTTATTTGTAGTGACTACTAAGACTCCTTTGTATGCAAATATAGCTAACTATTTGTTTACAGGGAAACTACCTCCACATTTATTTCCTGGTGAAAGAAGAAAGATTATTCAGGAGAGTTCAAAATATTCATGGATTTCTAACGAATTGTTTAAAACAGGGCTAGACTTGGTGATGAGAAGATGTGTTAGAGAAGATGAAATGCCTAATATTCTCAAAGCATGTCATGATGAACCATGCGACGAACACTTTGTTGACAAAAGGACAGTCTATAAAATCCTCTCTTTAGGATATTATTGGCCATCCCTCTTCAAAGATGCAAAAAAATATGTCAAAAGGTGTGACAACTTCCAAAGAGTATGGAAACCTACCCTTTCAAATGAAATGCCATTACAACCACAGGTACTCATCGAACCCTTTGAAAAATAGGCTTTATATTTCATTGGACCTATTAACCCACCATCTAAACAAAGAAAGTATATATTGGTATGTACTGATTATGTCACTAAATGGGTAGAAGCCAAAGCATTATTTTCTGCTACTGAGCATGCAGTTGTTAGTTTTCTTTATGAGGATATTTTTACTCGCTTTGGTGTTCCAAGAGAAATTGTGACAAATCAGGGAGGTCAATTCACATCCAACCTGGTGCAGAAGCTAATGAAAGAATACAAATTCAAGCACAGAAAATCTACTCCTTACCATCCGCAAGCAAATGGTCAAGTGGAGTCTACAAACAAAGTTCTTGAAGGTATCATTACCAAGACTGTTCATCTACACAAAAGAGATTGGGCAGATAGGCTTCCTGAAGCCTTATGGGCCTACAGAACTACATGGAGGAATACAACAGGACATTCTCCCTATGAACTTGTTTATGGAAAAGAAGTCCTGCTCCCCATTCAGTTCCAAGTCAAAACTTTCAAGATGGCAGTTCAGTTGGGAATGGATCTATCAGAAGCCTAAAAGCATAGAATGGAGTAGTTGAATGAGCTAGATGAGATCAGACAAGAAGTAATCCTAAGAACTGATCTAGTTCAATATCAAAGAGCTAAGTGGCATGACAAATACATCAAGGAGAAAAAGTTTCAAGAAGGAGATTGGGCATTGCTATTTGATTCCAAGTTTAAAGGTTTTAAAGGAAAATTTCAGAGTCATTGGCTTGGGCCATATGAGATTGAAAAAATCTTTAGCAATGGAGCGGTAAGAATCAAAACCATTGATGAACATCAAACTCCTCTTATTGTGAATGGCCACAGATTAAAGATCTATCATAAGCCACTCTCAAAAGGTGAATTTGTCAAAATCTTTCAAGATAGTTCTGCAATAAGGCTGGTGAAGAAGAATCCTTCTTCTCCACCAACCTAGTCTTTTTTCTCTTCTGTTTTATATAAATAAAAAAAACAAAAATAAAAAAATGTGTATAGCCTGAAAACCAATCACTGATTAGGAGTCTTATACAGAAAATACAGGGCGAAAATTAGGAACTCCTAACGCCCTATATTTTCCAAAAAAAAAAAATCTTTCCTCATTGTATTCATAAGTTTCATGTCATTTCACTTCATTTCACCTCACTCCATTTCATTTCATCATCTCATTTCGACAAAATTCCTTTCATGACCAGTTTTCCTATATCATTCACTCAGTCATTATTCATTTCCATCCATCTACATTCAGTCATATGTTCACTGTATCAGTTTCCACAGCTGAATTCAATTTCTGCAGCTAGAAACTAATTCCGTAGCCAGTTGATTGATTCCGCAGCTGACACTCTGTTATTTAGCACTGACAGTCAGATGTTAGCCAAATGCAGGTATAAAAAATATGTTGAAGCACCTAAAGCACCAATAAGAAGCAACTAATCAAAGGTTAATGGATAAAAGTGGTAAAAATTCCAAGGTATGAGCAAGATTTGTTTCAAATAGCATTTTGAAAAGCACATTCTATATAGTTATGAAACCACGGCTCCATTATATGTAATGATTAGCCTTTGATAGCTTCCATAACCTCTCCATGACCTTTACATGATTTCTCCATGAACCTTGCATTAATTTTTAACGGCCTCATGATCCGCCTCTGAATTTACCTCGTGTTTATTTGTGTGTTGACATTCCACCTGCTGAACTGGGTAATTATGAGGACGTGATCTATTTGATCACGGCTCTGTCCCGCCGCACATTCCGCAGCTATCTTGAGAATGTGGTCACGCTTATTCTGCAGCCGTCTATTTCAAAAGCTAAGCTCACTCTATTCCCATACTATTCCGCCTGTTATTTTCGGCCTGTTTACACTCCCGTGAACTCATTCTAATTACCTGTTCTCTACTCTTTCACTTACGGTTACTTATTCTTCTCCACAAACCTTCTCCATTTCCCGCTAACACAGCCATTTCACCTCCGTCAATCCATTATTCACTCAGACGTATTTTAAGGCAGGAGGTAAGAATGGGTCTTTTGTTAAGAGCAGAACCGGAAGGGCCCAAATTCATGGAGGGGTATCCCCAATTGAAAAACATACTAAGGAAGGCACGGTGGCTACGGTTCATCCAAAAATTTAGAGGCTACAACAAAGAAATTACGAAGACTTTTGCGAGGTCTTTTAATGGCGTGGAAGTTGAGGTTGGAGACCTTAAATTTTCAGTCATAGAGGCATCCATCGCTGCAGCAACGAAACTCCCATAAGAGGGGGAACGGTGGTTCAAAAACAAAAGCTTTGAAGAGAGGGCATGGAGGGTTATCCTACGCAATCCAGGTATGGATATAACCATTTTCCAATGTGGTATCCCTGTATCTTCTTTAGAATAAAAGTGGGCCAGTCTATTATTGATCATCCAGAAGTTTATTACATGTGAGGGACGGTTCAGGTCCATGTATATGTACCACACCTGGTTGCTAATCAATTTTCTAGAAAATCAAACTATCAATTTGCCTTAATTTTTATTTAATAGTCTGAAAAAGATGTCCACAACTGTCCAAAAGAATCTGGAGGACATAGAACCCCACCTGTACCATCACGGCCTTCTGAATATTTTGATTGAAAAACAGTTAAAGGAAAAGAAGGACACCTAGGAACAGTTTTTGGTTAGAAACTTCTTTCAAGATCCACTTGACACACCCGAGAGTAGCTCAGCAAGGAAAAGTAGGAGAAAAAGTGTGAGAATTCAGGACACTCCTACTAATATAGCTAAAGAAACTAATCAGGAAGAGGAGTTGTCTAAAAGTAGGAAGGAAAGAACTGAGGTTAGGAAGCCAAGAAAATCAAAAGGGAAAAGAAATATTGAGGCTGTCTATCAAACCCCAGAACCTTCCTCAGAAGAGGACCACCAAATACTTTCTGAAATACTAGTTTACCTTTAGGAACAGTCAGCTGCAGCAAAAAGAAAAGGGAAAGAAAAACAGAGTGTGGAGAAAGAAGACACTAGCTCACAAAACTTAAGGAGGAGCTCCAAACTTAAAGGAAAATTGAGGAAAGTACAAACAAAAGGGCCCCACTTCATTGATTTAGGAGGGGAAACACCAGAACAACCTTCAGCAATCCCTCCTGGCCGTGGCTCACACCATACTCCTATTCCTCGGCTAGATTTTGAAAATAGTCCTTATGGGTCAGATTTTGAGATCAATCCTTCTGAACCAAATTTTGGGGACTTCCCAAGGAAGACTACACCTGAGATGGATCCAACCCAACAAGAAATGTATGATTATATTGAAACATTGGAAAAAACTGCCACAGATCAAGGCACTTCATCTGCCCAGCCTAATACAGCCCAAGAAGCTCAAATCCAATCACTAAAACAAGAAGTTTTTGAGATGGAGGTCCTAAATAGACACATCAAAAGAGAAAATGAAACATTGAAAGAACAGGGCAGGTTAGATAAGATTATTCACGACAACACCATGTTGCATATTGGGCTATGGTAGAAGAAAAATAGAAAATTGAAGAAAAAGAACAGGATGTTGAGCAGGGCTCTCATCAACCTCAAATTCAAGTGCCTAATGAGGAAGCCAAGGATGACACTGGTCCCAAGAAAGAAGAAAAGAAGGCTGGATGTGTTGGAAGAGGTCTCAGAACACATGAACTGAAAGGAGGATGGTCAAAGTTTTGGTTGCATGGGGACATGAAACACCTTCAGTGGGGGTATGTTGAGCTCTAAAACTACATCTCTCCTACACATTTTCCTAGACATTTTCCCCTCACCAGTACCCCATAAGCTATCAAAGAACATTGCATATTGATTCTAAAAGAGCATTTAAGTGGTTTTCTATCTATGTTTTTGTGTTTGCTATTTGAATTAGATTTTGCTCATTAGCTGTGGAATGCAGCCACTTTCCGCAGCTGATTCAACTTTCCGCATTTCTTTTTTTTAAACTCTAGGTTGCAGGTGTCATCAAGCAAAACAGGACACGTGGGCAGTTCAGGAATGACCTGGACATGGAGCAGGTCCTATTGTTTTAGCCGAATTAATTAAGGAAATCCGTGGTCAATGGTGGTCAAACGGTGGTCCGACGAGGAAGTCCTACGGCAATAGGACTCTGTTTTCAAACACGTGAAGGATTCGTGGCTGTTCCTAGATCCCTGGGGTCATGTTGACAGCTATAGACTCCCCCACGATGTGAATCCAACATCCACTTTTGATAGATTGAATAATCTTGGTAACCATTATGCTAAACTCATGGACATTGTCCTTTTACGTGTCCTCTGTTGAAGTAGTTTCATAAGAAAACAATTATGTAATTTTCCCTCTGAATAATGCATATGCATACGGATAGAACTAGTTAGTTTTTGATATCGTTTTGCTGTTAGTCATTATACTGTGTCGTGAACTAGTCCTGTTGCTGTAACGAGAGGAGACTTCCTCTATTTTGCAATATATCAAGACTCTGTTTTATATGACTGTGTGAGCGTAATTCCAGATTGATAACGTGTTGACCAAGGCCATGCAGAGGACCCCTGCACGCTGACATTTTGTTTTCTTTATTGCTGTAAAGTTTTTATGTATTGTTTTCTGATTTCCATTGCACATATTTCATAGTTATCCACCTGTGTATATTTCATTTGTTATGGTATTAACATTTCATCCATGTACATGATTTTTCAAGCTTTGTATCTTGTTGCTAACATTAATCAGTGTGTGTGTGTGTGTTTCAGGATAGAGTAGGCCCGGGCATTTTCATACAATTTTTGCAATAACTAGTGACACGAGATTAACCCCTCTGCTGACTTTGCTTTTCTTAGTTTTTTTAATTCCAGTTATGCTTTGGTTTTAGTCTTATTCACTTGCTTTGTTAGCTATTTTAGATATCAAATTGCTCATATCATTGACGTTATCTCCTAAAGCCATAGCTTAGACTACTTGGAGAGCTATCGGACTATGAATGATGTGATTTGATTTTAGTGTTACTTTTCTGCAATTAGATATCAAACTGCTCATATCATTGACGTTATCTCCTAAAGCCATAGCTTAGACTACTTGGCGAGCTATCGACTATGAATGATGTGATTTGATTTTACTTTTATTAGCTTGCAGTTTTTGATTTGTTGGGTGCAGTAGCTTAACTCATTTTTCTTTCTATATTTGGATAAGTAGCAGGGATAATGATTTCATGATCAGTAGTTCATTAATTGTTTGAATTGAATAGCAGCACATTTTCATTCTTGTTCAAGTATTAATTTCATCACTAGTATGTTCTAAGACCTTCTTAAGTGTTAAGTTCTGTAAATCATTATAGGGGACATAATTGCCCTAAACACTACCCAAACTTGCCTTCTAAAGTATTCTTAAAACTTAGGAATAGGATTATCATTTGCATTAAGAGACAAACTGAGATAAAACCCCCAAAAACAAGATAAAATTGATAAAAAGTAAGAAAGAGGTTGTCTTGCACATATAGTGCGCCACGCTTCATCAGTTTACAACTCCCAGATTGATAATTAATGTAGCAATTTAGGACATACTAAATTGACTAAACAGGGAGACCGATAGCAAGGGCCAAAATCCAGCTGTGAGCACGCCGGCTCGACGCAACAAAAACCCTAATGAGCAGGCCAAAACAAGATAGAAACAGAAAATTACAAACCCGGAGGAGCTGGCATATCATCATCATCATTGAAAAAGTCATCAATATTGATCGGTCGTTCTGGCGTACCATTGGCTCCGGGGTGATATCCCTGATGTGACGAGCAACATTTCTGGCTTGAATCTCCACCCTGGTAATAGGGTGATGGGAGGGGTTCTTCCACTGGGCAGTTCGGCTGCGGCGAATAGGAGGAGGGGGAGGATGCCTGCGACGAGGGGCCATGAGAGGGTGCTTAAGCTCAAAGGGAACGGGGGAAATTCGCAGACTAAGCGCCTGAAAGGGAAGGCCACAGAACCTGCGCCGAGAGGTTTTGTAGGAGAACAGGGCCGGGAAGAGGGAGGTCAGACGGCAGCGAAACTCAGCAACGAAATGAGGAAAAAGAGCTGGGTGGGGGGTAGTTATGGATACATGCGAGTGCGGGCTAGCAGCGGGCGGGAAGCGAAGATGCATGCCAATCGACTTAATGAGATCAGGTGGAGAATAATTGCAGGGCAGGGGAACAGGCCAAGGAGATCTGATCCAGGATCGACTTGTGCTCAGAGAAGAAGATAAATCATCAAATGACTACTATGTCATAATGGATAGGATAATTGGGTGGTTGCGATATGATGCCTGCCTTGTGCAGGTCATTGATATTGATTATGGTACACACCTTCTTGATTTCGGGTGATTCGAAAGAATTCCACTCCAGAGACACGAGCCGATCCTGGGTTGTTACCCCCTGGTTGGCCAAGTAGTCGGCCATGCTGTTGGCCTTTCGTCTGACCGCTTGAAACAAAACCCCTTTTGCTTCTTTTATGTTGTCGTTAATTCACTGAAGAATATGGTTGAGACGCCATCCAGCAGAGACTTTAGCCATGCTTCGGCCTGCTGCAATTTTCGGCAAGCTTGGGTAGCAACATTGGAGTCTCCCTCGACCAGAAGGGGCCAATAGTTGTTTTTCTTGGCAATGACAAGACCCCTAGCTAGTGCTTGGAGCTTAGCTACATTGTTGGTGGTATGGCCTAAATTACCATAGTAAATCCACAGGATGGATCCCATAGAATTGCGAAAAACACCTCCAAAGCCTGCTAAGCCAGGGTTGTTTTTGGACGCCCCATCATAATTCAACTTGAGGAAAGGTTGTTCAGGAGGATGCCAGATAGTCAAAAATGAGGGAAGACTGGGTAGAAGAAGCATTACCGGTGATGGGAAGATCAAGAAGATTAAGGATCCTGCATTCAGCTACGGTTGGAGGGTGGGGGGAGTCCAGAAGCTTAGCAATGGAAGCAGATTCTCGCATCATTGTCTTGATGTTGTGAATGATCTGCTCCTCCTTGGAGGCTGCATTCCTGAAGGTTCGAGAATTGCGCTCCTTCCAGAGAGCCCAACAAATAATACCCGGAAGAAGGTTCCAGGCCAAATTGATAAGAGGTTGGCTAGAGAAGGTTGGGCACCAATTTTCTAGGGTGTTGTGAATGGAATCAAGGGAGCGGTCAGAGGTCTCAAAGACTAACAGGAACCAGGACCAAATGTTGGCAGCAAAAGGGCAGGTGTTGAGGAGGTGGTTGGTCGTTTCAAATTCAGAGAAGCAAATACTACAGACGGAGGTGCCATTGAAACCTTTATTTTGAATATTGTCCCAAGTTAGAATTCTCCTGTGCGTGATCAGCCAAAGAAAGAGACTGATCTTCGGCCAGTGCTTCCTACTCCATAGTTTTTTCCATTTGTTACCCACTTGAGTAGAGGTTGGATTTTTCAAAAGGTTGTAAGCTTCTTTGATGTTGAAATTTCCTTCTGGTTCGAACCGTCCATCCCTTGAATCTGCCTGTTGATGAGCTCCTTATTAAGGGAGTTTATGGGCTGATGGAGATGGATTGGAAGATAGTCTGTGAGGTTCTCCCATTCCCTCCAATCAAAAGTTTCAGTATTTTCCAATAATCTTTTACTTTTCTTTTATTTTGCTCATCCAGGTATTCTTTAATAGGCTTGTAAATCTCTTTATCCAGGCTAGGGCATTGCTCCCACGCATCCTCCCAGAATAAAGCATGTTGACCATTGCCAATATTCCAGAAACTGTGCTCTTGAATCAGCGATCTATTTTCCCAGGCCTTATTCCACATTGGAGACCCTTTAAGATTGCCTGAGAGGCTTAAGAGAGAGGCCCAAGGAGTCATGGGGACATATTTGGCCTTCCATAGCATGGCCTATTTGGTGGTAGGATTTGTAATCCATCACCACCAAGTCTTAGCACCCATGACCCTACCAAGGAGATCAAGGTCTCTAAGGCCAAGACCACCATCATGCTTGGGAGAGCACACTTTGTCCTAGGCCACCAGAGCCCACTTGCCATTAATGGCTTTGCCTCTCCAAAGGAAATCCCTTTGGATGGTTCTGATCTGGCTTGAGATAGACCTTGGAGCCGCAATAGCCGAGAAAAGGTAAAGGGGCATGGCTTGAAGGATAGAACGGACAAGGATTAATCTTCCCGCCAGATTGAGTGCCCTGAAAGTCCAATTAGAAATTTTCTTCTTGAGCTTGGAGATAAGAGGTTCCCAGTTCGAACAGGCAAGAGGTTTATCAGTGAGGGGAACACCCAGATATTTAGAAGGAAAGAGACTTATCTGGAAACCCAGGATTCGAGCAATATGAGTTTGAAAAGCTATTGGGGTGTTGAGGAAGAAGATTTTTGATTTAGCCTTATTCACATCCAGACCAGAGGCAAGGGAGAAGTCGTTTAGGATTCTTTTGAAACCAAGGGCTTCCTTAACCGAGGGGCATCCCATGAGGAGGGTATCATCCATGAATTGTTGGTGGGTTGAGGGGGGGAGCTAGGGATATAGCTGGAGGCCTGAGATGAGACTGTTGGCCGAGGCTGCCGAAATAGATCTGCCTAACCCCTCCGCCAAAATAATAAAGAGGAAAGGAGAAAGAGGATCACCTTGTCTGATGCCTCTCAAGGGATTGATGATCGAGGTGGGAGATCCATTAAGCAAGATTGAGAAGAAGGCACCGGAAACCAGGGCCATGATCCAAGTGATGATCTCTTTGTTGAACCCAAAAGCAGCTAGCATGTGTTGGATATAGTTCCAGTTGATCTTGTCAAAGGTTTTAGACATATCTAGCTGGATCAACATCCTCGATTTTCCTTGGTCTTTCAACGTGTGAATGATTTCCTGAGATAGAATGATGTTGTCCATGATTTTCCTACCTTCCACATATCTTGTTTGGTTTGCAGAAATCAGGAGTGGCAAAAGAGGCTTTAAATGATTGGCCAGAATTTTGGATATGATCTTGTAGATGACATTGCAGAGGGAAATGGGTCGAAACTGATCTGGGGAGTTTGCCCTTTCTGATTTAGGAATGAGAGCAAGGAAAGTGGCATTGAGAGAGGGAAATATAGATTTCTTCATTCTTGATTCCTCCACCAGGTCATATACTGAGTCCTTGATTATGTTCCAACATGCTTTGTAGAAATCTATGGTGAAGCCATCAGGTCCTGGGGCTTTTCCATTTGGCATTGTTTGAACCGCTTCTTCCAACTCCTCCATGGTTATCTTTTTTAACAACATCTGATTGTGTTCTTTGGTTAAGATAGACAAGATATGATTGGTGATTTTCCTTATGTAATCCTCATTGTGGTGGTTTCTTTCAGTTAGGATGCTTGAGAAATGTCGATGGAGTTCTTCCTCAATCTGCTGATGAGTATCAAGCATCTGCCCCTGCTCATTCTTGAGGTTGAGGATCCTATTAATTTTCCGGTGTTGGATCATAGATTTGTGGAAGAAAGAAGTATTTCTCTCCCCCTCTTTGAGCCATTGGATCCTAGATTTATGTTGCCAAAGGATCTCTTCCTAAGTTGCTCTTATCTCCCAATCTTTCTGAAGTTCCATCTCTGTTTTCTTTGTTTCCTCTGTTAACCCATTCTGGATGATTGTTTGTTGAAGAGATTTCATTTTTGACTCTATAATCTTTTTCTCTGAGGTAATATCTCTGAAGGTTTCTTGGTTCCATTTTTTTAATTCTTGCTTGATGAACTTAAGTTTTTGATGGAATCCTTTCATCTTGCTTCCTTGAGGGGGGAAATCTTTGGTCCACCATTCTTTGATTTTGTCTTGGAAATCCGGGTGGGAAAGCCAGAAAGCTTCAAACCTGAAGGGGGCATTTTTTGGTTTTAAAGAGATCTAGAAGGTAAGGACAATCAGCCAATGATCAGACCCTACTTGCGGAGCGATGATGGCCTTCGTTTCCAAAGATGAAAGGAAAAGGTCTTCAAAGAGAAGAAACTGATCCAGTCTAGAAGCAATTTGACGCTCTCCCCCTCTCCTATTGTTCCAAGTGTGGATGCCATTTTTGGTAGGGGTATCTATGAAGTTCAGATTTTCAATCATACCTTGGAAAGATTGGAGTCCGAATCAAGATGACGGAGACCTCCCCTTTTCTCATCCACATTTAGGATCATGTTGAAATCTCCCGCTAGAATCTAGAACTTATGATCAATAGGTTGGAGATAGATGCTTAGATGATTGAGCCAGGCTAGCATTTCTTTGACTGAATGAGGCCCATAGACATTTGTAATGCATATTTTCTCTTTGGTGCCTATGACCTGAAGGATGGTTAAAAGGGCATGCCTTGAAGCAAATGAGTCAATCAAATGAAACCTGGAGTCTTTCCAAAAAGTGGCTATGCCTCCAGCCATGCCCTGAGCAGCTATGGCTAAATGGTTGTACTGTTTTCTAAAACAGGTCTATTGTATGTTCATCATTTCAGACAAGCCGCTTTTTGTTTCTTGCAACAGAAGAATGTTTGTTTTTCCTGAGATTACTTTGGATTTAAGAATCCCTTTTTTTGAAGGGCTATTGAGTCCTCTTATATTCCATGATGCGCAATTCATCATAAAATGTTAGGGGTGAGAGATATAACCTTTACCTTGCCTGCATTGATGAGGCTCAATCCCAGTTCAGCCAGATGTTGACCTTCTATTTTCCGGCCTCTTCTTTTAGGTTGGCCTTTGGTGATTTGATTATTGGCCTTGATATTTGCTTTTATGCTACCAATTGGTTGCTGCCCCCCCTTGGTTTGATGCTCTCTTTGTTTTTGGAAGTTCTGTTGCAAGATGTATGCTTCTTCTATACGTTTGAGGTGGTCTTCTAGAATACCCTCGAATCCTTTTGAGGTCCATTCCTTTGAAAGTTTCTACAGATCCATTCCCATCAAACTTTCCTCTATTGCTTTTTCCTCTGATGTGGGAAGCTTTTGTGTGTAGTCCATTTCCGTTTCTTCCTGAGTTGCATGTTCAATTGTGGATGATTTTGTGGTGTTTTCCATTTCCGTGTCCATTTCCTTGTGTTGATATGGAATTTGTTCTATGTAGTTGCTCAGTTGGCCTTTCTTCGTTGTTGTTGATGAGAGGATTTTGTATCTGTTGTGTGCCGCCTGCCTGGGGACCTCCTTTCCTGTAGTGTTCCTTCTAGCTTGGTTGTTTTTGTGAGTAACTTTGATAAATCCCTATTCACCTTTAGCCCCAGTTGGGTCGTCTTTTGGAGGTGGTTTATTCTGTGGGCAATCTCGGAAAATATGGTCGTGCTCATGGCATTTCCAACATCTAAATGGAATATGTTCATAATCCACTAGTTGGGTCCATATTTTGTCCTTGAAGTTCAGGCTGATAGCTTCGGGAAAAGCTCTTGAAACATCCATATAGGCACATATACGAGCATATGAGATGTAGTGTCCATTTCTTGTGCCTTCTGACATTTTGATGTATTCTCCCAATCCGTTTCCAATGGCTTGAAGCATCGAAGGTGCCTAGTAGTTCGTAGGGAGAGAATATAGTCGGATCCATACTGGGACCCTAGTGAAGTCTTCTTGTTCCGGCATGAAGTTCTCCTTCTAGAATCTTATGTATAGACCGGCAGAGTTGAAAAAATATGGCCCTCCTTCGAAGATGCGATCCTTGTCCTCCAGAAGAGCGAAAACAACTATAAAGAAACCCTTTGATCCAAGCTGCAGTTCTATTGCCCCTTTAGGGTTCCATTTGGCCTGTATCCATCCTTTCAGAGCTCTTTCAGAGGGCCAGATTCCCATAAACTTACATATAACTGCATGTTCCTTCATGTAATCTCTGTAAACTTCTATGTCGGGTTCTTGTATGATTATTTCTGGAATTTTTGCTACCTTTGGATGGCAGGCCTTTGCCGATTGAAACTTATCCTGAGCCGTATCTGTGGCACCCGATTTAGGGCTGTCAGGGTTTTTTGATAGGGTTGAAGCGCAAGCCGTAACCCCTAACTTCTCTGTGCCCCCAGTGTCAGATCCTTCCTATTGAGGGGTTGTGACGACTTTGTCGTTTTCATGATGAGGGGAGCGAGGGCAGAGTTCCTGATCCGAACGAGGAACGGCCGATGAAGAGGTAAGACGAGTGAAAAGGAAGTGTTAGGTGCGTGAGAGGAGCCCACCACCTGTTGTTTGAAGGAAGGACCCACTTGAAGGACCGTCTGCTCCATGACATGCCCGCTCAGCGAGCGTCCTGGGGAGCGCGGTGGGAAGCCAACTGCAAGGGCAAAGCCCGCAGAAGCCCACAACGGAAACAGAGGATCTCAAAATTAGGTCATGCTCTAGAGTTGCAGCCTATATCATTATGGAAATTAAATCCGCGAACTCTTATATCTGTAATCCTTTTATGACATGATTTCTTCAATGGAAACAATTATTACCAACCTAGATAAGCCATCAAGTAAGATATACATATGAATGAATACATAAGTCAATGAAAATAAATTGTCCTAAAATTTTAAATCTAAATATTGATTAATCAGAATTTTAGAAGTTCTTTAATAAAACAAGTTAATGAACTCCACATATTTGTGGATTTAGTCACATTATTTTCCTGTCTAAAAATCTTTGCAACTTCTTCAAGTTAATCTGTGGATTTGTTCTCAATAATTACATGGAGAAAGGAAATTATCAAGTATTCATATATTGGGAGACTCAAATCTAATTATACATTTTAAAAACAACATAAAAGTAATGGATAATTTATTTATTTCCCTCACATTTAAAAAATTAAAAATAAAATAACTCAGGTCTCATTTCAAGCTCATGTATAATAAAAACTTAATCAAACATATTTAAGCCATCGAAAGAATCTCGCATTCTCCCTAGATCAAAGGTGGTGATAATCAAAACATATGAAGGGGTTTTCTTCTTGAAGAAATAACATTCCTATATTAGGAAGCAACATTCCATATACAATTGGATATTGAAAATAAGTCTATAGCTATTCTTCCCTTTTTTTTAATGTTTTGAATTTTGGCACTAGTGTCCATTATTTATGTGAAAGATGCAATAATGAAATACGTAGAGGTTTGATTAATTCATAATATGGAGACGCATTACCCACTTGAGCTTTTTATTACTTGGTTTAATTTAATGAAAGAATGATATAAAATCCATAGACTTTCATCAAAGAAGACAACATTTATTTATAATCAATCTTTCTAGAGAGTTTAATATTTATTAAGGTATTTTTCTAAATTTAATATTTGGAAAAAATTAATATATAAATTTATAATAGGTAAAAAGATTTTAGTTTCAAGGGTTAGTTCAATTAGTCGAGTCTCCATTATTAAGTACTTATCAATTGGGAGGTTACAGGGTCAATTTTCCTTGACGCCCGTGGGGTTAGGCCCTGCTAGTGCCGACGGGCTTTAAAAGCTTCCTTTTGGGGTTGATCTGCCAAAATTTTTTCAAGGGAAAAAACATGTAAAAAGTTTTTTAGGTTTTTATTCTACAAAGAAGTTTATATATTGTTTTGATTAACAATAATTGATTTTTTTCATATGTGGTTTATGGACATTGGAGATCGGTCACTGCTATATCTATGGAATATTTGTATAAGGGAGATTCACTTGTAGGGATCACTTCAAGAAGATTCACTTGAAGGGATCACTTATTGCTAACTCAACCACAAAGCCCAACCTTAAGGGAGGTATCACCTTTCTTGACATTAAGATATGATAATAATGAATAACATACTATAGTGAATCTATACTCTCAATACAATCTAAATTACAAATACACCTTAAATTACAATTACATATATCCGTTTGGGGTAGCTCAATTGGCAATGACCATGGAAATGAAGTTTCACCAAACCAGATATATTTTGAATTCAAATCTTGAGTTTAAAATTTATATAATAATAAATATTTATTTTTTCCTAAAATTTAATAAAAATTATAATTTAATGGACGTATGTTTTCTTTAAGAAAAAAATAAATTGATATTTTGATTAAAAAATTGATAAAATATTTTTTTAAATGGGTATAATTGTAAAGATTAAATATAATTTACGAAGCATAATTAAAATATTGATCCATTTTCATATATCATTACGTATGAAGTGAAGTTTCATGTTTTCACAACACTTAGTCATATTTCTAACTTTCGCAGAAATCAAACTTTCCCCGCATTCTACACCGACTCTCCCCTTACATAAAATTTTCTGCACTTTTCACTCTACATTCCACATAGACTCTTCCCATGAACTACTAGCATTTTCAATTAATATCCGTTTATGATTTGTGCATATCGTAAAGAACATGGTATGAGATTGAAATAGGCCACAACTCTATAATTCATGAAGTGGTAGTTTCATGTATATCAAAGTGCATGGGAAAATAATGAAAATGGTAATTAGAAGAAGAAAGTAGCTCTGTTGTGTAGACATTATTAATTCCTTTACACCTTAGATAAATACTTTCACTAATTTTTTTAATGATTTGATTAAAAGAGTAGAACAATTCAAGTCGAAGTTGAAGAAAAGAGCCTATTTTTGTAAAAGAAATTCCAGATACAAAATGTGTAGTAAATTAATTTTATTCGACGTTTTCGGTGGACACTCTATCTATAATCGGGGGCTAGAAAGTTTAAAACGATGAAAGTCGGTGTTGAACAATCCTTAAAAAGGTTAAAAGATGATATTTAAGAATATAAAGTATGATAAACGATCAAAAGATAAACTAATGGGAAAGAATATAGTAAATTAATAAATGGTCAAATTTTTTGGATTAATCAAAATCGAAAAAAATATAAAATTAATAAAAATATGATGATTAATGGTCAACAATAAAATTTAAAGTTAAATAGAGTAATGGGCAAGAATATAATAAATTATTATTATTTTTATAAATGGTCAAAATTAAGATTAATGGTAATAATAAATTATTAGAATGGACAAAAAAATAAAAAATAATAAGAATATAATAATTAAGGTCAACAATAATATTATGGTCTAGTCCCTCATAATGGGTGGAGTGTCCACCCGAAATGTCAGAAAGAGTTAATCTACTGCACAGTTTGTATTTGATTTTTTTTTTTTAACAAATATGAATAACTATGGAAATCTCCATTCTCAGAGCCTCATTTTGTTAACTCCTAAAGTTTTCAAAATGATGCTCCAACTTTTCGACCCTAATAGAAGTTCAAGTTTCCTAAAATTGAATCATTTGTAGATTCCTAGGGTGGTGGGTCAAATTTATTAAAGGATTTCTTAACTCCACTAGCCCGAATTCTAGATTATATTTTAGTAATTGGTATATCTATATTAGTGGATTTATATTGATCTTTTTCATAATTACTTTCATTTTCTATGGGACAAAAGTTTATATCTCACATTACTAGTTCATTTCTATATGTTTTATATTGGTTCTTCAAGAAATACGCCATATTTAATTGGGTTGAAGTAATCTCGAATGATATTTACTACCAATTGGGAAACTACTTTAAGACTCAAAGATTTTTTATGATTGTATATCTTGTCCTAGTAGTTGCTTAGTATAATGTGTTTGAAGGACTGCCTTTAAGGAGTAATTTAGGTGTTGAGAAAGAGCCAATTTAGTTATGGTAACTAATTCTCTGGAAACATAAGACACCTTTTCAATTTTTCCTTATTCAAGATAAATTTATTAGATAATTTAGGCATATGTTGATTGGAATAGAACCATCACAAATGACTCAGTAGGTAGAGGATTTCCTTAAAGGAAAGGGAATTTGTGTAGAAGGAAGATCATACTTATATCAAATTATATGTATATTAGAAGCCCTTGTCTTATTCCTACATATTTTTGTGACTAATATTTGTAGTTGAAGTACATAAATAATATAGGACATGGTCTACCCTTTTTTACAAGAATAAAAAGAGGCAATTCATTTCTTTACCCTTCAATGTATCTTATGTGATAGTAAGGAGTTCTTCTCATTTAATAGAATTTTTTGAAATGATTAACACATTCCAAATAAGGGAAGTAAGATATCTTAAAGGGTTTTTTTTGAACATTTGGCATCTATGAGCTGTTAGCACTTCGTAAATCCCTTAAGGCTAAGGAAAGGGATCCCAAAGGTAACCACAAACCAATTTTAGGTTAAGCTCTAGTCCCCCTAACCTTGGAGAGGGCTCTCTCGTAGGATCAACTATCAATCAAAGACTGATAGGATATGGATTTTAGACTGGTTATTAAGTTCAAAAGGTAGATGACATAATATTTAATGAAAATTGTTGGGAGAGAGGGCCACTGAAATATAAGATCATCGAACATCAAGGCATGCATGAGCCATCTAGATAATGGAGGCAAGTTAGGCACATATTTCAAGTCACTTTTTTATTGTAGTACAGTGAAGAATGAGGGAAACACAAAAATATTTAGTCAAATGTAACAAAGCATATAATTATGAATTTTTTTACATAACTAATGACCAAATATTCAGAAGAACCATGACAGAGAAATAAAGAATTCCATCATGTATAAGATCCACAATTATCCTAAGCATCTAAGGATGAATTCAAGACAACAACTTCATAAATGAATATCATATTAACATAAAGGAGACACAAACTTGAAACCACACACCACAGGAATCTATGCAATTGATAGCAAAGTCTACTATGAGTTTTTTATTAAAATGTTTACATACAGGGCCTCCCCCTACTCTCAACAACTCCCCATTCTTTTTATTACATTGTATATTTAGCCTTTAAATATCATTTCTTCCAAGGGCCAAATACATTGCCTTCATCCAACAAAGTGGATCAAAAGGTGCATTTTATCAATGGAAACAACAAGATTTGGGTTAACAAAGGAACAACATTGAACTCAGAAAATAAGTTTCATCCTCATCTGCACATAGTCCTCTAAAAAATCCTGAATTCTCTGCCACGGTGCCACAAATTCCTGCTAGAAATCTTCTAGATACCTTGGTTCATTCACCCTCTGCCTTATCAAGTTCCTTTTGAACATTCCAAATCATAAAAACATGGCAAAGTATAAAATCATGACCTTGGAAACGATTTTAAACCATGACTATTAAATTATGACTATCGGGTGCATTTTAAGCCATAAAACTAGTGGATGGTAACCATCGGCTTATCTCACAAGCACTTATCCCGCAAGTTTCCCTTATGCCTCCTTTTAAGATTTCTGGGATTTCCGCCCTCCAAGATCCTTAGCTCCCAGTGTTAAGTTGTTATTTCACATGTCCAAAGGGTTGTGACCATAGGCTAATATATCAAAACTTTTATGAAATCAGAGCTTTTAGTTGTATTGTCGCTTTGCATTGTGCGGGGTGTGAACTTTGCGATATGCCTAGCCCTTGGGGTTTAGGTGGAAACTACATGACCGGGGCCTAGGGATATAAGGCCAAAAACTTTAGGGCCTTTAACCCTGTAGATGGGACGAGGGCCGATTCTTTGGAATATTGCGTTACAAATAGTCCCCATGTGTAACACATGGGACCACAGCATATGCGCCTGGGCCTTTTATAATATCGAAACTTTCTAACTGGCGATTCTATAATGCTGCATTTGCACCCCCCCAAGACTTGCAATCTCCGATATATGACGTGGCTCAAATCCACGTGGAGAGGAAATAGGGGAGGATCCACGCCAAGTTTTATCATATAAAAAATTTGTTAACCCCTTTTCTGCCTAACTTTGATTTAAATAGATAAAACACAAACACACATATAGCCTTTGCGATTGTCGATGTGAGATAGCCCTTGGTTATAAGCCTCGACCTATGGTTCTTTAAGCTATTTTTTATTGTGGGCTAGCCCCCACATCGAAGCCCCTTAATTGGAGTTTTTCAATTGGTGAACTTACTTTGATGCAGCGATATTCCTCAACCTGCTCTGGTTCTGAAATTCGTCAATTGTCGATATGCAGGACTCCGCCGATATGCCACTTCTCTGATCTGTTGCACATTAGGCCTCCAATCGCCGATATGGCTATTCATCAAAGTGCCTTCGCTGTTGCGATGTGCGATATGTCCCGAACCCTCCGACTCGTTGATTTACTGATATGAATGATCATTGGTCACTAATCGACGATATGCCCTCACTATTGTGCTTGAACCTCTAATCATCGATATGCGATATCGATGATCATTGATCGCTGATTTTCTTTTCTCTTCTCATCCTCTCTTGAAATTCTTCGATATGTGAAATCTGGGACTTATACTTAGCCCTCTTTTCCTTTATTTTCTAGATTTGAGGAAGGATTTTCATTTAGCTAAAAATTTTGATCCAAAGGTTAGTTTGAAGAATCAAATATACCATTGGAAAGCTACTTCTGAGAAATTTATCATGAAAACACCTGCAACATGATCTGAACCAGACTTCATATGAAAAAAATCTCCCAAACATTTATACTTTTTTTTACCACACGACTTTAAGAACTAAATGGCTCCATTGACAAGTGAAATTTTAGGCTATGACACCTTAGTGATTCATAGGCTAAATTTACCATCAAATTATCAAAATGAATAACAATAAGGAGACACTTCAGCACTAAATGATATGGCCCTAACATGAGCGATGGTAATATTTTTAGAAATATTGTAGAAGGGATTGGAGACAATGACTCAAATATTCCTAAAAAGAGAGAAAATAAAACATGTAGGGAATATTTAGTAACCAAAGTGAGAACTAATTCTCAACATAAAAGAAAAAAAATGAAACAATGAGGTAGAAATGCAACCAACATATGAGCTTCTTCTTCCCATCATGCATGTAGGAGTTCCTCCTCTACTCCAAAAAAACAAGACTCAAATAAGAGTGGAGAAGAATAATGAAGCACATGCTAGAGAAAGTGATGGAGATGAACCCCAATTTATTGACATTGAGATAACACATAGAGTAACATAGTCCAAAAGAAAGAGAAGCAAAACTAAAAAGGGTTCACAAAATTCTGAAGGATTAATAGGAATTTTTGATATCAAAGTAGATAGTGTTATTGTACCTAGCTAGGTAGCATTCAAAATTGATGAAATCTAGATGATAACATAATAATTGGATCAAGATGAACCAATGTTTTTTGAAGAACAATATTTAATTATTCACAATGCCCGGTATTATAAATAAGAAAGGAAGTTGCAAATAGAAAGGGTCCCTGTGAAAAATAAGAAAATAACTCAAAAGTGGACCTCAAAAGTAGATATTTTGGGAGTTGCAACTTCTGGAATCCTCAAATTACATATGACTATTGGGGATTCTCTTTCATATTCTATTTTAGAGTAGGATCTAGAAAATATTAAATTAAAAATAAGAATAAATGAATTAGAGGACCCATTAAGTCCTAAAACTTTATTTATAGAACCATCAGCTATTATTGGTCTACATTAATTTCCTCAAAGTACAACATGGACATCGACATAGATAAAGAAAAGTTGCTAAATTGATTAGTGGAGTGAGACTGTATGTCATAAAAAGACATTAATAAGTGACTAATTGTCATTTTAGAATTGGGAGTTTAGTTCAATTTTGATAATATGTCACAAAGAATTTCAATTTTTATATAGTATTTTTAGAATGTTTTGGAAAATGATGAATTATTTTATAATGATTTACTTACTTTCATTGCTCAAGAATCTATTCTAAGTTATTTTCATAAAAAATAATAGGGTTTAACCATGGGCTGCAGGGAAAAATAAGTAAAATCAAGCTAGTCATCAAGGATACAAATGTTACAAGCATCAATTTCTAATTTTATGAGGATCAATGATAAAATAAGCAGTGCATTTATTAAATAACTTAAAATTGTTGAATATCTTGAGGGACCACAATTAATGAGAAAATCAATGCTTATAATGAAGGAACAACTGTAGGATGAATTAAATGTGGTTAAAAATTTCATGGACCATTGACTTTGATAGTCTCACTGATTTTCCATAAGAAGAAATTAAAAATTGGTTAGTTACTTTTGTTATTGATAGTGAATACCACATGGCATCAATGGAACAACTATGCTATGAAATTAAATTAACTGAAGAAGAATTTTTTCACTATGGTTTAAATACGATATCACGATTCCACCAATAAATCATATATTAAAGAATGACTCATAAGATCATTAAGATAGAATCTTTATGAAGATTAAATACCAAAGGTTGGTTACACTATAAATACTTGAGTTCTAGATATACATATATGAGAGCACCAAATGCAAAAGGGAGATAAATGAATCCATCTACTATTCCTTTACAAATTTTATGAATGTATTTTTATATTGAAGCAATTTTATCCAATTCCTTGATCATGTAGCTTTATTAAGTGTATTTTTCATTTATGAATTCGATCCCTAATTACATTTATCGTTTTCTTCCAAGTTACTAACACTATTTTATTTCATCCATGGAAGCCCCATCCCATTCCATTAGGATGAATTCACTTATTTTAATAATTTAAGTATCATGAACATTATGTTGTGTGATAGGCACACAATTTATTTGAACTTGAACATTAATTTATAATATTGTTGACTATAATAGAGAGTTATTCCAAGAGTTCATAACATTTGTGGTTTCAATACTTTATATAACAATGGGATATCTTATATGTTTATCCTATGCACCTTGTATAACATTTCCTCCCACTCCCTTGGACTTTTCCAGGCTGATTGGAGGTGTTACTTTTAACTAATCCAACCTCCATGCCATCATTAAGAAAATGGGGTTACAAATTTTTTCTTTCCCAAAGTTGGTGGGATTAACTTTGGATAACAACATTGCATCCAGTTAATCAAGAGATTTATGATGATATAATTTTTATGTCAATTTAGTATAACCAATCAGGTAGTGACACCCACATGGCTAATGACTAAACCATTTGTAGCTTAAAGTTCTTGCACGACTAACCTGAATAGATCAATGACCTATAATAATTGTAGGGGGACCCTACCTCTGTGAAAATTAACAAGGGAAGGGGTCCATAATTTGTCACTTTCATGACTAAACCCCTCACATTTTCCCCTTACCATATCTTCTCCTCATGGCTACCTCTTTACATCAGTGACCTATATTAACAACAAGCCACCCTACCTTGCCAAAAGATAATGGGGGCGGGTTCCATTATTTGTCGTTGATGCAACTATGGTCCCCACCACACTCATGATCATGTCAAATGTGGCACCACCTTAGAATCTATGGACATCCATGTTACTTAATCTCCATGTCACCCTTACACCCACGTATTATTAATATCACATTGATGTCATGGTGATGTCACCCTACCATGTGGCATCCTCTGATGGTGCCATGTGTCATCTAAAACTCAGCCTTTAGACCACCCCAAAAGTTCATTTCTACCTGCCACATGTCACACTGATAATGTGCCATGTCAATAGACTAGCCACGTAAGACAATCCATGTCCCTTTGGAATCCTCACATGGCATCCACATAGCATCACTAGGCCTTTGTGGTGCTTTCGACCTCAGCCTAGCCAGTAGGTCCCACTCGAACCGCCCCCGTTAGCACAATTCATTAATTTCCTTTATAATATGTTTTTAGGGGATATCCAGGTGTGCATTAATTTTCTTTATGGAAAAATACCCAAACCCTTGTACCCTTGCACTCCTTCTTGTAAACACATTTGATCCTAGTCTGCACTCAATGTTGTTGGGAAAAGTATCCAATACGGAATGACCCTATCCCACTCTAAGGGTGATAGTTCCTTAGCAACAATCAAAGCAAAGCTATCTAAGATTACTTCTTTAAGAGATGTAAAAGAGGGGAGAAAGAGATCCACTAACCGATGTCTTTCGCTAATGGTTGATCCAATCTTCTCTCCTTGCTGCTTGCCCCCAGCTCCTTGCTCTTTCACTGGCCCAGCTACACCAAGATCCTGCAAAACGGCAAGAGAGGGAAACTACAAGAAGCATACATTCATAATTGATTCAAGGATTAGAATAAATCAAATACACAAGTATAACAATACATCATTGAGACACATGTATATAGAAGAACCTCAAATGCTTTATTAATGGAAGAAGTAAGGTTCAGGAAGTGATACAACCATAAGAGGCCCAATCCAGCATCACCTTCCCAGCAGAAAGAAATCTCCTCTTCACCTCCTTCAAAGCAAATCACCCAATAGTTCTAAACTCAAACCAACAGCAATTCTTTACATTCACAAGATTCCAGCTCCTGGATCTCATGGGAGAGAGATCCATATATAGGAGTTTGGAGAGAGGATGAGTCAGCCTGAGATGTGACTAGTGTCCTCTCCCACTCCAGTTCTTCTTCAGTTCTTGAGTCCACTTGGAGGTTCTTGCTGCCACTTGGAGATCTAGAACCTCTTACTCATCACCAGTCGAATTCCTTGATCCAAGTGTCATTTTGGAAACTTCCTGGGCATTGACTCATTGAGGAATGAGACTTCCACATGTCAAAACTCGCTCAGCACAGGTAGCCTTTGTTGGAGTTGACATTCAATGTAGGTGGTCCATGGAGCAGTTGACATTCAGCGCAGATGCTCAGTGGAGCAGTTGACATGATCCAGAATTGCCTTGTTTTTGAGTAATTTTCAGTGGAGAACTTATTTGGATTGCTGTGGTTTGTTGACCTTGTTCCCCTAGGGGTAGGAACAACATGTTTAGGGACTTTGGATCCCTTAGATTATGGACATTTCATGCTTCATGCTGTAAGGCACAAAAATGTCTATAACAGTTGCCCCTTAAAGTATGAGGTCGTTTATCGGGTGAAATGCTTTATCAGGAGGATCCGAAGTTCATTTAATCGCTGGGAGGTGACTTGTAATAAGATACAATACAATACATTATTTTTCATACTGCTTTCATGATCTAGCTGAGGCGAGCATTCCCATGCTCAGCTTTATAAATACATTTTTCTGTACATAGAACAGACAATCGTCTGACGGTAGACTGATAATTCTCTGTTGAAATTATCATCCTTTGAGTAGGATGATCATCTGCTGCACATGTCAATGTCTTTATTTCCTGAATATATATCGCAGCCCGGATGGATGAAACTAGATCCGGGGTCTTCAAACTCGTCAGATCTTCACTCTAAGTACAAGTCGATCCATGTGAGAATTTCTTGGAGTCGAACATGGAAAGACATCGCTTGATTACCAGTCAATGATGTAAACTGTTAACAAGCGCGAGAGGAATCACCAATAATGATGATGACCCTCAAGGTACGGCAGTACAATCCACGTGGTGTGAATAAAGGACTTGGCGTCGAACACCACGCAAAATCTTTCGGTCGAAGGTCATTGATGTATACCTGTCGCCGGAAGTGAGAAACTTGCCATTGAGGTATGCAAGCTTCAAAGTACTGAGGGGTTTGTTCCTAGATCAACTTCTTGGATAATGAGCTGAAGTCGACAAGAAGCGATCCGTCAAAGGAGGGCCTTAATGAATCCCACATCAATGACACGGAACGGAGCTAATGATTGTGATGAAGGTGAAAACGATCTGTGAAATATGATTCAGGGTGGCGGTCATGAAAGGATGAAAGATGATGTATGGTAGTGGATGGGACACGGTTGACTCTTTCTGAACAACATCTCTTGAACATATAACGACACTGATGCGATGGATCGGTAGCATTACCCCAAATGTGGATGGTTTGGCGAGACCATGGTGATGAGACCGGTGAATGAAACAACCCAACCCGATGTGGTACAGAGGAAAAGTGTCATGTTCAAGAGCGACTTGCTACCATTAAAGCTTTGAGGTTCTCCCAATTTTTCCCCAGTCATTTCTGACCAGTACCTCTTTATTTTTGTCAAGCTTGAGGAGGATAACATATGCTTGTTCTATAACCTGCCCTTCAGGCAAGCCCATCGCTATATTTTAACGAGTCTAGCGATAGGGAAACTCGTTCTCGTCTAAAGACAAGTTTGTCGCTATTTAATGCATTTTAACGAGTCTAGCGACAAAGACAACTCGGTCCTTTTCATTTTTAGAGAGTCTGAAAAGGTACGTAAAGTTAACTCCAAAGGTCCTTTTTCGTCATCTAATCCCTTAAGTCTGAAAAAGTATAAAACAATACAGAAGGGATGAATGTTCGATAGTTTTATCGAGCCGAACCAGACAAGCGCTCGATCTTTTTGTGCAATAATCCCTCAGGTCCAAAAAGATTAAAATCTAGAGGAGGGATAGCTCTTCCGGTCATTTTAACGAGCTGGAAGGCCAAAACTCGGCAAACTTTTCATATTTTACGAGTCAGAAGAAAAGAGCTCAAAGAAGACTCGTATTTTGAGGAACGAGTGATAAACAGGGATAGCAGCAGATTCCAGGTACAGGTTGAAATTTTCCAATCATGGCAGTGTCACAAGGATGGCTAGGTGAAATCACTCTTCGTAGCTGTTCCTCAAAATAGGTAAACAATCAAGTGGAGGTGAATGATCGGCCAAATGAAAAGTGGAGGTGACGGTGCAAACACGACCAAGGCTTTTATGGCTGATGAATTTACGGTCTCAAATGGTTATTTACTGGTACTGGGTTCATTTTTTAAAGAGCTTGAATGCGCCAAAACACTGCTCAATCTTATGTTTATTTTTTAACGAGCATGAACTATGTGCTAAAACTGCTCGGTTGTGCGTTTATTTTTTAACGAGCATGAACTTTGCTAAAACTGCTCGTAATACCAGTCATATGATAAGAGTGTCTCATTGGAGATCGCTATTTTTTATGGAGCTTCATCTCACCACGCTTTGCTCCGCATCCTTTCTTTATGCAAGCTTGGAAATGACTAATCCTACGAGTTTAAAGGGTTAGACCTACAGGTTTAAGGGGAAGGACCTAAAAATTTAAAAAATAAATAGTCGCCCCTTGCAAGCACTCCAAAAGGTTTGCATGCCCCCAGGTATAAAATACAATTTCAAGGTTGCCCCTCCTCCTTCTCACCTCTGTTTTTCTTTGGGTGTTCACAGCTACTTGTCGTCTTGCTAGTCCAGTTTTAACGATACTTGTCTTCTCGTTAATTTTAACAGGTCTATACGGTACTTGTCTTCTCGTTAGCCCAACTTTTAATAGATTTTTAGCAAGATCGCAAGAGAACAGCTACTTGCGACAAGAGAGCAGCTACTTGCGACAAGAGAAGAACACTACTCAAAGACAAAACATTTGTGTTTCGGAGGGAGGCTTACCTCTTTCTGGTTACCCAAAGATTGTCTCGTTAGCAGATTAAACAAAACACTTCCTCGGCAATGCCTACCGAAATAGACAAAGGTGAGTGAAAAGCAGATTATTCCACTCACATAACTTTGACAAAAGAATCTTATTCTAGAACAACCCTCTTTCCTAGACGGACGGGGTACGGACTAGTCATATTCTCTCGCGGAAACCTACCTTATACCCAAAGTTCTCTGCCGAAGCAAACCAGGACGCATGCCCCCTGGGTTCCAGTCATATCCTCCCGGATTACTCGCGCTCATCAGGAGGACGGACCGTGGGTTGAGACACTTCTTGCATGAATAGACCATTTAGGGATGGCACATGACTATTTGCGATGTGTGATCCGGGAAACGAAAGTTGGTCCACGAGCTTGACCATTCTTCCTTCATGCGGAAAACACATTACTCTAAAGAGTGAGGAGACTATTGCTCCCATGCAATATATATAGTCTCGTCCAAGGAGTAGGTTATAATCCAAGGGTCCTTGAACGACCATCACGTTCATTTGAACAGCCTTCCCTTTCAATGTAATGGGCACATTGGGGAGGATCCCTAATGGTCGACTGGTTCCTTTATCGAAACCCGAGAGATTTCTTATCTCAGGTAAAAGCGTCGGGGAACCCAGTGCTCTCCAAGCAACAGAGGAAAGGATACTCACAGATGCCCCTTCATCAATGATAGTGCCAGCCATTACCATTCTGTATATTTGGACTATGATTCTGAATGGTATACTGGCTGGCAACTGGGGTCTGCCTAGTTGGTTCCAGTCAAAGGACACAACCAGGTTGCTTGGTGGTGGGACCGAATACACGGCCGGGTATGACCCTGACGATGTTCCTTCCTGCGATAAAGGAATGGGCGCATTGCCCTAACGCTCGTCAGAGTTTGTGTTGATGAAAAGAATCTGGATGGTGTCATCCTTATTCTCTTCAGTGAGGGTGTCATTTGAAGATGAATCTTCAGTGACGGTGTCATTTGAAGATGAAACTTCTGAAGGGAGAACCGGGTCAACTGCCGTTTCGACCTTTGGACTTTCGTCCGGTCTGGATTCAGTAGGTTCATTTTCAATGACTGACGCTTCAGCTGACCACTCGAGCGGGCCAGCTGTATTCTCAACCAACGAAGGACTTGGCACGAGTTTTTTGTATCCAGGAGGAAGTCTCAACGGTGAAACCGGACGATCTTCCAAAACTCTCTTCGCTTTGTCTAAGAAGGGACAACGGTGGATGGCGTGATCGCCTTCACACAGTCTGCAGGGGGATCTTGCTCCCCCTCTTTGTCTTGAACCTTCACTTTCGCTGGTTGACGGTAAGCATTCAACATGGCTATCAGAGGTTGATGCTCCCGAACTGTGCAAACGAGGGGACCAGTCCCTTAGTATCCGGGGAATACAGGGACAATCTCTATGGAAGTGGTCTCCTCTACATATGACACATGGCGATTTAGGCCCGGTCTGTTCTGTGTGTGGATTTTTGTCAGATGTCTTTTGCTTGCCCCCAGTCGCCTTAGGCTCCTTCTTCTTCTTCTCTCTCTTCTTCTTCTCCTTCTTCTCCATGGGAGCTTGGCTTTGCCGGCTCTACCTTGCGAAGATGAAGGATTGGAGGAAGAGTTATAGGAAGTAGAAGGCTGGTGGGCAGCTCTAGACTGATCTAACTGTTGACTCGACTGTTCAGGAACCATGGTGTTCTGAACTACATTGGTTGAGAATAGCCAGATTGGCAGGCCAATTGTCAGTCTTGGAAGCGACAATGTGGCCATGTGGGGCGCACCAACTTCTCCCCAAGAGGAGAAAGGACTAGGATTCCCATCATGGGGAATTCCTTGGTTGGTGTGTTCCATGTTCTCAACCTACAGATCAATGCAGGAATAGGAGGTGATCATGTTCCGTTTTAAAATAAATTTTATAACGACGCTTTAGACACAACTTGCTTTTTCACTTTTTAAGAGTCGAGAAAAAGCTAAAGATGACTCTAGTCTCCTTCGATGTTTTAACGAGCCCGAACTGACAAATGCTCGGATGGACTTTTTCAGTTATAGAGTTTGAAAAAGGCCAAAAGAAACTACTCTGGAGTTCTAGGCAGAGGGTGTGCCAAACTTTTCGCAAAACCACAGAATACGTTTTACGGTACGGGTGGTCGATCTTCGTGAATGCTGTGTTCACTGCATTGCGATCAGTAGGGAGGCCGACACGGCTTCCTATGGATAAAGGCTTTGTTCCTATAGGGGTCTCCCAATCTATACGCGACGGTACGTGGGAGCACAAGTCCGTATTGATACTTATCGCTTCACCGTGGAGGAATCACCCAACCACTCAACGCTAAGATATCACGTTTAACGACGCCGGAACACGTCTCTAGCTTAGACCTCTATGTGTTTGCGTTATGTTTCAAAGCGTTGTTATGTAAATTCAATTTATTTTAGGTTGATCTTGTTTAGTAGTTTGCCTTTATGGATCACCACGAGATGTATGGTACAACTCCTAAATGCAGTCTAAAGATGAGAAGCAAGCTTTTTCAATCTTTTCAACTTATGAAAATCTTAACTACTGAGGGAAAAGAAAGACATCATCTTTTCACACAGATCATAGAGCACACACTAATGCACTTTTTCCTAAATCAACATGCAAGCTGTCAAAATGCACATGCACAATGCAGGTATTTCTTTTCTCTTTCTTAATGTTGATGTACTACAAAAAGAAAGCTGTTGTATAACTTTGAATTCAATTTCAAGTGAAAGCAAACAAGATTTTGTCCAAAATCAAAAGACACCTTAAGATTTACTTGTTTCAACACTAGAAATACATAAATTCAAACCATATGACGAAAGAAAAAGCTCAATCAGCTATGAACAGCAAACAAACTAACTCTTAAGATCAGAACGACACTTATCACAGGTCTAGATCTAAGAGGCCACAGCAAGACTAGTTCACTTTCGTTATGGGAAACTGCAAATGATGTAAGAAATACAAAAAGAAAAAATACAGTTTCTTTATACAACCGAGGCGGAATAGTGGCAAAGAAAGGTGGTTTCAGATAGTTACTTTGACTGATAACAGGCTGCAAAAACAGGGATGAAAACAGGGCAACAGAAAGCAGAGAACCCCAGTTGCACAAGGCCACACTGGTCCAGCGCAGGTAGAACACTGTCAGTTTAACATTCAGCGCAGGTAGCCCCTTCGGGACCTGCGTTGAAATGCAGACTGCCTTCACAGTGCCTGCAATGAAGAGAGAAACTCTCGTTTCTCTTGGTTTCCGGGTCACAGATTGCTCAAAAATCAGCAGTTTTTGGCCAGATCAAAGCTACCAATCAAGTACACACTAAGGGATGATTCAAAGGAGGATGAAAAGCTATCACTAAGAGTTGTTCAGAGTCCTTGTGGATCAGCTCTTCAAATCATAAACATGCCCAGAAACTGAGCTAGAGTAGCTGCCCTCTACTTTGCATTTGAAAGATCCAAATGCAGTTCGATTCGGTACTCCCTGTGTTTAGGAAATGAATAGCAAAAACACAAACAACCAACAAGATACGATCCCCAGCGGAGTCGCCAATTTGTTGTTGGGAAAAGTATCCAATACAGAATGACCCTATCCCACTCTAAGGGTGATAGTTCCTTAGCAACAATCAAAGCAAAGCTATCTAAGATTACTTCTTTATGAGATGTAAAAGAGGGGAGAAAGAGATCCACTAACCGATGTCTTTCGCTAATGGTTGATCCAATCTTCTCTCCTTGCTGCTTGCCCCCAGCTCCTTGCTCTTTCACTGGCCCAGCTACACCAAGATCCTGCAAAACGGCAAGAGAGGGAAACTACAAGAAGCATACATTCATAATTGATTCAAGGATTAGAATAAATCAAATACACAAGTATAACAATACATCATTGAGACACATGTATATAGAAGAACCTCAAATGCTTTATTAATGGAAGAAGTAAGGTTCAGGAAGTGATACAACCATAAGAGGCCCAATCCAGCATCACCTTCCCAGCAGAAAGAAATCTCCTCTTCACCTCCTTCAAAGCAAATCACCCAATAGTTCTAAACTCAAACCAACAGCAATTCTTTACATTCACAAGATTCCAGCCCCTGGATCTCATGGGAGAGAGATCCATATATAGGAGTTTGGAGAGAGGATGAGTCAGCCTGAGATGTGACTAGTGTCCTCTCCCACTCCAGTTCTTCTTCAGTTCTTGAGTCCACTTGGAGGTTCTTGCTGCCACTTGGAGATCTAGAACCTCTTACTCATCACCAGTCGAATTCCTTGATCCAAGTGTCATTTTGGAAGCTTCCTGGGCATTGGCTCATTGAGGAATGAGACTTCCACATGTCAAAACTCGCTCAGCACAGGTAGCCTTTGTTGGAGTTGACATTCAACGCAGGTGGTCCATGGAGCAGTTGACATTCAGCGCAGATGCTCAGTGGAGCAGTTGACATGATCCAGAATTGCCTTGTTTTTGAGTAATTTTCAGTGGAGAACTTATTTGGATTGCTGTGGTTTGCTGACCTTGTTCCCCTAGGGGTAGGAACAACATGTTTAGGGACTTTGGATCCCTTAGATTATGGACATTTCATGCTTCATGCTGTAAGGCACAAAAATGTCTATAACACTCAAGTTTCTCAATGTTACTTCCTAGCTCTCACCCCTAGATGTTCCAAATTCCTGGATACATCTAGTTCTTGTGAGATGATCCAGTCCTATGCTAAGTTATCACCAATGGCCCCATGTTGAGTTACATTTGAAATCTGGATTGCTTGCATATCTGGCTCCTTTCCTTTTTGTCCCCTGGGACATATAAATCTTCCTCTACCTCGACAACGAATCTCCATTTTCTCGGAACATATATTTCTTCATCCTCTAGGATTTACATTTGTCCATCCCTTGGATGTACATTTCTCTATCCATGGGGATGTACATTTTTTCATCTCCATCCCCTGGGACATAAAATATGGTGTCACATGATGAGAATGTTCATGTCCTACGGCTTATGTCTATTGCAACTTTTGTCGACTTGCATCACGTTCATAAAGAACACTATAAAATATCATTGGGGAGCCAATATCCATGGTGACATGTCCCTAGCCACATAGACTTCACGCTAACTCCACATGGAACCACAAAATCCACTACCACATGTTAGGTAGATTCTACCGATTCAACCTTTAAAAGTGTCCATACCAGTTTCCATGTGTCACTACCACAATAATTCCACACCAGTGTATCATCCATGTCACATGTCCACCTGGATCAATCGCTAAAAGATCAAATCCTTTTCTCACATGTAACTTATTGTTTGGTAACAAGAAATATTTCATGTCGTGCCCCCCACGCCTCTCGTCATAATCTCCCATCTGCAAGCGACCAATGCATAATACTTGACGCGGTCTACATGATGATAATTAACACTAGGAAAGTCCATTAAGTGACAGATTAGCTGTTAGGCCCCTATACTACTAGTGTAACCCCTTATTGTTATTAGTACAACCCCCTTATTATATTGTTGTACCCACGTAGTCCCCATATTGTTACTATTGTGCCCCATAGAAGCCCACTATTGTTATTATTGTGCCCTTACATTATTATTGTTATGTCGGCTCTGATTATATTATGACCCCTTAGACTCCTATATATAGAAAGGAAGTCTTGTCATTTGAATCATCCAAGAATTGTTCATTGGTGTAATGTAAAGGTGGTTTCCCCCTCGAAGAGGCTGATTTATAAGGCGTTGATCTATATTTTCTATCTTTTTGTGAGCTGGTTTCATAACATTTGGTATCAGAGCTGTGGATTCTAGGGTTTCACTGCTCCAAATAGGTCATCGTGGAATTTTCGCTATAACTTTTTTTCTGCGATGTTTTAGATGCTACAAAAAAACCCGTTTGGGTTGAAATTGTTCTAAACCTTGTGTCTAAATTTCAGAGATTTTAGCACTATATTTGCGGAGATATGATATGAGGAATTTGGCATTTTTGCAGACTCCCGAATTACATTCCAAACAGGTGACCTGGTGATCTGATAATCACCCTATGAGTGACCTCAGTTGAAGATTTATTGAATAAAGGTATTACAGACTCATGTGCTAGTGTGTGTTCTGTGTTATTTAAACAACAGATCAATCAAATTTCCAATACACAGACATTTAAATGGAAAGACAGCAGAGAAAATACAGTAAGCAGACACAAAACACAAAAAATTAATAAGGAGTTCACCCTATTCTCCAGGGCTACATCTCCGGTCCAGCTTTCAATGGTGGCCTTATTTTATTGTGTCTTTAAGTAGATAATTACAATGCAGGGACTCAATGTGAGTTCTCCTGAAGCAGGTTTGCTTGGCAGGGTGGTTCTTGGATTCCCCAAGCCACTGGAGTACACAGACTCTATTTTGCCTACCAGCTCTGTGACCTTCTGGTCTACAATAGAAAGATCCAAATGTGGTGCTCAGTCCGGATAGATACTCTCTGGGATGGCTTGAATCTCTCAAGCTCTCTGGTGCTCGATGCTGCCTTTGGTCAGCTCGACCCTTTGTCTTCTGCTACTTTTTTTGCTTCACTGTCTTCTTTCTCTGTGTTTCATCCTCCTCTCGAGATTCTGGTCTCTTTTTCTGTCTCTCAGGGTTCTCCCTGACTATCGTAACTGTGTATTCTATCTCTGTTCATGACTTTAGAGCCATTCATTCCCAAGACTGTTCGGTTCTTCTTCTGCCTCTGTTGATTTGCCTTCTGCAGCTGCGCTTGGAGTTCCTTGTTCGGCGTCATCATCAGCGCTCAGGGAGTGGCCACATGTCCTCCTCTAAATGGCACCAACCACCTTCGTTGGTTGATTTCTTCAGTTACATTGTGGAGTGATTTTTTCTCCATCGTGGTGGTTAAACAGACTTCAAATCCTTTTAAATCACGGCTCATTCCTTCGTCAATTCTGCTTCCTCCATCAGGCACAATTTCAACGGTCCGATCTGGGTCCCCCAGATCCAACGCCATAAGCATGTTTTGCGCGGTTGACTTACTTGACCGTTAGCATGCGATCAACGAAAGTTTTCTCTCACCTCCACTTGCCACGCGTCGATTGTTGAGTGGGATCGCTCGCTTCCATCCAAAACCGCTTACAGTTTGAGGGCGCCCTGATCAATACTATCGGTTTCCAGAGCGCGGGTCCCGCCTTTGTCCTCTAGCGCTTTTTGCCTTTTCACCCACGGTTCTCCGGCTTCGCATGCATCTGAATGCTCGGGCTTCCTCCATTTCGGCGTTATTCGCCTAGCGAAGCGCGATTAGTGCTAAGCACGCTAATCGCACATAAAAAATCACCTCCTTTTCCCGATCAGGGGCTCCCAAGGGCTAATTCGGCCTCCTGTGCAGTCTCCATGGGCCTTGGTCAGTGTGCTTTGACTGAGGTCCTCGTCATTCCACGTTGGCTGCCATTGCCACTGGTTCAGGGTGTTTTTTATCATTGTTTTGGAATTCTTAGAAGTTTGTCCTGACCTGATACAGTCATGGTTCTTTGACAGTTCTTTATGGATCCAATTTGGATCATGGCCTTCCCACTGAAAAAGCTTTTGGACCACCAAAAGTTGGTTTTCAAGCATCGACTAAGTGAGGGTATTGTTTTCTCACTTGTCCAATCTCAATCCACTTTGCGCTGCTCAGCTTTGAACCTTTGAGCCCAATCCTGAGGTACTCAACATCTCCCCTGTGCATTGTCCTCACCTTCCTGTCCAGCACTGTGTCTTCCTGCAACTCATTAAGATATTCAGGTAGCAGCTCATCAATAGAAGGCAATTGACTCTGCTCTTCAGGGTCCTCAACCATTGAAGGTTCAAACAATATCAAGCAATCTGCATTTACGACTAAGTAGATGTGCATGTAAGCTGGTAGATCAACGCGAAAATCATTTTCTCCAATCTTCTCAAGTATCCTAAAGGGTTCATACCTGATAGGATTTAGCTTTTTACCTTCACCTTGCATTCTGTCCTTGCTAATATACAGCCAGACTTGGTCTCCAACTTGAAAACTATGCTCTATCCGATGCTTGTCATGCCTAACCTTGTGCTTGGCTTGGCTCTTTTCCAGTTGTTCCTGTACTACCTGGTGGATCTCCTGGATCTGTTCAATGAACCTAGTTTGCTTATCCACATCATTGTGTCCATCAACCATGGTATCTTTACCAAAGACGAAATCCAAAGGAGACCTTGGTGTGAAACGAAATCAGGTCTCAAAAGGAGATCTCTGTGTAGAAGAGTGTTTTGCTCTATTGTAAGCATGATGCACATAACACAAGTGTTCATCCCAAAGTTTAGGATGTTTGCTGCAATATCCTCTCAGTAACTGGATCACTGTCCTGTTAACTAATTCTGTCTGGTCATCTGTTTGTGGATGAAAAATTGTGCTTTTCTTCAGTTTGGTGTCCATCAGTTCCCATAGACTTGACCAAAATTTCCCCACAAATCGGGTGTCTCGATCAGATATAATGGAAGTGGGTAATCCAAAATGAACCCATACATGTTCAAAGAACAATTTTGCAGTCTGTTAAGCTGTAAGCTGTTTATTACAAGGTATCAAAATACACATTTTGCAGAACCTATCCACAACAACATATAGATAATCATGACCTTTCCTATATTTAGGCAGTCCTCCAACAAAATCCATGGAAACAATTTCCCAAGGGTGAGAAGGAACTGGCAATGGAGTGTACAAGCCTAGTTTTCTGTTACTAGGCTTGCTTTTAGCACACATAGCACACCCTCTTACATATCTAGAAATTGTCTCATTCATTTTCGGCCAATAGCAGAAATTTTGCAGTTGTGAAATTGTTTTACTTACCCCAAAGTGACCTAATATCAGAGAAGTGTGTGCTTCCCTAATTATCTTTATCCTCTCAGTTTGTGGAATGCAGAGTTTACCACAATGGTATAAGAGTCGGTCCTTTACATGATAGTCCAATTCTTCTACTCTTTTGCCTTGACTCAAAGTTGCATACATCTTTAAAGTCCATATCCTGAGCATATTGTTCTATGTAGCTTTCATGTAGCACAAAATTATGCTTAAGTATGGTAGATGCATTTATAATGGGTCTAGATAACATATCTACAACCTTGTTATGTATGCTCTTTTTATATCTGATGACTAAATGAAACTGTTGTAGAAAACCCATCCATCTGTAATGTCTTGATTGTTGCAACTTAGTTTGGGAGTGCAAATATTGAAGTGGTTGATGATCAGTATGTATTACTGTCTCTTTGCCCATTAAGTAATGTTTCCACTTTTTCACACTCTGAACTAATGCATACAATTCTTTATCATATGTAGGATAGTTAACTACTGCAGGATTAAAAGTCTCAGAATGATAACATATGGGTTTACCGTGTTGTGTCAACACTGCTCCCATGGCATAGTCATTGGCATCAGTTTGGATCTCAAATGGTCTTTGTAGATCTGGCAGTGCTAGTACAGGTGTTGTACTAATCTTTTCTTTCAAGGTGTCGAAGGCTTTCTGATGTTTGCCTCCCCACTGAAACACCTTATTCAATCCTATTAAAGCATGTAAGGGAGCTGCAATTGAGGAGAAGTTAGAAATAAACTTCCTCCAATATTGTGCTACTCCTAAGAAGCTTCTTACTTCTGTAGCAGACCTGGGTTTAGGCCAGTTCACAATGACTGCCACTTTAGAGGGATCTATTTTCAATTCACCTCCCCCTACTATATGACCCAAGTAGTTTAGAGATGTTTTGCCAAATTCACATTTTGAGAGTTTAACATAAAGTTTTTCTCTTTTCAAAACATCTAATGTCTGCTTAACATGATTTAAATGTTCTTCCCATGTTTCACTAAAAATCAGAATGTCATCCAGATACACAATAACGAAGTCGTCAAGAAAAAGTCTAAGTACATCATTCATTAATCTCATGAAAGTAGTAGGAGCATTAGGTAAGCCAAAAGGCATAACCAGCCATTCATACAATCCCTGCTTTGTTTTGAAAGAAGTATTCCATGCATCTTGCTCTGCAACTCTGACCAGATGGTATCCACTGTGCAAATCCAGTTTGGTGAAATAAACAACTTCCTTCAATTGATCTAAAAGATCATCTATGCAAGGAAGGGGATAACGATTTTTTATTGTTATCTTATTCAGTGCTCGATAATCAATGCACATTCTCCATGAGCCATATTTCTTTCTCACCAAAACGATTGGTGACCCACATGGTGATGTGCTAGGCCTGATGAACCCTTTCTCGAGCAACTCCTACACCTGCTTCTTGATTTCACCATTCTCTAAAGGAGACAACCTGTACATCCCAATGTTAGGCAATGGAACATCTTGCTGCAAAATAATATCATGTACTATTCCCTTTTGGGTGGCAGACCTTTAGGTTCTTAAAATAAGACATCATACTTTGAAACAACCTTTTCTATATCAGCTTGTTGTTCAGCATTACAGCCCTCAAATACATTGGTTTTATTAGGTTTCTTTTCCTTTAAAACCGTTATTAAGAATTGTTTGCATGAATTTATCATTCTTTTCATCTGCCCTGAGTTTATGAGAGTAGAACTATTCTTGTGCTTGTGACCTCTTACAAAGTATTCGATTCCATCTTTAACAAGTAGATACTTGTTCTCAACTCTATAGAAAATAGCCTTTCTATCATACAAGTAAGGACTTCCTAAAACAATTCCACATATATCCAAAGGAATTATGTCTAACTCAACCTCATCTACAAATGTTGACCCAAAAGAAAACTTGAGCACTATCTAGTCACTTGTAGTTGTGCTTTATCATTCAACCATCCCAATGGGTATCGTTTCTTGTGAGGTGTAGTTGCTAATCCCAATTTCTTTACAATTGCTTCAGAAATTAGATTTACTTGTGAGCCACTATCAAAAAAAATATCAATCTTTTGATTTTTGGAAATAACTCGAATATGGAAAAGCTCATGTCTTTTTCTCTCATTTTCTTCATCAATAACAGATTGAGCAGAATTACTAGTAGATGCTTCAGAATTCTTACCTTTTATACCTATGGCTGCTATAGATTTTTCATCTCCTGAGTCTGACCCCAAATCTTTCTAAATAGCTGCAGCAGTCTTCTTCTTCTTGCCCTCGAACTTCTTAGGTCTCAGCTCTGGATGCAGAATCCAATAATGCTCATCATCATGCCCATCCTGTTTACAGTGAGTGCATGAAGCTTTGCTTTTCTGTGCAGTGTTAGCCTTCCTTTCTTTCCACTTCTACTTTCTTTTCTCCTTGCTCTTGCTTACAATGGGTTGGGATGGTCCCCCAACTTCTGGATTTCCATTCTTTCCTCTAGCTTCTAGATGAGTAGCTTGTACAGACACCTCATCTATACTAGTGGGATTAAACATGAGGATGGTATGCCTCTTGTAGCTGTGTAGACCACCAGTGTACTTCAAAAGAGTCTCTGGTGAGTCTAATGAGATACCCAACATTAATGCTCTCTTTCTAAATTCTTGAGTATACCCTTGCACACTTTGCCCTTTCAACTATCAAAGAGTTTGCCAACTCATCATGGCTTGTTGCATGTAGGCCAATGGATAGAACTGCTTCTTGATTGCAGCAACAAACTCACTCTAGACAGAGATAGTATTACCATGTCTTTTCATATCAGCTTGGGTTCTGCCTTCCCACCAAACCAAGGCAGTGCCTCCTAGACGTAGGCTTGCTAGCTGAATCTTGCTCTTGTTTGAGTCTATGTTCTGTACCTTGCAATACACATCAATTTGTCTAGTCCAATTGTCCAACTTTTCAGCATTTAGCTCTCCATCATATATAGGAAAATCAAATTTAACATCTAGCTTGATCAAAGATGTTTTCTTATTATGCACAGGGCTGTTAGGAGGTGTGAGAAAGCTTTCATCTTTCCCCTTTCCTTTTGAGTGGTCATGGAAGTGAGACCCATCTTCTACCTTATCTTGTTTAGAACTTGATGAATCTTCAACCTTATGCTTTCTAAAGTCCCTATACATTTATTCTACCATGGACTTTATAGCTAGGAAAATTTCTATGAATTGAGGGTTTGGCCCCACAGAACCTTCGTTTGACATTGTCTTCTGAGGATAGACTCTCCCAATTTCAGGATTAGTTTCCACCAACTCTCCTTCTCCTAATTTAAGCTTTGATCTAGTGAGCATTCAACAGCTAAACCAAAAAAAGCTTGTCTAACCTTAGAGCCTAGGGCTCTGATACCACTTGATCTGATAATCACCCTATGAGTGACCTCAGTTGGAGATTTATTGAATAAAGGTATTACAGACTCATGTGCTAGTGTGTGTTCTGTGTTATTTAAGCAACAGATCAATCAAATTTCCAATACACAGACATTTAAATGGAAAGACAGCAGAGAAAATACAGTAAGCAGACACAAAACACAAAAAATTAATAAGGAGTTCACCCTATTCTCCAGGGCTACATCTTCGATCCAGCTTTCAGTGGTGGCCTTATTTTATTGTGTCTTTAAGCAGATAATTACAATGCAGGGACTCAATGTGATTTCTCCTGAAGCAGGTTTGCTTGGTAGGGTGGTTCTTGGATTCCTTAAGCCACTGGAGTACATAGACTCTATTTTGCCTACCAGCTCTGTGACCTTCTGGTCTACAGTAGAAAGATCCAAATGTGGTGCTCAGATTGGATAGATCCTCTATGGGATGGCTTGAATCTCTCAAGCTCTCTGGTGCTCGATGCTGCCTTTGGTCAGCTCGACCCTCTGTCTTCTACTGCTTTTTTTGCTTCATTGTCTTCTTTCTCTGTGTTCCATCCTCCTCTCGGGATTCTTGTCTATTTTTCTGTCTCTCGGGGTTCTCCCTAACTATCGTAACTGTGTATTATGTCTCTATTCATGACTTTAGAGCCATTCGTTCCTAAGACTTTTCGGTTCCTCTTCCGCCTTTGTCAATTCGCCTTCTGCAGCTGCGCTTGGAGTTCCCTGTTCGGCGTCATCATCAGTGCTCAGGGAGTGGCCACATGTCCTCCTCTAAATGGTGCTAGCCTGCTTCGTCGGTTGATTTCTTGAATTACATTGTGGAGTGAGTCTTTCTCCACCGTGGAGGTCAAACGGACTTCAAATCCTTTTAAATCGTGGCTCATTCCTTCGTCGATTCCACTTCCTCCATCGGGTGCAATCTCAGCCGTCTGATCTGGGTCCCCCATATCCAATGCCATACGCACGTTTCGTGCGATTAACTTGCTCAACCATTAGCATGCGATCAACGGCAGTTTTCTCTCACCTCTGCTTGCCACGTGTCGATCGTTGAGTGGGATCGCTCCGCTTCCATCCAAAACCGCTTACCGTTTGAGGGCGCTCTGATCAATACCGCTGGTTTCCAGAGCGCAGGTCCCGTCTTTGTCCTTTAGAACTTTTTTCCTTTTCGCCTGCGGTTCTCTGGCTTCCCATGCGTTCGAGTGCTCGGGCTTCCTCCATTTCAACCCTGTTCACCCAGCTAATCGCACATCAAAAATCACCTCCTTTTCCCGATCCGGGGCTCCTAGGGGCTAATTTGGCCTCCTGTGCAGTCTCCATGGGCCTCAGTCAGTGCGCTTTGACCGAGGTCCTCGTCATTCCATGCTGGCTGCCATTGCCACTGGTTCAGGGTGTTTTTTATCGCTGTTTTGGAATTCTTAGAAGTTTGTCCCGACCTGATACAGTCATGGTTCTTTGACAATTCTTTATGGATCCAATTTGGATCACCTAAGGAAAATAATCATAACTTTTGTTTTGAGCATCAGATTGAAATTTCGTAAGAAGTTACAGAAAGAGGATGGACTGTAGTTTCCTGTATATATTTTTCAGATCCTAAGGTCAAAATAGTGACATGTGGCACTTCATAAAATTTCGCTCTTCTGAAGAGGTATATAATTAGGTCATCTTGGGAGATTGTGCATAACTCTTTCTTGGAGAATCTAAATTCGATCAGACTGGTGGCATTGGAAAGAGGACACAGAGGGCTACTACAGGTCACAATTTCAGAACTTAAAGATCTGAAAGTACAAAGTTATAGTCGTTTCAAGATCGAGGTCCTAAAATCAAGAAAAAGCGAGATGAGGAAGTTTGATGGCAAGGATCCGGTAAATTGGATACTACAAATGGAGAAATATTTTGATCTACATGGTGTACCACTATTACAAAAGGTATGTATTGCATCTTCATATTTAGAACAAGATCAATTTTTATGGTATAAAGGGCTTTGTTCTCGTAAACAACTTGTTACGTGGTCAATTTTCACGGAGGAAATTATAGCACACTATGAGAATACAAAGAGCAACACCTTATTTAGAGCAACACCACAACAATTGGAAGAAAAAAGAGAAAAAGTGCTTTGTTACAAAGTGGAAAGCAAAATTATGGAACAAGGCATTCTACCCCTCACAACAATAAAGATGGAAGTGTTGTTTCTCCTAGCCTTCCATAACCTACAAGGGTTACACCACAACAATTGGAAGAAAAAAGAGAAAAAGGGCTTTGTTACAATTGTGATAGAAAATGCACTAAAGGTCATAAGTGTGCTGAGAAGAAATTATTTTACATAGAATATGAAGAGGAGGAAGAAAAGGATCAAGAAAAATCAAAAGAAGAGGATATACGCTAGGACCCAACCCCAGAGAAAGAAGATATGAATCCGACCATATCTTGTAAAGCATTGGCAAGAATTACCACTCCTCAAACTCTCAAGATAGAAGGACATATCAAGAAGAAAAAGGTTCAAGAAGTGAAAGATCACATCAAGAAAGAAGAAATGAATCCAACCATATCTTGTAATACATTGGCCGGAATTACCACTCCTCAAACTATCCAGATAGAAGGACATATCAAGAAAAAAAATGTTCAAGAAGTGAAAGATCACATCGAGCATCAAGAAATGAATCCGACCATATCTTGTAAAGCATTGGAAGAAATTACCACTCCTCAAACTCTCAAGATAGAAGGACATATCAAGGAGAAAAAGGTTCAAGTAGTGAAAGATCACATAGATCATCAACAACAAGTTCTCCAACTTTTAAAGGATAATGCCACTTTGGTGCAAAATCGAATGAAACAACAGGTAGATCAACATCGTAGTGAAAAATGTTTTGATGTAGGTGATTGGGTATTTTTACTGCTACATCTCAAGCAAGCTATTTATGAGAAGGAAATGTTGGCAATACTACCTACACTTAAGAAATGGCAACCTTACTGAATGGGAAGACACTTCAAGGTAAAAATGGATCATGATAGTCTTAAATACGTTTTAGAATAACTATTATCTTTAGAAGAACATAAAAAATGGGTCACACATATGTTGGGTTATGACTTTGACATCATGTATAGAAAAGGGAAGAAAAATTTTGTTGCAAATGCACTCTCAAGAAAGGATGAGGATGTGGAAGCATTATTTTCTGTTATTTTTATTATCCAACTAGATTGGATAAATGAAGCAAGGGATGAATGGAAGAAGGATGAAGAAGTATGGCTACTCATTCAAAAGTTGCAGAAGATCCCAATTCAAACAATATTGCTAGAACTTGAAGAGGAAGGAAAAATCATATTGGAACCTGGAGCAGTCACAGAAACAAGAACCCGACAGCTACGAAATCGATCAATTTCAGATTATTTCATCAAATGGAAGAATTTACCCATTGAAGATTCCACATGGGAGGACAAGAATTTTATACAGAAGCATCAAGAACTACTCAAGCGTTGAGGACAACACTTTTTGAAGGAGAGGGGCATGTTAGGTCCCTATACTACTAGTGTAACCCCTTATTGTTATTAGTACAACCCCCTTATTATATTGTTGTACCCATGTAGTCCCCATATTGTTACTATTGTGCCCCATAGAAGCCCACTATTGTTATTATTGTGCCCTTACATTATTATTGTTATGTCGGCTCTGATTATATTATGACCCCTTAGACTCCTATATATAGAAAGGAGGTTTTGTCATCTGAATCATCCAAGGATTGTTCATTTGTGTAATGTAAAGGAGGTTTCCCCCTCGAAGAGGCTGAATTATAAGGCGTTGATCTATATTTTCTATCTTTTTGTGAGCTGGTTTCATAACATTGGCCAATTGATTAGTGGTAAATATCACAGGTTAATAAATTTCTCCTCCCCTTCATAAATTTCCAAACTCCTTAATAAATCTAAGAAGGCTTATTCAACTCGAATGTAAGCCTATTATTTTGTGATGACCAGGCTTAAATGTCTTAAGGACTTTGATTGCTTCAGAATCCTTTCTCGGTATTGAGCAATGTTAAACACCCTTACCATGACAAGAATGAAACCTTCACTCCAACACAATCATTCTAGTCTCATTAACATATCCATGATGTGATAGATGAATACATCATCATTCCTACTGATAAGTATATAAACAAGCCAAGCCATGGCTAACACTACTATATGAACTCATATGCAACAACATCATATTAAACCACATCATAGATCCCACACAATACTATCATATCCATTGATGAAACATTCATGGAAATATCAATATTCCTTTACTAGGAAAGGAGAATAGTAGCTTCAAACAGTCAAGGACCGATGAAATGCTAACAATGAAATTCACACACTGTAAACAATTTTACTAAGCACATTAAGCATTCATAAATCACAATGTAAATAGTTTTGCAACCCAAGAAAGTAACAAAAAACATAAGAATATGCAATCCCCTCAAATACATGAGAGAATTAACATAGTATTTCATTTTAACATAACTTGGAATAACCCATTCCTCCATCAACAGTGCTACTACATACATTGTTATAACACATAACAACATTATTCATTAATTATAGTGCAACACAAGAAAATACATGTATCTGATTAGTTTGAATGCCTAGAAATTTAGGGAGGGACTTCAACTCTCCACCCAACCATAGAATAATTACACTACAATATTTCTTGTAGTTGACCAACCCTAAGCCAAATTTAGTGTCTGAGGAGCAAATTTCTCAAGGGAATTCACTCTAATTCCAATTGTTCCAATCACATAGGAATCTAGAGCTCACAATGTTTCCACCCACTTAAAGGGAATCTAGATTCCACAGACTCTCCACCTGCTAATTTCTATAGAGAAACATAGCCCCTGTGTCTCCACCTACTTATAAGGGATCCATAGCACACACTTCCACCTGCAAACCCTTGTAGGTATCCAAATCCACAAAGTCTCCACTTTTCCAAACAGGAAAAAGCACACAATGTTCCACTCACTAACCTGCAGGTATACAACAACAAATTGTCTCCACTTGTATACTTATCTATTTCACCCGTGCTGCTCCTTGATCTCCTTCCTTCTATGAATTCAATTCACAAATCCCATATTCCTATCCTGGCATACTCCAATGAAGGAAATTTGCTTGTTTGCTTGAGCCTTTGTTGTTGTTCCGGTGACTTCTCTTTCTCCATTTAAGAACACAACAACCTTTTCTTTTTATTTCTGTGTTTTTTTTGGCATCCAATGCTTTCTTTGCATTCCTTGTATGCCTTCCATCACATACCTTGCATATCATATCCCCTTTACATGTTGACTTCCATAACCCATTTTCAAGTGAGGGACTATATGGGTTTTATGTCCTTCATTGCAAACCAGAAATGCCATTAATTCATAAAGGGGATAAGTGATAAAATAAATGCAATGAATTGGGCTTTCAAAAAACTCCTCCTCCTCATACCACTAAATCCATATCCACTCCTTATCCAGTCATTATATGTATTTTTTCTACATCATTTACATGAATTGACAATTCATAATGACAATTAAAACCAGGGTAGAAAAATAGGTTGTCACATCTTGTGAAATTTAATGAACGAAATCATTTAAAGCTCACTAAATTTCTAGGCCACTAGTATTATCTTTTTTCTATGAATATTAGTTCAAATGTGTTTCCCTCATTATGTGTATGGATGAATGTGATGGAAGGAATTTAGTTGTTTTTGTTTGTGAGGTTATCATTTTTCAACTATAATTTATTTGCTACATATTATGTTCAATCACCTAGTCCACTCACAAGTGTAGATATAATAAAAGCTTGATTTTATTATTCACAAAAGTATATTTCAGATGTGAGTGAGAAAGAGGAGTACCACATCCATAAAAATGCAAAAGGAATCTTAATAATTCCCTAAAAGGTTGACTCTTGTCCTCAACATGAAAAACAGATCAATAGTAAGGTATTCAAGGGTACTAAGTTCATTTTTACATGAAACAATTAATTTCATCAATCTAAAATTGTAAGTTTGGCAAAATTCCCATAGTCACATTCTGGTGATGCCAAATTGGGAAAAATATAAATTATAAAATGTTTAACATTCTTAATAAAATCTAAATAAATCATGCCACTTTGTTAATTTAGAGACCATATTTACTAATTTAATTCAGAGCTATCTAATTTTGGAGCTAGCTTCCCTTACCACAAGTTATTTGAATTAATTAAACCATATAAAATCATGACAATGAAATTCTACAATTTTTTACAATATAAATAAATTTTTAAGCCTTAATTCTCTTCCTAACAATTCTACACTAGAATTTCAACAATACAAGTCTAGACTAGAATTTCAACGATTAAAACTCATAATTCCAACAATATAATAAAAATACTATCAAAATCATTAAAAAAAACTGAGTAAAACGAAATTAAATTAACAACTTATAAATAAAATATATATAATCAATTTATCATAATACATGAAATTGAAAAAAAAAACAATTTGTTTTTCCTCACAATCATTTAAATTATATCCAATTAACTTAACTCTAACTTCATCCTTCAATAAAAATAAAATTAAAATTACATAAATCAATAAAAATTATTACATACCACAAATTCAACTTTTTTTTTAATCTCCCCAAAACATCAAACATGTCACTCTTCCTTTAAAAAAAACTATATATCTTTATTATTGTACCTGTCAAATCAAGTATAACACATCAATTTTTTCGTAACCTTAACTTCATCCTCTAAAAAATAACAAATAAAAATAAAAATAAAAACCTTAACTTCATCCTTTAAAAAATAACAAATAAAAAAAAAAAAAAAAACAAAAAAACCCCACAAATTCACCTTTTTTGAATCTCCCCAAAACATCAAACATGTCACTCTTCCCTTAAATAAACTATGTCTCTTTATTATTATACCTGTCACAGCCAGTATAACACATCAATGTTTTCGTTGAGTGCACAATAATTTAACTTTGACTAAAATAATTTATACTTCTGTAATAAGTTAATTTTAATATTTTTTATTAATTTTATTATTATTTATAGATATTTTTCTCACATTTATTCATTGACATCGTAATCATGATAGGGTGTTTGGATAGTACTGCAATTATTAATTAGATAGGTACAATTGAACTTGTGTAGCTCCTCATAGTGATCGAGACATCTGAAAATTATTTTCATTGATTTGTTGGGACAATTAGATAGATGTATGTTGTTTAATTTTCAATGCAGACCCTCATACCTTCGATCTTACATGGAGCTTCTTCTCTACCATCTCTTGCCTGCAACACTGTAGTATATCGTAATGTAAATGCATGATTAAAATCGTTGGTTTACATTTAATTAACTTATTTTTCATCTAGATTTTACACGTATAGCGTGTAAACATTGAGAGGGGGATGAATCAGTGTTCCTTAGCAATTAACACTTTTAAATCTTTTCATAGCATTATTTAATATTCAATTATTATTAATGTTTATGCAGTAATAATAGTAAATAAAAGAACATGGTAGGCACAAAAATTTTAGGTGGAAAACCCCCTACAGGTCAAAAACCACTGAATGCTTTTCTAATAAATTATTTAATCTTCAGCCCCAACTGAAATGAAAGCAACAACTTCCTAGAATTCTAGAAAAGCATTCTTCTCTAGCTCCCACTGGAAGGACGCCCCAACGCCCCGGTTTCTTTAGTAATCAACTAAATGGATGCCCCAGCACCCTAGCAAGCCACAACTCGCCCTAGCACCACCCTACCACTCTGAAAGTGTTCACATGCCCCAACCTGTAGGAGACTTCATACACCTTCCTAGCACGTCCCCGCCACCCTATGATGACTGAAATAAGACAAGATTGTGGATTCTCAAACCAAGGACAACAATCCATGATACAATAAGATGTACAATGATTTTCGTGTACTTGACCAAATACCCAATCATTATATGACTTGCAACCCAACCATGACATCATCCCAACAGAGACACCTATACCTCCCAATAATGCCTTTTTGACTCTAAGAAAATTGACTCTTTTACAACTTTACAATGATGACTCTTGGCCTTTACACTTCTTCACAATATAAGGATGGTTGTCATGTCTTCAAAGGATGTCCCGCTGCAATGCTTCCTTTGATTTGATACTTCTGCTCTTGAATTCTTGCTTGAAGTTGTACTTGAATCTTCTTCTATCTGCATCCAAAATTTTCCCGATGATACCAATCCCAAAACAAAACAAAATACCCTAGTGCATAATAATGAATAAATACAAATTAAAATTACAATGCTTACCTAAAGTGTGCTTGTCACTTTTTTTGTTGACTTGTTGCAGTAGTAGACAAAGACTCCCGCTCTTGATATAGGCCTGGACTCTATGCAAGATTATATCCAAAACTAACCTAAAGATATATACAATAAAAAATGATGATAGACCCTAGACTTGTGATGGACCAAGTTCTAAGTACAACAACAGAGACCATTCTATCAATTATGACAAGACAAGTAACATGAACTTACAACATCATATAGATTTAGCAGACTTGGTGTAGCATCAAGAATATGTAGCATCAAATGTGTAGTATCAAGAATAAGACATACAAAATTTGGTATCAAAACTAACTGCGACATATAGAGACATAGAGATATAAACGAGACACTGTATATACTTACATTGTCCTAAAAAAACATATGTAAGAGATGATACTCAAAATTCAAATGTAAACACTAATAATATATACCTTGTTGTAGGAGACTTACCCTTCACTGTTGATGTGTGGTCCTTACTGCAGTGATCCTTGAATGCATGTGTTTTCATGCCTTCTAGGAGCTCGATATTGAATCTGTTGTATCTATGTAATTTTGGATCTCCAAGGTTTGAAATTGCGTCATGTGGTATCCCTTTGAGTCCTCTTTCCAACCCCATAGTTCTAATCAATATTGGTTTCTTCAAGAAAGAGTTATGCCAAATCTCCCATGATGACCTAATTATAGACGAGTTTAGTAGAGCAAACTTGTATGAAGTGACACGTGTCACGGTTGCCACCTTTGGCCCTAAAAACAATACTCAACAAACTATTATCCATTTTCTTTATGTGACTATTTATGAAGTTTGAATCCAATGCTCAGAGAGAAAGTTAAGATGATTTTCCTAACATCATCGGGTTGACATGGAATTTGGGAGCCTGAAAAAACCCTAACTTCCTCAGTTCATATCTCCAAAAATATAGTGAACCAAGATCTATAATTGGGTCACGAGGTTCATCACGATTTAGGCACAAATGAGTTTTAATTTCAGCTTCTGAAGCTTCGCAGAAAAAAAGGTGTAGCGAAACTTCCTTGATGACATGTTTGAAGCCACAAAATCCCTACTAGAGGAGCATATGAGGGTAATTATTTATATGAATGTCTTGAATTGAGAGGGTCCTCAACAAGTGAATGTTGGAGGGATTTTAGGAGATTTTTTTTATTATTAATTATTGACTATTCAATGACCACAACCAATTATGAGTTCTATGCCACAACCTCATAGGGTTTTAGCCCACTATCTGGGGTTACTAACTTCAAATATGAATATCTCCCAAACCGTGAAGACTTACTTAGTGTGTCATATATCAACGGAAACATCTCGATGAGTAGAATCCATTTAAAATATCCTTGACTCAGAATATAGTAATTTGTCAAGTCAAATTCCCATGCAAGATTGGGGTAGCCCTTAGTGCTGCTTGGGTTGACATCAATGACAACCACTGATCAACAATCTTCCCCTTTGGCATTGATGGCAACACAAGTACTCCCCCTATGATCAAGACACCTCTTCCTACTACCTTATCTCCCCATTTTTTGTCAATGGAAAAGGGTAACTCCCCTTGTCAAATAGCCATCCTACAGACCTGTACACACCTCCACTCCCCCTTTCTACTCAAGTAGATAAGAGAAAGAGTCTAAAGAAAAATTGGGAGAATCCCAAGATTTTGGCGAAGATAGTCAAATGCTTCACGAGGTAATGGTTTAGTAAAGATGTCAGAAATTTGTTCCTTTGTGCCAACATATTCAAGCTTTATATTCTTTTCGGCGACCTTCTCTCAAACAAAATGATATTTAATCAGAATGTGCTTCATTTTAGAATGCATCATAGGATTCTTGGAGATACTAATGGCGTTGGTGTTATTGAAAAAGATAGGAATAGGTTCATCAAACTTGACTTGAATATCTTGCAAAGTTTGCTTCATCCAGAGAACTTGAGTACAACAAGTTGATGCCAAGACATATTATGCTTCTGTTGTGGATAACAAGATTGAAGACTGCTTTTTACTTAACCATGAAACAAGAAAACCACCTAGATAGAATGCTTCTCCACTGTTACTCTTACGATCATCAACGCGTCCTGCCCAATCTGCATATGTATAAGCTTGGATAACCAAATCATTTCCTTTGGGATACCATAGACCATATTCCGTTGTGCCCTTAAGATACCAAAGAATTCGTTTGACAGAAATAATATGAGATTCTTTTGGTGTTGCTTGGAATCTTGCTACTTGTCCAACTGCTTGCATCACATTAGGTAGGGAGATTGTGACATATAGGAGACTACCAATCATGGATCTATACAACCTTTGGTCCACATCCGTTGATGAATATTCTTGAACCTGTTACCATGGGGGTAAGGATAGGCTTGCAATCTTCCATCTTGAATTTATTGAGAATTTCCTTGATGTACTTGATTTGATTTATGAATATTCCTTTATCCTGCTGAGATATCTTGGTAATCGTTAGATTGTCTTGATCCACTTTCACATAGAGATTTCTTATCAACGTTTCCTTTCTTGAATCTATAATACTTAAACTATTCTTCTCCCCCTGAATATGTAATGAAATTGCCATATTTTTCAAACTACTTGTCTGTCAATCGTATACTTGTGTCATATACTGTTGCATAGACTCCTCATCTTCAAATTTCTAGGAGCTGATAAACTAAATTGTTCAGAATAGTGTGTCATTTAATGGATCATCTTGACTCAAGTTATTAGCTGAAGCAACTGTTAATTCCTCAAAATCTGTTACAAATCGTGAAAGCATAACTGTTGGGACCTTATTTCCTTCTTGCTTTTCTTTCTCATCTTGTACTTGTTCATGTTGTACCTGTTTTCCTTTCCAAATCTTCTTATTCTTGTCGTCAAGATTTTCTTTCATGGTTGATTCCATCTTGTACCTGCAATTACGAGATATGTGTCCATAGTTATAACATTTGTAACATTCAATGTTATTCATAGAAGATTTTGTTTGGTGTTTATCTTGTGATCCTGCAAATTTTCTTCTAGGTTTTTGTCAATAATAGTTGTACCTATCTGGAACTTCACAATCCCTAGCCATATGTCAAAAATTGTTTCATTTGTAACATTCGACATCATCTCTCAAATGATCAAACTTTTTGATATTATGTTGAGTTCTAGAATACTCATTTATGAAGGATCTCCTAGAATTATATTCATTCCAAACATACATGCAACATTCTGTAGCTCTATGTCCAAACCTTCCACATGAATAACAATGACCATAAAAGATAGGTTGGTACCTAGGACGAAATCTTCTTTGAGGAATTGTATTCCAAGGTTCTTCCTGCGAGTCTTGATCTCTTGATCTAGCTAGGGGATCTACCCTTTTTGCATATCCATCTTCTTTAGTTGTCATAGAAGGAATTGACTCTTTTTCATATTTTTTTTTGTAACCAAGACTAGTCTTGTCACTGTATGATCGTTGGTTGCTGATGAGTTTGTCCAAAGCCTTTGAAATATTGGCATAGACTTGAAGATTTTTTCCACTTTTTACTTCCTTTCGCAGAGAAACTATTTTAGTTTCCAATGCTTCTCTCTCCTTGTTGCTTTCCTTTACTTCTTTCCTTGATTTTAAGATTGAGGATATGTTCTCTTTTTGTCTTCAATTTGTCTTCAAGAGTGTTGACATGCTTCTTCTTAGATTTGAGCTCTTTGATAACTCTGACCACTTCATTTTGAAATTCAACCTCAGTCATTTCTTCTTCTTCATATCCTTCTTCGTCAGGTGCCTCTTCCTTATTGTGCTTGGCCATAAACAGTGCTATTACATTGAATTCTTCTTTGTTATCACTATCTTATTCAGATGAGGAAGTATCTTCTTTGGTGAAGAAAATTTTGTTAAACCATTTCTTCTTGCCTTTCTTGTTGAACTTCCTAGGACATTTCTTTCCATTCGTAACAACCTCATTTTTGTGAGGACATTTGGTTGCAAAATGCCCAACCTCACCATAGTCAAAACATATTAATGGAAGTTTACCTTTGAATTTTCCTGTACATGATGTCATTTTCCTCGTGAAGTAGGCAAATTCTTTATCTAAGAGTTCTTCTTCCTCTTCTTCCTTTTCGTCATCCTTACAACTACAAGTTTTTTCTTTCCGAGTCTGCTTGTCCTTACCATTCTTCTTGGATGCAGATAATTTTTTTTCTAAGTGAGATGTTCCATCCTCTTCTTCAATCCTCATTTCATATGCCGTAAGAATTCCATGCAATTCATCTATGCTGAGAATGGTCATATTCGATCTATCTTCCAAGACAAATACCTTAGGGTTAAATCTTGCTGGCAAGGTTTTGAGGATCTTTTGGACAACAATTTTCGTTTCAGCAGGTTCTCCCAAAGCTTGCAATGTATTTTTTGTTTCATCAACTTGCTAAAATTATGCATCAATATCTTCATCTTCCCTCATTTTGAGTTGCTCAAATTTTTCTTTGAAAATTTGAAGCTTTGCTTCTTTCACCTTTGAGTCACATGCATATATATTTTCAAGCTTGCCCCATACCTCTTTAGCAGTTTTGCAACTCAATACCTTATGGTAAACAAATTCGACAAGCCCACTGATAATAAGATATTTAGCCTTTGCATCATATACAATATTTTTCTTACCTTGTTCATCTTAGGTCGGTGTGAAGCATTTGTCAACAATTACCCATACTTCATATCCTTGCACAACCAAATGAACTTGCATTCTTCCACTCCAAAGTGCATAGTTATTTCCGTTGAACAAAGGAACTCTATTCTTAGTATACTCCATGATCTCGTTCGAGTTGTTAGACTGCTATATTTGAAGGAACCAAGCACTGATACCAATTGTTGGAAATACTAAGAGGGGGGTGAATCAGTATTCCTTAGCTATTGTTACTTTTAAATCTTTTTAGAGCATTAGTTAATCTTCAATTATTATTAATGTTTATGCAGTAATAACAGTAAATAAAGGAATACAATATGCACAAGAATTTTAGGTGGAAAACCCCCTTCGGGTCAAAAACCACTGAATGCTTTTCTAATAAATTCTTTAATCTTCAGCCCCAATTGAAATGAATGCAACAACTTCCTAGAATTCTAGAAAATCATTTTTCTCCAGCTCCCACTAGAAGGACGCCCTAATGCCATGGTTTCTTCAGTAATCAACTAAATGGATGCTTAAACACCCTAGCGAGCCACAACTCACTCTAGCACCACCCTACCACCCTAAACTGTTCATAGGCCCCAACCTGTAGGTGACTTCATACACCTTCCTAGCACCTCCTTGCCACCCTATAATGACTAAAATAAGACAAGACTGTGGATTCCCAAACCAAGGGCAAAAATCCATGATACAATAATATGTACAATCATTTTCATGTACTTGACCAAATACCCAATCACTCTATGACCTGCAACCCAACCATGACATCATCCCAACAGAGACTCATATGCCTCCCAATAATGCCTTTTTGACTCTAGGCAAATTGACTCTTTTACAATAATGACTCTTCCAATGATGAAACTTTTACAAATGACTCTTTTACAACTTTACAATGATGACTCTTGGCCTTGACACTTCTTCATAATCTACGGATGGCTTTCATGTCTTCAAAGGATGTCTGACTGCAATGCTTCCTTTGATTTGATATTTTTTCTCTTGAATCCTTTCTTGAAGTTGTACTTGAATCTTCTTCTACCTGCATGCAAAATTTGCCCGGTGAAACCAATCCCAAAACAAAACAAAATACCCTTCAACTTACCTTTGCCTACAAAATGCATGTAAGTGCATAATAATGAATAAATACAAATTATTATTACAATGCGTACCTGAAGTGTGCTTGTCACTTTTGTTGTTGACTTGTTGCAGCAGTAGACAAAGGCTCCCACCTTGATATAGGCTTAGACTCTATGCAAGACTATATCCAAAACTAACCTAAAGATATATACAATAAAAATTGATGACAAACCCTAGACTTGTGATGGACCAAGTTCTAAATAAAACAACAGAGACCATTCTATCAACTATGACAGGACAAGTAACATGAACTTACAACATCATATATATTTAGCAGACTTGGTGTAGCATCAATAATATGTAGCATCAAATGTGTAATATCAAGAATAGGACATTCAAAATGTGGTATCAAAACTAATGGTGACATATAGAGACATATAGATATAACCAAGACATTATATATACTTACATTGTCCTGCAAAAACATATGTCAGATATGATACTCAAAATTCAAGTGTAAACATTAACCATACATACCTTGTTGTAGGAGACTTACCCTTGACTATTGATGTGTGGTCATTACTGTAGTGATCATTGAATGCATGCTTTTTCTTTCCTTCTAGGAGCTCAATATTGAATCTGTTGTATCTATGTAATTTTGGATCTCCAGGGTCTAAAATGTCACGTTGTGGTAGCCCTTTGAATCCCCTTTCCAACCCCACAGGTATGATCAATATTAGATTCTTCAAGAAAAGGTTACGCCCAATCGTCCACAATGACTTGATTATAGACTAGTTCAGTAGGACGAACTTGTACGAATTGCCACATGTCATCGTTGCAACCTTTAGCCCTGAAAACACTACTCAACATACTACAGTCCGTCTTCTTTCCCCTACTATTTACTTAGAGAGAAAGTTATGGCGATTTTCCTAACGTCACCCATTTGACATGGAATTCGGGAGCCTGAAAAAACCCTAACTTCCTCAGATCATATCTCCGAAAATATAGCGAACCAAGATCTGAAATTCGGTCATGAGGTGCATGCAGATTTCGGCTCAAATGGGTTTTAAGTTCCACTTCTGAAGATTCCCAGAAAAAACATTATAGCAAACATTCCTCGATGACCTGTTTGAAGCCACAAAATCCCTACTAGAGGAGGATATGAGGGTCATTATTTATATGAATGTCTTGAGTTGAGAGGGTCCTCAACAAATGAACATTGGAGGGATTTTATGAGAAAAATAACATTATTAATTATTGATTATTCAATGACCACAACCAATTATGAGTGTCATGCCACAACCCATAGGGTTTTAGCCCACTAACTCAGGTTACTAATTTTAAACATGAATATCTCACAAACCGTGAAGAATTACTTGGTGTGCGATATATCAACGGAAACATCTTGACGAATATAATACATATAGAAGATCCTTGAATCATAATAGAGTAAGTTGTCAATTCAAAATGCCCATGCAATATCGGCGTAGCCCCTGGTGTTGCTTGGGTTGACATCAATGACAACCATTGATCAACATAGTGTCATTGATGAACTAAGGTATTGCATTAATTGTCGACTTTTTTTCGAGTTACTCACCAAGGATATTTAATTTAGGATTTCTTCTTGGAATTATATCTAAATTTATTGTGTGTCTGCTTGTCTAGCTTTAATAATCTACATTATTTTACAGGTATAGTTCACATAAAATCATGAAGTAATTTTCTGCCCATTCTTATATTAATTTTAATTAGCTTAATAAATGTTGCATTATTAGATACATTACACTGAGATAAATAATAATTGTTAATAATATTAATGCGATTAAAAAAGACTCTTAATTATGCAAGCGCGCACACACACACACACATATATATCCACAAAAATCTATATATTATATTATTATTATTTTAATTTAAAATGATTTTTACTTATAATCTTTTAAAATATTTTAAAGAGAAATAATACAAACCATTTTTATTTTATGCCATGTCAATTTTCATAATAATTGTGAATTAGGCATTACATATTTGGTAATTTGGGGAACCACTTTTTACTATTTATTTACTTTGTTTTATGCGTGACATTTCTACAACATATTTAAAATATTGCTTGGAATAGTTATTATTGAGAGTGAAAACATTACATATTCAATAATTTGGTGAATCAATTTTTATTATTCATTTACTTTGTATTATGTTTGATATTTGTTCAAAAAATCATTACCCATCTCTCAAATTGCAACATTACTATATTTAAACTAAGTGGCAAGTACTAGCTACTATGTAATACTTGTTTGTGTTTCAAAATATCGATAGGTACAGATAAATACATAAAGTGATATAAAACAGCATAGATCCATTTTAAATACAGATCGAACATGAGCCGAGAGAGATCCAATTTCTATGTGTAATTTTTTTTATAAGCTAACATTATTTAAATGTTTTATATAATTATATAATTTTTTGTATTTTATTATTAAAAAAAATAATAGTTTTGGCTAAAATAAATAAAATTCCAATTTTCATGACTAAAGAACACTTTTACACATCATAGTAAAACGAACCTCTCAACTCAATAGCAACTACCTAAAACTTGCCCACGAGGCTTTGAATTGACGGTAAATGGGTGCATTGTTAAGGCACTCTTTGCGATAGGTCATTGGTTCAAATCCCTCATAAATACATACTTACAAAAAAAACCTACCTAAAACTCAACTTTGTATCAATTACAACATTAATATGAAACATATATTGATAATTTTAGTGTGAAAGATTCTCAATACCCATTACAATATTAATCTCAATATGAATAATAGTTTTAGCAAAAAGTATTTATTAAAATAATTATACCATCCCACTATCTAAAATATTTATTAGAAATAATTATACCATTACCACTATTTAATTGATTGCACCTAAACTTTTAGCCACTACTAGAATAATTAATTTCTAGGTGTTTAAAAACTTTGCATGAACCACTTTTGAGAATTATTAAAAAAATCTGTAAGTGTACCATAAGGTACTATTGACAACCACTAACATACAAAATCTATAATAATATGCATAATGATTATACAATGTCCTTGTTATTCACCACAATTTGATGTAAGCACATTAACTATTATATAAACTACAAACATTATGCACTATGATTGTTAACGTGCTAGCTGTAAAAGGTGGCATTGAAAGTATAACATTATTATATAGTAAATATATACTTTTAAAATTTATAATAAAAAATATATTTTTATAAAAAGTATATAGGTCTTTTACATTAATATTATAATAATATAATTTAAATTCATAATTTAATTTAAATGTTAATTTAAAAAGTGTTTTTCATAAATAACAATAAAATTGTTCTTTAGCGTAGAAAAGCGTATATATTTTAATTATTTTGAAATTTGAACTCATAATTTTTGAAAATAAAGAGTTTATAATTTTATTATTAATATAAAAAAGTTTGCAAATGTCTCCAAGGCTTTTTTAATGCCTAATTTATATATAATTATAATTTAATGGAAACCAAAATATAAATGTAGGTATTTATTTGGAAATTTCGTTTGAAGTTAATTTTTATTGTTATTATTCTTAATATTAAATTGATTATTTCCTCTCAATTTATCTGAGATCAACCTAGAAAACTTCGAAATTGAGATTTTCTGACCTGTGCCCAAAATTCCAAGAACAGTGGCTGAGATTTCCTAATTTTTTAGACTCACTCATTTTGTTTTCTCTTCATCTTATATAAAATCCCTTATGTCTTCCCAAATGGTGATTGCTTTGTCTCCTGGTTGAATCAACAATGGGATAAGGGATAAGGTGTAATTGATTCCAAGCATGCACCTGCTACTTGTGCTCAAGGTTGACAACAGAGCCATCTGATGTTTATCCGTGAGATTAGGTTGACTTTATATTTTGAAGTTTGAAATAAATATAATGCTGGTTTATAAACAATATGTATTTGTATTTCTTTATTATATTTATGAATTTCTAATATTTGTTTCTAAATATAATTTAATTATATATTTTTATTAATTTAATTATAATTATGATTTTATAACTTTTATTTATAAATATAATTTATTTATGTTATTTTATTAATTTAATCATAATTTATATAATTTATAATTTATCATTTTAATTATATTTTTTTATTATAAATTTATGAATATTTATTTATTAATTTATTCATAAATATAAATTTTAAATTTTCTTTTGAGTTAGATATTCAATTAGTATGCATACTCATGCGATGCACATTAATATTTTCATTTTGCATGTAATTCGAGATGGGTCATTATAGAGGCATTGTTTGTTAATGAAAATAGATAGATAATAATTTTTATTTGATTTAAGTTTATCCGAGTTATATGTGTCTGCTTATAATTGTGGATCCAACTTACATGTGTTTGCTTATTTTTGTGAATTACAGTGCTAATTTTTGTGGATGTTTGTGTTTATACATAACGATAGTGGTGGCCAAATGTGAATTTTTTGTGCTTTTGGCAAACTAAATGTCTCACATATATGATTGTTTAGTTGAAGAGTAATCAATAAAAATGATTAATAGTCCTCCATAATGCTAAATTTTATTGTAATACTAATTACTATAGTCAAAATTCATGAGCATGACCAACAAGATACTATCCAACTTGCTAGAGTTATGGGTACATTAGTTCGAGGTTGAGTGGAACATGCATTTGAAAGTGGTCATTAGTTTAATCAAAATAGAGCCTTTTGGAGCATCCAACCAAGTCCAGTTGATAAATTCCAACTACCGGGGATCAAGAGAAGACAAAATGGTTCAAAATTTCTCCATAACACATATATGGTCAAACTAGACTTTCACTCAACTAAATGGCTCTTGATGAGACAACCAAACACTATGCATTTTTTAAAATTCATATGATTTTTAAAGTAACCTTAGGTTTACTCTATAGAATCTACACCATTAGGATATACTTGGAATTGTTGTATGTGGTAGTGTATGGATATAGTTATAGCTTGTATACACTCTCCCTTCATATCTTACTTTACATAGTTTTGAAGCACATTGTTGATGTAATCTCACTACGACCTATTTTGCAACTTTTACTAAATTTAAAATTCTCCCAGATATGGTTAAAAAATGTTAAATCTAGTTTCATTAACTTCATCATGCAAAAACTTAATTATTATCATTATTTTTTAACAAATACTACAAATAAAAAAATGAAAAATGACTTACAATTCTTTTTCACACCATAATCTACCATTTTCCCTTTCAAAAATTTTAGTGATCTGTGTTATCTTAAAATGGACCAAAAATCATAAGGATATATTTTTTTGTTGTTGAAGATCTCATCAATCAACTACAACTATAACTTCTGTCAAAATTCTTATAAAATTCGGGGAAGAATTTTTCCGAGAGAAAAAGTTAAGATTATCTACTTATTAAACTACTTCATTTTAAATTGCTTAAAAGCTAGCCTCTATGAAAGTGTGAGTGGGATAAATAAATAACGAAGTAACTAAGGACATATTTGTGACAATGGAATAAATCTCACATTATAATGCCCCTAAGATACCCGAGAGGATAATGAAGATAATGTGGTCATAATAATCGAATAGGCCCAATTGTAGTTGATGGGTAAGACCATTATGTAGTTAAAAGAAATAATATAATAATGATTAGTTGGCATAAACCCGTAAGAATACTCATGAGAAGCTATAAATGCATAAGTATCACTGTATTAGAGATAATATAGATGTATTGTTTTGTAGCAAATATGATGCATGGAGTAATTATTTCCATAAAAGTAATTGATATGAATGTTACCTTACTTTACAGGTTCTTCTCTTTGTCTTTGTGTTATTTATGTTTAAATTTTCAGCATTTATGAAGGAAAAGGTTAATTTTCAAGTTTAATGATTGATATTTCATATTTAGATATTTTATATTTCAAGGTTCACTACACACATCTCATGAAACTATTATTAAGTTTCGGGACATTACAAATTCCATCTTCACATAAATGAAAATAAAATGCTCAAACCATTAAAATTTTTTTCCATTAAAAGAATAATTTATTTGTTATTTCATGAAGAAATCAAAATATATGTAACAACATGCTATTACAATTCTCCTAGAGGACAAAGTCTCTCTTATGATTGTGTAGTACTACCATGAAACATAATGGTTCTTGAGATATCCTATTATTATAGTAATTTTTATATTCTTCACATTATAAGCAAGATCAAAATTGAAACTTGGAAGGCATTTGTGCTAAGAGTTTTAAAAAGAAAAAATTTCAAGTCCAATAATACTTCATAAACATGAAGCTTACTTATTCATAACACATTTTAATCAATAGAGAAATTTCCTTGATTGGAATAAAACCTCCCTCTACTGCTCTAACAATACTATGAATATTGCATGTAATGAAATATCTTGTTTAGATATCTCATCTACCTTTTCATTTAGTTCTTTGTATATATTATAAAAATAGACATTTGTGAATAGATTCCTTGCCTCTTTGAATCTATCCATAATAAAGAGGAGTAAATTTTCCAAATTTTTTTCACATTTCCGTAATTTATGATAAGTTTGGAATCCAAAACTACCTGAAGTTGAGTGATGCATTCTTTTGTTGCACTTCTTAATAAAAACTAAAGACTAATTATTTTATCCATATTGTTTTTTCCTTTCCCAAAAATATATTTGAATGTTAGATTATGATTATCTTTCATAAATAAAACTTTAGACTCCACATATCCTAAAGATCCCTTTGATTTCCCTCCAAAACAAGTACATTACAGATCCCATCAATCCACTCCTAACCATAGGAAATAATGTTTGAACCCACATTTTGCACTTAAATGGTATATTTTCCTAGCTTAATGGGTTCCTAGAAGAATTCAATGTGGTTTTCATATTTTCTGTGCCTTAACATGTTTATTGTATATTTATAAAGATATTGATCATATTCTAAGTGATCCACACTGAATATTTTAAGGACTTGTTCCCTATAGCAGGAAGACCTAAACTCGACTACCATAAGGCATCTAATGTGTTTATTTTGGTAGCATAGGATGTGCTCTAGCCATGAAAATTGGTGGAGAGGCTAAAGCACAGGAGATCTCCAAAACCCAGAAATCATTTTGGAAAAATCCATCCGGATGAAGAGTTATTAAAATTATTAATATTTTTAATGGATTCCTAAGTCTAAACTTAGGGAAATAAAAATATTAATGGGTATTAATAAAGATAAGGATGCAAAGTTTCCAAAAGATAAGGATCAAGTCTATTTTAATCTTAGCCGTTGATTAGGGAGTTAATATCATCTGTTGATTCATCAACAAGAAAAGTATATTTGGGGACTTGAAGGTCAATAGGAGACACACTGAGGGTGACCAATCAGTTTGATTTATGGAGCGGGGCTTGCTGAGAATTCGAACTAGAAGACTGGATTGCAGCAAGAGGTAGCGAGTATGGAACATAGATGTAGGAACAACACTAGAAGATTAGCGCAGAGATCAGAGAGGCAGACGCAGAGCCTCTCAGACAGATGTAGAGGCAGCAACACTACGCAGTCACTAGAGGGCCTGCGTGGGTGATACAGAAAGGCCCTGTGCTGACGCAAAGAGGTAGGAGATAACATAGAGAGTGTGGTTGTTGGGTAGAGGCAAAAAAGTTTGATGCTGAGTCTGAGGGAGGTGCTGGATAATTTATCTCTATTAGGTGAGCTTGTTTGGCACCTAGTTGTACTCATGAAAAGCTAATTAATAAAATCTTCCTCTGGTGCACTAGTTTTCCCACATTGGGTTTTTCCGGGGACATTCATCCAAAATAACTGTGTTGATGTGTTTTATTTTTTGTGCATGTTTTGTTTCTTTCCTATGGTGTGATATCTGCAGTAGAGTTTATTTTAATATTTATCGAAGCAATTTTGTAAATAACTTATTGAAGAATAAGTAGGAAAAATAAATTGGTTGCTGTAGTAATAGAATTTTCACATGGTATCAGAGGGAAGAATCAGAGACATAAAGGGAAAATCAACTATGGGTCGAGATCATGATGCAGAGGCATCAACATCAGGAGACTCATGTAGATTTTCAGAAAGTTTCACAAGGGATAGTTTTCTCTATGTTGGCTTCCAGATTGGAAGAAGAAGTTGCTTTCGTAACAAGCTCAACATCATCTGAGGTATGGTATATAGACAGTGGAGTCTCCTGGCATATGACAGGAATCCGAGAATGTTTCTCTGAGTATCAGGAGGAAAGGATGAATTTTCAGATCACCATGGGGAATAAGGCAAAGTGTACTCCTGTAGGAAAGGGGACCATAGTGTTTCAAACAGAAACTGGAGAGCAGTTCCAGGCCACCAATGTGCTGCATGTGCCAGGACTGGGGATGAATTTACTTTCTGTATCACAAATTCAAAGCAAGGGCTATGACGTTTTCTTCATCAAGGAGAAAATGTACATCAAAAACCCAAGCTGGAAAAAGAAAGTGCAGATTGGAATCAAGAATAACAGGTTGTACAGGATATAGCTAGAATCACCAATGGCACTAATAGGCAGTCATAGTGACAAGGATCTGAATGAAATATGGCATAGACGAATGGGGAATTTGCACCATGGGGCACTGAGAATTCTCAGGGAAACTATAACAGGAGTTCCAGATCTTAGCACAGAAAGTGATGATGTATGCAGAGGATGTGCTTTGGGAAAGTATGCCAAAGCAACATTTCCTAGAAGTAAAAACAGGGCCAAGAGTGTACTAGGATTGATACACTCAGATATCTACGGACCAATGTCCTCTAAATCTCTTAGTGGTTATGAATACTTCGTCACCTTCATCGATAACCACTCTAGGAAAACTTGGATTTATTTTCTGAAAACCAAGGATGAGGTTTTCTATCGATTAAAAGATTTAAAGGCTCTAGTGGAGAATCTGACTGGAAATAAAATAAAAGTTTTGTGCTCAGATAATGGCGGAGAATATGTCAACAAGTACTTCACAGAATTTTGCACTAGGGAGGGCATCAGAAGAGAGTGGATAGCTTCGTACAATCTGGAGCGAAATGGAGTAGCAGAAAGGAAGAACCAGACTATCGTGGAAGCAGCCCGAGCCATGATGTGATCAGGATATGCCAAAGTCCCTATGGGTAGAAGCATACAACATGATAGTCTATATTCAAAATATAACTCCTCATCGAGAATTGGTTAAAATTACTCCAGAGAAAGTCTTCACAGGGAAGACACCTAAAGTTAGTCATTTCAGGATATTTGGGAGCTTAGCATATTGTCGCATGCTTGAGGAAAAGAGGAAGAAGCTGGATCAAACTACAGAGAAAGGATATCTAGTGGGATATAGCGAGAATGCTAAGGCATACAAAATCTATCTTCTAGGACGCAAGAAGGTAGTAGTTCGACAATATGTGAAGTTCATGAAGGATACGACCTTCAAAAATCTTGAGAAATGCTTTCTGAGGAGCAATAAAAAGATGAGCCATTGGTCAAACCACTTCAACCAATGGATGTCAAGAATTATTCCTCGGAATAGCAAGAATCACAGGAGGAGGAGGAGCTAACAGAAGCACCTGCTACCAAAGGAAGAACGAGTAGGGAACTTTGTCAGATTCTATGAGATGCAGAGGATTTCATCGATGCACCAAGAAACAATAAAAGGGAGTGAAAACATCCAGATAGATATCAAGCATTAGTAGCTCAGGATGGGGAGCCTGCCGATTTTCATAAGGCTTCTCAACATTAGGTTTGGTTAGATGCGATGGTAGATGAATACAACTCTATAATGGTGAATGATTTCTGGGAGCTAGTGTCGAGGCCTCAAGACAGATCGGTGGTAGGTTTGAGATGGATCTACAAGATTAAATATGCTGCAAACGACAATGTGGAAAAAGACAAAGTTGGGTTTGTGGCTAAGGGGTATGCTTAGAAGGAAGGAATTAACTATGAAGAGACATTCACCCTAGTAGCTAGGTATACATCTATTAGAACCATGATATCTCTTGCAACACCGATGGGATGGAAGATTCATCAGAAGGATGTCAAAATGGAATTTTTGAATGGGGTGATAGAAGAGGAGGTATACATTGAACAACCAGAAGGCTTCGAGACACATGAGAAGAAGTCTCATGTATGTAGATTGAAGAAAGCCTTGTATGGGCTGAAACATGCACCTAGAGCGTGGTATGGTCGAATTAATGGCTACTTGCAGAATATGGGGTTTGTCAAGAGTGACGTAGATCCAAATATCGACTATCTGGTTGTAGAGAATGAGCCTCTAATCCTAGTATTATATGTGGATGATCTCTTCCTGACAGAATCATCCAGGCTCATCAGGGACTGCAAGAAGAATCTAGCCACAGAATTTGACATGAAGGATTTAGGATAGATACACTATTTCCTGAGGTTGGAAGTTTGGAAGCAAAAGGGAGAGATCTTCCTTGGATAAGGGAGATATGCTACAGAAATTCTAAAGAGATTCAAGATGTAGGATTGTAGACCCATGGCTATTCCAATGATCATCAACTGGAAGAAAAGTGATGCATTAGAAGACAAGGATGTTGATCCCACCTTATACAGGCAACTCATAGGATCCCTGATGTATCTAGTCAATACCAGGCTAGACATTTGTTACGTTGTCAACACCCTAGTCACTTCATGGTGGAACTGAAGAGGGGGCATTGGGCAGCAGCCAAACATGTTCTCATATATTTACAAGGAACAGCCGATTATGGACTCTTGTATACCAGGAGTAAGGATATTATATTGAGTGGATTTACTTATGCAAATTGGGTAAGAATTTTAGTAAACCGGAAAAGTACTTCTAGGTACTGTTTCAACATTGGATTGGGAATGACCTCTTGGTGCAGTAGGAAAAAAAATCCATAGCTCTGAGCTTAGCGGAAGTAGAATATATGGTTAAAAGCACAAATTTGTGCGAAGCCATATGGCTTAGAAAAATTCTTGTGAACCTATTCAGAAGAAAGATGGAGGCGACCAGGATCATGTGTGATAAGCAGAGTTGCATCAAGCTCTCTGAGAATATATTATTTCACGATGGGTCAAAGCACATTGATATTTGGTGTCACTTTGTCAAGACTATGTCCAACGAGGATCTGTACAGTTGAGCAACACTCCTACTGGAGAACAAGTGGTAGACATCCTTACCAAGGCCCTTGGAAGAACAAAGTTTGATTATTGCAGGGAGAAGATGGGGATGATAAAGAATCCATTTCAGTAGTAAAAATAGGTATCATGTTCCAGTGCAGTAGCATGATGCAGCATAATGAGAAGAGGTTGTAGTGCAAATGTAGTGTTGGGAAGAAGTACTAGCAACAACACGAATGCAGAGGAAGTTGCAGTGTTGGGAAGAAGGACCAGTAATAGCATGGATGTAGAGGGATCTTTCGTATGAATGCATCAGTGGCAGTGGCAGAGCCATGGGTAGAATTATAGGATATAGCAGTATAGAGGATGTTGGGTGGGGAGGCCTAGCATCAACACAGGTACCAGTGCCATATAATCTGAGTGATGCTCAGTGTGGAGTATTACTAGAGCACATTCCTCACTAAGAGGGAGTGTTGATTTGGGGTAGCATCAAATGTTCTCTAGCCATGAAAATTGGTGGAGAGGAAAGCACATGAGATATTCAAAACCCATAAATCGTTTTGGAAAAATCCATGCGGATGAAAAGTTATTAAAATAATTAATATTTTTAATGAGTTCCTAAGTCTAAACTTAGGGAAATAAAAATATTAATGGGTATTAATAAAGATAAGGATGAGAAGCTTCCAAAAGATAAGGATCAAGTCTATTTTAATCTTAGCCATTGATTAGGGAGTTAATCTCAACCGTTGATTCATCAACAGGAAAAGTATAAGAGGGGACTTGAAGGTCAATTGGAGACACACCAAGGGAGACTAGTTAGTTCGATTTCTGGAGCGGGACTTATTGAGAAATTCAAACTAGAAGGCTAGATTGCAGTAAGAGGTAGCGAGTACGGAACAGAGAGGCGGGAACAACACCAGAATATCAGCATAGAGATCAGAGAGACAGACGCAGAGCCTCTCAGGCAGATGCTGATCCAGATTTAAACAAGAACGCAATAAAATACATCGATAACCATAAAGACAAATATGCAGTGGAAATAATACTTCATTTCATTACTATAAAATACTGAAATATGCTTACAAATAGAAATGGAAATAACCCAGCTAGGGCGATGGTAGCTTATCTCTGAGAAGAGATGTGTCGGCTACATGCCTCTGAACTGTTCTCCAAAAACCTGTCTTACAATGAGGCTCGAGGGCCTATTTATTGTTGAGAAACAATGGAAAACCCTTCACATTCCAAAACCTAACCCTAGAAGATGAAACGCCAAATTGTGGGCCCCGTTTTTTGGGTAAGTTTGTACATCAACTTCCCGGGGTCGCGAATTGGTCGTACTATCTCTGTTTGACGCCCATGATAGCCCATTGGAAATATCTCTCTGAGGACTACGATGGAAAAGACGATTTTTAGATAGAAAATCGCTGGCTCCGGAAGTTTAGGACCCGAAAAACTGCTAAAAATAGTAAATTGTGCTATAATTAAGGAAACAGAAAAAATGAAAGAGACAGTTGTGGGGGTCCAAATGGGATAGGTGGGTGGCCACCAACATCCACCTGGATCATTCCTCCCCCCTTAGGAAGCAATGGTCCCCATTGCGTTGAGTTCCTCCCTGAGATGAGGAAGCTTCTGCAGAGCTGGGTCTCTGGTGAGCTGTTCTGCAATCTCTGATGTGTCCAGAAATGGTGGGGAGCATGGTCGGCGACGGTCCACATTGAACACTCGGTGCAAGCGAAGGAATGGAGGAATGCTGTGCTTCAAAGCATTGTTTCCCGTAGCCTTGTTACTGGTGTAAGGACCATGTCGAAGTGGTCTGAGTTTCTGATGGGTTCTGGTAAGGCGCTCCCTCTGCAAATGTAACCAAACTTTGTCGCCCACCTGAAACTTGTGTGGTACCCCTCTGGGTAAGAAGAAGTTGTTCATTTGTTCTGTCATGACTGTATCCCTCTGTTGTCGTTGCTGTGTGGAGGAACCCTTCGCGGGGGTCATGGACGTAGCAACGATCTTCCCCTTACTTTGGGAGCGAACCAGATAGAAAATAAATTTCCTAGTCTGTGAGATGAGCTTGCTGCCTTTCTTAGCAGTGATCAAAGAGGTGGCGGTAGCTAGGGCTACCTCCGGTATCCTGTATAATGAATCATCCAAACAAATGATGACAACGCGAGGCCTTGAATCATACACAGCATGTCACCTTCATAAGTATGGCTGGCCTAATAGTACATCACAAACATCCAGAGGTCTAACATCACACAATACCTCGTCTGTGAAGGGCTTGATGCTATAGGGAAGGCGGCACTGCTGGCGAACTTTGAGATCTCGTCCTTCTTGAAGCCAACAGATACTATACGGATGTGGGTGTGGTGTAGTTGGTAGGCCCAACCGCTTCACGACCTCTGCTGAAATGAGGTTCTTTTGGCTGCCACTGTCGACAATGAATTGCAGCGGCGAACCCTTCACCCACATCTGTGAGTGGAAAAGACGTTCCCCCTCCTCTGGATCTTCGGGCTCATTTTTCTGGATCTTGGCAGTAGCAACAGTGGCGCTGGGATCCGCATCAATGATCTGTTTCCCTTTGTCATTCCCCTTGTCGGGTTCTGACTCAGAGTCGGAACATGCATCTGATTCGGAAGCCTTCAACTCAACCATCAGCGACTGCTTGGTCCGACACTCACTTGTGTTATGAGTGGGACTCTTGTGGAACTCACACCACTTTCCTGTGTCCTTCTTCGGCTTCGTGGTGTTGTTCTTTTCTTGCGGCTTTGACGGGTTGTCTTGGGTCACCCCACCTTGGCTTTGTCCTTTGGGCTTTGGATTTGCAGATCCAAAGTCTCGCTTCTTCTGTTTGAACTTTTGCTCGATTTTGACAGCGTATCGGTATGCTGTGCCGAGTGAGGAGATGTTCAAGAACTCCATATCTTCCTAGATGTATCTGTGTAGGCAGCCGCGGTATTTGAGTACCAGATGCAGCTCAAAATCTTTGATACCCAATTGTGTGCGAAGGGTATGAAAAATGTTTGTGAACTCTGACACATCTTGGTCTCGTCCCTGCCGCAGTGTGGTCCATTTGATGTATTTGTCCTCATAGCTTTTGACAGGGTAGTATTTCTCCTTGATGGCATCCCGAAAGTCATTCCAAGTGGGTGCGGCTGAAAACAGTGAGCCTGTGCTTTCATCCTTCTGTTCGCTGTAGGTTTCCCACCAGTCCTTGACGTGGGGGGCTGCTTTGAGAAGAGCGAAAACAATCTTTTCCCGACTTGAAAATTCATGAACAGAAAAATACCCATCGAGCAGATTTAACCATTTATCTACGACATCTGCGTTTATTTGACCCTCGAAGATGGGGATTTCAAAATTAACTTGTACCTTAAACGGTGTGGCATTTCTAGAGTAGCTGTTGGAAGCCGATGCGTCGCCTCTAGGTAGCCGTTGAAGGATTTGGGCAAAGCTGTCCATCATCGCGTTCCTTTGTCGCTCGAGGGCTTCTTCGAGCAAGATTTTGATAGGATCTCCTGCCCCCTCGTTTTTCTTCTCATCCACCATGGGAGGTCGTCGAGATTTGCGAGGCTGGTCTTGCAAAGGTTCGATCAGTTCCAGACCTAACTCCTTATATCCCGACCTCGTTGGGGACATGAAAAGAAAAACAGAGAAAAAGCAGACCGCTCTGATACCACTGATCCGGATTTAAACAAGAACGCAATAAAATACAACGATAACCATAACGACAAATATGCAGTGGAAATAATACTTCATTTCATTACTGTAAAATACTGAAATATGCTTACAAATAGAAATGGAAATAACCCAGCTAGGGCGATGGTAGCTTATCTCTGAGAAGAGATGTGTCGGCTACATTCCTCTAAACTGTTCTCCAAAAACCTGTCTTACAATGAGGCTCAAGGGCCTATTTATTGTTGAGAAACAATGGAAAACCCTTCACATTCCAAAACCTAACCCTAGAAGATGAAACGCCAAATTGTGGGCCCCGTTTTTTGGGTAAGTTGGTACATCAACTTCCCGGAGTCGCGAATTGGTTGTACTATCTCCGTTTGACGTGCATGATAGCCCGTTGGAAAGATCTCTCCGAGGACTACGACGGAAAAGACGATTTTTAGACAGAAAAACTGCTAAAAATAGTAAACTGTGTTATAATTAAGGAAACATAAAAACAGAAAGAGACAGTTGTGGGGGTCCAAATGGGATAGGTGGGTGGCCACCAACATCCACCTGGATCAGATGCAGAGGTAGCATGATTGTGCAGTCACTCAAGGGCCTGCGTGGGTGACACAGAGAGGCCCAATGCTGATGCAGAGAGGTAGGAGATGATGTAGAGGGTATGGGAGCTGCGTAGAGGCCAACAAGTCTGACACTGAGTCTGGGGGAGGTGCTGGATAATTTATCTTTGTTGGGTGGGCTTATTTGGCACCTAGTTGTACTCATGAAAAGCTGATTAATAAAATCCTCCTTTGTTGCACCGACTTTCCCGCATTTGGTTTTTCTGGGGACATACGTCCAAAATAACTGTGTTGATGTGTTTGAATTTTTGTGCATGTTTTGTTTCTATTCTATGGTGTGATATCTGCAGTAGAGTTTATTTTAATATTTATTGAAGTGATTTCGTAAATAACTTATTGAAGAATAAGTAGGAAAAATAAATCAGTTGATGTAGTAATAAAATTTTCACATAATGCCTCCTCTTATTGTTGCAAGTTGGATATGGAAAAAGATCCTCTATTTTTTATATTTTTGGAGGGAAATGAAATCCTCTTCCCAAGGAGGTTACTCCCCACTTGATTTATAAATAAGAGGCTCAAATTAGCCCAATAGAATGTAGGAAGGAGTGGAATAACACGTAGAGAGCAAGACTAGGATTATTATATTTTCAAGCAAGTTGTGCAGTCTTGTAATGTAAAAACATATTTTTAGTTAATGGAACCATAATTTTATTCTAGCTATTAGCTTGGTTCTTATTTAAGGACTATAAGCATCCTTGGGCTAGGCCCACCCTAGGAGTTTCATAGCCCTACTATAGTTTTGTTGGTATCATGATTTTCATTTGTATAGTTTAGCTTCTAACACTAGCAATTCTATAAGTTATAGTCTAATAGTTTTTGCGCATGATTAACTAGGTGGTTCCTTGAGAAATTATTCATTGTAGGTAATTTATGCAAGATTTCATCAATCATAACACTTATTAATGTAGTTTTAAGTCTTTTCATATTCCATTTCTTTTACTGTTATGGATTCTGCAGTATATTGTTTTGTTGGACAATTGATTTTACAGATACAAGAGACAAATATGATTCAGTTTCTTTATGATAAAACTTGAATCAAGTTTCCTTAAACCTTTACAAGTTGAATGACGTCATTAACTAGAATTACCACCTCTTTCCATCACCTTAGGTTTGCATTTTAAGGTTTTACAAGCTCGTTGGAATCTTCCTGTAGCAAAATAGAGAATCTTGTAGCAGCCTATAAACAATCCCTTTTTCTCGCCTATCTTAACAATAAACATTTTATTTGACCTCAGTAGATTACAACACCTTTGGGGTGTTGGTGGTGGAATATAGAGGTATAGATACCTCATAAAGTTTCCCATAAATGCCTTTAACAATTACTTTCAAAGTGTTGTTTTCTATAACTTAGGGTTTAGATTTTCGATCCTTTAGTTACAGAAAGTGTGCTTTTTCAATCATTGAAATTAGCATAGATTTGTGTGCTATTTCCTTTTCTGAAATTCTTTTCTACAAATCTACTTTCATGTAGCATACCTTAGTTCAACAACTTAACTTGATATATGTTCATCTAACCTTCCCTGCAATATTTCTCACCTAGAATTGGAAAAATAAGATAGTGGTTATTGCACATATAGTGTCAACCCCTCTTAAGTTTGTACAAACCCAGAGTTGGTATTTGAGCTAAGACCCTTGGAGGTTGTAGCATTTTTTTTGCAATACTAAAGGACATCACCTTTTGGTGGTTACTGGGGAGGTGTCAAAGTATGTGTGTCCTTTTCCTTTAAGTTGATTCACTCCTTTTACTTTGTCTTCTGCAAAAAGAAAAAGAAAAAATTAGCATCCTTTTAGAAAATAAAATAAATATTTCATTTTTTGTATAATTTATTTATTTCGTGCCTTGCATAATTAGGGACAAGGCATGAAATGTTTTACCTAAAACCCCAACTTCTACTAGAATCCAACCTTTTGTAGCTGACTGTGAGCCTCCTTCCCTATCCACGGGGACCTTTGAGGCCCTTTTGAGTGAGCAAGCATGGATCTTTGAGAAGCTTGCAGAAGGAGAAAATCCGTAAAACCCCACCACCTCTATGTCTAAAGAAATATAACCTTAAGCATTTACATTTCCTATTATATAAGAAAATGGAGAAGAAAATATGAAAAATATTAACCCATCTATGCTTCTATACTTCTATGGTTTAATCACAGAAGATCTAACACCTTTATGTTTGAGTTTGTTGTTTTGTGCAAAACAAATGACTACACCACATATGAGTAGAATGTCAAATTGTTTCCTTCCACCTTGAAGGATGAGGGTATTTAGTTTTTCATGAGCCTTGAAGGTAATAATATCACCACCTAGGATCAATTGCAACAAACTTTCAACAATAAGTATCGAGATTACTATAGAGTAAGGCATTCCAAAGATGAAATTTTCATAATGATACATGTAGGTTTTAACCCCGTACAGAAATTACCTCCATACAAATTATAAAACATAGAAAAATAAACAATATGAGAGCATAACACATAAAACACATATACATAAAGATTTTCCCACTGGATCCCAAAACCGGGACTATCAGCTTGATTTTTCATTATGTTCCTTTCAATGTTACAATACATATTTATACATGTTGAAGCATCCAATACCATGGACCAAAAACCATCGTGTCCAATAAACATGTGCGAAAATCATGCACAAGGCCATAGGTGGGTCCGCTCAACCTAACATAGGGTCCAAAACCAAAATTTTTTGGGGCGCTGGCCCGGACCCCATAAAGTGGGGTTACAGGTGCCCCTCAAACCCCCTGTTAACTACCTGGAAAGAATATAACACAACCCAACATTCTCTCACTTGTTATTTTCTTTCCACAGGGGGCCATAAGAGAGCTTAGTCATTTTTCCAGCCCTGAAATGCCCATTGTCTCTCTACACCAAGAGAACTTCTTAGAGCTCATAGATTTTGTCAATGCATCTATAGTATTCTTCAAAGTTTCCACCTTTACTAGCAACACCTTTTTTGTCTTCTATCATATCCCTCACAAAGTGATACTAAACATCAATTTGCTTTATCTTTGAATGATATGCGGGATTCTTTGCCAAGAAAATTGCACTTTGGTTGTCACAGTCTATCCTTATAGCTTCCTGTACTAACCCCATACTTGAACATAATCTCTGCAACCAAACTGCTTCCTTACTTGGATGAGTGGCTACCATGTATTCTGCCTCTGTAGTTGATAGTGGCACTACAGATTGTTTCTTACTCATCGAACTGACTGCACCTCCAAATAGGTTAAACACATACCCACTTGTAGATCTTCTCTGATCCAGATCTCCAGCCCAGTCTGCATCAACAAAGCCATGAATATCCAATACTCTATCCAATCCTGGTCTTCCTTGGTAGCATAAACCATAATCACTAGTGCCACGAAATACCTGAAAACCTGCTTCACTACTGTCCAGTGCTCCTTCCCTGGTTTTGACATAAACCTGCTCAATACTCCCACTGCTTGTGCAATGTCTGGTCTAGTACAGACCATTGCATACATCAAGCTACCGACTGCACTTGCATATGGAACACGAGACATGTCCTCTTCCTCTTCTTGTGTCTTGGGACACTGTTTAGTAGATAACCTCACACCTACAGGAATAGGAACCTTCACCGGTTTACTATCCTGCATATTAAACCTCTGCAATATTGTCTTGACATACTTCCTCTGGTTTAACCAGAGCTTCCTCTTTGCCCAATCTCTTTTAATTTCCATGCCCAAAATATAGTTTGCAGCACCAAGATATTTCATGTCGAATTTGGAGGACAATTGGGTCTTCAAATCCTAGACAATTTCTTTGTCATTTCCAACCAACAACATATCATCCACATACAAGACTAGATAAATAACACGGTCACCAATTAATTTAAAATACACACAGTGATCTGCTTTTCTTCTGGTGAAGCCAAGTCCCTGTATAAATGTATCAAATTTCTGATACCACATCCTTGGTGACTGTTTTAACCCATATAGAGACTTCTTTAACTTAGATACAGTTCTTTCTTACCCTTCACCGCAAAGCCTTAAGGTTTCTTCATGTAGATCTCCTCTTCCAGATCCCCGTGAAGAAATGTTGTCTTCACATACATCTGTTCTACCTCAAAATCAAAAGCAGCAACAACAGATAAAAGTAATCTAATAGAAGTTACCTTAGCAATAGGAGAAAAAATATCACCAAAATCAATTCCTGGCACCTGGGAATAACCTTTTGCTACTAACCGCGTTTGTATTTCTCCACTTTTCCTTTTGCATTTGTCTTCTTTTTAAACACCCATTTGCTGCCAATGGGTTTCCTTCCAGCCAAAAACTCCACTAGATCCCAAGCCTCATTTTTGTGCAAAGATGCCATTTCATCAACCATGGCCTCTTTCCAGAGTTTTCCATCCTCTGAATCCACTGCTTCCTTCATAGTTCTGGGATCATCATCAGTAACAGAAAAAGTAAAATTCGAACATAAAGCAGATGGACTATACCTTTCTGGTTGCCTTCTTTCTCGAACTGATCTTCTCACAACTAGAGTTTGTGGCTCTTCATTTTCTGATTCCTCCTTTGCTGTAGAGTCTGTTTCTTCCTCCTTTAGCTCAAACGCTATCTTCTCAGGTTCCTTTGGTTGGAATTCATGTTTAATAACATCTTTCACCAAAGCTTATAACCCTTTAAACCATCCTTATACCCAATAAAGATGCACTTTTCAGATTCACTATCCAACTTTGTTCTTTTCTCCTTTGGAACATGTACATATGCATCACATCCAAATACCCTCAATTGTGAAATAGAGGGTTTCTTACCAGTCCATACCTCTTGTGGATTATGATCCTCCAACGCTGATGAAGGTGACTTGTTGACCAGGTAACATGCAGTATCCACCGCCTCTGCCCAGAATTCCTATCCTAACCCGACACCACTGAGCATGCTTCTTGCCCTTTCCATCAACGTCTTGTTCATTCTTTCTGCAACTCCATTTTGCTGAGGTGTATATGGAGTAGTCTTCTACCGTGCTATACCACACTTCTTGCAGAATTCTTCAAATTCCTTACTACAAAACTCTCCACCATTACCAGTCCTCAGCACCTTTATCTTCTTCTCTGTCTGGTTTTCCACTAAAACCTTAAATTCTTTAAACCTATCAAAGATTTCAAATTTCTTCTTAAGGAAATATATCCATGTATTCCTTGAGAAGTCATCTATAAATGATACATAGTACTTAGACTTACCCAGTGATGGAACCTTCACAGGTTCGAACACATCATTGTGCACAAGCTCTAATATATGTTTCGCCCTCTTACCACCAGAGGGGAAACTCACCTGATTCTGCTTCCCGTATACAAAATTTTCACAGAAATAAAAATCCAGAGAGCTATTACCCATACCTTCTACCATACCTTTACCATGAAGTATTCTAAGGCCCTTCTCTCTAATATGTCCAAGCCTTTGATGCCACATCATGGTCTTTTCTCCAGATACCACTAGATTTTCTGCTCCACTTTCAAGAACCATGGAATTGTTGCATCCATCAACAACAGTGCTTCCTTACAGCTTATACAGAGTTCCAACCCGAACTCCCTACATCAATACCAGTGCTCCCCGAACCATCTTGCAGGTATCCTTCTCGATCACTATTTTTACACCTGCATCATCCAGCTTAATAATAGAAATCAGATTTCTAGCTAATGCATGAATATGCATAACACCTGAAAGTGTTCTAACCCTTCCACCTTGCAGCTTCAACTTTACTTTTCCACAACCAATGATTCTAGCCTTCCTGTCATCCCCCAAGAAGACATCACCACCATTATATTTCTCATACTCAAAGAACCACTCTTTATGGGGAGTGAAGTGAAAGAATGCACCTGAGTCAATCAACCATGCCTCATGATCTACATGTGTACTTGAAGAAGCCAAGTACACATCACCACCTTCATATGAGGTGGTTTTTGCCTCTGCAGAAGGAGCCTCATCAGATCCCTATCCTTTGTTAAGAGCTTTAGATTTATAGTCCCTTTTAAAGTGGCCTTCCTTTCCGCATTTCCAGCACACCACCTTTACAGGTTTTCCTAGAGATTTAGATCTCCCACTCGATGACTTATTTTTGTTTATGTTCTGGAATCGTCCTTGTACAGACAAGGCATCACCATTTTGCCTCTCCATATTTTTCCATCTCATCTCCTCCGTCAGTAAGGATGAGACTATTTCATCAAAACACAAGGCAGTTGCATTGCTACCTATTGCAATAACTAGACTATCCCACGAATTTGGTAGAGAACACAACAAACTAATGCACTTATCTTCATCTAAAATTTTAATATCAATAGATGCTAACTAACTTACCACAGTATTAAATGCGTTCAAATGCTTTTTCACCGAGTCTCCATCTTTCATCCTCAGGTTATACAGCTTTTTCCACAGGAACAATTTATTCACCGGAGACTTAGATTGGTACAAAGTCCCTAACTTGTCCCACAAAGCCTTTGTTGTAGCTTCCCCTAATACATTCAACAATACTGAATCTGAGACACACAATCGTATTGTGCTCTTTGCCTTCTGATCCAAATTCTTCCATTCTTCATCGGACACTCCCATTGGTTTAGTACTCGGATCTACTGCGATCCACTGGTCTTTATCCACCAATAGATCCTCCATCTTGAGTTTCCACAACTCAAAAATCTGACCATTAAATTTCTCGATCTCTATCTTTCGACTGCTCGCCTTCTTCTTTCACCATCAGAATCGATCTCGCAGATCTCCCACTAAACATGTATTGTGTGTGGAGCATGATTGTTCAGAGGTCTTTGTTTCAGCCGGATGTATACCCCCAGGAAGTTTGTACACCCCTCCATGCGGGGAGGTGCGAGGGGGACTTGTCCCCCCCACGGTGGTCCAGGGAGGCCAATCCCCCCAGGCTGGGGGGTCCGGGGGCTAGCGGTCCCCCGGCGGGGGCTCGGGGGCAGCGCCCCCGAAGCTAAAAATAGATGTAAAATTGTCTTGTAAAAGTATAGTAATTTCTAGTTAATCTGGGCCATTCATTAGGCGGATGATCTAACGGTAGAACTTATGTTTAGTTTAGGGATTTTTACCCTAGAAGGTGGTGGGCTCCAGTATTGTAGTAATAATGCTACAACTCCTGGGGCTTCCTATCTCTAATTTTATCAACCTGGTAGTTCGTACAAACTTGGAAGCGACGGTGCTGTATGCACAAGTACTAGCTCTTGTTGCAGCTGTCACTTGGTCAGCTGGCACAAGTCCGCTAGGGCTCAATCCAACTTCTATATGCTCTCAGAAGAAGCTTGCTAAATGATGGACGAAGGCTATCTCAAAGGAAATTAATCTACTTCGCAAAAATGAACTGAAAGCCAACCAAAACATGGAAACCCTAGTAAACCCTAATTTGACTAGCTTAATCTCTATGATGCCATGGTGAGAGTGCAAATGTCTAAGAATGATGCAATTACCTCTAGTGATATGAAATGCATGAACTTAAACTACTTCTATTGAAAAGAACATTGTTTTTGTATTTTTGCTTAAGTGGTTGGAGTGATTATGATTTTGTTTCTTATTAGGGTTTGGCTGTGCATAGGTGGTGCGAAGGGAAGGAAAGCTTGGGAAAGGTCAGGGGGGCTAGGAGAGGTCCCAGGGGATCCCTAGCATCAGTCCACAGAAGTCCGCAATGTTCAGGTGCTCGGCAACCGAGTTTGCAGGCTTCTACAGGATGTCTGCAGGGGATCCTACAGGAAACTCAGGAATTCTACAGGAAGTCTGCTAACTTCTACAGGATGTTCTACCGTGGGAGTTTTGGGTGGTGGTGAAGTGATGGAGCGGTATGGGTGGATAGGTAAGATGGAGATGGAGCTTGTGATGGCTCAGGGGCAGAGAAATAAGATGGAGAAAGAGTGCATGAAGTTGGTTGGTGGATAGAAGGATAGAAGCAACGAAAGGTCAAGAAAATGGAGCTACATGGACAATAGAAGAGTTGGAAGGTAAATGAGCTGAACAGAGGTCGAGTAGGTGGCTTTAGGCGTGGTTAAGAAGAAGAAGAAGGAAATGGAATGATGTTGAGCAGTGTAAATAAAACAAATTGCTTATGTCCCAAAAACGAGAATTCATTAACCTGTGCTACCTGTGCTATTAAACAAATGAATAGCAATGTAAATCGTGGAGAGAAGTCGTGCATGGAGTTGGAATGAAGAAGTATGGCTCAAGATCAAAGTGCATGGATGGATCTATAATTAAAATGATTGTGTTGCAGCTTGCATGAAAGTAAAAAGACTGCGTTTTTTTGGTGGTTGGTACAGACTGCACCCCAATCTCTAAACAGAGATGGAAGTGAAGGCACTATCAACCTTTTCTTGGAGCTCCAATGAGTTACAATCCTCCTATTGTAATCTAAGCAAATGAAAGCGATTTAACCATAAGCTAATCCTACTCAATCTCATTAAAGAAATCAAATCAGCAGACTGTAAATTCTAAATGCATGTCAAACAGAGGAAATAAAGTGCTGCAAAGAAAGGCAAATAACACTACAAAGAAGAGGAGGTCTATTGCTCTCAGGTTGGGCCCTAACCTGAGAGCTATAGCTCCCTTAAAAACTCAGAATTAGATCCAAATCTGCTTGCATTTATTCATAATCAAGAGTCTAATGCCATGCCAAAAATGGCTTACAAAAACAAACACCGAGCTGTAACTAGTGCTCAGAAATTACAATAGTAATTCAAAAGTTCAAAAAGCTCCTATCAAAGGCTACGACCTTCATATTTATACACAATGGAGATCAAGCTAGCTTCCTCCATTCGTGGAGCTTGGCTGTCCAACTGAAAGTTAAACTGCTGATCCTGTAGAATCTGTTGGCTACCTTTAAGCTCGGTGGGGAGTGCTGTTGGAGCTCGGAGTTAAGGTGAAAATCACGAGGGAAGTCATTTAAGGCTGTAGACAACCTCCCTATAAACTTGCAATGCCACCTTTGCTGTCTCCTTGTCTCCTTCTGCGTGGTCTTTTGCTCTCTTTAATGCCAAAAACCTGAAATCATCATGTATTAGCCACATAGATATAATGCCTGCCCTTCTTCCTACAAATAACACGAATATACCAAGAAATGAATGCATAAGTGATAAAAGATGAATGGTTGAACAAGGTGAGTAGGCCAAATGAGCCCAAATTGTACCAAAAATTGGGGCTCATCATCACCCCCCAGCTAAAATATTTGCTCATCCTTGAGCAACTAGTCCAACTCTTCATCCTTCATTGCTTTGACTGCTACCCTTACATCCCAAGCCTTTGTGGTAGTGTCCTCCTTGCTGATATGAAACCCAGCTTTCTTGTTCACCTCTTCCCATTGTTCACTGTCATCCTTCTCTGTGCTACCTTCAGCCAATCCTAGCAGCAGTGGTGGGCTGAGTTTAAGGCCAATCCAGCTGGCCTGGAGGCTTTGCATGGATTTCTTGTAAAGGTCTACTCTTACCAGAGCTTCCCTCATCCGAGTTGGGGTATGGTACTCTCGGATTTTCAAGCTGTATGCCAATGTATTCCATCTGTGTGTGCATGCTTGGACAACATTTTCTCCTAACAGTCTTTCCATGTCTTCAAAATGAGCTATGGCTTGGGCTTGTTGGTCCATATATCTCAATGAAGCTGTAGGATCGATAGACAAATGTTGGTGTGCTGAGATGAGTGCCACTGGATCCTCGGGTTCTGCTCGAATGAGCAATGGCTCGTTTACTTCTCGGTTCATGACCGATTTTTCTTCTGCTGCTCTTTGATCCTCGTGGTTCAACCATGAAGTGAACGCCATCAATTGCATATCTCCCAAGGCAGGATTGGGATCCCAGGAAACTACATTAGGCAATGCCAAATTGTGGAGGTAGAACTCTGCTAATTTAGCCTTATCCTCTGACGAACTAGTACTGCACAATTCAGAAAATTGTTGTGGGTCTTGGATCTGAGAAATACCTCTTTGGGCCAAGGTATTTATTTGGAACTGCAGCCATTGGTCTTTCAAGTACAACCCATAGGATTTTGCAGGTTGTCTGCACCTTATTGCCTCCATGGCCCAACTGGCCATGCAGGCTAATTGTGCTTCCTTTTGCTGCAGCTGTTCTTTTAGAGCTTGCACTTCAATTTGTGCTTGATGTTCTGCTTCCTATAGAAGTGTCATTGGCTCCTCAAGACTGGTGGTCAGCTCCTTTTTGCCTTGTTGTTCTTCTGTGGTGTCATTGGAGGATGTACCTGCCCCTGCCCTTAGCTCCTGTAGCTGCAATCTCAGGTTCTGGTTTTCTTCCTGTAGAAGCACACGTTGGCAATTAGCCACATGTTTAGCCATGGCGAATTCACTCCTGACCTCCTTGAGTTGCTCTTGTAAGGGACCTATGTCCGCCACACCCTTTGACTTGGTGATCTGCATCCATGTGTGGGTACGGACTCTTTCTTCCTCTAATGCAAAAAATAAAGGCACAGTAAATTTCTGCGGTATGATTTTGCCCGCCTCTAAAAAGGTGTAGTATGAACTCAGACTAGGCGAAGGGCTAGGTTCTGGTATATGTTCTTTTTCTACCTCTTCAGGTGGCTCTACCTCACCCTCCCTTGGTGGTGATGAGGGTCCTTCTTCTTCCCTCTTTTCTGTTTCCTGTAGCCGGGTCAGAGTTTCCTGTAGAACATTTTCAGCTTCCTGTAGCCGAGATTTTTCGGTCAACAGGTCTAACCTTTCTTGCCACTTAGTCTTCTTTGGGCTCCCCTTCTCATAGGTGATTGTGATCCTTGAGGGGGACTTTTCCTTGGGTGAAGTAGGGGTATCTTCAATAACAATCGGGCTGCTGGACGGAGGCTGTGGTTTGCCTGTCTTTATTCAGACACTTCTTCGAGCTCTAAAGTATAGAGGGGTCTCCCTCTTTCTTTTCTCTTTGGGCTTAGGTGGAGTGTTGAGGGCGGCCAGCACAGCTGCTGCCTCCCTCTCACGAATATCAGCCTTCTTCTCCTTGGGTTTCACTTTGTTAGGGCTTCCTGTAGAAGAACCCTTTCCAATAATTTTCGGGCTTCCTGTAGAAGACCCTTTCTCTGTTTTCGGGCTTCCTGTAGAAGCCTGTTTCTGCTTTCCTGTAGACACAGGTGTCACCACCTTGGCTTGCTTTGCTGCATGGGTTTTTCTTTTTGGTTTGGTTGCGGGTGCTGATGAGGTACTTGGGCTGATGTGGACCATCACAGCTTTGTCCGTTCTGCTCTGCAACCTCTTCTCTCTTGCTGACAAGATGGGTGTGTCACCTTTTCTTTTGTCATCCTTTTTCTCGTGCTTCTTCTTTTGTTCTTTCTTCTGCACTGTGGTCGGGGTCTTCTGGCCTGTTTCCTTCTTTCCCTCGGCCACTGATTCTTTTTCCTCACTGCTGGAGGAACCACTTTCTTCAGTCAGCATCCTTATGTCTCCATCTTTTGTCAAATTCCTGAATGATTCCCATGAGAGGGGAACCTTATATGAATGAAGTGCATCCTCCACAAGAATTTTGATTAACCCATGGTGGGCTACCTGATCTGGTATGCCTTCTTTTAACTTTGTGGCACACTCAATTAAAGACTGTAGCAGGAAATAAGGAATGCTCAGTTTCTTTTCTACAGGAAGATCAATCCGGTGCCTCAATTCAGTGAGCAACCGAAAGTGATACCCGTACACGATGCTATAACGGCCTTCACAGGTTATATACTTCATGATTTGCAGGCTAACTTCGTTCCATGGTGGCAACAAACTTGTTCTACGCACCCCATTTTTGTCCTCCGAGAATTCCTCCTCAGGTGGAAAGAATTCTTTCTTGGCCTGCTGGCTCAACTTCCTTTCTTCCTTATCCCACGGCAGACCCATTAGAAGTTCAGTAATTCGACTGATATATTGCGGGGTGAGCTTGAGGCTTAGGCCCCTGAAGTTCACTGTGGCCAGTGTCTTGGATTTCGGCCTCAGAGCCTGCAAGAATTCTTCTGCCACTTCATCGTCGTAACCCTGCAGCTTGTCACAAAAGGATATCCATTGTGCTCGTGTGAAGAGCTCCACCACTTCCTGATTTTCCCTTAACTTTGACGAATCAGTGGGTTCCCATCTAATAAACCCACCCGGCATGATAAAACAGTTTCCTTAACCAGAGGTGGTGATTGTGGAAGAAATTTGGTCTACTGAGGCACAACGTAGAATTACGCTTCTGTCATGCACATAATCCACAAAACTTATCCCTGAGGAACTTAACACAGTTTAATTACACTGACATCCTGTAGAATGACAGTATAGGCACAGCAGACAACAATGTCACCAATTTTCTATGACCAGACTGTGGACGACGATTCTGCCACCTTTAAAAACCAATTGCATGAAGAGTTCAGGGTTACCTTTTAATCTGCCACCTTTTTACGTGAGGCACCCGCCTTCCTGTAGAAACTGCGTTCCTGTAGAAACAACGTTCCTGTAGGAGCAGCGCGCGATTTTCGGGAAAGACTGCAGTTGGTCTGCGCTCTCGGTGGTGCTTCTCAGTCGTTCTGATAGCCAAAGGCTCGGAGTTTCGAACTGCAGAGGGATCTGAATGTTCACTCGAGGTTCAAACGGCGAATGATAAATGCATGCAGCCAATCTAGCCGATTAGATTTGAATCGGCGGAATCCGTGGCGCGGAGGTGAGCTGTCCCCGCCGGACCATTGGATGACGTCGTCCCATCATTTGTCTGCGAGTTCACTTACTACCGCATCATCCCTTCAGCAGATCCGTCGCCGTTTCTTCTGCTAAATCTGTTTTTTCCGACGGGGATTGTTCTCACGTGTGTACTGATCATGCCTTTTGTCACGGCCGCCACCCAGACATCTGACTGGACCATTAACCGGTCGACGTGGCCAGTCAACTGGCCATACAGTCGCTCAACCCATTCATTCTACACTTTGCAAACAATTCAAAGTAAAATTCATGCGATCTGACGGAAGAAAGGGTCGAGACACTTACCTGCGCGGCTGCAACACGATTTCTCGGGTTTTGGACGATGATGAATGGATCTATCTGCTGCTGGTGAATTTGCACAGGCCCGGAGGTTCACGGTTACAGGCTGCCGACGATGGATTTGATGCTTGGCTGCATGCGTCCGCGTTCACTGCATATGGCCAGCGCTGTGAAGAGTATACACTCTAGCGGGCTCAACTGTTACAGGACTCCCGCGGGATGTCTTATAACAGTTCTTCCTCCTTGGGTGCATGCTACACGACGAAGGATCTGGCCTCCCGATCACACTCCCAGGGCTTTTGGATGACTGAGATGGATATGGTATGAGATCTCCAGCGTTTTTTCATTTAAAACTTGCTTTTTCTTGAGAACTCATCGATCTGCTTTGCTGGTGCAGGTAACTTCGTTGCATGTCGACAAGGATGGCAGGACGAGGTGACAACAATGTGCAAGGGAGATAACAACAGCTTGCATGCGTCCAAACCGATCCTTAGTCGTTAGATCTCCTCACAAAATGGATTTTGGGCCGTTCTGAGCTTCTACAGGAAGTTTCCTATAGAAATATAGAGCTTCCTGTAGAAAGGTGGCGTTTCCTGTAGAGAGTTTGCACCTTCCTGTAGAAAGTCTGCATCTTCCTGTAGAAAATCTGCGTCTTCCTGTAGAAGACTCAAGCTGTAATAAAATTTCACATACCTTGGAGAAAATGAGTATTCTTGGAGGAGGTGCTGGTGAGGTGTCTTGACAGCATGATGAGGACCCTTGGCTTTGAGTTGAGAGGCTTCCTCTCCTCCATAGACACCTGCAACCTGCATGCAATTTTACAATATGAACTTGCTAACCTTGTTTTTTCTTCTTTTCTTTTTCTTTTTTTTTTTTTTTTTTTTTTTTTTTTTTGAAAGATAACAGGGGCGCCTCAATGAGGTTTTCACCCTTGCCATCTGCCCTGAGCGCCTCAGAAAGGTTTTCACTGAAGGATCTTGTCCAATTTTTTTTTTTTTTTTTTGAAAGACAATAGGGGCGCCTCAATGAGGTTTTCACCCCTACCACCTGCCTTGGGCACCTCAGAAAGGTTTTCACCCAAGGATCTTTATTATTATTATTATTTTTTTTTTTAGATTCTTCAGGGTATGCCCAAAGCAGAGGCAGAACCCTTCTCTATGACCAACACTGACTTCTCCATAGTTTTGATGAACTCTTGTCCTGAGAGAGGCTTCCTGTAGATCTTCAATCGATGCCCATTGACAAGCATGGGGATGGCTTCCTCATCAATGGTCCGAATAAGAACAGATCCATTGTCATGAATTTTTTCCACTTCATATGGCCCTAGCCATCTGGTTCTCAGCTTCCCCTTGAAATCTTTGTATCTGGAGTCATACAACAAGGCCCAATCTCCCGGCTGGAATTGCTTGTCATGGAGATGTTGGTCATGCCACACCTTTCTTTGAAGTTGAACCACTTCTGAGTGAAGGAGGGTCTGCATTCGGTGCTCATCCAGTCCATTCAGCTGCAATAACCTTTCTTGTTGTGCATGGCTGAGATCTAGGTCCAGCTGAGCTGCCATCCTCAAAGTGTTGTATTCAAATTCAATGGACAGCAAAGCTTTCTTCCCATAGACCAGCTCATAAGGTGTGAAGCCGGTTGTGGTCTTCCAAGTGGTGTTGTAAGCCCATGTGGCTTCAACCAGGCGATCTGCCCAGTCCTTTCTGCTGCTGCTCACCACTTTAGTCAAGATGCCTTCTAATGCTCGATTGGTGACTTCCACCTGCCCATTTGCTTGAGGGTGATAGGGGGTGGAAGTCCTATGCTTGATCTTGTGATGAGCTAGTAGATCTTCAACCAGGTTGGATGTGAACTGGCTCCCTTGATCGGTGACCAGCTCTCTTGGGTAGCCAAACTTATAGAAGATGTTTTCTCTTAGGAACTCGGCCACCTTTTCTTCTGTTGCTGCTCTGATTGCTTTAGTCTCTGCCCACTTTGTCAAGTAGTCAGTACACATAATGATGTAAGACCTTTGCCTCGAAGGAGGGTTGATTGGGCCCACAAAGTCCATACCCCACTTCTCAAATGGCTCAAGAGTCACCTGAGGTTGGAGAGGCATCTCATCCCTTTGGGTCGGTTTCCCCATTCTTTGGCATTGGTCACACTGGCTGACATATCTTCTGACATCTTGATGAAGTGTGGGCCAATAGTAGCCTGCCTGCAGGATTTTGAAGGCAGTTCTCTTTGCTGCAAAATGTCCTCCACAAGGCCCATCATGACAGGTGAGGAGGATATCAAAGACTTCCTCCTCCCTTACACAACACCTTAAGATCTGATCGGGGCCAAGCTTGAACAGATTGCATCCAAGTAAATGAGGCACTTTTTCTGATGATTCTGCTCTTCTCTCTTGAAGATAGGTGCGGAGGGAACTGTGCTGAAACAAGGTAGTTTGCTATATCAGCAAACCATGGAGAGAGTACTGAAATAGAAAACAGATGTTCATCGGGCATCTGGTCATCCACTGTTCCATCCTCATCTGCAGACAAATCCAATCTAGATAAAAAGTCAGCAACAACATTTTCTCTACCTGGTTTATCAACAATGGTCAAATCAAACTGCTGCAACAAAAGTAACCATCTAATAATACGAGCATTCACATCTGGTTTATTCATTAAATATCTAATTGCAGCATGGTCAGTATGTACAAATGTTTGATAGCCAGTGATATAATGTCGGAACTTGTTCAGTGCATGGACCACAGCCAAGAATTCTTTCTCGGTTACAGTGTAATTCAGCTCAGCTTTGGACAAGTTTTTGCTAACAAAGTAAATGGCATATGGAAGTTTTTGCTCAACTTGTCCTAAAGCTGCACCTATGGCTTTGTTCGAGGCATCAGTGTGGATGTGGAAAGGTAGGGCCCACTTTGGACCTCTCAAGATTGGTGCTGACACCAACTTGTCCTTTAATTCATTCAAACTCTTCTGATAATCGTCAGTCCATTTAAACTCCACATCTTTTGCCAACAGGCCAAACAATGGCGAGGCTAGCTTGCTGAAGTCTTTAATGAATCTCCGGTAATATCCTGCTAATCCCAAGAAACTCCGAACATCCCTTACCTTTTGAGGAGGTGGAACCTTCTTGATGAGAGCAATTTTGTTAGGATCCACCTGTAACCCTTGGCAAGAAATGGTATGGCCTAGCACGGTCCCTTCAGTCATTAGGAATTCACATTTTTCAGGACTAAGGGACAAGTTCATCTCAATGCATTTGGTTAGGACTTTTCCCAGATTGGACAATGCTTCCTGGAAGTTGGCCCCATAAGGAGTAAAGTCATCCATATAGATTTCTACTGCATCATGGACCAGCTCCGAGAAGATGCTCAAGACAGCTCTCTGGAAGGTAGCAGGAGCATTGCATAGCCCAAAGGGAAGAACTCGATAGGAAAAGGTACCCCAAGGACAAGTGAAGGTGGTCTTATCTTGGTCTTCCGGGCTGATTTGGATCTGGTTGTACCCACTAAACCCATCCAGGAAAGAGAAGAACTTCTTTCCTGCCAGTCCATCCAACACTTGATCTATGAAAGGTAGAGGGAAATGGTCTTTCTTGGTAGCTTTGTTCAGTTCTCGGTAGTCCACACAGATTCTCCATTTCCAATTTTTCTTGGGAACCAACACCAGAGGGGACACCCATTCACTATCTGAGATGGGGTAGATGAATCCGGCATCCAACAGTTTTTGCAATTCTTCCTTGACAATGTCCTTAAGGGCTGGATTCATTCTCCTCTGAGGTTGCCTAACCGGTTTACAATCTTCTTTGATGTATATATGATGGGTATAGACCGAAGGATGGACTCCTTTCATCTCCTTATAGCTCCAAGCAAAAGCATCTAGGTGGCTGGCCAATAGGCTACACAGCTCCTTTTCCTAGGAAGGAGATAGGGAGGAGCTGATCTTTAATGCTCTCTCAGGGCCGAACTCCACATTCTTGACTCTAGGAGTGACAGGGTTGGTTGTACAAAGATCCACTAAGGTGCTAGCTTGGGCATCCTCCACCAATTTCTCTAAGGATAGTGCACTGGAAGGTGGATTCTGGATCAAGGTCTCGATCAAGTCATCCTCGGTTGGGGGGTCTCTTCTAGTGGTATATAGGGTGCACAAAGGTGCTGAGTATACTTCATCCTCTTCTCCTTCCTCCAACCAAAGTGGTAAGTCATGCTCTAAGGAGGGTTGGGCAGGAGGGTATAGGACTAGCTGCTTGGACGTAGGACCATTTTGATGGTCATGTTTCCTGCACGACACTTATGTAAGCATCTGCAGTAGCTAACCAAGGCCTTCCCAAAATGAGAGGATATCCAGTAAGCTTTGCCTTTGGTTGCAGAACCAGGAAGTCTGCAGGGTATTCCCAAGAGTCAATAGAGACCAGGACATCCTCCACAATCCCTTCGGGAGTCACGGTGGAGCGATCTGCTAGTTGCAGTACTGTCGAGGTCTTCCTCAAGGAACCATGAAGATTGAGTTTGAGCATGGTATCCCTGGTCATCACATTAATGGCAGCCCCCAGATCAATCAAGGTGTGAGGTATGATGGTGCCATTGATGTGGACATCTACTACAGGACTTCCACGATCTAGGTACTTTGGGCAGATGACTTGTCCTAACATAAGGTCAGACAGTTGTCCTATGACATTGATGGTTGAAGCATCCTTCTTCCCCCTGCCTGGGTGTTTGAAACACTTTTCCTTAACCAGTTTGTTGTATATTGTCACATCCTTGATGGCTTGGAGAAGTGGTATTTTCACACACAACTGCTTGAGCTCACCCAGAAGCTCATCCTCCTCTGGGTTGGGTTGTGTGGTGGCTGTTAGTCTCTCAGGAAAGGGTGGAATAGCCTTTGGTTCACTTTCCTGTTTATCTTCCTCGTCCTTTGGGGGAGGAGGTTGGCGATCTGGAAGAGTCTTTCCAGATCGAAGATTGATCTCCTGGATCTCCACAGCATAGGTAGGGCATGAGGTTTCCCCAGTGTATACCTGCTGGGCCTGTCTATTGTTGGGGTTCGGGTTCAGTTGAGCAGGCATTTGAGGTTGCCTTGGAGGAGCAGGAGGTAAGGGTTGAGGTTGAACTGGTGGTGGAGGCAAAATGGCAGGAGGAGTGTTGTATTGGGGCCTCCACCCCGACTGAGGTGCATTCCACTGAGGCTGTGGCTGGGCATGTGAATGATATGAATGAGAAGTAGGTTGAGTAGGGTACTGAGGTGGATAAGACCATGGAGGAGGCATGGACCAGGAAGGATGAGCAGGGGGACCCCAGGAAGGCATAGGAGTCGATTGGTTGGGGCGGTAATAAGCTTGAGGTGCCCCTTGCATTCCCTGCTGATAAGGTCTAGATCCTTGTGGCCTCCTTTGGTTGATGAAATAGAGAGGTTCAGTGGGGGCTTCTGTCCCTTGGTACATGGCTTTAAACCCAGGTAAGGTTGGACACTGATTTGTGGGATGGTCCTCCTCACAAATGAAACAAACTTCAACCGAATGCAATGGGCATTCGTTCTTAGGGTGTCTCCTTGTGCACCTAGGGCAGAAGACAGCCAAGGCTCTCTCAGCTTCTTCTTTCTTCTGCTGGATCCTGAATGTGTCCAGTTGCATGGCAATGGTCTGTCTCACCTCACTCTTAAGATCTTCTAATTGATTTGCAAGCTCATGTTTGGAGAAAGGGACACCAGTTGAGAGGAGGTTTCCTCTACCTCGTTTCTGTGCTACCCTGGAGTGGTTTCTAAACACAGTCTTGATGTCCTCATAAGGCAGTTGGTAAATGTCCCCCCCAGCTAACATGTGAAGGGTATCTAAGAGGTCTTCAGGGACTCCTCAGAGCAGAACCAACTTGAGGGATTCAGGGTCAAGTGTGCACCTGGCCTGCTTATAGCTAAGTTGGAACCTTTCCTCATAATCCTCTAAGGACTCATCATTTCCCATGGTCATCCGAAAGATTTCTCCCTTGGTTTCCTTGGACCTACAGTAATCCTGGTACTTGGTATTGAAAGCTTGCTGCATCTGAGCCCAAGTAGTGATACTATTCCCAGGTAAGCCCATGAACCAACGTAATGCTGCATCCTTAAGAGTTGAAGGGAAGAGTTTCAGCTTTTGCTCATCTTCAGTATAGTCATAGGTTCTACAAAGGACAGAAAACTCAAACAGGAAGGTATCAGGATCTTCAGTAGTCAGTCCATGGAAGTGAGGTAAAGCAGAGGGGCTAATGTTCTTCATTTTCATCTCTCCATTGGTCTCTCGGATGGGGAAGGCACCTTCTATTCTCTCATCTTCTCCTCTATTGTCAGCCATAGCTTCAGATGGAGTGGTCTCTAACTCTTCTTCTTCTATAGGATCTTTGTATATCTCAGGATGTTCACCTATAGGTTCTTCTGGGTCACTGTCACCAAAGAAGAGAGAAGGGTGACTCAGTGATGTGGTGGGGGTGTTGGGTAGGAATTTGCCTGATTTATCTCGGTTCCTACGAGGCATGAAATGAAAAAACTTCTTTTTGATTGCTTTTGCTTTTTTCTTGGTACCTGCAAAACTGAAACAGATTGATCTACAACTAACTATCTTACTGAAATAAAGATGCAGAATTGAATTGAAAGCAGGAAAGAACTAATCTACTTACTCAAATGAAATTGCAGGAATGGAAATGCTAGTCTACGCTTGCGGAATTGAAACACTAATCTACGCTTGCAGAATTGAAATGCGGAATTGAAAGGCTATTCTAGGAAAGCAGGAAATGCTAATCTATGAAAGCAGGAAATGTTAATCTATGAAAGCAGGAAATGTCTATGCTACTTTTGCAAAATGGAAATGAAATAAACTACTGAGCAGAAGGCAAGAGTAAGAAAATAGAAGAAAAGAAAAAATTACTAATACTCTGACGCTTCCCCGGCAACGGCGCCAAAAATATGGTGGGCTCCAGTATTGTAGCAATAATGCTACAACTCCTGGGGCTTCCTATCTCTAATTTTATCAACCCGGTAGTTCATACAAACTTGGAAGTGACGGTGCTGTATGCACAAGTACTAGCTCTTGTCGCACCTGTCACTTGGTCAGCTGGCACAAGTCTGCTAGGGCTCAAGCCAACTTCTATATGCTCTCAGAAGAAGCTTGCTAAATGATGGACGAAGGCTATCTCAAAGGAAATTAATATACTTCGCAAAAATGAACTGAAAGCCAACCAAAACATGGAAACCCTAGTAAACCCTAATCTGACTAGCTTAATCTCTATGATGCCATGGTGGGAGTGCAAATGTCTAAGAATGATGCCATTACCTCTAGTGATATGAAATGCATGAACTTAAACTACTTCTATTGAAAAGAACATTGTTTTTGTATTTTTGCTTAAGTGGTTGGAGTGATTATGATTTTGTTTCTTATTAGGGTTTGGCTGTGCAGAGGTGGTGCGAAGGGAAGGAAAGCTTGGGAAAGGTCAGGGGGGCTAGGAGAGGTCCCAGGGGATCCCTAGCATCAGTCCACAGAAGTCCACAACGTTCAGGTGCTCGGCAACCGAGTTTGCAGGCTTCTACAGGATGTCTGCAGGGGATCCTACAGGAAACTCAGGAATTCTACAGGAAGTCTGCTAACTTCTACAGGATGTTCTACCGTGGGAGTTTTGGGTGATGGTGAAGTGATGGAGCGGTATGGGTGGATAGGTAAGATGGAGATGGAGCTTGTGATGGCTCAGGGGCAGAGAAATAAGATGGAGAAAGAGTGCATGAAGTTGGTTGGTGGATAGAAGGATAGAAGCAACGAAAGGTCAAGAAAATGGAGCTACGTGGACAATAGAAGAGTTGGAAGGTAAACGAGCTGAACAGAGGTCGAGTAGGTGGCTTTAGGCGTGGTTAAGAAGAAGAATAAGGAAATGGAACGATGCTGAGCAGTGTAAATAAAACAAATTGTTTATGTCCCAAAAACAAGAATTCATTAACCTGTGCTACCTGTGCTATTAAACAAATGAACAGCAATGTAAATCGTGAAGAGAAGTCGTGCATGGAGTTGGAATGAAGAAGTATGGCTCAAGATCAAAGTGCATGGATGGATCTATAATTAAAATGACTGTGTTGCAGCTTGCATGAAAGTAAAAAGACTGCGTTTTTTTGGTGGTTGGTACAGACTGCACCCCAATCTCTAAACAGAGATGGCAGTGAAGGCACTATCAACCTTTTCTTGGAGCTCCAATGAATTACAATCCTCCTATTCTAATCTAAGCAACTGAAAGCAATTTAACCATAAGCTAATCCTACTCAATCTCATTAAAGAAATCAAATCAGCAGACTGTAAATTCTAAATGCATGTCAAACAGAGGAAATAAAGTGCTGCAAAGAAAGGCAAATAACACTACAAAGAAGAGGAGGTCTATTGCTCTCAGGTTGGGCCCTAACCTGAGAGCTATAGCTCCCTTAAAAACTCAGAATTAGATCCAAATCTGCTTGCCTTTATTCATAATCAAGAGTCTAATGTCATGCCAAAACTGGCTTACAAAAACAAACACCGAGCTGTAACTAGTGCTCAGAAATTACAATAGTAATTCAAAAGTTCAAAAAGCTCCTATCAAAGGCTACGGCCTTCATATTTATACACAATGGAGATCAAGCTGGCTTCCTCCATTCGTGGAGCTTGGCTGTCCAACTGAAAGTTAAACTGCTGATCCTGTAGAATCTGTTGGCTGCCTTTAAGCTCGGTGGGGAGAGCTGTTGGAGCTCGGAGTTAAGGTGAAAATCACGAGGGAAGTCATTTAAGGCTGTAGACAACCTCCCTATAAACCTGCAATGCCACCTTTGCTGTCTCCTTGTCTCCTTCTGCGTGGTCTTTTGCTCTCTTTAATGCCAAAAACCTGAAATCATCATGTATTAGCCACATAGATATAATGCCTGCCCTTCTTCCTACAAATAACACGAATATACCAAGAAATGAATGCATAAGTGATAAAAGATGAATGGTTGAGCAAGGTGAGTAGGCCAAATGAGCCCAAATTGTACCAAAAATTGGGGCTCATCAGAAGGAAACCCCTCTCTTTGCATGAGGGCATTGTATTTGAGGCTGTGAAATAGATGTGTATTCTGTGAGCAAGAAACAGAGAGGTGAGACTGTGAGAGAAAACAGAGGATATTACAGTGGATCTGCTGTAGGTTGTGTCTCTTCATTTTGCTGGATAATAGAAAGGAAGGACCGACTGTTCGAGGTGGACGTAGCCCAAATTGGGTGAACCACGTATATCTGTGTCTCTCTTGTTTTATGAATTTTCTGTGTTTATATTTCTATAATATTTTATGTGTTCCATTGCTCCGTAATATATAATTTTCTTACAACTGGTATCAGAGTCGAAGGTCTATTTGGCTGATAAGCTCACAGAAAAGAAGGGTTCCTCATTCGAGTGGGAGCAATGGTGGAAGATGGTAAGTTTAGGGTCAAGAAATTTAACGGCCAAAACTTCTCACTATGGAAGATGCAGATGGAAGATTATCTGTATCAATAAGATCTATACTTACCATTGGGCGGAAAAGTAAAGATGCCGACATGTATGAAAGATGAAGAATGGAACCTTCTCGATAGAAAGGCACTAGGAACAATACGGTTGTGCCTTGCAGCGTTGGTCGCCTTCAACATTTCGAAGGAAACAACGACATAGGGTTTGATTAAGGCGTTGGAGAAACTATATGAAAAACCCTCGGCCTCAAACAAGGTATTTCTTATGAAATGGTTATTTATTATGAAGATGTCGGAAGGTGGATCTGTTGCAGATCATTTAAATGATTTTAATACTGTTACAAGTCAGTTATGTTTTGTAGGGGTAAACTTTGATGATGAAGTTAGAGCTCTATTATTCTTGTGCTCATTGCCAGAAAGTTGGAATGGTTTAGTAATGGCCATTAACTCTGTTTCTGGATCTAGTACTTTAAAGTTTTATGATGTTGTCGGTGCTATCCTTAGCGAGGAAATGTGACGGAAAAGATCCGGTGAGACATCAGGAAATGCTTTGAGTGCAGAGTCTAGGGGAAGAAAAATGGAAAGAGGAAAGAGTTCAGGATATCGCAGTAAATCAAGGAAAGGTAGATCCAAGTCCAAATCGGGGATAGTGTGCTGGAAATGTGGAAAGAAAGGACACCTAAAGAAAGACTATAGATCTCGGAAGGGAAAAGAAGGAGATTCACAACAAGAAAACAATCATGAAGCAAATGTGACAAGTGAGGTGTTACAAGATTCTTTGATTCTTTCTTTCAAAAATATTACTGATTCGTGGGTGGTAGATTCAGGGGCCTCATTCCATGCCACACCTGATAAGAAATACTTTCATGACTATGTTCAAGGAGATTTTGGACAAGTTCATTTGGGTGATGATAAACCCTGTAAAATTGTTGGAATGGGTAAGGTTCTTGTAAAACAGCAGAATGGAAACCAATGGCTACTAAAGGAGGTAAGGCATGTTCCAGATCAAAAGAAAAATCTAATTTCAACAGTGCAGTTAGGCGGTGAAGGTTGTGTGACAACTTTCACAGATAAAGCTTGGAAGGTCACCAAAGGAGCCCTGGTAATAGCAAAAGGCGAAAAGGTTGGTACATTGTATTTATGCAATGGTATTTCTAACTCTGTTAATGCTTTAACTTCCAAAGGAGCAGATGCAGCATTATGGCATCATAGGCTCGGACACATGAGTGAAAAGGGGATGAAGATTCTTCACTCAAGGAATTTGTTGTTGGGTTTGAAGAATGTTGATTTGGACTTATGTGAGAATTGCATTTATGGAAAACATAAGAGAGTCAGACTTATCGGAGTTGGGAAAGAAAAGAAGAATGAAAAATTAGAGCTTGTGCATGCAAATGTATGGGGACCTGCTCAGGTATCATCTCTCGGTGGCTCTCGTTATTATGTTACTTTTATTGATGGTGCAACTAGAAAAACTTGGATTTATTGTATTAAGAATAAATCTGATGTATTTGATACTTTCAAGAAATGGAAAGCTTTGGTTGAGATTGAGACAGGAAAGAAATTGAAGTGTCTTAGATCAGACAATGGAGGTGAATATTGCAGCAAAGAGTTTGATAGGTACTGTTCAGAGCATGGAATTCGCAGAGAGAAGACAGTTCCAAGAACACCACAAGAAAATGGTGTGTCAGAAAGGATGAACAGAACAATCATGGAGCGTGCAAGGTGCATGAGATTGCATGCAGGATTGCCTTTACAGTTTTGTGCAGATGCTGTAGATACTGCTGTTTATCTAATAAACAGAGGGCCTTCAAGTTCCTTGGATGGTGGTGTTCCGGAGGAAGCATGGACAGGTAAAAAGGTAAACTACTCTTTTTTAAAGCCTTTTGGTTGTGAGGCCTTTGTCCATATTGATAAAGAAAATAGAACAAAGCTTGAGGCAAAGTCAAAGAAATGTACCTTTATTGGATATGGTGTTAATGATTTTGGTTATCACTTATATGATTATGAAAATCACAAAATCATTAGGAGAAGAGATGTAATATTCAATGAAAAGGTCTTGTATAAGAATCAGTTGCAGGAAAAGAAACAGGACAAAGAAAACAAGGAATACGCAATTCTTGATGAAATCACTGAAAAAGTAGAGGTGTCTGAAAAATAATAATAATCAACAACCACAATAGCAGCAACCACCACAACAGCAACAGGCACCCAAAACACCTAAAAGTGTTGTTAGAAGATCTACCAGGATAAGTAGACCCCCTGAACGATACTCTCCTTCATTATATTATTTATTGTTGACTGATTCCAGTGAACCCGAATGTTATGAAGAAGCAATGCAGGTTGAAAGTAGGAAGAAGTGGGAGGTAGCCATGGAAGAAGAGATGGACTCATTAATGCATAACTAGACTTGGGACTTAGTCAGGTTTCCTGCAGGTAAAACTACATTGCAGAATAAATGGGTTTACAGGCTGAAGGAAGAAGATGGAGGAAAACAGAGGTACAAAGCTAGACTTGTGGTGAAGGGTTTTGCACAGAAGAAAGGTATTGATTTTGATGAAATATTTTCTCCTGTTGTTAAAAAGACTTCAATTAGAACTATTTTAAGTCTAGTGGTAGTTGAAGATTTGCATCTTGAGTAGTTAGATGTAAAGACAACCTTTCTCCATGGGGATTTGGAGGAAGAGATATATATGCAACAACCACAAGGATATGAAGTGAAAGGGAAGGAGAAACTAGTGTGCAGGTTGAATAAGAGCTTGTATGGCTTAAAACAGGCCCTGAGGCAGTGGTATCTAAAATTTGACAAGTTTATGTCAGAACAAGGTTATACTAGATGTCACTCTGATCATTGTGTTTATCTGAAAAATAAAAATGATGGAAGCTATATTATATTGTTATTGTATGTAGATGACATTCTTGTTGCACGATCTAACATGTAGGAAATAAATGTGCTCAAAAGAAAATTGGTGAATTCGTTTGCAATGAAGGATTTGGGAGCTGCAAAACAAATCCTTGGTATAAGAATAACTAAAGACAGGAAAAATCGCAAATTAGCATTGTCTAAGAATGAGAACATACAAAAGGTGTTGAAAAGATTTAACATGCACAATGCAACACCAGTTAGTACACCTTTTGCTAGCCATTTCAAACTTAGTAAGGAAATGTGCCCAAAGACCCAAGAAGACATGGATTATATGTCTAAAGTTCCATATGCATCAGCAGTTGGAAGCTTAATGTATGCAATGGTTTGCACAAGGCCTGATATTGCACATGCAGTGGGAGTTGTAAGCAGGTATATGAAAAATCCAGGAAAGGAACATTGGATGGCAGTGAAATGGATTCTTAGATATTTTAAAGGTACCACAAATCAAGCATTATGCTTTGGTGGTTCAAACATGTCCCTACAGGGATATGTTGATGCAGATATGGCAGGTGATAGAGATAACAGGAGGAGCACTACAGGATATGTATTTACTATTGGTGGAACAACTTTCAGTTGGGTTTCAAAAATCCAAAGTGTTGTTGCACTTTCAACAACAGAAGCAGAATATGTTGCTACTATAGAGGCTAGTAAAGAAATGATTTTGTTACCAAGGTTTATGGGTGAACTGGGTAAGGAGCATGGTATGGGCACGTTATGTAGTGATAACCAAAGTGCCATTCATCTTGCAAATAACTCAGCATTTCATTCCAGGACTAAACACATACAACTCAAGTACCGTTTCATACAATCAGTGTTGGAAGATGGAGAGTTGAAGCTGGAAAAGATACACACTAGCCAGAATCCTGTAGACATGCTAACAAAAGTTGTAACTAGGGAGAAACTGAGAACATGCTCAGTTTCAATTGGTCTTCAAGGATGAAGATGAAGATGAGAAACAGCTAGGTCCAAAAGAGGAGTCATTGTCTAGCAAATAAAGCAGTGGTGGAGTTGCTATAATCATTCTCCAAGTGGGAGATTGTTGTGTGTGGAGAATGATTGTTCAGAGGTATTTTTTTTAGCTGAATGTATACCCGAGGAAGTTTGTACACCCCTCAATGTGGGGAGGTGCAGGGGGGAATTTTCCCCCCTGCGGGGGTCTGAGGGGGCCAATCCCCCCCGGCTGGGGGGTCCGAGCAACGCCCCCGAAGCTAAAAACAGATGTAAAATTTCCTTGTAAAAGTATAGTAATTTCTAGTCAATTTGGGCCGTTCATTGGGCAGATGATCTGACGGTAGAACTTATGTTTAGTTTAGGGATTTTTGCCCTAGAAGGCAACCCCTCTATTTTCATGAGGGCATTTTATTTGAGGTTGTGAAATAGATGTGTATTCTGTGAGCGAGAAATAGAGAGGTGAGACTATGAGAGAAAACAGAGGATATTACAGCGGATCTGCTGTAGGTTGTGTCTCTTCATTTTGCTAGATAATAGAAAGGAAGGACTGGCTGTTCGAGGTGGACGTAGCCCAAACTAGGTGAACCACGTATATCTGTGTCTCTCTTGTTTTATGCATTTTCTATGTTTATATTTCTGCAATATTTTATGTGTTCCATTGCTCCGTAATATATAATTTTCTAACAACAGGGTCTACCACAGGCCCGAGTGAAACCCCTCACCAACAAATGCATCCCCTTGAAGCCAAAACAACTCCGATACTAAATGTAGGTTTTAAACCCGTACATAAATTACCTGCATACGAATTCTAAAACACAGAAAAATAAACAATGCGAGAGCATAACACATAAAACACATATACACAGAGATTTTCCCACTGGATCCAAAAATCGGGACTACCAGCTTGATTTTTCATTATGTTCCTTTCAATGTTACAATACATATTTATACATGCCGAAGCATCCGATACCATGGACCGAAAACCATCGTGTCCAATAAACATGTGCGAAAATCATGCACAAAACCATAGGTGGATTCGCCCAACCTAACATAGGGTCCAAAACCAAAATTTTCCGGGGTTTTGCCCTGGACCCCATAAAGTGAGGTTACAGGTGCCCCTCAAACCCCTTGTTAACTACGTGGAAAGAATACAACACAACCCAACAATACAAGGAGAAACTAAGTCTCTAGAGGACTATGAGGAAATTTTTGAGCTAAGTTACAAAAGGGTCATCACTTTTTGGTTGCTACTAGTCCGAACTTAAAAAGGAATGCAACAAATTACAAATGTAACCATAAATACAAATATGTAGCAGAAATAACCCTTCATTTCATTAATATCAAATACTGAAATATGCTTACAAATAGAATGGAAATAAGACTAGCTCGGGAGATGGTAGCTTATCTCTGAGAAGAGATGTGGCAGCTACATGCCTCTAAACTGTGTTACAATGAGGCTCGGAAGCCTATTTTTATTGAGAAACAATGGAAAATGCTAAACATCCAAAAACCTAACCCTAGGAGATGAAGCGCCAAAACTATGGGCCTCGTTTGGGTAAATTGGTACATCAACTTCCCAGGGTCATAACTTTGGCATAAGATCTCCGTTTGACGCAAACAATACCTTATTAGAAATATCTATTCGAGGAATAAAACTCTAAGTAGCCAACTTATGATGTTGGCCTCGGTTCTCCAAAAAAAATAGTTGTTTATGGCCTCAAAACAGATCTGGAAGTTAAAGACCATAAAAACTTCCAAAAATAGTAAATTGTGCTACAGTTAAGGAAACTGAAAAACTGGAAGAGGTAGTGGTGGTGGTCCAAGTGGAATAGGCGGGTGGCCACCAACATCCACCTGGATCAATATTTCCCCCTTAGGAAGCAATGGTCCCCACTGTGTTGATTTTCTCCATGAGATGGGGAAACTTCTACTGAACTTGGTCCCTAGTGAACCACTTGCCTTGGTGCATAATTTGGCCAACTTTGACAACTAGATACAATTGGATCTTATACTGGCGAGTGTTCTTAGCAGAGTGGTCTCAGTGGCAGAGTTTGGAAGCAATGAGAGATGTCTAGAAGAGAGATGGAGCGGCTTAGGTGGATGTAGAAAGGTGTGCCCACCCCTATAGGTCAACACGATCCCTACAAACCAATCAAACGCATGCATAAAATTATCATTATTACAACAAAGTAACTTAACATGGAAAGGATGAGTTGAATTTTATTGAAATCTACTCTAACCTATAACACAATTACAATTGCCAAACCAGTGTTGCTAAATTCTAAGTTGCAGAAACTAAACATGCAGAAATGTTACAATCCAATACTTAAAAGTTTCCAAGAAATCATAAACAAATAAATTTGGGCTGTTATTGTCGATCTCCTAATAACTCTTCCCACGAGCGAGGTGATAGGAAAAGTTGCAACTCTAAGTTTTGTAATATAACATCTACTGAAAGAAGACAATCATTGCAATAACCTAACCAAGGATAAGGAAAAAATACGAGGGACTAAAGCTTCTTGGCTGGGCCCAAACTCAAGGGTTTCAGCTCACCAAAACTAACTCATATGCAGACCAGTAGTGAACTTTCCATTAGCAGAAAATAAGAGTCGCATACATCATATGAAAAATGAGAATAACAATGTCAAGCAATAGGTTCTCAGTAGCTATTCCCAACTGCAACAAAAATTTGAATCCTAATGAGCCTTTTGGTTGGTTTATTTATACAAAAGTAGCTGAGGGGTAGCCCCCTTGAAAGGAGGAATGCTTCCCTCCAAAATCTCAATATTTGTGGATATGGTTTCCTTTGATCTTCACATGGACATGGAGTTCATTGATTGCTAGTGAATTGGATTTGTTGGTGAATATTCTTTGATATTAAGACAATTTGGAGAGTTAATGAGGGGGAAAAGCCTCCTATATTCTCTCTGGTTGTCTCCATCAAGCCCCCACATAGTAAATATCTCCAAAAATGCTTATTTTTCCTGCATATTAATCACATTAGGCTATGGAATATGAAAAACACCCTTTAGTCTTCCTACTACGCATATTATAGCTAAAATTCTGAATTAATGTGAGAAAAAGAGAGTTTTAAGGGCTAGAGGATAGCACAATGAACCTCAAAATATATTGATAGGCCCCATTAACCCCATCACCTTTTGCCACGCCAGTGGTGGATGATGGGCCCAAAACCATATTTTGTGTATTCGAGGAAGAAGCATCATTAATCCATATGCCCATTTTCATTCTACCTCCCACCCATGGTCTGTATCTAGAAGAATGGCAAGTTAGCCTCAGGCAGTATTTCCAAAACCTTCCCACTCTTGTGCCCTATGCAACAGAGTTGACCACCTGATTAATCAATGCCAAGAATTGAGCAAGATTAGAGATGTATTTCTCTTTCTGGTCCACATTCCCTAACTTACTCACTCAAATAAATCTAAACACTTGAACAATCATTGTTGCATCTATTCCCAAGTGCATCATATGTGGAATTGTCAATACCTGCCATGTTTTTGAGCAACAAGAGAAGCATTGTGACAAACTAACATCGGGGACACACATCATTCTACTATCATTTATACTAAGTTCCAGAGGTGGGTTGCACCCTTGAGTACCCCACCTCATGACATCAACCACGCGTCATCATCTCAAGTTATGGGAACTACTAATACTGACACCATTTATTATGTTACTAAATATCATGCGTCATCTAAAGGTAACCTGTGCAATACTTGTAGTGGAAAGTCTCATAGTTATTAGACATGTCCTATGTTATGAACATTTGGACAACTTTGAATACGACACCCACTAGTTCATCAAATCCATGAACACTATCCTCCCATATAGGAAGATGCATTAGCTACTAATACACCAACGTTATCTTAGGAACCTTCTCTCACTCACCATTAGTCTCCCATTATGGATATTATCCAACCACTTGGTGCTAACGACATGCAATACCACATATCATTCATTTCCTTGAACACATGAACCATGATTTGCGTCGTTTGCTCAACATTTATTGGTGTCAAGGCTGCGAAACCCACCACAACAGTGGTATCACCATTGATTGTGCATACTCATCCAATGTGCACATTGTCAACATCGTTGGGTTCTATGGCAACAACCACTGAAACATTTTCTTGCTTGTCAACTAGCACAGCTAGGTCTCAATCCCATCCTCACAACTTCACGTAACCCATTTCACCATTAGATAATATTTTTTCACTCATATGAAGATATTCTAGAGGCCATGATAGAACCAAAATTTCCATGGAATGCCATGCATCATCGTTCTTTATTTCTACCTGAGAAAGCATTTTCACCTATTGATGCACCAATCCATGATATTTTCACAATAGAAACAAAGGAATTCCTACCACCAGGACAAGTAGATTGGTTTAAAAATCCCATCCCAGCACTAGATGCATTTGAGGAAGGGAATATTTCTAATATATCACCTACAGTCAAGGTAGATATTTCCACCAAGCCTGGAATAGTAAAAGAAATCTCACTGGGATTAGCATGCTCCTAAGATGAGGTGGCCTCATACAAAGCCATTTTTTAATAATATAGGGACATATTTGCATGGGCTTACTCAGAAATTCCAGGCGTTAGTCCTACTGTCACGAAGCACCACATTGACACATAACCTAATGCATACCACATTAGGAAAAAGTAGCGTGAACTCCATCCCTCTAAATCAAAATCAATCAAACAAGAAATCAATAAGCTTCACAAAGTTGGTTTCATCTACCCTATGGCTTACACCTCTTAGTTTTTTAACCCTATACACATCACAAAAAAATAGCGCACAATTTGAGTCTATACTAATTTTAGAGATCTAAATAAAGCATGTCCCAAAGAAAATTACCCTACACCCTTCATTGACCAAGTAATCGATGCATGTGTCGGTCAACGAAGCCCTATCCTTCATGGATAGATTCTCATGGTATAAATAGATTCAAATAAGCCATATTGATCAGTACAAAGCATCCTTTACCACACCATGGGGCACATTTTCCTATCAAGTCATGCCCTTTGGCCTTAAAAACATGGGTGCCACCTTTCAAAGATCCATGAACTATATCTTCCATGATTTGCCTCATCTTATACTAGCCTATTTGGATGACCTCACGGTGCGATCCAAAAAGAACTTAGACCATTTGGAAGGTCTTTTCCTAGCGCTTCATATATGTTTACAATACAACCTACGCTTGAACCCTCTCAAGCATGTATTTTGCGTCAATGCAGGAAGACTATTGGGATTCATTATTTCCCAGCAAGGCATTAGATTTGACCCTCTGAAGGTCTAGGCCATCTAACAAATCCCACCTCCCAAAACTTTGAAGCAGTTACAAAGCCTACAAGGTAAGGCCAATTTCTTATGCCACTTTGTCCCTGATTACACCACTTGTGTGCATGTATTCTTGCACTTTCTTCGTCGGGACTTTCCCTTCCATTGGGATGAACAAGCCCAAAAATCATTCAAGGCCTTGAAAGATACTTTATCCTAAACTCCGTTGACTATCCCTTTTGACCATACCAAGGATTATACCCTCTACTTATCATCATATGAGGTATCCATGATAGGGGTATTAGTCCAAGAAGGACTAGATAATAGAGATAATGTTATCTATTACATCAACAAGAACCTCTCTGAGCCTGCCTTAAAGTATGAGCTAGAAAAAAAAAAAAAAAAAACATATCCTGATTCCCTTGTACACTTAGTACAAAATATTCAAGATTATATCATCTTATGGACCACCACCACAATATAAAATATTAATCCCATGAGATATTTTCTCACTCATTTTATGATGAATCATAAATATGCCCGATGGGTAGTTATTTTGCAAGAATTCAACCTATAGTTTGCTTCCCCTAAAAGTAAGAAATCGCTTATCCTTGCAGAGTTCATCATAGATCTCCTTACGGAGTCCCAGGGTCCCCTATCAATGATTCTTTCCGTGATGAACACTTGTTCGTCATATCTACAGCTGACCCCTAGTGTAGCGATATCCTACTCTTTCTTCAAACTAAAAAGTTCAACCCTCTGCTCACTCACAACAATCGTAGGTGCATTCACTATCAAGCCGATTGTTACCTTCTTACGGGGATTTCCTCTATCATCGTGGCATCGATACCATTCTTCGACAATTCCTTACAATTGAGCAAGCTGAGAAACTCTTAAATGACTACCACAACAGAGCCTGCGGAGGCCACCTATCAGGGATGACCACTGCCCAAAAAACCCTCTGTGCGGGTTACTTTTGGCCCACCTTGTATTCAAGTAGTAAAGTGATGTGAGCATTTCTAGAGATACACTCACAAGGTGTGAGCTTCATTATCTCCCCTTAATCGAGTCATCATCGTAGACTCTTTCTGTAAATGAGGCATAAAATTCATGAAATATAACCCCTAGTCCTCAAGTGGCCATAAGTACATTGTGGTCATTTTTGAATGCTTTACAAAATGGGCAGAAGCCATGCCCACATATAATAACACCATGAAAACAGTTTCATGGTTTTTCTTCAACCATGTCATTACACAGTTCGATGTTCCCAAGGAGTTGGTCTTGAATCATGGCAAACACTTTGAGAATGATATATTTAAAAAATTATCCCAACACCTTGGTTTTTATCATGAGTTCACTTCCCCATACTACTCTTAGTCCAATGGCTAGGTAGAAGCTATCAACAAAGTTGTTAAAACAATGTTGCAGCATATGGTGCAAAACCACAAAACTAATTGGCATCACATGGTTTTTTATCCTTATGGAAACACCGCAAAATAGTCAAAGTGTCCATATGGTTCACACCCTTTCAATTGGTATATGGGATAGAGGTTTTGCTCCCCGTTGAGTGTGAGATGCCTACCTTACACTCAGCTATCGAACTCCTCTTAGATACCTCACCTTTAGAGAAAAGGATAGTATAGTTGGAACATGTCAAAAGAAGTTAGTGGGAATCTCTCGAGCACAACGAAGCCCACAAAAAGAGGACTAAATCCTCCTTTGACTCAATTTCATCCCTTGTTCATTGACAGTAGGGGAGCTTGTCCTTCGATACGATATTTCCAAAGGAGCTTCAGCACCAAGGAATTTTGAAACATTATGGAAGGGACCATACATTGTTAAACATTTCCTCCTCGAGGGGGCATACATGTTAGCAGAGCCTGATGGGACTTGCCTCAAAGATCTCGTCAACGAGATCTACCTCAAAAATTTCTATCCATAACATTCAAACAACCCTAGAATGTAAATGTATGCACCATGAATTATTTTTATGATGATCACCTCATCGCGGATGTACCCTAAAATCACGTTCTCATCATGTGTCATAGATGGATCATTACTAGCCTATCATAATAGGTTCGTTGATGGTGCTTCTCGATGGTTGAAAAACCTCGCTGCAGCAACTTGGGCCATATATTCTCTTGACCTTACACCCTTCCACCATAATGGGCTTTGCATTAGGTCAACCACCAATAATCAAGTCAAATACAATGTTGTCATAAGCCTCTTGGTCCATGCTTCCCACTTAGGTATCATTCACCTGCATGTATTCTTTGAATCCCAACTTGTTGTGTCATAGTTGAACAAAACCTTCAAGGTATGTGACCCTTGCCTTTCTCAGAATTATCTGCATGGAAAAAGGTTATCTCGTTGTTTTTATCATATTACATTTTCACATATACCAAGAAATCAAAATCATGTAGTAAACCACATAGCTAATCAAATCCTAGACTGCCACATATCACATATACATCATCATTGAGACACATAAAACATAAATATCATATCCATCCAATAAATGAAAAGGTACATCACGTGTATGACAGAATATCCCATAAGATACATCATGAGATCCGCAAAAAAAAAACTCTCTCACACACACAGACATATGTACATATATATATATATATATATATCATCATCATCATCATCAAAAAATATATGTTCAAAAATACATCTACTGGCCAACGCTAAGAAAAAATGATTCATCAAAAGGAGAGCATCCTCATAATGAGTGCTTCCCCTGTTATATACAATAAAATACATATAGGGTTGGGGTCCAACTTGCCTACCACTCTGCATCCCATGCATGAGTCCCTCCTGCCTCACTAGGTGTTGGAGCTAAAACAGGACGAGTAGTCGACACTGCCATTACAAATCGATGAAGGATAGGGTGTCTCTCTCTATCTCAAGCCACAGTCCTCTCCATTGTATCCTCATCCATCATCACCCATATAACCTTACGCATCCCCTAGAGTAAGGTGGTCACACGATCCCATGCATCCTCGGCAACCCTCGCACGAGCCTCTGCGTGATCCTTTACAATCTCAACACGCTTCCATAGTCTCTCCACCTTAGCATGAAGAGACAAGACCTCCCCCTACCTCGAGGGGCTACCTATCTCTAGACTTCAGTGTTGGGCCAATCTCTCAATGTCCTCCTCCACCCTGTCATCTCTTTGTCATTGTGGCACACCTGCCACACGACCTCGACCCAGATGATGAGGATAATTTCCCACCAGTCAGGAAACTAAACATCTAGTGGGTCCCACATCTGCAATCAAACATATATAGTATCAATATTGACACACATATATATATATATATATATATATATATATATATATATATATATATATATATATATATATATATATATATATATATATATATATATATATATATCATAAATACATGTAAATAATCATAATGCATAATACACAATAACATACCTGTAAAACCCCAACCATTGCCTGGGGGTAATCCCATCTCTAGATCGCCACGAAAATCCATGCAAACATAGGGAAACTCCAGAATCATCTAAGGGTTGGATAGCCAGCAACCCTGCAACATGGGCATCTAGTACCACCCTACCTCACCTCCATTTTCATGGGGCATCATCGGTCCCCGTTTCCTGATCCATGGATCTCTCGATGGCCCTATCGGCACCACAAACACCATGTGTAGCATCACAACTCTCTCATATAGAATGCTACAAATAACACTACCATAATAGAAGCTCCATTCCTTACCCTAACGAACCTGTGTAATCTATTTAGTCATCCTCCTATGGAGGAAGCCCACCTATTCATACAATGCACTTCCCTGAAGTATCTGAAGGACTGCAAGTTGGGGCCCTAAAATACGGTGCGGAGACATTGTCCCTAAAATTTGAAAAATCATATTTGATGTTGCTCGCGCAGTTATATCCAAAATTGCATCAATGCAAATACACCCATCCCGAAAAGGATCGGGTCCGCAGTGCACCTCAACCCATGTCTTCAAGTCCACACGACCAAGAGGGAGTAGCATCGGTAGTACCTCATCTCGAGGCACCAATATGGTCACAAAGTAAACATCCACCTCAATAATGAATGTCATATCTCGGCCCTGGATGTCAAAAGCCTCTTGGTCTTGCTGCTATCTCCCTATCACAAAATGTAGGAATTTCTCCTGTGATATGAGTAGAGAATTCTAAATGAACTTCAACAACCCCCATCAAGTCAATAATGCTCGAGCCGAAGCATCACCTGCCACTACTATGCAGATGCAATCCCAATCTCGCTCCTGCCATGCCATACCCATCGTTCCCAAAGCATGGAGAAGCCAAAAAATTATCCTCAAGGCTTACAAATTTTCCTTTTATCAGCATCACGTGCCTGTTTTAAGAACAGGTGTGTGGTTGCATGTTTGTTCCTAAAATAAGTGCGTGATACTGCACTAAATTTATCATACAATTATGTGCACCATGCAATTATTAGACTCATACTTGCAAGGACGTTGGTCCCTTGGATGCACATCTATTTTTTAAGCAGACGTTTGATGCACGCGATTGTATTTTACTTATTTATGTGCCTGTTAGCCATAAAACCATGAGGTCATTGGCATGAAGACCTTGTTGTTATTTCACCCATAGTTGCCAGCTAGTGCAACTATCATGCCCTTACCCAAACACCCCCATGTGACTATTTCATATTCTCCCACATGGGTTTTGGATTTTTCCTTAAAAAAGGCTAGTTAATGCATGCCATCATGTATGGACTATCTACCCTAGCCTACCAAATTCACAAATCTTAGGTTATGACCTCTTACTTAGCTATCCTTGTGCGCTACCTAGGTTCTTTGGCTAACTTCTATGCAAGGAAACAATTAGTGGACCCTACTCTAGATTCCATGCCAACAAGTACAAATGAGGTGGCATATAGCCCATTTCACCCACACAAAGCCTTCCAAAGAAGGGAGGAAGGGAACCGTGGAGGCGGATAGGTTGGTGTAGGATGCTCAAGAGCATGTTGGAGCACTTAGCTCCTTGCATAGATAGAGGATATCACCATACATATACACCGAACATATGCCACTCATGAAAGAAATAATTGATTTTGGGCCTTCTTTATTTGATGAGGTAGATTCCCAGCAAATGTGGGTACACGCCATGGTGGAGTATGACTCCATCATGGAGAATGATGCTTGGGAGGTTGCGCCTAGACCTTAGGGAAAATCTGTTATTGGCTCTAGGTGGTTGTATAAGGTGAAACATGCATTTGATGGAAGTGTTGAGAAGTACAAGGCTAGATTTGTGTCCAATGGCTTCTCATAGGTAGAGAGAGTTGATTATGAGGAGACATTTTACCATCTAGCAAGATACTCATCTATCAGGAAAATACTTGCATTGGTAGCACAAATGGGGTGGAAGATCCACCAAATGGATGTCAAGATTCCCTTCCTCAGTGGATTGGTTGAGGAAGAGATCTACATTGAGCATCTTGAGCGATTTGAGACATTTGATAGGGAGACACATGTGTGTAAACTCATGAGATCCCTTTATGGTCTCAAGCAAGCACCTCATGCTTGGAACACTTGCATAGATTTTGTTGGGCATGGAATCCCCCCAAGGCAAGTTTTGGGGCTCAAAGCCCAAGTTTTGACCCAAACTTGTTGTAAAGCTCTGCAAATTGCAGGCGCAAGGCGTGAAAGTATGATAGAGTCACAGGGTTGTCCACCCTAGTTTTGTAATGTAATGTCAGAGGGATATACCTACCCATGGTCCGAGGACCATAGGATTGTATAAATAGAGCGAGGATCTAAGTGTAAAAGAGGGAGGAGTAGAGAAGGAGGAGAAAGAATCTAAGTGATTGAGTTGTAAGTTGAAGTGTGTCTTTGGGTCGTAGGGTAGGAGAAGTCTCTGCAGCTGAGTACGCAGAGGCCTAGTAGCCCGTAGCTGAGTGGGCGGACCCCTGTAGCTGGGTGCACAGGGCGGAGTCGAGTCTGTAACCAAGGAAGGAATTAATAAATAGAAGTTTTATCATAATTATGTGTATCTATTCTTGGGTTAATGCATGTTTGATATAATTTGCAAATACATTTCTTATTTACTGCGCACACCTGTATGACTGGTTTATGTTGTTAAGTATAACTTAAAGCATGCAAGTAGGCTAAAATAATCAACTAACATTGGAATACTAGTAAGGTCTTGGGTAATAACGCAGAAGCGCAACGTTCAACCCCTGAGTAGGGTTGCGCGAAGGTAGTATATCAAGCTGCGAGGTATGGGAAAGTGCGCGAAGTGACTTGCATGCAGGGTCAAACCACGAACCACTTGAACTCATCAGACATCTCCAGGGTGCGGAAACCTAGTTCTAGCACCCTCCCATACTACTTCGGGTGAGACCTCAGTCTGCACTCCATGGATTGTTGCCGAAAGGGCCAGTAGTACTAGGATTTGTTTGGATAACTTAACTTTGAACCTGGGTCAAGCCCCAATAAGCAAACAAATGGTTCCGTTGCCGGGACCAGGATTTGCATAGAGATGTCTGATGTTGTATCATTGGAATCTAACAAGGAAGGGAATTAAAGAGTGGTTGGACAGAAAGATTCACGAGTTCGCGGCGCAGGAAAATAGGAATCCATGATTATCAAAGGAAGAGTGGTTAGATTGCTACTTATATACGGAAATCCATGAAATTTTCTTTGCATCCTTCCCCTCTGAGTTGTACGAGTGGATCACAAAGCTAGTAGATAGTCAAGGAAGGTGTAGGCTCGACAAACCTATTGTATGGACTCCAGAGTTAGTGCATAGACTGGAAGAATTAGAAGATAAGATAGCGTGCACTATGGATCACTAACTTAATCGAATTATAGGAGGATTTATCACCGAGTTCGCAGTAGATACTTCAGTTATCTATAGCGAAGAAGAACGACGCTTCCTCAAAGGACCACAAGGTAAGTACGTTAAATCTTTGAACACTTGGATTAAAATGCTACTGTGTGAAATACAGGTTATGCAAATAAATTGATGTTTGGGGCTACACGAAGTGGGAGGATCTACAGAAACAAAGGTAGCGGAGAACTAGACACTAGCCCCTTAATTTCAGCTCCGCGAGAAAGCAAGGAAGAGCTCGCGAAGGTTTCACCAAGAAGTGTGATCAGTCTGATAAAGCAGTGAATTCTGCGCATACCACCCCCACCTACACCACCACCAGTTTCACCATCTTCACCCCTGTCTTTGCCCACACAACCTCTTCCACCATCGCAGTTCAATATGGAAAGTGCGATAAAGTTGTCGGTGTTCAAAGGAGTAGGGAATGAAGATCCGGACCAGTTTTGGTTCATGGTAAGGGCTATATGGGAAGCACAGGGAGTCACGTATGACAATATAAAGAAAGGAACACTGGTCAGTGCGCTGCAGGATCATGCACTGACTTGGTACATTAAGCATTCCAATGACAATCCGAACATAGCGATTGTAGATATCTAAGCTGCACTAAACAAGGAATTTAGCAGGCCAAAATCAAAGACATGGTTGATTATTAGATTTAAGGAAATCACGATGCTTCCAGGTGAGACCCCCTGTGAGTTGGATTAGAGACTGAAGTGTACAATTTGTGAAGCCAATATGACCTTGATGGATGGGCAACACCGCGCATGGTTTGTAGCATCGCTAACGTCATATCTAAGGAACGTATTGTCACAACAGAAGCTAACCACATAGGCTGAGGCCTTGGAGATCGTAATGAGATTACATGAGACCCTAATTCAAGATCCTAACCTGGGAGTTCAACAGATCCACGCATAGTTGAAAAACTTGTGACTTGAGATGCAGATTTTGAAATAAGACAGGACAACTCACCCAGAAGTGCGCGAGGAGGTATGATGCGTAAAGTGCAAGGGCCAGGGGCATGACAAGGACCATTGTCCAGTATTTGAGAACTACTTGGCGGGAGGAGTACCAATGCTATTGAGACCAGAGGCACAAGCAGGACTGAGCGTGACACCTGCATTATGGTGCGCGATTTGTAAGATAGGAGGAAAGCATGCTACATATAACTGCCATCTACTACAGAAGTATACGCAAAATTCCCAACAGTTGTTCTGTAATTTCTGTAGGTCAGTAGGCCACAATGAGCATACCTATAGAAGTTATGAACTAATGATGGATCAAACTCCTACCTACAGAGTCCAAACCGAAACACGGCCCCTCGATCAAAATTCAGGGATGGCGCGAATTGGATTTCAGGGGTGTGGATGAGGTCGAGGTGGAATGGGACCAGGAAGAGGTCACGACTAGCTGATATGTTACAATTGCGGAGGGCCAGGGTATTATGTCCACGATTGTACAAATCCAACAATATCATCATGCTTATATTGTACCTAGTTTGATCATGAGATGGAGGAATGTCCCACACTGATAGTGAGGTTGCACTATAAAGGATCACTCCAACCTCCCTCCACTCAGAACTTGCAAATGATGAGGTTTGAGCCACACGAGGAAGACCTGAATGTAAATATCATGCTCCACAGTGATATCACGATAGGAGATGATAAAGGAAAGCAACCCGAAGAGAGTGCTTGGGTTCACAAGGCTCCAAAAAAGGAACCAAAATTTGATTTAGAGTGCGCTAAGGAGACATTCATGGAAGCTAAGAAGAGCTTCGCGGATGCCTCCACTTCAGGAAGTAAAGACAAACTGGAACTGGAAATGGACCCATCAATGCTCACTACATTTTTGGAGACATGCATGAAGCTGTTGCGTGATAGAAAAGTTGTGAAGGGGCTGCAAGAACTCATCACTAGATGTGTTGGAACCATGCCAGGAGAACCGCGCATAGTCCAGAAGCTCGGGAAGCACACAACACGAACAGGAAGGGAGATGAGATTGACCGTGTAGATCGGGGAATATGAAATGGATCAAGTGATTTTAGATCTAGGATCGGATGTGAACGTCCTGCCAAAGAAAACATGGGAGCGCATGGGCAAGCCTGCCCTGCAATGATTTCCTGTTCAATTGTGAATGGCGAACTAGCAAAAGATCCTACCTATGGGAAGATTGCAGGGAATAATAGTAGATATCGAAGGTGTGAGCGTGCTTGTAGGTTTTTAAGTGATAGAGATTGTTGATGATATCAATCCCTATCTTGCACTACTGGGAATAGATTGGGCCACTGACATGAATGGAGTGATAAATCTAAAGAAGCGCAAGATGATTTTCGAGAAAAAGTCACTGCGCGTAGTGGTACCTTTAGACCCTGTGGAAGGATCGTGCTACATAGAGCCAGTGCACGACTACGATAGTGACGACGATCTAGAATGTATCTACAAGATAACCACGTGGGAGTAGGATTGGGTAAGTCGAACAGTGGACGGTAGACTCTCATGGGAGTGCGAAAGCTCCTGCACCTCAGATTCGGATGAGGAAATAGAACGATGGCAGAACCGGTTACACGAGGTAACCACATTCAACTGTAACATGATGACAAGGTCATTGCAATGCATGGAAACATAGGTAAGATATCTACCTTTATATGATGGGTTGAGCGAGGTGGATGATTTCCTGAACAAATTTGAGAGAGAAGTACCAAAATAGTAGTGTTTCAATACTTTGAAATGGGTACTGCGCACTACGCCAGCAAGATGGTCGGGTACGCATCAAAGAAGTTTTGAGGACTGATGTGAATGTAGAAGGATGATGTGCATGCAATTTGGAAAGCCTCAGATGCAGATGAAAGCTGAGTATGACAGACGAAACAACTCGTGCACCCACCTTTCCAGATGGGTACATGCGTATGGTGCAGAACCTGCACAAATGCACATTGTCCTCACGATAGGTAACATGACCGACAAGCAGGATTGGGCAAGATAATGGCACGAACGACCCCTCTAGTTGGGACCAGGGAGTATGGTAAGACCAAGTACGCGGAAGCATATTCATGCAGAAGCTTTTGACTAAGTACACAAAGCACTAAACGTGGTCCACCATGTGAAACAAATTGACTGGGACCCGCGCGTACCAGCGGTTCTCTGGTCTTATAGGCCCATGTGCAAAACCCTAACCGTGCGGGTACTTTCGAAGCTGAAGTATGAAGTAGATGTTGTAATCCCTATGGGACATGCAAAGCGTAGTCCACGCATAGTAGAACCCGTAGATACGATGGTTCGTGAAGCCCAGAAAGGAGGGATCACACAGCCGCAAGAAATAGAATGCATGGGAATTAAGGAAGAAATCCAATAGGGAAAGCTTAGACTCCACAAACCTAAAGAAGAAAGGGTACGGTTAAGGAAGAAAAGCGCTTTGATGGACGCAGAAGTCAAGAAGATGGAGAATGAAATAAAGAAATATTTTCTTGGCAAAAATACTAGAATGGTAAGGCAAGATGCGTGCGATCCCAATGATAGCGTTAAGGCCTATTGCCACGAATTGATCAGTCTAATGCCCTGTCTTGGATCGTATATTGCTAAGCATAGTGACTAGGGTATCACGTTGAAAATGGTGAAGTGCACAATGCCGACCGTAACAATACAAGGTGGGGATTCTCTAGGAACCATAACGGAGGACAAGATGGAACTCTATGCGAGTGGTGCGACCACCTGACTAGTCGAGGGAAGGATGGTCTTAGTGCTCCAGGAAGTTGGAAGGGAGCGCGGTACTATAAACTATTCTACCTAGGAGCTACACGATATTGGAGATGCGCACAGAAGAAAATAGTCACAAGGTTCACGACCGCACCCGGGGGGTTGCGCTGCCATGCGGGTTGGCCAGAAAGTGACCATTGAAGTCACTATTCATGATGGGATGCTCAACTTGAGGCCAAATGGAGTGGGCGGAAGGAATTTAAGATGCGATTTATGGGCAAGATTTTGGAAAATCTGCCACCAAGAAAGCATTAATGAACCATAATTGGGGGGAACAGTCGAATTCGAATTCAAAAAGCACTATAAAATACAGAGGGTTGCCTAGCAAACAACACTTGGTCATTTGCGAATTGAGTGATTAAGAAAAGCCCTGAGTGGAGTCGAGCGTTGATTGAGCCCCTGAGTTTGCAAGTGCTATATTTCCAGATGAGTATGATGGCAACTGCTCAGGATGTTATGGACATAGCAGAAGTGACCACCGAGGATGTCGGGTAGGCTCTAACTGTGGGGGATGTTCTAGAAGGTGACGGGATTGTGGCATAAATCCTGAAATCACCACATACACCAAGACCCAAGAAGGACAAATAAGCAATGGTCCCATATGCGTGTCCTTGCAGAACCCATCGCGTAGCAAGCTGTCGATGGAGGAGAAGGGGAAAGCCGTCACTGTAGAAACAGATAAAGAAGAAGAAGTTTTTTAGGAGCTTGTCATCACAGAAGAAGAAGATTAAGCCATGGATGTGGATATTCAGCCTACGCACTCTACAAAAAAACTACCCGCGTATGTCCCCCCGCAAAATGGGAAGGCCAAAGTGCCCAAGGACCTGGACGAGACCAAGAGCTCGCTCCAAACCTTGCTCCTCCAAGATGGCATTATGTTTGAAGGCACGCACCTTGGCCACATGTCGAACATGAAATTTGAGGATTGGGACCTCACTAACCGTGAGAAGTTCCCTTACCTTGAGACCGGAAACCTCATGAAGCAGAACACCATGGGGGTGGTGACAACATTAGAGTCACGTAAGTGGTTGCGCGGAATGGAAATGATTGAGTTGTTGAATCTACTCTGGGTGCCGCATTTCCACCGCACCCCAATAACCATTTTTGTCATTAGGCAGCTACTCTACCTTGTGCATGATGGGTGTTTATGGCTAGAGGAGCCTATCCTCATCATGACAAACTTGATTCATTGCATCTCCCAACTTCCATACAAAGGAGAGGACACTATAGCCATATCGGAGGGGAATGTAGTGATTTGGCCATCGCGGAGGCTATGAAGAAGAAGTACAAGCAGGAAAAGAAGAAGAGGGGCTACGCCATCTCCAGCATCAAGGACAAAGCAGTATGTGTGGCAACCCAAATCCTCGTCAAAAAAGTTATGCGCAAGTGTCGTGCAGATGAGGTACCTGCGCCGGTGGTCACACTAGCCAAGCACTACGCAGAGGGGGTCTAGTTTAACTAGTCTGAATTCCTCTCCATGGAAGTTTTAGAGAATTTCCACGAAGCCTAGGAACAGGGAAAAATGTTCCACTATGCATGGCTGTTGGTTTCCATAGTGCTCGTAGCTAGGGAATTACCGAAGGATAGTTAATTCCCCATAATTGATAAAGATTTACCGGAGGCCGCAAAGTACGCTTCGCTCTGGGCCATGAAGGATGATAAAAGGATACTTGACAACAAGATCTTCTGGGTGCTCATGGAGATGAAAATCCGAATGTGGATCAACCGTAAGCTGCGATTGTCACCCACGGTTTACAACAGTCTGCAGAGTTTTGCAGAATTTAAGGTAGACATGCATAACATATACATCAGGGAGCGCAAGGACTCGACTAAACAGTGGACAAATATTCCCTTTGTAGCCATCGATGATGCCATTTTCAATGTCTTTGAGGCATGGCTACCGGAATGGAGCACCCTAGACATTGCAGAAATCGAGAAGTGGGCAGCGCAAAAGAAGAAAGACGATGGCAAGTTGCGCATCGCACAGTTGGCCAAAAAATGAAGGAAGGAAACAACAACAACAGAAGTGCAGGGAGTGTTGGATGCCACACAGAAAGCAGCCGAGCAGGAAAAGGTCATAGCATCAGTAGCAGCAAAGGAAGCAGTCGTGAAGGCGGGCGAGGGCCAAACAACGCCTTCGTAGGGGCAGGTGCTAGAGGAAGCATAAATAGAAGAAGGAGGAATGGACCCATGAACCATGTTAACATAGTTGAAGCGCCAACACCTAGCAAAGTGGGAAGGGTCATAGAAGAAGGTCAAGGCCTCGAAATTGTCCATTGAATCGATCACCCTAATCGAGGGTGATCTGCATGACATCGGTGAGACAGTGTGTGAGGTCACCAATGAGGCTCTCGAAGATTTCATGCAGGAGGACCAGATTTTGTTGGGGGCCCTCAGAGTGCAGTTGCAGGAATTACAAGCGCGTCCCCCTCAGGTTGGTACCCTTTCGACCAACCTTGCAGTTGGATCCACGACAACAGAGAAAATGTTGCACGCATGGATGACGAACATAGTAGTGTTGCCCGAAGGGGCACTAGTGACATCAAATGAGGCCAACAGGCCTTCGGTTAGCACGCTAAAATTTCTCAGTGTTAATCTAGATGCCTTCCCGCGTGAGACATTATATGTGTCGTGGGATGGGATAAATGCAGAGTTGCGAGCTAGGGAGAGTCGCACGCTTTAAGTCTTCAGTGAGTAGAAGATAAATATGGAACAACTAAGCTTGCAATGCGACAAATTGGTGTTGCAAAATCAACAGCTGGTGTAGGTGATAGACGATGCTTGCCGAAGTGTCCCAGGACTGGCCATCCTAGTAGATATACCAGTGGAGGCGCGGATCCATAGGTTAGCTGCAGGAGTCCATGAGGCTAGGGAGGAAATGACAAAGGTTCAGTTGGAGCTGAATCTTCAGATCGCCAAGCTGCGGTTAAAGGCGCAGCCATCCACTCCCTCGGAAGTCAGAGAACAATGCGCTAGCGCTATCACAGCGGGATTGGAGGAAATTGGAGGTGCAGTGCGAGACTGCACCAGCATGTTGGAAGAATCACTTGAGGTCCTCACAACTCTACAGGAGGACCCCAACATCCAACGCTTAGAGACAGAGGCACGAGAACTCCAACAGCAGTATGACAGTGTCCAAGGAACTGCGCAGATAGTGGTCCTCACCCAGTGGCTTGCAAGGATGCAACAGGCTAAAGCACTGAAGGAGTAGGTGGATGTGACACGACATAAGGAGGCAGTCCTAAAAGTGTGCGTCTACCCTTGGATCGACGAGGCCTTCATCATCATGGCAGAAATCAAAGGCAAGCTCGCACACATATAAGGGATGCACACATTGATGTAGAGAAGAAATCCTAACATAGAGGTCTCGGAACAGAGTATGCAACAGATCCAACAAGCAGTAGCTCAGTGCGTTGCTGACCTCCGCGCAATTTGAGAATAGTTGGAGGGACTTTGTGCAAAGATCGCCGCACTGTTATAGACATTTTTGGGCACTTCAACCCCAATCATAAATGTCCATAAACCAAGGACTCCTAAGTCCCTAAAGCTGTTGTTCCAACCCCTAAAAGAACAAGGTCCACTGATTACAGCATCTCCCAGAAGTTCTCCATGAAAAACTACTCATAACTGGTCAAAACTAGACCATTTCACCTTCTCCATGGTCAAAGTGCGTTGCATCCCACCTGAATACACACAGTAGGTGCAATGCATGTTGAAAAACCATTCTATGGGGTGCGATGGGTGAGAGTGGACAAATGGCAGGGTCAATCCGCAAGGTGGAGAAGCATGGAATCTTCTAGAAACTTCTCCTGTGACACTTGCCTCTCTGCGTTCGACCAGGGATGAGTAAGAGATCATTAATCTCCAACTGGAATCAAGAACTATCAGAGAGAGGACACTAATCAAATCTCAAAAGCTGACTCATTCCCCTTGCAAACATCTATATATGGATCCATCATCCCAGAGATCCAGAGGTTGGAATTTTGTATCTTGTAAGGAAGTGCTATTGGTTTCTTGGTGCAATATCATAGTGTTGGGTGATTTAAGCTTTTCATGAGGTGAAGAAGGGTTTTCTTGCTGAGAGGATGATGCTAGGTCAGCACAATTGGTTGTAATCCTCTTTTCTCTTTCTTTATTATCAATAAAGCTATTCAAGTTTTCCTCCACATTCTTGTATGATTAATGATTTATGCATTTGTGTGGTCAATATACATCTGGTCCTATATTGTTTATGATAATAGATCTATGTTCTTGGATAGTGTTGTGCTGCTTTGATTCTACAGGTACTCTGTGAAGCTGGGTAGACAAGGAAGAGAGTAGCAAAGATCTATCAGAAGGGAGAGGAATCGAGCAAGGAACCAAGCGCAAGACAGAGGTTGGTCTCCTTATTCCCCTCTTATCTATTTCTCATAAAGGAAAATGAAAGTAGTTTTTAGTTTGTTTGTTTCTAAGGTAGCTACCAGCCTGTGGGACTAGCAGCTCTACATAGGCACTAGTTTTCCCGATAAAAAAATGGCGACTCCGCTGGGGAGCGAATAGATTGTTTGTTTATCTACATTTGTTTACTTTATAAACTTACAGACGAAGCCTGAAGTCAAGCCAGCTAGCCTTTGAACTGCATTTGCTATGCAAGTGCAAAGTAGATCAATGCTGCTTCAATCTATCTCTGGGTTTTGTTTATGAATTAAACAATTGATTTACAAGATCTCTAATTTCCCTTGTGGTGGCTCTAGTAACCTCTTTAGATCTACCCCTGTGATTGATTTACTGATTACCACTTACTCGACCTAAATCCCTGAACTAAGCTGCAAACTGTGACCCAGAACCCAACTAAAGTCTCGTCCTTGGTCCATCGCACTATGTCTTCTCTGAAACCTGAATGCATTGCACTTCCTGAGTGTAGTAGGTGCGTTGCATTTCAGTTTCCCTGTGCTACAGGTGCGATGATCAGACCTCTTCTGTTCTTAGATTTTAGCTTCTGTGTTCATTCTTTTCAGCTCTATTCAGGCGTTTTGCTGCCTGTAGTCAGTATACCTCTGTGGAAACCCCCTTCCTTGCTGTTATTCCGCCTCCATTGTGCAAATAACTGTAGATGTTTTTATGTATTTTTGAGTCATTTTTAGTTCTCCTTTACAAAGAATTAGCGTAATTGAACTGTCGTTTCTTGATTTGAAAGTGTCACAAGTGTCGTTTTCAGTCATAGAAGAGAATCTGATTGTTCTTGATAGTCGATTACACTGTTACTCTTGTATTTGATTTGAATTAGTAGTTTTTAAAGTGTTGAAAGAAAGTCTTCAATTCCAAATAACAAAGTGTCATCATTGTCCTCATTTTGTTTTGAAAAGAAACTTGTTAGTAATTGTCTCTTTGAAAAATAATTCAGATTTGCGCTTAGATTTCTTTTTATCATTCACACATTAAGAAGGCTGAAAACAAATACATGCATGTGCATTTGAATTTAGGCTGTTTGTTGGTTTGATTTAGGACACTGCATATAGTGTGTGCTCTCTGCTCTTTGTTGAAAGAAAATCATCTCTCTTTCCTTAGTAGCTAGGATTTTCATTGCAAAAAGAAGATTAAACGACTGTTTATCATCTTAGATTTCATTTTAGGAGTTGTACATCTACATCACGCGGTGAACCTGAAAGGCAAATTTCTTAAGCAAGATAAACTATAAAATAAATTTAATCAATCTAAAAACTCTTTGTAACCTAACGCACAACATCTAGAAGTCTAGGCTAGAGACGTATTCCGGCGTCGTAAAGCCCGGTAACTGTTGTTTTCACTGTTGGTTGGGTGATTCCTCCACTTTGAGACGATAAGTGCCAGTACGGACTTGTGCTCCCACGTATCGTCGAGTATATTTTGGGAGACCACAATAGGCTTAATCCTTTATCCATAGGAAGCCATGTCTGCCGCCCTATCGATCGCAATGCACTGAACACAACATTCGAGAAGATTGACTGCCGTACCGTAAAAGGTATTCTGCAATTTTGCGATTGGTTTGGTAATCCCTCTATCTAGATTTCCAAAGCAGTCCCTTTCATTCATTTTCAGACTCCTTAACGAAAAAGGTCCATCTGAGCACTTGTCACTTCAAGCTCATTAAAAATCGAAGGTGACTAAAGTCATCTTTTGTTTTCTCTTGACTCTTAAAAATTGAAAAAACAAGTTGTGTCAAAGCGTCTAAAATTTATTTTAAATGGAATAAACATCACCTTTCCTACGTTGGTCTTAGGTTGAGAAAAATGGAGTCCACCAAACAAGGAGTTCCCCTTGGAGGAAATCCTAGTCCCTTCTCCTCTTGGGGAGATGTCGGTGCACCCCATATAGCCACATTGTCTCTCCCGGGATTGACAATCGGCTTGCCCTTATGGCTCTTCTCAACTTCTATCATTCAGAAAACTGTGATTCCTGAACAATCAAGTCAGTAACTAAACAATATCAGAGTTACCCCCCAACCCTCTACTTCATCCAATTCTTCCTCTCCTCCTTCCTCTTCGCTTGATGAAGCTGGCAAAGCCCAAAATCAAGTAACTGAGAAGAAGAAGGAGAAGAAGAAGAAGGAGCCAAAGGTGAAAAGGGGCAACTAAGCATCGTCTAGCGAAAATCCACACACTGCACCGACCAGGCCTAAATTGCTATGTGTCATTTGCAAAGGAGACTACTATCATCGAGATTGTCCTTGCATCCCTCGGATCTTAAGGGACTGGTCTCCTCGTTTGCACAATCTGGTGTCATCAACCTCTGACGATCATGTTGAGCATACACCGTCAACTAGTGAAAGTGAAGCCCCTGGACAAAAAGGAAAATATAAATTTCCTTGTAAATTTTGTGAAGGCGATCATGCTGTCCATCGTTGTCCCTTCTTAGACGAGGCTAAAAGAGTTTTGGATGACCATCTGGTTTCACCGTTACGGCTTCCTCCTGGATATAAGAAACTCTTGCCGAGTCCGTCACTAGTTGAGAATCCGGCTGACATGCCCTTGTGGTTGGCCGAAGCATCTATCATTGAAGATAAACCATCTGAATCCATACCAGACGAAAGTCAAAAGGTCGAGGCGGCACTTGACCCGGTCTTGCCTTCAGAGGATCAATCTTCAGATGATACAGCCATCGAAGAGAACAAGGATGACACCGTCCAAATTCTCTTCGTAAGCACAGACTCCGATGAACATGGGGGCAGTCTACCCATTCCTTTACCGCAGGAAGGAAGCTCGTCAGAGTCATATCCGGCCATCTATTCGGTCCCACCTCCAAGCAACCTAGTTGTTTCCTTTGACTGGAATCTACTAGGCAGACCCCGTTTACCGGCTAGTGTACTATTTCGAATAATTGCCCAAATATATAGAATGGTCATGGCCGGTACCATCATAGATGAAGGGGCTTCTGTGAGTATCCTTTCCTCAACTGCTTGGAAAGCGCTTGGTTCGCCATCGCTTTTGCCTGAGATGAGAAATCTAACAGGCTTTGACAAAGGAACCAGTCGACCGTTATGGATCCTTCCCGATGTGCCAATAACGTTGAGAACGAAAACCGTTCACATGAACGTAATGGTAGTCCAAGGACCCTTGGATTATAATATACTCCTTGGACAGGACTATATTTATTGCATGGGAGCCGTCGTCTCCTCACTCTTTAGAGTAATGTGTTTTCGGCACAAAGGAAGAGTGGTCAAGCTCGTAGACCAGCTTTCATTTCCCGGTTCACACATAGCAAATAGTCATATACCAAACCTGAATGGTCTTTTCACGCAAGGAATGCCTCATCAATCCCCAGTCTATCCCCCTGATGAGTGCGAGTGATTGGGAGGATATGACTAAAACCCAGGGGGCATGCACCCTGGTCTACTTCGGCAGGAAAACCTTGGGTATAGTGTAGGTTTCCGCAGAGGATATATGACTAGTCTGACACACCCGTCCGTTTAGGAAAATGAGATTAGGTTGGAATAAGATTCCCTTGTCAAAGTTATGTGAGTGGAGGCATCTGCGCCACTCACCTTTGTCTATTTCGGTAGACATCGCCGAGGAAGTGTTTTGTCTGTGACACAAATGGAACAATCTTTGATAACTTGGAAATTTTTCGCTATACCTGGGGGCATGCAAGCCTTTTGGCATGCAAGCAAAGAGCGATCATTTATTTTTTAAATTTATAGATTGGTCGTTTCCTAACTTTCATAAAGAAAGGATGCGGAGCAAAGCTTTGTAAGGTGCAAGCTTCTTAAAAATGGCATCTTAGATGAGACATCCTTATTATATGACTAGATCGAGCAGTTTTAACGCGGAATTCAAGCTCGTTAAAAAATAAACATAAGCAATGAGCAAGTGTTTCCCCCAGCGTTTAAGCTCATTAAAAAATGAACCATTTTCCGGTAAATAACCATCGTGAATGTATTATCATCAGCCTTTGAAGCCTTGGTCGTGTTCTCATCATCACCTCCACTCTGTATTGGCCAATCATTCACCTCCACTTGATTGTTTACCCCTTTTGAGGAACAACTGCGAAGAGTGATCCTGTTAGCCATCCTTGTGACACTGCCGTGATTGGAAAATTCCAACCCTTACCTGGAATCAGCTGCTACCCGAATCTATCACTCGTTCCTCAAAGACGAGTCTCCTTTAAGCTCTTTTCAACTGACTCGTAAAATATGAAAATATTGCCGAGCCATTGGCCTCTCCAGCTCGTTAAAGTGACCGGAAGTGCTATCCCTCCTTTAGATTTTAATCTTTTTGGACTTGAGGGATTATTACCCAAAAAGATCGAGCGCTTGTTTTGTTCGGCTCGTTAAAATTACCGAAAATTCATCCCTTTTGTATTATTTTGTACTTTTTCGGACTTAAGGGATTAGATGACGAAAAATGATTTTTGGAGTTTCCTTTACGTTCCTTTTCAGACTCTCTAAAATTGAAAAGGACCGAGTTATCTTTGTCGTTAAATTCTTTAAAACTAAAAAGCGACAAACTTGTGCATAACAGACAAGAATGAGTTTCATTATCGCTAGGCTCGTTAAAACATAGCCATGGGTTTGCCTGAAGGGCAAATTATGGAAAAAGCATATGTTATCCTCCTCAAGCTTGAAAAAAATAAAGAGGTACTGGTCAGCAATGACTGGGGAAAAATTGGAAAGAAAACTTGAAAAAGCTTTGTGGTAGCAAGTCGCTCTTGAACATGACACTTTCACTCCGCGTCCAAGTCGGGTTGGGTTGTTCCATTCTCTGGTCACATCACCATGGTTCCGTCACACCATCCACATTTGGGGTTAATGCTACCAATCCATCATGTCAATGTTGCCGATATGTTCAAGAGAAGTCGCTAAGAGAATTCACCTATGTCTCACCCATTGCAATACATTTACGCTCCATTCTTTCATGACCGCCACCCTGAACCTTATATCACCAAATCGTTTTCACCTCCATTAAAATCATTTGCTCTGTTTCGTGTCATTGATGTGGGATTCACTAAGGCCCTCCTATGACAGATCGCTTCTTGTCGACGTCAGCTCATTATCCAAGAAGTTGGTATAGGAACACCCCTTTCAGTACTTTGAAACTTGCATGCCTCAATGGAAAGTTTCTCACTTCCAGCGACATGTTTACATCAATGGCCTTCGACCGAAAGATTTTGCGTGGTGTTCGACGCAAAGTCCCTTATTCACACCACGTGAATTGTACTGTAGTACCTTGAGGGTCATCATCATTATCGGTGATTCCTCTCGCGCCTGTTAACAACTTACATCATTGGCTGGTAATCAGGCGATGTCTTTCCATGTTCAACTCCAGAACATCTCTCACATGGATCGACTTGTACTTTGAGTGAAGATCGAACGAGATTGAAGACCCCGGATCTAATTTCATCCATCTGGGCTGCAATATATATTCAGGAAAATAAAGACATCAAATGTACATCATTTCTGCACAGATAATCATCCAATCTTGATGGCTCTACCAGAATCATCAGTCTACACTCAGACGATTGTCTGTCCTATGTACATGAAAATGAATTTATAAAGTTGAGCATGGGAAATGCCCGCCTCAGCTAGATCATGAAAATATTATGAAGATAATGTATTGTATTGTATCTTATTACAGGTCGCCTTCCAGCTTGAAAAAACTTCGGATCCTCATGATAAAGCATTTCACCCGACATTAAAAGATTAACGACCTCACGCTTTAGGGGGCAACTGTTATATACATTTTTGGGCACTGCAACCCCAATCATAAATTTCCATAAACCAAGGGCTCCTAAGTCCCTAAAGGTGTTTTACAACCCCTAAAAGAACAAGGTCAACTGATTACAGCATCTCCCAGAAGTTCTCCATGAAAAACTACTCAGAACTGGTCAAAACTGGACCATTTCACTTGCTCCATGGTCAAAGTGCGTTGCATCCAACCTGAATACACACAGTAGGTGCGATGCATGTTGAAAAACCCTTCTATGGGGTGTGATGGGTGAGAGTGGACAAATGGCAGGGTTAATCCGCAAGGTGGAGAAGCATGGAATCTTCTAGAAACTTCTCCTGTGACACTTGCTTCGCTGCATTCAACCAGGGATGAGTAAGATATCATCAATCTCCAAGTGGAATAAAGAACTATCAGAGAGAGGAAACTAATCAAATCTCAAAAGCTGACTCATTCTCCTTGCAAACATCTATATATGGATCCCTCATCCCAGAGATCCAGAGGCTGGAATTTTGTATCTTGTAAGGAAGTGCTGTTGGTTTCTTGGTGCAATATCATAGTGTTGGGTGATCTAAGCTTTTCATGAGGTGAAGAAGGGCTTTCTTGGTGAGAGGATGATGCTGGGTTAGAACAATTGGTTGTAATCCTCTTTGCTCTTTCTTGATTATCAATAAAGCTATTCAAGTTTTCCTCCACATTCTTGTATGATTGATGATTTATGCATTTGTGTGGTCAATATACATCTGGTCCTATATTGTTTATGATAATAGATCTATGTTCTTGGATAATGTTGTGCTGCTTTGATTCTACAGGTACTCTATGAAGCTGGGTAGACAAGGAAGCGAGTAGCAAAGATCTATCAGAAGGGAGAGGAATCGAGAAAGGAACCAAGTGCAAGACAGAGGTTGGTCTCCTTATTCCCCTCTTATCTATTTCTCATAAAGGAAAACGAATGTAGTTTTTAGTTTGTTTGTTTCTAAGGTAGCTACCAGCCTTAGTGGGACTAGCAGCTCTGCATAGACACTAGTTTTCCCGATAACATGCACCAATAGAGTGACTCGAGGGTGAGTCATGATATTTGTGTTGGGGGCCTGTTGGGCACGGAATTCCCCCCAAGGCATGTTTTGGGGCTCAAGGCCCAAGTTTTGACCCAATCTTGTTGTAAAGCTCAGTGAATTGCAGGCGTGCGGCGTGAAAGTATGATAGATTCACAGGGTGTTCCGCCCTAGTTTTGTAATGTAAAGCCAGTGAGATAGACCTACCCATGGTTCGTGGACCATGGGATTGTATAAATAGAGTGAGGCTCTAAGTGTAAAAGAGGGAGGAGTAGAGAAGGAGGAGAAGGAATCTAAGTGATTGAGTTGTAAGTTGAAGTGTGTCTTTGGGTCATAGGGTAGGAGAAGGCTCTGCAGCTGAGTGCACAAAGGCCTAGTAGTCAGTAGCTGAGTTCACAGACCCCTGCAGCTGAGTGTGCAGAGCAGAGTCGAGTCAGTACCCAATGAAGGAATTAATAAAGAGAAGTTTTATCATAATTTTGTGTATCTGTTCTTGGGTTAATGCATGTTTGATATAATTTACAAATATATTGTTTATTTACTACGTGCACCTGTATGAATGGTTTATTTTAGCAAGTAGGTTAAAATAATCAACTGAGATTGGAATACCAGTAAGGTCTTCGGTTATAACGTAGAAGCGCATCGTTTAGCCCCTAAGTAGGGTTGCACGAAGGCAGTATATCAGGATGCGAGGTATGGGAAAGTGCACGAAGTGACTTGCATGCAGGGTCAAACCGTGGACCACTTGAACTCATTGGACATCTCTAGGGTGTAGAAACTTGGTTCTAGCACCCTCCCATACTTCTTTGGGTGAGACCTCAGTTCGTGCTCCGTGGATTGTTGCCAAAAGGGCCAATAGTACCGGGATTTGTTTAGCTAACTTAATTTTGAACTTGGGTCAGGCCCCAATAAGCCAACACCTATCTCAGTGGATTGGGCTTCACTAAGAGTGAAGCAGATGCCATTATCTACTACATTTTGGTGGAATTCTGCTCATATTAGTCATGTATGTGGATGATTTGATACTAACAGGAGATGATAGGTTGATCCAATATTATAAGGAGGACCTTGTAAGATATTTTGGGATGAATGATATGGGCTTGATGCACTACTTCCTTGGTTTGGAGGTGTGGCAAGGAGATGGATAGCTATTTGTTGCATAGGGGAAGTATACCTATGAGATCCTTCAAAGATTCCATATGCAGGATTGTAAGCCCATGAATACTCCTCTAGCTAGTAAGTAGAGAAAAGAGGATACTTCTACATGATAGGTAGTAGATGGTACTATCTACAGACAGTTGGTGGGGTCCTTGAGGTACTTGGTGAACACGAGGTTTGAGATTTATTTTGCAGATAATCATCTTCGTTAGTTTATGGTGGAGCCTGCCAAGCTTCACTGGAAAGCAGCAAAACATGTTCTCAGATAACTTAGAGGAACAATATATTTTGGTTTATGTTACAAGAGGACTAATGGAGTGAAGCTCCAAGGCTTCACAGATGCATATTGGGTAGGGATTCCATGAGACAAGAAGAGCACATCAAAAGCTATCTTCAATGTTGTTTTAGTAGTAGTTTCTTGGTATAGCAGGAAACAAATATTTGTAGCACTCATCTTAGCATAGGCCAAGTATATGGTTGCTATTCAAGTAGCATGTTATGAAACCAGCTCAAGAAAAGATAGAAAAGATAGATCAACGCCTTAGAATTCAGCCTCTTCGAGGGGGAAACCTCCTTTACATTACATAAATGAACAATTCTTTGATGATACAAATGACAAAACCTCCTTTCTATATATAGGAGCCTAAGGAGTCACAATATAATCCAGCCGACCTAACAATAATAATATAAAGCCACAAAAATAACAATAGAGGGATTCTATGGGGCACAGAAATAACAACATGGGGGTAATAGGGGCACAACAATATAAATAAGGGGTATAACTACAATAGTAATGGGGTAATCACTAGTATTATAGGGACCCAACATGCCCCTCTCCTTCAAAAAAGTGTTGTCCTCAACGCTTGAGTAGTTCTGGATACTTCTGCATAAAATTCTCATCCTCCCATGTGGAATCTTCAGCGAATAAGTTCTTCCACTTGATAAGATACTCTGAAATTGATCGATTTCGTAGCTGTCAAGTTCTTGTTTCTGTGACTACTTCCGGTTCCAATATAATTTTTCCTTCCTCATAAAGTTTTGGCAATATTGTTTGCAATGGGAGCTTGTCGCCTATAACCTTCTTTAAACATGAAACATGGAAAATTGGGTGCAATCGAGAAGCTGCAGGAAGCTCCAATTTGTATGCCATAGTACCAATCTTTTGCAACACCTTGTACGGACCATAATACTTTGGTGATAATTTATTATCCTTCTTAGCTTGCTTTAGGGACATTTGCTTATATGGTTGTAGCCGTAGGAATACCCAATCACCTACATCAAAACTTCTTTCACTGCGATGTTGATCTGCCTGTTGTTTCATTCTATTTTGTGCCAACACGAGGTTATCCTTTAAGAGTTGGAGGACTTGTTGTTGATGTTCGATGTGATGTTCCACTGCCTGAACCTTAGAATTTTCTCTTAAATATGATGTGATGGATGGTGGTTGATACCCATAAAGTGCCATAAATGGGGTCATTTTTGTTGTTGTATGGAAGGAAGTGTTATACCACCATTCAGCCAGAGGCAACCATTTGACCCATTGTGTTTGTTTATCAGATACAAAGCAACGAAGATATCCTTCCAAACATTTGTTTACTATCTCAGTTTTCCCATCAGATTGAGGATGATAAGATGAGCTATGAGCTAACTGAGTACCAAGACAAGAAAATAATTCTGTCCAAAAATTTCCAGTGAAAATGGGATCTCTGTCACTTACAATAATCTTTGGGTTTCCATGTAGCTTTTGAATTGTTTCCATAAATGCAGTAGAAACTGTACTGGCTTTAAATGGATGTGATAATGCACAAAAGTGTGCATACTTGGTAAGTCTGTCAACTACCACCATGATGACACTCTTTCCCTCAGACTTGGGTAAACCTGTGATAAAATCCATTGAAACCTCCTCCCAACGTTGGCTTGGAATGGATAAAGGTTGTAATAGACCTGGTGTCTTAATTGTTTCAACTTTATTTTTTTGGAAAACCAAACATTCCGCCACAAACTTTTGAATATCTGATTTAAGGCCATCCCAAAAAAATTCCTTCTTAACCCTGTGGTAAGTTTTTAAAAATCCAAGTGCCCTCCTAAGGGAGAAGTGTGCAATTCCATAAGAATCTTTTGTTTTAGCTGGGAATTCTTACAGAGGTATAAGCGATCTTTGTACCATAACGAATCATTTTGCCAGCTAAATGTATCAGACATACTGGAATCTTGTTGTAGCTTTCGAATAAGTGCCCACACTTCTTCATCATTCTTCCATTCCTCCCTTGCTTCGTTTATCCAATCTGGTTGGATAATAGAAATGGCACACAACAATGCTTCCACATCCTCATCCTTTCTTGAGAGTGCATCTGCCACCACATTTTGCTTCCCTTTTTTGTAGATGATTTCAAAGTCATAACCCAACATCTTTGTGACCCACTTTTGTTGCTCTTCAGAGGATAATCTTTGTTCTAAAAAGTATTTAAGGCTATCATGATCCGTTTTTACCTTGAAGTGTCTTCCCATTAGGTAGGGTCGCCATTTCTTAAGTGCATGGAGTATTGCCAACATTTCCTTCTCATAAATAGCTTTGCTTAAAAACTTTCCCTTGATTGGACGACTTTCAAAAGCAATGGGTCTTTCATCTTGCATTAGAACAACACCAATTCCATTTCCTGAAGCATCACATTCCACAATAAAGGTTTTTGTGAAGTTCGGTGTAGCTAAGACTGGTGCTTGGCACATTGCCTCTTTAAGATGTTCAAAGGCCTTTGTTGCTTCTGGAGTCCATGAAAATGCATCTTTCTTCAATAATGTTGTTAGAGGTGCTGCTATTCTCCCATAATTCTTAACAAACTTGCGATAATACCCTGTCAACCCAAGAAATCCTCGCAGATGCTTTATGGATGTGGGGATTTTCCATTCCTTAATGGCTTTAATTTTGCTAGGGTCTACCTTAACTCCTTCATGAGATACAATATGACCCAAATATTCCACCTCCTGGACTCCAAAGAAACATTTGGATCTTTTTGCATATAATTGTTTCTCCTCCAATAGTTGTAGCACCCTGTCAACATGTTCAACATGATCCTTCCAAGACTTGCTGTAGATTAGTATATCATCAAAAAATACTAACACAAATTTTCTAAGGAATGGTTTGAAAATTGAATTCATCAAACCTTGAAATGTTGAAGGTGCATTGGTAAGGCCAAAAGGCATGACCAAAAATTCATAATGACCCTCATGAGTTCTAAATGTCGTTTTCGGAATGTCTTCAATCTTCATTCTGATTTGATGATATCCCGAACGAAGATCCAACTTGGTGAAGTAAATTGATCCATGCAATTCATCCAGTAATTCATCAATGACAGGAATGGGGAACTTATCTTTAATAGTGAGCTTGTTGAGCTCCCTATAATCTGGACACATGCGCCATGATCCATCCTTCTTGTGCACCAATACTACTGGAGCAGAGAAAGAACTTTGACTTGGTTGAATTATACCAGCCTCTAGCATTTCTGCAACCATACGTTCAATTTCACTTTTTTGGACATAGGGATATCTGTACGGCCTGATGTTTGGAGGAACACTTCCTGGAATCAGATGAATAGCATGATCATGATCACGCATAGGTGGGAGACCTTTGGAAGTCTCAAATACCTTGGAATGATTGTCCAGGACTTTTTGGAGATCTGGAGAAATAGATGATTCCGATGTGGAAACATCTAGCGAACATAATTGTGCAATTACACCTCTTTGCTCCTTTTTTAGAAGCTTTGTCATACCATTAGAGCTGATTATCTTTCCTGGTTTCCCTGCAATACCCCTTAATTCAACTTCCTTTCCTTCTGTAGAAAATTTGATGAAAAGTTCTTGAAAATTAAAAGCTATTGTACCCAAGGATTGTAGCCATTGGACTCCTAGTACAACATCAACACCTCCCATTGGAATGGAAAGCATTGGGCTAGTCAATACATATTCTCCCATGGATAGCTTGATATTATGGCACTTTCCAGAGCAATTTATTGTTCCTCCATTTGCAATCATCACTTGACACTCTGGTGTTGGATATAGGAAGCAATTCAATTCTTTTGCTACCCTACAATGAATAAAATTGTGGGTGCTTCCTGAATCAATCAACACTATTACCTTTTTCTTCTTGATTTGTCCTTCTATCTTGATGGTTTGAGGAGTGGTAATTCCCGCCAATGCATTACAAGATATGGTCGGATTTATTTTTTCTTCATCTAGGCTTTGTTCCTGGAGTATATCTTCTTCTTTTGACCTTTCTTGCTCCTTTTCTTCTTCCTCTTCACAATCTATGTAGAATAATTTCTTCTCAGCACACTTATGACCTTTAGTGTATTTGCTATCACAACTGTAACAAAGCCCTTTTGCTCTTTTTTCTTCCAATTTTTGTGGTGTCAACCTTATAGGTTGTGGAAGACTAGGGGCAACAACACTTCCGTCTTTATAGTTGTGAGTGGTATGCTTCCTAGTTGCCATAATTTTGCTTTCCATTTTTCTTGCTAACCTGAATGCCTTCTCTAATGAATCAGGTTCCCAAAGGCGAACATCATGTTGGATATTATCCTTTAAAGACCCTATGAACACATCAATCCTATGCTCCTCTGGAATATCTTTTACCCTTATGTTCAATTTTTGGAACTCCTCAATGTGCTCCATTATTGAACCCTTTTGTTTGAGACTTATCAATTGGCTAAAAAAAGTGTTGCTTTTTGTATCTTCATAATGTGCTATCAATTCTTCCGTAAAAATTGCCCAAGTGATAAATTTTTTACGAGAGAAAAGCCATTGATACCATACAAACTGATTTGGTTCCAAATATACAGTTTCCATACGTACCTTTTGTGTGTTTTGCACATTATTGAGATCGAAGAATTGCTCCATCTGTAATATCCATGTGGCGGGATCCTTGCCATCAAACTTCCTCATATCGATTTTTGGAATATGGTGGGTCTTCGATCCAACATTAGCATCTATGGAATCATGATTAACATTACTTTTGTTCACATCATGAGTTTCCTTTACAACCTTTTCACCATTAGTAAGTATTTCTTGTAGAAAATTTGTCAAATCTGTCTTCAAATCTGCCATGTCTGTCTTCAAATATGTCCTCAAATCTGTCTTCAAATCATCCATCTTAGCTTCCATGCCCTTTATCTTAGATTCCACACCATTTATCTTAGATTTCACGCCATTTATCTTAGATTCCACGCCACTTATCTTAGCATCTGTTAGCTTTTGTGAGCGTGACATTTGTTGCACTTGTTCTTGTAATTTTGATATATCATGTAGCATTTCTTCCTCTTCTTCATGAGTCATGCTAGAGCTTTCAGGTTCCTTACTAGGTGTTTGCATTTTCTTTCCTCGGGGCATCAGTTATCGATAATAATGCTTTACTATGCCCTTTGAATTCCGTTAAACCAAGCTTACACAAAAATTTAAAAAAAAACTACACACCTTTTTTCACTTTATAGAAGCCTGATATTGAATATGATGTATCTCTGTAATTTCAGATCATCCAGTTCTGAAATTGCCACCTGGAGTAACCTCCTACGTCCTCTTTCCAATGCCACAAGTCTGACCCAAATTGGATTCTCCAAGGAAGAGTTATGTGAAATCTCCCACAGTGACTTGCTTTTAGACTAGTTCAGTAGAGTGAACTTGTACGACGTGCCACGAGTCACTGTTTCAACCTTTGAATCTGAAGCATGCGTACAAGAAACTACAGTCCATCCTATTTCTGTACCTTCTTACAAAATTTCAATCCGATCCTAAGAGAGAAAGTTATGACGATTTTTCCTAGGTCACCTGTTTTGAATGTAATTCAGGAGTCTGTAAAAAGACCAACTTCCTCAGATCATATCTCCGCAATTATCGCGTGAAAAAATCTGAAATTCGTATCCAAGGTTCAGCGCAATTTCTTCTCAAATGGGTTTTTTTTTTGACTTCTGAAACATCACAGAAAAAACGTTATACCGAAAATGCCACGATGACCTGTTTGGAGCAGCGAAACCCTAGAATCCAAAGCTCTGATACCAAATGTTATGAAACCAGCTCAAGAAAAGATAGAAAAGATAGATCAACGCCTTAGAATTCAGCCTCTTCGAGGGGGCAACCTCCTTTACATTACATAAATGAACAATTCTTTGATGATACAAATGACAAAACCTCCTTTCTATATATAAGAGTATAAGGAGTCACAATATAATCCAGCTGACCTAACAATAATAATATAAAGCCACAAAAATAACAATAGAGGGATTCTATGGGGCACAGAAATAACAACATGGGGGTAATAGGGGCACAACAATATAAATAAGGGGTATAACTACAATAGTAATGGGGTAATCACTAGTATTATAGGGACCCAACATAGCATGCGGGGCTATGTGGATGAGGAAGATCTATGTTGGTCTTTTCAGTTAGAGGATGGATCCTACATTGATCTATTGCGATAATCAAAGTTGTATCAAACTCTTTGAAAATACAATGTTTCATGATAGGTCTAATTATATAGATATCATGTACCAGCACCTGAAATATTTGTGTAGAAGAGGACCATAATGTTGTAATACATTCCCATAGAGGAGTCAGATATAGACATCTTGACAAAAATATTTATCAAGAGGCAAGTTTGAGTTCCACAGGAGAAGGGTAGGGGTGGTTCAAAACCCTTTTCGTACTAAGAGGGAGTGTTAAATTGTAGCAAGAAAAGGCTTCATTTGACTTATGCCTTAGTCAAGTTGAGAAATTCAAATCACACATCAGCAAGATGACTTGAGTTGCAGTTAGTAGGAGTGACATGGTCAAGTCACTTAGTTCAGTCAGCCAATTCGAATTTGTGGAAAAGAAGTAGAGTTGTGCATGAGTTGATTGCCAAGATCTAAAAATATAGTGGAGTTATGGTTAGTGAAACTCATTTATCTGATATTTAGTCATGAATAGAGTCAGTAGGAGTTTAGTTTAATAGTTGTAACCATTATTAATTCACTAATCTCTTAGTTAACTATTCAATTTACTAAAAATAACCCTAGTCATGCATGCAATCCAAATTGCCTAGTTGAGTTGGAGGAAAAGTAACATTATAATTATCAATTGCATACTATTGAGTGTACAGGTTTTGCATTAGAGCAGGTGAGAAATTTCTCTTAGATTTGTGCAAGGAAATAGGATATTTTCCTATCTTTTAGAAGCTCATTTTCCGTAGTAATTGTACAAGGAAATAGGAGGAAGGTTGAGGCCTATTTTGGCTAAGTTTTGGTCAGAGCATGTCAGAGAGAAGGATATCAGTATTACAATGCAGGTTGAGCTTCAAGGATTGAAGTTATCATTGTAATAAATCCATAATCTCATCTGATTTAATACAAAACAAAGGAGTGGTTTTTCCTAGTTGGGTTCCCCAGTAAAAATACTATGTTCGTTGTGACTGAATGATTTCATGTGATTGCATGTGTTTCTATTTTATGTTTTCCTTTCCACAGATTGAGTAGAAGAAATTTTGGTATATTTTTTTTAGTCTGAATTCATTAGCAGCTACAAATTTCAAGTTATTTCTACATGTGAATGGAATGACAAGTGTCAAGTATAGGAAGCCTTTTGGAATTCCCTTGTGACTCGTAAATTAAGGACACATGGAACTTGTAGAGGTGGACACATAGTGATGTGAAATTAGTGTGACATCATCATGTTATGATGTCAACATGACACAAACATGACATCATTATGGTCATGGGGCATTGTGTTGATGTTCCTCATGGTTTATCACATAATTGATAGAGTCAAGGAATAGGAAAACTCATCGGTATTTAAAATAAATTTTCCCATTAACACTTTGGGGTATGGAGAGTATGTGTCGACACCTTGCGATCCTAAGAGATGGGAGATGCGAGATGAAAGAACTTCCCATCAAATAATATATAATCTGTGCCATGGACCCCTTATGGGAATGGCTCTTTTACGTTTTTGTGTGAGGGGGAAGGGTGCAATCTCATGGAATAGACCAAAATTGCATGGCACTTGCATGGAGGCTGAGGTGGACATGGAAAATCCACATCGATATCCTGTTAAGCGCCATGTGGTAGTATTGTTGACATGGCAAGGTTATTGGGCTGAAACTTTTACTGGCCATAACTTTAAATCTGTAAGTCAGATTCTGATAAATTTTATATCATCAGAAATCTCTCCATGTGTTGAACGTGATGGTGTAGTCCATAGTTAATTTCACTAGCTCTATTAAGGGGGAAATTTTGTAACCCCATTTCCATAATGAGACCTTGGAAGTTTGTTTAGGGAAAAGTAACACCTCCCATTCAACTTGGAGAGTTCGAGGGGGCGGGAGGAAGCATTACATCATTGACCTATAAATAGTCTGATTTGCATAAGAGGATTCCTCATATTTACTCAACTTGCATCATGTGACCATAAGAGTGCTGACAAGTGCACGATTTTCAACACCAAATTTCTTTAACATTTGCTTTAGATACCTTTTTTAGGAGACGAATATTCCTATGTTTGATTATGAAATTTGTAGTCCTAAGAAGGATGAGAATTTTCCTAGCATGGACATCTCAAACTCCTCCTACGTCTCAGCTATAAACTTTTGACTCCACAAATCAACATCACTTCCAAAAATTATTCCATCCACATAAACAAATATAATCAAAATATTTTCATTTTTTGCTTTAATATATAGATTTTTGTTTTTTGTTCCCTTTTTGAAGCCTGTTGTCATAGATATATATCAAGCCTTGAAAAACATACCTTGGGACATTGCTTTAACCTATAAATAAATTTCTTTAGTCGCTATAACTATTTTTCATCTTCTGACAGCTAAAATTTATCTGGTTGTTTATTATACACCTCTTCTTCGAGGCCACCATTTAGGAATGCTCACTTGACATCCATTTGATATACTTTTAATTTTTTTAAACGTGTGAATTCCAAAAACATTCTAATTACTTAAAGTATGACTACAAGGGCATAGGTTTCCTAAAAATCAACACCTTCTACTTATGCATACACTTTGTAGACTAGTCTAGCTTTATTCCTCACCATTTGTCCATCACCATTTAATTTTATCCTGAAGACTCGCTTAGTTCCAATTACATTTTTATCTTTTGGTCTTGGCACAAGTTCCCATATTTCATTTTTTCTCTATCTGGTTTATTCTTCTTCCAAATAATTGACCTAATGCTTATATTTGTCATAACTTAGGAAATGTTCCTGGGTTCTATTTTGGAAAGTAGGGCTAGATTTTGATCCCTAAGTGTGCTAATCAGTCTTTTTATGGTCTGAACTTTTAATTCTTTATCATTGAGAATTTGTTTTTCTATATGAATCTTCTGAACATGCCTTGAGGAAGCCTTTAGATGTGGATGTTCTACATCTTCTTCCTCTTCTTTCTCTTCATGATCTTCTTCTTCACATTCACTACTACTTAGTTCATCTAAACTAGTTTTTCTCTCCTTGTACAATGATGCTTCATTACCTTCACATAAATGTAGTCAATAATTTATTTCAACCTTTTGTTATAGAATTTTTAGCCTATTATTTTGGTTTCATATCCTAAAAATATTTATTCATTAGATTTGAAATAAAACTTTCCCAAATTGTCCTCATTTATTTAGATATAACATTTTCTACCAAAGATAATGTTTAATTGATGTTGGCATTTTGAACCACAACTCATGAGGTGTATTTTTATTATTTGTTTTGCTATGAGATTTATTCAAAACATGAATTGTTGTGTGAATAGATTCAACCCAAAGGGTTCTTGGCACCTTTCATTCATCAAACATAGTTCTCTTCATTTGTTGCACTATCATGTTTTTCCTTTCAATTACACCATTATATGGAGGGGTCCTAGCAATTGAGAATTGCATTTTTATTCCATGTTCTTGATAGAAGTCATTAAACTCATGTACTATAAATGTGATCACCTTATCAAGAATCATGTTGAATTAAATTTTGAGATCAATTGAAACAAAGGCATGGCATTAATGATTTAATTTACCTCAAATGTGATGCTTTATCAAGAAAATTATTATGTATGGAAAAACATGGAAGTCATGATGTATGTTAGTTGGGATAGTGAAGAGTTGAGATGGATGTAAATTTAGGATGGGATGAATCAATAGGAATGTATAATCGGGAGTGGGGACTTGGAATTCAGGACAATCAATTCAATTAGGAGTAAGTATGGGAGAAAGGGTTGAATTGGATTTTCGATTATCTCAACATATTGATATTTGGAAAAGTTCCTAAGTATGAAGTTAAGGTATTGGGATTGAGATATGTGATTAGAGTAATAAGTCATTGTTGGGGCAAAGTGATTTCCTATCATTTAATTTGTCAAACCGGGGTTTTCGTAAACTTGCGAAGCATGCGTGCACTATATGCGCTAGAAATTGTCTTTCAGTTTAGATCAATCTAAATACAAAATAACGAAAACCAATTCATCTAATATATGAAATAAAATAATGAAAATGAAATTCAACTAACCTATGAAATAAAAAAAAAAAAAAGAAAAAAAAAAAAAAGAAAAAAAAAAGAAAAAAAGAAAGACAGCTAATGTATACTTAGTTACTCCAGCATTCAATTATGAAGTGTTACCTACTTGAGATGATGTGTAAGCAACTATTTATACTTTAACTTCTAATGTCCTAGAAAAGCAAGTAAAGTGTGCAAAAAATAACCCAGTAATTGCATGTATTAAATATTCAACCATTCAATCTTGAAATATGATTAAATCAATTTCTTAAAATGATATTTAGGAATATCAGTTAATGCAATTAAATGAGGATCTTAAAAGCAAATATAAAAGCATGAAAAAGTAAAGCTCAATGATTGCAAAGTTTGAACATTCAATCACCCAATTTGAAGTCACCTTCTTGGCCTGATATTTTATCCAATTATACAATGAATTGATAGTTTAATCTAAGAAAGTAAATAACATAACATGAAAGGAAACTAAATAACTATGAGCCCTTGCCTCAAATTTGACCCAATTAGAAAATACATAAATCTTCCCTATTGAAATGTTTTTAGAAAAGCAAAGACTACACAGTCATTTTAAAACTAATACTAAGAAAGAAAATGAACTTTAATCTATAAAAGAAATTAAATCTCACAATCATTAGATGGCCATTCCAATGGTGTATGAGAATGGCAAGTGAATAAGCTCCATATGCAAGCAAAACTAAATCTTCAAATCTCCAAGTATAAGCTCAAATTCTCTATTAAAAACATGAGCATTTCTCCAACTTTACACATGCCTTTCAAAGGAGAAGGCTCTCCTATTTATACAAAAACATAAGAAGCTGCCCTATTTAATGAAGTTCCACTAAAATCTCATATAGTTACAACCAAATAGCTCATAATGAGACACATATCCCCTAAGTGTATCATAGAGTTCTAATCCAAATAAGAAATGATGAGACACCTCATAGAGTTATACCCTAAATAGGACACATATCCTTCTTTTACCTTTATCCAAATCTCCTTTGAAGGGAATTCGAATTTGAGCATTGGAGGCCAAATAAGGGTGCCTTGGAAGCTTCCAAATGACCTACACATGTCATGAAACTGCCACATATATAGATACATGAAACCATGTTAATTTCCTATTTTTTAATCATAAATTCACTTTAAACACATAAAATAAATAACTTTGGTAAATAAGGATCCTAACCCATATATTTATGAAATGGTGACTAATGAAAGGTTACATGGTTATGGATTTGCGACATGTGAGTGAAATGGTGGCGATAAAGGTGAAAGTGGATGTCATTTTGAAGACATTTTGGAGGCCCAACAATCATGCTTATATTTTTCCATCTAGTCTATTGGAAAACGGATTTCTCAACGAATATTTATCATACATTAAGAACCAAATAAGAGAAAATTATGGATCTCTTGTTAAAATAAATGTTTCAAGTCTATGGAAACAAAAATTTCAAAGTTTAGAGTTGATAAAAAAATTGGTCAACAAGTTGCTTGCATTTATTATCTACAACACCTGTTTGTGACTATCTTAGCTTCAAACTTGAATACTTTCTTGACTCATCCTAACCTATTTGTTAGCATATTTCCATTAATTCATTGGATGTTTCAATCCTACAACCTTAAGGAAGGTACCATCATAAATAAGGTGATGGAGCTTTCATCCCTTATGAGGGAACTAAGGCCTTTTTACTTAGTTTATGGTCAAGATATTTTATCGTGAGCCTATGATTTATTGGGCTTAAAATAGAATGTGAAATAACAAGCTTGAAAATAAGTTGTTAAAAATACTATGAAAGATATAAACAATTGTAGATAACATAAAAGAACACAAATGATATTGATAACGAAGTTCACTCGGTGTGGGCTACATCTCCAGGTCCGCTTGCAATGAAGTAGCCTCTTCAACTATGATGCAAAATGACCTAAATTAAATCAATTCCAAAATCTATAAAATTTAAATCTTTGTTCTATAGCTTCATAAAAAACCTCTAAAAAACCCTCACAAAAACTCTCCTTTCAAAAATATCCAAAAAGGGAACAAACTTTATGTATTATCACAAAATAGTGAAAACCATGTTACAAGACCAAAGGGATTGGCCTTTTCCTTAGCATCATAATGCTATGGCTACGTAATGACATGTAAAAACTCTTCTAGACCTATCTCACCCTTTGTTGCACTTAAAAAGGGCCAAAATTATGTTTTAACACAATATACACAATATAAGAAAGGAAATAAAAGACAAGAATTGAACCTAATTTTTACAACCACAATGTTGTGGCATAGTGGCAAGTCCTTTTACATATATAGGCATAGGGGTTCTTAGCCCCAAGGTCAAACTCACGGAACCATACAATAAAATAACATATTTTGAATCCCATGGCTTATTATATTATAACCATATGTTATATATAGTATGTCGTTATAACATATAACAAATACCATGCCCAAAATAAAACACTTGTTATAACCATATGGTATATTTAATACTTTAACGCCTTTGAACATAACCATTGAACTATCTATATATATATATATATATATATATATATATATATATATATATATATATATATATATATATAGAGAGAGAGAGAGAGAGAGAGAGAGAGAGAGAGAGAGAGAGAGAGAGAGAGAGATGACCAATATCAATATGTCCATGTGTATTGTCATTCTGATGGTGATCATGTGGCTTGTTGGTTGGAAAATTACTATGGGCCTTGCATGCGTATACATTATCATTTATGCAGTGGTTATGCAAAGGTCACGGGGTCAAGCCTAAGGACCTACCCATTTTGGTATATAGTGATAAATATACATTAACTATAATTTTTCCATTGTCAGATTTCAACCGTCGCTCATTTATCATTGGTTGGGCACTTGTCACTTGTCTCAAAGGTCACATGTTTGAATTTCGTCAGTGTCGGTATGTTAAACCATCGACCAAAACTAATTTTTGGCATTCCAAGGTGCCGCGTTGATCCCTCTGATTGGTCCATATGGAATGTTTCCATTTGACCATGTCATGTGCCCAATAATCTCCACATCAACCTCTTCCTGCCACATCAATGTTGACCCAATGCCATGTGTTGAGTTCTAGGTAGTTCTGAATTTTTGCCTATTGGTTAAAATCTTCAAAACATCATAACTTCTTCATACAAACTACATTCGACGAGATTCAAGTTTTGTTGCAATCACCTCATTGACCTCTTTAACATGGTGTTATTTCAATCAAATTATGGGGATTTGAATTTTATGCCTTATTGATCCTTCCAGGTCATTCCTCCCCGCTATGAAGCTTTTAGACCATCGAAAGTCAAATTACTCAACAAACAGGTGAACTTATTTCTCCCACACTTTCCCTATATCAATCCAATATAGTTCTTTGCTTGGAATCATTCCCTTAAGACCCACTCGAAGATATTCCACATTTCCTCAATGAGAAGTCCTCGTCTTCCTATCTAGAATGATATCTTCCTAGAACTTATTCAGATACTCAAGAGAAAAATCATCAATGGAAAGAACTTGATTACTCTCATCCTGATCGATGATTTTCAGTGACTCATGCAATTTTGATTTATCCACATTTACAATTGAACACATCTTCATATATGATGGTAAATTTAAGTAGGAAGCATTAGTGCCAATCTTCACCAAAATAGTAAATAGGTCATAATGGATTGGATTGAGCTTCTTAACTTCCCTCTTTAACATATATTTATTGATGTGTAACCAAAATCAATCACCAAATTGGAAATGATATCCTATGTTTATCAGCCTAGCCTTATATTCTGCTTAACTCTTTCTCCAACTATTCCTGCACTACTTTTTGCACCATCTGGATCTTTTGAATGAATTTTCAGGCCTTATCTTCATCTTTTTGTTCTTAAAAATCAACATATTTCTAAAAAAAAAAATCCAATGGAGACTTCGATAGGCACCCAAAACAAGTTTCAAATGGAGATTTTTGTGTAGAAGAATGTAATGTTCTATTGTAGGCATGTTGTACAATGTAGTTGTTCATCTTAAAGCTTAGGATGCTTGTTGCAGTATCACGGAGAAAATGTACCACGATGTTGTTGACCACCTTTGTTTATCTGTTGTTCTGTGGATGAAAAGTAGTAATTCTCTTCTGCTTGGGGTCCATCATTATCCACAAGCTTGGCCAAAATTCTTCTAGAAAATGGGAATCTCGATTAGATATAACAAAATTGGGTAATCCAAAGTGAACACAAACATGTTGAAAAAATAGTTGTGTTGTTTGTTCAACTATCACTTGCTTCTTACAAGACATAAAAATACATGTTTTACTAATCCTGTCCACAACTACATATAAGTAATAATGACCTCTTTTGAACATAGGAAAACCTCCTATGAAATCCATAGAGATGCTTTCTCACAAATGAGAAGGAACTAGAAGAGGTGTATACAAACCCAATTTTCTATTAGTGGGTTTACTAGTGGTACACAATACATTCTCTTTTACATATATGGATATTATTTCTCTCATTCAAGTCTAATAACAAAATCTTTGCACTCTAATCACATGAATTCTTTCATATTTTGGGATACATAGTTTATTAACATGATAGAGTGGTTTTCCTTGAAAATGGTAATTCTCCTCTTGTGAACCACGAGTTAACCTCTCATACACATCCTTGAAGTCCACATCCCTAGCATACTGCTCAACATAACTATCAAGTGCTAAAAAATCATTATACAAGGAAACAAATGCATTGATTGAAGGTCTAGATAGCATATCAACCACCTTGTTGCTTACACCCTTATTGTACTTGATGACCAAATGAAATTGTTGTAGAAATCCCATCCACCTAAAATGTCTTGATTGTTGTAGCTTCATCTGCGACTACAAATACTATAATGGTTGATGATATGTATGTATTATTGTTTCCTTTCCCATTAAGTAATGCTTCCATTTCTTAACACTTTATACTAAAGAATACAACTCTTTATCATATGTAGGATAATTAACAACAATTTTAGAAAATGTCTCAGAGTGATAACATATTAGCTTATGATGTTGCATCAAACCTGCTCCCATGGCATATCCATTTCCATCAGTCTCTATCTCAAATGACTATTGCAAATATGGAAATGATAATACTAGTGTGGTATTGATATTTTCTTTTAATGTATCAAATTATTTATGTTGCTTGCCTCCCCATTGAAAGATCTATTTCATGCTAGTCAAATCATGCCAAGGAGATGCAATAAACAAAAAGTTACCAATAAATTTCTTCCAATACTAGACCACTCCTAAGAAACTCCTAAATTTCATTTCTAATGTAGGCTTTCACAATCACTTCAACCTTAGAGGGATCTATTTTAAATTCACCACCCCCTAAGATATAACCCATGTACACTAATGATGTCTTGCCAAAATCACACTTCGACAATTTCACATACAACTTCTCTGTTTTCAAAGTATCAAATTCTTTCTGACATGCTTAACATTCTCATCTGAATTTATGTTAAATACCATAATATCATCTAAGTACAAAATAAAAAAGTCATCAATGAATGGTCGAAAAACATCATTCCTCACATGCATAAAATTTGGTGGGAAATTGCAAGCCCAAAAGGCATCACTAACCATTCAAACAAATACTGCTTAGTTTTGAAAGCGGTTTTCCAAACATCACCTTCTGTAATCTGAATTTGATGATAACTACTTCACAAGTCTATCTTAGTAAAGTAATCTACATCTTTCAACTGATCTAACAAATCATCGATGCAAGTAAGAGGGTATCAATTCTTTACCGTGATCTCATTTAGCGCACGAAAGTCAACACAAATTCTCCACATACATGGAGAGTAACTAGGCTCGATGACTACCTTCTCAAGCAATTCTTGGACGTATTTCATAATATCTTCATTTTAAATCACGAACATCCTATACATTCCAATATTAGGAAGAGAGGCACCTTCTTGCAATTGAATCTCATGTTGAATCTCCCTCTTAGGATCTAATCGTTTAGGTTCCTGAAAAATATCATCATAATTAGAAATGAGTTTAACTAATTCATCCTTATGAGAAGGATCACAACCCTTAAAAGCACCATATTCTTCGACATCAATTGCTTTCACAACTATAAGTACAAATTTCTTGTTGGAATTTATGAGCCTATTCATTTTCCTTGCACTAACAAGTAATAAATTAGTCTTCATGTTGTGTGCTCTTACAATATACTCAACCCCATCTTTGGTGAGGTGATATTTTTTCTCTTTCCTAAAGAATATGAATTTCCTATCATACAAATAAGGGCTTACCAAAACAATTCCACAAATATCAAGAGGAACCACATCTAATTCAACCTCATCAATAAATTTTGAAGTGATAGCAAATCTAAGTTTTTGTTGCTTCCTTACATGCAACTTTGCATTATCACAAACCCAACTAAGAGGATAAGGCTTATTGTGAGGTGTCATTTCCAATCGTAGCTTCTTGGCAATTGACTTAGATATTAAATTCACTTGGGAACCAATATAAAAAAGAGTATCTACTTTCGTATGCTTAATAATCACCCTTACATGAAAAATATCACTTCTTCTTCTTTCAACACTAGGAGATGGAATAGAAGAACTAAAACTAGCATGAGTAGATGTTTTACCTTGCACTCCAATAGTTGTGACTTAAGTTTCATCCCCTGAATCAAATCACAAATCTTGTTGCATTGCCACAACAATATTTTTCTTTCCTTTGCCTCTAAACCTCTTAGGCCTTAGTTCATGACGCAACTTCCAACAGTGAGCATCATCATGTCCTTCATCCTCTTCTTTCTTTATTATTTCATCCTTCTTGATTTTCATGTTTCCTTTAAATTTTCCTCTAGTGAACTTCATTGGTTTCTTCCTCATGATATCATTCTACACACTCTTTCCCCTGGACTCAATATGAGTAGCTTGGTCACATACTTCATCCAAATTATAGGGATTTAATAAAAGAAGAGTATGACGAAGATAATCATGCAATGCACCAATGTATTTTAAAAGCATCTCTAGAGAATATAATGGAATATTCAAAATTAATCCTTTATTCCTAAATTCTTTAGTAAAAATTTGCATGATTTGTCCTTTCCCTTGTCTCAAAGTTTTCCATTTCATTATTTCTTTCTAAGTATAAGCTAGCGGATAAAATTGCTTCGTTAATGCATTAGTGAATTCCGACCATGAAGAAAGGAGCACACTATTCTTTTTGTTACTTTCTCAAAGTTTAGTTTCCCACCAAACGAGTGTTGTACATTCAAACCGAAGATAACCCAACTAAATATTTACCTCTTCTTCATCAATCTGCTTAATATGACTATAAAATTCTATCTATCGAATCCAATTATCCAATATCTCTGCAAGCTTGCCAATATACAATAGTATTTCGAACTTAACATCCAAAATCAACAATGGCTTCTTTGAATCAATCTTCTTATGAGAAGATAGGGTTGAGGAGAATTAGACAAATAAGAAGGAGGTGAATAATGAGGAGGATAAGGAGGTATTGAAGGAGGAGGAGAAAATGGGAGAAGAAGGGGTTGATTACCCTCATTATTTACTTGAATGGTTCCTTCTCCTTTCTAAAGTCCTCTTTCTTTCTAGAGATATTCCACCTTTGATTGCAACATATTAAATGCCTTGAGAAAATCAAACTCAAAGTTAAAAGGACTCTCTCATGTTGGCGAAACCATTTCTCCTCTTTGGGTGAAGCTCCTCGAACCAACTTCAAGATTATAAGCTTCAAGTTGACCTTCTCCCTTTTTAATCTTAGACCTAGCAATCGTTCACACTCAAGAAAAAAATCAAACTATATCAATAAGATTTGATACAAACCTTGATCAGGATATTTTATCATGAGCCTATGATTTATTGGGTTTAAAATAAAATGTGAAATACCAATCTTTACAAAAATTCATTAAGAATACTATAAAAGAAATAAACAATTGTAGATAACATAAAGAATGGAAAACAAGATTGATAATGGAGTTCACCCAATGTGGGTTACGTCTCTAGGTTTACTTTCAATGGAGTGGCCTCTTTAATTATGATGCAAAATGACTCAAATTACATTAATTCCCTAATCTCTAAAAATGTAGCTCTCTATTCTATAACTTCAGAAAAATCCTCTAATAACCCCCTTGCAAAAACTCTCCTTTCAAAAATCTCCAAAAAGGGACAAATTTATGTATTATCACAAAATAGTGATAACAATGCTACAAAACCAAAAGGCTTGGCCTTTTCTTTATCATAACTTTGTGACAATGAATTATAAAAATAAAAAATTTGGTTGACCCATCTCTCCCTTTATTTCAGTTCAAAAATGTGTTTTAACACAATATACATAGTATAAGCAAGGAAATAAAGAAAAGGATCAGACTCATTTTTTATAGCCACACACTTGTGGCATAGTGGAAAATCACTTTACATATATAGGCTTATGGGTCCATAGCCTCGAGGTCGAACCCGTGGAGGTTGTATCCCTTCATTATAACATTACAATAAAATAGCATACTGTTTAACTTTGTGGCATATTATGTTATAACCCTATGTTATATGTGGTATACATCATTATAACGTTTAACAAATACCGTGCCCAAAATAAATATACGACCAATATGGTATATAAATATATATGTCATAACCATATGGTATATTTAATACTTTCGCATGTTTGAATATAACTACTGAACTATATATATGACCAATATAAATCCATTCACATGTATTATTGTTTTGATGGTGATGACATGGATTGTCGGTTGGCAACTATTACTGTGGGCCCTGCGTGCGTATACATTGTCGTTTGTGCGCTGGTTATGCGAAGGTCCCAAGGTCAAGTCCACAAGCCTCCCCATTTTAGTATATAGTGATAAATATACAATAACTATAATTGTTCCACCATTAGATTTCAATTGTCATTTGTCATTTGTGCCCCATTTGTTGCATGCTTGTCACTTGTCTCGAAGGTCATGTGTTCTAATCCCGTCGGTAAACTATCAAACAAAAATGACTTTTTAGTGTTCAAGGTGCCATGTGGCACCCTATAATTGGACCACGTGGTTGACTGTGTCATGTTCATAGTCATCACCACGTTAACCTTTGCCTACCATATCACTGTTGATTCAATGCCACTTGTCAACTTCCATGTAGTTTTGACTTTTTGCCTATTGATCAAAATTTTCAAAATGTCATAACTTCTTTATATGGACTCGTTCAATGCGATTCAAGTTGTGTTGGAATCATCTCGATGAGATCTTCAATATGACACTATTTCCATTGTATTTCCTCCTGGATCAGTTTATCATTGATAATTTATGGTAGTAGATCTAGTGTTTATTTGTGCTATATGTGTGTGTGTGTAACACAATTCAAGTTCCGTTGGAATCACCTTGATGAGCTCTTCAACATGGCACTATTTCCATTGTATTTCCTCCTATATCAATTTATCATTGATAATTTATGGTAGTAGATCTAGTGTTTATTTGTGCTATATGTGTGTGTGTGTGTTGGAGATAAGGTCAAGTATTTTCCTATAGGAAATTGAAGCTATAGTTGTAGGATCATCTAGGATGTATACCACTCTTGGAGGCCTATGACAACCTTCCTCTTCAACAAACACAACTTAAACACTTTCAACCAAAAACTCTATGTGAATTCCCTACATACACCTCTTTGCATTCCCAACATTTAGAGTTTCTATATCTTAAAGAATTTTTCAATTAATTTTCCCTAGTTAGTTGGTTTATTTTCCTATTTATTTTTTTGGCAAAAGCTATTCTAAAACATTAGTGAAATATCTTAATCATATGCAGCAATAAGATAATATAATCAAGGTTTAAAACCATATTATTTAACTTGGTGGCTTCCCCTCTTTTCTTAATCCTCTCTTATCTTATCCTAGAGTTTTTTTGTTTAGCCATAAAATTAAGTGCTAACTCGACTCTCCTCTCTTCTCTCTTTTGTAATGTGTGTCTATGTGGGAGGTATTTTGTTAATATACTCTCCCACTTGTTCCTTTTTTATAGCTTCCATACTCACCTCTAAAATACAAACATAAAAAAATCCTATAAGACCTCGTAGAATTAACTTAAGACATTGTTTAGTTGTAGAGTTTTTCATTCCTCGTCTCCATCAATGTGGTTGTCAACCCATCCAAATTCAAATCTTATTCATAAAATCATCGATACTCACCAAAAATATGACACACGAACATCCAAACAAATTTTCATGAGCATACTATGCTCATTTTTAATTCCTCAAAAGTAAAACACAATCAGTCTCCATCAATATGGTTGTCAACCCATCCAAATTCAAATATTATTCATAAAATCATTGATATTCACCAAAAATATGACACACGAACATCCAAACAATTTTTCATGGGCATATTATGCTCATTTGTAATTCCTCAAAAGTAAAACACAATCATATAATTGTTAATGCATAAATTTAGTGAAAATAAGTGTGAAATAAATTGTGTACGATATTTCATATTGTCCAACTTTTTATGTAGATAGTCAACTAATCATTAAAAACATGTGGAATGTCCACACAAAACATAAAACATTTTAAAATATCATACACAATTCATTTCCAAAAAAATTATACATTATCATAATTAATTATAAAAATCTACACACCTATATTCTAAACCTATAACTATTTTTAATATCCTCTTACTTAATTATGTGTCTATATGCCTCTCAATCAATTGTATTACAATCATAATTTCCATTGTTTCCTTACTATTAAAGATTAAAATCAACCCATTATCAATTTATAACTAAATTTAATCTAATATAACATAGCTCATGGTTAAGTCCTTTTGCAATTTATAAACTCTATCAACCTTAAAATGAAATGGTAAATCTTGATCACATGTGTTTAATTGAATATCCAATATCATTCTATCACCATTCTTCAATATCCACGTAGGTTAACCAAAGTGTACATTCCTACTCTTTTATTAGCCTTTCAAAATAGAATTCATGTAGCCTTTGGGATTTAGGGAATGAATAGTGAATGCCACTTGGGGAGTTCAGTGAATAGTGAATGACACGGGGAATAATGAATGAAGAGTGAATGACACTTAGGGAGTTTAGCTTTTGGTGAACTTTTAAGGTCTTCCTATAATATTATATTTTATGTTGTTTAGTCTTGGGTAAACCTCTGAACTCCTTCGATATTATATTATATTATATTTTGCTTTTGGAATTGACATTAACACATTCATGCTCAATGGTAAGGAGAAAACAATTTATATATAATATAAAATAAATTTCATCAACTATTAACATAAAATAATAATAACATAAATTTGTTTTTAATTCTAACTTTTAAAAGTTTTTTCCCGATATTCAATATGAGTAACACTAAAGAATAAATAGTAATTCGTAATTTTAAATACTAAAACTAAAAATATTATTCTTATTAATTTATACACACCAAATGATAATGCCCTCAGATTCGGCCTGGAGTATGCCGTAAAACTGCTTCTGCTTGGCTAAGAGCTCGTCTTCCTTGGACGTAAGGAAACAGGTTAACGGCCCAAGACCCAGAGGCATCTGGCAGGAGTGAAAGCCTGCTCCCTTACGGACCACCAGCGGGTTATTACAGGTGGCGTGGTTTTCCTTGATAACGGTGATGAGTCAAACCGACATTCGCGGATAGCAGCCAGAGATGGCTGTCCTCACTGTTGGTTTGACACCTGAGTTTGATAGGTTTTGCCACCTTCGGAAAAAAAGATAATGCCCTCAGATATTAAATTAGATAGATTGTTTCTCATGTTGTATTTTGTTTTCAGTATTATATTTATTTTATTAGAATAATTTATTATTTTAATTATATTGGTCTAGATTTATTTAAACTTTGGATTTATTAAGTGTTAAAGGAATTAAATCTTTCAAGTTGCAAGTTTTTTTTAGTGTAAAATTTGAAGAAAAATTTGCATCTCTAGAGATTTGATCCCTTTTGACACTTGATAGATCCGGAGTTAAGATGGATCTATGCTCGTGTAATAAGAATCTAAGTGCTGATGAGCTATTATGTACATATGTATATTCCTATGCATGTTAGAATAGTTGCCCATTTATCCATTAGCTCAACATACTTTAATCATTGTATATGTATAAAATTAGTTTAAACTTTTCTTTCTACAACTTAAAATAGATTTCTAACATAATCATTTAGTAGATCTAGACTAATCATGATTGTTTAACTACAAATTTGTTTTACTTTGCAGCTTTATAGATTAGTGCTTGAATTATTTAGTAGATCTAGAATAATTTTGTTTGTTGCATTAAGCTCCTTCCTTCACAATTTATAGGATGTCATTTTGAATGTTTTATAGTGTTTTTAATCCATTATTGACATTAAATCCCATCAAAAATACTTACGAGGACAATAATCACGAGGATTCAACCATACCAAATAGAGGATTTTTGTTTTCTCTCATATTTACCCTCCACCCCCACCCTCACCCTCATGAGGGTGGGGGTGGATGGAAATATAATAGAAAATGTAAGGGGGGAATTTGAGAGAAAAATATTCCCCTCGAAGGGTGGGGGGAGATATGAGAGAAAACGAATTATGTTTTCTCTCATATATGTTTATGAGAGAAAAGGGTGGGGGGAAATATGAGCGAAAACATAATATTTTTCTCTCATATTTCCCCACACCCTCACTCTTATTATGTTTCCTCTCATGTTTCCCCCTACCCCTACACTCATGCCCCCACCCTCATGTTTCCCGCCACCCCCACCCTCTTGAGGGTGGGAGGAAATATGATGGAGGATGGGGGGAATATAAGAGAAAAAATAATAAGGGTGGGGTGGCATGAGGGTGGGGTAGGGGGGAATATGAGAAAACATATTGAGGGTGAGGGTGGGGGTGAAGGAAATATGAGAGAAAACATAATATGTTTCCTCTCATATTTCCCCCTATCCCAACCTTCATGAGGATGGGGCTTGAGGGAAATATGAGAGAAAACATATTATGTTTTCTCTTATTTACCCCTACCCCCACCTTCATTTCATGTCCTACTTGGTATTACTGAATCCTCAAGATTATTGGCCTCGTTAGTAGTTTTGATGAGATTTAACGTTAAGAATGGATAAAAAGCACTAGAAACTATTCAAAATGCTATCTTGTAAATTGTGAAGGAAGGAATTGTAATCCAACAAACAATATTATTATATATCTACTAAATAATTCAAGCACTAATCTATAAAGTTGTAAAGTAAAAGAAAGTTGCAGATAAGAAATCAAGAGTATCCTAGATTCATCATGTTAAAAATCTATTTTAAATTGTAGTAAAGAAAAGTTTACACTAATTTAATAGATATGAAAGGATTAAACTATGTTGAGATAATGAATAAATCTGAAATTATTCTAGCATGTAGAGGAATATACACCTATAAAAAATAGCTCATCAACACATAGATTCTTATTGCACCAATGTAGATCCATCTTAACTCTGTATTTGTCAAGTGTCGAGAGGGATCAAATCAATGGAGGTGCAAACTGTTCCTTAAGTTTTGGAGTGAAAGTAGAGGTTTGCACCTTGAGAGATTTGATCCCTCTCAATTCTTGATAGATTTGGAGTTAAGATAGATCTAAGCTAGTTTATGTGATTTGGTTGTACTCCTTATTTCTTTATGTGATTTGTTGAAAATAGCAACAAGAAATGCTAAAAATAATGTTTCTATAGATAGCATTTCAGGATATATTTCAATTTTAATTTGTCCTTGAATTAAAATTGAGGATTAAAATTCGAATTTAGTCTCACTAGCTATTTGAAAAATAATTAATTAATTCATCTTGAGTTAATTAGTTGAAGAAATTCAAACATGAAGTCTTTGTGAAGTCGTGCAACAGTTATCCTTTTGGTTGAGGAAGTTATCCCTTAATTAAGGAGATAAGGATGAGTTGTAATTAGTTAGCTCAGTTAACTGAGTTAAGTCCAGTTTTAGTTCCAAACAGTTTGAGGGACTAATTGTGAGTTCAGTTAGTTAATGCATGCATGCATGCAACTAGTGTTCTCTAGATAACTGAATATTCTCTCATAAATAACTCATGCATGTCAGTTCAAACAAAGACCCAGTTGAGATTAAAGTCAGGGACAATGTACTATCAGTTGAAAGAACACTCCCATGAGGAAATCTCTTGCATGCAGAAGGAATTCATTCCTTGAGGATTGCACAATTTTATAGGGTGTGAGATCAGTGTGAGTGATCAGTATCACACTAGGTATTAGTTGGAGCACCAGGGAAAACTGCACAAGGAAATAGGAGGTTTGGAGGAGAGAGGAGAAGGCATATGTGTTGTCTATTCCGTCTATGAGCAACAATGAGGAATTGTACTTGAGAGCTGGATAGCTTGAGAGCTAAAGCTTTGTGTAATCCTGAGATATTTCCACTTGTATGATAATATAGATAGCGAGGTTTTTAGCTGAGACTTTCCACACAGTATTCTTCTGTGTTTCATGTGTGATTGTTTCTTCTTCTTTGTTATACGTGTTCTAATTGATCTTGCTCAAAATTCATTAAGCTTCCACAAATTTGATTGTAGAAGTAGATTAAGTATTTTGCTTTAGTACATTGCATAATCAGATTAATATACAGTGAGAATTTCTACATGGTATCAAACCAAAGGTGATCAACGCTATGAACAACATATTGAGAAGGGAAAAGTTCGAAGTTTGAAGTTCTTTATTGCAGGTACAAAATCGATTTCTTATCACATCTCAAAGTTCACCAATGGCGTTCAATGGCTTGAGACTCGAGTATGCCCTGGATGGCAGCTCGAATTACATAGCATGGAAGGATTGCATGGAAGTCGTATTAGAAGACAATGGTTTGAAGGATTTCATTGATCAAGAAGTGCGCAAGCTAGAAACATCTACTGCCCAAGAATTGGTGGAATGTATGAAGTGTGTGGCGAGAGCGAGGATGATTCTTTTGGAGGGAGTTCGAGACCATATTGTCTCGAGTTTCCATGGGAAGGAGACTCCATTTTCAATGTGGAAGACATTGAAGGACCTATATCAGAACAACAACGACTAGAGGAAATTGGCGCTCAAGGACAAGCTTTGGAAAATCAAGTGTGAAAAGGGCGACACGATTTCTACATATCTGAACAAGCTCACCACCTACAAAGATGAGCTTGGAAGTGTAGGAATAACGACAGCTGATGATGATATGGTGAGTCTTGCTCTCCCCGGTCTTCCTAAGAGCTGGCATAACTACTAGGACTTAGTGAATGGAAGAGAGAAATTGCCAGATTGGGAACGACTGTGGTTAGATCTGATGTAGGAGGAGATCAAGAGGAGCACCAGAGATGGTTCTTCATCTAAGCATGATGATGAAGAAAATCTAGCCTTAGCAAGTAAGGCGAGGAAAGGGAAAGGGAAAGCTTCCTATTCCAAATTGAGTTCTTCCCATGGAGGGAAGAAGATTGACAAATCTAAAGCGAGATGCTTTAATTGTCATGAGGTGGGCCATTATGCAACTAATTGTCCATGGAAGAAATCCAAGAAGGGATCCTCGAAAGGATCAGAAGGTGAGGCATTGGCCTCTCAGTTTGAATTGGATTTTACCCTCATCGCATGCATGGTTTCATAGATGGTGGGTTGTATTTGGTATCTAGACAGTGGAGCTTCATTCCACATGACCGACGATAAGAGTTTATTCAGTACCTTGGAGGAGAAAGACCTCAAGATGTGCATAGAGATGGGCAATGATGGAAAGTATTGTGTTTCAGGTGAAGGTACAATTGTTTTTCAGAGGGATCATGGAGCTCCTCTCACCCTGACTGATGTAAAGTATGTGCTTGGACTGAAGAAAAACTTGGTATTAGTCGTGATGTTGGAAGACAAAGGCTATGATGTAGTCTTCAGTAAAGGAAAGGTGTTCCTGAGACACATAGCCACGGGTCAAACCAAGAGGATTGGGATTCGAGTGAAGAATCTCTACAAGCTGGAGGTAGATGACCGCGCTGCATTGAGTTCCAAAGAAAAATTGGTGCAAAGCCAAGATATTGGCGAGTTATGGCATAGGTGATTGGGCCACTTGCATCATGGGGCCTTGAAGATAATGTAGCAGATCTCTACCGGACTTCCCAAAGGTAAACTTGAGCAAGTGGACACATGCAAATGTTGTACCTTGGGTAAGTATGCAAAATATTCCTTTCATGATCGAGATAGTCGAGTTGAAGCAATCTTGGAGCAAGTTCATGCAGATGTGTGTGGACCATTCTCGACAGCCTCCACTGCGAAACAAAGGTATTATGTGATTTTCGTTGATGAATTTTCTTGTAAATGCTAGATCTATTTCATGCAGAAGAAGGATCAAACCTTCTCAAAGTTTTGTGAGTTCAAAGCTTTGGTTGAGAAAGAATCAGGGAAGAAGATCAGGGCCTTGAGAAGTGACAATGGTGGAGAGTATGTCTCTCAAGAGTTTAAGGACTTCTGTGTAGTGGAAGGAATTAAATGGGAGTTGACGGCACCTCATAACCCATAGCAGAATGGGGTGGATTAGAGGAAGAACAGAACGATTGTGGGGGCAGCTCGGGCGATGCTGCATGACCAAGGCCTACCACTTCATTTATGGGTTGAGGCATGCAAAAAAACAGTCTATTTGTAGAATAGAAGCCTGCATCACATTCTTGGGATGAAGACACCAGAGGAAGCTTTCTCTAGGAAGAGACCTGATGTGGGTCACTTCAGGATCTTTGGCTCATCGGTTTATTTCCATGTGACCAAGGATGCCTGGAAGAAACTTGAGCCGACGACTGAGTTGGGGATACTTGTGGGGTACACTGAACCCCACAATTATCGGGTGTATTTTCCTACCAGTCAGAACACAATGGTTCGCAGAGATCTTAGGTTTGATGAGCAAAAGGCCATGCGAGTTTCCCTTGAGAGGGAGCTCCAACTACAGGCTGTGGAGGAACTTTTGGTTCCTAATGAGCAGCCGCATGTAGAGGTTCCAGGAGTGGAGACATCCACTAAAGCAGAGTCTTCCAGAGATTGGTGGAAGTGCACGGGAGAAGCTGACAGATTTTTGTCGGATGCGAGAGAGAATGTGGGAGAACCATCTTCTCAGCACAGACAGAGGAGGTCACTTGATAGGTACACTTGATACATGGCCCTTATTGGGGAATGTGTTGAGACTGAACCATATTCCTTTGAGGAAGCAGTGCAACAACTGATTTGGGTTGATACTATGGTGGAGGAGTATGACTCCATAGTTCGGAATAGTGTTTGGGATGTGGTTCCAAGACCAGAGAACAAGTCACTTGTGAGTTCCCGTTGGCTTTACAAGATAAAGCAAGCTGTTGATGGTGGTGTGGAGAAACATAAGGCAAGGTTTGTTGCCTGTGGTTTCTCACAGGTCGAGGGGATCGACTATGATGAGACTTTTGCTCCTATAGCAAGGTACTTATCTATTAGATCGATGTTGGCACTACCAACACAGATGGGCTGGAAGATCCATCAGATGGATGTGAAGACTACATTCCTTAATGGAAATATTGAGGAAGAGGTGTACACAGAGCAATCGGAAGGTTTTGAGACCTTCGATCGTGAGTCGCATGTGTGCTGACTCAAGAGAGATTTGTACAGGCTGAAGCAAGCACCTCGTGCTTGGTACACCAGGATCGACAACTACTTCACCGGGTTGGGCTTCACAAAGAGTGAAGTGGATGCGAACTTGTACCACATCATGGTGGAAGGTAAGTAGTTGATCATTGTTCTTTATGTTGATGATCTGATATTGATAGGTGATGATCAGTTGATCATGTCTTGCAAGGAGGACCTTGCAAGAGAGTTCGAGATGAAAGACATGGGTCTCATGCACTAATTTCTAGGCATGGAAGTGTGGCAGAAGGATGGGGAAGTGTTTGTGTCTCAAGGCAAGTATGCCAATGAGATACTCAGGAGATTCCACATGGAGAAGTGCAAGCCCATGCAGACTCCTCTAGCAAGTAATAGAGGGAAGGAGGATGCTACTTCAGGAGAAGTAGTAGAAGCTACTATGTACAAGTAGCTTGTGGGTTCACTGATGTACTTAGTGAACGCATGACCAGATTTGTGCTGTGCGGTGAACCAACTACGTCAAGCTATGGTTTAACCTACCAAGATGTTTTGGAATGCAGCTAAGCATGTTTTGAGATACCTCAAAGGAACATCTCAATATGGATTATGGTACAGACGGACAAAGGGAGTGAAGCTACAGGACTTCACAGATGCAGATTGGGCAGGGAGTCCATCAGATTGGAAGAGCACATCAGGAGAAATTTTCAACCTTGGTTCAGTTGCAGTTTCTTGGTATAGCAAGAAATAAAGGTTAGTTGCACTCAACTCAATAGAGGTTGAATACATGGCTGCAAGTTAGGCAGCATGTGAGGCCATTTGGATGCGGAAACTTTTAGTTGGTTTGTTTAATCAAAGGATGGATCCAACTGTGATCTATTGTGATAATTAGAGTTGTATCAAACTCTCCGAGAATCCAGTATTTCATGATAGGTCCAAGCATATCAACATTTGGTATCATCATCTCAGAGACTGTGTGGCGAGGAGGATCATGTTGTTGCAGTATATTTCGATTGAGGAGCAAGATGCTAACATTTTGATTAAGGCATTGTCAAAGTGTGAATTCGGGTTCCATAGAGATAAGATCGGGGTGGCAGATAATCCCTTTCTTGTTGAGAGGGAGTGTTGAAAATAGCAACAAGGAATGTTAAAAATAGAAATGCTAAAAATAGCATTGCTATATATAACATTTCAAGATATATTCCAATTTTAATTTGTCCTTGAATTAAAATTCGAATTTAGTCTCACTAGCTGTTTGAAAAATTATAAATTAATTCATCTTGAGTTAATTAGTTGAATAAATTCAAACATGAAGTCTTTGTGAAGTCATGCAACAATTATCCCTTTGATTGAGGAAGTTATCCCTTAATTAAGGAGATAAGGATGAGTTGTATTTGAGTTGTAATTAGTTAGCTCAGTTAACTGAGTTAAGTCCAGTTAAATTAGTTCCAAGCAGTTTGAGGAACTAATTGTGAGTTCAGTCAGTTAATGCATGCATGCATGCAACTAGTGTTCTCTAGATAACTGAATATTCTCTCATAAATAACTCATGCATGTTAGTTTAGACAAAGGCCCAGTTGAGATTAAAGGCAGGGACAATGTACTATCAGTTGCAAGAATATTCCCATGAGGAAATCTCTTGCATGCAGACAGAATTCATTCCTTGAGGATTGCGTGGTTTTACAAGGTGTGAGATCAGTGTGAGTGATCAGTATCACACTAGGTAACAACTGGAGCACCAAGGAAAATTGCGCAAGGAAATAGGAGGCTTGGAGGACAGAGGAGAAGGCATATGTGTTGTCTATTCTATCTATTAGAAATAGTGAGGGATTGTACTGAGAGATGGATAGATTGAGAGTGAAAGCTTTGTGTAATCCTGAGATATTTCCACTTGTATGATAATACAGATAGCGGGGTTTTTAGCTGAGGCTTTCCCTAGAGTATTCTTCTGTGTTTCATGTGTGATTGTTTCTTCTTCTCTATTATATGTGTTTTGATTGATCTTGCTCAAATCGATTAAACTTCCACAAGTTTGATTGTAGAAGTAGATTAAGTATTTTTCTTTAGTACATTGCATAATCAGATTAATCTACAGTGAGAATTTCTACATGATTTTGTTAGAAATTTAAATCACTAAGTCAATGGGATCTTCAAAAGGGTTTATAATTAATTAAAAGAATTTAATTATGAAGTAGGTGGTTGTACCTTAGGTACATATGTTGAGTTATATGATTTTGTTAAATATCTAAATCATTAGGTCAATGGGATCTTTAAAAAGTTTCAAAATCAAATAAAAAAATTGAATGATATCATCCCAAGCAATCCAAATTTAACATTAACCCTAGGACCTAATAGATATCAACCTTCACCCTCACCCTAGAGCCTAGAGAGCTACCTATCTCTAGGCTTAACTCTAACTCTAAACCTCAACCTTCACCCTCACCCTAGAGCCTAGAGAGCTACCTATCTCTAGGATTTTCTTGTTTGAGATCTACTTGGCTCTCTCCTTCACCCTTCACACTTATCCATCATTTAAGCAACATTTAAAGATGGTTTTCTCGATCCACCGACTGGTTGACTTACGCGAGATTTGTTGTGGTGTGTGGCACTTAATGCCAAATGGATGGTGTGCGACACTTATGCCAAATCGAAAATGGCTTAGTAACTCCATGTAAGTTGTAGTATTAGAAACTCAATGTAAATTAGTGGTAATATAGTCTATTGTTAAGGTATTTGTTGAATCCTTGTTGGTTCAAATATTTGATCCACTCCATTTTCCAAGCAAGTAATATATTAATATGCTTAGAAGTTATAAAGGTAATACAATTGAACTATATCGTATAAGTATAGGACACCAATTTAAAAAACAATTTTGAAATTTCAAAAATAAAAACCATTGAGTAAACCTAAGATGAATTTCTCTCCCCCAATAAAACACTGAGTAAACTCATAAAGATTGTGTTTTTAATTAGCATAGAATAGGGCGTATGTTTCCCAGTAAAGTTATTGCATTAGATAATCTGCTCTTCTTGTGACTAGTATCAAAATATGAATGCATGTTCAAATTCTAGATCTTCCTAGGAATTATGTTTGTATGTTTTTTTTTTCTAATTAATCAATGTGTGATTTGGATTATGACTAGGGAAGGTAATAACTAGAGGCTTTTGTTTTTAATTTTTATCTCTTAATTTATTTTATTTGGACATTTCACAATTGTTCCATCTTTATACCTTCAAAATTTTCATTCCGAATCAACAATTTGCGTGATGACATAAAAATATACTAAACAAATTTTGACCTAAAGAATTTGTAGTGGAAAACAAATCAATGGAAATGGAGGTATAATGTAATAATAAGTAAATGTGACGTTTAAACACTGTAAATGACATATAGTGCACTCTTTGAATGTGCAAGATAGTTGAATCTTCCCTATATTTTACACTGGGGCTTCACTCAATGAACCTCTGATATATCATGTGTGTTTGTGGCATACTAAACAATACCCTTAATTTGACTACATATTGGAAAGCACTTGTAAAAATCACATTATTTAACCCCCTACCAATATGAACCCAATACACCTTCCCAATTTTAAAAAGCCCTACTTTCACTAGATATTGTAGGTATCCATTTTTTCATTAACATTTTTGCATACCCATTTAATTTTTTCATTAACTTTGAGGTCCATTTTTTATACCTGCTAATATAAAAACCCTTTACCCCCTATTATATGCTCAATATATTACGTCAATTTTTCCTCAATATATATCCCCCAATATGGATACACGTGGTATCATATTTCTCACCCAATGAAGCCCCCATGATATTGTATGGAATTTTAGGATTCTAAGTCATACCATCTAATTCATTCTTGAAATTCTTACCATTGGCTAATTTAAAGTAACAAGCTAAATTAAAAAAATAAAAATCACTACTATTAGTTTAAAATAATGAAGACAAGTTTATACTACACTACAAATGGAATAGAAAAGGAATGAAAAGAATGAGCAAAAGTTCCATTTACATAACTTTTTATAAACTAAGATTGAGAATGGATTCCTTTCCTTCTTGCTTGATTCCATAGACTTCTCCTTAGTGAATATATGAGCTTTTACGATTCACTGACTGTGCATCCCTTAGATATGGATGAGCCTTGGGATACTCATCATACATCGACCTTTCATGTAGCAGGATCTAGTATTCAATGTATTCGACTATATCCATCTTAATGGCTAACCCTCTCAAGAAAGTTTGAGAAGCCCACCTTATTGTCGGAAATCTAATGTATAGACATCTTGCAGTCAAAATCAAATAAAGTAAGAAGGAAGGAGTAATGTACACTTTGGATATTCACATCGAAGCAAACCGATAATTGAGGATATGTTTACCGCATGTATTTTCAAAGGTTTGCACTAGATCAAAGTTTTTTACTTACCTATGTTTGTTTTCTTGTGTGTAGTATTGAGATACTACAACCACTTCACTTATTCATGTCCGCGATCAAATTTTGCAGTTGAGTAATTAAAAGATTGATTGTATAGTTTATATTTACTTGTACATTTGCTTTTGATTTTGAAGTTGATATTAAATTGTATTATTTCGTTATAATAGAGCCTACATTTAAAAAATGTTGACATACAATGCTACATTATACCTACACTTCTCCTCCATATTGGAATATAGAGTATCTTTCTATGAAATTAAATGTGTAATGTTATTTATATTTAATAATGTATATTGTATACTTGTAGTTTAATTATTTTATGTTTTATTTTAAAAATAAAACAAATAAACAAACAAATTAATCAATTTTATTAGGCCCAAAAACACTCTCTATCACAAATGATAAAAATGTTGTAATGTAATATAATATCTTATAAACATATTAATTAAATAAAAATAAAATAATTAATAATTAATAATTATAATTATCAATAAAACATATTAACTAATCAAATTACATGAAAACAAAAATAAAATATAATATAAAATACAAAATTAATAATTATAATAATATAATTATATATTAAATTTCCAAAAAATAATAGTTATTTTTGAGAATGATTTATTAACATAATGAAATGCAACTAATATTAAAAGTGGAAAATTACGATATTATATTTCCTTGTTATCCTAGCTATTTTTATTGCAAAAATTCATTAAAATATGGTATAAATTTTTAGTTCAATCCATAAAACTATTTTAGCAAATGCAAATTGTGATTTGAAAAGATTACGAATCTACCCGGATACTCAAAATTACAATTTGAGTGAAGTAACTGGTAATTCAACAGTTTTTATATGAATTATGGTGTTTGTTCCCCTCTCCTCACCATATGAATAGTGAGTCGATGGCGGCCTTATAGTTCTTCAAGTTGATGGCGGTGGTCGAGTCATGCTGTAGCATGATGGCGGCTTTTGGGGTGTTTATTTGAGGGGCCCCAAAAGAGAGTTGTTCCTCTCCCTCGTAACCTCGGTCGAGCCCCTTACCAGGTCCTCTCCCTTTGGTCGAGCCCCTTACCAGGTCCTCTCCCTTTGGTCGAGCCCCCTACCGGTTGCGCATCCTGAAAATGCTATAATAAACTAAGTGATTTGAGTACCAATAATTCAAATGTTTTTATACTATTTATCCAATAATATTTATTCAATAAAATTATTATGAATTAATAAATAATATATACATAAAAATATTAGTTAAAGAAAATAAGTTAATAAATAAATAAACAAATTCTATAATATTTTTTATTAAATGCTATAATTCAACTTGACAACTTTTGTTTTTATAATTTTAATATATTTAAAAAACCGAAATAACAAGAATTTCAAAAAATAATAAATAAATCAAAATAAGGAAAATTTCAAAAATAATAAACAAACAAAAATAAAAGTTTACTTAATTTAAAGAAAAAATATTCTCATTACAAAAATTGAATTTATCCACTTTTAAGTTAAAATGTAAAAATATATCCTATTAAATATTGCACTAGTACATGAAAGAATACATATTTTGATAATATTTTGTTTTAAAAAGATTATAACAATATGTATCAAAGAATAAATATTTTTATAATATTTTGTTTAAAAAAAATTATACCAATATGTATGCCTTTTGACCTAAAATATTCTATTTAGATTTTTCTATAATAATTGCTCATTTATAAATGAATAAATATCTTCCCAAAAAATTAATAAAAATAAAGTTTTAAATAATTATCAAGTATTTCAAAATATTAACTTAATGTAAAAATATAATTATTTCTCTACAATTTGTTTAATAATTTTTTTACGAGGGAGTTTTTAATATAATATAATATTTTGAAATGGCTAAAAAATTTAGCGAGAGTGGTTTGGTGATTAATTTGGTGATTATTCTCCTCGGTGGGCATCTGTTCCAGAAGAGAGACGTATGTATTCTCCTCGGTGGGTATCGACTCCAGAAGAGATCAGTTGCAGAAGATATCGTTTACGCATTTCTTCTTTTAAGAGAGCCCAGTGTGAGGCTGTAGCGGTTATCATTCTTGCTTTGACAGATAAAGATAAATCTTGCATTGAGGAATAAATGGTTGTGATCGAAGATGGGATCTTAGTTATAAGGTTGATCTACAGAGGCAGAAACACATATTTAAATCCCACGGTCAGGTTCTCTGTAAAGCTCAGTTTATTTGGTTGTCTTTCTTGACTACTATTAACTATGTACGCAGAAGCTTTTTACCTTTACTGGAAAATATATTTCTACATATAGATTAAGATTTTGATTATATATCTTTTTTTTTAAAGAAAATATGTTACTGCATGCAGATAAAGATTGTGTTTATATATTTTTCTTGGGTAAGAAAATATTTTTTTTCAGAGGGGGTAAGAAAATATGTTATTGCATGCAGATAAAGATTGTGATTATATATTTGTCTTGGTTAAGAAACTTTATTACTGCATGGAAGGTTAAAGATAAAGATTATATATATTCTTCTTGGTAAAGAAAATAGGGTTTTTACTTGAATAACCTAAAGCAGGTTTTTACTTAAATAACCTTAGTATAGGTAATTTAATATATTACTATATGTAGATTAAGGTTATATATTCCTCTTGTAAAGAAAGTATATTACTGCATGTAGAAAAATATTGATTATTATATAATATAATGCTACATGTAGTTAAAGATTGTTATTACTATATATAGGAAAAGATGGCGATTATATATATTTGCAACATTAAAAGATAAGTAACATTTATTGTCTTTATATAACATGCATATGTGTTTCTTTAAGAAAAGAATTTTCTTAAAAAGGGATTTCGTAGTCTTTTTCCTGGAAGTGATTATAGATTAAAGAGGGTAATTTGTTAAATATTCTCATGGGTAGAGAGTTCTTTGAAAAACAATACTTAGTTATGAGAAACTATAATACCCTATGCATAGAGATAATGCACAGAGATAAGTCATAGGAACCTTCTTTGGAAAGAATATATCTTTTTATGCATGAAAGATAAGTTAATGGTCTTAATCCCTTTGCAAGAGTTTGCAAAAGTTACATGTTTTTGTGAGTAAAAATGTAAAGGATTTGGTTGTTGCATATTGGGTAGTTTGATTTATTTGCATGGTTTAATGCATAAACGGAGATAAGTCATAGGAACCTTCTTTGGAAAGAATATATCTTTTTATGCATGAAAGATAAGTTAATGGTCTTAATCCCTTTGCAAGAGTTTGCAAAAGTTACATGTTTTTGTGAGTAAAAAGGTAAAGGATTTGGTTGTTGCATATTGGGTAGTTTGATTTATTTGCATGGTTTAATGCATAAACGGTTACCGTTATTATTATCTTAGTTCTTATGCGCAAAAGAAAGGTTGATTATGATACTTTGTTGGAAACAAATGCATGAGGACTTTGTTATGATACTTTCATGGAAACTAATGCATAATAACTTTGTACATAAATGATAGAGAAACTATGTTGGGTGGAAAATAACTATGTGAAAAGAACACATATGTAAAAGCATAGAAACAATGGTTTATTACATATACGAAGATATAACTATTGTGTTATAATTCATGCACATGAGTAGATGTTAAAGGATCACCTTTAGAGGCTGATTATTGATTGATTAATATTGTATCTAATCTTGCTGCCAAAGCTTGTTGACGACAACAATGACAGGAAATGATAGCGGTTTGGGCCAAAGAAAGATGATGTTTAACATTGTGGTAGGTAAAGAACTAACGGCCCATGCTCATGAGTACGAGTTGCAGGATCGTACATTGATAGAACATTCATGCCACCAGGATGTAGAGAGTGGTGATATGTAGGTAAAGGGTTTCACGGTAAATGTAATAACTTTTAGCTAGTTATGTGACATTTTAATGATATTCTGTTGTAATATTTTATAACAATGGATAAGGGATGGAATCCCTTATAAGCCATTGAGTGAGGGGTGAAAGCCCTCACGAGCATTTAATAATAGAGTGGTGATATGTAGGTAAAGGGTTTCATGGAAAATGTAATAACTTTTAGCTAGTTATGTGACATTTTAATGATATTCTGTTGTAATATTTTATAACAATGGATAAGGGATAGAATCCCTTATAAGCCATTGAGTGAGGGGTGAAAACCCTCACGATCATTTAATAATAGAGTGGTGATATGTAGGTAAAGGGTTTCATGGAAAATGTAATAACTTTTAGCTAGTTATGTGACATTTTAATGATATTCTGTTGTAATATTTTATAACAATGGATAAGGGATGGAATCCCTTATAAGCCATTGAGTGAGGGGTGAAAACCCTCACGAGCATTTAATAATAAGATTAAACGTTTGCTGGTTTTCACCCTATGGGGTTTCTAGGGTATATCGGTGTTCAATGTTGTGATTGCTTATTATGTCAGTTTGATGATGTTGATTCCTTGTTTGATGTGATAATCATAATGTCAAGTATGTGATTAATTAATATGGTTAAGGAAATCATGAAATGGATGCAAGGTTCATGAGACAGTTTATGTTAATATACTACAACAGTGGTTCTCAATGGTTATGCAACTTACTGTCCTCTATTGCATTTTACTTTATGCATTAATGAACATTATATCTAATGGTTAATGAGGAATGTGGAGTTGTGATTTGGATAATTACTTGTGGGTAATTTGTATAAATTTTTTTTAACTCCCTCCTTTTACATGTGAGGTTACCGGGGTATGTTACAGGAAGAGAAAACAGAAACTGTATAAAAAGATGTGTGGCTTTATCAAAAAGATGTGTGGCTTTATCATACATTTGAAGATAAAAATATGATATAGAGGTAACATTATATTCATTCAAATAAATGTTTTATAAATAGATTTTTAAAATAAATAAGTAAATAAATTTTTTATTAAATTTTTAGAAACAATTTTAGTTTATCCATTTTTGCATGGAGACTTTCTATTTCACTATGGAAGAGATGTTGTCCTGTCCTGTCCTATTATGTAAACATTAATGGTTTTGGGGTTTTGACAACCCATAGTTTTTCTCATGGTGTTCTTAACCTATGGTTTTTTCATGGTATTTTTTTTTAATGCAGTCTATTTAAAGACATAAAATTCTAATGAAATTTTCCCATTTTTGTACCAATAGGTGCTCCTTGTAGAGATGTTGTAATGTAAAACATTTAACTCAAATCAAAATAAAATAAAAATTATCTTATCTTAAAATAAAAAAAATTACTTTATTATTATTATTATTAATTTTAGCTAGGTAGTTAAGGTAAACTTGACTTGAGTTACAGGTTTATGAGAACCCATGATATTTCTCATGGTATTCATGTGGAATATAGCTTATTTAAAGGGGGAATTGAACCAACCTAGATTCATCTTAACCTACCAAGCATTGAGAGGGATCAAATTTCTTGAGATGCAAAGAGATTTGATTCCTCTAGAGGCTTGGTAGATGGGGAGTTAAGATGGATCTAATTTAAAAGAAGCATTTAGTTGAAGAGTAGTGAGTGCAATAGGGGTTGTAAAAATAAAATTATTGTTAAATAGAATAATTCAATCTTATTGACCAATTGTTTTCATGTTAGTTGCCACGACATTGCACTACATGGACATAGATTTTTACAAGAAGTGATTGTAAATAACCAAAAGTGACTTCAAGAAAAAATGAATTACTGCTTCCATTTGAGCATTAACACTTCAAAGGTATTGTTGACTTTTAAGTTTTTCTAGGGCTTCCATTCAAGCCCCATAGAATGAGTGAAAGTGAAGATGTGGTGGATTAATTTATTTATAAATATTATACACCCACAAATCTTATTACATCTATTATAGGTGACTTGTCAAATTGGCAGCGGAGCAATAATCATCATTGGATGTTATCTACAAATACAAGTTGATTTATCATTGTTAATCAATCCACTTGAAATCAAATTCTTAGCCAAACAAAAATAATTTCTTAAAATACTCCTACCTTAATATAAAAAATCATATTTACTACCAAAAACATTAAAAAATGTTATTTTCATTAATTAAAAATAAATAAAAAATAAAATTTGTAAGATAAAAAATAAAAAACATATAATTTTAACTTTAAATATAATATTTTCATAATACAATTTATAATTTCGAAACCCTTAAATTACAAAATTTACAATTTCAAACACCTTAGAATATAACATTTCCATTGGCTTTACTGATGGGACCAGCCCAACTCTGTTCGGACTTTAGGTAATTAAATGATTATTTGGTTGATTATATGATTGCATAAACATTACAATTGTGATGACATGTGTGAGGATCAAACCATCGGATATTTTGGAAACGGGTTAGGTGGCAATCAATTTCGCAATTAAGTTTGTGTACTCGCCTCGGGTCACGTTTCCCGCTCCTTGCTATGCCAAAACACTTCGTTCATCGTTCACTTGGTCATTTTCGTTGGGCTTGCCGAGGGTTTGTTCTGCTATGCTCTGCAACTTGAGTATGCAACTTTGTTGCAAGTTTGGGCGCGCCTCTTGGTGACTTCTGCACTAGTTTTTTTATGTCTGCGTGGTTGTCCTTTGGCTTGGTTCGTTGGGCAGTTGTGGGTATTCCTGCCATCGCCTGGGTAAGTGGTTCTCTGTTATTGTTTTTTTTTCCTACTGTTGGCTCAACAGTTCGTCGTGTTCCAAGTTATATGTTGGTATTTCATGTTCTTGTTTTCAAATCAGTGGTTGGCTTGCATCTAGGCTCAAAACGATGGTGTCCTTCCGTCCTTGGTTTCAAATGCAGGTAGCCCTCCTTCCTTGATTCAATTTATGGTTTTCTTTCCTTTGTCCCTAACCTGTTTGCTCCTTCATCTTCGTAGTAGGTCGAAACCCGTGGGTGGAAAGTTTGTCCTCGGTTCTCACTGAAATTCCTCAAGTAAGTTAAATACAACTTCTGTTACTTTAATTTTTTTCCAGGCACTGTAATTCCGCTTCTGTAACAATGTGACTCTAACACCTGTATGTCGGTTTCTTTGCAGGTGTTGAGGGTTTGCGGTTGGAGGTCTTGGCAATGAATGCTTTGGTCTTGTCCGGTAGGCTCTGTCACATGAATTTCCTTCAGTCCTCATTCTGTTTTAAAATAGGCCTTCTGGTCATGAGGGTTTGTCACCCTCGGTGCTTGTCAATTGACTCTCGGCTGTGAGTAGTGTCCTGTCGTATTGGTGGTCTGGGCTTCCACTATCTGGTGATTTCTTGACTGTAATTTCCTGTGTATGAACGCAACTTTTCAAAACCCTCACCTAGGGTTTGTTGTTCATGGGCTTATGCATCTATGGCTATGTATGAAACGGTTTTCGAAACCCTCACCTAGGGTTTGTCATCCACTGGCTTTACGCTGGTCTGGGCTTTATCTTGCAGTGCTACTATGTATTGTTATATACTTGTTTTTGCAATTTTGAAAGAGAAGAACTTCAAGAAAGAAAATTGGGTTCGGTTTACCTGAATGTCGTTTATGTAATTAGGTCGTCGTTCTCTTGGTTTACTTTGGATTCTCTGCCTGGACTGCAATTATTGTTTTCGGCTATGCTTGTGATGTTTCATACGAACATGAGAGGACACTGTAGTTGCTCTGGTAATTTGTTTGGTAGTCAATTTAAAAGAAAATAATAGAAAATTTCGTCTGGCCTGTGGATGCTTGGCCCGTACTGGAATTTGCTTGTGTCACTCCTTTTCTGTCTTCACTGTTTGCTTCAATAGAAATGTAAGCCCTCGTTCTGGCCTCTGCTCTTTTGTCTCGCTGTTAGGACTGGTTCTTTTTCTCAGAAAAACAAAAAGAATTAAACACAATGGTCTGTGTATAGTATGTTGTCTGTTTAGATGCTCATTAATTAGAAAGCACAATAAAAATATAGTAGGACAGACAGATGGACTGAATTGATTTCACTGTTATTGATATTATTTGAGTGCAAGAAGTGTTGAACCCCGTACATGACTTTCACTGTTACATTTATATGCTTCTTGTTTACAGTTAATGAAACTGCACAGTTACTTTTCAGTTGTAGACTTTACAGTTACATGACTATTAAGCATTCAGTTCTGTCCTTATGACAAGATTTTCCTTTTGGACACATTTGTCTTTTCCTTTTGGACACATTTGTCTTTTCCTTTTAGAATAACAGGACAATTATTAATCCATGGTTTATTAAAACAGACAAGTAAATACCTTAACCGATCAAACTACCTTTAACTAATTCAGAGATTAAGTTAGAAACAAAATCATACCTCCTATTCTGACAAACTAACATAAAAGATAAACCAAATGTTAACTCAACTTTTCAACCTAGCAGAGAGACTGAAACCCGCTCATGGTGCCTGAGCTAGATGCTCCTGCATCAGGCTATCGGGAAAATGAAAATCATGACTCCGGTCCATGAGATCCTCAACTGAAGAACCTGTCTGCTCAATCTACCTGGCATCAAGCCACGAATTGTCCTCAATAGGACAGTTCTTCCACTTGACCAGGTATTGTAGATACTCCTTCCACTGAGTTCGTTTGGCCACCTGAGTGTCGAGAATGCGCTCGATCTCGGGAGGCTGAACATAAGGCATCTGTCTCATCCAAGCTTCTCCTCCATCCTGGGTATTCTGTGTAGGCCGCGTGGTTCTATCTTCTTCCTTTTCTTCTGGGTTAGCCGTGTAAGGGAACAGGTCTGCTACATTGAAGATGGGTGAAATGCCTATCCCTGGTGGCAACTGTATCTCATAGGCATTCATTGAAAATTTCCGAAGGATTTTGCAGGGTCCTATCTTCTTATACTTTAACTTATTGTATGTACCCCTAGGGAAGCATTCCTTGCGCAAATGCATGAGGACTTCGTCTCCCACATTAAACTGGATTTCCCTTCTCTTCAAATTTGCTTGCTGTTTATACTTTTGGCTATTGTCCTGCAATTTAATTTTCACCTGCTCATGCAAATCTCTCATCGCGTTAGCGAAATCTTCTCCATCCACGCTTCACCTTTCTTGTAGTCTAAGATCCCGCAACTCATGCACTCTGTGAGGATGTATGTCGTACAGGATCTAAAATGGACTGTAGGCTATGCTACAATTAGGTGAGTCATTATAAGCAAACTCTGCCTGTGCAAGCACTCGATCCCACATCCGTGAATTCTCTCCAACTAAGCTACGTAGCAGGTTTCCCAGACCCCTGTTTACCACCTTTGTTTGTCCGCGGATTTGTGGGTGATAATCAGAGCTGTAACTCAGTTGTGTATCCATTTTTTTCCACAGAGTACGCCAAAAGTTCCCTGTAAACTTCACATCCCTATCCGAAAGGATATACTTAGGCAACCCATGTAACCTGAAAATCTCTGTGAACAACAAGTGGGATACGTGAGTGGCATCATTGGTTTTTCTACAAGGGATGAAATGCGCCATCTTTGAGAATCTGTCCACCACTACCATCATCGAATCATAACCTCACTATGTTTTAGGTAGACCCAAGGCAAAGTCTAAGCTGACTGAGTCCCACAGCCTGCCTGAAACAGGTAATGGTGTGTATAGTCCCATGTTTTGACTGTGACCCTTCGCCAAATGGAACACTTTACATATGGTCACAAATCACTGTACACCCCTCCGCATCTTTGGCCAAAAGTAGAAATGACTGAGCTGCTCGAGTGTCTTGTCCATGCTGAAATGTCTGGCTAGACCTCCACTATGCTTCTCCCGAATAATATTCTCTCTCATCGAGAAGTCAGGTATGCATAACAGTCCTCCCTTAAACAATAGTTTCTCTTGTAAGTTGTAGTCCAACCATGGACTATTATCTCTCACCAAGGGATTTTGACATGCCTCATAGGCCTCCTTAAAATTTGTATCAGTCTGATATAAACCTTTTAAGTGCTCAAAACCTAGCACTTGCACAGTTTTCTCCTACAGAAGTAAATCTCTCCTACTCAGTGCATTCGCCACCTTGTTTCCCTGCTCGGTGATGTGTTTCAACACGAAGTTGAAACTCTGCAAATACTCCACCCATTTGGCATGTTTGTGGTTCAGCTTGTGCTATTGCATTACATATTGTAGTGCAGAATTATCTGAAAACAACACAAATTCGTTTCCCAACAGATAATGCCTCCAGTGTTTTAATGCCTGTATAACAACATAGAACTCCTTGTCATAAGACGAATATTTCTATCTGCTTTCATTTAGCTTCTCGCTGAAGAATGCCACAGGCTTATCCTCCTGGCTAAGTACAGCTCCAATAGCCGTACCGCTAGCATCACAGCGAACCTGAAAAAGCTTCTTGAAGTCTGGCAATCTCAGGATCAGCCTCTCTGTGATATTTCTCTTTAATAGCTGGAAACTTCTCTCCACTGCATCTGTCCATCGAAAACGCTGACTGGCCTTTTTAATGGTGTCCAACGTAGGTGCACAAATTTCACTAAAATTACTTATAAATTTCCGGTAAAAAGTCGCTAGTCCATGAAAGCTATGTACCTCAAATAAATTTTTCAGAGATGGCCAATTAACTATCGCCACAACCTTCTTCAGATCCATCTTCAATTCATTTTCTGCTATTACAAAGCCCAAATAAATTAATTCCCTCTGCAGAAAAGTACATTTCTTCAAATTTATTAGCAGTTTATTCTACTGTAATTTTTCCAGCACTTTCTGAACATGTTGAAGGTGCTCCTCCCTTGTCCTGCTGAAAATTAGTATGTCGTCCAGGTACACTATCACAAATTTTCTGATGTACTCCTTCAACATCTCATTCATTAACCTCATAAATGTACTAGGCGCATTGCTCAATCCAAATGGCATGACCAACCATTCATACAGTCCCTCATTCGTCTTAAAGGTTGTCTTCCATTCATCCCCCTCTCATATCCAGATCTGATGATACCCGCTTTTCAAGTCTATCTTAGAGAAATATAAACAATCCATCATTTCATCCATCCGTGGCAGTGGAAACCTGTATCGGATGGTGATTTTCTTGATGGCCCTTGAGTTTGTGCACATCCGCCACTCTCCTCCTTCTTGGGAGCAAGAATCGTTGGGACTGCGCAAGGGCTCAAACTTTCGCTTATCAATCCTTTGTCTAGCAGTTCTTGCACCTGCTTCCTAATTTCTTCATTGTCCTTGGGGCTCTTTCGGTATGCTGCCTTGTTTGGCAAACTGGCTCCGAGTATGAAGTCAATATGGTGACTTATGCTTCTTTTGTGGGGTAATTTATCTGGCAAGTCATCCACCACTATGTCCGTGAATTCCTGCAACATCTGCTAGATTTTTGAAGGTAAATCTGATACCTCTGTATGCAACCACACAGCTTTTTCTCTCTTTACAACTGCATAACCCATCTCACTGTCCTCAACTTGTTTTAGAAACTGTTTTCTGCTAACCAACAATGCTCTTGGTTCACTTGTCCTTGTTGTCCCTTCCTCCTTGATGGGCACAAGCGTATGCTTGATTCCATCCTTGACAAACTTATAACAGTTCGTCAATCCATCATGCACCACCTTTCTATCATACTGCCAAGGCCTGCCCAGTAGTATGTGACATACATCCATCGGCATGATGTCACAAATGACTTTATCCTTATATTTGCCTATTTGAAACTCCACCTCACACTGTTCATCTACTAGCAACTGATGGCCTTTTTGCAGCCATGAGACTTTGTAAGGGGTGGGATGTTTCAAACACTTCAATCCCAGATTTTCCACCATCTCTGTGGACACCAAGTTATCTGTACTACCGTTGTCAATAATTAACTTACAACACTTACCATGTGACTTACAAACTGTTCTAAACAAAGCCTTCCACTGTGTTTGTTCTATGACCTCTTTGGCTGGTTTTAACAACACCTTGTTTAGCACCAGGGCTTCCCCTGTCTTTGGAGCATTTTCTGCTTCTTGGGGAGGTGTCGCTGCTTCCTCTGGTTGTGCAACATATGCACCCCTCTAGCTAGCGTGATCTGCCTCTGGACATTCAAATGATCTATGTCCCCATTTATGACACCTGTAACACTGATAACCAATCCCTCTACCTCGGCCATTTCCCCTGCCTCATTGGGATGACCTACCGCCTCTCGCATTATCACCTCTGTTCGCTGATCCGGAAGCTCTGGAATTGCTTCCTTCCTCATTACTACTAGCAGTCTATCCTCTGCCATATGACTGGCTTTTTCCCTTGCCAGCTCCTTTTCCTCTCCGGGCATTCTGCCTTCTAGTAATTTTCTCTTCAGTTTTCATCGCACTTTGGTACGCTTCTTCCATGTTCTTTGGAGATAAAATACTAATTTCATCTAAAATTTCTAGTCTTAAACCATTTATGTACCTGGTTGTCCTTTCCACAGTATCCTCTGTGTATCCAGCCCTTAAGTTCACCCGATAGAACTCCTCCGTGTACTCCCTTACCATCATTCCTTTTTGTTTCAGATTTTGCACTTGCTTGTGTAGTGCAATCTGATAGTCTTTTGGCAGAAATCTTCCCTTCAACTTGGCCACCATCCTTGACCAAGTTTTGATTAGAAACTTGTTCAATCTCTTTCTCTCCGTTTGGACACTATCCCACCGTAGGGCTGCGTGTCCCTTCAATTTCGTCGCAACGAACCTAACTCTGCGGTCTTCATTGACTTCCTCACACTCGAAATACTTTTCCATCTCGCTGATCCAATCCATTAGAACCTCTATGGATAGGCTGCCGTCATAGGTTGGGAGTTTTGGTTTGGGTTTACTGCTTGCCACTAAAACAGACCTCAACAGTCTCACTTCTGGGGTCTCACCATCCAGTCCATCTGTTACTGCTTCAGCTTCCTCTTCGCTGTCATCACCTACCTTCGGGTCTCTTCTTCTCCCTGCCTCTACTACCTCCAAATGGGCAGTAAGAATTCTGATCTCCTCTCTCAGTCCTTCCTCTGCTATCCTTCGAACACCTTTGCCAAGACCTCGCCTTCCTCTCTCCATTTCTTCAATCAATTTTACTTGCTCTGATACCACTATGATGGGACCAACCCAACTCTGTTTGGACTTTAGGTAATTAAATGATTATTTGGTTGATTATATGATTACATAAACATTACAATTGTGATGACATGTGTGAGGATCAAACCATCGGATATTTTGAAAACGGGTTAGGTGGCAATCAATTTCACAATTAAGTTTGTGTACTCACCTCAGGTCGCATTTCCCGCTCCTTGCTATGCCAAAACACTTCGTTCGTCATTCACTTGGTCATTTTCGTTGGGCTTGTCGAGAGTTTGTTCTACTATGCTCTGCGAGTTGAGTATGCAGCTTTGCTGCAAGTTCTGGGCGCGCCTCTTGGTGACTTCTATACTGGTTCTTTTATGTCTGTGTGGTTGTCCTCTCGCCTGGTTCATTGGGTAGTTGTGGGTATTCCTACCGTCGCCTGGGTAAGTGGTTCTCTGTTATTGTTTTTTTCCTGCTGTTGGCTCAACAGGTCATCGTGTTCCGAGTTATATGTTGGTATTTCATGTTCTTGTTTGCAACTCAGTGGTTGGCTTGCATCCAAGCTCGAAACGATGGCGTCCTTCTGTCCTTGGTTTCAAATGCAGGTAGCCCCTCCTTCCTTGATTCAATTTATGGTTTTCTTTCCTCAGTCCCTAACCTGTTTGCTCCTTCGTCTCCGCAGTAGGTCGAAACCTGTGGGTGGAAAGTTTGTCCTCAGTTCTCACTGCAATTCATCAGGTAAGTTAAATACAACTTCTGTTACTTTATTTTTTTTCCAGGCACTGTACTTCCGCTTTTGTAACAATGTGACTCTAACACCTTTATGTCGGTTTCTTTGCAGGTGTTGAGGGTTTGCGGTTGGAGGTCTTTGCAATGAATGCTTTGGTTTTGTCTCATAGGCTCTGTCACATGAATTTTGTTCAGTCCTCGTTCTGTTTTTAAAATAGGCATTTTGGTCGTGAGGGTTTGTCACCCTCGGTGCTTGTCAATTGACTCATGGCTGTGAGTAGTGTCCTGTCATATTGGTGGTCTGGGCTTCCACTATCTGGTGATTTTTTGACTGTAATTTCCTGTGTATGAACACAACTTTTCAAAACCCTCACCTAGGGTTTGTCATTCATGGCCTTATGCATCTATGGCTATGTATGAAATGGTTTTCGAAACCCTCACCTAGGGTTTGTCGTCCACTGGCTTTACGCTGGTTTGGGCTTTATCTTGCAGTGCTACTAGGTATTGTTATATACTTGTTTTTTCAATTTTGAAAGAGAAGAACTTCAGGAAAGAAAATTGGGTTCGGTTTACCTGAATGTCATTTATGTAATTAGGCCATCGTTCTCCTAGTTTACTTTGGATTCTCTGCCTGGACTGCAATTATTGTTTTCGGCTATGCTTGTGATGTTTCATACGAACATGAGAGGACACTATAGTGGCTTTGGTAATTTTTTTTGGTAGTCAATTTAAAAGAAAATAATAGAAAATTTCGCCTGGCCTGTGGATGCTCGGCCCGTACTGCAATTTGCTTGTGTCACTCCTTTTCTGTCTTCATTGTTTGCTTTAATAGAAATGTAAGCCCTCGTTCTGGCCTTTGCTCTTCTGTCTCGCTGTTAGGACTGGTTCTTTTTCTCAGAAAAACAAAAAGAATTAAACACAATAGTCTGTGTACAGTATGTTGTCTGTTCAGATGCTCATTAATTAGAAAGAAAAATAAAAATACAGTAGGACATACAAATGGACTGAATTGATTTCACTGTTATTGATATTATTCGAGTGTAAGAAGTGTTGAACCCCATACATGACTTTCACTGTTACATATATATGTTTCTTGTTTATAGTTAATGAAGTTTCACAGTTACTTTTCAGTTTTAAACTTTACAGTTACATGAATATTAAGCATTCGGTTCTGTCTTTATGACAAGACTTTCCTTTTGGACACATTTGTCTTTTCCTTTTAGAATAACAGGACAATTATTAATCCATGGTTTATTAAAACAAACAAGTAAATACCTTAACCGATCAAACTACCTTTGACTAATTCAAATATTAAGTTAGAAACAAAAATCCTACGTCCTATTCTGACAAACTAACATAAAAGATAAACAAAATGTTAACTCAACTTTTCAACTTGGCAGAGACCGACACCCGATCATGGTGCCTGAGCTGGATGCTCCTGCATCATTTACTCCCCTTGCATTAAAATTTTTCCCCAACAACCATGTCAATAATCACTAAATCCATAAGATCTTAGAATATAAGATTTCCATTGGCTTTACTCCCCTTGCATTTAAATTTTTCCCCAACAACCATGTCAAAATCACTCAATCCATAACTTGTTAGGTCGTACCATCAACAATAATAGCAATTAAATTAAATTGAAAAATTGGCATACAATCCTTAAATTACAAAATTTATAATTTCAAAAACCTTAAAATATAAGATCTTAGAATATAAGATTTCCATTGGCTTTACTCCCCTTGCATTTTATTTTTTCCCCCAACAACCATGTGAATAATCACTCAATCCATGACTTGTTAGGTTGTTGGCATACAATCCTTAAATTACAAAATTTATAATTTCAAAAACGATAGAATATAAGATCTTAGAATATAAAATTTCCATTGGCTTTACTCCCCTTGCATTTTAATTTTTCCCCAACAACCATCTCAATCCATGACTTGTTAGGTTGTACAATCAACAATTGTAGCAACTAAATTTAATTGAAAAATTGGCATACAATCAATGTTAACATGGAGGTTACATTAAGTTTCATATGGGAGGTGGGTTAAGTCTATTAAAAATTGTTTTAATTGAAATCATTATTGTGTTGAGGCGCTATCTATTCTAGTATATTAGTGATACTGTAATGTAATATTTAATATTTTGACTAAGTTAAATTACATAAAATGTAAAATAATTAAATTAAATTATATAAAAAGATTAATGTAATGTAATATAGTTTGAGTGGGCTTAATGGTTAAGAGCATGTGTTTTCTCTTAAGAAGTCATAGGTTCAAAACCAGAGGGGGTAGAGTATGTATGCCTTCGTAGAGTTAGAGGGGGTAGAGTATGTATGTCTTCGTAGACACAAACAAGGGGGATTGGATAATAATAATATAAAAGGTCCCTTGTCCCACAAACAAAGGGGTTTGGATAATAATAATATAAAGGGTCCACAAACAAGGGGGATTGGATAATAATAATATAAAGGGCCCCTTGTCCCACAAACAAGGGGGATTGGATAATAATAATATAAAAATGTTACCGAGCTCAAAAGAAAATAAAATAAAAATGGCCCATGGTATTGGGAAGTTATTGTCTTAACCCATGGTATTCATGTGGAATGGCCCATGGTATTCACCCATGGTATTGAGAATTTATTGTCTTGAGCCACAGTATTCATGTGGAATGGCCCATGGTATTGAGAATTTATTGTCTTGACCCATGGTATTCATGTGGAAGGTGGTCCCTTCTCCCACAAACAAGGGGGATTGGATAATAATAATACAAAGGGTCCCTTGTCCCACAAACAAGGGGATTGGATAATAATAATATAAACATGTTAACCAGGTCAAAATAAAAATAAAATGGCCCATGGTATTGAAAAGTTATTGTCTTGACCCATGGTATTTATGTGGAATGACCCATGGTATTGAGAAGTTATTGTCTTGACCCAAAAACAAGGGGGATTGGATAATAATAATATAAAGGGTTCCTTGTCCCACAAACAAGGGGGAATTGGATAATAATAATATAAAGGGTCCCTTGTCCCACAAACAAGGGGGATTGGATAATAATAATATAAACATGTTAACAAGGTCAAAATAAAATAAAAATAAAAATGGCCCATGGTATTGAGAAGTTATTGTCTTGACCCATGGTATTCATGTGGAAGGTGGGTCCCTTGTCCCACAAACAAGGGGGGTTGGATAATAATAATATAAAGGGTCCCTTGTCCCACAAACAAGGGGATTGGATAATAATAATATAAACATGTTAAGGAGGTCAAAATAAAATAAAAGTAAAAATAAAATGACCCATGGTATTGAAAAGTTATTGTCTTGACCCATGGTATTTATGTGGAATGACCCCTCGTATTGAGAAATTATTATCTTGACCCATGGTATTCATGTGAAATGTCACCTATTTAAAAAATAAATTAAATAAACCTAGATTCATTTTAACTCCAAATCTAAAATGAATCTAAATTAATTATTCAAAACTATAATTTTTTTTCCCTTTTATAATTTAAAATAATTATTTTAAAAAATATGATAAAATTAATTATTCAAAACTATAATTTTTTTCCCTTTTATAATTTAAAATAATTATTTTAAAAAATATGATAAAATTAATACCTAAAGTGGAAGCACTTAATAAAACATGTGAGCGAGTAATTTCTTTATCAACCACTAAGAGCTAATGGGCAGTGGGGACACTACCCATTACTCGAGTTTGAAGGTCCTATAAACGGTGGACCTATGAGATGGATAAGGAAAAAGATCTTTATGGTCATAAATGCCACACAATTGGATATGTGTTACTATGATTTAGACCTTTTAAAAAGGAAAAATATATAATTAAGAATTAAAAACAAAGGAAAATTAGATATTGGGTTTTTTTAAAGTATAATTTGTTTTCATTTTTAATGTGTAAGTGAGAATAAATATGTTTATATATATATATATATATATATATATATCGAAAATTAATAATTAGATTAGTTTTATATTTATTTGATATAGAGTTAATTTTGATAATTTTAAGTGAATTATATAATTATAGATAAATAATCAGAAATTTTAATATAAAATTTTGTATTCATATTTATTTTAAATTTTTCATAAATTTATTAAATATATTTTTTTTAAATTATATTTATTTAATTATAAAAGATAAAAAATATCTCCAAAAATAATAAATTAAATTGTGATTATTATTTAATAAAAAAATATACACCTTAAAACTAAAAATACTTAAAATGTAAATCAATTTCTTTATACCATGGTTTTTGGAACAAAATTCTTTGGAACCTTATATTTTCTTGCAACCTTGCTTTGTTCAACTATATTTTAATGACAAAGTAATTTATATATTTATGAAATGTCCACCAAAACTTTTGACTTCCTTAATGATGAGACTTGAGATGTTTTTTTTTAATTATCTTGGTTGAAATTTGGTAGGGAATTTTAGAATTTTAAGTTTTAGTGATGTAATTTGTAGAAATAAAGTATTTTGAAGTAAGTAAGTTTGTTTTTTAGTGTTAATATTTTATATTTTTAAAAATATATTTTAAATTATTTATTATATTATTAAATTTTAAAATGAAAATTAATAATCAGAAAAATTTTAAAATAATTTTTGTTAAAAATTTATTATCAAATTAAAAAAAAAATATATATATTTAATAATTAAAAAACACTTAAAATAATTCATAGTAAATAGATTAAATGAATTACAATGTGTTTTATATTTTTTGAAATATTTTAACTTTATTTGTAAAAAAAATTTATATAGTAAAATAAAATTAATATATTATTTAATTTTTAATATTTATAAAAATATAAAGATATTTTTTAAATTTATATAGATCAGCTTAGATTTATCTTAACCCTATATCTATCAAGCATTGAGAGGGTTGAGAGGGATTCAATCTCTCGAGATGCAAACATCCTTTTTGAGTGCAAAATTTGAGGAAAGGTTTACACCTCGAGAGATTTGATCCTCTTTGTGCTTGATAGATATGAGTTAATATGGATCTAGGCGGGTTATATATATATGTGTGTGTGTGGGTGTTTTATTATTCCCTCTCTCTATCTTACCCCACAAACGCACACACTCTTTCTCCATATCTATCTCTCTCCCTCCGTCCCTCTTCCTCTCCGCCTCTCTTTCTTCCCCTTCTCTCCTTCTCTCTCTCCCCCTCCAACTCCATCTCTCTCTTAGGCTTCTCTCCCTTTCTCTTCCACCTCCCTCTCACCCCCCAAACGCACACACTCTCTCTCCCTCCCTCTCCTTTTCCGTCTCTCTCTCTTCCCCTTCTCTCCTTCTCACTCTCCTCCCTCCCACTCTTCTCTGTCCTTCACTCTCTCTCCATCGCTCCCATGTCACTCACCCTCTCTCTCTACCTTTCTCCTTCTATGTCTTTCTTTTTCCTTCCCTCTCTCCCCCCCTCCAACTCTATCTCTCTCTTAGTCTTCTCTCTCCCTTTCTCTTCCACCTCCCTCTGCGCCCCCCCCCCCCCTTGGTCTCTCTCACTTCCCTCCAACTCTATCACTATCTCCCTCCCTCTCCCCTTATCTCTCTCCCCTCCATATTTGTGCATCCCTCTCTCTCTCTCTCTCTCTCATTTTCCCTTCTCTCTCTCCCCTCCATCTTTGTGCCTCCCTCTCTCTCCTGCCCTTCTCTCCCTATCTCTCTCCCCTCCTCTTCTCTCTCTTCCCTCCTCTCCTCTCTCCATCACTCTCTCTCCATATTTCCTTTGTCACTCCCTCTCTCTCTCCACCTCTATCTATCTATGTCTTTGTTCTTTCCTCCCTCCCTCTCTCTCTCTCCATCTTTGTCACTATCTCCTTCCCTCTCTACCCCTCCCCCTCTCTTCCCTTCATTTTGCTTGCTTTCATTGCTTGGATCCTTAGTTAAGATGGATCTATGCTGGTTTTTACTAATACTGTTTGTAAAAATATTCTCATTTTTAATTTTATTAAAACCTTAATTAATTGCTATGGAAATATTTTTAGGGTTTAGATATATCTCAAAACTAATTATAACCTTTTTCCTTTTAGCTTCAATTAAAAAAATGCTATGAAATTAATTTAAATTAAAATATATTTATTGTGAAATAAATTATGGTTTTTGGGCATGTGATATTAATAATCCATGGTATTGGCTCATGGTATTATAATAAAGTCCATTTACAAGTTAATAATATCCATGGTAAAGTGGTGGTCAATATCCATGGTTCAGAATCTTGCCATATGTAGAAATTCTGCAAATTCTCTACAAATCTCATTTTGAGCCCTATGTAGAAAATCTAACTGTAGATTAACTCGATAATGCAATATAACCAAATTAGAATACTATAACCTACTTCTACTATCAATTTGCGGAAGCTTAAATATTGAGCAAGATCAAGTTGAACACATATAACCAGAAGAAGAAGAATGCATGAGTTACTGATGAGGGAATCTTCAGTTATTTGGAGTACACTGGTTGAGTGCATGCATGCATCAACTGACTGATAACTCACAATTAGTTCCTCAAATAGTTTGGAACTAATTTAACTGGACTTAACTCAGTAAACTGAGCTAACTAATTACAACTCAAATATAACTCATTTTTATCTCCTTAATTAAGGGATAATCTCCTTAATTTAAGGGATAACTGTTGCATGACTGCATAAAGACTTCTAATTTGAATTTCTCAAACTAATTAATCCATAATGAATTAATTAATTATTTCCAAGCAGCTAGTGAGACTAAATTCGATTTTAATTCAAGGACAAATTAAAATTGGAATTTCTGGATTCTATTTTTATCATTTCTTGTTGCTATTTTCAACACTCCCTCTCAATAAGAAAGGAATTCAACTCGATCCCGATCGTGAACCTTTGGAATGTTATGCATGCAACACTTCTCTCTAGTGTTGTTGCTCCAACAACTCTAGAAACAAAAAAAACATCCAACCTGAATCAGTATGATGCATCTGTCATCAAAGTCTCTGACTGCTATTTCCTTTGTCAACTGAAAACTTTGCACTTCTGTTGACTCTACCTTTCTGCACTGTTGTCAATCCTTCTCTGCGCTCTTCAATATCTGACTGATCTAGCCTCTGTCACTTTGATCTTTGACTACATCAATCCCATTGATTCCTCTCGCTACTATGTACGTTGGGCTCCCGTAGCAAGGTACGATCCATGAGATAAAACCTCTCAATGGACCCTGTCCAATTTCAGCCTTCAGGGACTATCACTTCACATCGCCCCACCTCACACCTGGAGGTATGGCTGCATGTGATCCCTCTGCCCACTTCTCTAATTGTGGCTCCTCCACAATTGTTTGAGCCTTCTTCTGGGGCTACATGTTGAGAGGTAATTTACTCTCCCTCTCAACCATCAAGTCTCTAACATTTGCCTTGCTCCTTAAGGCTTTGCATGCATCTTGAACCTCAAGAGAATACAGGTTCTTAACTCATGAATGGATCTGATTCACCTGTCTCATGGTGATGTGTCTAAGGAAAACCTTTCCCTTACTAAAGAAAACATCGTAGCCTTTGTCCTCTAACATCACGACCGATACCAAGTTCTTCTTCAGTCCAGGCACATACTTCACGTCTGTCAAGGTGATAGGAGCTCCATGCTCCCTTTGAAAAGAAACTGTGCCCAGTCTCAAAACAATATACCTTTTGTTGTCACCCATATTTATGCACATCTTGAGGTCTTTCTCCTCTAAGGCACTGAATAAACTTTTATCACTGGTCATGTGGAATGAGGCTCCACTGTCAAGATACCAAACACAACCCATCATCGATGACACCATGCATGTGATGAGGGTAAAGTCCATTTCGAACTGAGAGGCTAATGCCTCACCTTCCAATCCATCCGAGGATCCCTTCTTGGACTTCTTCGATGGGCAATTAGTTGCATATTGTCCTATCTCGTGACAATTAAAGCATCTCACTTTAGACTTGTCACCCTTCTTACCTCCATGAGAAGAATTCGATTTGGAATGGGAAACCTTCCCCTCTCCTTTCCTTGCCTTACTTGCTAAGGCCAGATTTTCTTCATCATCATCCTTGGATGAAGAACCATCTCGTGTGCTCCTCCTGATCTCCTCTTGCATCAGATCCGACATAGTCATTCCCAATCCGGTAATTTCTCCTTTCCATTCACAGAGTCTTGGTAGCTATTCCAACTCTTTGGAAGGCCAAGGAGAGCGAGGCTCACCATATCATCATCAAAAGCAGTTATTCCCACACTACTAAGCTCATATCTGCAGGTGGTGAACTTGTTCAGATATGTGGAAATAGTATCGCTCTTCTCCATCTTGATTCTTCGAATCTTATCCTTGAGCGCCAATTTCCTCTGTTCGCTACTGTTCTGGTAGAGGTCCTTCAATGTCTTCCACATTGAAAATGAAGTATCCTTCCCATGTAGACTCGAGACAATATGGTCTCGAACTCCCTCAAGGATAATCCGTCTTGCCTTCGCCACACACTTCTTCCACTTAGCCAACTCTTGTGCATTAGTTGAAGCTGGCTTTGGGATTTCTTGATCAATGAATCCTTCAAGCCATTGTCTTCTAATATAGCCTCCATACGATCTTTCCATGCTATGTAATTTGAGCTACCTTCCAAGGCATACTTGAGTCTCAAGCCATAGAACGCCATTGTCCAACCTTGAAGTATGATAAGAATTTGATTTGCACCTGCAACCCAAACTTCAAACTTCAATTCTCTTCTTAGTGTACTGTTCATAACTCCGATAAACTTGGATCTAATACCATGTAGAAGTTTTGCAAATTCTCTACAAATCTCATTCTAAGCCCTATGTAGATCTGACTATAGATTAACCCGATAATGAAATATAACTAAAGCAGAATACTATAATCTACTTCTACTATCAATTTGTGGAAGCTTAAAGATTGAACAAGATCGAGCTGAACACATATAACCAGAAGAAGAAGAATCAATGCGCAATATGCATGAAAATACTTTGGGGAAAGCCTCAACTAAAAACCCCACTATCTGTATTATCAGACAAGGTGGAAATACATCAGAATTATACAAAGCCTTAGCTCTCACAGCTAGCCAATTCTCAGTACAATCCTCACAAATGCTCACAGGCAATCCAGGCTTCTCACAAGCCTTCCTCTCTACCCTCCAAGCTCCTATTTCCTTGCGCTATTCCTAGTGGATGATTCTCACATCACCAAGTGGAACACTGCTCTAACACACTGTCAGAACTGCACAATCCTCTAGGAACCTTCCCTTGACTGCATGCATGAGTTTCCTTTATAGGAAAACACATGCAATTGATAGTACATTGTCCTTGACTTTAATCTCAACCGGGTCTTTCTCAAAATAGACATGCATGAGTCATTGATGAGGGAATCTTCATTTATCTGGAGTACACAGGTTGAGTGCATGCATGCATCAACTGACTGATAACTCACAATTAGTTCCTCAAACGGTTTGGAACTAATTTAACTGGACTTAACTCAGTAAACTGAGCTAACTAATTACAACTCAAATATAACTCAATCTTATCTCCTTAATTAAGGGATAATCTCCTTAATTTAAGGGATAAGTGTTGCATGACTGCAAAAAGACTTCTAACTTGAATTTCTTCAATTAATTTATCCATAATGAATTAATTAATTATTTCCAAGCAGCTGGTGAGACTAAATTTGATTTTAATTCAAGGACAAATTAAAATTGGAATTTCTAGATTCTATTTTTATCATTTTTTGTTGCTATTTTCAACATCAGATTCTTATAAAATGTTTTGATTGTGAAATAAGTTATCATTTTTTGGCATGTGGTATTGATAAGTCATGGTATTAGTCCATGCTATTGTAACAAAGCTTATTCACAAGTTCATAATACCAGTGGCAAAGTGGGGGTGAATATCCATGATTAAGAATCTTGTTATGTTGTTATAAAATATTTTGATTGTGAAATAAGTTATGTTTTTTGGGCATATGGTAAATAAATCCATGGTATTATAGCATAGCCTAATTACTACAAGTTAATAAGATGAATGGTAAAGTGGGGTGAATATCCATGGTTAATAATCTTGTCATATTGTTATAAAATATTTCGGTTGTGAAATAAGTTATGGTTTCGTACATGTGGTATTGATAAGTCATGGTATTGTAACAAAGTCTTTAAAAGTTAATAATATGCATGGTAAAGTGGGGGTGAATCTCCATGGTTAATAATTGTCATATTGCTATAAAATATTTTGGTTGTGAAATAAGTTATTGTTTTTGGGAATGCGGTATTTATAAGCCATGGTGTTGGCCCATGGAATTGTAACAAATCTTATTCACAAGTTAATAACAAAATAAAAATATAACCAATTGAATTTTATTACTTTATTTTTTTATTATTAATTGAGCCAACATATACATTTTTTCACTCATCCCCCATCGCTTTTAACTTTCTTTTTTTTAATTAAGCTGACAATTGTTTACATAGTTACATTACACCTACACATCTACTCTATATTTTAATTAAGCCGACAATTGTTTACATAGTTACATTACACCTACACATCTACTCTATATTGGGTTGTAAAGCGCCTCTCGGTGCAATAAACAAATAAAACTAATAAAATAACTATTTTCATATTTAAAAAAAAAATAACCTTCGTGATGAGAATGTAAAGATATTTTTAAGATTTAATGAAAATGTGAGTGATCTAGATTTAAATAGGAACGCATGAAATTAAAGATATAACCATAAATACAGAGATGTAGCAGAAATAATACTTCATTTCATTAATGTAAAATACTGAAATATGTTTAGTAACAGAAATGGAAATAAACTAGCTTGGGCGATGGTAGCTTATCCTTGAGAAGAGATGTGGCGGCTACATGCCTTTGAACTGCCTTACAATGAGGCTCAAGGGCCTTCTTATTATTGAACAATAATAGCAAACCCTAAACAAAAAAAACCCTAACCCAAGGAGATGTAACACCAAGAGTTTATGGGCCCCGTTGGGGTTAGTTGGACAACCAAGTTCCCGGGGTCATGACTTGGTCATATTGTCTCCGTTTGATGCAGATGATACCCTATTGGAAATATCTCTTCGAGGACTACGACACAAAAGATAATTTTATCAAAAAATCTTTGGCGGTAGATTACCAAAAAAAACATCGTTTAGGGCCTCAAAACGGCTTCGGAAGTTTAGGACCCGAAAAACTGCTAAAAATAGTAAACTGTGCTACAATTAAGGAAACTAAAAAACTAAAAGAACAATGGTGGGGGTCCAAGTGGAATTGGTAGGTGGCCACCAATATCCACCTGGATCATTCCTCCCCCCTTAGGAAGCAATGGTCCCCATTGCGTTGAGTTCCTCCATGAGATGAGGAAACTTCTATTGAACTTGGTCCCTGGTGAGCCACTTGCCCTCGTGAAGGAGTTGGCCTGCTTTGACAACTCGATACAGTTGGATCTTCTGCTGGCGAGTGTGCTTGATCTGCATGTCCATGATCTGATTAGTTGCATCTTGTTCCATGCAATCTGGATTTAACTATGTTGGTGTGAGTTGTTTTGCAATGTCGAATGTGTCTAGTAATGGTGGAAAGTATGGCCGAAGGCGGTCCACATTGAACACTAGGTGTAGGCCAAGGAATTGGGGAATGCTAAGCTCAAATGCATTGTCTCCCACATCCTTGGTAATGGTGTAAGGACCATATTAGAGTGGTTTGAGTTTTCGATAGGATCCGGTAAGGCATTCCTTTTGCAAATGCAACCAAGGTTTTTCGCCCACCTGAAACTTGTGTGGCACCCGATGTTGATCATGCCGCTGCTTGTACTTGGCATTTGATTTCTCCAGAATATCGTGGACCTGCTGGCAGATATGTTGGATGTGCTCAATGAAGCTGTTTGTCTTATCTGTTTCGGACTAGACATGAGTCAAATCTGCCTAAGTAGCTGCAAATGGCATGGTCACATCAATGGGAAATAGTGGCTGGAATCCAAAGCTCACTTGAAAAGGGTTGTGGCTAGTCGAACTGTGGAGAGCCCAGTTATAACTGTGTTGAACATAAGGGAGGCTCTCATCCCATGTGCATGGATGCTTTGAGTTGCACATGTGTAGAATGTGTATGATCCTCATGTTGACAACCTCTGTTTGGCCATCAGTTTGGGGATGGAAGGTTGTGGACTTAGTGAGTTTGGTGTCCAACATCGACCAGAGACTAGACCAAAATGTATTGAGGAACATGCTGTACCGATCTGAGATGATAGATTGTGGGATCCCAAAGCGTACCCACACTCGTTCAAAGAAGGGTTTAGCAGTGGCTTCTACTGTGATATTCTTCTTGTAGGCCGCCATAATGGCCATCTTCGAGAACTTATCGACGACCACAAAAACATAGTCGTTTCCATGCTTAGTAGAAGGAATGCCTGACATGTAATCCATGGAGATGGATTCCCAAGGTTGATTAGGGGTGGGCAACAGAGTATAGAGGCCTTGCTTCTTGATGGTCAGTTTGGCAATGGCACAGGCAATGCAGGATTTGATGTACTTCTCGACATCCTATTGAAGATTCGACCAATAGAAATAATTTTTCAGTACTGTCACCATTTTCTCAACCTCGAAATTCCCAACAACCTGGCTATAGTGTGCTTCCCAAATCATCTTGGAACGCTTGCTTGAAGGAACACAAAGGTGACCCAGGTGGCATAACAGGGCATCCTGGAGGTGAAAATCTGGAACATGCTGACCCTCTAAGAGTGTCTGGTATGTGTGGCTGAATTCTAGGTTGCTTTTGTAGAGAAGTGGCCAATCAGAAGTCTCATGCCCACAATAGTTGAGCACAATGGTTAACGCCATGATCGGTGGTCAACTGAGGTAATCTGCAACATTATTGGTGCTACCCTTCTTATACTTTATATTCAAATGGAACTGTTGCAGGTATGTGGACCACTTCTGATGGAAATCATTCTGCAACTTATCTTGCGTCTGTATGAACTGCAGGGGTTGATGGTCTACGTGGATGATCGTTTCCTTCCCCAAAATGTAATGCTTCCATTGTCGGTATGCTTGCATAATGAAATACATCTCTTTGTCATAACTAGGATACTTCTGGACTATGTCTGAAAGTGTCTCACCGTGATATGCCACCGGATGCCCATGTTGAGTAAGGACTGCTCCAATAGAATAGTTAGAGGCATCTGTCTCGATCTCAAAGGGTTGTTGCAAGTATGGTAATGCGAGCATTGGTGCCGAGCAGAGGTGATGTTTCAACTCTGTGAATGCCTTTTTTTGAGATTCATACCAAAAGAATTTTGCTTTCGCTCCTCCCTTGGTGATGATGGGCCTCTAAATTAGACATAAATTTAGGCCCATGCCTCTAATTTAAAACATAAATTAAGGCCTATGACCATCCTTAAGCAAATTAAACCTCTCTTTTTGCAATAGATAATTTATTTTTAGATTTAAAATATTCATTAGGAAGGTTTATGATTAATTAAATATTTGTGCCTAATATTATTTATTTTTTGTGGAATATTATGAGAATATTGGGTAGATTATGAAGAGTTGGAGGAGGAGATAATTTAGGGACTTGTTCCCTACTACTGGAGGATCAATAATAAAAGTCAACAATATATTATGGAATTATGGCACAAATTGTGGAACTCCAATAATTGAGAAAATCTAGGAATGTGTTCCACTAATCAAGGGAGCAGATCCACCAATCAAGGGAGCAGATCCACTAATCAAGGGATTTCGGTGGAGAAAGCTTTCTCCATACATGAGGAATGATTCTTAATCATTTTGTATAAGTACCAAGTTGAATTTTCCTCTAGGGAATCATTGAGAAAATCTAGGAATGTGTTTCCTGCCATTTAATGCAAATTCCTAGTATTGGGGACTAGATCCACTAATCAAGGGATTTTGGTGGGGAAAGCTTCCTCCATTCGTGAGGAATGATTCCTAATCATTTTGTATAAGTACAAATTCAAATTTTCCTCTAGGGGAGATATTTTTCATTAGTGTTATTGTGGAGAAGGCTTGTATTTTTGCAGCTCCATTGTATTTTCTTGCAGGGATGTAATTCTATTGATGAAAATAATGAAGATTGGTGTCATGTTCAGCTTCTAAATCTTGTTCTCCTCCATAGGTATTTGATTTTCCTTGGGCTTGGCCATCCCAAGAACCTCAGATCCCTTTTGTATCATTTTCTTTCCTTCTTTTCATTGCTTATTCACATGCATCTCTAGTTTTTATTTCTTTCTATTTCTGCATTTAGTATTAATGATTTCTTGTTGTAGGATTGAGTTAAATGGTTGATGTAAGTTCTTTTGCAGGATCACAAGCATTATTTCATCTTTGGAAAAGCTTTGTAAGTTCATAATAATCATTGAGTTGCTTGGATTAGTCTTCTTATTCCCAAATCTAGATTACTGGACCTCTTTTTTAGCAAAGAACAATAAATTGCTGCTATTTTTTAGAGCATGCTAACGAGCTTCAATCGAATTGATTCCATTTTCATTAGATCACAAAAGCATTCTAGTTCATAACAAAAATTACACCATTGCATTTTCACTTGATTTGGTTAGGCAGTTTTTAGATTTACTAGCTCACTAGTTCTCGAATTTCTAGATTTTCGACTAGTAATGCTTTTATTTTTATTTTTTTAGAATGGGTTAACAAAAGTATTTTTGAGTGATTCCACTTGGAATGGGGACCTAAGACATCCTAGTTAATAACAAAATTTTCCCATCCAATTTTGATTTGATTTTCGTGGCCATTCAATGAATTATAGTGAATATGTACATCCTGTAGGAAACTTCTCCAAGCTTTTTGAGCAAATCCATCCATCTCCCAACTTTGGTATTGAGTTCTAAGTGATCCTAGGCATTTTCTCACTCCATTCCACCCATATACCACCTTCCCTAAGCCTTCCATTACCTCCAACACCTTCCGTTTTTCTCTCAGCTGTAACCTATAGGTTTTCAGGGGATCCTATAGGTTTCTAGTACATCTTGCAGGTTTACCTGAAATGTCTTGTTTTGAGGCCGAATTGAGAGAAAACCTCTAGGAAGTCACCAAAAGCCTCCCAAAGGTCTCCCACACCATCCAACCATCTCTTAACCCTTCCATCCAACCTACAACATCCTTAATTCACCTGCCACATCACTAAATGAAATTAGTTTGCATACTTGATTTTGCATGAAAAGGCAAAAAGACAGAAACATATTTATTTCAGTCCCTTTACTTGTATATTAGTGATGTTTGATGCTTCTTACTTCCATGCTTAGATAGTATCATTTGGTTCATGATAATTTAGCATTATTGCAAAGCATAGTTTCTTGGTAGTTAATTATGAAATTGTGTGATTTAGCATTGAATTTTTGTCTCTTTTCTTGTACTTTCTTCCTTGCAATAAGTTAAGGTTCCATTTTGAACATTTCATTTTTCTGCAATTAGTTTAGGATTTGACTTCAGTACATGCACTCCATTACATCATGACAGCAAAGGAATAACACATTGTATGCCACACATATAGTGCCGACACCTCTTAAGTTTGAACGAACCCTGGGTTGATAATTAAAGTTGATAGCCTTGGGAGTTGCATCATTCTTGTTGCAATACCAAGGCTCATCACTTTTTGGCATCATTGCCGGGGAGGTGTCAAAGTATGCATTATTTTCTTCCCTATTTGATTCATTTATTTTTATTTTTTGCAAAAAAAAAAATGCATTAGGCATATTTAATTTCAAAAGTAGAAAATTGCATTGCATTATAGTTTTCGTTCAATCATAAAAACAAAAGTAAAAAATTCTCCAACACCAACCCAACCCCCATTTGATCACATGGTGTAGTAAGAGCCATATCACCATTCACTTTTGTAGGTAGAAGAAGAAGATGCCAAAGAAAGTAGAAGAAATGGATGGAGATGGTGACAATGAGGGAGATCCTCTTGGATTTCTCATTCAAGACACTGATGGTAGTGTGCACATGAAGAACATCCCTCCATATTTTCTTCCAAAATTTCATGCTCTAAGGTCAGAGGATCCAGAAACCTTTCTCTTTGAATTCGAGATTGTTTGTAGATCTTATGGTTACTCATTTAAACTCAAAAACTGAGATTGTTTCCAACAACTTTGAAGGGTAGAACTCTTTAATGGTTCATGAGTTTAGGGAATAATTCAATAAGATCATGGAATACTATGCAAAAGACATTTATAGAAAAATATAAAGATTATGATCTTAAAGAAGAAATCTTTAGAATGAAGCAAAGAGAAAATGAGAGTCTAGAGGATCTAATAGAGAGGTTCATGTATAATGTTAAGAGGGGAAAACTACATCATTTAGGATCTGACACACTAAGAAAACTCTTACTTAGAACAATTAGGGATGAGTGGATTGATATTCTTGATCTCATGAGTAGAGGTGATGTATATCAATTATCATTTGAAGAAATTTGTGAAACATGCAAACACATATTACCATCCACCCATCATTCTCAAGCTTCTACCACTCATTTTCCTTGTTGTCCTAAAAAACTACAGTATGCTCTGTTTTACTACACGATACAAAAATACATAAAGCAGAAATTTGTTTTTGCCATAACTTGAAAAATATGCATCCATTTGCCAAGATGTTTCAAGGGGAGATACATATGGATGATGGTAACATGCTCAAGCAATTTCAGCGAATTCCAGTGCACGGTTTCCAAAATATTGGCCTCCATCACCTTCAGCCATTTTTGCATTTTCTCAATATTCGTGAATCCATTTAAAAAGTGGTTTCATGGGGAGATACATATGGATGATGGTAACATGTCCAAGCAATTTCAGCAAATTCCAATGCATGGTTTTCAAGAAATCGACCTCCATCACCTTTAGCCATTTTTAGTTTTTCTCAAGATTCATGCATCCATTGACCAAACATTTTCTATGGGGAGATGCAACATGCTAAAAAAGTTTCAGCTCAATCCAGTCTACTATTTGGGAGATATGGACAAAACAAGTTGTTGTCCTGTAAACCTACATGATACAGAACAACACCTACAGGATTGGCAGTGAGTAGTTTTAAATGAGATCCAGAGGTCAAAGAAGCTCCTCCAGAGCTTAGCAACACCATCGGTATCATCAACATCACCATCCAACACCTTCACATCAACATCAACTCAACAAAAACATGCATGTCTCTTCAACAACGATCAGGTAGGTACAGGTATGCAATATTCTTGACCTCTTCTCTTGAGCATATTATAGTTAGAAATTTGTTGTCAATGCATGAGAGATGAGGTTTTATAAGCTAAGGATGGGTTAGCAGTGTCAGTCGCCTTCAACTAGTTAATTGCAACTCACTCCTTCACTCGTGCAATGTTGAAAAGTCAAATTATGAAGGGTGCTGATTTCAAGGAATGAGGACGACAGTTAAAAGAATAAATTTTTGCAAAGACAAAGGTCACCACAACACTCCAAGCCATCCATCCACTCCATATTCACTATATATTCATCATTCATCCATCCCATTTCATCTTGAAAAAAGAAATAAAGAGAGCATCCTCTCCATTTTCATGAAATTTCCATTTGTAGGTCAGCAAGAAGGATGGTCAAAAAGCAAAGGAGGGTCACAAAGAGACCCTTGTCACTCACATTTTTATTTTACCACTCATTACCATCCATTCCTCCACCATTTCTATCATTTTTTCCACTCCATTACTTTAGTTTACAAAAGGATTGTGTTTTCTACAGGATGATCTTATAGGAATTATAGTGACCCAAAAATCCTACAGGATGTGTCCAAATGGCAAACTAAGGTAGCAGAAGTTTGATAAGGGTGTGGAAGACCTTTGCCAAAATAAAAAAAAAATATTCAAGAACTCATATTGAATAAGGGCAAGAAAGCAAACTAATGGTCTCAAGAAACAATGATTTTTCTTTAAGAAAATATGTTTTTGCGCTTGTCCTTATAGAGCTTACAACCAAGATTCTTAATGCACAAGAGAGAGGCCACTAGGGCCATCGATGAGGCACAATGAAGTCACTAAGTTGCTCAAAGGATGAGCAACAATTTCAGCAGGGGGTATGATGGGCCTCTAAATTAGACATAAATTAAGGCCCATGCCTCTAATTTAAAACATAAATTAAGGTCTATGACCATCCTTCAGCACATTAAACCTCTCTTTTTGCATTAGATAATTTATTTGTAACTTTAATATATTAATTAGGAAAGTTTATGAATATTTTAATATTTGTGCCTAATATTATTTATTTTTTGTGGAATATTATGAGAATATTGGGCAGATTATGAAGAGTTGGAGGAGGAGATAATTTAGGGACTTGTTCCCTACTACTGGAGGATTAATAATAAATAATAAGTCAACAATATACTATAGAATTATGCACAAATTGTGGAACTCCAATGATTGAGAAAATCTAGGAATGTGTTCCACTAATCAAGGGAGCAGATCCACTAATCAAGGGATTTCGGTGGGGAAAACTTCCTCTATCCATGGAGAATGATTATTAATCAATTTTTATAAGTACCAATTCAAATTTTCCTCTAGGAAATGATTGAGAAAATCTAGGAATGTGTTCCCTACCATTTAATGCAAATTCCTAGTACTGGGGACTAGATCCACTAATCAAGGGATTTTGGTGGGGAAATCTTCCTCCATTCATGGTGAATGATTCCTAATCATTTTGTATAAGTACCAAGTCGAATTTTCCTCTAGGGGAGAGATTTTTCATTAGTGTTATTGTGGAGAAAGCTTGTATTTTTGCAGCTCCATTGTATTTTCTTGCAGGGATGAATTTTATTGATGAAAATAATGAAGATTGATGTCATGTTCAGCTTCTAAATCTTGTTCTCCTCCATAGGTCTCTAATTTTCCTTGGGCTTGCCCATCCCATGAACCTTAGAGCCCTTTTGTATCATTTTCTTTGCTTCTTTTCATTGCTTATTCACATGCATCTCTAGTTTTTATTTCTTTCTATTTCTGCATCTAGTATTAATGATTTTTTGTTGTAGGATTGAGTTAAATGGTTGATGTAAGTTCTTTTGTAGGATCACAAGCATTATTTCATCCTTGGAAAATATTTTTTAAGTTCATAATAATCATTGAGTTTCTTGGATTAGTCTTCTTATTCCCAAATCTAGATTGTTGGACCTCCTTTTTAGCAAAGAACAATAAATTTCTGCTATTTTTTAGAGCATGCTAACGAGCTTCAATCAACTTGATTCCACTTGAATTAGATAATAAAAACATTCTAGTTCATAACAAAAATTACCCCATTGCAATTTCACTTGATTTGGTTAGGATTTTTTTAGATTTACTAGCTCACTAGTTCTCGAATTTCTAGATTTTCGACTAGTAATGTTTTTATTTTTATCTTTTTAGAATGGATTAATAGAGGTATTTTTGAGTGATTCCACTTGGAATGGGGACCTAGGACATCCTATTTAATAGAAAAATTTATCCCATCTAATTTGGATTTGATTTTCTTGGTCATTTGATGAATTATAATGAATATGTACATCTTGTAGGAAACTTCTCCAAGCATTTTGAGCAAATCCGTCCATCTCCCAACTTTGGTTTTGATTTCTAAGTGATCCTAGGCATTTTATCACTCCATTCAACCCATCTACCACCTTCCCTAAGCCTTCCATCACCTCAAACACCTTCCATTTTTCTCTCAGCTGTATCTTGCAGGTTTTCAGGGGATCCTATAGGTTTGTAGTACATCCTGTAGGTTTTCTTGAAATGGTCTGTTTTGAGGCTGAATTGAGAGAAAACCTCTAGGAAGTTACTAAAAGCCTCCCAAGGGTCTCCCACACCATCCAACCATCTCCTAACCATTCCATCCAACATCCTTAATTCATCTGCCACATCACCAAAGGAAATTTGTTTTCATACTTGATTTTGCATGAAAAGACAAAAAGACAAATACAGATTTATTTCAGTCCCTTTACTTGTACATTAGTGATGTTTGATGCTTCTTACTTCCATGATTAGATAGTAGCATTTGTTTTGTGATAATTTAGCATTATTGCAAAGCATAGTTTCTTGGCAATTAATTAGGAAATGGTGTGATTTAGAATTGAATTTCCGTCTCTTTCCTTGTACTTTATTTATTGCAATATGTTAAGGTTCCATTTCGAACATTTAATTTTCTACAATTAGTTTAGGATTTGACTTCAGTACATGCACTCCATTACATCATGACAGCAAAGGAAGGACACATTGTATGCCGCACATATAGTGCCGACACCTCTTAAGTTTGTACGAACCCCGGGTTGATAATTAAAGTTGGTAGCCTTGGGAGTTGCAACATTCTTGTTGCAATACCGAGGCTCATCAGGTAACTTGACTCAAGGGCCAAGTGATATGATAACATCCCAACATAAACTTGCGGTAGAAATTGGCAAGATCTAGAAAGCTGCGGAGCTCTGTTAGAGTGGTTAGAGATGGCCAATCCCAAATGACTTGGATCTTGGCTGGATCCACATGAACTCCCCATTCATCAATAATGTATCCCAGATTCTAAAATTGGGTCATGCCAAAAGTGCATTTCTCCAAATTGGCACCTAGCTTGTGTTGCCACAATGTTTGGAGAACTTGTCGGATGTGGTTGAGGTGCTCTTCCCAACTTTGGCTGAAGATCAGGATGTCATCCAAGTATACCACTACAAATGAGTTGGTGAATGGTCACAAGATGTCATCCATCAGCCTCATGAAGGTTACAAGAGCATTCGTCAACCCGAAAGGCATAACCAACCATTGGAAAAGGCCCTCCTTGGCTTTGAAGGCAATCTTCCACACATCAGAGGGTTCAATTGCTATCTGGTGATATCCTGACTTCAAGTTGACCTTGCTAAAATATTCCCCCCCCTTTAGTTGGTCCAGAAGTTCATCAATCCATGGGATCGGGTACCTATTCCGGACAATGATCTTGTTCAATGACTGATAGTCAATACAGATTCTCCAAGTCTAATCCTTCTTCTGTACCAACACGATCGAGTTACCATACGGTGATGAACTCGGTTGGATGTGACTTTTCTACAACAATTCCATAATCTGCCTCTTGATTTCATTGTTCTCTAGAACGGAGCGCCGATAGATTGGTCCATTGGGCAACGATTCACCTGGAGTCAGATCGATGGAGTGCTTGACCTGGCAGTGTAGAGGAACCCCTGCGGGGGAGGTGAAGATTTCCTTGCACTCCTCCATGACCTTGCCCATCTGTAGTTGTCGTGTGGAGGGGCCTTGTCTAGAGATTGTGGCCACCGTCTTCTTCTTTCCCTAAGGGCGTATCATCAAGAAAACAAATTTCCCGGTTTTGGAAATGAGCTTACTGCATTTTTTTGCAGTAACCTAAGAGATGGAAGTAGGCAGTGCTACCTCCGGTATCCTGTACAACTTATTTCCCAAAGTAACAATAACAACATGAGGCCTTGATTCATACACAACATGTCACTTCCACAAGTCTGGTTGGCCTAATAATACATCACAAACATAAAGTGGAGCAACGTCACATAATACCTCATCCATGAAGGGCTTGATGTTGTATGGAAGGTGACATTGCTGTTCACGTGAAGATATCGTCCTTGGCGAAGCCACCTGATGGTGTACAGTTGGGGATGTGCTGTGGCTGGGAACCCTTTACCCATATATGGGAGTGGAAGAGGCACTCCTCCTCCTCTGGATCTTCAGGTTCCTCCTTCTGGATCTTCGTGGTGGTAATGATGGCATTGGGTTCCACATCAATAATCTATTTCCCTTTGTCATTCCCCTTGGTGGGTTCTGACTTAGAGTCGGAACATGTATCTAATTCTGAAGCCTTTAGCTCGGCCACTAGTGACTACTTGGCCCCACACTCACTTGTATTGTTAGTGTAGCTCTTATGGAACTCACACCACTTTCCCATGTCCTTCTTCGGCTTTGCGGTGTTTTTCTTTGCTTGTGGCTTTGACGGGTTGTCCTGTGCCCCCCTACCTTGGCTATGTCCTTTGTTTTGTGGTTTTGGGGCAATTTTCCCTTGCTTTGGATTCACAGATACAAAGTCTATCTTCTTATGTTTAAACTTCTACTTGATCTTAACAGTGTATCAGTACGCTTTGTCGAGTGAGGAGATGTCCCAGAACTCCATCTCGTCCTGGATGTAACTCTGTAGGCAGCCGTGGTATTTGAGTACCAAATGCAACTCAGTATCCCTGATACCCAACTTTGTGTGAAGGGTATGAAAATTATTGGTAAACTGCGGCATGTCTTGGTCCCTTCCTTGCCACAGCATGGTCCACTTTATGTATTTATCCTCATAGCTCCCGACAGGGTAGTACTGCTCCTTTATGGCATCCCGAAATGAATTCCAAGTGGGTGCAACTAAAAATACTGAGGTCGTACTTTCATCCTTCTGCTTTCAGTAGGTGTCCCACCAGTCGTTGACGTGGAGGGCGGCTTTGAGAAGAGCGAAAGTAATCTTTTCCTGTCTGGAAAAATCATGAATAGAAAAATACCCTTCTAACAGATTTAACCATTTATCTATAGCATTTGCATCTATCTAACCCTCAAATCTGGGAATGTCAAAGTTAACTTGTACCTTAAATGGTGTGGTGCTTCTAGAGTAGCTGCAGGAAGTAGATGTGTCGTCCCTCCGTTGAAGGATCTCGGTACCACGTTCCTTTGTCGCTCGAGGGCCTCTTCAACCAATATTTTGATAGGATCTCCTTCCCCTCGTCTTTCTTTTCATCCACCATGGGAGGCTATCGAGATTTGGGAGGATGGCCTTGCAAAGCTTCGACTAGTTCAAGCCCTAACTCCTTATATCCTGACCTCGTTGGGGACATGCAAAGAAAAATAGAGAAAGAGTAGACCACTTTGATACCACTGATCCAGATTTAAACAGAAGCACAACAAATTATAGATATAACCATAAATATAGAGATGTAATAGAAATAATACTTCATTTCATTAATGTAAAATACTAAAATATGCCTAGTAACAGAAATGGAAATAACTAGCTTGGACGATGGTAGCTTATCCTTGAGAAGAGATGTGGCGGCTACATGCCTCTGAACTACCTTACAATGAGGCTTATTGAACAATAAGAGTAAACCCTAAACATCCAAAACCCTAACCCGAGGAGATGTAACACCAAGAGTTTATGGGCCCCGTTGGGGTTAGTTGGATAACCAACTTCCCGATGTCATGACTTGGTCATGTTATGTCTATTTGATGCACATGATACCTTGTTGGAAATATCTCTCTGAGGACTACGACAGGAAAGAAAATTTTATCAAAAGATCACTAGCGGTAGATTGCAAAAAAAAAATTCGTTTAGGGCCTCAAAACGGCTCTGGAAGTTTAGGACCCGAAAAACTGCTAAAAATAGTAAACTGTGCTACAAGTAAGGAAACTGAAAAATTGAAAGAAACAATGGTGGGGGTCCAAGTGGAATTGGCAGGTGGCCACCAATATCTACCTGGATCAGTGAGTGTGATAAGTAAATAGTAAACTCATGAGGAATTTTAATATGTTTATATTTTTTACATATAAATAAAATTATATTTGTTTTTTAATAAAATTAAAATATAGTATGTATTAAAATATAGTATGTATTAATTAAAATTATAAATATAATTTTTTTATGAGAAATATCTTAATATTTCATATTATACCTATGCATATTTATATATGGAAATTAAATTTGAGAGGAGGATAAAAGCATTTCTCCATTAAATTTCAGTGAAGGTAAAAACATTTCTCCAAAACACCCAAATTAAAGTTCTCTCGCGCACTTTATCTATCTTTTTATAATGTTTCTCATCTTCTCCATTTGGTCAATATCGTTGTATAATTCCAGGACTCATCTTATAATGATACACTACCAAGGTAATTATATAAAATCCTTGGAAGAAAAATATGCATAAGCTGGCTTGGAATTTGAAAATACACATGAATAACATCAACATATGCATTGACACTTTAGTCACAAAAGATAATAGTAAAAAAGGTAGTTTTATGTAAAGTCTATCGAAATTGATTGGTTATCACATCATGATCAATACCATCATGATCTTGGATATGTATGCTTGAATGTGAAAAAAGTAGGAGTGTAATGCAATAGATAAGAGTGGCTAGACAAGATCATTTTCATGCATTTATTTTACTATAAATTGATAGTTGTGTTAATTGGTATCAACCTAAGTGAGTCTTAAACTATTTATTGGTTGTGTTAATTGGTATCAACTTAAGTGAGACTTAAACTATGGAATTATGTTTTATTTTGAGGGAAAAATAATAATGATTTAATAGATGACAATGAAGAAAAAGACAAGAGGGCGAGGGGAAGGAAAATAAAGACAGAAGGAGAGGGAGAAGAAGAAAAAAAGGAAGGAGAATAGGAAGAAAAAATGGTGGGGAGGGGGGAAGAAAAAGAAAAAGGATAAGTAAAGGAATAGAATGGTGGGAGACAAGAAAAGAGAGAGACAGAGAAGGGTAAGGGAAGGAGGAAATATAAGGGGGGAGGGATAGGGAGAAGGGAAAATGCAAGAAGGAGAGGAGGCTGAAGAAAAGAGGAGTATGTTGGCTTAAAGGAATAAATAGAAATAAAAAGGAGGAGTTTATGGAGAAAAATAGGAAGAGAGGAAAAGGAAGAGGGAGAGAAAGGAGAGGGATAGGGAGGAGAGGAGAAAAATAATAATAAGGACAAGAAGAGGGAGAATAATAAAGGAATATAATAGAGGATAAGAAGAAGGAAGAAGAAGAGGGATAGGGGAGAGGAAAAATAAGGGAGTGGGAAAATAAGGTAGAAGAATATGAGAGTGGGAGAAAGGAAAAGGGAAAGAGAAACAAAGAAGATGAAGGAGGATGAGAGAGGGGGGGGGGGGGGGGGGGAGAATATGTAAACTAAGAATAATACAATCAAGAAGTAGAAATATGAGGAGTTTAAGAGTAGGAAGAGTAACATGTAAGAGGTATGTAATCCCTAAACCTTAACTTTATAGGGGAGAGGAAAGATAAGGGAGAGGGAAAATAAGGTAGAAGAAGAGGAGAGTGAGAGAAAGGAAAAGGGAAAGAGAAACAAATAAGATGAAGGAGGAGAGGGGGGGGAGGAGGGAATATGTAAAATAAGAATAATACGAAAAAGAAGTAGACAAAGAAGGAGTTTAAGAGTAGGAAAAGTAACATGTAAGAGGTATCTAATCATTAAACCTTAACATTATTTCTTTCTTTTTCATTTTTGTGAAATTGAATCTCAATTCAAAGCATTATAGGGTAAAATGTATCTTACTTACATTCTAGATACAGACCCAAATCTCATCCCAAGTATAATATCAAATCTCATTCCAAACCAAATCAAAAATATATAGGTTTAAGAGAATGGGGTCGAATTAATCTTACCTTGGAATCCAATAGATTCAACAAAGGTCCTTGAAACTCTCTTCATCACTTGTTTTGAATGCTCCATGGACCTCTCTAGTCTCCAATAAGTTTCTCTCTGCATATTCATGTGAAAAATAGTTGATAGAGACCTCACTTTTCCACTTTATTTTTGAAATTGATACATGGGAAATGCAATCCCACTATTTGTGCCTCCTTTTTTTTCAAATCACATGCATTTATGTTGCGATAGCATCACATATGTGATACAAGTTGTATATTTACATTTTATTACACAATGAAAAATGTATGATGTGATTGCATTACTTTGGTGTCCATTTAAATAATTTATTAGAAAAATATTTAACATAATCATGATTATATTTATCATAATAATTATTGTTATAATTAACAATTGAGTCTAGCCCCAATAGTTAAGAGGACAAGTGTCATGCTTCCCATCCAATTTCAATTCTTGCAAGTGTCATATTGAGCTCTTAATGAGTAAATTATTGTAATGAATATGAGATCTATAATATCAAAGCCTTGTGCTTATGTAGAAACCAATTTACCCTATGTTTCATATTTGAAATGGGGGGAAGCACCTAATAGTTATCCTCAAGATGTGTATTTCATGAAACAATAATTATTATATATCAAAGTATTGCAATAATGACAATAATTGAATTGAGTTAAATGTCTCAACATGGCTAGGAACTAAATAATGATGATGAGGATGTATTTGAAACAAATTCAAAGCTAGATGTACTTTGCTAGTACTAGTAACACACCATATTTTTGGTTTTAATGCTTAGGTTGGATCGATGGATTTGCATGGATCTCCAAAATCATTAAAAAATGTGCTTTAATTAACATATGAGATCAATAACCCATTTTCCATGAGTTAAGAAGAGGAATATTAGTGGTATACCATGTATTTATCATCAGGTGGTTTTCTTGTGGGATTGTGAGAGCACCTAAGGCATATAGTGAGATTCCCTTTACATTCCACTACGTTAGACATAACATACTATAATGAATCATTAATATATTCAATTTCCTTGCCCCGCTAGTATATTTTATCACCAATGGTGAAGGTTCATTAGGTAGTCCCCTCTAAGCTCTTATTTATTCCATCACCCCAAATAGAGGGTCATTTAGAAGGCCCCTTTTAGCTATTGTGATTTGTTGGACATGTCATGACTTTCCAAGGTTTAGGGATTAAGTATAACCTTATTTAGGAATAGTGTAAATTAAAATACTAATTATTATTCATTGGGTTTATCAATAACTAAGGCAACATCTCTTTTTCTTTCTTTTTTGGTTACACACTGAGGAAAAAATGATTGTTCACCTACTCAAGGCATTGAAAATTTGTCCAAGGTATTCTAAATTACGTAAATGTGTATATTGAAGACATAAGTCATTTTGCATAAAAACCATCATTTCCATTAAATGATGAGAGCTACAAATGAATAAGTTGAGGTAAGACCTCCTCCAAACGTAATGACACTATGTAATTGGTCAAAGAAGATTGAGTATTACATTTAATCAATATGGGAGGATGTGTTCAGTGGAGATGATACCGCTGTATATACGAATTTAAAATTATTCTTTATCATGTCTAAAATGTTTAGAAATCAATGCAAGTTTATTAGGGTTTAATTTCTCTTTCTTGATAATTACTTGTGAGTTATGTTGGATTCTTTTACTTCTTTATTATCTTATCTTTCATCAATCAATTACCATATTATGTGTGTATGAAGATCACAAAAACACAAGACATAAGATGTAGGAACTATGCTAGGGAAAAAAACCCCCCTCGAGAGGAAAACCCAGTCAAAAATTCTCTTCTTTCAATAGCTTTCTATGATACTCTCCAACCTAGACATAGACCAAACCTTCCCTCCACACCAAGTCAACCCTTCCAAATCTTTGACCCTTTTGCAAAAACACTTCCATCTGACTAACTTCAACTATGCAGTAACTTACGACATCAAGCAACAACTAGTATTAGAAACACTTGGAAGACTTCAATCTCCCAAACGAGAGAGAGAGAGAGAGAGAGAGAGAGAGAGAGAGAGAGAGAGAGAGAGAGAGAGTAGCACCAAAACTTTGATTTCTTCCTTCTCCTTAGCCTTGACCCAACTCACACTCCTTTTGACTTCCTTGATCCACTTTGCACTTTTTCTAGCTTCACTAGAGATATTGAACTTGCTTGAGATGAGATGCTCCAAATGAATTCGATCTCATTCTATTTATAGGCTCCAAGTGAGGTTGAATTGGTGTCCCTTAGGCTGACTTGATCTCCTTTAGGTTGATTTGGTGTGGAGGTTACATAAATCATATTTGACTCAATAATAAACCTTTTTACATGATTCCAAATCCCAAGAAGGGTCTCTTTAAATGTACAATGACTCTATTGACTCAATATTAATCCTAGGATTCCATAATTGGGACTTTGACTAATATAATAATGACCCAAGCATGAAACCCATGCTCTAATAAGTCATTGGTACAATAATAAAATATTTTTCTTTACTATTTTGACAAGTACATTACATAATGACTCAAATACATTTATGAATATCAAACCTAGTTACATTATTCAACATAAAATGCATCAATATGACTTTAAATTACTACTATCTCCCATATTAGAAAGAATTTAAAGTGTCACATTTATTGGATTCAATGTATAGGTTCAAGAATGCCACATTTTCTTTGGAAACATATTTTTTCCACTAAGAAAGATATCAATGCATCTATAAAATATTTTCTTGTGTCAATATGGAAATATATATAAGAAAAAGAAACATTGTGCACAAGTGGAAAAGAAAATTATCTTATTTCACCATGGATATCGTCTAAGAATAACTTAGAGCTTATGAAGAATGTGATTCCTACAGTTAACACACAAATATTATATGATTCTTCATTGATAAATAATTCATCTTTAATATCAAATTATAGTTCTCGAGACACATGATCATCATAATTTCTTAAATGTGCATATTACTAATGTGGTTGTGATATAAATTAGTTTAGAATCCTTAATTTACCCCCAACTCTTGTAATATTATTACCATATTCTAACTCATTTGAAGATGTATATGTTCAACAAATCTATTTGATAGCAACATGTAGGTGCACTATTATAATAGAAGATTTGTGTTAGATTATTAAATGATATATTTATAAGTCCTTTTTTTCTTGTATTCTTACTTAAACCGTAAATTTATCTCCAATGTGTATATCATTAAAACATTTAGTATTGTGGTAGGATTTACAAATATCAAATCCAAAAATATTGTTTTCATTGTCATCCTTGCATTCAAGGATTAACTCTTACTTGTGAAACATGAATAATGCTTAAATTATATGATGTATTTTTCATGATTTATACCAAGAACATAATTCCACATAAGAATCAAAGATGACGAGAAAATAGAGAACTTAGAGAAAGTAATTAATGGTAGGATATTATCATAATCCTCTTGCTACAATTAGTCCCCCTCCCATGTAGGGGGGAACTTATTCCTCCTTGTGCAACTCTTGTGGTGTTTCAACATCTCAACCTTCATATGGGAATCCTATACAAGGAAACCCTTGTTTCCCTTTTCCAAGATCACCTCAACCTAACCCCACAAATCCTCAACAAAATGTTGGGGTTAATTTTGTCCAATATTATTTCCCCCAACAAAAATAGACGTTCACACAATTAGACACATCTGAACCCTCCTTCTAGCATAACAACAATACAAAAAAAAGAAAGAACAAGTTGAAGGGAAACTATGCACTAAGGGGCAAGCCTCAACAACGCAATACATGGGTTGAGGGAAATCATTCCAATAGGAACCAAAATCCTAACCAAGCCCAGAGAAACCCACAAAAATAAGGAAACAATAATCATCTATAGAATAATGACCCTTTCTCCTTATTTTGGTATCATGGACATTATACTCATCATTTCCCACATATTATCAATTTCAAATGCATGAAGGAGGCTATGGGAAACCATAATGGCCTATGTGGAGCCACCCAACAACCTAGGGTACTACATACACCCTTCCCTCAATAAGGAGTCATTGCTACCCAACATGAGGGATGAGCCCCTCACTTTAACAACCCCACAATAGGAAATTCCTAAGACCCTTCCAATCAAGATATTTACATGAATGTGGAAGATGTCCTACTATAAACATGACATAGATACTACGGTCCTCTCTAGATCCAAATCCCTCTTAAGAAGAGGTGATACCATCTACCTTAGCAGTCCCCTTAGTTATCCCATGCCTACTCATCAATCCAATTCTAAGATTAACAAAAGGGTCATTGATGCTTGCATCCCATAATGCTAAGGAAACACACAACTACAACATTGTTGTCAACCTTTCCCAATCACCTGCTACCATGTCAATATTAGAAGTGATTCAAAATTTCGTATGAAAAGGAAGGAAATGCTCTCTATGTTAGGCACTGCTGACCCTTTTGATTCTCATTTGATCACATTCGACCTAGATAATTCAGGGTTGTGACTCTCATCATTAGTCACTCTATATTCTGGTAACCTTACACAACATCACCATACATGATTGCATTATTTATGAGGGTGCATCCACATGCATCATGTCAAATACTGTGTCATAGAAAATAGGATCCCCTATGATTGTAACCTCATCGATTATCCTAATGGCATATGATGGTCCCTTTGCAGCCAGTAGGACTCTTTTAGAATGTGTTATGAGAACTTATTGGAAAAATAGTTCTCATTGATATCAAGGTCCTTAATCCCCCCTTGGGTTATAATATTATATTTGGATTAAGTTACATGTATTCCATGAAGTTTGTGTCATCATCAACCTTCTGCACTATGAGCTTTCCTCATAATCGAATCGTAATCATTGATTAGCTTACACACTACTAGACTAGAGCCCCTCCCTCACCTGATAGTATGTTACAATTCGTCAAATTATAGCAAGACTTGGTTTCCTACACTATATTTGGGCTTGACATCTATCACACGGAAGGAGTCGATCTTGCGGACAAGATAGACCTTCCTAGAATCTAAAGAAGACCTAATGACAAGCAAACCAACCAGACACTATCTTTCTCTAAATATGCTTCAATAAACAATAGCAAACAAGTGTTTTTAGGGCCTACCTTTGGTCCAACGCAAGCTTGTGGATGCCCTCACTCCTTTGATTCAAATGAGCTCCTTTTCATGAATCTACAAACACAAACAAGGCAAACAAATTAAATAGCACCTGAAAAACCAATTGCATAAAACATATTTAACATGAAAGTCAAGGAGTCCATGAAACAAATAACATAAGATACTTGTTGAGAAAAATGAGTTTGATTGTATTAATTCAAAAGAAGAAGAACTTTACAACCTTTGCCTTGACGTTGTACAAGCTCCTCCCAGGGTCCAACAAGAAGTCTCCTCTACTTTGACAAGTTTCACTCACTCTCCAATGGAACCAAGAGGTATGTGATCTCTCCTCTCAAGCTCAACCAAAGAGTCTTAATTTCACCAGCATTTACCCTCAAAATGTTCAGCTTCTAACCTCCTTAGTCCTCACCCCAATGCCTGTATTTATAGTGCAATGGAGGGAAGTTACTCGGTCCTCCTTCAAAGGGATAAAGCCCTCCTTCAAAGGGATAGCTCCTTTAGTCAAGGGATTAGCTCCTTCTCTTTTGGGATGCATGAACCACCTCAGAGCGAACAATCCACGTCAAAATTCCTTCTAGAAAACTCTAGAATTAACCCAAAGTGAGTTTTTTAAGATAAAACTTGCGCCTTTTGACTTTCACAGGGGTCCGCACCTACACCGTTAAGGACAGAGCGGGTAGGTACGCAGCTTTTGTACATAGAAGGTGCGGGACCGCATGTGACCATGAGAGAAAGTGTGGAACCAGAGTTAAATTGATTTTTAATGTCTTTCTCCCATTTCCAAAGCTTGATTTGAAGAGCTGAGGTCTTAGACTTGCTTAGGAGGACAGTACAAGTGATGATAGACCCATACTGACTGTAAATAATCATAGTGACGATATTTTTGTGTAACAGATTTCCCCCTAAAGTGCGAAGTCTGTAGTAGATGAGGATTTCATTTATCATATAGTAAGAGTGAAGTACTTTATCATTTCGAGGATCATCTTGAGGAGAGCCCGATCGGAACCTGTAAAAACATTCAATGCAAGATATATATATGAGATTATATCATCGCTGAGGTAGGCATTCCCATACTCAGATCAAAACTAACTAGAAAACTATCTACTGCTCTGATATAGGAATGATCTTGTAAAACATCATCAGTATAGACTCATGTGAACACAGTATGGACGCAGCCATTTGTTTATGAATAGTCCACAATATAATGAATACAAAATTCCTCGCAGCTTGGATGGTGGAAACTAGATCCAGGGTCTTCATTTCTACTTCCCGAAATAGTACGATTCTATCCATGCGAATAAATGTGTTGATGTCGAACATGGTAGAAACCACTTGATTAGCAGTCAATGATGTAAACTGTTAACAAGTGTGAGAGAAACCACCAGTGATGTCAATGGCTCTCAAAGTACCCAGTACAATCCATGAGATGTGAATAAATGTGTTGATGTCGAACATATCACAGAATCCTTCGATCGAAAGTCAATGATGTAAACTGTCATCAAAGGTGAGAAACCTGCCATTGAGGCATGCAGATCTTAAGGTACTGACGATTCCTAGATCATCTTTCTAGATAATGAGCTGATGTTGATAGAAAGCGATCCGTCGTAGGCAAGCCCACAACACGAAATCATAGATCAAGTTGAAGAAATTTAGTTGCAAGGACTGACTCAGGGATGGTCAAGATGGATGACAGATATTTTGCAGATGAATGGCTTATTGGCAGTGACCTCTTGAACACATAACAACACGACAGATGGCTTGGTAACAATTGACCCAAAGTTAATACCCAGAAACCAGCTGAAGACTTTCAATGTGGTTTGACCAACCTTTAGGCAAAGGATTTCCCAACCCAGGTGAATAAAAGTGTCGTGTTCAAGAGTGGTTACAAAGTATGACAAACAGACTCATTTTTCTCTCTTTTCCCCCACCATTTCTGGCAAGTACCTCTTTATTTTTGACAAGCTTGAGGAGGATAACATTTGCTTGATTATAAGCTCATCCTTCGAATGAGTCTCACTTAGTTTAGATTCGAACCCTAAGAAGGAGTGGTTCGTTCTTGTTTGTATTTGAACAGGTCCTTTACTGTGAAATTTTTACGAGTCCAGTATAGGAGAAACTCGGCGTTTTTCAATTTTAGAGAGTTTGAAAAAACTTAAGAAGACTCCAGGGTTGACCTTTTTTGTAAATTTGTGTCTCCCAAGCCCGAAAAAGTATAAAATAATACTTGAGAGAACCGCTTGATCTTTTACGACCAAGGAGTACTTTTCGTTATTAGTGTCACTGATCCGAAAAAGTAAAAAAGCGATCAATGACACGTCGTTTTATAACCAATATCGAATTTGAAACGACAAAAATCCGGCAATCTTTTTGTATTTTTACGGTCGGAAAAGAGCTGTAAGTGGACTGTCTTTTAATTCCGTTTTAACGAGTGTAAAAGAAATGCTTAGCAATCTTTTCATATTTTAGGAGTCAGAAAAGGGCTTAAAGATGACTCTACTTGTTTTTTCATTGAAAATGATAGATTTCGCCTGAATAATCCTTTATTCTGCACAAAAACACAAACATTACTCATACCTGTTTGAAATGGATAAAAATGTCGCAAAATACCTTTTCAAAGTTGAACATAAACAAATTTGCAATTCATTTACTCAAAAAACTTATAAAAAGGGCCTTTGTCAATTCATTTTTATCGTTTGAGTTTGGGTGAGAAAATAGTGCTTTTGCTTAGAAAACTTCCCGTCAAGATTGTGGAATATCCAACTGTCGGAATCGAGTGCCGTCTTCTCCAGGTAATCCACATCATCCTACTCTTCATTTTCAACCGTTTAGTTTTTTGATTTAGTCCTTCATTTCATTTTTTGGGAGGGTTTTTAGGCGCAAAACCCGTGCGCGGGGGTCCGCAGGTTTACCATTGGGGACCCGCGGACCCCGACTTTTTCTCTATTGGGAAAAAGCTCGGGGTCCACACCTTCCATGTAGACAAAGTGTGGACCCCCGCACTGTGTCTAACTCGGAGGGTGTGTACCCCTCCGCAAGGGTTTTGAACCCAAAGATTCTAAAAAATGGACCAATCAAAATATTTTCTAGCAATTTAATTAATCTTTATACTTGATGCAGAGAGTATATCATGCTAGATTGGCGTGAACGAGAGCATGAGGACGTGGATACTGCCGCATGGAATCATCAGCCTTCACTTGATGCTTTGAGGGCATGCGGACTGTACAAATTCTGGACCATTCCTGGCATGAGGGCTCAGGTGGATTTCTTACAATGGCTGGTTGACAGATGGAGCATACAGGACCAGTGCTTTTTCATTGGCGGCCACCGGCTCGAAATCGGGCCAGCGGACATTTATTTCTTGACTGGTTTGCCTAAGTGAGGCGAAGGCTTGACTCTGCACGGAACTAGGCCAGGTGGCCAGTCTGTCGATAACCTTCGGCTAGAGTACTGCAACAGCCAGGTTAGAGACAAAGGGATAGACATAAAGACCATATCCCGTCCTGAGCTCATGGTGATTGCGTTTACTGTCACCAGACTTTGCGGAGCTGCCGCATTACATATTGCCACCGGATCCCAGATGCGCATGGCAGTTGATTGCTTTCGAGGCACCATCTTCAACTGGTGCAATGTTGTGCTGGCCAATGTGAAAGGCCAACTGACTAGGGCCAAGAACGGACGACTAAAGACCTTTGGTTATGGGGCTTTGGTCGTGAGTTTTGGCCTGGAGAGGGTTCCTATGCTGATCCCACAACACCTTACTGTTGGAGCTGGGCTTCCTCGAGAGCCCAAACTGATGCGACGGGTCGCAGTCATGGCCCGTCACCCAGACGAGAGGACAGAGGTTGCTCGGTTCAAACCTGAGTATTTCCAATGGTTGGAAAACTAGGTCTTTTCCATTCAGGACTTCCCTTACACTGGGATAGATTTACGTGGTGACCCAGACATGGCTCTTCCACCAGGAGAGCAGTGGGACGAGTCAGGTAAAATCCTTTCAACTTTCCTATTTTAATTTTTTTATTTTTCCATCGTCTCAAAACTGATAGTAAAAATTTCAAATGCAGATGTGGGTCCACAGCGACCAGTCGCTCTCCAGCCTTTCGAGAGGAGGCAACCAGTTGCACCCGCGCCAGCCCCACAGGACGAATCAGCAGAGGTTTTGGCCAAGTTGGAAGGTCATCTCGAGCGCTTGACAGGAGATATTCCTGAGACCACTATAGTTGACATTCCTCGTTGACTTCAGCGCTATGTGATTGGAGTCCTGGGACCTTTTAGGAGGTTCCTTTGTAAGGTGGCCCGTGCAGTGGTTTCTTATAGATATCATGACCATTGATAGGATGATCGCCTATTGAGGGCACATGTGACATTTTGCTTTTTGTACTTATCATTTTTGCCGATCATAAGGTGTTTTTCAACCTATGATCGAAGACGATGTATTTTTTGACACACTCCTATATATATATCACTATTACCGGCTTATCTTGTAAATCATGTTATGGAATGGTTTTAAATTTACATGTATGATTATTGCAAATGTCTATTTAACATTCGAGAAGCGATTGCATCTGCTAATGTATTTAAAGACCTTGGAATATGCTAATATTCAATATAATCAAACTCACGTTCCAAGAGACGCACTCTCAAAAATAATCTTAATAACACTAGATTTCTAATGGCATACACTCTATTAAGTTGTAATACAACGAGTTCAGAATCTAACCTCACTATCAAAATCCAAATCCCAAATGAAATAGATTCAGACAATAACTCAATCACTACACTGTACTCTGCAATGTTGTTTGTTGTTTGACCGAGGCTTACCCCATGCATAGAAACTAACTCGTCAGAGGGTGAATAGATAACCCAAGCTGCGGAAGAGATGTTCCGTGTATTACGACAAGCACCATCAACAAATCCAATGTATGTTTGGAGAGGCATCGACATCTGCAATATCAAGAGTAAAACCAAGATAAGCAGGAATAATGACGGAAAAACACTCTCTAAGCTAAGCACACTTTTTAAACTAAAACACACCAGCTAGAAAGAAAAACTATCCTAACTAAAAATCTCCATACCCATTCCTTTAAGCATAATACTTGTTCAAGTAAAGACCATTTCTGGGTTTACCCAAAGATTCCCCATCAAAGTCTACCAATTCATAAGCCCCTTTGGCTAGCTTTCGCTTGACAACATAGGGACCATGCCACATAGGAACGAATTTTCCAATGCCTAATTTATCATTAGCTTGATCATAAACTAAGACTAGATCCCCTTCCGAAAAATTTCGAGGGGTCACATTTCGATCATACTGAGCTTTCATTCATTTTGCATGAGTCTCGATCGCCAATGCAGCATCACGTCGATTCTCATCTAATTGAGCCAAGTATAACAAACGATTTTCCTCTTCCGAAGTGGCTGGAAGTAACTCGATGGCCATTTGCAGTGACGGGATTTCGCACTCAATGGGTAACACAGCTTCCAAACCATAGACTAGTTGGAAAGGAGTGAACCCTGTTGATGTTTTTACTGAAGTTCGGTACGCCCAAAGCGCTGAAAATAGCATGTTGTGACAATTCGACCGATGAATCCCAATGATTCGTCGGATCATGATAACTAAAACTTTGTTGATGGATTCAACCAGACCATTCGCTTGTGGATAATAAGGAGTTGAACTATCGTGACGTAAACCAAGCTAGCCTGTAAGTTCGGTCATCATAATGCTTCGAAAATGACGCCCATGATCAGTGATTATCGCTTGTGGGACACCAAACCTAGCAATTATATCATTGAACACGAAAATTGCAGCTGTCTTGCCATCTGCCTCGAATGTAGGCATCGCCTCAGCCGACTTAGTAAAATAATCTACTGCAAGGATGATATATGCATGCCCCCCGACCGAGTGAGGGTTACATGTAATAAAATCAATACCCCATTTGGCAAAAGGACCAACGACAATTATGGGGTGGAGAGGAGCAGGTGGAGCGCGCATCTTACGATCAAAAGTCTGGCAGTTGTGGCATTTTCGGACCGCGATAATACAATCTTTAAACAAGGATGGCCAGAAATAGCCAGTGCACAATATCTTTTGGGCTGTGGCATACCCAGACATATGATCGCCACATGCTCCAGAGTGACAGTCATTTAGAACCCTTTTAGCCTCTTCGTGAGTTAAGCAACGTCGAAAAATAGAGTCCGCCCCACGGCGATAAAGAGTATCTCCAATAATTTTGAATTGTTGGGACTGGAATCGAATTTTCCAACGTTCCGACCTTGAAATTTCTGGCCGAAAGGATTGGGTCTGGAGATAGACGATGATATCCCCATACCACGGATCTAAAGTGCTGATTAGAAACAAAGATTCATCCGCAATGGGCTCCTCTGCCACAGTTTCCGTGTCAGCACGCAGGAAGTCACACATTAACTCTGCAAAAACTAAAGATTTCTTAGACTTAGATTTCTCAAACTCCAAGTCGAACTCCTGCAGGATAACGATCCATTTAGAGTACTTGCCCCCTAGCAATTGTTTGGTCAAAATGTAGATCATAGGGTTGCAATCCGAAATTACCGTAGTTTTACGTAGTAAAATGTAGTGACGAAAACGTTGGACAACTTGAACGGCTGCCAATGCCAATTTCTCCACATGTGAGTATTTTAGCTCAGTTGGATTTAACGTTCAACTAAGGTAATATATCACATGTTCTGTTCTGAATTCATCTTCCTGAACTAAGACCATTCCAATGGTGGAATGGGAGGCGGCGAGATACAAAAAGTAATCCTGGTTGTAGTTGGGAGGATGCAACAACGGTCCATGGGTCAACGAATGTTTGAGTGCATCAAAATATTTCTGAGCTATCTCATCCCAAGAGAATTGAGTGTTCTATTTCAACAACCGTGAAAAACCCTTTGTAACCTCGGTGTAGTTAGGAATGAATCATCATAAAAAGTTTGCTTTCCCCTGCAAACTTTGGAGTTGGCGAAGACTCGAAGGAGGAGGCAAATTGATGATAGCTTCAACCTTCGAGGGATCAACGCGAATGCCGGATTTCGAAACTACAAATCCCAGCAATTGACCCGTTTCTATACAGAAGACACATTTGTGTGGGTTCAACCGAATAGGATAATGCCTACAACTCATAAAGATTGCTCGTAAATGGACGAGGTGATCAGCTGGATGTAATGAATGAGCAGGCAAGTCATCGAGATAGGGTTGCACAATGTGCTTGATGTCATGAAACACATAAGACATCGCCCTCTGAAAAGTTGCTCTGGCATTCTTAAGCCCAAAAGGTAATTTGCAATAAGCAGATGTCCCCCATGGACAAATGAAAGTCGTTTTTGGTTGATCGGCAGGTAGAATGTTGATTTGATTGTATCCGGAAAAATCGTCCATAAAGGAAAATATTTCGCTGCCGGCACAATCATCAATAATTTGATCGATATAGGGAGTTGGGTAGTTGTCCTTTGGACAGGCTCGATTAATGTCCCTATAGTCGATGCATATTCTTATTGTCCCTTGTTTTTTGTTAACCGGAACAATATTCGATACCCAATCCGTTAGCAGGATCGGATAAATGAAACCTGCTTTCAACAATTTTTCAACTTCTGCTTTAATTGCAGCAACTTTTCGTGGGTGAATCTGACGCAAATGTTGCCAGACGGGTTTAGCGTCCAGGTAAGTCTTGATCTCATGAACAACAATCGTGGGATCAATTCCTGGCATTTCCTCATAGGACCAGGCAAACACGTCGCGAAATTCTTGAAATAGGGCCTTATATAATTGAATTTCGTCATCTGTACACGAGGCACCTATATGAATGTTCTCAACAATTCCGGGCTTAACCGAAATGTCAATGGGGATAGTTCGAGAGATGTTTCCCAAATTTAACTCTAAATCGGGATGTTTCATTGGATTCTGAGGTTCCTTGACATATTCAGTCGTAAAGATTGATGAGAAATCATTTTCAAAACGATCATCCTCAACTAAAAACGAAGATCTGTGATGGAGATCTTCCCATGGTAAATCATCTACACATAGGATTTCACGAATTTGCTCATCAGAGTGAACAAGTTCAGAAAATGTAGTTAAATCCGAGGTTGATGTGAAAAGTGATTCCTCACGGACCACATTAATTAAGTCATTTTCGGTTGAACACGGGTTGGCAAAAGACTGCATGGCTTCATAGGCAATTTCATATGGACTCAAAGGCATGGAATTACCAAATGAGTCTATTTCAGATTCAGAAGGAATGATCCAAGGATCGTCATAAAAAATGGTGTCTGATGTAATCATATGAATGGTTGCAAATGAAGATGATGCGTTGATTGGAGGAAAAGGAAAAGTTCCCAGTAAATCAACATCTTTAACTAATCCTACTCCAACATCCTTATATGGGATAGTCGATTTACCGACATGCTGAATACTCTCCGAAGAGGCTGGGTCGGATGAAAAGTAAGCCAGCTAGTCTATTGTTACGATCTTTCCATTATGTGGAAACTTTATTACTCGGAAGACCGATGAAACGACCGCTATCATAGCGTAAGACCAACTTCGATCCAATAGAAGGTTGTAATCTAGAGGGGCATCAACCACCTCCACGTCTAGATTAACGATTTTTACTTCAACCCCTATAGGCAAATCCTGTAGAATGCCAAAAGGATGAAACCCACGGCCATCAAAGGCCTTAAGAATTGTCGGGGATTGATTTAGTGAAGGAGAACCAAGTGATCTCCAACACTGTATCGACATAATACATGTTGAGTCTCCCTCATCAATTATAGTCTGATGAATAGGCCTGTTTTTGACTATCACTGGGATCTAGAAATCCATTTGATGAGGCAAACATGGTGTACTATTTTCTAGATCAAAGATTATTAGGTTCGGGTCTTGAACTTCAAAAGCTCCTATAGCCGACAAAAGTAATTTACGCTGTGCTAGGCATGATTGCAGCACTTCCAAATACGACATTGTTGAGGGTGAAACAGCTAAATCCTCAACAATGTTATAGTTCTGAGCCGCTCTCGCATGTGGATTGAAAGCTGACTTTCGAAGTATACCCTTGGCGGGCAGTTTGATTACTAAGTCTGGATTAGGTTTCTCGATTTGTAGTGGATCGGAATCGGGAGCTGAGGTTGATGGATTAGAATGAGAAGATTCTGCTTCTTTGCCATCAACAGGACTTTTACTACCATAATCTTGCAATCGAGTCGCAATCCTAACATGGGACATCATCAATATGGGTTCTTCATTGGCACTCGAGGAAGAACCTATCATCTTACTGTCTTGACTTGGAAATGGATCCTTCAAGACAACAGGAGTTTGGGAACCTTTGACAATCTTCGCAACCTTTGCACGATGAGGGCAGTCTCTTGTAAAATGTTCTTCGTCACAAATGAGACAAGGATAACGAGGTTTGCGCTTTTCATCATTGGATTCCGCCTTTTTAGGTTTCTCCTTTGAACTTTTGTCCGTTTTATTCTTCTTCTTTCCTTTCTTCTTCCCACCGCATTTTGATTTAGCCGTAGATGACTCTACAATGTGAATATCGGCGGAAACCTCTGCAGAAGAATCTCCTGTCGGGGAATCAGGCAAGGTTATGATAGGAGAAGAATTCTTGGAAGACTTCTTCCTACTTTTAGTGTTAACCGTACCAATCATACCGTCAGCGGCATGAGATCCCGAAGGAGCTGCAGTGATTTGATTTGACTTGGGAAGATCGGGGATCTTTTCGTGTAACGTACCTGACTGAGTATAAACCAAGTCAAGGTACTGTGCTTGAGCAATGACTTGCTCCTCAGTAACCACTCCGGCTTTAGCAACATCTTCAGTGATCTTTGGCAACAAAGATTTTACAAACCACTCGACCAAGATTTGATCCGGAATAAATACCTTCACTAAACGTCATCGACGTCTCCACTCATGAATATGATCTGAAATGTACGTGGATGTCGATTGTTTTAGCGAAGTTAACAATTCCATGCCATTTTCATATCTGATTGGCAACTGAAAATGAGTTAAAAACGAGGTAGCTAACTGACTAAAATTATAAAAAGTGCCTCGCGGTAACTCAATGTACCAATTGGCCGCTAGACCAATTAGAGTGCGCTGGAAAAGTCTAAGATGGATCAAATCATCTGTGATGGAGTTAGACACACACCAGAGGTGGTAAGTCATCACATGGCTCGACGGGTCCTCTCCAGATTTACCTTCGAACTTGGGAATGTCACTGGGCAACTTATTCGGCATTGGCAGCCAAAACGGAAGATAATTAATCAGATCATTTGTTAGGCGCGACAAATCAGGTAAGTCCAAAGTTGCGATAAATGGTAACTGTCGATTAGGATCCCTAAAACTCTGGGTCATGAGACCAGCCCCAGGAGGAGGATATCCAGGATAACTAGGAATAGGAATCGCGTTCAGGATATTGTATCCTCCCGGAAAACCAGGATTAACCAGACCGTACTGGGGTTGTTGAGGTTGTTGATAAGTGTACCCAGGGTACGGTTGATACTGATAGACTGGTTGCTGAACAACAGGACTGAATTGGTACTGTCCATGGTATGGTTGATAGGTGAATTGAGGTTGACTTGTGACAACCGTACTTAAACCAGGTTGTCCTACAGGCATCTGAACCGTAGTTTGAATCGTGGATCCAGACAGTGGTAAAGATGTCTGAGGAGTAGATACAGGAACAGTAGAAACCAGAGCTATCGATACTCCAGAAGTAGGTGGGGTAGATTGAACAGATGTTGCAGCAGTTGTAGTGGTCATTTGAGATGGAGTACGAGGCGCAGTAGGCCCAGACTAAGAAACTACCGAAGGTACAGAAGTTTGAATGTTAGACTGGACTGGTTGCTGGGGTGAACCAGAAACTAAGGATTGTCCAGTTTGAGATGACAACTGTACACTTGGCTGCAACACCTGTTGAGTTTGCGATGGATCCCACACTATGTTCATTCCGGGGTACTGACCCATAACAGGCTGAGAATATTGAGGACCATAACCGGGTTGAGGGTAGGATTGATAATTGAAAGGTGTTGTGGGGAAAAATGCCTATGCAGGACGATCCTATCCACCTAAGGTGTGACAGTACCTTAGCAACAAACAGATACAACTACGTCGGTTTCTTCCTTTATGAAATGTGAAAGAGGGGATATTGGTAGACTTACCATTGTCTTCCGGTTGTCCCTCGATCTAGATCCTCTTCTCTTTGGGTGTCCACAGCTACTTGCCTCCTCGCTTGCTCAAGAGAACAACTACTTGATTTCCACGAGATCACAAGAGAACAGCTACCTGTGACAAGAGAACAGCTACTTGCGACAAGAGAAGAACACAACACAAAGGCAAATATACATATTCATAAATGATTCAGGATTAGAAGTAAATCAAATATACTAATGCAAATCATACAAAATACACCAGCATATAGGAAAGAACCAAGAAGCTTTATTGATTGATAACAAGGTTCAGGAAGAGATACAACCCATAGGGCTCCAACTCAGCATCTCCTTCCAGGCAGAATGGAATTCCTTCTTCAGCTCCCTTCAAAGCATAAACACCCAATGGTCCAACCTCAAACCAACAGCAATTCTTTGCAATCACAAAATTCCAGCCTCCCTGATCTCATGTAGGAGAGATCTATATATAGGGATTTTGGAGAGAGGATGAGTCAGCTTGAGGCTGGTATGAAACTGACTAGTGTCCTCTCCCTCTCTCAGTTCTTGAGTCCACTTGGAGGTTCTTGCTTCCACTTGGAGATTTGGAACCTCTTACTCATCACCAGTCGAATTCCCTGATGCAAGTGTCATTTTGGAAGCTTCCTGAGCATTGACACCTTGAGAAATGAGCCTGCCACTTGTCTAGTTACGCTCAGCGCAGGTAGCCTTTGTTGCAGTTGACATTCAATGCAGGTAGATAGTGGAGCAGTTGACATTCAGCGCAGATGCTCAGTGGAGCAGTTGACATGATCCAGAATTGGCTTGTTTTTGAGTGTTTTCAGGTGGAGAACTTCTGTGAATTGCTGTGGTTTGCTGGCCTTGTTCCTCTAGGGGTAGGAACAACATGTTTAGGGACTTTGGATCCCTTAGATATTGACATTTCATGCTCAGTTATGCAAGGCACAAAAATGTCTATAACAGTTGCCCCCTAAAGTATGAGGCCGTTTATCGGGTGAAATGCTTTATCCAGGAGAGTCCGAAGTTCATCCATTTGCTGGGAGGAGACCTGTAATAAAATACAATACAATACATTATGATTCATACTGCTTTCATGATCTAGCTGAGGCGGGCATTCCCATGCTCAGCTTTATAAATTCATTTTTGTACATAGAACAAACGATCGTCTGATGGTAGACTGATAATTTTGGCGAAATTATCATCCTTTGTGTAGGATGATCATCTGCTGCAATGATGTACATGTCAAATGTCTTTATTTTTCCTGAATATATATCGCAGCTTGGATGGATGAAACTAGATCCGGGGTCTTCAAACTCGTTCGATCTTCACTCTAAGTACAAGTCGATCCATGTGAGAATTGCGCTGAAGTCGAACATGGAAAGACATCGCTTGATTACTGGTCAATGATGTAAACCGTTAACAAGCGCGAGAGAAATCACCGATAATGATAATGACCCTCAAGGTACTGCAGTACAATTCACGTGGTGTGAATAAAGGACTTGGCATCGAACACCACGCAAAATCTTCTGGTCGAAGGTCATTGATGTATACCTGTCGCCGGAAGTGAGAAACTTGCCATTGAGGCATGCAAGCTTCAAAGTACTGAAGGGGTTGTTCTTAGATCAACTTCTTGGATAATGAGCTGATGTCGACAAGAAGCGATTCGTCAAAGGAGGGCCTTAATGAATCCCACATCAGTGACACGGAATGGAGCTAATGATTTTAATGGAGGTGAAAACGATCTGTGACATATGATTCAGGGTGGCGGTCATGAATGGATGAAGGATAATGTATGGCAGTGGATGGGACCCGGTTAACTCTTTCTGAATGACTTCTCTTGAACATATGGCGACACTGATGCGATGGATTGGTAGCATTACCCCAAGAATGGATGGTATGGCGAGACCATGGTGATGTGACCGGTGAATGAAACAACCCAACCCGATTGTGGTACGGAGGAAAAGTGTCATGTTCAAGAGCGACCTGCTACCATCAAAGTTTTCTTGATTTTTTCCCAATTTTTCCCCAGTCATTGCTGACCAGTACCTCTTTATTTTTGTCAAGCTTGAGGAGGATAACATATTCTTGTTCTATAACTTGCCCTTCGGGCAAGCCCATCGCTATGTTTTAACGAGCCTAGCGATAGTGAAACTCGTTCTCGTCTAAAGACAAGTTTGTCGCTATTTAGTGATTTTAACGAGTCTAACGACAAAGAAAACTCGGTCCTTTTCATTTTTAGAGAGTCTGAAAAGGTACATAAAGTTAACTGCAAAATTCCTTTTTCGTCATCTAATCCCTTAAGTCCGAAAAAGTATAAAACAATACAGAAGGGATGAGTTTTCGGTATTTTTAACGAGACGAACAAAACAAGCGCTCGATCGTTTTGTGCAATAATCCCTTAGGTCCAAAAAGATTAAAATCTAGAGGAGGGATAGCTCTTCCGGTCGCTTTAACGAGCTGGAAGGCCAAAACTCGGCAATCTTTTCATATTTTACGAGTCAATTGAAAAGAGCTTAAAGAAGACTCGTCTTTCGAGGAACGAGTGATGAACAGGGTTAGCAGTTGATTCCAGGTACAGGTTGGAATTTTCCAATCACGGCAGTGTCACAAGGATGGCTAGGTGAAATCACTCTTCGCAGCTGTTCCTCAAAATGGGTAAACAATCAAATGGAGGTAAACGATCGGCCAAATGAACAGTGGAGGTGACGGTGCACAAAACACGACCAAGGCTTTTATGGTTGACCAGGTTACATACACAACGGTTATTTACCGGGATGGGTTCATTTTTTAACGAGCTTGAATGTGCCAAAACACTGCTCAATCTTATGTTTATTTTTTAACGAGCATGAACTGTGTGCTAAAACTGCTCGGATCTCGCTTTTCTATTTTTTAACGAGCATAAATTCCGTGTTAAAACTGCTCGATAATACCAGTCATAGGATAAGAGTGTCTCATGGGAGATTGCTATTTTTTATGGAGCTTCATCTCCCTACGCTTTGCTCCACATCCTTTCTTTATGCAAGTTCGGAAACGGCTAACCCAAAAAACAGATAAATAACCGCTCTTTGCTTGCACTCCAAAAGGTTTGCATGCCCCCAGGTATAAAACAGAGTTTCAAGGTTACCTCTACTTCTTTTCTGCCAAAACTTTCGTTTTACCGAGAGAGGATCACCTCTTTCAGGTTACCCAAAGATTGTCTAGTTAGCAGATTAAACAAAACACTTCCTCGGCAATGCCTACCGAAATAGACAAAGGTGGGTGAAAAGCAGATTATTTCACTCACATAACTTTGACAAAAGAATCTTATTCTAGAACAACCCTCTTTCCTCTACGGACGGGGTACAGACTAGTCATATTCTCCCGCGGAAACCTACCTTATACCCAAAGTTCTCTGCCAAAGCAGACCAGGACGCATGCCCCCTGGGTTCCAGTCATATCCTCCCGGATTACTCGTGCTCATCAGGAGGACGGACCGTGGGTTGAGACACTTCTTTTGTGAACAGACCATTTAGGGATGGTATATGACTATTTGCGATGTGTGATCCGGGAAACGAAAGTTGGTCCACGAGCTTGACCATTCTTCCTTCATGCGGAAAACACATTACTCTAAAGAGTGAGGAGACGATGGCTCCCATGCAATATATATAGTCTCGTCCAAGGAGTAGGTTATAATCCAAGGGTCCTTGAATGACCATCACATTCATTTGAACGGTCTTCCCTTTCAATGTTATTGGCACATTGGGGAGGATCCCGAAAGGGCGACTGGTTCCCTTATCAAAGCCTGATAGATTCCTCATTCAAGGCAAAAGCGCAGGCGAACCAAGCGCTTTCCAAGCAATAGAGGAAAGGATACTCACAGATGCCCCTTCATCAATAACTGTACCAGCCATTACCATTATGTATATTTGGACAATAATTCTGAACGGTATGCTAGCTGGCAAGCGGGGTCTGCCTAGTTGGTTCCAGTCAAAGGACACAACCAGGTTGCTTGGTGGTGGGACCGAGTATACGGACGGATAGCGCTCTGATGAACTTCCTTCCTGCGATAAAGGAATGGTGGCATTGCCCCCTTGATCATCAGAGTCAGTGCTGATGAAGAGAACTTGGACGGTGTCGTCTTTATTCTCCTCTGTGATGGTGTCATTCGAAGATAGAGCCTCTGAAGGCAAAACCGGTTCAACTGCCGTTTCAACCTTTAGACTTTCGTCAGGTATGGATTCAGACGGTTCATCTTCAATGACAGGTGCTTCGGCTAACCACCTGGGCGGGTCAACCGGATTCTCAACTAGAGAGGGACTTGGCAAGAGTTTTTGATATCCAGGAGGAAGATTCGCTCATAATATCGGGCGATCTTCCAGAACTCTTTTCGCCTCATCTAAGAAGGGACAACGGTGGATGGCGTGATCGCCTTCACACAGTTTGCAGGGAAATTTAGCTTTCCCGCTCTGTCCTGGAGCTTCACTCCCACTAGTTGACGGTGAACAATCGACATGGCTATCAGAGGTCGATGGTACCGAATTGTGCAAACGGGGGGACCAGTCTCTTAGTATCTGGGGGATACATGGAAAATCTCTATGGAAGTGGTCTCCCTTGCATATGACGCATGGTGATTTAGGCCTTACGAGTGTTGTGTGTGGATTTTTGTTAGATGACGCTTGTTTGCCCCCAGTCGCCTTAGGCTCCTTCTGCTTCTTTTCTTTCTTCTTCTTCTCCTTCTTCTCCTTAGGAACCCGGTTCTTTGACCGACCAGTTCCGTCAAGCGAAGAGGAAGGAGGAGAGGAAGATGAAGTAGAAGGCTGGGAAGAAACTCTTGTATGATCTAACTGTTGACTCGACTGTTCAGGAATGGTGGTATTCTGAACGACATTGGTTGAAAAGAGCCAAACTGGTAGGCCAATTGTCAGTCCTGGAAGCGACAATGTGGCCATGTGGGGCGCACCAACATCTCCCCAAGAGGAGAAGGGACTAGGATTTCCACCAAGGGGAACTCCTTGGTTGTTGTGCTCCATCTTTTCAACCTAAAGACCAATGCGAGAATAATGGGTGATTGTTCCGTTTAAAATAAATTGTTAATGACGCTTTAGACACAACTTGCTTTTTCAGTTTTAAAGAGTCGAGAAAAAGCTAAAGATGACTCTAGTCTCCTTCGATTTTTTAACGAGCCTGAAGTGACAAATGCTCGGATGGAATTTTTCTGTTATAGAGTCTGAAAAAGGCCAAAAGAAACTGCTCTGGAGATCTAGGCAGAGGGTGTGCCAAACTTTTCGCAAAACCATAGAATACTTTTTACGGTACGGGTGGTCGATCTTCGTGAATGCTGTGTTCACTGCATTGCGATCAGTAGGGCGGCCGACACGGCTTCCTAAGGATAAAGGATATATGCCTATAGGGGTCTCCCAATATATACGTGACGGTACGTGGGAGCACAAGTCCATACTAGTGCTATCGTCCCTCAGGAGGAATCACCCACCTTCTACGAGATCGACAGTCACTAGGTTTAACGACTCCGGAACACGTCTCTAGCCTAGACCTCTATGTTGTGCGTTATGTTGCAAAGCGTTATTAGGTTCATTCAGTTTATTTTAAGTTGATCTTTTTAAAGTTTGTCTTTCAGGATCACCACGAGATGTATGGTACAAATTCTTAAATGCAGTCTAAGATGATAAGCAAGCTTTATAATCTTTCAACTTTGAAAATCCTAGCTACTAAGGGAAAAGAGAGCGACTATCTTTTCTCAAAGAGAAATCAACACACTCTAATGCACTCTTCCTAAATCAAACATGCAAACTTATCAAAAATGCAAATGCACAATGCAGGTGTTTGTTTTCCACTTTCTTAGTATAAATGCCTACAAAGAAAGCTTTTTGTACAACTTTGAATTTGCTTTTAAATGAATGAAACAAACAAGTTTTCTTTTTCCAAAATCAACAAGGGTAGAAGAGATTACAATCACTTTGCGATTTTCGAAATGAATACTTGTTTTGACATTCAAAAGTGACAAACTCAAACCAATAAGCAAAAGCAAATGATAATCAAACTGCAAACAACCAATGAACTCTCTCCTAAGATCACAATCAATCAATCAATCAGATCTGAATCAAGGGCTACAGGATGATTATTTCGCTTATGCAAAGGAAAACTGTAAATGACGCCACAAACACATAAAAACACTTACAGTCTTTTTGTACAAAAATGAGGCGGAATTCAAGCAAAGAAAAGGGGTTATCAGACTGGTACCTATGCTGGTTAAAGGCTGCAAAAACAGAGATCAAAACAGGGCAAAAGGCAGCAAAGAACCCTAGCTGCACAAGGCCACACTGGTTCAGTGCAAGTCTAACACTATCAGTTTGACATTCAGCGCAGGTAGCCTTCACGGGACCTGCGTTGAAATGCAGACTGCCTTCACAGTGTCTGCGCTGAAAGGAGAAACTCTTGTTTCCCTTGGGTTCCGGGTCATAAAATGCTCAAAAATCAACTGTTTCAGGCCAAATCAGAAACACAAGCAAGGTATAAACAGAGGGATGCTTTGAGAGGGTACTAAAGACTATCACAAAGGATCATCAAGTCATTTGTGAGTCCATTGTTGAGATCATAGACAAAACCCAGTGAAGGATCAAAGCAGCAACAGTCTACTTTGCGAAGCAGTTCGATTGTTTCCATTGAGTCTATGAAGTAAACAATGATGTAAACACAAACAAAATGACTAAAACAAATATCCCCAGCGGAGTCGCCAATTTGTTGTGGGGAAAAATGCCTATGCAGGACGATCCTATCCACCTAAGGTGTGACAATACCTTAGCAACAAACAGATACAACTACTTCGGTTTCTTCCTTTATGAAATGTGAAAGAGGGGAGATTGGTAGACTTACCATTGTCTTCCAGTTGTCCCTCGATCTAGATCCTCTTCTCTTTGGGTGTCCACAGCTACTTGCCTCCTCGCTTGCTCAAGAGAACAGCTACTTGATTTCCACGAGACCACAAGAGAATAGCTACCTGTGACAAGAGAACAGCTACTTGCGACAAGAGAAGAACACAACACAAAGGCAAATATACATATTCATAAATGATTCAGGATTAGAAGTAAATCAAATATACTAATGCAAATCATACAAAATACACCAGCATATAGGAAAGAACCAAGAAGATTTATTGATTGATAACAAGGTTCAGGAAGAGATACAACCCATAGGGCTCCAACCCAGCATCTCCTTACCGACAGAATGGAATTCCTTCTTCAGCTCCCTTCAAAGCATAAACACCCAATGATCCAACCTCAAACCAACAACAATTCTTTGCAATCACAAAATTCCAGCCTCCCTGATCTCATGTAGGAGAGATCTATATATAGGGATTTTGGAGAGAGGATGAGTCAGCTTGAGGCTGGTATGAAACTGACTAGTGTCCTCTCCCTCTCTCAGTTCTTGAGTCCACTTGGAGGTTCTTGCTTCCACTTGGAGATTTGGAACCTCTTACTCATCACCAGTCGAATTCCCTGATGCAAGTGTCATTTTGGAAGCTTCCTGAGCATTGACACCTTGAGAAATGAGCCTGCCACTTGTCCAGTTACGCTCAGCGCAGGTAGCCTTTGTTGCAGTTGACATTCAACGCAGGTAGACAGTGGAGCAGTTGAAATTCAGCGCAGATGCTCAGTGGAGCAGTTGACATGATCCAGAATTGGCTTGTTTTTGAGTGTTTTCAGGTGGAGAACTTCTGTGAATTGCTGTGGTTTGCTGGCCTTGTTCCTCTAGGGGTAGGAACAACATGTTTAGGGACTTTGGATCCCTTAGATATTGACATTTCATGCTCAGTGATGCAAGGCACAAAAATGTCTATAACAAAAGGTACATTCCCGTTCCTTGAACATAAGATTGACCTTGGGGTGGTTGGAAACCTTGGTTCGAGTACTGACCTTGGGATAGATACCCTTGAGGCACGTACTGATACTGGGGTTGACCTTGAGGTATAAATTGATACTGGGTTTGACCTTGGGGTACATATTGAGTCTGGGGTTGACCTTGAGGAATGTACTGTATCGTAGGTACGTACTGTCCTTGAGGTTGCCCCCCAGATGCAAATTGTGTACCTTGAGGTTGCCCCAGGCGTTAATTGAGGCTGCCCCCCAGGCGGTAACTGGCCAACTTGAGGTTGAGAATTGGGAATAGAACCTGACATCATAAGAATGTCTTCTACGCTCAACGGCTTTGCACCATTGCTTCCAGTGAATAACCCTTGTTCAATGGGTTGAGGAGATGCTCCTGAAAAAGTACCAGAAAGTGACTGATACCCAGAGGGAACAGAAGGACAGCCATACAAAAAAGATTCAGGCGATTGAGTAAACATGGACGTCTGACCTGACATATTTACGGGAGTATAAAAACCTCTAGGATGATAAGGAGCACGAGGTGGTGAAAAACTTAATGCTGGGTTTTCCAAATAATTAGTCAAAGAAAGATACTAAGTAGTACTTCTAGGTGGACTGTAAAAAATTGATTCACGCTCCCTTAGATCAATAACAGGTTGATTTTCAGGGATAGGGATGCCTACTTCTTCTTCCGGAGCAAATTCTTTAATAGCTATCAAACCAGAAGGAAGATTTTCAGTGATTACTCTTTCTACCCTAGGTGAATTAGGAGCACTAGAAGTTGGAGAGACAAACCCCGATGTTGGAGTAATAGGTTCAGATATCTCAGGTTCTTCACCTATATCACTAGTAGATGAAAAGCTACCAGCAAGTTCGGAAACCGAAATAGATTCAGGATTATAACCTGTTACTAGAGTTTGGTAATCAGGATGTACAACCAATGAAGACTCTCCTTCTTCAGGTAACCCAACTTTACTACCACTAGGAGTTACGAGGACTTTCAAGCCTTCAAGCTGGCTTGGGACTTCTTCAGGAGGTTGGCCCCGAAGTCTACGGGACTTCCTCAGTAAATCAACCACGGTTACAAACTTAGGAGACTGGCCCCGAAGTCTATGGGACTGTCTTGGTAATTCAGCCACAGTTAAAAACTTTTAACTACTTCACACGCAAAAAAAGTAAAATCTCAATGAAAACCACCTAAAGCCTCTAAAGAACCAAACAAATTTGAATCACATGCCTAAAGAATCTAGAGATCAAACACATACAAACAGTAACTTTCCGGACCAAAAACACTAGTTGGTGATGTAATCCAACGTCGCAGAATTCAGTACAGAAATGGCAGTTGGAACAGTTACCCCGACAACCTGCTTAATGAATAGACTGGACCAAGTTCCTCCACTTAACCGTCTCGAGTGAAGTGAACCCCCCAGAAAATCTAAGTGAGTCTAGCCGACGTTTGCTCCAGGTACAGTGGGATCTTCCCACCACTGTCACCTTAGGAAGAATCCTAAAGAATATGGCCACTCAGGTTACCAACTGAGACAAATACACCTGGGGGAACAGTCTACGATCCGATACGCACGCAAGGGCAGAGTAGCAAGCTCAATCCCATTGAAGGCTCCTTGACATAATCCATGGTTTACCAACAAGTGACCCTAGGCTCCTAGAAAATGGTTAATCCGAGGTTTACCGTTTTTAATACGTGAATATCTGGCGTCGTTCCCAATGAGGAAGGATTGATTCCCACACTGGTTTAGACACGATCTCGTGCTTCTCCTTTAAGAGGAGCTTCCCCAGAGCATAAATGCAACAATTGGATTTCTTCCTACCACAAGATACAGCTACTTGTTTGTTTTTACTGTCTTGGAGGGTTAATTACTCTCCTACTCCAAGACACTAGCCTAAGCTAAGTTGGTGTATCAGAGCCCTAGGAATAAAATGTTACTAGGTGAATTTTACTTTAAGCGTTAATTTTAGTGGTTGTTGTTTAAGTCAAGAGGTGGCGGAGATGAAACTCGTGGTGTAAAGACTCGACTCGAAATCACTAAAAAGATGGACCTAAGATGATTTAAACAATCTTTTCTCTTCGATGAACTTCTACACTAAGAAAGAGTTTGAGAATGCAAATACTTTGTAAAGACAAATCTTTCTCAATTAAACAAATTTAAAGAAGAGCTTTTTCCTTTCCAAAGCACTCAAAATGAGACATCTAGTTATTTCACGAAAATTTCCCTTTTCTTTTCAAAGCACCCAATCACTACAAAAACAAACTTTTTCCAAAAGAGTTTTTTTATTTTTTATTTTTTATTTTTTTATATTTTGTAAATAAAATACTCAAAACTAATGAAAATGACTAACTTTGAGAGCTACAAACTATAAAAAGCTACTTGAAGTCAAAGCCTACTAAAAGTCTTTTTGAGGATGTTTTACTTAGCTAAATGTGAGCTAAGGACTAATTTATGCAGAATCACAATTAGTCAAAAAACAACTAATCTTTCGTTTTTCTTTTAAAAAAATGAAAATTCCAACTTTCAAATATACGTTTTTCGAAATTTTGAAATGAGAAAACACAAAGTGGATTCCTCAACAAGGGGAGATTTCATAAATGGTCAGACTCATAAGAAGACTGGTAGACACCAGGGTAATCTGAGGTCCCTACGGCTTCTAAGCTCAGAGCCACTACACAACCAAAAACGAAAAACAAACCCAACAAGCAAAATTCCTAGGAATTCCACCTAAAACCCTAACACTAATGAAATTAAACCAAGGAAAGTTTTTGACAGGGAACAAGCAGGTCTGGGCAATGGCTAAAACCTATAAACAAATTCTAAACTGATAAAAAAGAGAAAAATTTAAAAATTTTCAAATTTTTGACAGGGTACACAGGCAACTTGTTTACACAGGTGCGTCCACGCTCTGTGCACAAAGGAAAAGTGTGTATAGGTACGCACTGTGCTTAACTCACAGGGTGTGTACCTCTCCCAAAACTATGAAAAATAAAAATTGACTCAAAATTAACTAAATTCACCCAATCCCACAATCATCAAGTCAAAAACAGAAACAGAAAATACAGTTTCTCAGGTCAAAGTATAGACAAGGAAAACAATCAAGTCCCCAGTATGGTCGCCATTTTGTCACACGGAATGAGTCGATCTTGCGGACAAGATAGACCTTCCTAGAATCTAAAGAAGACCTAATGACAAGCAAACCAACCAGACACTATCTTTCTCTAAATATGCTTCAATAAACAATAGCAAACAAGTGTTTTTAGGGCCTACCTTTGGTCCAATGCAAGCTTGTGGATGCCCTCGCTCCTTTGATTCAAATGAGCTCCTTTTCATGAATCTGCAAACACAAACAAGGCAAACAAATTAAATAGCACCTGAAAAACCAATTGCATAAAACATATTTAACATGAAAGTAAAGGAGTCCATGAAACAAATAACATAAGATACTTGTTGAGAAAAATGAGTTTGATTGTATTAATTCAAAAGAATAAGAACTTTACAACCTTTGCCTTGACGCTGTACAAGCTCCTCCCAGGGTCCAACAAGAAGTCTCCTCTACTTTGACAAGTTTCACTCACTCTCCAATGGAACCAAGAGGTATGTGATCTCTCCTCTCAAGCTCAACCAAAAAGTCTTAATTTCACCAGCATTTACCCTCAAAATGTTCAGCTTCTAACCTCCTTAGTCCTCACCCCAATGCCTGTATTTATAGTGCAATGGAGGGAAGTTACTAGGTCCTCCTTCAAAGGAATAAATCCCTCCTTCAAAGGGATAGCTCCTTTAGTCAAGGGATTAGCTCCTTCTCTTTTGGGATGCATGAACCACCTCAGAGCGAACAATCCACGTCAAAATTCCTTCTAGAAAACTCTAGAATTAACCCAAAGTGAGTTTTTTAAGATAAAACTTGTGCCTTTTGACTTTCACAGGGGTCCGCACCTACACCGTTAGGGACAGAGCGGGTAGGTACGCAGCTTTTGTACACAGAAGGTGCGGGACCGTAGGTGACCATGAGAGAAAGTGCTGAACCAGAGTTACATTGATTTTTAATGTCTTTCTCCCATTTCCAAAGCTTTATTTGAAGAGCTGAGGTCTTAGACTTGCTTAGGAGGACAGTACAAGTGATGATAGACCCATACTGACTGTAAATAATCATAGTGACGATATTTTTGTGTAACAACATCTTCAACTATTACACTCTCCTAGGTACCTATTGTTGATCTATTTCTTGCTAGGGGAGAAATTCAACCTCCTAGGGCTTGAATGCAGGTCCCTCTACATTTTTAGAGAGGTGGTACTCCTCTTTATGAACACACTCAAATAAATTGAAGTAATATTAAAAAATCAACATATGCACCAATGAGTGGACCAAATGTTCTTTCAAGGGTGCAAGGAAATAAATAACAAAAAATGTAAAAGTTGAAATTTTAAACATGATATCCATCGATTCCATCACTGCAAGAAAATATCATTAAAGCATATGAAAGGGTAGACACAAAATAAAAAAGTTAAAATATGAAAGAACTATAGAATAATTTCATTCATGTAAAATCATAAAGAGCATGGGAAATAAATTCACGAGATTCATACAAATTTAAACAAGTTTATAAATCACAAATGAAATACTCTCCTGAAAAGTAGCTCCCTGCAAGAGTAAAAGAAAATTTAAGTTTTCAAAATGTCTGGTGTTTAAGGAACTCAACAAAATCCTTATAGTTAATTGTAAACTAAAAGGAATTCATCCTAAGGGGGAACTGGGATTGGGCTCCCGTGAACTATAACATAAATGAGATACCTGGAAGGGAAAAAAAAATATGTGTCGAGGATCAACTTAAATGATGCAAATTAGAATCAAGAAACATGAATGGTCAAATACTAGTAGGAAGGGAATGCTTCAAAAATTAGAATACTCAAAATTTGTGGAATAATGACTATATGTTGAAGTACCTTCTACCCTTTATTATTGAAGATGAAGTCATTGTAATAATTATTTGGCAGTTACTTGGGATTAAAGAATTCTTGGAGTGACTAACTTCACCATTCTTTATTGTAATATTTCATCGGAGGATTTGTGATGTTGATTTTGACATGTTGATTAAATATTTATTTCTCGATTTCTTCGGAATCCTCTTGTAATTACACAATTAAGGAAGATTGATCTTCATTTACATTAAAAAATTAACCAACCAATTTTTAATTTCTTCTTCAAAAATATCAATTATATTGTCAAATTCAGGTCCCATTGACTCCTTTACATCATTAATCTCAACCTTCAATATGTCCTTTGGAATTAATGTATAATCTATTATCATATGAGGACCATGTAGATCATCAACAACTTTGATTTCCTTGAGAAAGACATCACTTCTTCTATCATTAATTTTATTGCATTTAAAAATAATATCCTCTAGTATATTAATTTTTGCATACCATTCAGCTTGGATATGCTTCAGTCTTTTAGGTCCAAGGATATTCTATTGTGACTTGTGTAATTCCCTAAGTAAACTGGCAGGTCATTCATTATCTACAAAATGTTGATCATGTTCAAGGTAATTCTTAAGCCAGTTAATGAAGGAGGAAATTCTTTGAGCTAGATTTCTCAAGTGGGAAGTTATTTCCCATACATCTTCAAAAATATTCAATATTTTACTAATATTATTAACAATATAGGGCTTAACTCCATTAAGGAGGTGGGCCATTTTTTTGATCCTATGATGTATGTTGGGGGTGGATATTTCTACTACTAGTGCTTGTATGGAAATAGGAGTCATAAATAGAGGAACAAGATTAAGAGATTCTTCGAGATCTTTTATTCTTATTTTTAACCTCAGATTATCTACCTCTTGTTTACTGGTTGAATGATCCAATGCTTCTCCTATAGTCTGACGTAATTTATTTGTCCTAGTGGCTCCAACTTCAGGCATATCAACATCCATTTGAGCCTGACTAGTAGTTACTGTATTTTGAACCTTCACTCTCCCAATTCCTAACTAGTTACTTCTATCATAACTTGCATTATGCAAGGTCACATGGTTATCTTTAACAGTGGTTGTATCCTCAACAATCTCTTCTATTATCCTTTAGTTTTTGTCCATGCAGGTTGTAACCCAATCAAGTGGTGCATTACTATCAACTTCAACATCCATTATTTCTTCCATGCTTTGTGTTTCCTTCAAACCTTTAGCTTTGGATGATTGAATAGTGTGCAACCATTCAATTTTCAATCTGGGAGGGGGCTCTTCCTTGTCTCCTCCACTCGAGAGGCTATCATTTCCCTACCTTCCCTCATAGTGGCATTGTTGGGTCCCTATAATACTAGTGATTACCCCATTACTATTGTAGTTATACCCCTTATTTATATTGCTGTGCCCCTATTACCCCCATATTGTTATTTCTGTGCCCCATAGAATCCCTCTATTGTTATTTTTGTTGCTTTATATTATTATTGTTAGGTCGGCTGGATTATATTGTGACTCCTTAGACTCCTATATATAGAAAGGAGGTTTTGTCATTTGGATCATCCAAGAATTGTTCATTTATGTAATGTAAAGGAGGTTTCCCCCTCAAAGAGGCTGAATTCTAAGGCGTTGAACTATCTTTTCTATCTTTTCTTGAGCTGGTTTCATAACATTTGGTATCAGAGCTTTGGATTCTAGGGTTTCGCTGCTCCAAACAGGTCATCGTGGAATTTTCGCTATAACTTTTTTCTATGATGTTTCAGAAGTTGCAAAAAAAACCCATTTGAGAAGAAATTGTGCTGAACCTTGGGTCTGAATTTTAGAGCTTTTCGCGCGATATTTGCGGAGATATGATCTAAGGAAGTTGGTCTTTTTGCAGACTCCTGAATTACATTCAAAACAAGTGACCTGGGGAAAATCGTCATAACTTTCTCTCTGGGGATCGGATTGAAATTTAGTAAGAAGGTACAGAAAGAGGACAGACTGTAGTTTCTTGTGTGTGTGTTTCAGATTCAAAGGTTGAAACAGTGACTCGTGGCACGTCGTACAAGTTCGCTCTACTGAACCAGTCTAAAAGCAAGTCACTGTGGGAGATTTCACATAACTCTTCCTTGGAGAATCCAATTTGGCTCAGACTTGTGGCATTGGAAAGAGGACGTAGAAGACTACTACAGGTAGAAATTTCAAAACTAGATGATCCGAAATTACAGAGATACATCAGATTCAATATCAGGCTTCTATAAAGTGAAAAAAAATGTGTGTAGTTTTTTTTTAAATTTTTGTGTAAGCTTGGTTTAACAGAATTCAAAGGGCATAGTAAAGCATTATTATCGGTAACTGATGCCCCGAGGAAAGAAAATGCAAACACCCAGTAAGGAACCTAAAAGCTCTAGCATGAATCATGAAGAAGAGGAAGAAATGCTACATGATATATCAAAATTACAAGAACAAGTGCAACAAATGTCACGCTCACAAAAGCTAACAGAAGCTAAGATAAGTGGTGTGGAATCTAAGATAAATGGCGTGGAATCTAAGATAAAGGGCATGGAAGCTAAGATGGATTATTCGAAGACATATTTGAAGAGAGACATGGAAGATTTGAAGATAGATTTGAAGACAAACATGGAAGAATTGAAGAAGTTGCTACAAGAAAAGGTCACTAATGGTGAAAAGGTAGTAAAGGAAACTCATGATGATAACAAAAGAAATGTTAATCATGATTCCATAGACACTAATGTTGGATCGAAGAATCACCATATTCCAAAAATCGATATGAGGAAGTTTGATGGCAAGGATCCCGCCACATGGATATTACAGATGGAGTAATTCTTCGATCTCAATAATGTGCAAAACGCAAAAAAGGTACGTATGGCAACTATATATTTGGAACCAAATCAGTTTGTATGGTATCAATGGCTTTGCTCTCGTAAACAATTTATCACTTGGGCAATTTTTACGGAAGAATTGATAGCACATTATGAAGATACAAAAAGCAACATTTTTTTAGCCAATTGATAAGTCTCAAACAAAAGGGTTCAATAATGGAGCACATTGAGGAGTTCCAAAAATTGAACATAAGGGTAAAAGATATCCTAGAGGAGCATAGGATTGACGTGTTCATAGGGTCTTTAAAGGATAATATCCAACATGATGTTCACCTTTGGGAACCTGATTCATTAGACAAGGCATTCAGGTTAGCAAGAAAAATGGAAAGCAAAATTATGGCAACCACGAAGCATACCACTCACAACTATAAACATGGAAGTGTTGTTGCCCCTAGTCTTCCACAACCTATAAGGTTGACACCACAATAATTGGAAGAAAAAAGAGAAAAAGGGCTTTGTTACAGTTGTGATAGCAAATACACTAAAGGTCATAAGTGTGCTGAGAATAAATTATTCTACATAGATTGTGAAGAGGAAGAAGAAAAGGAGCAAGAAAGGTCAAAAGAAGAAGATACACTCCAGGATCAAAGCCTAGATGAAGAACAAATAAATCTGACCATATCTTGTAATGCATTGGCGGGAATTACCACTCCTCAAACCATCAAGATAGAAGGACAAATCAAGAAGAAAAAGGTAATAGTGTTGATTGATTCAGGAAGCACCCACAATTTTGTTCATTGTAGGGTAGCAAAAGAATTGAATTGCTTCCTATATCCAGCACCAGAGTGTCAAGTCATGATTGGAAATGGAGGAACAATAAATTGCTCTGGAAAGTGCCATAATATCAAGCTATCCATGGGAGAATATGTATTGACTAGCCCAATGCTTTCCATTCCAATGGGAGGTGCTGATGTTGTACTAGGAGTCCAATGGCTACAATCCTTGGGTACAATAGCTTTTAATTTTCAAGAACTTTTCATCAAATTTTCTATGGAAGGAAAGGAAGTTGAATTAAAGGGTATTGCAGGGAAACCAGGAAAGATAATCAGCTCTAATGGCATGACAAAGCTTCTAAAAAAGGAGAAAAGAGGTGTAATTTCACAATTATGTTCGCTAGATGTTTCCACATTGGAATCATCTATTTCTCCAGATCTCCAAAAAGTCCTGGACAATCATTCCAAGGTATTTGAGACTCCAAAAGGTCTCCCACCTATGCGTGATCATGATCATGATATTCATCTGATTCCAGGAAGTGTTCCTCCAAACATCAGGCCGTACAGATATCCCTATGTCCAAAAAAGTGAAATTGAACGTATGGTTGCAGAAATGCTAGAGGCTGGTATAATTCAACCGAGTCAAAGTTCTTTCTCAGCTCCAGTAGTATCGGTGCACAAGAAGGATGGATCATGGTGCATGTGTCCAGATTATAGGGAGCTCAACAAGCTCACTATTAAAGATAAGTTCCCCATTCCTGTTATTGATGAATTACTGGATGAATTGCATGGATCAATTTACTTCACCAAGTTGGATCTTCGTTCGGAATATCATCAAATCATAATGAAGATTGAAGACATTCAGAAAACGACATTTAGAACTCATGAGGGTCATTATGAATTTTTGGTCATGCCTTTTGGCCTTACCAATGCACCTTCAACATTTCAAGGTTTGATGAATTCAATTTTCAAACCATTCCTTAGAAAAATTGTGTTAGTATTTTTTGATGATATACTAATCTACAACAATTCTTGGAAGGATCATGTTGAACATGTTGACAGGGTGCTACAACTATTGGAGGAGAAACAATTATATGCAAAAAGATCCAAATGTTTCTTTGGAGTCCAGGAGGTGGAATATTTGGGTCATATTGTATCTCATGAAGGAGTTAAGGTAGACCCTAGCAAAATTAAAGCCATTAAGGAATGGAAAATCCTCACATCCATAAAGCATTTGCGAGGATTTCCTGGGTTGACAGGGTATTATCGCAAGTTTGTTAAGAATTATGGGAGAATAGTAGCACCTCTAACAACATTATTGAAGAAAGATTCATTTTCATGGACTCTGGAAGCAACAAAGGCCTTTGAACATCTTAAAGAGGCAATGTGCCAAGCACCGGTCTTAGCTACACCGGACTTCACAAAAACCTTTATTATGGAATATGATGCTTCAGGAAATCGAATTGGTGCTGTTCTAATGCAAGATGAAAGACCCATTGCTTTTGAAAGTCATCCAATCAAGGGAAAGTTTTTAAGCAAAGCTATTTATGAGAAGGAAATGTTGGCAATACTCCATGCACTTAAGAAATGGCGACCCTACTAATGGGAAGACACTTCAAGGTAAAAACAGATCATGATAGCCTTAAATACTTTTTAGAACAAAGATTATCCTATGAAGAGCAACAAAAGTGGTGGTAGATGCACTCTCAAGAAAGGATGAGGATGTGGAAGCATTGTTGTGTGCCATTTCTATTATCCAACCAGATTGGATAAACGAAGCAAGGGAGGAATGGAAGAATGACAAAGAAGTGTGGGCACTTATTCGAAAGCTACAACAAGATTCCAGTACTTCTGATACATTTAGCTGGCAAAATGATTCGTTATGGTACAAAGATTGCTTATACCTCTGTAAGAATTCCCAGCTAAAACAAAAGATTCTTATGGAATTTCACACTTCTCCCTTAGGAGGGCACTCAGGATTTTTAAAAACGTACCACAGGGTTAAGAAGGAATTTTTTTGGGATGGCCTTAAATCAGATATTCAAAAGTTTGTGGCGGAATGTTTGGTTTGCCAGCAAAATAAAGTTGAAACAATTAAGACACCGGGTCTATTACAACCTTTATCCATTCCAAGCCAACGTTGGGAGGAGGTTTCAATGGATTTTATCATAGGTTTACCCAAGTCTGAGGGAAAGAGTGTCATCATGGTGGTAGTTGACAGACTTACCAAGTATGCACACTTTTGTGCATTATCACATCCATTTAAAGCCAGTACAGTTTCTACTGCATTTATGGAAACAGTTCAAAAGCTACATGGAAACCCAAAGATTATTGTAACTGACAGAGATCCCATTTTCACTGGAAATTTTTGGACATAATTATTTTCTTGTCTTGGTACTCAGTTAGCTCATGGCTCATCTTATCATCCTCAATCTGATGGGCAAACTGAGATAGTAAACAAATGTTTGGAAGGATATCTTCTTTTCTTTGTATCTGATAAATAGACACAATGGGTCAAATGGTTGCCTCTGGCTGAATGGTGGTATAACACTTCCTTCCATACAGCAACAAAAATGACCCCATTTATGGCACTTTATGGATATCAACCACCATCCATCACATCATATTTAAGAGAAAATTCTATGGTTCAGGCAGTGGAACATCACATCGAACATCAACAATAAGTCCTCCAACTCTTAAAGGATAACCTCGTGTTGGCACAAAATAGAATGAAACAACAGGCAGATCAACATCGCAGTGAAATAAGTTTTGATGTAGGTGATTGGGTATTCCTACGGCTACAACCATATAAGCAAATGTCCCTAAAGAAAGCTAAGAAGGATAATAAATTATCACCAAAGTATTATGGTCCGTACAAGGTGTTGCAAAAGATTGGTACTATGGCATACAAATTGGAGCTTCCTGCAGCTTCTCGATTGCACCCAGTTTTCCATGTTTCATGTTTAAAGAAGGTTATAGGTGACAAGCTCCCAATTCAAACAATATTGCTAGAACTTAACGAGGAAGGAAAAATTATATTGGAACCGGAAGCAGTCACAGAAACAAGAACTCGACAGCTACGAAATTGATCAATTTCAGAGTATCTTATCAAGTGGAAGAACTTATCCGCTGAAGATTCCACATGGGAGGATGAGAATTTTATGCAAAAGTATCTAGAACTAATCAAGCATTGAGGACAACACTTTTTTGAAGGAGAGGGGCATGTTGGGTCCCTATAATACTAGTGATTACCCCATTACTATTGTAGTTATACCCCTTATTTATATTGTTGTGCCCCTTTTACCCCCATATTGTTATTTCTGTGCCCCATAGGATCCCTCTATTGTTATTTTTGTGGCTTTATATTATTATTGTTAGGTCGGCTGGATTATATTGTGACTCCTTAGACTCCTATATATAGAAAGGAGGTTTTTTCATTTGGATCATCCAAGAATTGTTCATTTATGTAATGTAAAGGAGGTTGCCCCCTCGAAGAGGCTGAATTCTAAGGCGTTGATCTATCTTTTCTATCTTTTCTTGAGCTGGTTTCATAACAGGCATTCCTTTTTCATTGAGTTGAACATGAATTCAGGCGAGTTTGGGGTGTGGAATTTGGAGGAGGGTGTATGGATTTTTTTTCTCTTTCCTTGTTTCTTACTCCCATACTTTGGTGGTTTAAAAAATGGGTCTTCAATATGGCTAGGAAAATCTTTGTCTCTTTATGGACCAATGTGACTTTCTTTGGTTTCTTTTGTAATTCTCATGAACAGGTTTTCATATAAGATTACAATCAAGTGCTTAAATTATATTCCTTTTGGTTTAAAACCATGAATAACCTCTACTTAATTTAAATTAAAAGAATTTAAAAACTGAGAAAATTCTGCAAAATAGGTTGCATTTTTCACAGTAAAAGGAAAGGAAATAAATTTCCTTTTCTTCTTTTGATCGAATAAAATCAACCATAGGTGGTACTTTCTGTGAACTTTAACAAAAAAATATTTTTCCATGACAATGACTTGTCCTAGAATCCATAAATTCAAATTATGGTATTGTCTTCTCTTTCTTCATGGATTTTCTTTCCCGACAGGAAGGCTTACACTTGTCCTGATATCCTTATAGGCTCTCGTCCAATTATAATGTAGTTAAATTCTTTCACAAACAAATCCTGAATTTGACATAATTGAAAAGGACATTTGTGTCTCCAAATAATTTGATACCATAAATGAATTGATTCTTCATCAAGATTTAGGTTACACTTATGGCGTACGTCATTGAAATCGTGACAGGATACAAGGGTTGTTATCAAATTTGGTGTCATGAAAAATATGTTTCTCTTAGACAAATTTACTAATTGGAAGGCTAAATCATTTGAAATGAGGTCCGCCAATCAAATAGAAAGACTCTTTTATAACAATAATATATAAAATAGATTATGGACCTTGGGACATTAGCTATGCTTTCTCGCCCCATTACTTGGGAAAAAAGGCAAGAAAAGTCTTTGTAAGATTCAAAAAATATAGAAACATCTAAGAAAAAAATGTCAAAGGGAACCTATGAAGCCAGTGAGATGAATTCATAAGAAAATGTTCATTCTATGAGTTGGAGAGTCCAAGAAACTGTTGGCTTCTAACAACTTCAATAACTCATTTAGCTTTGGTAGCTTAAATATCCTTTTTAATGCTCTAGGGGTCCAAGGAATTGGATTCCTCTTGAATCCTACTCTAATTTTTCTTGTCTTTGGATCAAAATTTTGTGCACCAAGATAAATTATTTCCTTGAAGTCGAAAATTTTTGGAACACATGCAGTGATTTCCAACCCACTAGTACAAATTTTGTTATTTTTTTTGTTCAATCAACAAATTTGCATACCATTGGTATGCAATTGACTAGTGAAATCTCTTATCTTGACAGGAAAGTGAGTTAAAAGTGTCACCTCAATTTTGTTCCTTCTTTCTTTGGGTATCCATATTTTGTTTATAGTTAGGAATATGTGAGTAACTATCAATGTTCTTAGTGGATCTTAGCTATGAATTCCTTAAACGATATAATTACTAGTTTTTATTCTTTTGCATGTGAATTTTTTGGGTGGGATAGGGCAATAAAAATATATTTAATGCATTAAAGCTTCGTTTCATGGGAGATGATGGAAACAAATCTTAAAGTTTTAAAACCACCACACCTGTTTAACTCAGAGAATTATCTACTTTTAATAATCTTGATATTAGTACCGTGAGCAATAAAGAAATTAATGAGATTAGATGATTTTCTAGCTATGAAATATTTATGATTTTGATGGGTGGAGTACATGTAATTAATTTTGTGGGTGGTGAAGCGCGTAGGAGTGAAGTATGTAGGAGATAATATGTGTAGAGGAAGTAGGTTTGTGGAGTGGAGGGTTGTGAAGAGGCATGAGGTGTGCGAGAGAAGGATGTGCAAAGTATGGATAGGGGAATGTGAAAAATGAGGTCTATGAACTTTTTTTTGCGCACGTTTAAATTTAGCTAATTATAAAATACTCAAGGGCGTGCAACCTTTGGGGTCAATTTTTGGCTCTAACTAAGGATAGTAAGTTGATTTTGGGTTACTAAGAACCCAAATCATGACTAGTTTCTTAGACCATGGGGCTATGGAATCTAAAATTTACATAGTTGTATCTACATGTAGTATATTATATGTACGATATAATACAAGAAGAGAAGATAGTATATCATTTGAAGAATTTTTTGAAATGTTGCCCACTTAAGCCAAGTAATTGATCATCCATCCCCTTGAGGATATATGAATTACATCCATTGATTTTGTGTATGATATAAGGTCCAATCCATAACACATCAAACTTTTTATGCATTGATGGATTTTCTTTTTCCTTATTCCAAAGTAGCACAAGTTGTCCCTTTGAAAAACTCTTATTAGTGGCTCCTTTGTTGAAATCATTGGTGACAATGTCTTTTCTTTATTCTTCCAATTGTATTAGTTAATGTAACTTGGTTTGGATTGTAGAGGAATCACTCTCTTCTAAAAATGATATTGTAGACAAGGCTATGGAGTACTAAAAAGGTATGTTTTTGATGATCATTTCAGTGGCTTTTCAGTAGAAATTGTAAACCTTTTTGCATCATGAACTTGGAAAACAATAAATAATTATAACAAAACATGTGAGATTAATATGCAAGATTTAACCGCTAATAATTGTTATTCTCTCGTGCAGGAAAGGGTGAAAACGAGGAGTTGTTGTTCCAAAGAAAAAGACAAGGACAAGGTAACTGCTTTCCCTTTGACGGGAGACCGAGTGCAAACAAGGCTAAGCAGATCAAAGCAATTCGGCCCTGAAAAGGAGGAGAAGACACCAGCTCGGCGCAGGAGAAAAGAGATGATTAAGGATTAACAGTTTGGTGAATCCCTTAGGATCTTTGATCCTGAGGGATCGCTGCTTTATCTATACTTAGACATCTCCGCCGTCACCCTTATATAAAGGGACAACACTGTTAGCTTTGGGGAGGATTATGCTTTTATGTAATTTCTGTTAAGATCAAAACTTCGATCATCGAGTCTCGATAAGAACTGCTTCATTGTACTTTTGTTTCATGCATTAATACAAACTTGGTGATTATTTTATCTCTGCATCTGGATTAACCTAAAGCGGTGGCCCGGCCTCGGAGGACACTTGCTTCTGTATTACTACGATTTGATTTCTGCGTGATTTGCTTATCGTCGTTATTTGGTAATCTGATATGATTTATAAGTTTACATCACATGCTCTGTTAAGATTAATTCATTAAGATTTTTACAGATAGAACTGTTGTATTGACTCTGCATTATATTACTGTTCCTTTCAGAGTTGATTGAATATTATTAGTCTTGACCAAATATTGTTACTATTTTGTTACAGAGCTTTTGTGTTGTACATTCATGTTACAGAATTCATCTGAAAGTTGTGTTCTTTACGATTGTTGGATTTAGAAGTAATGATGTTTTATTTTGAAACGCAGTCGTATTCCTTTTAATTAAGATTGATGCTAGATCAGATTACTATTCAAGCGTGTTGTGTGTGTATATGATTTCCAAGCGTTGTTCCATAACTTATCAGTAATTAGTGCTGTTCCATTAGTGTGTGCTGCTTGATCTGCCTTAAGAGTGAAAGATTGCTGTTTGATTACGATGAGTGCAATTGAGTTAGTAGATTAATTTTGATTACTGCTCATGAGACTTAGTTGTTTAACTGCTGTTCCTTTTAAGAATTGCTGTTCCATTTCAGAATTGTTGTTCCATTCCAGATTTGTTGTTCAATTTCTTATTTGCTGTTCCATTTTTCTATCCGCCGTTCCATTTACTCGCATTTGTTGTTTTGGTGTGAGAGATGATCTGCGGATATAGTGAGCCTCGACATTTGCTGTCTAGCTCCCAGATCCGTGGCCTGTTCTCTAATTTCCTTTCCATTAGTTTCCAAAGGGATGGGTTATCGCTGCCGAACCCTTGACTGATAAGTTGCCTAGTTTTCTGAGTGTGTGATTTATTCTTTTGAAGTAACTTAGTTATAGACAAGTGTTACAAAGTAATTTGTCACCATCCCTGTTACTCCTCTTGTCGTACCTTGGAGGACCCATCCCGGGAGTTATAAGAAGTGACAAAGTCTAAAAACACTTGCATTATGTTCCCCTGAGTATGTACTCCATGTTCCCTGAAGACATCTTCTGTAGATTATCCCTAAAAAGTGCTCTTTTTCCATTGGCGCAAGTCCACAGTGTCCTACCCGCGCCAATGATGGAGATCCTCAAAAGAGGGCGCGACCATTGGCGCTCTGTCTTAGAGCAACAGTCGCGCCAACCAAATTTAGTCGTGCTTTTTTCCTTAACGCACGTCCGACTGTTTTTTCCTTCATTACATGGAGCTTTTCTGAGGATAAAAAATCAGTCTTTTGTCGAGCTTTATCCATCTTTATGGCTTTTGAGGATAATGCTAATCCGCAAAAGGTGTCCCGGTTCATCGTACCCTCCTCCCTTCTTCATCTATATAAGCTTGTCATTATGCATTGGACAAGCTAGTGTTAGTGCTAGTGATTTAGTGATTGAGTGATAGTAGTGATGATTATTGGTCATGGAGTGTTAGATGTTGAGTTCTTGAGTTCTTGGAGGAATGCTAGTGAGTATTAGAGAGGTTATGCTGCCGGAGAGGAGATGCATGGCAAGACACATATAGTTATTCGCCCAGCCAGGAGAAGGGTCGACGTTAGAACAATGGTTGTAACTTTTCCTGTTTATTAATTGATAAGCGACTGCTATTATAGTTCCAATCTCATTATCTATCATGGTGATGTGTTGATTTATTTCCTTTCTGACTAAAATATAGTTGTGCCTTGGTAGTTTTTATGTTGGTATCTGTCTCTTCCTTTGCATGTGCAGGTGTTCGTTTGTGATCTGTTGGAGCAAGGGAGCGAGGATATCAACTCTGCTTCAATCATAGCGTTGGACTCCAGGTTAGTCTTCTTGATTCACCTTTGATGCATAACTAGGAACTTGCGTAGCAGCGTGGTTTGTTTGTGGCTAGTTCTGTTATAGGCTAGTGGGATCGCCTCTGTCCGCAGAGGGGATTTACCTGACCAACAAATTGGCGACTCCGCTGGGGAGGAACTATTTGATTTCTGTCTTGCATGTTAATTTTCTTCTGCTTGCTTGAGTGAATGAGCTTCCTGAGTCAGTTTTGAGTTTATTCTTTACTGTTTGACCCATCTGAGCGCTGTCAACCCGACCTAAGGTCGTATCATTTATTTTTCTAGTTGGTAAGCTTAATTGGCGCGGTTATTTCTTTGACAGTCACGCCAGTTGGCGCATGTTGCTCAAAAGCAGCTCGCGCCAATCCTATGGTAGCGCAAGTTGCAGGCTGACAGTCGCGCCAGCTCTATAAGTTTTGCCTGTGTGTGGGTGGAAAGCTCTTTCAGTCTCTATATATCTCTCTCAGCCTCTGGAACTGTGTTGAACCTCTGCTTGACTGGTCTTAGCCTGTATCCCTCAGCTGTTTGCTCATTTCTATTGATTTTCGTCTCAGCCCTAGGATATCTAGGGGCTTTGCATGACTAGCCTTCTGTGGGAAGTTTCGATCTCTTGATTATCCAGTCAACTTGTTGGTTGTGTTCTGCACCTATCCAGTGCTTTGTTAAAGCTTGATCTTCTATACTCTGAATACTTCACTTCTAGCCTCTTTGAAGTTCACTAGTCTTTGTGTTTTTCCTTGCTTGCATGGTTCATTTTAGTGTTTCAGAATTGGTTCTATTTCATTAACTGAACTTGGATTGTGCATATCTCTTAGAATTTGTTTACATGCATCATGCCATCTTAAAGGAAAGAAAAATAAAAAATCTCTTGCATCATAGTAGTTAGCATTTATTGTTATTTGTTGCTATTAAAAAGAAAAAGACAAAATTTCGTTTCTTGTTATTAGCTGCATTAGGGTCTTTGTTGTTTGTTGAAGTGATCGTTTCGTTTGTGAAAAAGATCTCAACCCTCCTGTAGATAGAATTCATCGAATCAAATGATTTTATTTTGGCATATAGTTTGCATGTAAAAAGTTTTTGAGATATCACATACGGTAGGACCAAAAAACTGAAACATAATCAAAGATAAACCTTAAAATGAACTCAATGAACATAACAACGCATTGGAACATAACGCAAACACTCTAGAGGTCTAGGTTAGAGACGTGTTCCGGCGTCTTTAAACCTGGTAGTTTATCGTCGAGTGGTTGGGTGATTCCTCCACGGTGAAACGATAAGTGCCAATACGGACTGTGCTTCCACGTACCGTCGAGTATATATTGGGAGACCCCTATAGGAATAAAGCCTTTATCCATAGGAAGCCGTGTCAGCCGCCCTACGATTCGCAATGCAGTGAACACAGCATTCACGAAGATCGACCACCCGTACCCTAAAAAGTATTCTGTGGTTTTGCGAAAAGTTTGGCATACCCTCTACCTAGAATTCCAGAGCAGTCACTTTTGATCCTTTTCGGACTCCCTAAATGAAAAGGTGCCTGTGAGCGTCTTGTCACTTCGTGCTCATTAAATATTCGAAGGAGACTAGAGTCATCTTTTATCCTTTTCTCGACTCTTAAAAAATGAAAAGGTTAAGTTCAGTGTCTTAAAATTTATTGGCCACGATAATATTACCCAATTAGATTTTTGTTTGCGTTAGCTTGAGTAGGGTTATTTCTCGTTCAATGGCAGCCTTTCCGGTGCCCACCGGCCAAGGTGTTCCTCCTGATGGGTACCCTCGCCCATTTCCTTCTGTTGGAAATGTTGGTGTTCAGTATATCGCAACATTGTCTTTGCCTGGGTTGACCATTGGTTTACCCGTATGGTTGTTTTCAAACTCGGTGGTCTCAAGTGTGATGACTCCTGTCCCACCACCACCTCCTCCACCCGAACAACACCATGTTGATTCTAAGGTGGACCCCTTCCCTTCTTCGCCTATTGCTGCATCCTCATCTTCTACTTCGCCTGGTGAAACCTTGGATTTCACTAACCAGGTGGCTAAGAAGAAGAAGAAGAAGACCAAAAAGAAGAAGTCTCCTAAGGGAAAGGTCGTGTCTACTGCGAAGCTATCAGAAGTGGAACCACCTTCTGCTCCTCCCCGGAAGCTTCGGTCTCCTTGTCGATTATGCAAAGGGGACCATTTTCTTTCTGATTGTCCTGGCATTCCCAAGATCCTAGACATATGGTCCCGTGACCTGACTCGCCCCTTACTGTCGCAAATCGACGATACCTTACTAGTTGGTAACAGAAAAGGGAAGGTTCGTTTCCCTTGTCGACTTTGTGAAGGTAATCATCTCCTTCGCCTTTGTCCACTTATGGATGAAGCTTCCCGTCTGTTGGCAAGTCTGTCGGATCCCTTACCCCAACTACCCGCTGGATATCAGCGTCTTTTTACAACTGCAGAGCATCTCTCCACTAACCAAGTGATCAAACATGATTCCTCCTTAGTCCAGCTTTCTCTTCCTGAACCTATCTGTGCTCCGCCTGCTCCAGACCAGTCCCTGGTCGGAACGAGTGATTTATATTCATCATCTACGCACCACTTGATCATCAAAGATGAACCACCTGAGTCCAAACCAAACGAAAGTCCACAGTTCCGGATTACAAGTGACCCGGTCTTTCGAAAGGTCCAGCTTACAAGTGACCCGGTTTTGCCTACAGAAGTTCCATCCTTAAATGCTCTTACACCTGAATCCAAACCAGACGAAAGTCAAAAGGTCCGGCTTACAAGTGACCCGGTTTTGCTTTCAGAATTTCCAACCCTAGATGATCCTACATCTGAATCCAAACCAGACAACAGTCAAACGGTCCGGATTACAAGTGACCCGGTTTCGCCTTCAGAAGTTACCTCCTTAGATGATGTTATCACTGCCAAGAATGAAGAACCCACCGTCCAAATTCTATTCATTGACATAGACGTTAATGATCAAGTGAGCATCCCTCTCATTCCTTCACACCAGGAAGAAAGTCCATTAGAATCATATCCGGCTGTCTATCCAGTCCCACCTCCAAGCAACCTAGTTGTTTCCTTTAATTGGGATCAATTGGTTAATCCTCGGTTACCAGCCGCCATACCATTTCGAATTATAGTCCAAGTCTACCGCATGGTTATGGCTGGTACAATTATTGATGAGGGATCTCCTGTGAGTATCCTTTCTTCAACAGCTTGGGAAGCACTTGGTTCCCCACTGCTTCTGCCTGAGATGAGAAACCTCATAGGTTTCCATCGAGAAATCACTCGACCTTTAGGAATTCTTCCCAATGTACCTATCACGTTAGAAGGGAAGACTATCCAAATGGGTCTCATGGTAGTCCAAGGTCCGTTAGATTACAATTTACTCCTTGGACGAGACTATATTTATCGCATACGTGCTATTGTGTCCTCACTCTTCAGAGTGATGTGTTTTCCGCATGAAGGAAGAATAATCAAAGTCATAGATCAACTTTCATTCCCCGGTTCACACTTCACATATAGTCATCTGCCATTCCTAAATGGTCTTATTTCCACAGGAAATGCCCCAGCACCCACCCCGTCATTCTGATGACGGCAGCTCACCCGGGCGCGTGACTGAAGCCCGGGGGGCATGCATCCTCCTTCAAAATCGAGTCTTTCCAAATAAACCTTCATTCCATCCACTCCATGAATGCCATGAAGCTTGGGGGGCATGTACCTCGATTTGTATGATTTGTATGATCATGCTGGGGGTATGCAACAAAAATTTTAACAAGCAAAGTTCTCCATGGTTCAATCTTGTGTAAAAATGAACCCATTTACATCCTGTGATTGCCTTTTATCCGCTAAATCCTGCTAGATGAGCCTTGGTTGTTTCATTCCATCGCCACCATCTTTTTGGCTGATCATATGCTTTCACTTGGTTGTTTCTCCTTTCCTGAGGAACCGCAGCGATGAGTGGTTTTATTAGCCAGCCTCTTAACCTTTACATGTTTCGAGTAAGTTCCACCATTACCGGAACCGGTTACTATCCCTTATACCACTCGTTCCTTCAAGACGAGTCGCCTTTACGCTCTTTTCTGACTCGTAAAATATGAAAAGATTGCCGAGTATTTTTCCCTTTTTGACTCGTTAAAGAAAATAAAAATGGAGGTCCGCTTTCAGCTCTTTTCTAACCATTTAAAGAGGAAAAGATTGCGAGTCGCTCCTCTTGACTCGTTAAATGGTGATAAGGGGTGGTCGTTTTAAGTTCTTTTTGTCGACCGTTAAAACATAAAAAGATTACCGGGTCTTTGTCGTTTCAAACTCGTTAGTGTTTACGAAACGACGTGGTTTTGACCGCTTTTTTACTTTTTCAGGTCAAAATCTCTAATTATGAAAAGTACTCCTCGATCGTAATGATTGGGCGGTTCTTTCGGGTATTATTTTATACTTTTTCGGGCCCGAGAGACACAATGTTACGAAAAAGGACCTCCCTGGAGTTTCCCTTTTTGCTGTCTTTTCAAACTCTCTAAACATGAAAAGACGCCGAGTTCTTCCTTTGTCAGACTCGTTAAAACTTAATGACATAGGATTTTGTCACAACACAAGCATATGCTATCCCCATCAAGCTTGTTAAAAATAACTGGGGTACTCGCCAGAAATGGCGGGGGGAAAAGAAAATTTTTGAACCATAATTATTACCGTAACGGCAGTATACATCGCTCTTGAACATGGCACTTTTTGCTTTCGTGTCTGGGGTGGGGATATTTCATCTCATATCTTTCACTTGCTTCCATGGACTTGGGTACCCTATTTGACCTCTCATTCACTCATTGCCTCGTCATCATGACCTTTGATACATTGATGTCAAATACTGCCAATTCCATTAATGTGCCGCCGATATGTTCAAGAGAAGTTGACCTTTGCAAAACAACCTCCCTCTGATAGTTCGCACAATCTTGATTCACAACTTCATCTCTCTGTCTCGTGTCGATGATGTGGGAAACATTATGGCCCACCTTCGATCAAGGTCACTCCTTGTCGACTTCAACTCATTATCCAGGAAGTTGATCTAGAGACTCCTTTCCGGTGCCTTGGAGCCTGCATGCCTCAATGGCAGGTTCTTCGTGTTCGACGTGAGGTTTTCATCATTGGCCTCCGATCGAATGATTCTACGGGTGTTCGACTTCAGACCATTGATTCACACGCTGTAGATTGTACCTATAGTACCTTGAGGGCCATTGTCATTATTGGTGGTACCTCTCGCATCTGTTAACAGTTTCCATTATTGACTGGTAATCAGACGATGTTCATGCATGTTCGACTTCAGCTCATATATTCACATGCTTGGACTTGTACTCTTGTTCGGGTCGAGTTGGAGCGCAAGACCCTGGATTGTGTCTGTTGTAATCCAGGCGTGATTCTTGATACTTGACTCATTCATTGGATGGCTGTGACCATACCTGAGTCAGTTTATTGATCCTAACCAGATGGCTGCATCCATACTATGGATCCAGATTATTTATGTACTCTCTTATGGATGGCTGTGACCATACCAAGTACATCATGTAATTGAGCTATCAGTCATGTCTCTTAATACAGCTCCTCGGCGGCGGTAACTATATGTGCTCTTATGTGTTCTTGTGTGTTCTTGTAAAGCATTTCACCCCTCTCCACCTCTCGGACTTCATGCTTTAGGGGGCATCTGTTACACAGTAATTTGTCACCATCCCTGTTACTCCTCTTGTCGTACCTTGGAGGACCCATCCCGGGAGTTATAAGAAGTGACAAAGTCTAAAAACACTTGCATTATGTTCCCCTGAGTATGTACTCCATGTTCCCTGAAGACATCTTCTGCAGATTATCCCTAAAAAGTGCTCTTTTTCCATTGGCGCAAGTCCACAGTGTCCTACCCGCGCCAATGATGGAGATCCTCAAAAGAGGGCGCGACCATTGGCGCTCTGTCTTAGAGCAACAGTCGCGCCAACCAAATTTAGTCGTGCTTTTTGCCTTAACGCACGTCCGACTGTTTTTTCCTTCATTACATGGAGCTTTTCTGAGGATAAAAAATCAGTCTTTTGTCGAGCTTTATCCATCTTTATGGCTTTTGAGGATAATGCTAATCCGCAAAAGGTGTCCCGGTTCATCGTATCCTCCTCCCTTCTTCATCTATATAAGCTTGTCATTATGCATTGGACAAGCTAGTGTTAGTGCTAGTGATTTAGTGATTGAGTGATAGTAGTGATGATTATTGGTCATGGAGTGTTAGATGTTGAGTTCTTGAGTTCTTGGAGGAATGCTAGTGAGTGCTAGAGAGGTTATGCTGCCGGAGAGGAGATGCATGGCAAGACACATATAGTTATTCGCCCAGCCAGGAGAAGGGTCGACATTAGAACAATGGTTGTAACTTTTCCTATTTATTAATTGATAAGCGACTGCTATTATAGTTCCAATCTCATTATCTATCATGGTGATGTGTTGATTTATTTCCTTTCTGACTAAAATATAGTTGTGCCTTGGTAGTTTTTATGTTGGTATCTGTCTCTTCCTTTGCATGTGCAGGTGTTCGTTTGTGATCTGTTGGAGCAAGGGAGCGAGGATATCAACTCTGCTTCAATCATAGCGTTGGACTCCAGGTTAGTCTTCTTGATTCACCTTTGATGCATAACTAGGAACTTGCGTAGCAGCGTGGTTTGTTTGTGGCTAGTTCTGTTATAGGCTAGTGGGATCGCCTCTGTCCGCAGAGGGGATTTACCTGACCAACAACAAGCATACGTTTACTCTTGTATTTTTAAACGCTGTACTACTAGCATTACTCTGACAAATAATAGCCTCAGACTGAGATACTCTTTGAAAGAACAAAACACTCCCGGATTGACATATTAATGTGAGGTAATTAGAGGTGAAAGAGACCCTTTTTATAGCTCTACATTTTGGCGCCGTTGCCGGGGAAAGAGTGTAGCCATTTGTCTTTTTTTCAGAGTAGTGTACGAACCTACTAGGGAAGAGTTGGATCTTAAAAACGGAAGGTAAGAACTTGCGTATGGAGCATGTAAAAGCCATGCTCCACTGTCCGCTTTCCTAACAGATTTGTTGTTGCTTTGTTTGAATAGAATTTAGTAGTTCATTTGAGTGCATGACTAAGCAAAAAAAACCAGAAAAGAATATCAAACCTCCACCCAAACCTGAAAAAGCTAAGGGGCTGGTGACCCTTGGCCGAACGACCTTCATAGATGAAATCTATAAGAAAACAGAATCTCAGCCATCAGTAGGCCCCAGGAAAATCATTTCTAAACAGCCTACTAGTTCCCTTCAGGCCACAGGATCACCATCTGTAGCCTTTGCTGAGGTGCATAGTCAAACTGAAGAGCAGGACTTTCAAGAAATTGAAAATTCTACTCCAAAACTATTGTAGGAAGGGAATTTCAGCAACCTTTGTGAAGGAGAAGGAGAAACAGGGGAAACCGAGGAACCAAGATCTCCTATTGGAACAAATTAGCCATTAAATAGCCCAGATAAGGGGAGCGCTGCAAAAATCATTGTTGAAGGAACCCAATCTCCTCAGACATCAGGTATTCTCATTATCCCAGATAAAGGAAGTGCTATTAAAACTATCCCTGTCAAAGCCATTCCCTCTCAACCTAGGAATACCCTCCTAGATATCCCAGAATTTTACTGGCATATATTCGATCCTATGGCTCAGAATCAGCCAAAAACTCAAACCTCTACATTACAATACCCTATAGTGGATTCTGCAGCAAATGCGCCCATGAAAGCAATCCCTCTTCAACATATCCCTACATTTCACAGTCTCACATCAGAAGATCCAGATGCATTTTTATTCGAATTTGATGTGTTGTGCATGGGATATGATTACACCACCGATCCCCAAAAATTGAAATTATTCCCCTCTACATTAAAAGGGGCTGCTTTAAGATGGTTTATGGGATTAGGTGGTGGGGTCATAAACAATTGGGATCAAATGAAAGAATCTTTCTTAAAAAAATATCAGGATTATTGTAGGTATAGAGAATTAAAGGACGAAATATTCCAAATGACAGCCAAACCGAATGAAACATTAGAGGAGTATGTGGAATGCTTTCAGTACAATCTACAAAGATATCCTTATGCATCACTACCTTTACCTGATAATGTGTTAAAAACTGCATTGATAAGGGGCATGAAGGAACAATGGATTGGAACATTAAACATCATGGGAAAAGGGGATATATATCAAGAGAATTTTGCTGACATCATTGATTTATGTATCAGGAGTTCAAGAGGCAGCACAAGAGTAAAACCGACAGAACATGATCGGTTTGTAAGAGATAACAAAATATCAACAGAAGGAGTAACACGTGTAGAAATTGGAAATTTATTGCAAAATTTTAAAACTGATATTCTGGGGACACTAACTACACAACTTGATGTTATGCAGGCTAAACAGAAGTAGATGGAGGCAGAACATAATTTGGCAATCTTCTGTCCCCGGTGCAGGAAAAAGCATAGTCAAAAGGAATGTCCACTGGATACAGTCCAAACATGCACCATCTGTACAAAAGATCACCTTATGGAGAACTGCCCCTCACTTCCTGGATTGAAAGCGGTATATAAGGAAGCAGAAGAAGAACCAAAATCGGTGTACTTGATCAACCAGCGCCGCCAGTGGCAGCCGAGACAATCTAGTATGTTTCCAAACCCAACTTCTTCTTTTCAACCTCCACAGTATAATGCTCAACAATATAGTATGTGGGAAAGTCAGTCCCAACCCCCATTTTCAAACTGGTCACCACAGTCGTTTCCTTCTTCAAACCTGTGGCTGAATCAGGCAAGCCAATCTGGTTGGCCGAATTTCCCTTACACTCCACCATATTGGAAAAATAGCTCATATCCTCCACAATGGACTCCCCCTACTTCACAAAGTTCAGCCTGGCAGAAAAACTGGCAGAGACCGATGCATCAGCCAGTAGGAACTATTCCGCTCCCTCAACCTACACTGCCAGCCTTACAACAAAATCCCCAGTCTAATATGAGACTGCAACTCCCAGCCCAGCCCAACCCCAATCCAAATAATAGACCGGTCCAATCTCTCCAAACCATAGAATCACCAGAAATAGGACTCGACCTGAGGGAGTGTAATGATCTTCAGTTACGATCTGGACGTATTATTGAAACTGAGGGAGATAAAACAGTTCATATTGAAGATCAGTTACCAAGAGAACATTTGTTGCAACAAGAGGATGTGAATAAGAAACAGACTCATAATCAAGCAACCACATCCTCTCCTCCATTCCTAGAACGATTAGTCATACCTCGACCTTTACAGTACCCTGACTTCGACATTCTGGGAGAATTACAAAATCTGTACATAAAAATTCCATTCCTCCAAGCCATTCAAGACATTCCTATATACGCAAAAACTATCAAAGAATTGTGCATAAAGAAACCAAGGAGGAATATAACAAATAATCCAAGAGTCCAAGTAGTTGGCACTTTATCTGATTTACTATCAGGGAAAGAAACACCCATTAAATATGAAGACCCAGGAAATCCAATTGTAACTGTTCAAATTTATGGTCAGACCCTGTCTAATGCCTTAGTTGATCTAGGAGCTGCAATTAATATTTTAACAACCACTACTTGCCAAAAGCTCGGCATTACATCTATAGAACCCACCTCTACTTTGTTAGAATTGGCTGACCGATCTGTGGTTAGACCGGAGGGTACTCTACATGATGTCATGGTCTCCGTAGATTCCTGGGAATATCCAACTGATTTCCTGATAATTTAATCCAAAAAACCGACTTGATGGACACCCGTTAATTCTAGGTAGACCTTGGCTTGCCACTGCCGATGCTTACATTGGCTGTCGGCAAGGAAATATGACCATAACCAAAGGACCAAATATCAAGAATTTAGTTCTATATCCTCCAGCACAGCCAAGTGTCACAATAATTAAAACTAACAAGAACCCTGTATCATACCTTACTGATAACATTAGATCTCCATTAACTATACAAGAGGCACTTGATTTTAAAGACCAAACAGAAGATGATGCCATTAATAAATTCATTAGTCAAACTGAATCCGGATCTTGCACACAGTGTCACATGATAGAAGCAGCATTTGATAATGAATTAGAAGAAGATCATCTGAAAGATACACATGATCAAACAATACCTGTTACTTCTGTTGCAAATAGTAAAATTGTGGAAATTGAACTGGGAAAAACCTTAAATATTAATGCCAACCTCACACCTGAACAAGAAACGAAGCTCATCCATTTGTTAAGAAAATATCAATAAGCATTCGCATGGGATTACCCTGATATGAAAGGAATTGATCCCCAATTATGTACACACCACATTTACATAGAAAAAGATGCCAGACCTATTCGTCAACCACAAATGATACTTAATCCTCATCTAAAAGATGTGGTAAAAGCTAAACTTCAGAAGCTTTTAGATGTCACTTTTATCTATCCTATCTTAGATAGTAAATGGGTCTCTCTGCTTATGGTGGTACCAAAAAAGAATGGGAAATGGAGAATCTGTGTGGATTACAGGGAACTAAATAAACCAACACAAAAAGACCACTTTCCTCTCCCATTCATAGACCAAGTAATAGATACTTTAGCAGGAAAGAAATTATTTTCTTTCCTGGATGGCTTCAATGGATACAATCAGATTCAGATTGCCCCGGAAGACCAGGACAAAACTACTTTTACTTGTCCTTGGGGAACATTTGCCTATCGAGTTCTACCTTTTGGCCTATGTAATGCTCCTGCCACATTCCAAAGGGCTATCCTTAGTATTTTTGCAGATTTAATAAATGATGGACTTGAAGTATACATGGATGACTTTACACCATATGGAGATGATTTTGATCCAGCACTAGACACCCTAGAAAAAGTCCTACAACGCTGCATCGCTACCAGGCGTTGCTTAAGCCACGAAAAATGTTACATGATGATGACTGAAGGACTTATCCTAGGACACTATATTTTAGCAACCGGTATTCAGGTAGACCCGGCCAAAATCCAAATAATTTTGCTTATTCCCACTCCTACTACTCAAACAAAGGTACGCAGCTTTCTTGGATTTTCTGGTTATTATAGACGATTTATAGAACATTATTCGCACATTGCTGCACCTTTATATGCACTAACTGGTAACATTGATTTTCTTTGGACAGAAAAATGTGAGCGTTCTTTCAAGCATTTAAAGAAGCTCGTATCCACAGCCCCAGTCCTTCGAGGACCAAACTGGGATTTGCCATTCCAGATATCATCTGATGCCTCAGATATAGCCATTGGCGCAGTCCTTGGGCAGGAAGAGGATAAAAAACCATATGCTATCTATTACATTAGCAAAAATTTATCCCCTGCTGAATTAAATTACACTGTTACTGAAAAAGAATTCCTAGCTGTAATACATGCTATCAATAAGTTTAGACATTATATTACAGGATATCCTATTATCTTGTATACAGATCATTCTGCCATAAAATATTTAGCAAATAAGCCTGTCACAAATGCCAGAATAACTAGATGGTTGATTTTATTGCAGGAATTCGATATCACAATCAAGGATCGGCCTGGCAAAGAAAACCCTGTAGCCGATTTTCTCTCAAGAATGCCAAAGCCAATCGATGCAGCAGCAGTTGAAGATCAATTTCCGGACGAACATCTGTTTGCTGTTGCCGTTCAAACACCCTGGTATGCTGATGTTGCCAATTACCTCGCAGTAGGTAAACTACCAAAACACCTAACCCCTAATGAATGCAAACAGATTGTTCAGAAGAGTGATCAATTCTCTTGGACTGGGGGCTATTTGTTTCACACAGGGGCAGACATGCATCTTAGGAGATGTGTTCGAGAAGATAAAACCTTTGACATCCTAAAAGCCTGTCATGATGGACCGTGTGGTGGACACTTCATTGAGTGCAGAACTAGACATAAAGTACTGCAGACGGGATATTATTGGCCCATGATTTTCAAAGATGCAAAGAGATTTGTCCAAGCCTGTGACAGCTGCTAGCGAGCAGGACGTCCTGGTCAATCTGACGAGATGTCTATGAAACCACAGTTAGTCATTGAACCATTCGAGCGATGGGCTCTTGATTTCGTTGGACCCATCAACACATCATCAAATCAGAAAACATATATCTTGGTGGCAACATAATATGTCACCAAATGGGTTGAAGCAGAAGCATTGCCAAGAGCCACAGAGGACTCTATCATATAGTTCCTGTTCCATCTATTTTTACGTTATGGCCTTCCAAGGGAAATAATTACAGATGGAGGACCACAATTTGCTGGGAATAGATTAGCTGCAACACTCAATAATTATCATGTCCAGCATAAAATCACTACTACATACCACCCACAGGTTAATGGACAAGTAGAAAGCAGCAATAAGGTAATAGAATCAATCCTAACGAAAACCATTGCATCACATAGGCGTGATTGGGCTGCCAGACTACTTGAAGCACTCTGGGCCTATAGAAAAACATGGAGAAGCTCCACTGGTTACTCACCTTATCAATTAGTGTTTGGAAAACAACCCATTTTTCCCATAGAATTCAAAATCCAAACATTACGAACAGCACAGGAAGTTGGCTTAGATCTAAGCGAGGCACAGATTAATTGACTACAACAGATCAATGAGTTGGACGAAATTAGGCTCTCTGCACTTCAAAATACAGCATTGATTCAACAACAACAAGCTAAATGGCATGATGCGCTCATTAAAAACAAAGTCTTCCATGAGGGAGACTGGGCTCTGTTGTACGACTCTAGGTTTCAGGACTTCCCTGGGAAACTCCAGACTCGTTGGTTGGGACCATATGAAATCCAGAAGGTACATGACAATGGAACCCTTACTCTAATCACCATTGACGGTTCTGGATATGCCTTCAAAGTAAATGGCCACCGAGTTCATCTCTATCGCAAACCACTCACTCGGGAATCCTTCTGCCAGCAGCTACGCCGAGACACTGATATGGAGATTTTGGGAGAGGAAGAGAAGTCTTCCTCACCTGTAATTCATTAAGGAATTCATTTCTTTTTACAATTTGTACATAAGTTCTTTTCTTTGAGTCGTTCTTGTACATATGTTTGAACTAATGTTTTCCTGTCATTTTTGTTGTTCCTTTTTTTCAAAAGAACAACATTTCGATTTTTGCCGTTCCTTTTCCAAAAGGATGGCATTTGTGTGTTTCTGCTGTTCCTTTTCTAAAGGAACAACATTCTTGATTTTCTGCTGTTCCTTTTCAAAAGGAACAACATTCTTGATTTTCTGCTGTTCCTTTTCAAAAGGAACAACATTCTTGATTTTCTGCTGTTCCTTTTCAAAAGGAACAACATTCTTGATTTTGTGCTGTTCCTTTTTCAAAGGAACGACATTTGCTTGTTCTGCTGTTCCTTTTCTAAAGGAACAACATTTCGATTTTTGTCATTCCTTTTCCAAAAGGATGGCATTTGTGTGTTTTTGCTATTACTTTTCTAAAGGAACAACATTCTTGATTTTCTGTTGTTCCTTTTCAAAAGGAATAACATTCTTGATTTTCTGTTGTTCCTTTTCAAAAGGAACAACATTCTTGATTTTCTGCTGTTCCTTTTCAAAAGGAACAACATTCTTGATTTTGTGTTGTTCCTTTTTCAAAGGAACGACATTTTCTTGTTCTGCTGTTCCTTTTCTAAAGGAACAACATTTCGATTTTTGCTGTTCCTTTTTCAAAAGGAACGACATTGCTGTGTGTTTGCTGTCCCTTTTCCAAAGGAACAACATATTTTTGATTTTTGCTATTCCTTTTCCAAAGGAACGACATTTTTGCGTCTTTTGCTGTTCCTTTTTCAAAGGAACAACATTTTTGGTGGTTTCTGTTCCTTTTCAAAAGGAACGACATTTCGAGTGTTTTTCTGTCCTTTTCCAAGAGAATAGCATTTTTTTTAATTTTGTTATTCCTTTTTCAAAGGAACGGCATTGGTGTGTTCTGCTATTCCTTTTTCAAAGGAACGACATTTTCACTTTTGATATCTATGCTCCTTTGTTGTTCCTGTTTCCAAAAGGAACACCACTAGCATACTTTTTCTCTCCTTGTGAAACAACTTATTCCTTTTGCTGATCTAAATTGAGGATGATTCTTGCTCCTGTTCATTCAAGTCTTTAAGATACAACTATGCACTTATGCAATGAACACAAAATCACAACATACTGAAATCCGAAAATCATAAATCGCTATCTTTATAAGGCTCTGTATTGGTAAGAGGACAAAAGGAAGGACACACTTATTCATCATTTTTTGTTGTCATTGTCTTACTAATTTTGCTTTGATTGGTTATCTTTATCATGACAATCCCTTTAATCCTCTTTGATTATTGTTTAGGAATAATAGCAAAGGGTTTATATCTTCCTATTGAGATGATAAGACTTCTTCCACCATTCCTACTCTTAAGGAGTGTTGAACCACCCTTTGTGTATAAATAAGGAAAATTACTTTATGAAAAAGAAAAAAGTAAACATAAACTATAAGTTTTCAAATGCAGGATAGGGGGTCTCATCAAGAGCCAGCCTACCATGATCATGAGGATGTAAGTGAAGTGGAATTCCCACTATGGCCACCACACCATGGATATGATCCAAAAGGTATATCAGATAAACAAACCTTGGAACAAGAGGTCTCATCACAAGCCGTCCTGCCCACTTTTCGCTCCTTCCTCGTGAATGGCATTATGGCTAACTGGTTACCAAGCCAGCATAATGGCCTACACTTTGAAATTACACTCCTTAATATACACATAAAGGATCATGGTTCCAGGGGTGAAATAAACAACTCTGCCAAGGTTATGGACACCTGTCGGCAGCAGAGCACTGTTAATGGTATTGAGGTCACATTGGTTACACCGATAGGTAAGATACTAATACTCTTTTGTTTCTTATATCCTAGGAACTAATCATATATCATTTCCTGACTTATATATCACATGAAAATTTATTACCACCAATCATGGCAAAGTAAGTGACAATGACCACTTGAGATTTGGCAAGTACGACAGACGTCCTATCCCCCCAACCTCGCATCATATCACAGTAGCCTCTTACGTAATACGCGATCCAACTTTACACCTTGATTTCGGTAACTTGTTGTTTTTGAAACATGGCATATTTTCATACGGTGTTCCTTTATGACTCTGTTGTAGATCAGGTGCTGCTCCTTTATTTGACGACTGGGACAGCCTATCACATTGCGGGGGGGGAGGTTAACCTCATTATTCCTTGGATTACGTGTCAGCTCACTATTCGGGAAAAGTTGTGTACTAGGGTATGGCACAACTTAACGGCATGATATTTTTATTTTTGTTACACAAGTTGCCGTTCATAAGCCATTTCTGTTGCATACTCTGTTTTTTTCAAAATCTTGAGACTATTACCCTCTCTGTGTTTCATACAGCACAAACAGTTGCTGTTCCATTGAGAATCCACATTGAAAGCATGGGAGGAAGGGAGATTCGAAGGGAACCGCAGGTGTTGACAGTCTTCGCTGCTGCCCGGGAGATCCTGGAAAGAGTAGGGTGGCTGACTTATCTCAACTGCTTGCAGGAGTCTAACGAAACAGTGACGATTGAATTCCTGCAGAATCTGCAGGAGGATTACTCCATAGTAAGGGGGAGATAGATAACAGTCACTGATGATATAATCGCAGAAGTCTCGCGACTACCAGCCACCGGACCTGTATGGACGCTAAAAAAGGAAAGACTACAGAAGATTATAGAAATCTTCCAGGATGAAGGCCAGAGCTTGATGATTAAAGGGAAGGGAGTTCTTCCAGCAATGCTAGGAGAGCCCTGGGCAGAATTAGCAAGAACCGTGCAAAGCTACATCACCTGCGAGGGTAGAAAAGACGTGGTAAGACCGCGACATCTTAAACTCTTAGCTGTTTTACAGCAGAAATGCTCTGTAAATCTGCCTGCACTTTTGAATTCGTTACTTCATGACGTTGCATGAAGCTTAAAAAAGGCACAACATGTAGAGTCAGTTGTCAGTCACCACGGGTTAATTCGATTAATTGTTATTCATAGCCTCACCCAGCAGCAAAGCAGCTGGGAAGAGCTAATTGCAATAATTGAGGGAGGGGTGACAACACCATCCCCAAAACGTAAGCATATTACCAACACACCAGAACGTCCAGAAAAACGCAGAGAATTAGTAAAACAAAAACATGTCATTAGTACATCCGAACGTCCAGAAACACGCTAGGAATTGGCAAAGCGTAAGCATGCCACCGATACACCCGAACAACCAGAGAAACGCAGGAAATCGGTCCGGTTAGCTCGGATACGAGGAAGGCTAGAAAAGCTCCAGGAAAGCACCAGCCAGCCAGTAGAAATTGAGGACGAGCAATCCTCGCGGCTAGAAGAAGAAGCAGAGAAATCTGAAGGAGAAGAGAAAGAAGAGGCCGAGAAATCTGAAGAGGAGGCCAAGCAATCCGAAGAAGAAAATGAGGAAGAAGCTGAGCATTCTGAAACAGAAGCTGAGCATTCTGAGGCAGAAGCTGAACAATCCAAGCAGGAGGGGGAAGTGGGACAGCAGGAAGGTAGCCCACCACAGGACCCCGTGGGAGAAGATGAATTGGCCGCAGTTTTGGCCAATATGGGTGAGTATGGCCAACCTTTCAGTCCAACAGACCTCCAAGACAAACCCCAAGAGGAAAATGCATCTGAAAAGCCACATGAAAAAGAGGCAGAAGAAGGAAATCTGCCTGTTCATGATGAAGAAGAGATAAGATATTGAACAGGAACAATCCATTCCTAAGGCACCAGAAGAAATTCCGAAGGAAGTAGGGGCAGAAAAAGAAGTTGCCCAGGAATTGACAGAACCAGTTAAGGTTCCTACCACAGAACAGCCAGAGCAGAACAATGAAGAAACACCCCAGGAGGAAGATCCAGGGACTAGTCACGGCCCAAACCGCAGCAGACAGCCTGCTGTTCCTTCTAATGAAACTTTGGAAATTAAAGAATTGCGAAAGGAACAACAAAGATTATTGAGCATAATAGCCCAGCTCCACCAGCAGATCAGGATCCTGAAAGCAAGGCAGAGGGTAAGAAAGACCGCAGGGAAGAAAAAGGTGACCACTCCAGTAAAACTCCGCAAGGCAAAAAGGCGGAGGACCAAAAATCGTCGTACTTTTCAAAACCCTGTTGAAAATACAGCTGCTGTTCCAAATGATGCTGAAGAACAGGCTGTTGTTCCATTTGAAAAGGAACAACAATAAACTGATATTCATGTTAAAATAGAAATGGATGATATGATGACTTGTGACAAGGAAATTCAGATGGAGGCACCACCCTCAGGGGTGAGAAGGGTTCTGAACTCAAAGCAACGCAATAAGAAAGTTTAGGTAAAACTCCCGGCCTCCACTGCTGCATGGAGAAGAGATCCAAAGACAGTAACCTTGCGCAAGGGGTTGAAACAGGCTCAGCAAGAAGCAGAAAATCTTAGAGAGCAAACGATCCCTCACGAGAAGTATGAAGAACTACAACAGCAACTTAGGAACGTCAATCAATCCGAAAGCCAAGCCTTTGAAGGTTGGTGAAAGGAACAAGAGAAAGTTGAAAAGGTAACTCGTAGGCTAGATACTGTTATCAAGCAGATGGATACCTTGTGTTCTTTATACAATGACGTTTTAGCATGTAGGGCCCCTGCCAAAAATTATGCCCTGTTTTTACTGGAACGGTATTTACAATTAAAAATAAAAGCTGTTAAAGCAGGTGCCCCCATACAAATTAACACTGTCAATGACTTTATAGACTGCTGTAAACACTACGGGGTGAAGGTCCAGAGATTGCTGTGCGAATTCATTTTCATAAACTTGTACTAGATCAGGAGACTGAGTTGAACCCTGGCCCTTTTGTTGGAGACATCCAATTGCAAGAATTCATCTCATTCGGGGTTAATCAGATTAAATGGCTCAAAGCCTTAATACTTTCCAGAGGCAGGAAAATGGCCTAGATTTGTGGGTAAGGGCTGAGCCTAGGAACCCAATGCAGTTGTGGAAAGCACATAGAAACCTCATGAGGACTCCGGGTGTCATTGAAACATTAGGACCCATGCATGAGGCACTCATTCGACAAGGATTAGAATATTTTCTTTCTATCAAAGACCTTGCCATTGATGCAGCCAAATTTTGGTATCAAATCTCTAATCCGAATATCCAGCTTAGGGAACCATTTAGGTATGAGAATTTTAAATTAGCTGCCAATCGTTCGCACCTCTATGGCGAAAGCATTTTGAGAGTAGGGCCATCCTAGTTAGGATATAGGTTCCGCAGTCCAATTATTTGGCACCTTACACCCGGATACCAAGCCCTGTATGAGATGCCTGAGGGTCAAATAGGCCAGTTCTTTGAATACCTAGTTACTCATCATGGCTGTAGGCCTTCGCATGAGATTCCTTCTCCAGCCTATTCTCTCACTACCTTGCATGTCAACTACAATGTTTTCATGAGGGCATGAAACAGAGTAAGCAGGGGGTGTGTGGAGTACTAAAAAGGTATGTTTTTTATGATCATTTCAGTGGATTTTTAGTAGAACTTGTAAACCTTTTTGCATCATGAACTTGGAAAACAATAAAGAATTATAACAAAACATGTGAGATTAATATGTAAGACTTAACCGCTAATAATTGTCATTCTCTCGTGCAGGAAAGGGTGAAAACGAGGAGTTGCTGTTCCAAAGAAAAAGACAAGGACAAGGTAACTGTTGTCCCTTTGATGGGAGACCAAGTGCAAACAAGGCTAAGCAGATCAAAGCAAATCGGCCCTGAAAAGGAGGAGAAGACACCAGCTCGGCGCAGGAGAAAAGAGATGATTAAGGATTAACAGTTTGGCGAATCCCTCAGGATCTTTGATCCTGAGGGATCGCTGCTTTATCTATCTTGTTACTTAGACATCTCCGTCGTCACCCTTATATAAAGGGACAACACTGTTAGCTTTGGGGAGGATTATGCTTTTATGTAATTTCTGTTAAGATCAAAACTTTGATCATCGAGTCTCGATAAGAACTGGTTCATTGTACTTTTGTTTCATGCATTAATACAAACTTGGTGATTATTTTATCTCTGCGTCTGGATTAACCTAAAGCAGTGTACCCTTGGAGGCTAAGGGCCTGACCCCGGAGGACACTTGCTTCTGTATTACTACGATTTGATTTCTGCGTGATTTGCTTATCGTCGTTATTTGGTAATCTGATATGCTTTATAAGTTTACATCACATGCTCTGTTAAGATTAATTCATTAAGATTTTTACAGACAGAACTGTTGTATTGACTCTGCATTATATTACTGTTCCTTTCAGAGTTGATTGAATATTATTAGTCTTAACCGAATATTGTTACTATTTTGTTACAGAGCTTTTGTGCTGTACATTCATGTTACAGAATTCATCTGAAAGTTGTGTTCTTTACGATTGTTGGATTTAGAAGTAATGCTGTTCTATTTTGAAATGTAGTCGTATTCCTTTTAATTAAGATTGATGCTAGATCAGATTACTATTCAAGCGTGTTGTGTGCGTATATGATTTCTAAGCGTTGTTCCATAACTTATTAGTGATTTGTGTTGTTCCATTAGTGTGTGCTGCTTGATCTGCCTTAAGAGTGAAAGATTGCTATTTGATTACGATGAGTGCAATTGAGTTAGTAGATTAAGTTTGATTACTGCTCGTGAGACTTAGTTGTTTAACTGTTGTTCCTTTTAAGAATTGCTGTTCCATTTCAGAATTGTTGTTCCATTCCAGATTTGTTGTTCGATTTCTTATTTGTTGTTCCATTTTTCTATCTGCTGTTCCATTTACTTGCATTTGTTGTTTTGGTGTGAGAGACGATCTATGGCTGTAGTGAGCCTCGAAATTTACTGTCTAGCTCCCAGACCCGTGGCCTAGTCTCTAATTTCATTTCCATCAATTTCCAAAGGGATGGGTTATCGCTGCCGAACCCTTCACTGATAAGTTGCCTAGTTTTCTAAGCGTGCGATTTATTCTTTTGAAGTAACTTAGTTATAGACAACCATCCATTTACTCTTGTATTTTTAAATGTTGTACTACTAGCATTACTCTGACAAATGATAGCCTCAGACTGAGACACTCTTTGAAATAACAAAACGCTCCCGGATTGACATATTAATGTGAGGTAATTAGAGGTGAAAGAGACCCTTTTTATAGCTCTACAAAGGCATCCATCTCCATATTTATGGGTAATCTTGCATCTTTTCCATATACCAACTAGAATGGGGATTGTCCTATAATTTTCCTTGGAGTAAGTCTACTAGCCCATAATGCATATGCCAATTTCTTGTGTCATTTCTTTTGATTCTCATTGACCGTATTCTTTAAAATATTGACAAGAATTTTGTTATTTGCTTCTGCCATGTCATTTATTTGTGGATAGTAATTTGAAGATTGGCCCATGATTATTTTATATTTTCCACAGAACTCAGTAAATTTGGATCTGATGAATATGGAGCCTTTACCAGTAATGAATTTTTTCGGTACCCCATATCGTGTGAGAATATTTCTTCCAAGAAAAGGGTAAATTCTTCATTCTTTTCTTTTTTGAGTGCTACTTCATCTGGTCATAGTTAAATGGTATGCTTCGGTTAGAATATAAGCATGTCCTGCACCTGATTTGGGATTGATTATTCCAATACATCTAAGAAACATTGATCCAACAGAGTATCAACTATAATTTTTTTGAACATAGATGCTCTTTTTTCCCTTTCCTACAAACTTTTGACATGGAACACATTTTCTTAGCAAAGTGTATGAATACTTTGAAGAGGGTTGACCAATACAATACTACTCTGAGAATCTTATGGGAAGTTGTGGTTGGGAAAAAATTCCTCCACATACTCCCTCATGCATTTCTTTTATGATATTAATAGTTTTGGATTCATAGATGCATGTTAATAAAACCCCTTCTTTACTTCTTCGTAACAAGACTTTAAAAATTAGTACATATGAATTACATTTCATCTGTGATGCCCTTCTTTCTTTTCCTGTCATGCCAACTAGAAATTTTCTAGATTTCAAGTAGAAAATAATGTCCTTATACCATTCAGATGCAACTAAATATTGATTTTCACCATATTCATTATGAACTCCAATATTTAGGACTTCAACTCTAATTAATCTACATAATGGTGTGGGAATTTAGTATATAACTCTTGAAATAAATAATCTCCTTTACAAGAGTGAAAGCTTGGTTTTCCATCAAGGAATGTTTCAACTCATGATCTTGGAGGGACTTACTCATATAAGAGATTTGGTGTTCTTTTTTCATATTCCACTTTTGAGTCAAGACAACAACAATTGTATCTTTGGATGCAAAAGTGTATAAGATGAAACCATTTGCATAATCATGATTGACCAATATTGGAGCTATATTATTTGCATTTTTTATGTTTTTAAAAGTTTTTTGTTGCTCGGTTGTCCAATCAAACTTTTCATTCTTCTTGAGAAATTTATTGATTGGTTTTACTATTAAGGAATAATCAAGGACAAATATTCTGACAAAATTGATATTTCCAAAGAATGATTGTATTCCTTTACGTGTAGTTGGAGCTTTCAATTCTGTTATAGCTTTAATTCTTTTAGGATCAACAAATATTCCCCTTTGGCTAACAATATGACCCAACAACCTTCAGGCTTTTGATATGACCATCAAACATTTCTTTTGATTTAACGATATTGCAAATTGCCTACATCTTTGAAAATATTATCTTGAATGAAGGAAATGTAAAGTTGTCAATTTGGAATAATTGGTTAACTCATCATGATAGCATGCAATGATATTTGCAATTAAATCCTAAAAATGACCCTCTAAATATTTGATTCTACATTTTTTAATCCAAAGGGAATGTGCCCGTAATCATATGTTCCCCATGGTGTAACAAAATTTGTCATATGGCTATCATCCTCTGACACAAGAATTTGATTATACCTTGAAAATACATCTAACATGGACATTATTGTTGAGCTTGTAACTAACTGGAGCAATCCTTGCATGTTGGGACGAGGGTAATTATATTTTAGTGAAGATTTATTTAGATCCCTAAAATCAATACAAATTTTGATTTCCCTATTTTCTTTCAGACAATAGTAGGATTTGATATCCATTCAAATTGGTTTATCTTGAAAAAAATCTTGCCTTTCTCCATTTTATCAATTTCCATCTTAACCATTGCCTTGAGCTTGGGATTTATTATTCTTAGTTTTTGTTTGATAGACTTCATGTTTTCCTTTAGTAGGATTGCATGTTGAATGACCATTTTTTCATATTGTTTCAGATTTTGATAAGTCCATACAAACACGTCCTAGAATCTTGAGAAAAATATGCTCCAAGGCTTAAACATTTGGGGATTTTTGTGTCCCTGATATTGATCCTCCTGATTTTCTATACATTTTTTGTAGTTAATGCTTAAGTAATTTATGATGTTCCCACTTGATTGTCCTAATTAAACAATGATTCATTTGATGTGGGGATCTTATTGTTAATGTCTCATTCTTCACTTTCTTCATCAACAAAAAGTTAAAGAATGTGTTCTTCATTGTCAAAGACTTGTACATTTTCTTGTTTGTCTAGAATATATGGTTGAAACAATGTTGCAACCTTAAAATCATCAAGTCTTGAATTTGGAAAAAAATGAGAAGGAGAAATGGCTAACGAATTAGATTTATGATTTTGATCTCTTAGAATGAAGGATATTTCAAATGCTTAAAATTTTTTCATAAGATCCCACACCCTTCTTACATAAAGTTTTAACTTACCTTTTCGGTATTATATTTTTTGTTGACATTGTTAAAATTGGAAACTAGGGACAAATTCCACTTTGGACAACTCATTTGATGGATATGATGATTGCGTTGAGTTACTCTTTTCGAGAGGACCAAAATCGACCTAAAGATCATCAAATTTGGATAAGGGAAAGTATATTTTTTAATTATGAGCCCACATGTGGATATTTGATCAGGTTAGCCCTAAAGCAAATTGGACACCCTTGGAAGGCTATAAATACAAGTGACCTCTACCTCATTTGGATATCATCATGGATCATTCTTCTATTCTCTTTCTTGTTTTTGGCTCGCATAGGTATGAGTTAGGTTCACAAAGAAATGGGTTCACTCGAAGGTGAAATTGCAGGATCTGAAGCTCACACATATTTTTCTAGGGTTTTATTTGTCAGTTGCATGCTTACAAAAGGATAAATTACAATGGTCGATGGCTTGCATGATCAAGGGAGCGACTCGAATCTCCCAATCGCTCACATGCCCACTTCCTCCCTGCGACTGGGACCTATAGTTGTATTTTCTATTGACCGAAGTTTTTGCTCATTAACTGCAGTGTTCGACAGTTAACCGCAAACAATGACAATTCATTACAGGCTTCTGAATTAGGGTTTTTGAGTATGAGCATGGTTGAGTTCATCTTATGGATATTTTTTAGTTGAATTTTGTTGGATAGTTGTATGGATGAAGATGTGGATCATTGTATTCTGTTTTTCTGAATCATTCAATGACAATCTAATAAGAAGAAGAATTTGAAAGGGTTTCCCCATAGTGGGGTTTTCCCTTGTCTTTGATCAATTTTGTTGTCTCTATGTTTGAATTTTTTTCTTATATTTTTCCTTTAAGTTCCATTCCATTGATGATGATATTGCTCATTCTACATAATTGCATATGTTGTTGAATAATGATGTAAATTTGAATAATGACATGATGCCATGGGGTGAATTTAATATGAAAATATGAAATGCAACTATCTAAGCAAAGAGAAATATATCCTAACAAAAGTTAACACGATGTCAGAGTTGGGTTGAAAAAAATCATTGAAGATCACCCCTATGGAGACAATTTTGGCGGAGACAAGAGAAGATGCAGGAGACCTAAATGAATACTAAGGTTTGAAGGAAACCCTAAGAAACTCATGTATTATGGTTTGAGTGAAACCCTAGTTTATGGCAAAGACTTGAGATATGCAATGTAGAAATCCTAGCATTGTCAATGTGAAGATGCTCAAGTACTTGTGACACATTTGATGAAGCCCTAGTTGGGATAGTTTCTATTAGGCCTGTTTGGTGATGAAGTTGATAAATATATATTGAAGAAAATAAGTGGACAATGGATAGTTATGGCTCTTAAAGGATGGTTCAATAGGGAGATGATCGCCTCTCATTTAATATAAGCACTTTTCAATTAATAATTCTTTATTATGTCTTTACTTTTGTTTAAACTTATGGATCTTATTATTATTTTGATTATTAATTATACTTCCTGCATGTATATTTGAGTATTTGGATGCTTCTAACCCCTTGATGAGTTGTGATCAATGGATCCTCCTAATTGTTGATGCATCCTCCTGATTGTTGAGAGTGTAACAACACTTTGTAGTTTTGAAACCCAACTGACATTTGTTCCACTTACAGTAAACACATACCCTGTGGTGCTCCTCCTATTATCTCTATCACCCTCCATATCTACATCAACATATCCCTGTAGAGAAATGTTTGAACCACCAAATCATAATTCTTGATTTGTGGTACCTCTCAAATACCTGAGAATCCGCTTCACTCCCATTCAATGTTCTTTTCCTCGATTTTTCATGTACCTACTTACAATTCCCACTGCATGTGCAATATCAGGTCTAGTGCGGACCATTGCATACATTAAGCTTCCAATTGTTGATGCATATGGAACTTTAGACATATAATCCATTTCTTCTTGAGTCTTGGGACACATTTCCTTACTTAGTTTGAAATAGCTAGCCAAAGGTATACTAACTCGTTTTGCATTCTGCATATTAAACCTTTTCAACAAGTTTTGTATGTACGCACTCCGAGACAATGTTAATTTGCGATTCTTCCTGTCTCTAGTTATTCTCGTACAAAGGATTTGTTTTGCAACACCCAAATCCTTCTTTGAAAATGAGTTTTCCAATTTTCTTTTGAGCACATTTATTTCCTGCATGTTAGAACCTACAACAAGCATGTCATCTACATAAAATAACAATATAATATAGTTGCCATCCTTTTTCCTTTTGAGATAAACACAATGATCAGAGTGGCATCTATTATAACCTTGTTAAGACATAAACCTGTCAAATTTTAGATACCACTGCCTTGGAACCTGTTTTAAGCCATACAAGCTCTTCTTCAACCTGCACAATACTTTCCCCTTCCCTTTTACCTCATATCCTTGTGGCTGCTGCATATATATCTCTTCCTCCAAATCCCCATGGAGGAAGGATGTCTTTACATCTAACTTCTCAAGATGAAAAACTTCAGCTGCTACTAGACTTAAAATAGTTCTGATTGAAGTGATTTTAACAATAGGAGAAAATATCTCATCAAATTCTATACCCTTTTCCTGTGCAAACCCCTTCATGACAAGTCTATCTTTATACCTTTTTCTACCTCCATCTTCTTCCTTAAACTTGTAAACCCATTTATTTTGCAGTGTTGTTTTACCCGCAGGAACCTTGACTAAGTCCCAAGTCTCGTTATGTGCTAAGGAGTCCATCTCTTCTTTCATGGCTTGCTCCCACTTCTTCCTAGTTTCTACCTGCACTGCTTCTTCATAACATTCTGGTTCACCAGAATCAACCAACAATACATAATATAATGAAGGAGAGTATCATTCAGGGGGTCTACTTATCCTGGTAGATCTTCTAAAACCACTTTCAAGTGTTTGAGGTGCTTTTTGCTATTGTGGTTGTTGTATTTGTTTTGGCTATTGATCATTATGATTTTCAAGCACCTTCACTTTTTCTGTGATCTCATCAAGCATTGTGTATTCTCTGTTTTCTTTTGCTTGTTTCCTTTCTTACATCTGATCCTTATACAAAACCTTTTCATTGAATATGACATCTCTGCTCCTAATGATTTTGTGTTTTTCATAATCATAATCCAATAAAGGTACATTTCTTTGATTTTGTCTCAAGCTTTGTTCTATTTTCTTTATTAATGTGGACAAAGGCTTCACAACCAAAAGTCTTTATTAATGTAGTTTACCTTTTTACTTGTCCATGCCTCCTCTGGAATACCACCATCCAAGGAACTTGAAGGCCCTCTATTTATTAGATAAAAAACAGTATCTACAATATCTGCCCAAAATTGTAAAGGAAATCCTACATGGAATCTCATGCACCTTGCATGCTCCATGATTGTCCTATTCATCCTTTCTGACACACCGTTTTCTTGTGGTGTTCCTAGAACTATCTTCTCTCTGTGAATTCCATTCTCTCAACAATACCTATCAAACACTTTGTTGCAATATTTACCTCCATTGTCTGATCTAAGACACTTCAACCTTTTTCTTGTCTCATTTTCAACCAAAGCTTTCCATTTCTTGAAAGTATCAAATACATCAGATTTATTTCGAATACAATAAATCCAGGTTTTTCTAGTTGCATCATCAATAAAAGTAACATAATAACGTGAGCCACCAAGATATGATTCCTGAGAAGGTCCCCATACATCTGTATGCACAAGCTCTATTTTTTCACTCTTTTTTTCTTTCCCAGCTCTTAGGAATTTGACTCTTTTTTGTTTTCCATAAACAAAATTCTCACAGATAAATCAACATGCTTCAAACCTAGCAACAAATTTCTTGAGTGAAGAATCTGCATCCCCTTCTCACTCATGTGCTCGAGCCTATAATGCCATAATGTTGTATCTTCTCCTATAGAGGTTAAAGCATTAACAAAATTAGAAATACGATTTCATAAATACAATGTACCAATCTTTTCTCCTTTCACTATTACCAGGGCTCCTTTAGTGACCTTCTAGGTTTTATCTGTAAAAGTTGTTACACAACCTTCACCTCCCAAATGCCCTATTGAAATTAGATTTTTCTTCAGATCTGGAATATGCCTTACCTCCTTCAATAGCCATTGATTTCATTTCTGCTGTTTTATGAAAACCGTACCCATTCTAATGATTTTACAGGGTTTATCATCACCTAATCGAACCTGTCCAAAATATCTTTGAACATAATCATGAAAATGTTTCCTATCTAGTGTGGCATGGAATGAGGCCCTTGAATGTACCACCCATTCATCAATAATATTTTATAATGAAAGAATCAAATCATATTGCAACACATCACCTATCACATTCGATCCATGATTGCTTTCTTGCTGCGCATCTCCTTCTTTTCCCTTCCGAGACTTGCAATCTTTCTTTAGGTGTCCTTTCTTCCTGCATTTCTAGCACACTATCCCTGATCTGAACTTGGATCTTCCTTTCCTTGACTTACTGTGATATCCTGGGCCCTTTCCTCTTTCCATTTTTCTTCCCCTAGTCTCTGCAGTCAAAGCATTACTTGATGTCTCACCTGAGCTTTTCTGTCGCATTTCCTCACTAAGGATTTCACCGACAACATCATCAAACTTTAAAGTACTAGATGTAGAGATAGAGTTACTAATGTCAAAAACCATTCCAACTTTCTGGAAATGAGTACAGAAATAATAGAGCCCTAACTTCATCATCAAAAGTCACCCCTACAGAAATTAACTGACTGGTAACTGTATTAAATTTATTTAAATTATCAACAATAGATCCACCTTATGACATCTTCATATTAAATAAACGCTTTATAAGAAATACCTTATTTGAGGCCGAGGATTTTTCATACAATTTGGCCAATGCCGACGTTAAAACCTCTATTGTTGTTTCCTTTTAAATATTAAATGCTAACAACGTTGCTAGGCATATCCATATTATTCCGAGTGCCTTTCTGTTGAGAATACCCATTCTGTGTCTTTCATACTCATCGGCTTCTTGGTCTTTCCACTCAATGGCAGGAACATATCTTTCTAATACAGATAATCTTCCATCTGCATCTTCCACAACTGGTAGTTTTGGCCATTAAATTTTTTGACCCTAAACCTACAATCTTCCTCCATTGCTCCCACTTGAACTAGGAACCCTTCTCTCCTACGAGTTTATCAGCCAAATATACCTTTGGCTCTGATACTAGTTGTTAGAAAATTATATATTACAGAGCAATGGAACACATAAAATATATTGTAGAGATACAAACACAGAAAACACATAAAACAAGAGAGACACAGATATACATGGTTCACCCAATTTGGGCTACGTCCATAGAGAAACAACCAACCCTTCCTTTTATATTATCCAACAAACTGAAGAGACACAGCCTATAGCAGATCCGATGTAATTCCCTCTTCGCTCTCACATAATCTCCTCTCTCTTTGTCACTTAGAATACAAATCTACATAGACGCAATACAATTCCCTCATATATAGTGAGGGGTTGCCTTTTAGGGAAAAAAACCCTAAATTAAACATAACTTCTACCTTCATATCTCCACTTAATTAATGGCCCAGATTGACTACGAAATTACAACATTTTACAAGGCAAATTTACATCTATTTTTAGCTTCGAGGGCGCTGCCCCCGATCCCCTGGGGGGGGGGGCTCCCAAAGACCGCAGACGCCCCCCCTGGACCCCCCTTGCAGCATACATTTTATGGGCGGTGTTGCCGCCACATTACGAACTAGGGTCCAATGTGGCGATACCTCTAAATAAAGAGGATAATCAGGCTCCACACCCAACACACTATGGGTGTGGTTATGCTTGCAGGATAGAAAATTGAAGCGTCTTGTAGACATGAAGCAGACAACAGAAAATTCTAAGAATAGGGAAGTTTGAATATTTTCCTTGAGAGAATGTGAATGTATTGACTAAACTTGTGTTTGTAGGGGACCGAAATATGCATGTTAGTATGTTATTTTTATTTGATCAGTGAAGGTATTATTTTACATTTGATTGCAATGATTTGACAAGATTTGGTTGATTAATATAGATGAGCAATGACATGATGTTTGATAGTTCATAAATATGTTTTAGAAATTTGACATAATGCTTGATTATTCATAGATATGTTTTATCTTATGGATTATTTGAATTGATGGTGATGACAAGTTAGAGTTTTGATCTGATTTTGTACTTGACGACTGATGATTTTCCTTGATGACAGTGCTATGTGGGAATAGTAACTTTCAGTGACTAGTATTGGTATTCGATAATGATTTTGTATTGACCTCATTGCCCTAGAATAATGGTTGAGTATTAACAATTTTGATTTAGTATGAATTAATCTCACAATAAATCAATGAATCTTGCATGACTTATCCTTAGTGTATATGTTTGCATCTAGTGATAGAAGTGATTTATATGATTATCATGAGAATGATTTGATGAAGTTTGGTTTGAAATTGCCTGGTAAATGACATTTTGTTGACATGACAATAGATAAAGCCATAACTTGATATTTGGATGTAAGCTCTACCTATCACCTGGTCCAAAAGAACTTGATATTAGTTTTTGATCTGACATCTAAGGATTGATAAGTTAACTTAGTTGATTTGATTGCATAGTATTGATTTATGTAAGGCCGCACATGTTGATTTGGTAAAGTGTTATGTAGAAACAATTGTATGAAGCAAGCTCCCTGATCCTGGTATGTACATTGACAGTTACTTGGTGAATCCAAGAAGATGTGTCGATCAAAACCTCTAATTCAAAAGTGGTCCAAGGTATGATTTTGATTTTGGTTTTATATACTGATGGTCTACTCTTGACAGGTAATGAGCCTCTGATGATCAAAGTAAGAGGGAGTTGGCTTCTGAAGCTCGAAATAATGAATCATGGCTTGTTGAATTGATTTCTAAATTTTGGAAATGAAAATCTATATTGTGAAGCTATTGAAGAGTTTTTGGAAATTGGAAATGCAAATCTTGGACACTCTGATTAAATTTCAAGAAGTAGTGAAGAGGTATTTATGAACTTGGCTCAGAAATTGGCAAATGATTGAAGCATTGATGTTCCAACACCTGTCTGTATATATATATATATATATATATATATATATATATATATATATGTTTTTCATAGAACCTAAGTGAATTCATGATTGAGTCGCTTCATACACATTGAGCTGTCATCAAGCACCCTTTGAGATATTTTCATGGGACAATCAATTTTTTATCTAAGATATTCATCCTATGATATGTGACTACATGAATGTATCGATGTTGTTTGGGATCTTTGTTGATGAGATAAGTGTGTTTGGGTGTTTCCTTAGTATGAGATATTCCATGATGTTTTTTATGACATGTTAATAGCTTTAAGTATGACCGAGGTTGAGTATGATGTTGCTAGCATGGCTAGTTGTGAGGCAGGATGAAGAAGCTCTTTGGAGAGATGTTTGAGCAGTTTCTGGATATGACATGGATATATTGAGATGACAAAGAGTGGGAATAAATTGGAAAATAATCTCGTATATAGCTAGGACTGACATGCCTTCATATATAGAGACAATGTTTCTCTATGAGACAAGCTTAGGCTTGTGGTTATTTCCTTTATAAGAAGGAGGATGAATATGGTATCCGTTTTGTGATATATATATTTTTTCTCTACTATGATATTTTATTTAATGCCCTGCATAAATAGGAGACTATTGTTATTGTGAAATGATGATTAAGTTGATACCATATGTGAGAATGATGCTATATTTCTGATCTATAGAGAGCATCAATTATCGAGGACAATGAGCTGACTCTTCCCCCCTGTTTGACCTCCCAGGGTGTGGAATTGAGATGGAGGGCTCCTAGGGTTGAGGGATCTCTGGATAGTAGGGTCATAAATGTTTCTCCCCTATATATTACCCATAGGGTTGGAGATTTTTCTCCCCTATATTGGTCTTTGCATAGTATACCCCAGTTGGAATCATACCCACAAGTCAGTCTTGTTGAAAAAAATGTAACTAGGTTTGGTATTTACAAATGTAATTTTGATCTTTGTACTTGTCAAGAAAAAGAAAATATTATTTTGGTAAATTATGAGAATGAGTTTCTTTCTCACTCCTTAGGTCTAGGAAAGTCAAAGAGTCAAATACATTTGTAAAGAGCTCTTCTCGAGCATTTATGTAAATGAATTTACCTAGTGACTAGTTTAGCCTTCCAAGACCAAGCACAATCCTCCAAGATGAGCACAAAAAGAATTCTACAAGAAAAGTAAGGCAAAAGAATGTCATTTCGGCTTAAAAGAATTAAATCCACTCATGTCAGCTCAAAGAAATAGACACAACACTTAATGGATACATGCCAGCTTAATACAAGGGACTAACCACTATATATACCCAGTTGGGATTAGTGTAAAAGTACAGGACTTTAGATCACAGAACTTCGGATAAATAAAACTTGGATTCCTCTTAAATATAATGGACACAGAATGTGGATTCTCTGAGATTTTCATATACTTTTTTGTAACTTCTAGATGGGCACAATGAGATATATTTTCAGACATCTCTGAAACTACACAAGAAACCATAGTGTAACCTTCTATGTGGTAACACTCTTGAGAGTAAGACATTAAGCATCATTGTGATAAGGATATATTTGTTTTGGCATACTTCCAGACATAATCATGATCTCGGTGGTGAATTAATGATACAGACCTCAATACAATGCAGTCTCAGTCTTGCAAATTGTGTAATGATGATCTCCAAACAATACACTCTTGGTAGACACAGTCACAATATTGAAAAATGAGGATCTTGATGATTACATAATGACACTCTGCCTCTATATACATATCTCGACATACACTCTAAAATGATCTCAGTAATAAGCAACAATGATCTAAGTAAAAGGGAAGCTATGGTGCATAAGTAATAATCTTATTATTATAACGAATATCTCAATGAAGGTATAGTAATGATGACCATGATGAAACAGTAGTGATGACGATGATCTCAACAATAATAAAGAAGAGGATCAGTGTCTTAGTCTTGGAGTGGCTCAGTATGTTAAGAGCCCTGGTCTTGGTGTTTGTCAATCAGAATCTCTATAAGAAGAATTTTGTGTGGGTTTTCCTCTCTAAGAGGGAGAGGTTTTGGCCTTGGTAGAAAGACATCATCGTGTGTTTTTGTCTCTTTGTTTTTGGTAACTATTTGATGAACATAAATAAGACACACTCTAATAAGAACAATTAAACATTGTGTTAAGAAGATAAAATAAAATACCTCACAAGTAGTTATCAAGTCAGAAGAACCTCATTAACGCTAATTACACGTGATTATTCAACATGGAATCAGAGCTATGGTTGCAGTATAAGGAAGGGAAGAAAAGAGACATAAAAGGATTTGTCTTCAAGGACATCAAAGCAAGTTGATATGTTTAGAGGAGCAAGTCTACAACCATACATGAAGTATCAACTTAAGTGATTACAGCCATGCACTCAACTCATGTTCAGTTTGATGGAGAATATCAGTGTCATTCCTGGGATCCTCACTTCTTGATCACTGAACTTTCTCTATGCCATAAAAGATAGTCTTAACATATATTATAGTCACAATCCATGATACATCATTATCTCAATATAGTTACTGCAACAAGGAAGTCTCGGTGATACGACAGTCTCTCTATACAGTGATACCCACAATTTAGTTATCTATGTTATTCAATGAAAATTTTGGGCTCTCAATAGAGTGCCTCTCTACACAAATCTATGCACATAGACATCACTATCTTAGTATAGTGCCATACCAATATACTTGTCACAGTCTCGAATTCTATCTATGAACATGATCTCAATGGCATGGTGCTCAAATCAGAACATAGGTATCTCTATATCTCTATAATATTTTGGATAATACTAGATGTAAGTGCTTGCTGATGCACTCCGAGGAATACTGAGTGTGATAAAGTCCACCTGTGAATAACAGTATCACTAGTATGTCAACAATGTATTCAAATGTAGAAGTCAAAAGTACCTTAAAGATGATTTGGGAAGATCATGAAGTAGTTTCGGTGATGTCAAGCCAACAAATGTCATGATGATAGACAGTCTCCAAGGAAGTATTGATAAAAGGATACTAATGATGGGCAACTCAAGTAAAGGAAGCATCAAGGTGAAGATCTCCTCTTCACATTCAATCAATTTTTGTTTAATAACTTTCTTTTGCAAGGAAATAGGAACACTGAAGGATAGTCATAAGGTCATTTCATAGAATAAGGAGGATTGTCATAATCCTCATAGAAAAGAGAAGTCAATGATGTCTATGGAAAGGTCTTTGAAGGTCAAGCAATGCTTGAATGCATCAAGAGACTCATAGGAATCATATGAAATCACTCAAATATGCTCACATGCCAAAAATAGGAGACATAAAGAGAGATATATAAAATAGTAGAAGATATATTCTCTGAAATTATAGTAAAGAATGTCACATTACTTAGACATACACAAAAGTTTGGCCCTCAAGCAAAGAAATACCGAATAAGCATAACTAAGGTTCAATGCTATAGAAAGATTTTGGAATCTCATATCACTGGAAAATGGAGGAAGATGAAGAAAAAGACCAAGGAAAGAGGAAGTAACAAATCTCTCCTATGAGTAAGATAGTATCCCTCACAAAAAGGGTCATATCATAAGCTTCTAAAATCTTGTGATATAAGATATGAAAATGATAATAAGATGCATCATGGCATCATGGAATCATTAGAAACAAGAGCTCATGCCAACACCACGGGAATCATGAAGGAAAACATCCATGGCAGAAAAGCATGTAGGATATAGATCTTGGGAACCTCAGTGGACATTGAAGGAAAGGAAGAAGTCATCTAAGACAAGGTTCATCGTACATCTAGTCAAAAAGGAAACATCTGCCAATTGGCGATATACAAGATCCTCAAAACTCTTTGATGGAATCCTCATCGTAGGGTTCACTAATCTAGAGAGGAGGAAAATGTTTCAACAAGAACTCCAACTTATGGAATCCATGAGATGATGATACAATGGCATGAATAAGAACAAGAAAGTTGTTGGAAGAAGTCTCGATGACCTGAAGGTAAAAATAAGTTATGTATGTTTGTGTTTAATAATATAATGTCATGTCATATGGTTGCAGGTAACATGGATCATTGCTTCTATTTTAAGAATCATGATCAAGAGAAAAATTATCTCCTCCTTTGAAAGGATATAGGAAGGCATAAGTCACACTAGATGAAATCAACATAATATGTCATATGAAGTATGAGGTGATTGACTACAATGGGGAAACTATGATTGAAATTTTCTAGGAATGGAATGCGTGAGGAAGGAAGAGATCATGAGATATGAAACCATGATGAAGGAAATCAAAATCCAAAAGACCAAGAAGATTTGAATAAGAAATATTTTGGAAAGATACGAAGACTCTGATGAAAGTATGAAAAGGATGAAGATCCTTAACAATGGATATCTTTGGGAGACATGCCAATATGTGTGCAAGATGTTGATACCTACAGAAAGATGTCATGATGAAGAGCCGTCTAGTAACGTACGATTTGATTTAATGATATATTTGATTTCTTGAATAATATATGGATAATTTCATGCAGGGCTACTTACAAGTACAACTAGCATTCATGTAATGAATGGAATAAGCACGATGAGAAAGAAGTAGTCATATGACGAAGGTTCTAGATATGAAGAAGGACACTTTCCATGAAGAAAGGAATGACATGACGAATTACAGAGGAAAGTGATCGATGATTGTTACCCTACAAGAAAGAAGCTCAACTAACTTTCATGACATCAAGAAGAGAAGTTGATCAAGCAGATGAAGGACCCATGAAGAAGAAGTTTCTAATGTATAGAAGAGTCCCTAGCTAATATGAAGCTCTAAGAAATTCCTGATCAAGAGGGAGCTTGAATTAGATCACCCCTGATTACAAGTTTCATGTGTCATGCACTAGACTAGGACTAACAACCATAAGTCTAGGTGAAGGCCATGAATGGAAATGTGGACACATGATAGACACAACATTCTTGTCTTCACTTTGGAAGAAAGAATGGAGGATTGGGTAATCATCTGGTATTCGATACTCTTTGAGGATGCCTAAGTATCACTATAATGACCAAGTACCACTATAAATACCTCCCTAGTTAAGAGGAAGTGTTGAAGAAAATGTAACTAGGTTCGGTATTTACAAATGTAATTTTGATCTTTGTACTTGTCAAGAAAAGGAAAATATTATTTTTGTAAATTATGAGAATGAGTTTCTTGCTCATTCCTTAGGTATAGGAAAGTCAGAGTCAAAGACATGTGTAAATAGCTCTTCTCAAGCATATATGTAAATGAGTCTACCTAGTGACTATTTTAGCCTTCCAAGACCAATACCAAGCACAATCCTCCAAGATGAGAACAAAGGAATTATGAAAGCAAAGTGAGGCAAAAGACAGTCATGTTGTCCTAAAAGAATTAAATCCACTCATGTCGGCTAAAAAAAATAGATGCAACACTTGATGGATAAATGTCAGCTTAATACAAAGGACTAAACACTATATATATCTAGTTTTGGTCAGCGTAAAAGACAGGAATTTGGTTCATAGAACTTCGGATAATTGAAACTTGAATTCCTCTAAAATCTCATGGACACAAAATGTGGATTCTCTGAGATTTTTGCATACATTTCTGTAACTTCCGGATGGGCATGGTGAGATATATTTTCGGACATCTCTGAAAATACGCAAGAAACCACATTGTAACCTTCTTTGTGGTAACACTCTTGACAGTAATAGATTAAGCATCGTTGTGATAAAGATATCTCTATTTCAACATACTTCTAGACATGGTCATGATCTCGATGGTGAACTAATGATACATATATCAATACCACGCAGTCTCAGTCCTGGAAATTGTGTAATGATGATATCCAAACAATATGCTCTCAGCAAACACAGTCACATTATCGAATAATAAGGATATTGATGATTACATAATGACACTCTGCCTTTGTATACATATCTCAACGTACACTTTGATATGATCTCTGTAAGAAGCAACAATGATCTAAATAAAAGGGAAGCTATGGTGCACAAGTAATAATTTCATTACTATAATGAAAATCTTAGTGAAGGTACAGTAATGATGACCACGATGAAACAGTAGTGATGATGATGATCTCAGCACTAATAAAGAAGAGGATCGATGTATTGGTCTTAGAGTGGCTCAGTATGTCAAGAGTATTTGCCTTGGTGTTTGTCAATCAAAATCTCTATAAGAATAATGTTGTGTGGGTTATCCTCTCCAAGAGGGAGAGGTTTTGGCCCTGGAAGAAATCCATCATCATGTGTCTTGTCTCTTTTTTTTTGGTAACTATCTGATGAACACAAATAACACACACTCTAATAAGAACAAGTAAACATTGTGTTAAGAAGATAAACTAAAATACCTCACAAGTAGTTATCAAGTCAGAAGAATCTCATTAACTCTAATTGCCCGTGATTCTTCAACAAGTCTTATTGGGATTGTCCCTCTCCATCTGGCCAACAAGTTGAGGAGACTTGGGGCATGTGATCCTTACCTTTTGGTAAGTCAGGTGTCTACCCAAACCTTGGATTATGATGCAGGTTTTATACCACATCACTCTTAAGGGTCATTGTTGGGAAGATCTGTAGACAATAGGATGGGTTAAGATGTGATCCCTATATCACCTATTGCTTGATATAGGGTTGTCTATGTTTAACTCCCCCATGATTTTTTGGGTTGAGATTAAGGTCCTTGATGTTGTTCTGAATTGAGCTAAGCTCTCTGATGCTGATGTGGGTCATAGATTTAGCTTCCCATTGATGTTTCTTGGGTGGTAGCATTGGACTCCCTGCTAGAATATATTCTAGGTGATAGTGTTGGCTCCTTGATGGATAGAAGGTAGTAGATTGAGCTACCCTCCGATTTCAAATTATTCTTCTTTTAGTTTTGAGAATGTTTAGCATATGAGAAGTAAGAATCAAGAGATAAGAAGGAATAAGCAAGAGATGAATTGATATGAATAGTGACGATACGCAATGATGAGATACTTGAGATTGGATATGATTTGATGACAGAATACACATTACATGATGCAGGTAGAATTATCCCTAGTTGAGAGGGAGTGTTAAAATTGGAAACTAGGGCCAAATTCCACTTTGGAAATATAATTTGATGAAGATGATTATTTTATTAAATTCCTATTTTCGAGAGGACCAAAATCAACCTAAAGATAATCAAATTTGGATAAGGGAAAGTATATTTTTTAATTATGAGCCCACATGTGCATATTCAATCAAGTCATCCCTCAAGCAAATTGGGCCCCCTTGGAAGGCTTTCAATACAAGTTACCTCTACCTTGTTTCGATATCATCATGGATCATTCTTATATTCTTTTCTTGTTTCTTTCTCGCATAGGTATGAGGCAGGTTCGTAAAGAAATGGGTTCACTTGAAGGTGAAATTTCAGGGTCCAAAGCTTGTGCGTATTTTTCTAGGGTTTTGTTTCTAGTCACAGGCTTACCAAAGGATGGATTCGACTGATCATTGGCTTGCAAGCTCAAGGGAGTGATTGAATGCTCCCAGTCGCTTGCATGCCTCCTTCCTCCATGTGACTAGGACCTAAAGTTGTATTTTTTGTTGACCGAAGTTTTCGCTCGTTGATTGCAGTGTTCAATAGTTGACCGCAGACAGTGACAGTTCATTATAGGCTTCTGAATTGGGGTTTTTAAGTATGATCATATTTCGGTTCATCCTATGGATATTGTTTAGTTGATTTTTGCTAGATATTTGTATGGATGAATATTTGGATCATTGTACTATCTTTTGTTGAATCATTCAATGAGAATCTAATAAAAAGAGTAATTTGAAAGGGTTTTCCCTGGTCTCCAACCAATCCTGATGTCTCTACATCTGAATGAATTTCTTCTATTGTTCCTTTATGTTCCACTACATTTATGATGATATTATTCCTTCTACATAGTTGCATATGTTTCTGAATAATGATGTAAATATGAATAATGATATGATGCCATGGGGAGAATTTAATATGGAAATAATGAAATGAAACTATCGAAGAAAAGAAAAATATAGCCCTAAGAAAAATTAACATGCATGATTAATAATTAACATTGAATATCACATCAATTGGAACTTTCTTATATGGTTTTTACTAGCTAGTAATAAACCTTGCATGAGTGCTTTTTATTTCACTTCATTATTTGTACAATCAAACTGTAAATAAAAGGAATTTGGAAGATCTTCTCCATGTGGCCCTTCCAAAATAACTCCTACTCCTAAACCACCACTTGATATAGCACCATCAAAGAACATTTTCCAAGGGATAGGTTCTAAATCTTGGCCACTGCTTTGTACAACATCAACATCATTAAGAGTGACATAATTACCCATGATTGTATCTTCATACTCAATTAAAGCATCAATTTTCTTGTTTTCAAAGAAACGATTGATTTATTGGATCATGGTATTCTTGTTAATCAACCATCCTTTCTTGAGATCATCATGCAACTTCCATCACTCATTAAATATTTCCCAAGTGGGAAGATCCACTCTTACCCCAAAACTAGTCCATATGCAACTTGAAAGTTCACAATACCAATTGTGAAAATTGTTGTGATATAAGGAGCAAACTATATTTTTTCATAAATATCCTTTATCTGTACATATCCAAGGACTTTCCTTGAATCAATTTCACATATACTCTCTCTAGTATTATAATATTTAGTACAATCCAAGCCTATGGATATCATGATGTAAAGTGGAATGATGTTATTAGTAGCTCCACTATCAATCAAAAAATTTTGAAAAATGAATTTAGAAGTTTCAATGGATATGTAAAAGGGAGTCACTTTGGCACATGATTTTCCCTTGATCAATGGATTTTTTTGTGGTCATTTCATTTTAGCAGCTTCAACCCTTGTACTCAGGAACTCTTCACCCTTAATATTTTGAATAAGAATCTCTCTTTGTTGAGGAATATTGATAACCTCATAAAAGGGTGAGATGATTTCTATTTTTTTCAAATCATCAATTATATTGGAAGTTATCTTGGTCAAGTCTTGGGATGGCATAGCTTTATCTTGTGACTTACTGGCTTGTGCTATTATTTTTTCTTGTTTTGGACTTGTATGAGTCATCATCATTTTCTCCTTTGTCTTATTTAGTTGAGTTCGAGCCTAGACCACATTTTCTTTATCCACATATTCTTCATCTTCTTGTAAACATTGTTCCTTAGAGGAGAATATTGGATTATCCCCCATCTCCATTGCTTCTCGAGTAGAAGAATTTTCTTGAGGCGCATCCTCCAATACCTAGGAAAATTCCTCTCCTTGAACTTCTTGGTCATCAATAATTACTACACTTCGACTTTGATATCTTGGGGGTCTTGGACCTCGTGTCATATTCTTCGAATTTAAATTTTTGGTTGGTCCAATAGTTGATTTTTGTTGAGGAATTTTCCCATCATTCTACCTTAATCGAAGGATTTTGTTTTGAAATTGCTTCATTATTCTAGTGTTATGAAACCAGCTCAAGAAAAGATAGAAAAGATAGATCAACGCCTTAGAATTCAGCCTCTTCGAGGGATCACCCTCCTTTACATTACATAAATGAACAAATCTTGGATGATAAAAATGACAAAACCTCCTTTCTATATATAGGAGTCTAAGGAGTCACAATATAATCCAGCCGACCTAACAATAATAATATAAAGCCACAAAAATAACAATAGAGGGATTCTATGGGGCACAGAAATAACAATATGGGGGTAATAGGGGCACAACAATATAAATAAGGGGTATAACTACAATAGTAATGGGGTAATCACTAGTATTATAGGGACCCAACATGACCCTCTCCTTCAAAAAAGTGTTGTCCTCAACGCTTGATTAGTTCTGGATACTTTTGCATAAAATTTTCATCCTCCCATGTGGAATCTTTAGCAGATAAGTTCTTCCACTTGATAAGATACTCTGAAATTGATCGATTTCGTAGCTGTCGAGTTCTTATTTCTGTGACTGCTTCCGGTTCCAATATAATTTTTCCTTTCTCATCAAGTTCTGGCAATATTGTTTGAATTGGGAGCTTGTCACCTATAACCTTCTTTAAACATGAAACATGGAAAATTGGGTGCAATCGAGAAGCTGCAGGAAGCTCCAATTTGTATGCCATAGTACCAATCTTTTGCAACACCTTGTATGGACCATAATACTTTGGTGATAATTTATTATCCTTCTTAGCTTGCTTTAGGGACATTTTCTTATATGGTTGTAGCCGTAGGAATACCCAATCACCTACATCAAAACTTCTTTCACTGCGATGTTGATCTGCCTATTGTTTCATTCTATTTTGTGCCAACACGAGGTTATCCTTTAAGAGTTGGAGGACTTGTTGTTGATGTTCGATGTGATGTTCCACTGCCTGAACCTTAGAATTTTCTCTTAAATATGATGTGATGGATGGTGGTTGATACCCATAAAGTGCCATAAATGGGGTCATTTTTGTTGCTGTATGGAAGGAAGTGTTATACCACCATTCAGCCAGAGGCAACCATTTGACCCATTGTGTCTGTTTATCAGATACAAAGCAACGAAGATATCCTTCCAAACATTTGTTTACTATCTCAGTTTGCCCATCATATTGAGGATGATAAGATGAGCTATGAGCTAACTAAGTACCAAGACAAGAAAATAATTCTGTCCAAAAATTTCCAGTGAAAATGGGATCTCTGTCACTTACAATAATCTTTGGGTTTCCATGTAGCTTTTGAACTATTTCCATAAATGCAGTAGAAACTGTACTGGCTTTAAATGGATGTGATAATGCACAAAAGTGTGCATACTTGGTAAGTCTATCAACTACCACCATGATGACACTCTTTCCCTCAGACTTGGGTAAACCTGTGATAAAATCCATTGAAACCTCCTCCCAACGTTGGCTTGGAATGGATAAAGGTTGTAATAGACCTGGTGTCTTAATTGTTTCAACTTTATTTTGCTGGCAAACCAAACATTCCGCCACAAACTTTTGAATATCTGATTTAAGGCCATCCCAAAAAAATTCCTTCTTAACCCTGTGGTAAGTTTTTAAAAATCCTGAGTGCCCTCCTAAGGGAGAAGTGTGCAATTCCATAAGAATCTTTTGTTTTAGCTGGGAATTCTTACAGAGGTATAAGCGATCTTTGTACCATAATGAATCATTTTGCCAGCTAAATGTATCAGAAGTACTGGAATCTTGTTGTAGCTTTCGAATAAGTGCCCACACTTCTTTTTCATTCTTCCATTCCTCCCTTGCTTCGTTTATCCAATCTGGTTGGATAATAGAAATGGCACACAACAATGCTTCCACATCCTCATCCTTTCTTGAGAGTGCATCTGCCACCACATTTTGCTTCCCTTTTTTGTAGATGATTTCAAAGTCATAACCCAACATCTTTGTGACCCACTTTTGTTGCTCTTCAGAGGATAATCTTTGTTCTAAAAAGTATTTAAGGCTATCATGATCCGTTTTTACCTTGAAGTGTCTTCCCATTAGGTAGGGTCGCCATTTCTTAAGTGCATGGAGTATTGCCAACATTTCCTTCTCATAAATAGCTTTGCTTAAAAACTTTCCCTTGATTGGATGACTTTCAAAAGCAATGGGTCTTTCATCTTGCATTAGAACAACACCAATTCCATTTCCTGAAGCATCACATTCCACAATAAAGGTTTTTGTGAAGTCCGGTGTAGCTAAGACGGTGCTTGGCACATTGCCTCTTTAAGATGTTCAAAGGCCTTTGTTGCTTCCAGAGTCCATGAAAATGAATCTTTCTTCAATAATGTTGTTAGAGGTGTTTCTATTCTCCCATAATTCTTAACAAACTTGCGATAATACCCTGTCAACCCAAGAAATCCTCGCAGATGCTTTATGGATGTGGGGATTTTCCATTCCTTAATGGCTTTAATTTTGCTAGGGTCTACCTTAACTCCTTCATGAGATACAATATGACCCAAATATTCCACCTCCTGGACTCCAAAGAAACATTTGGATCTTTTTGCATATAATTGTTTCTCCTCCAATAGTTGTAGCACCCTGTCAACATGTTCAACATGATCCTTCCAAGACTTGCTGTAGATTAGTATATCATCAAAAAATACTAACACAAATTTTCTAAGGAATGGTTTGAAAATTGAATTCATCAAACCTTGAAATGTTGAAGGTGCATTGGTAAGGCCAAAAGGCATGACCAAAAATTCATAATGACCCTCATGAGTTCTAAATGGCATTTTCGGAATGTCTTCAATCTTCATTCTGATTTGATGATATCTCGAACGAAGATCCAACTTGGTGAAGTAAATTGATCCATGCAATTCATCCAGTAATTCATCAATAACAGGAATGGGGAACTTATCTTTAATAGTGAGCTTGTTGAGCTCCCTATAATCCGGACACATGCACCATGATCCATCCTTCTTGTGCACCAATACTACTGGAGCTAAGAAAGAACTTTGACTCGGTTGAATTATACCAGCCTCTAGCATTTCTGCAACCATACGTTCAATTTCACTTTTTTGGACATATGGATATCTGTACGGCCTGATGTTTGGAGGAACACTTCCTGGAATCAGATGAATAGCATGATCATGATCATGCATAGGTGGGAGACCCTTGGGAGTCTCAAATACCTTGGAATGATTGTCCAGGACTTTTTGGAGATTTGGAGAAATAGATGATTCCAATGTGGAAACATCTAGCGAGCATAATTGTGCAATTACACCTCTTTGCTCCTTTTTTAGAAGCTTTGTCATACCATGAGAGCTGATTATCTTTCCTGGTTTCCCTACAATACCCCTTAATTCAACTTCCTTTCCTTCCGTAGAAAATTTGATGAAAAGTTCTTGAAAATTAAAAGCTATTGTACCCAAGGATTGTAGCCATTGGACTCCTAGTACAACATCTGCACCTCCCATTGGAATGGAAAGCATTGGGCTAGTCAATACATATTCTCCCATGGATAGCTTGATATTATGGCACTTTCCAGAGAAATTTATTGTTCCTCCATTTGCAATCATCACTTGACACTCTGGTGCTGGATATAAGAAGCAATTCAATTCTTTTGCTACCCTACAATGAATAAAATTGTGGGTGCTTCTTGAATCAATCAACACTATTGTCCTTCTATCTTGATGGTTTGAGGAGTGGAAATTCCTGACAATGCATTACAAGATATGGTCGGATTTATTTGTTCTTCATCTAGGCTTTGTTCCTGGAGTATATCTTCTTCTTTTGACCTTTCTTGCTCCTTTTCTTCTTCCTCTTCACAATCTATGTAAAATAATTTCTTCTCAGCACACTTATGACCTTTAGTGTATTTTCTATCACAACTGTAACAAAGCCCTTTTGCTCTTTTTTCTTCCAATTGTTGTGGTGTCAACCTTATAGGTTGTGGAAGACTAGGGGCAACAACACTTCCGTCTTTATAGTTGTGAGTGGTATGCTTCCTGGTTGCCATAATTTTGCTTTCCATTTTTCTTGCTAACCTGAATGCCTTCTCTAATGAATCAGGTTCCCAAAGGCGAACATCATGTTGGATATTATCCTTTAAAGACCCTATGAACACATCAATCCTATGCTCCTCTGGAATATCTTTTACCCTTATGTTCAATTTTTGGAACTCCTCAATGTGCTCCATTACTGAACCCTTTTGTTTGAGACTTTTCAATTGGCTAAAAAATGTGTTGCTTTTTGTATCTTCATAATGTGCTATCAATTCTTCCGTAAAAATTGCCCAAGTAATAAATTGTTTATGAGAACAAAGCCATTGATACCATACAAACTGATTTGGTTCCAAATATACAGTTGCCATACGTACCTTTTGTGCGTTTTGCACATTATTGAGATCGAAGAATTGCTCCATTTGTAATATCCATGTGGCGAGATCCTTGCCATCAAACTTCCTCATATCGATTTTTGGAATATGGTGATTCTTCGATCCAACATTAGCGTCTATGGAATCATGATTAACATTTCTTTTGTTCTCAACATGAGTTTCCTTTACTACCTTATCACCATTAGTGACCCTTTCTTGTAGCAACTTCTTCAATTCTTCCATGTCTGTCTTCAAATCTATTTTCAAATATGCCATGTCTCTCTTCAAATCTGTCTTCGACTCATCCATCTTAGCTTCCATGCCATTTATCTTAGATTCCACGCCATTTACCTTAGATTCCACGCCACTTATCTTAGCTTCCACGCCATTTATCTTAGCATCTGTTAACTTTTGTGAGCGTGACATTTGTTGCACTTGTTCTTGTAATTTTGATATATCATGTAGCATTTCTTCCTCTTCTTCATGAGTCATGCTAGAGCTTTTAGGTTCCTTACTAGGTGTTTGCATTTTCTTTCCTCGGGGCATCAGTTACCGATAATAATGCTTTACTATGCCCTTTGAATTCCGTTAAACCAAGCTTACACAAAAATTAAAAAAAAAAACTACACACCTTTTTTCACTTTATAGAAGCCTGATATTGAATCTGATGTATCTCTATAATTTCGGATCATCTAGTTTTGAAATTTCTACCTGTAGTAGCCTTTTGCGTCCTCTTTCCAATGCCACAAGTCTGAGCCAAATTTGATTCTCCAAGGAAGAGTTATGTGAAATCTCCCACAGTGACTTGCTTTTAGACTGGTTCAGTAGAGCGAACTTGTACGACGTGACACGAGTCACTATTTCAACCTTTGAATCTGAAACACACACACAAGAAACTAAAGTCCGTCCTCTTTCTGTACCTTCTTACTAAATTTCAATCCGATCCCTAGAGAGAAAGTTATGATGATTTTCCCCAGGTCACTTGTTTTGATTGTAATTCAGGAGTCTGCAAAAAGACCAACTTCCTCAGATCATATCTCCGCAAATATCGTGCGAAAAGCTCTGAAATTTGGACCCAAGGTTCAGCACGATTTCTTCTCAAATGGGTTTTTTTTGTGACTTCTGAAACGTCACAGAAAAACAGTTATAGTGCAAATCCCACGATGACCTGTTTGGAGCAGCGAAACCCTAGAATCCAAAGCTCTGATACCAAATGTTATGAAACCAGCTCAAGAAAAGATAGAAAAGATAGATCAACACCTTATAATTCAGCCTCTTCGAGGGGGCAACCTCCTTTACATTACATAAATGAACAAATCTTGGATGATACAAATGACAAAACCTCCTTTCTATATATAGGAGTCTAAGGAGTCACAATATAATCCAGCCGACCTAACAATAATAATATAACGCCACAAAAATAACAATAGAGGGATTCTATGGGGCACAGAAATAACAATATGGGGGTAATAGGGGCACAAAAATATAAATAAGGGGTATAAATACAATAGTAATGGGGTAATCACTAGTATTATAGGGACCCAACATCTAGTCAATTGAGAAATTTTGGAATTAACTTTCAGAGTAGATGCTTCTGCATGCCTTGGAATATTTATTATATTTGGGAGAATTCCCTAAAAACTGACTTTGCCTATACCAGTCTCTTATATATTTCAAGCTTGAATTGGCTTGTTTGAATTTGAAATTTTGAGTGGTTCCTTCTCCCTTTATGTTTTCCCCGTAATGATTTTTGGATCAACATCACTCTACACATATCTTCTTCCATCTCTTTAGCCTTGTCCTTTGTGTCTCATAAAGTTTGTATCCATACTAATCTCATAGCATACTTGACATTTGGAGACCTAACATTCATATAAATCCAAAATATCATAGGCTCTTTGGGATGGGTTTGTTTAGGCATCAACTATAGAGTTTTGAAAAATATGGGATTGAAATTTTCTGATTTTTTCATTTTTTTGAAGTTTGATTAGGTAAAATAAGCCAATAGAGTGTGGTATTGTATTGAGTGAGCATATAACCCAATAATTGTAGTTTCAATATGATCAAAAGAGGACAAGTACCAATCATAAGAAAATTATTTGAGTGTTGAAGAAAAACCCTTATCATTACATCTTCTTGAACGATTCCATAAATTCCACATATTTATAGGAAATGGTCCATATATTTCTCTAGATCCATGTCTCCATATTTGTTAAATACATGAAACACTCCAACATGTACTATATAAATAGGATGTTGTTCACTATGTAACATAACTGGAATTGCTATGATCCTCCTCGGAATTCTTTCGTCTTGTCATCCTCTTGGTTCTTCTCTTCTTTCTTCTTCCATTCCACTATCACTTGAGGGAAAGAAGAGAAACTCTAATTTTTTAGAAGAAGTAGAAATTTCTTCATTAATTCTCTTGCTACAACTTCTCGTTAATGTTCTTTGAATTTTTCTTGACTTCTCTACTTTAAGGTCCATTGTCATCATAGTAATCTAACATGATTTCTGGGTGGTGGTAATTTTAATCAAGCAAAAAAAATCCCAATATCTTTCAAGTTATTCTCTACTTCTTGTTATTTGCAAGACTAGATCACATAATTGATTCAAAATGCTTCTTTGATCATCAATTCCAATGAGAAATATGAGGTTGGACACGATTTTATTGAGTCATTTGTTGGTAAACGAATATTGATTATTCGTCCCTAGTGGAGTTCCCAAAAATGTTGATCCTATCTTCCTACTATGCAAAAAATTCAACCTCCTAGGGTCTAAATGAAGGTCCCTATATGTTTTTACAAAAGTGGTACTCCTCTTTATGAACACACTCAAATAAATTAAATTAATATTAAAACATTAACATATGAAATTGTGGGTGGACTAGGTGTTCTTTCAAAAATACAAGGAAAGAAATAGAAAAGGATGTAAAAGTTGAAATGTTAAGGACGATATCCATGTTATAGACATTTTTGTGCCTTACAGCATGAAGCATGAAATGTCAATAATCTAAGGGATCCAAAGTCCCTAAACATGTTGTTCCTACCCCTAGAGGAACAAGGTCAGCAAACCACATCACTGAATAGCAGTTCTCCACTGAAAATTACTCAAAAACAAGGCAATTCTAGATCATGTCGACTGCTACACTAGCTACCTGCACTGAATGTCAATTGCTACACTAGCTACCTGCACTGAATGTCAACTGCTACACTGGCTACCTGCGGTGAATGTCAACTCCAACACTAGCTACCTGCGCTGAACGAGTTTGGACATGTGGCAGACTCATTCCTCAAGGTGTCAATGCCCAGGAAGCTTCCAAAATGACACTTGGGTCAGAGAATTCGACTGGTGATGAGTAAGAGGGTCTAGATCTCCAAGTGGAAGCAAGAACCTCCAAGTGGACTCAAGAACTGAAGAATAACTAAAGTGGGAGAGGACACTAGTCAGCTTCATGCCAGCTACAAGCTAACTCATCCTTTCTCCAAATCTCCTATATATAGAGCTCTCTCATGAGGTCTAGGGAGGCTGGAATCTTGTGAATGTAAGGAAGTGCTGTTGGTTTGTGCATAGAACTATTGGGTGATTGCTTTGAAGGAGGTGAAGAGGAGATTTCTTTCTGCTGGGAGGTGTTGCTGGATTGGGCCTCTTATGGTTGTAACACTCTCAGAACTTTACTTCTTCCATTAATAAAGCATTTGAGGTTCTTCTATATGCATGTGTCTCTGTGGCGTATTGATGCTTGTATATTTGATTTATTCTAATCCTTGAATCAGTTATGGATGTATGCTTCTTGTAGTTTCCCTTTCTTGTGCTTTTGCAGGATCTTTGTGTAGCTGGGCCAGTGAAAGAGCAAGGAGCTGGGAGCAAGCAGCAAAGAGGGAAGATTGGATCAACCATTAAGCGGAAGATAACGGTTAGTGGATCTCTTTCTCCTCTCTCTCACATCTCATAAAGAAGTAATCTTGAATAGCTTTGCTTTGATTGTTGCTGAGGTACTATCACCCTTAGAGTGGGATAGGGTCATTCCGTATTGGATACTTTTCCCAACAACAAATTGGCGACTCCACTGGGGATCGTATCTTGTTGGTTGTTTGTGTTTTTGCTATTCATTTCATAAACAAAGGGAGTACCGAATCGAACTGCATTTGGATCTTTCAAATGCAAAGTAGAGGGCAGCTACTCTAGCTCAGTTTCTGGGCAAGTTTATGATTTGAAGAGCTGATCCACAAGGACTCTAAATAGCTCTTAGTGATAGCTTTTCATCCTCCTTTTCATCCCTTAGTGTGTACTTGACTGATAGCTTCTGATTTGGCCGAAAACTGTGAATTTTTGAGCAATCTGTGACCCGGAAACTGAGAAAAACGAAAGTTTGAATCTTCAGTGCAGGCACTGTGAAGGCAGTCTACATTTCAGCGCAGTTCCCGAAGGGGCTACCTGCGCTGAATGTCAAACTGACAGTGTACCACCTGCGCTGAACCAGTTTTGCCTTGTGCTACTGGGGTTCCTTGCTGTTCATTGCCCTGTTTTCATCCTTGTTTTTGCAGCCTGTTGTCAGTCAATGTACCTATCTGAAACCAACTTTCCTTGCCACTATTCCACCTCGGTTGTATAAAGAAACTGTGTTTGTTCTTTGTGTATTTCTTATATCATTTGCAGTTTCCCATAACGAAAAGTGAACTAGTCTTGCTGTGGCCTCTTAGATCTAGACCTGTGATAAGTGTCGTTTTGATCTTAAGAGTTAGTTTGTTTGTTGTTCATAGCTGATTGAGCTTTTGCTTTCATCATATGGTTTGAATTTATATATTTCTAGTGTCGAAACAAGTAAATCTTAAGGTGTCTTTTGATTTTGGACAAGCTTGTTTGCTTTCGCTTGAAATTGAATTCGAAATTATACAACAGCTTTCTTTTTGTATTACATCAACATTAAGAAAGAGAAAACAAATACCTGCATTTTTGCATTTTGCATTTGATAAGTTTGTATGTTGATTTAGGGAAAAGTGCATTAGTGTATGCTCTTTGATCTGTGTGAAAAGATGATGTCTTTCTTTTCCCTCAGTAGTTAAGATTTTCATAAGTCGAAAAGATTGAAAAAGCTTGCTTCTCATCTTAGACTGCATTTAGGAATTTGTATCAAAACATCTCGTGGTGAACCTTGAAAGGCAAACTTTAAAAAGATCAACTTAAAATATATTGAATGAACCTAACAATGCTTTGAAACATAACGCAAACACATAGAGGTCTAAGCTAGAGACGTGTTCCGGCATCGTTAAAAGTGATATCTTAGCGTTGAGTGGTTGGGTGATTCCTCCACGGTGAAGCGATAAGTATCAATACGGACTTGTGCTCCCACGTACCGTCGCGTATATATTGGGAGACACCTATAGGAACAAAGCCTTTATCCATAGGAAGTCGTGTCGGCCGCCCTACTGATCGCAATGCAGTGAACACAGCATTCACGAAGATTGACCACTCGTACCGTAAAACGTATTCTGTGGTTTTGCGAAAAGTTTGGCACACCCTCTGCCTAGAACTCCAGAGTAGTTTCTTTGGGCCTTTTTCAAACTCTATAACTGAAAAAGTCCATCCGAGCATTTGTCACTTCGGGCTCGTTAAAACATCGAAGGAGACTAGAGTCATCTTTAGCTTTTTCTCGACTCTTTAAAACTAAAAAAGCAAGTTGTGTCTAAAGCGTCGTTATAAAATTTATTTTAAGCAGAATAATCATCACCTTTCCCTCGTTGATCTTCGAAGTTAGTCCACCACAAGTGGAAGTTCCTGTAGAATCGCTAAGAAATCTTTTGGATAGACTAGATATGTCTAAACAACCGTCGACATCTAGGACTGTGTCGTCCGACACAGTAGCAGCAGAGCCTCCTGCTACTACTCCAACGATGTTCGCTGGTATACCATCTGTCCCGGCAATTGTCAACAACAAGACGGAGTCCAATCAGGGACAACGACATGGTTAGTTCCTATTTCTTCATCCGGATTATCATCTGGTATTTCTTATGTTGAAACTCAACAAATTGATCCAATGTGTCTTCAAAGGCCAATTTACCCTTTAAGTACTGGATTTCTACCATATGGAGGGCAGTATGCTCTTTCATTGTTCCCTCCCAGAGAACAACCATATGGGAGTTTACAACAAAGTTCAGGTCAAACTGGAATTACATCCAGCGGTTGGGTACCAATACTGCCTCAACAACCAGGGGTTGTATATTCAATGCAACCAGTACACCCTGTGTCGAATATTCCCACCATACCTGCTATAGTGAATGTGTCGCAAGTACAAGCTCCACCTGTTGTATGTCAACCCCAAGTTTCTCAGGTTGCAATACAACAACCTCTTGTCTCAACGACTCAATCACAATCTCAGGGTAGTGCCTCCTTATCTGGAGCGACTCAGGCTCAAACAAGTACTGTGACTCCTCATCTTGGTCAATCATCCAGTATTGGTCAACAGCAAATGGTCCAACAACCAGAGCTGGTTCAATCTCAACAACCGCCATTCCAACAATCATATCAAGGACCTGAGCAACAAGTCTTTGTAAGTAATGGGCAACCATGCTATAATGGTTATGCCCATCAAACTTGTCAAAGTTGCCAGTATTATGCTGGTCTGCAAAGACCCATTGCTCAGGCGATACCATCTTATCCTGGATATGCTTCGCCTAACCTGAACCAACAGTTGCCCTTTGTAGCAACTCTAGAATTACCAGATCTAAACCGGCTGACGAATGATCCAATTTCTTATGCCCCTTGGTGGCCAGCGATTCCGCATAAACTTCCGTCAGATATTCCTAAATTTAATGGAAATCCGGGTGAAGATCCGTCGAATCATGTGATGACATTCCATCTATGGTGTTCATCGAACACTCTGAATGATGATTCGATAAGACTTCGCCTCTTTCAGAGGACGTTAACGGGTCCAGCGGCAAAATGGTACATTGAATTGCCTAGAGCTTCGTTCGACAACTTCAGTACCTTAGCCACAACCTTTTTAACCCATTTTCAATTACCGATAAGGTATGAAACGGGAACAGAACTCCTTACCAACTTCAAACAGACGACTGCCACCCACATATCTAATCATATACATGAGTGGCGATGTCGTCGTAGGATGGTAAAAACGTACGTTCCCGATCAGCTATTAGCTGAATGGTTTATCAAGTCATTACTTCCTGCCATCACGGAAGATGTGGCAAAGGGGGGGGTCGTAACGGAAGAGCAGGTTATCGCTCGTGCGCAATATCTGGACTTGGTCTATACTCAGTCCGGCACGCTCTACGACAAAATACCTGACGCCCCTAGACCGGAATTCTCAATTCCTCCTCCTCCTAAATCAAACAATGACTCTCACACCGACGATGGCGTGATTGGCAAGCACAAAATTTATAGTCAAAATGCAAATGAAGAACTTCTTGCCTCAGAAGTAAATGCCATGTCGACCGACAAGGGCAAACAATTGAAGCAACCAGGGGGCAAGAAGAAAAAGAAAGGGAGAAAAAGGAAACCCCCAGCAGGGTGTCATATATGCGATGAGGATCATTGGACGAAAGGTTGTACACATATAGCTGAAGTTAAGAAACTCTTTAAGAGTTCAAAAACCCCAGCAGTATTGACTGATCCGTTTCCTAATCCAGGTCAAAATCTGGTTGCTAATCAAAATGCTTCTCGATCCCAAGTGCTTATGTTGTCTACCTCAAAGCAGCAAACTAATGCTTTGACGAGGAATAAAGATTACAGGAATCCAAAGCTGTCGAACAACAAGGTTAATGAACAACCTAGTAGTTCGACAACAACTTTGACCGAAGTTGTGCCACCCATCGTCCCTGAGCCAATAATAAAGTCGCAAAAGGGAGCAGTACACAAATCGACATTTAATCCTTGTGCGAAAATAGCACAGATAGAGGACCTGGCCCAATCGCCGTCTGTTATGTCGACACTTGAGGTACCGCAAAATTGCTTCTCCCAAGAACAAGCTTTATTATCAGCAATAGGTGGAATTGACCCAATGGATTCCAATCTTGTCGCCTTTGATCATAAAGGATATGACCCTCAGTTACCAGCTCAACTAGCTTTCCTTATTCAAGTGAAAGCCCTCAACAAAACTGTTCATCGAACAATTATTGATGAGGGGGCATCTACATGTCTTATGTCGATGAGTTGCTGGAAAGATTTAGGCTCACCACCCTTGTCGAAATCGTCAATGACGTTAAAAGCATTTGATGGACGATCATACACTCCATACGAGATTTTAAGTAACTTGCAAGTTGAACTGGGGGGCAAAACAGTAGGAATTGATGTTGAAGTAATTGATGGAAACCTCGATTACAACATCCTACTCGGAAGACCATGGATCTATGCCATGGCCGCAGTTGTGTCGACCTACTTCAGGAAGATTGCATTTCCCTTCCAAGGAGGAATTACAATCGTCGACCAACAAACTTTTCTCCCCAACAGTTCACAAGTTACGGGAAGCATTCCAATGATCCATGGAAGGAATCATTCGCTCCAAAATATCGGAGTAGGTCTCCTAAAAGACCCTGCCTTAATGGGTACTTTTGCCCTACCGCCTCCAAGTAATCTGGCGGAAGTGGCCACAGTGGAATATGAAACCTTCTATGTCTGATGGATTTGGACTCCGAGGACGGTTCTTATCTTGTGTCAACCTCATTAAAAAATGAAACAAATCCCCTTCCTAAAAGGTAAACCTTCATTCCAACCACCGAGTTGAATGCAATGAAGCTTGGGGGGCATGCACCTCGATTTGCGTTATTATGCTGGGGGCATGCGAACTTATCACCGAGCAGTTTTAGCACATAGTTCATGCTCGTTAAAAAAATAAACATAAGATTGAGCAGTGTTTTGGCGCATTCAAGCTCGTTAAAAAATGAACCCATCTCGGTAAATAACCATTAAGTATGTAACCTAATCAACCATAAAAGCCTTGGTCGTGTTTTGCACCTGCCACCTCCACTTTCATTTGGCCGATCGTTCACCTCCATATGATTGTTTACCCATTTTGAGGAACAACTGCGAAGAGTGATTTCACCTAGCCATCCTTGTGACACTGCCGTGATTGGAAAATTCCAACCTGTACCTGGAATCAGCTGCTATCCCTGTTCATCACTCGTTCCTCAAAAGACGAGTCTTCTTTAAGCTCTTTTCAATTGACTCGTAAAATATGAAAATATTGCCGAGTTTTGGCCTTCCAGCTCGTTAAACGACCGGAAGAGCTATCCCTCCTCTAGATTTTAATCTTTTTGGACCTGAGGGATTATTGCACAAAAAGATCGAGCGCTTGTTTTGTTCGGCTCGTTAAAACTATCGAAAACTCATCCCTTATGTATTGTTTTATACTTTTTCGGACTTAAGGGATTAGATGACGAAAAAGGAATTTTGGAGTTAACTTTCTGTACCTTTTCAGACTCTCTAAAAAATGAAAAGGACCGAGTTTTCCTTGTCGTTAGACTCGTTAAAATGATTAAATAGCGACAAACTTGTTCTACGAGCTTGACCACCCTTCCTTCGTGTGGAAAACACATTACTCTAAAGAGTGAGGAGACTATCGCTCCCATGCAATAAATATAGTCCCGCCCAAGGAGTAGGTTATAATCCAAAGGTCCTTGGACGACCATCACGTTCATCTCGATGGTCTTCCCTTTCAATGTAACAGGTACATTGGGGAGGATCCCTAATGGTCGACTGGTTCCTTTATCAAAACCTGAGAGATTTCTCAACTCAGGTAAAAGCGCTGGGGAACCCAGTGCTTTCCAAGCAACAGAGGAAAGGATACTCACAGACGCCCCTTCATCAATGATAGTACCAGCCATGATCATTCTATAGATCTGGACAATGATTCTGAATGGTACACTGGCTGGTAACCGGGGTCTGCCTAGTTGATTCCAATCAAAGGATACAACCAGGTTGCTTGGTGGTGGGACCGAATATACGGCCGGATATGACTCTGATGATGTTCCTTCCTGCGATAAAGGAATGGGCGCATTGCCCTGACGCTCATCGGAGTCGGTGCTGATGAAAAGAACCTGGATGGTGTCATCCTTATTCTCTTCAGTGAGGGTGTCGCATGAAGATGACTCTTCGGCGACGGTGTCATTTGAAGACGGGTCTTCAATGACGGAGTCATTGGACGATAGAACCTCTGAAGGAAGAACCGGCTCAACTGCCGTTTCGACCTTTAGACTTTCGTCTGGTCTGGATTCAGTAGGTTCATTCTCAATGACCGACACTTCAGCTGACCACTTGAGCGGGCCAGCTGGATTTTCAACTATCGAGGGATTAGGCACGAGTTTTTGGTATCCAGGAGGAAGTCGTAACGGTGATACCGGACGATCTTCCAAAACTCTCTTTGCCTCATCTAAGAATGGACATTTGTGGATGGCATGATTGCCTTCACACAATAGACAGGGTGATCTTGGTCCCCTTCTTCGTCCTTCACTCTCATTAGTCGACGGATTGCAATCAACATGACAACCAGAGGTTGATGCTACCGGATTGTGCAACCTTGGGGACCAGTCCCTTAGTATCCGGGGAATACAAGGACAATCACGATGGAAGTGGATCCCTTTGCAAATGACACATGGTGATTTAGGCCCGGTCGGTGCAGTGTGTGGGTTTTTGTCAGCTTTCTTCTGCTTGCCCCCAGTCGCCTTCGCCAGAGGCTCCTTCTGCTTCTTTTCTCTCTTCTTCTTTTCCTTCTTCTCCTTGGGAGGCTGACTTTTGCCAGCTCTACCTTGGGAAGATGAAGGATCAGAGGAAGTATCATAAGAAGTGGAAGGCTGGTGGGTAGTTCTAGATTGTTCTGACTGTTGATTCGACTGCTCAGGATTAGTGGCGATCTGGACTACATTAGTTGAAAAGAGCCATACAGGGAGGCCGATTGTCAATCCTGGAAGTGGCAATGTAGCCATATGAGGCGCACCAACATCTCCCCAAGAGGAGAAGGGGTTTGGACTTCCGCCAAGGTTATTTCCTTGGTTGGTGGGCTCCATACTTTTCAACTGAAAGATCAACGTGGGAATAACAGGTGATTATGTTCCGCTTAAAATAAATTTTATTAACGACGCTTTTAGACACAAACTTGCTTTTTCATGTTTTAAGAGTCGAGAAAAAGCTAAAGATGACTCTAGTCGCCTTCGATGTATTAACGAGCCCGAAGTGACAAATGCTCGGTTGGACTTTTTCAGTTATAGAGTTTGAAAAAGGCCAAAAGAAACTGCTCTGGAGATCTAGGCAGAGGGTGTGCCAAACCTTTCGCGAAACCACAGAATACGTTTTACGGTACGGGTGGTCGATCTTCGTGAATGCTGTGTTCACTGCATCGCGATCAGTAGGGCGGCCGACACGGTTTCCTAAGGATAAAGGATAAAAGCCTATAGGGGTCTCCCAATATACGCGACGGTACGCGGGAGCTCAAGTCCGTGTTAGTGCCACCGACTCTCAGGAGGAATCACCCACCTTCGTAGAGATCGACAGTCACTATGTTTAACGACGCCGGAACACGTCTCTACCTAGACCTCTAGATGTTTGCGTTAAATTCCAAAGCGTTGTTATGTAAATTGAGTTTATTTTAATGTTGATCTTTCTTAACAGTTTGCCTTTCAGGTTCGCCACGAGATGTATATATACAACTTCCTATATGCAATCTAAGAATGAGAAGCAAATCTTTTCAATCTTTCAACTTTGAAAACCTTAATCTACTTGAGGGAAAAGAAAGACACAACTTTTTCCACAGATCAAAGAACACACACTAAAATGCACATCTTCCTAAATCGTCAAGCATACAGTCAAATGCAAAATGCACAATGCATGTATTTCTTTTCGTTATCCTTAATGTTGATGCTAGACAGAAAGGAAACTGTTGTATAATTTTGAATCTAATTTCAAGTAGGAATAAACAAGCTTGTCCACAATCAAAAAGACACCTTATGATAGACTTGTTTAAAACACAGGAAATGTATAGATTCAAACCATGAAATGAAAAGCAAACAAACTCAAACAACCATGAACAGTAATAAAACTAGCTCTTAAGATCACAAAGACACTTTTACAGTTCAGGATCTAAGAGGTCACAGCTATACTGGTTCGCTTTTCACAATGGGAAACTGTAACTGAAGCAAGAAATACTGAAAGAACATTCACAGTTTCATCACACAACTGAGGCGGAATAATGTCAAGGAGAAGTGGTCTACAGCAAGTACAATGACCAGCAAGCAATCAGCAAAAAATCAGTGAAAACAGGGCCAAGACACAATGGGAAAACTGAGCAAGACAATGGCTAACTGGACCAGCGCAGGTTCTAGTCTGCCAGTTTGACTCTCAGCGCAGTTCCCTAAGGGAGTACCTGCGCTGTAATGCAGACTGCCTGTGGACAGCCTGCACTGACTCACGAGAGTTTCGTCTACAAAGAATTCCGGGTCATAAAAAGCTCAAAAATGCACTGTTTTTGCTGAAATAAAAAGCTATAGGTCAAGTACAGGCTAAGGGATGATCAAGAGGATGAAGATCTATCACAAAGAGTAAAGAGTCTTTTGTAGATTAGCTCTTCAAATCTTGAATTTGCTCAGCAAATGAGCAAGAGTAACAGTCCCTCTACTTCGCTTTTGATATAGTCAAAAGCTTTTCGATTTGGTACTCTTTTCTTCAAGAAATGAATAGCAAAATACTACAAACACCAACAAGATACTAGGTTCCCCAGCGGAGTCGCCAGTTTGTTGTGGGGAAAAGTATCCGATGCGGATGACCCTATCCCTACTCTAAAGGTGACAGTCTTTAGCAACAACTGAAAGTAAAGTTTTGATGATTTCCTTTATGAAAGTACAGAGAGAATGAAGAAAGATTAACCAACCTGGTGTCTTTCGCTTAGTCGATCCTTGTCCTCTCTCTTTGTCTCTTGTTCCCAGCTCCTTGCTCTCTTTGCCGGTCCAGCTACACACAGATCCTACACAAACAAGAGAGCAAACTACAAGATACATGTACTCATAACTGAAGCATGGATTAGGATGAATCAAATATACATGTAAATACAATACATCAATGCAATACAAGTATATAGGAGAACATGCAAAACTTTATTGATAGAAGTAACAGGGTTCTGAGAAGGTTACAACCAATGATGGCTCCAATCCAGCAGCACCTCCCCAGCAGCAAGAACTCTCCTCTTCACCTCTAGTAAGACAATCACCCAATAACTCTAACTGTAAACCAACAGCACCTCCTTGCTTTACACAAAATTCCAGCCTCCTTAGACCTCATAGAAGAGCTCTATATATAGGATAGAAGAAGAAAGGATGAGTCAGCTTGAGACTGACATAAAGCTGCCTTGTGTCCTCTCCCTCTTCAGTTAATCTTCAGTTCTTGAGTCCACTTGGAGATCCTTGCTTACACATGGTGATCAAGTACCTCTTACTCATCACAGGGCGAATCTCATGAACCAAGTGTCAGTTTGGAAGCTTCCTGGGCAGTTGACACCTTGCAGAATGACTGTGCCACTTGGCCAATCTCGCCCAGCGCAGGTAGCCTTCATTAGATTTGACTTCTAGCGCAGGTACATGGAGGAGCAGTTGCATTCCAGCGGAGATGCTCAGTGGAGCAGCTGACATGATCCAAAATAAGCCTGTTTTGAAGTGTTTTCAGGTGGAGAACTGATTGGAAGTGCTGTTGTTTGATGACCTTGTTCTTTTAGGGGTAAGAACAACATGTTTAGGGACTGAGGATCCCTGTGATTATTGACATTTCATGCTCCATGATGCGAGGCACAAAAATGTCTATAACAGTTGCCCCCTAAAGTATGAGGCCGTTTATCGGGTGAAATGCTTTATCTAGAGGGTCCGAAGTTCATTCCAGTGCTGAGGAGGCGCCCTGTAATACAATACAATACAATACATTATTTTTCATTCTATTTTCATGATCTAGCTGAGGCGGGCATTCCCATGCTCAGCTTTTATAAATACATTTTGGTACATATGACAGACGATCGTCTGAAGGTAGACTGATAATTTTCTGCTGAAATTATCATCCTTTGAATAGGATGATCATCTGTTGCAATGATGTACATGACAAATGCTTTTATATTTCCTGAATATATATCGCAGCCCGGATGGATGAAACTAGATCCGGGGTCTTCAAACTCGTTCGATCTTCACTCTAAGTACAAGTCGATCCATGTGAGAATTGCGCTGAAGTCGAACATGGAAAGACATCGCTTGATTACCGGTCAATAATGAAAACCGTTAACAAGCGCGAGAGGAATCACCAATAATGACGATGACCCTCAAGGTACTGCAGTACAATTCACGTGGCGTGAATAAAGGACTTGGCGTCGAATGCCACGCAAAATCTTCTGGTTGAAGGTCATTGATGTATACCTGTCGCCGGAAGTGAGAAACTTGCCATTGAGGCATGCAAGCTTCAAAGTACTGATGGGGGTGTTCCTAGATCAACTTCTTGGATAATGAGCTGAAGTCGACAAGAAGCGATCCGTCAAAGGAGGGCCTTAATGAATCCCACATCAATGACGCGGAACGGAGCTAATGACTTTAGTGGAGGTGAAAACAAACTGTGACATATGATTCAGGGTGGCGATCATGAATGGATGAAGGATAATGTATGGCAGTGGATGGGACACGGTTGACACTTTCAGAATGACCCCTCTTGAACATATAACGACACTGATGCGATGGATCGGTAGCATTACCCCAAATGTGGATGGTTTGGCGAGGACCATGGCGGTGAGACCGGTGAATGAAACAACCCAACCCGATGTGGTACGGAGGAAAAGTGTCATGTTCAAGAGTGACTTGCTACCTTTAAACTTTGATGTTCTCCCAATTTTTCCCCAGTCATTTCTGACCAGTACCTCTTTATTTTTGTCAAGCTTGAGGAGGATAACATATGCTTGTTCTATAACCTGCCCTTCGGGCAAGCCCATCGCTATGATTTAACGAGCTTAGCGATAGGGAAACTCGTTCTCGTCTAAAGACAAGTTTGTCGCTATTTAATCATTTTAACGAGTCTAACGACAAAGAAAACTCGGTCCTTTTCATTTTTAGAGAGTCTGAAAAGGTACGGAAAGTCAACTCCATAATTCCTTTTTCGTCAGCAAATCCCTTAAGTCCGAAAAAGTATAAAACAATACAGAAGGGATGGCTGTTCGGTACTTTTAACGAGCCGAACAAGACAAGCGCTCGATCCTTTTGTGCAATAATCCCTCAGGTCCAAAAAGATTAAAATTTAGAGGAGGGATAGCGTTCCGGTCATTTAACGAGCTGGAAGGCCAAAACTCGGCAAACTTTTCATATTTTACGAGTCAGTGAAAAGAGCTGAAAGAAGACTCGTCTTTTGAGGAACGAGTGATAAACAGGGATAGCTACAGATTCCAGGTACAGGTTGGAATTTTCCAATCACGGCAGTGTTACGAGGATGGCTAGGTGGAATCACTCTTCGCAGCTGTTTCTCAAAAGAGGTAAACACACAAATGGAAGTGAATGATCGGCCAAATGAACGGTGGAGGTGATGGATGACAACACGATCAAGGCTCTTATGGCTGATGAATTTGCGATCTCAAAAGGTTATTTACCGGTTCATTTTTTCCATGAGCTTGAACTCTGGGGGAAACTTTTGCTCACACTTTTCTATTTTTTAACGAGCATAGTTTCAGTCATAAAACTGCTCGAATTTTGCGTTTATTTTTTAACGAGCATGAACTATATGCTAAAACTGCTCGATATACCAGTCATAAAAAGAACGCCTCCCGTAAGGACCAATTTTTATAGAGCTTATGCCTTACCACAGCTATGCTCACTTTTGGCAAATTTTACTTTTGCCCCACAGGCTTCTTTCATGCAAGTTTGGAAACGGCTAATCTTAAAACCAGATAAATAACCGCCCCTAGCTTGCACTCCAGAAGGTTTGCATGCCCCCAGGTATAGGATAGAATTTCGAGGCTGCCCCTCCTCTCCCCTACCTCTGCTTTTCTTTGGGTGTTCACAATTACTTGTCATCTTGCCAATCTAATGCTAACGATACTTGTCTTCTCGTTATTCTAAGGGGTCTTACGCAGTACTCAGGCTTCCCGTCGGCCCACTTTTAACAAACAGCTATTTGTGACAATAGAAGAACACCACTCAAAGATAAAACATTGGCATTATTGAGGGAGGCTTGCCTCTTTCTTATTATTCCAAAGACGGTTCGATTCGCTACCGCAAATCAATCTCTTTCTTCGGCGGTGTCTATCATTGGGTTGTCCAAAGATGGTTACCCTCTGTCACAACAATACGGTCTCCTTCTTCATAGACTTCCCCTGCTTATCCTTCAAAACATATGTTTCGATGGGCGAGGCTTGAATTCAAAGATGGTTACTACTTGTTGCAATAAGGGAATTCCTACTTGGGCATTGCCCACTTTTTTAGACAAAGGTGAATGACTTTTGTCAAACACATAACTTTAACAAAAGATTACTATTCTAGAACAACCCCACTTCCTTCGGACGGGGTACGGACTAGTCATATTCTTCTGCGGAAATTCTTTCTTATACCCGGGGTTTCTTCTGCCCGAAGCAGACCAGGGTGCATGCCCCCTGGGTCCTAGTCTTTCTTTCCGAATCACTCGCGCTCATCGGGAAGGAGGACCGGGGGTGGAGGCGAATCTTGAGTGAACAGACCATTTAGGAATGGTATTTGACTATTTGCGATGCGAGATCCCGGAAACGAAAGTTGGTCTACGAGCTTGACCACCCTTCCTTCGTGTGGAAAACACATTACTCTAAAGAGTGAGGAGACTATCGCTCCCATGCAATAAATATAGTCCCGCCCAAGGAGTAGGTTATAATCCAAAGGTCCTTGGACGACCATCACGTTCATCTCGACGGTCTTCCCTTTCAATGTAACAGGTACATTGGGGAGGATCCCTAATGGTCGACTGGTTCCTTTATCAAAACCTGAGAGATTTCTCAACTCAGGTAAAAGCGCTGGGGAACCCAGTGCTTTCCAAGCAACAGAGGAAAGGATACTCACAGACGCCCCTTCATCAATGATAGTACCAGCCATGATCATTCTATAGATCTGGACAATGATTCTGAATGGTACACTGGCTGGTAACCGGGGTCTGCCTAGTTGATTCCAATCAAAGGATACAACCAGGTTGCTTGGTGGTGGGACCGAATATACGGCCGGATATGACTCTGATGATGTTCCTTCCTGCGATAAAGGAATGGGCGCATTGCCCTGACGCTCATCGGAGTCGGTGCTGATGAAAAGAACCTGGATGGTGTCATCCTTATTCTCTTCAGTGAGGGTGTCGCATGAAGATGACTCTTCGGCGACGGTGTCATTTGAAGACGGGTCTTCAATGACGGAGTCATTGGACGATAGAACCTCTGAAGGAAGAACCGGGTCAACTGCCATTTCGACCTTTAGACTTTCGTCTGGTCTGGATTCAGTAGGTTCATTCTCAATGACCGACACTTCAGCTGACCACTTGAGCGGGCCAGCTGGATTTTCAACTATCGAGGGATTAGGCACGAGTTTTTGGTATCCAGGAGGAAGTCGTAACGGTGATACCGGACGATCTTCCAAAACTCTCTTTGCCTCATCTAAGAATGGACATTTGTGGATGGCATGATTGCCTTCACACAATAGACAGGGTGATCTTGGTCCCCTTCTTCGTCCTTCACTCTCATTAGTCGACGGATTGCAATCAACATGACAACCAGAGGTTGATTCTACCGGATTGTGCAACCTTGGGGACCAGTCCCTTAGTATCCGGGGAATACAAGGACAATCATGATGGAAGTGGATCCCTTTGCAAATGACACATGGCGATTTAGGCCCGGTCGGTGCAGTGTGTGGGTTTTTGTCAGCTTTCTTCTGCTTGCCCCCAGTCGCCTTCGCCAGAGGCTCCTTCTGCTTCTTTTCTCTCTTCTTCTTTTCCTTCTTCTCCTTGGGAGGCTGACTTTTGCCAGCTCTACCTTGGGAAGATGAAGGATCAGAGGAAGTATCATAAGAAGTGGAAGGCTGGTGGGTAGTTCTAGATTGTTCTGACTGTTGATTCGACTGCTCAGGATTAGTGGCGATCTGGACTACATTAGTTGAAAAGAGCCATACAGGGAGGCCGATTGTCAATCCTGGAAGTGACAATGTAGCCATATGAGGCGCACCAACATCTCCCCAAGAGGAGAAGGGGTTTGGACTTCCGCCAAGGTTATTTCCTTGGTTGGTGGGCTCCATACTTTTCAACTGAAAGATCAACGTGGGAATAACAGGTGATTATGTTCCGCTTAAAATAAATTTTATTAACGACGCTTTTAGACACAAACTTGCTTTTTCATGTTTTAAGAGTCGAGAAAAAGCTAAAGATGACTCTAGTCGCCTTCGATGTATTAACGAGCCCGAAGTGAAAAATGCTCGATTGGACTTTTTCAGTTATAGAGTTTGAAAAAGGCCAAAAGAAACTGCTCTGGAGATCTAGGCAGAGGGTGTGCCAAACCTTTCGCGAAACCACAGAATACGTTTTACGGTACGGGTGGTCGATCTTCGTGAATGCTGTGTTCACTGCATCGCGATCAGTAGGGCGGCCGACACGGTTTCCTAAGGATAAAGGATAAAAGCCTATAGGGGTCTCCCAATATACGCGACGGTACGCGGGAGCTCAAGTCCGTGTTAGTGCCACCGACTCTCAGGAGGAATCACCCACCTTCGTAGAGATCGACAGTCACTATGTTTAACGACGCCGGAACACGTCTCTACCTAGACCTCTAGATGTTTGCGTTAAATTCCAAAGCGTTGTTATGTAAATTGAGTTTATTTTAATGTTGATCTTTCTTAACAGTTTGCCTTTCAGGTTCGCCACGAGATGTATATATACAACTTCCTATATGCAATCTAAGAATGAGAAGCAAATCTTTTCAATCTTTCAACTTTGAAAACCTTAATCTACTTGAGGGAAAAGAAAGACACAACTTTTTCCACAGATCAAAGAACACACACTAAAATGCACATCTTCCTAAATCGTCAAGCATACAGTCAAATGCAAAATGCACAATGCATGTATTTCTTTTCGTTATCCTTAATGTTGATGCTAGACAGAAAGGAAACTGTTGTATAATTTTGAATCTAATTTCAAGTAGGAATAAACAAGCTTGTCCACAATCAAAAAGACACCTTATGATAGACTTGTTTAAAACACAGGAAATGTATAGATTCAAACCATGAAATGAAAAGCAAACAAACTCAAACAGCCATGAACAGTAATAAAACTAGCTCTTAAGATCACAAAGACACTTTTACAGTTCAGGATCTAAGAGGTCATAGCTATACTGGTTCGCTTTTCACAATGGGAAACTGTAACTGAAGCAAGAAATACTGAAAGAACATTCACAGTTTCATCACACAACTGAGGCAGAATAATGTCAAGGAGAAGTGGTCTACAGCAAGTACAATGACCAGCAAGCAATCAGCAAAAAATCAGTGAAAACAGGGCCAAGACACAATGGGAAAACTGAGCAAGACAATGGCTAACTGGACCAGCGCAGGTTCTAGTCTGCCAGTTTGACTCTCAGCGCAGTTCCCGAAGGGAGTACCTGCGCTGTAATGCAGACTGCCTGTGGACAGCCTGCACTGACTCACGAGAGTTTCGTCTACAAAGAATTCCGGGTCATAAAAAGCTCAAAAATGCACTGTTTTTGCTGAAATAAAAAGCTATAGGTCAAGTACAGGCTAAGGGATGATCAAGAGGATGAAGATCTATCACAAAGAGTAAAGAGTCTTTTGTAGATTAGCTCTTCAAATCTTGAATTTGCTCAGCAAATGAGCAAGAGTAACAGTCCCTCTACTTCGCTTTTGATATAGTCAAAAGCTTTTCGATTTGGTACTCTTTTCTTCAAGAAATGAATAGCAAAATACTACAAACACCAACAAGATACTAGGTTCCCCAGCGGAGTCGCCAGTTTGTTGTGGGGAAAAGTATCCGATGCGGATGACCCTATCCCTACTCTAAAGGTGACAGTCTTTAGCAACAACTGAAAGTAAAGTTTTGATGATTTCCTTTATGAAAGTACAGAGAGAATGAAGAAAGATTAACCAACCTGGTGTCTTTCGCTTAGTCGATCCTTGTCCTCTCTCTTTGTCTCTTGTTCCCAGCTCCTTGCTCTCTTTGCCGGTCCAGCTACACACAGATCCTGCACAAACAAGAGAGCAAACTACAAGATACATGTACTCATAACTGAAGCATGGATTAGGATGAATCAAATATACATGTAAATACAATACATCAATGCAATACAAGTATATAGGAGAACATGCAAAACTTTATTGATAGAAGTAACAGGGTTCTGAGAAGGTTACAACCAATGATGGCTCCAATCCAGCAGCACCTCCCCAGCAGCAAGAACTCTCCTCTTCACCTCTAGTAAGACAATCACCCAATAACTCTAACTGTAAACCAACAGCACCTCCTTGCTTTACACAAAATTCCAGCCTCCTTAGACCTCATAGAAGAGCTCTATATATAGGATAGAAGAAGAAAGGATGAGTCAGCTTGAGACTGACATAAAGCTGCCTTGTGTCCTCTCCCTCTTCAGTTAATCTTCAGTTCTTGAGTCCACTTGGAGATCCTTGCTTACACATGGTGATCAAGTACCTCTTACTCATCACAGGGCGAATCTCATGAACCAAGTGTCAGTTTGGAAGCTTCCTGGGCAGTTGACACCTTGCAGAATGACTGTGCCACTTGGCCAATCTCACCCAGCGCAGGTAGCCTTCATTAGATTTGACTTCCAGCGCAGGTACAAGGAGGAGCAGTTGCATTCCAGCGCAGATGCTCAGTGGAGCAGCTGACATGATCCAAAATAAGCCTGTTTTGAAGTGTTTTCAGGTGGAGAACTGATTGGAAGTGCTGTTGTTTGATGACCTTGTTCTTTTAGGGGTAAGAACAACATGTTTAGGGACTGAGGATCCCTGTGATTATTGACATTTCATGCTCCATGATGCGAGGCACAAAAATGTCTATAACAGGTATACATCAATGACCTTCGACCAGAAGATTTTGCGTGGTGTTCGACGCCAAGTCCTTTATTCACACCACGTGAATTGTACTGTAGTACCTTGAGGGTCATTGTCATTATTGGTGATTCCTCTCGCGCTTGTTAACGGTTTACATTATTGACCGGTAATCAAGCGATGTCTTTCCATGTTCGACTTCAGCGCAATTCTCACATGGATCGACTTGTACTTAGAGTGAAGATCGAACGAGTTTGAAGACCCCGGATCTAGTTTCATCCATCCGGGCTACGATATATATTCAGGATATAAAGACATTTGTTATGTACATCATTGCAACAGATGATCATCCTACTCAAAGGATGATAATTTCAGCAGAGAATTATTAGTCTGCCATCAGACGATCGTTTGTTCTATGTACCAAAATGAAGTTATAAAGCTGAGCATGGGAATGCCCGCCTCAGCTAGATCATGAAAGCAGAATGAAAAATAATGTATTGTATTGTATTTTATTACAGGTCACCTCTCAGCGATTGAATGAACTTCGGATCCTCCTGATAAAGCATTTCACCCGATAAGCAACCTCATACTTTAGGCGGCAACTGTTATAGACATTTTTGTGCCTTACAGCATGAAGCATGAAATGTCAATAATCTAAGGGATCCAAAGTCCCTAAACATGTTGTTCCTACCCCTAGAGGAACAAGGTCAGCAAACCACAGCACTGAATAGCAGTTATCCACTGAAAATTACTCAAAAACAAGGCAATTCTGGATCATGTCGACTGCTACACTGGCTACCTGCACTGAATGTCAACTGCTACACTGGCTACCTGCACTGAATGTCAACTGCTACACTGGCTACCTGCGCTGAATGTCAACTCCAACACTAGCTACCTGCGCTGAACGAGTTTGGACATGTGGCAGACTCATTCCTCAAGGTGTCAATGCCCAGGAAGCTTCCAAAATGACACTTGGGTCAGAGAATTCGACTGGTGATGAGTAAGAGGGTCTAGATCTCCAAGTGGAAGCAAGAACCTCCAAGTGGACTCAAGAACTGAAGAATAACTGAAGTGGGAGAGGACACTAGTCAGCTTCATGCCAGCTACAAGCTGACTCATCCTTTCTCCAAATCTCCTATATATAGAGCTCTCTCATGAGGTCTAGGGAGGCTGGAATCTTGTGAATGTAAGGAAGTGCTGTTGGTTTGTGCATAGAACTATTGGGTGATTGCTTTGAAGGAGGTGAAGAGGAGATTTCTTTCTGCTGGGAGGTGTTGCTGGATTGGGCCTCTTATGGTTGTAACACTCTCAGAACTTTACTTCTTCCATTAATAAAGCATTTGAGGTTCTTCTATATGCATGTGTCTCTGTGGCGTATTGATGCTTGTATATTTGATTTATTCTAATCCTTGAATCAGTTATGGATGTATGCTTCTTGTAGTTTCCCTTTTTTGTGCTTTTGCAGGATCTTTGTGTAGCTGGGCCAGTGAAAGAGCAAGGAGCTGGGAGCAAGCAGCAAAGAGGGAAGATTGGATCAACCATTAAGCGGAAGATAACGATTAGTGGATCTCTTTCTCCTCTCTCTCACATCTCATAAAGAAGTAATCTTGAATAGCTTTGCTTTGATTGTTGCTGAGGTACTATCACCCTTAGAGTGGGATAGGGTCATTCCGTATTGGATACTTTTCCCAACAACAATCCATCCATTCCATTGTTGGAAATAATACTGAGAGGGGGGGTGAATCAGTATTATCTAATTCTTTTTCAATATATTTATACTTTGAATTATTGTATGTCAGTACCATAAAATAATGAGCATGAACAAGAAAAATAGATAGTCACACCAAAGAACACCAGATATAAGGTGGAAACCCAATGTGGGTGAAAACCCCCTGCTGCAATATGTCTCTATCTTCTTTCAATTAGAAACTCCTTTTACAGTGATTTTGTATTGGTGCAGTCCTTTACCAGTACGCAGGCTGCAACCTGCAGAGAGCTACAACTCTCTCTCCTAGAAGGGAGTTACAACCCCCTACTTCTTTTCTTTCAAGGACCACTTTTCATAAATTTTCAGACTGGATACATGAACATCAATCAATCATCAAGTATATCTGCATCAAACAATCTCCTTTTCCCAATTAGCACTGAATCAAGTAAACACTTCTCTGACAGTTGTACCCAGAAAGTAACAGTAACCACACACCAAATTCTGAACCCAGAATACCGCAGCAATAGACAGAGGCAGCTAGATCATAATTTAAAGATATACGCTACTTCAACAACCTGAAACCTACGTGCAGATCTATAAAGAATAATTCCTTCTTTCAAATATTCAGACACTAATTAACCCAGATTGTCAGATTTATAGATCAAGCATGCACTTCATATAACAGATCAAAATCATACAAAGATACTATTATTCAAGCATAAATATTATGACCCATCAATAGAACTTATCCTTCTTTATGTGCTAAGGTTCCTCCTTCATTCAAATCCAGATCTGCACCATAACCCAATCACAAATATTTCAGATCTAACACTTATTAGATATTCAATTTATTCGATGATACTTTGCCAAATGATCTTCTTCCTCTTATATAGTCTTAGGCCTTCCACAATACCACGGTCCAAAACCATAAGATCAAAAACTGTTGGACTAATACCATGAACCAACCATGAAAGTGCGTGAGATCAACACTTTTGGATGCAATACCACGAACCAAAACCATAGGATCAAAAACTATCGGACTAATACCATGAACCAATCATGGAAGTGCATGAGATCAACACTTTTGGATGCAATACCACGGACCAAAACCATAGCATCAAAAACTGTCGGACTAATACCATGAGCCAACCATGAAAGTGCGTGAACTTTTCTCTTCATGAAAGGAACTTTTCTCTACATGAAAGTGCGTGAAATTTTCTCTACATGAAATAAACTTTTCTCTGCATAAAAGTGCGTGAACTTTTCTCTAAACTTTTCTCTGCATAAAAGTGCGTGAACTTTTCTCTACATGAAATAAACTTTTCTCTGCATAAAAGTGCATGAACTTTTCTCTAAACTTTTCTTTGCATAAAAGTGCGTGAAATTTTCTCTACATGAAATAAACTTTTCTCTGCATAAAAGTGCGTGAACTTTTCTCTACATGAAACAAACTTTTCTCTGCATAAAAGTGCGTGAACTTTTGCTGCACTATAATTTATCATCTGAGATGAGTGGGTTGCCATCAAGTACAACATATGTATCATAATGCCAACAATCTCCCCCTTTGGACTTGATGGCAACAACAACCAATCACTCTCCCCCTTTGACATCAAGGGCAAAGGGCAAACCAAGATAATCTCTTTCCTAGAGAAACATTATGCTGCCCATACTCCCTCTGAATATCTGCTGACATCTCTGAAAGAGCTCCCCCTTTGTATATGCCAAGGTGTACCACTCTGTCCATGCTTCCTCTGAGTACCTGCTGAAGTCTCTGCTCTACTGAAGTGTGTTGTTCATGCTCCCCCTGACTATAAGCAAGGTCAATAACTGATAGCAGCAACATCTGACAATCACCATAAATGACCATGAAAGAGATAGAGACATATTGCAGCAATATTCCTTCTGTCCTTCCTCCATAATGCCAACAATGCATTATATGCTCCCCCTGAACTTGTGCCATTCGATCTTTGACCAATCCGCAACTCAGTAAATGTACGCATATACCCCAGATGAACCTTGCATACAACCAACAATTAGAAGAGAGTCAACAACAAGATGATGCATCAACAACCCCCAGCTTTTGCCTGAGGTATTCAAAGGTCTCCCTGGGCAATGGTTTGGTGAGTATATCAGCAACTTGTTCCTTAGAAGGAACATACTCCAACTTGACCTTTTGTTCAAGCACTTGTTCTCGGAGAAAGTGATATTTGATTGGTATGTACTTGGTCTTTGAATGCATGACTGGGTTCTTTGAAATGCTGATTGTACTTGTATTATCACATAATATGGAGATAGGTGGTGTACAAGTGATTTGAAAATCTTGCAAGGTCTGCATCATCCAAAGGAGTTGAGTGCAGCAAGATGCAGTAGCCACATATTCCGCTTCAGCTATAGACAAAGCAATTGAACTCTGTTTCTTGCTGAACCAAGATACTAATCGGGAACCCATAAAGAATGCACCACCACTTGTGCTCTTCCTGTCATCCACGCTTCCAGCCCAATCTGCATCTGTATAAGCATGAAGTGTGAGATCTGTATCTCTAGGATACCATAAGCCATATTTTTGAGTCCCTTGAAGATATTTGAAGATTCTCTTCACTGCCTGAAGATGAGTTTCCTTTGGATTTGCCTAAAATCTTCCAACTATTCCCACTGCATGCATGATGTCTGGTCGGGTACCTGTCAAATAAAGTAGACTTCCAATCATAGATCTGTAAGTTGGTTGATGCACTGCTGCTGATTCATCATTTGCACTGAGGTTACATCCTGTGACCATGGGTGTACATACTGGTTTTGCTTCTTCCATACCATATTTCTTCAAAATCTGCTTGAGATACTTGGTTTGAGACAAGAAGATCCCTCCTTCATTTTGTTGGATTTGCAAACCAAGAAAATATGTCAATTCTCCAAGCAAGGACATTTCAAATTCTTTCTGCATCACCAAGGCAAAGCTTTGACTCATAGATTCTTCATTGCTGCCAAAGATAATGTCATCTACATACACAACAAGTATTAACAATTTGTCATTTTCAATTTTTATATAAACATTGCTATCTGCTGATCCTTTTGAAAAACCTTGTTGATGAAGATATTTGTCCAAACGATAGTACCAAGCCCTTGGAGCTTGTTTAAGACCATAGAGAGCCTTTTTCAATCTGCATACAAGATTTGGATCATTTCCAAGAATGAAACCATCTGGCTACTCAATGTATACTTCTTCTTCTAAGTCTCCATTCAGAAAGGCTGATTTCACGTCCATTTGAAATACTTTGAACTTTTGAAAGCTTGAGAGAGCAAGGAACATTCGGATGGCCTCAAGTCTTGCAACAGGAGCAAAAGTTTCTTCAAAATCTATTCCTTTTTGCTGCGCATACCCTTTACAAACAAGTCTGGCCTTGTTTCTAATTACTTCCCCATTTTCATTCAACTTACTTTTGAAGACCCATTTTGTCCCTATAACATTCTTATCCTTTGGTCTAGGAACCAACTCCCAAGTGTTGTTCTCTTCGATCTGCTCAAGTTCTTCATCCATTGCTTTGACCCAACATTCATCTTTGCATGCCTCTTTTACATTTTGTGGTTCAGTGGATGAGAGTAATGCAAAATAGCTTGAAGCTTCTGCAATTGTTCTTCTTGTTTGTACACCTGCTTCTTTTTGCCCCAAAATCTGAGATTCTGGATGATTCTTCTAAACGTACCTGGATGGAGTCTTCTCTTCTACCCTTATCTGTTCCTCTGGTGCTTCTTGAGGTTCTTCTTCTTCATCATTATGTCTTTGAGGGTAGTCTTCATCTTCTTCGATATTTTCATGATTTACTTGCCTAGGAATGTATCCTTTTTCATCAACCACTACATCAATGTTGTCAACAATTCTTCCAAGTCTTTTATTGTAGCACTTATATGCTTTGCTGTGTGGAGAATGACCAAGAAGAATGCCTTCATCTACTCTAGGTTCAAGTTTGCCAAGTTGCTCATCAGTATTCTTAATATAGCATTTGCTCCCAAAGATTTTGAAGTGTTTTACCGAAGGAGTCTCACCATACCAGAGTTCATGAGGAGTTTGAGTGTTGTTCACTCGGACATTTGTTTTATTGAGAATAACAACCGTAGCATATGCAGCTTCACCCCAGAAAGTTGCGGGAGTTCCGAACTCATCAAGCATAGCACGGGCCATTTGTTGGACTGTTTTGTTCATCCTTTCCACCACTCCATTTTGCTGAGGAGTTCTAGCTATAGAGAATTCCCTTCTTATCCCATGTTCTGCACAGAAATCGAAAAATTCATTTGAGGTAAACTCCCCACCTCTGTCGGACCCGAGGCACTTAATTTTGTAACCTGATTCATTTTCAACCAAGGCTTTGAAGGATTTGAATTTTTCGAATGATTCGTCTTTGTGCTTCAAAAGTCCTAACCAAACAAACCTGGAGAAATCGTCAATGAATAATATCAAGTATTCTTCTCCTCGAGGTGACCTCGTCCTGAAAGGACCACATACATCTATATGGACTAGTTCAAGAGGTCTGCTGGCTGACCCTTCCTTCTCTGGGAAGTTGGTTCTGGTTTGCTTATCAAACTGACATGATTTGCATATAGTGTTGTCTGGAATTTTGATATCTGGAAGACCACGAACTGCCTGATATTTGCATGCCTTCCTTATTTGTGAAAAGCTTAGATGCCCCAACCTCTGATGCCATAACTAATGTTCATCATATTTGCTCAAATAGCATTGTTGTTGTCCTTCTTCAAATATGTATAGATTATTTGGAGTTCTTCTACCTTTGATCACTGTTTTCCCTGTATCAAGATCACGAACGCTACATCCATTTGGTTGAAATATTACCTCGGTTCCTTGATCGCACATCTGAATGACACTCAGAAGGTTATGCTTCAAGCCATCAACATACAAAACATTTCCAGCTTTGACCTTTTCTTTTAACTGAGTTGTGCCTTTTCCTTTTATAGCTGCTAGAGTATCATTTCCAAAAGAAACTTTCTTTCCCTTTTCTAAAGCAGAATATGATTCAAGTTTTTCTTTATCACCTGTCATATGCTTCAAACATCCATTGTCGATGTACCATAGATTTTCCTGTCCCTCTGCATAAAAGGCTATCCCACATCTTTCTGATTGTGGTTCCTTTATTCTCCATGTTCTGGTGCTTGAGGCTTGTTCCTTTGTCTGCTGAAATCTGCTCCTGCATTCAGAATCTTCATGACCGAAGTTATTACAAATAGAACATTCAATTTCATTTTCAAGAGCCGAAAAGTTGTTATAGGTCCTTTTTGTAATCCCAATCATACTTCTTTGTTTTTGAGCTTCTCTAGTCATGATTGTTTTATATGCAACACATTGAACTGCTTTGTGACCAAAGTTATGGCAAGAGAAACATTGGCCATTGAAGAAACTTCTGCGGTTATCAAATATACCACCCAAATGATTGTAATTCTTAATGTCATCCATTCTTGAAGCAAATTGAGGAGATTTTACCTGTGGCTGGTTGTAGCTTTTGTTCACCCTTAAGACAGATTGCCCCTGGTTTACCTAGTAGTCTTTGTTAGTTCTTGATGTAATTCGTCCCTTCTTTACCTGGTGATCTCCATTGTGCTTTTTCTCATTCCTTCTTGCTGCATCAAGCTAACTCTTTGAGGTGGATGCTTGAGATGTTTCTCCATTATACCTCAGACCTATCTTGTTTAGCGGAGAACGCTGTACATTGATGATCTCATCCAGAGTTTCAGATCCTTTGACAAACTTAAGATTAATAGTCTTTGTTTTCTCAATTTCTTTTCTAAGGCTAACAATTTCACATTCTAACTTTTCAAGAAATTTTTCTTTTTCATCAATTTGAAATTGTAGAGTATCAATGATCACATTCTTTTCTTCTATACATGTCTTGAGTCTAGAAATCTCTTCATAAAAACTATCCACATCTATAGCATCCATGTAATCATCATCTTCAAAGGCCATTAAAATTTTATAGTTATTACCTCGTTCATCTTCATCACTATTTGATAGACCATCACTGTCTTCATGAGTGTAGTAGCTTTTCTTATTTGCATTCTGTTTCTTGTTCCATCTAATAGGTTCCTTTCCCTTGTCGATCTTATCCTTATGAGGACATTTGGCAGCATAGTGACCTACTCTTCCACAAGCAAATCATTTGAAGGGTAACTTACCTCTGAACTGTCCAACACCCCGTTGAAGATTTCTGACAAAATTTGATTCTTCTTCTTCTTCTGACCCATGTCCTGATTCATAGTACTCCCCTTTACCTGAAGCCTTGAAGGCAGCTTCTTTCCTGTCAGATGGACCTCCTTTTCTCATTTCATAAGCAATTAGAATTCCATGTAGTTGTGACATTTTAAGATGTTGTAGATTCTCCTTTTCTTCTATAGCAGAAACTTTAGATTCAAACCTAGGTGACAAATATCTTAGAACTTTTTCAACCACAACAACCTCTTTTATTTCTTCACCCAAATTTTTCATACAATTAACAATCTCATCCACACGAAGAAAATATTTAGCCACACTTTCATCATTATAAATCTTGAGATTTTCATATTGAATCCTGAGGGTTTGAAGTTTTGCACATTTTACCTGATCATCTCCTTCATAGCTCAGAACAATCTTGTCCCATATTTCTTTTGCGGATTTATACTGCATAACTTTCACAAATTCTGATTGAGATAGACATCCTAGAAGAGTATTGACTGCCTTTGCATTTGTTTCATATTTCTTCTTCTCAGCTGGATCTGTAGGAGTAGCTGATGGAAAAGTATACCCTGTTTCTATGATGTCCCAAACTTCTGTACCCAAAGATTGAAGATAGGAAGTAACTCTTACCTTCCAATACACGAAGTTTGTCCCATCAAAAATCGGTGGCCTGATTGATGCTTCCCTCTCGTAGTTGCTCATGATGATAGATCTTCCTTCAAGCGATCAAGCTCCTTTAGAAGGACCTACTCTGATACCAATTGTTGGAAATAATACTGAGAGGGGGGGTGAATCAGTATTATCTAATTCTTTTTCAATATATTTATACTTTGAATTATTGTATGTCAGTACCATAAAATAATGAGCATGAACAAGAAAAACAGATAGTCACACCAAAGAACACCAGATATAAGGTGGAAACCCAATGTGGTGAAAACCACCTGCTGCAATATGTCTCTATCTTCTTTCAGTTAGAAACTCCTTTTACAATGATTTTGTACTGGTGCAGTCCTTTACCAGTACGCAGGCTGCAACCTGCAGAGAGCTACAACTCTCTCTCCTGGAAGGGAGTTACAACCCCCTACTTCTTTTCTTTCAAGGACCACTTTTCATAAATTTTCAGACTGGATCCATGAACATCAATCAATCATCAAGTATATCTGCATCAAACAATCTCCTTTTCCCAATTAGCACTGAATCAAGTAAACACTTCTCTGACAGCTGTACCCAGAACATAGTAATAGTAACCACACACCAAATTCTGAACCCAGAATACTGCAGCAATAGACAGAGGCAGCTAGATCATAATTTAAAGATATACGCTACTTCAACAACCTGAAACCTGCGTGCAGATCTATAAAGAATAATTCCTTCTTTCAAATATTTAGACACTAATTAACCCAGATTGTCAGATTTATAGATCAAGCATGCACCTCATATAACAGATCAAAATCATACAATGATACTATTATTCAAGCATAAAGATTATGACCCATCAATAGAACTTATCCTTCTTTATGCGCTAAGGTTCCTCCTTCATTCAGATCCAGATCTGCACCATAACCCAATCACAAATATTTCAGATCTAGCACTTATTAGATATTCAATTCATTCGATGATACTTTGCCAAATGATCTTCTTCCTCTTATATAGTCTTAGGCCTTCCACAATACCACGGTCCAAAACCATAGGATCAAAAACTGTTGGACTAATACCATGAACCAACCATGAAAGTGCGTGAGATCAACACTTTTGGATGCAATACCACGAACCAAAACCATAGGATCAAAAACTATCGGACTAATACCATGAACCAACCATGGAAGTGCGTGAGATCAACACTTTTGGATGCAATACCATGGACCAAAACCATAGCATCAAAAACTGTCGGACTAATACCATGAGCCAACCATGAAAGTGCGTGAACTTTTCTCTTCATGAAAGGAACTTTTCTTTGCATGAAAGTGCGTGAAATTTTCTCTACATGAAATAAACTTTTATCTGCATAAAAGTGCGTGAACTTTTCTCTAAACTTTTCTCTACATAAAAGTGCGTGAACTTTTCTCTACATGAAATAAACTTTTCTCTGCATAAAAGTGCGTGAACTTTTGCTGCACTATAATTTATCATCTGAGATGAGTGGGTTTCCATCAAGTACAACATATGTATCATAATGCCAACATCCATCACAACAAGAAAATAACATTGAAGCATATCAAAGAGTAGACACATGATAACAAAGTTTAGATAGAAAACAAATATAGAATAATTTTGTTTATGTAAAATCATAAAGAGCATGGGAAATACATTCACAAGATTTATATAGCTTTAAACAAGTTTTTGAATCACAAATGAGATGCTCTCCTAAAAAGGAGCTCTCTGCTAGAGTCAAATAATATTACAGATTTACTTTTTGAAAATGTTTAGTGCTTAAGGAAGTCAACAAAACCCTAATACCTAATCACAAATTAAAATGCATCGATCCCATGGGGGACTGAGATTGGAATCTCGCAAATTGTGACATAAATAAGATACTTGAAAGAAGAAAAAAAAGAGGTACAATCGGAGTTTGGCTTAAATGACGCAAATTACAATCAAGAAAGTTGATTGATTGAAAGTTGAGAGGAATGAAGGGAATACTTCAAGAATGAAAATACTCAAAAAATATTGAAGGATGGAATTTATCTATGCTAAAGTCTATGTTGTACTTTATTGTTGAAGATGAAGTTGATGTAATAACTATTTGACATTTTCTGTTTGAATATTTTTTGGTAGGGTTTTAATAGGTGAGAATTTAGAGAATTATCCACAATAGTCGTTTTTTATATATCAACGTTTCAAGTCTCAACAAGACTCATCGTGAGGGTATGATATGAGAGAAGGACATAAAGGAAAAATGACACAAATAAATACAAATTAAAAAAAATTAAAATCAAGGAAAAGAGTGGAGTATGACATAACAAATTCAGGGGAAATAAAGAGTAAAAAATTAATGAAGAATAAGAGGAAAGAAATAAAATAAATAAAACAAGAAAGTATTAAACATAAGACAAAGAAAAAATAGAATAAGAAGAAGGATTAGAGAGGAAAGGAATAGTTTTAAAAGAAAAATAAAAATAAAAATAAGAGAAGGAAGAAAAATGAAGAATGAAAAACAAAAGGAATGAGGAAATGAAAGAAATAATAAAAGGAAAATAATTCCTACCCTACATTCGTGGTACCACTGATAAGATTTCTAAGGTTCTCAAGAAGAATGGTATTATTGCATCATTTAAGCCCCTTGAGACCATAAGACACAAAATGAGATCGGTCAAGAAAAATAAAGATAAAAATAAGAGAAGGAAGAAAAATGAAGAATGAAAAACAAAAGGATTGAGGAAATGAAAGAAATAATAAAAGGAAAAGAATTCCTACCCTACATTCGTGGTACCACTGATAAGATTTCTAAGGTTCTCAAGAAGAATGGTATTATTGCATCATTTAAGCGCCTTGAGACCATAAGACACAAAATGAGATCGGTTAAAGATAAGGTTGATCAACTTTAGTTCAAGGGGGTTTACAAGATCAATTGTTCCTGCAGAAAGTGCTACATTGGGGAGACTAGTTGATCATTTAAGATTAGATTCAAAGAACATGGGGTAGACATCAAGAATGAAAGAATACGCTTCTCATCTCTTGTGGAGAATTCCTCCAAAACTAAGCACCACCTATGCCTTGAAGATTCTAATATCATCACTAAAGAAGATCATTATTTCAAACACAAAATTAGAGAAACATTGGAGATCATCAAACACCCTAACAACCTAAACAGAGATGGTGGTACTGAGGTAAGCACTAGTTGGATCCATTTAATCTCACATATCCAATGATTTTTTCCTTCATCTCCTTTCTTCCCTTGCCCTCTCCTTTGTTTTTCTTTGTTTTAAAAAAATTCGTTGTTTATTTTATTTTAATTTTTTTTTTATTCCTATTTTTTTATTTTACTCTTTTATTCTTCTTTTTTATTATTATTTATTGTATTATTTTATTTTTTCTTTCCTCCTCCCTTTATTTTATTTTATTTGTTCCCTCCTCTCTCCCTTCCTTTTATTTCATTCATTTCCCTTCTTATTTTACTCATTAATTATTCTTTTCTGATCTTATTTTTCGTCTTTTCGTAGGGTTCATTTTGCATATAGGCTTCCCTTTCTTCTTGTTTTTTCTCTCTTATCATTTTTATTTATCTTTACCATTATTCTAATTTCCTCTTTTATTATGCTTTCCTTTTATAATCTTCTTATTCTATTCTATAATTTATTCTTATTTTTATTCGTATTTATATTTATTTTATTTTTTTAATTATTATTATTATTATCTTTATTTTTCTATTTTTATTTTATTAATTTTATTATTTATTCTTTGTCCCTTTGTTTTCCTTTTATTATTTCTTCCATTTCCTCATTCCTTTTGTTTATCATTCTTCATTTTTCTTCCTTCTCTTATTTTTATTTTTATTTCTAAAACTATTCCTTTCCTCTCTAATGCTTTTTCTTATTCTATTATTTATTCTATTTTGTTTTTCGTCTTATGTTTAATTCTTTCTTGTTTTATTTATTTATTTATTTCCTCTTATTCTTCATTAACGTTTTACTCTTTATTTCTCTTGAAATTGTTATGTTGGCCTCCACTCTTTTCCTTGATTTAAAAAAAAAATTGTATTTATTTGTTTCATTTTTCCTTTCTATCCTTCTCTCACATCATATCCTAATGATAAGTCTTGTTTGAGACTTGAAAATTTGATATATAAAAAATGACTATGGTGGATAATTCTTTGAATCCTCACCTATTTGATAGTTACTTGGGATTAACTACTTAGAGAAACTGCCTCAACATTCTTTAATGTAATCTTTCATTGGAGGAATTGTGATGTCCAAGACATGTTGATGAAATATGTATTCCACAATTCCTTTGGGCCTCCTCTTGTAATTATGCAACTAGGGAAGATTGATATTCATTAACATTGAAAAGGGTAAAAAACCATTTTAAATTTCCACTTCTGAAAAATCAATTATATTGTCAAATTTCAATCCCATTGAATCCTTTACATAATTCAACTCATCCTTCAATATGACCTTTAGAATTAATACATAATATCTTACCATATGAGGACCATGTATATCATCAACAACTTTGATTTCCTTGAGAAATACTTCACTTATTCTATCATTAATTTTATTGCATTCAGAAATAATCTCCTCTAGTATATTTATTTTTTCATACCATCCAACTTGGAATTGCTTCAGACTTTTAGATCCAATGAGATTCTATTGTGACCTATGTAATTCGTTGGGTGAATTAAATTTTTGAATAAAAAATATAATTCATTATCTACAAAATGATGATCATGTTTGAGGTCTTTCTTAAGTTAGTCAATAAAGGAGGAAATTATTTGTGCTAGATTTCTCAAATGGGAAGTTATTTCCCATGTCTTCAACGATCTTCAATCTTTTACTAATATTATTAACAATATAAGACTTAACTCCATTAAGGAGTTGGGCCACTTTTTTTATCCAATGAGGTATGTCAGGGGTGGACATTGCTACTAATCGTTCTTGTATGGTGAGAGGAGTCATAAATAAAAGAATTGGATTAAGAGCTTCTTCGAGCTCTTTTATTTTTCTTTTAATTCCAGATTCTCTTCCTCTTGTTTAGTGACCAAATAAGCTAATGCTTCTCCTATTGTTTGATGTAATTTCATTAGCTTAGTGGCTCCGACTTCAGAAATCTTGACATCCATTTGAGTTTTACCAACAACTCCTTTATTTTGAACCTCCATCCTCTCAATTCTTCACTTCTTGTTACTTATGTCATAACTTAGATTCTACAAGATGACAGGGTGATCTTCAAAATTTCTTGTATCCTCACCAATATCTTCTATTATTTTTTGTTTTTAATCCATCGGGATGTAACCCAATCTGGTGGTCCAGTGCTATCATCTTCAACATCCATGATTTATCCCATGCTCTATGTTTCCTTCGAACCTTTAGCTTTGGATGATTGAATAGTGTGCAACCTTTCAGAGATCAATCTGAGAGGGGGCTCTTCCTCATCTCATCCTCCCAAGAGCCTATCATTACTCTACCTTTCACTCATAGTAGATTTTTTTTTGTTGAGTTATAGACAAAATCGATAAAGTCTAGGGTGAATGGGTTGGAGGAAGGCCAGTGAGATTTTTTCCATTTTTCTTGTTTCTTCCTCTCATACTTGTGGTGGTTTCAACAATGGTTTCTTCACTATGACTAAGCAATTATTTGTCTCTTTATAGATGAATGTGACTTTATTCACTTTCTTTTGTAATTCTTGTGAACAGATTTCTGTATCTGACCACAGTCAAGTGCATAGAAAATATTCCTTCTAGGTCGAAACCCTTAATAGCCTCTACTTCATTTAAATTAAAATAATTTATAAATTGAGTGAATTTTGCAAAATGGGTTGCAATTTTCACAATTATCTCTCCAACATTAAAAGGAAAGAAAATAAATTTCCTTTTCTTCTTCTGCTTGAATAAAATAAACCAAGGGTAGTATTGTCTACAAACTCCATCAACAAAAATATTTTCCCAAGAAAAACTTGCGTAATAGAAATGGATTTTCCTAGAACCCATAGATTTAAATTATGGTATTGTCTTTCTTATCTTCATGGATTCCCTTCCCCACAAGAAAGCTTATTCTTTTCCTAATATCCTTGTAGGCTCTCATACAATTATAATATAGTTAACTTCTTTCACAAACAAATCTTGAATTTTGACATAAATGAAATGGATAATTGTGTGTCCATATTATTGGATATTAGAATTGAATTGGTTCTTCATCAAGATTGAAGTTAATATTATAGGGTAGGCCATTAAAAACATGTCAAGATACAAGGGCTATTATCAAATATGTCACCATGAAAAGTATGTGGGTCTATGACAAATTTAATAACTATAAGGTTAACTCATTTCAAATGAAGTCAACCTAATAAAATAAAAGGTTTATGTTATAATAATTGTAGAGAAAATAGAGTATGGACCTTGGAACATTCGTTGTGGTTTCTCACCATTACTTGAACGAAAATACAAGGAAATTCTATGTAAGGTTTAGTAAATTTAGAAATGTCTAAGAAAGAAATTTTAGAGGTAACCTACGAAGTCATTATGTTGAATTCTTGAACAATTTTCATTTCGCCAGCTAGAGAGCCAAAGAAATTGTGAGCTTCTGACAACTTCAATAACTTATTAAGTTCTAGCATCTTAAATATCTTGATAAATGTTATAGGGGTCAAAGGAATTGGATTCCTCTTGACTCCTACTCTAATTTTTATCATCTTGGGATCAAAATTTCATGCACAAAGATAAAATATTTCCTTAAAGTAAAAAATTCAAGAACACATGCAACAATTTCCAACCCACTAGTCTAATTTTTTCATTTTGTTTCTATTTAGCTGGTTAATTTTCATACCATTGGTATGCAATTGACCAATGAAAGCTCTTATTCTTGCACACAAGCAAGTTAAAAGTGTCATCACAAATTTCTTCCTTCTTTCTTTGGGTATCCATATTTTGTTTGTATATGTGATTAATTATCGACATTCTTAGTGGCTCTTAGTTGTGAATTCGTTGTTCCCCTATATTATTACCAATTATTACTCTTTCATGTGTGAATTTCATTGGGAGGGACAAGCCAATAAATATAAATTTAATGCATTAATGTTTATTTTCATGGGAGATGATGAAAACAAATATCAAAGTTCTAAAACCATCACATTTATTTAACTTGAAGATTGATATACTTTTAATATTCTTGATATTAGTTCCATGAGAAACATGGAAATTAATGAGCTAAGATGAATGTCCTACTATGGAATATTTATGATATTGATGATTGGAATATAGGTAATTAATTGTGTGGGATGGGAGAGTGCATGGGAGTGAAGTGTGTGGGAGACAAGGTGTGTGGAGCAAAGGGTTATGCGAAGGCAGGATGTGTGCAGAGAGAAAGGATATGTGGAGTGTGGAGAAGGGAATGTGTAGAGTGGGGTATATTAACTTTCTTTCACTCACATTTAAATTTAGCTAATTATAGATTACTTGAGAGGGTGAAACTATGTGGGTCAAAACCTATCCTAGATACCCCCCCCCCCTTCCATGCTCATATATAGATCAAAATTTTTATGTGTTGTAAACATCGCTTACAAAAAATTATTAATCCATTTATATAACCAAAACTACCATAGATATGGCCCTCATGAGTGATATTAGGTTTCGATCGTACGCAATCACTCAAACTCCCTTCATGTAGTCACTACCTAGTTTCATCTCACATCAAGTGATGGTGACACTCAACTAGTCAAACATAGCTTTGGAACTTCTCATATGGTATTTGGCACCACCTTCATGTCAGTTATACCATTTTTCCTTCCTGCTAGATAGGTTACCTCTGCCTCATATTTGAAGGACTCTACTTGTTTGGAAACACAAAACAACACAAGGACACTAGAGGGCACCAAAACGTAGGCAAGGGGAAAATAGAAAAAGAAGGTTGATGCTTCAACACCATCTAATTATAGGGTGAGTCCCAAATGCACCCTCTACAATACTCATGGGCACCCTAGGAATCCATTTCCTTCTCTTTAAGAGCTAAAATATCTCCTTCATGCTCCTCAGGCACCACATTTACTTCCAACCCCCACATATGATGGTAATACTCTTCCACATAATAATTTTTTTCACACTAGCAAGCTATGTTCCATTTGTGCCCAACATAAGCATTATACTCATCATTTTCCTAATCTCCTTTGTATTAGGAAATGTTAATATTTATCCATCATGCAACCACAATCACACCATCACTTTCACCAACCCCAAATGTTGATGATGCACCATCTATCATTTACTATGACACTATCTAGATTAATCAACGGATGGCATGGCCTTGTGTGTTATGTTATGGGGACACTCATCTCCCCTATGTTTTTCCTCTCATTTTTCACATACCACTCAAACGGTAATGCTAAGGTGACATTTACCTCTCATCAAGAGCCTAATCTACCTTAGATTGAGGGCCCACCTAGTATCCAAGTACCTCAACCACACCAAGAAATAATCCAACTCCTAATGTGGTCCCCACCACACTAATGAAACCATCATAGGTTCAAACTACATACCTACCTAAACCACGATAGGAGATTCCTTCACCAACTAGCACTAATAAAGCACCTAATCATGAGCATATCTACTATATTTCTTCCTCCGTGGAGGAAATGACACCATTCATCTGCTCATCATTCCACAAGGTCAATATTACTTAGTCCAAAATGAAAGTAGCACCAAATAGGATGGTGTGGACCCACCCCACCTACATTTTTTCCTCCTCCATTCATCCTACAGAATCTAGCATGATATCCCATCCTTGTGCATCCACTGGTACTTCCATGTACCAACCACTACTTCATGAATTTTCAATGACACCACCACATTTCTTGGATATAGTTGACTTCAACGAAGACATCCTTGAAGTCATAACAACACCTAAGTATCCTTAAGATGCCATAAATCATGGTTCCTTCCTTCTCACACTATCTGAGACTATTACATGTGTAGTAGAAATAAAGGATTGCATTCTCTTGGGCCATGTCAATTGGTTTAGAAACCCCATTCCTACACCATATGCATTTGAAGAAGGTAATATGGCCAACATATCTCCAACCATTAAGGTCGAAATTTCAACCAAGCTTGGTGATTTTAAATATATAACACTAGGGGAAGTATGCTCACCTAAAGAGGTTTCCACCTAAAAGGCCCTATTCTAGGAATACTATGACATCTTCACATGGTCATACATAGAAATTTCTAAAATTAGTCCTACCATTGTAGAACACCACATCAACACTTGGCCTAACACTTCTATCATTCGCTAGAAGAAAATTCCTTTGCACCCATCAAGATATATGGCTATCAATGTTGAAATCAACAAGTTGCTTAAAGCTAGGTTCATATACCCTATTTCTTACACCCCATGGGTTTATAGCCTTGTCCCTATCATGAATAAATAGGGTGCCATTTGGATACGTACTAACTTCCATTATTTGAAAAATTCATGTCCAAAGGACAATTTTCCCACACCATTCATTGACCAAGTCATTAATGTATGTACTAGGCATGAAGCTCTATCCTTCATGTATGGTTTCTTAGGTTATAACTATATAACTATATATATATATATCTATATATATTCTATGTGAATCTGTACAAGACCACCTTTACTACCCCTTGGAGAAATTTTGTTTATCGAGTAATAACCTTCAACCTCAAAAAAATTAGCATCACTTATCAATGAGCCATGAACTATATATTTCATGATCTAGTTCATAATCCTCACATACTTGGATGGTTTCACTACTCACTCCAAGCAATACTCACAACATATTGAATATATCCACATCATTTTTCAATTATGTTGCCAGTATCACCTCCACTTGAACCCCCTTAAAGTGTGTACTTTTCATATTTGTTGGACACGAGTTCTAATTCATTGTTTCTTAGCAAGGCATCATGGTGGGACCCACCCTCATTTTATACACCTCAACATCAAACTTCCTCTAGATCGTTTGGGATCCCACGAGATCAATTTCCCAAACCATTCCCTTGGGCTTAGCATAATTCCTACTTCACATTGAATCTTCCTTTCTCCACGTCCAAATTTACCCTTGGGGTCCCACATCACTCTCGAGGATTTTACTTGAGTGTGTCATCATTTATCACTATCATTTGCCTACACTACTTTATCATACGCAAGGAAGTATGCTTGTGCTTGAGGTATCATTTTCATAAAATGGCATGATAGATTCTCCTTTTGAGACATTTTCACAACCTAGTTCATTTCCCCTGATTTCACCATAGGGATTCTGCACTCAACCATGTTTTCCAACACCCTCCTTTTGTGCTTGATAAATGACCATATTTGGTTAGTGGTTCTTCCAACCACATGGATTACCCAACAGAGTAGTACCCTTTACATTACTAGCATCCATGCTACATTACCTCACCTTGGAACCATTTGTTCACATGACTCAAGTTATTTTTTCATGCTTCTATCTCTTCTTATTTCTAATCTCCCATTTTTCGTGCACCTATCAATTTGATTTTCATTAAATGTTCCACTACATTTTTCACTTGGCCTCTCACACCTCCACGAAGTAGTAGACCATTTGTATGATCATCATCGATTCATCACCCCCACATTGAGATCGATCAATGAGGCCACAAACCCTCTTCAATTACTCCCCTCCAACCTCTACAATTACTGCCCTCCATCCTCATGCCAGCTACCACATGTTGGTACACATTCTATGTGTTTATACATTCAAAACCATCATTATATTCTTTTGGCAAGCGTACAAATATTTTTTGGAAGCAAGAAATTTGTCACTCATCCTATTCTTCACATACTACTTGGCAACAATTTTGTGTTTCCCATGGTTAAAGTACTTGCATTTCACCTCATTTACAAATATTTGATATGTGTTGTGACACCTTTCCACCCTTAGCCATCACATTTTATTACAACTAAACCATTTTTTCAGTGAAAGCAACCGCCTGTCACTTCCTTGAACGTCCTTCTAACTACAGGGGCATGCCCACCTTAGTTTGGTTTAACTGTCACCACCACTATTTTTCTCAAACCATAGGATGTCTAAGATAAATTTTTTTTTTCTAATCTTCTCTACCATGAAATCTACACCCCATCTTGATTCAGTATCAAAATTTTCTTCAGTTAGATTTCTAAAAGAACCTCTTTCACCAGAAAATTGCATCTTCCTTTCTATCGTCATCAACTTTCATTTTATAGGAAGAAATAATTACCTTGGTTTTCATTACCATATTTCAAATGTGAACATCAAATGGACCAGTGGGGGTCATCATTTCCTACAAATTTCATTTTCGTCGTCGACTTCAACACTATTTCATGACAAGATGTGTCATAGTTTTATTTTCCTTTTGGTCAAAGACCCATGCACTGGGTCAACATATCTTGAACACTAATCTCATCATCCTTGGTTATGCCCAGTACATGGTATCATTTACATCATCAATACTTTCTTTTATTGAGGCACCCTTGAGGGTGGAGCACTGATGTATTTCAATAGTAGCAATTACGTTCTTAGAATTTTTAGCAATACATTTCTTATAGAAAAATGTAACCATCATTTCAATAGTCATGATCAAGAACTGGGGACATGCCTACCTTGTATATATAATGTATATATTTCTTTATTGAAAATAGATTCCACTATTACCATTCAAGACCCTTCCTCTCTTTGACCAAGGTATCTCACTCAAGAAGTAGCGGGAGTCATAGTTAGGAAAAAAACCATGATGTGTTTTTGGCTATACATATGCTCTTAACATCACACATTGGGTGGAATTATTATGACTTAGAAAATTTTCACTAAACTATTCCAATTAAGGGCCAGAATATGTCAAATATCACTTAAATCAAAGTTTCTCAAAGGTCAAAAAATAAGGCACTCATAAGAAAATGATTACTTGTCACTAATTGAATTTTAAATAATCCATGCAAATCCACTCTTTTACATTTGCATGGATCACTGTGGCTATTTCTTAAAAAATTGATTAGACTCATAGGGAGTGACATTTAAGAGATATATTGGGAAAGTCACCTTAAATTCCCCCTTGGTAGGTGGAACTATGAGGTCAAGTCTTTAGTGTGAAGCCTCTACACCATTAAGGGAGAGTTATGGAGACTCCAAAGGAATCCACTTTTCTCCCATCAAAATGAGAGGCTTGCTCAAAGATCAAATATTATAAATGATCCAAATTAGGACAATTCATGGACCTTGGCCTATAAATACCACTCCATTGGGGAACATTTACAATAGAGAAGTCATTGCAAGGTTATGTTTCCAAAATTGTCTCTCAATTGGCATAGCTTTGTAATTTTGGATCTCTCCATTCAAAGTAAGTTGAGTTTGAAAGAGAATACAGAAGTATCAAGTTCAAAGGAAAAAAACTAAGAATTTTGGACATCTTAATTCCAACTCATTATCTTATTCGAATGGAAAATTTAATCCATGCATGGTATTCATTCACCCATGGTATTTACCCACCCTTGGAATTTATACATGGTATTGTAAGTGGTATTAGAGCCAGGTTACAATTCCATGGAAATGAGGGTTTAATGCATATTTCAGTTTCAAATTTCTGCAACAATATTAAACAAAATCCAGGCATGTGCTAAGACCTCCACAAAGCACTTTCTTGGGCAAAGCAGGAATAATTTTTCTTTTTTTCATTTTTTTGCAGAAATTTTTTTTGGCGGTGAGTTTATAGATCATATATGAAAAATTTGATGCAAAATTTACAAAAATAAATAACATATCCGGATTACTTGCAAAAAATACCCAAATTCATAAAAACAATCGGCCGAATCGGAGTCTGGATGAGGGAGATGTCACTGATATAAAATAAGCTATATTGCAGAATTTTTTCTGACGACAATCCGTGGACGGTGGCTCTCCTATCATTTTTTGAAACTTTTGTGTAGAATTTCAGAAAAATGATTATAGATATGAGCTCCTCTCAAAAAATCACCTAATTTCAAAAAACAAATTGGTTGAATTGGAGTTCGGATAAGGGATTTAAAATCAACTATTTTTTCAAAACTTTTATGATGGCAGAATAGTTGCAGTGCGAATTTGAGTTTCCAAAGTGTATAGATAGGGATTTCAAACACATGAGAAGATGCATAATGGTCATTTTGTTTCCAAAAATAAGTTATAATAAATATTCTGAGTTATATTAACCGAGTTATGTCCATTTTAAATCCGTAGCAGCATTATTGGCTAGATTCATTAGTGGCCAGGAACTACCATCAAATAAGATCTTATGATATATATTTAATTATTCTTTTCCCTTCTGTAATAGTTTCCTAAAGGATAGAAATTGATGGTTTGTGGCTCTCCATCAAAATTCTGATGGCTAATTTGCTTGAGGGACTAGCCAAACACCTACAATTTAGAGAAAGGAGAAATATGGGGCGATGATCCAAATTTGATCATTACATTTTATTAATCCATATTAAAGCTTTCAAAGTGGAAAACGTGGATGAATCAACTCATAGGACCATTTTTGTGGGCAAAACCCAGTTTGGAAAATTGGGGTTTGAAACCTTCTGAGAGAATTTTAAGGCATAAAACAGTGTTTTATGGGGGTAAAAATTTGTTTATTTAGTGTAGCACCCATTTTCCCTATTATACACACATATACATTTTCAACAACGTAGAAATCATTTTAATTGGAGTTTGTGTTCAAAAGTTAGACCACTTGGAAGTTGACCTTCCTGTTATCGCCAACATAATTAGAGAGGATGCCATGTCAGCCCCTATTATTCATGGAAAATGGGATATCCACATGATCATGATGAAGAAGACTCTAGAAGATTCCATATTGTAACTCTAGTTAAGATTTGAACCTAACAACTACTAGGCTATTCGGTTGTGTTATAATTGATCCACTAGGAGAAAAAAGGGTTCTGATGTTTTTGAGTTCATCTTGTTCCATAGATTTGTAGAGTACCTGGTAGGGATAGGGAGAGAGAACATAAAGAAGGTTTGCGTATTGTAATACCACACAAGGCATAGGCCACTTATTTTTACTCATAACAATTTTATATTAAGAGAAAGAGAGCAGAGTGGCCCCATCTTCTAGTTGGGTTTTCTTCCGAAAGGGTTTCCCAAGATATAACTTATGTCCATTCTAGTTTGCAAGTTTTATTTAGTTGTTATTTATTTATTTTCATGCACATGAAATAAATAGTAATTTAAAAATATGGAAATCTAAAGGGAAATAATACCTCATAGTTTATAGTTCATATTGTTAAATATAATTTTATCAGACGTCTTGTGACAAAATTTCTTGTGGAATGTCCATGATAGTTTACACATCATATTGGCATTAAAGTAGATTTCATTGGTTATATTCTAGATATTTATAGGGGATCTAGATTTTCTAAGCCAAAAGTCATAAAACCCTAGTCATGCTGACAAATATATGAATAACCTTTGTGATCCTGAAGAGGAGAGGTTTTTGCAACTAGAAGCACAAGTTGTAGATATAAACCGTAATGTGAATCTCCTCATGGAGGCATTGACCAATAAGCTTAGGATATTTAGAGAAGATGGGGGTTCTAACATAAAATTCCAATTAGAGGGAAGGTTGAGAATCAGGAGCAAACAAAGAAAGAGGGAAATAAAGAACCTGAAATAGATCAACAGATTTCAGCTATCGTGAACCATTCACAATACCTGTTCAAAATGGAAGTGAAGGTCTATATCAAGTTGTACCAAGGGGATATCAATTCTGTGAAGCTCAATCACTAATTGCGATAGTTAGAACATTATTTTAGTGTTCATCATGTAGATGAAGAACAAAATGTTTAGTTTGTGCAACTAAAATTAGAGAGTCATGCCAATGACTTGGTGGGAAAGCCACACACAGACCTTGAGGTTGGTGGAAAATCATCTAGTGACTAAAAGGGAGGGCCTTAAAACCCTCATAAAGTCACAATTTTACCCTACCAAGTATGTATAGGACAAGCGGATCATGTGGCACTACTTTATACAGACACAGGGAAAGAGTGTACAAGAATACATCACAAAATTTAGAAATATGTCCATAATGCTAGATATGTCCACAAAAAACCCATATGTACTCATCAAGTATCTAGGGCTTCTACGTAGCCATCTATAGAAGAAAGTGATGTTGTCCAAGCCCAGATCAATGGACAAGGGTTGTGTATAGGTGCAATACCTAGAAAACAAAGGCTTGAAAAAATGGCAATCAAGTGAAATGAAGTATAAGGAGTAGAAAGACGCTTCTAAGGAAGGGAAGACGAAGTTGAAAGGGGGAGAAGATGAAAATATGATAGTCATAGAAAAATAGTGCAAATATCCTTGCAGTCAATACAACCACTATAACATTTATGATAACAAAAAGAAGAAGTTTTATAAGTTGCATCCATAGATTAACTAGAAGAAGAAAAAGAAAGATAATAAAAAGATGAATATCATGGCCACTTATTCAAGCAACAAAGTTTAAAATAACTCGGATATTGATGACAAGATCATAAATAAATCAATGCATAAGTAGGTGAATCTGAGTAGCCTTGAACAACAAGAAGAGAATTAAGGGACCAAGCTCTTCCATATAAAGTGATGGCCATTAGTATTGCAACAACAATGTTGCAACTCTTAAGGGTCTCAACTTTAATTTTCAACTTGAGGTTTGTACAAAATTAAGAGGGGTTGGCACTATATGTGTAGCAGGAACTATTATATCATCTTTTTCCACTCCTATTCATTCGATGCTCTTGATTGACCTAGGTAGATCCCTTTTCCCTTGAAAAATCGTCCTTATCTTGAAAAAGTAAATTTCAAAACTTATACACTCCTCCCACTATTAAAACATGTATGTATGAAATTCTTGTGAAAGCTTCCTGCATATAGTGTTTTAAAATTGAAAAAACATACAGAAAAACTATTTTTTGTGCAGGTTTTACTGGTTAGACTAGAAACCCATCTACGAGAGCTAGTGGCCTAACTGAATTAATTTTTTTTTGTGGTATAGATATACCCTATGGGTTGGCCTAATAAGCATACTAATAATTGGGATCCTTACTCTACCAAATTATCTCCAGATATGGTCTACATTATCATGTTCTCTTTGCACCTCCTTGGCTCCAAGAAACCCTTATTTCCATGCATAGATGTTGAGCCCCTTTATCTCACATCAAATTTATTTTTTTGGAAAGGAGGTCTTCATTAGCTTGAGTAGGAAGGATCTAAAGGAAGGTTTCATTGACATCGGTAGCCAAGATCAGATTGGAGTTTAACCACCTCTTACTTCTATCATTTCAGTAAACAAACTTATGTTCCCTTCCAATTTGCATTGTTTACCTTTGCGAATATGTATTTATAATTGATATTGTTATGATTTAACTTATTTATCTGCATATATAATTTACATGTTATGATCCATTGGTGTTTTCTTGTCTATATTGTAGGTCTTGAACTTCAGGAGGAGAGTTGGGGTTTTGACCCTGCAGGATCATCTACACACATAAAACCTATGGGGATGTTGTAACAATCCTGTTAAAAAATCCATATAAAAAAATTATAAGACCGAGGTCATGGGACATGTATTCCAAGTTGAATGGTGGGAAAAAAATCCTAGCGGGTGTTCATTTTGGTTATTATGGCTAATGGAATTTGAAAAAGGCAATGGAAAAATACTTGTAAAGGAAAAAGGGCATTTTTTGCACATTTATTTATGAAATAATGGAAATTAGGAGAAAATGAAGGTGAAAGGTCACAGGTTGCATGTGAAGAGTAAAATGGAGGAAAATAATGGAAATTGAAGAAAATAGAGGCCTCATTGATAAAAAAGCTTATGAGGATTAGTGGGCAGTCTTGGTAAATGAAACCTTTTGTCAGTTCAAGTTCTGAGCTCTCATTCTATTTTCTCTCTCTCATACTCTTGTACACTTAGAGTTTTCTTGGAGCACTCTTGGACAGTGTAGCATACTTGGATGCTTGGAGTAAGAAGGCAAAGGAAGAGTAGGAAATCATAAGAGGACATTAGGATCAACAACTATAGTGGGTTTTGCTTGCGGGTACTGAGTTGCATGTATGTTTTCCTCACTAGTTTTGGCATGCATGGCATATGCATATGGTTTATTGGTGATGATCTATCGTTGGCATGGAGGATTTCCTGGATTGACAATGGATTTTCCTATCCTTTCCATTTCCAGGATAGCCATGGTGTTGTGGGTTCATTTCTTTGGTTTTTTGGTTGGTTCTCATGTTTATTTTAGCTTGGGTTGAGTTAATATTTCTTGGAAGCATTCATTGGACAAACGTTGTAGAAGTCCTACAAAAACTTGGGTTGAGTTACTAGTCCTAGAAGCAAGGGTTGGAAAAATGCTGTAGAAGGCCTTGGTGGGTTGAGTTTCTAGTCCTGGAATCCATGGCTGGACAAACACTCTGGAAGCCCGATAGTAGTTGTGGTTTGAGTTAGTAGTCCTGGAAGCCTTGGTTGGAACAAACGCTCTGGAGCCCTGGAAGGCTTTAGTAGAGACCAATATGGTGATGGTTTGTGATGTTCGACTATGAGGTGGAATCAATGTTTGATGGGTTGAGGTGGTTTGGCCTCTAGAAGCCTTGATTTGGTTTTGATGGATTGTTCCATAAGATCCCACATTCATGCTTGGAATATAGCACAAGAGTGACTAGCTGAAGAGAGATTTGGCTCAACCATCTCTATGGTGAGGTGTTACGTGGAAGTCCCAGACTTGGTTTCATTTTTCTTGTGGCTTAAAATATCTTGCCTATGGTATTTATGGGTAAATATGCTTATTTTTATGTGGCTTAAATGGTTGTTCTATGCTTAGCATCTCTAATGTTTATATGCTAGTTATGAATGAGTTTTATGGCTATCATGATGTTTGTGTCATATCATGTTTTTACTTGTAAATAAATTAACAATGTATCTATGGTATAATAGAGGAAATTGTAGCTAATCTGTTGAGGCATCAATGCTTCTTAGTGATTCTCAGATAAGTATGAGATTCTTATGCTCAGCTGTGTTGTTAAGACCTGTATCTTTCATGTTTAGGACATGTTTGATGAAATGCCTATCATGGCTAATACGAGTCTAGTCTAGTCCTTGTTAATGCTTTTGCAAATGTGTCATTGTTCTATTACGTAAATTCATTTCTGAAGGTGTCATTGAGTTCTCGGCAATGACCTAGGCTCTTGGCCTAAAAAAATGGTACAAATCTCAGAGTCGTAGGCACAACACTAGGGAAAAGAGTCCCTAGAAGCTACCTTGCCCTTTTTGTGGTAGCTTCTAGAGCGTCCCAGATGCCCTTGTCCACATCAAGCGAGCGTCCAAGTGTCTGATTGTTGGGTCCCTATAATACTAGTGATTACCCCATTACTATTGTAGTTATACCGCTTATTATTATTGTTGTGCCCCTATTTCCCCCATATTGTTATTACTGTGCCCCATAGAATCCCTCTATTGTTATTTTTGTCGCTTTATATTATTATTGTTAGGTCGGCTGGATTATATTGTGACTCCTTAGACTCCTATATATAGAAAGGAGGTTTTGTCATTTGAATCATCCAAGAATTGTTCATTTATGTAATGTAAAGGAGGTTGCCCCCTCGAAGAGGCTGAATTCTAAGGCGTTGATCTATCTTTTATATCTTTTCTTGAGCTGGTTACATAACATTTGGTATCAGAGCTTTGGATTCTAGGGTTTCGCTGCTCCAAACAGGTCATCGTGGAATTTTCACTATAACTTTGTTTCTGTGATGTTTCAGAAGTTGCAAAAAAAACCCATTTGAGAAGAAATGGCGCTGAACCTTGGATCCAAATTTCAGAGCGTTTCGCGTGATATTTGCGGAGATATGATCTGAGGAAGTTTGTCTTTTTGGAGACTCCTGAATTACATTCAAAACATGTGACCTGGGGAAAATCGTCATAAATTTCTATCTGGGGATCGGATTGAAATTTCATAAGAAGGTATAGAAAGAGGACGGACTATAGTTTCTTGTATGCATGGTTCAGATCCAAAGGTTGAAACAGTGACTTGTGGTACGTCGTACAAGTTCACTCTACTGAACTAGTCTATAAGCAAGTCGCTGTGGGAGATTTCACATAACTCTTCCTTGGAGAATCTAATTTGGGTCAGACTTGTGGCATTGGAAAGAGGACACAGAGGGCTACTATAGCTCACAAATTTAGAACTATATTATTGGAAAGTACAAAGATAAATCAGAGGCAATATCGAGCTCCTACAAAGTGAAAAAAGGTGTGTAGATTTTCTTAAATTTTTGCTTAAGCTTGGTTTGAAAAATTATTTTGAAGGAATTCAAAGGGCATAGTAGAACATTATTATCGGTAACTTATGCCCCAAGGAAATAAAATGCAAACACCTAGTAAGGAACCTGAAAGCTCTAGCATGACTCATGCAGAAGAGGAAGAAATGCAACATGATATATCAAAATTACAAGACCAAGTGCAACAACTGTCCCTTGCACAAAAAGGAACATAATCTAAGATGGATGGTTTAAAGAAAGATGTAGAAGCTAAGATGGATGGTTTAAAGAAAGCTGTAGAAGCTAAGATGGACTGTTTAAAGAAATGCGTAGAAGCTAAGATGATTGACATGGAAGCTAAGATGGATGATTTGAAGATAGATTTGAAGACAGACATGGACGAATCGAAGATAAATATGAATAAATTGCTACAAGAAATGGTTCCTAAGGGTGAAAGGGTACTAAAGGAAACTCATGATGAGAACAAAAGAAATGTTAACCATGATTCCATAGACGCTAATGTTGGATCGAAGACTCACCATATTCCAAAAATCGATATGAGGAAGTTTAATGGCAAGGATCCTGCCACATGGATATTACAGATGGAGCAATTCTTCGATCTCAATAATGTGAAAAAAACACAAAAGGTACGTATGGAAACTTTGTATTTGGAACCAAATCAGTTTGTATTGTATCAATGGCTTTGCTCTCGTAAACCATTTATCACTTGGGCAATTTTTACGGAAGAATTGATAGCAAATTATGAGGATACAAAAAGCAACACTTTTTTAGCCAATTGATAAGTCTCAAACAAAAGGGTTCAATAATGGAGCACATTGAGGAGTTCCAAAAGTTGAACATAAGGGTAAAAGATATTCCAGAGGAGCATAGGATTGATGTGTTCATAGGGTCTTTAAAGGATAATATCCAACATGATGTTCGCCTTTGGGAACCTGATTCATTAGAGAAGGCATTCAGGTTAGCAAGAAAAATGGAAAGCAAAATTATGGCAACCAGGTAACATACCACTCATAACTATAAAGACGGAAGTGTTTTTTCCCCTAGTCTTCCACAACCTATAAGGTTGACACCACAACAATTGGAAGAAAAAAGAGCAAAATGGCTTTGTTACAGTTGTGATAGCAAATACACTAAAGGTCATAAGTGTGCTGAGAAGAAATTATTCTACATAGATTGTGAAGAGGAATAAGAAAAGGAGAAAGAAAGGTCAAAAGAAGAGGATATACTCCAGGAACAAAGCCTAGATAAAGAAGAAATAAATCCGACCATATCTTGTAATTCATTGGCAGGAATTACCACTCCTCAAACCATCAATATAGAAGGACAAATCAAGAAGAAAAAGGTAATAGTGTTGATTGATTCAGGAAGCACCAACAATTTTATTCATTCTAAGGTAGCAAAAGAATTGAATTGCTTCCTATATCCAGCAGCAGAGTGTCAAGTGATGATTGCAAATGGAGGAACAATAAATTTCTCTGGAAAGTGCCATAATATCAAGCTATCCATGGGAGAATATGTATTGACTAGCCCAATGCTTTCCATTCCAATGGGAGGTGTTGATGTTGTACTAGGAGTCCAATGGCTACAATCCATGGGTACAATAGCTTTTAATTTTCAAGAAATTTTCATCAAATTTTCTACGGAAGGAAAGGAAGTTGAATTAAGGGGTATTGCAGGGAAACTAGGAAAGATAATCAGCTCTAATAGTATGACAAAGCTTCTAAAAAAGGAGCAAAGAGGTGTAATTGCACAATTATGCTCACTAGATGTTTCCACATCGGAATCATCTATTTCTCCAGATCTCCAAAAAGTCCTGGACAATCATTCCAAGGTATTTGAGACTCCCAAAGGTCTCCCACCTATGCATGATCATGATCATGCTATTCATCTGATTCCAGGAAGTGTTCCTCCAAACATCAGGCCGTACAGATATCCCTATGTCCAAAAGAGTGAAATTGAACGTATGGTAACAGAAATGCTAGAGGCTGGTATAATTCAACCAAGTCAAAGTTCTTTCTCTGCTCCATTAGTATTGGTGCACAAGAAGGATGGATCATGGTGCATGTGTTCGGATTATAGGGAGCTCAACAAGCTCACTATTAAAGATAAGTTCCCCATTCCTGTCATTGATGAATTACTGGATGAATTGCATGGATCAATTTACTTCACCAAGTTGGATCTTCATTCAGGATATCATCAAATCAGAATGAAGACTGAAGACATTCTAAAAACAACATTTAGAACTCATGAGGGTCATTATGAATTTTTGGTCATGCCTTTTGGCCTTACCAATGCACCTTCAACATTTCAAGGTTTGATGAATTCAATTTTCAAACCATTCCTTAGAAAATTTGTGTTAGTATTTTTTGATGATATACTAATCTACAGCAAGTCTTGGAAGGATCATGTTGAACATGTTGACAAGGTGCTACAACTATTGAAGGAGAAACAATTATATGCAAAAAGATCCAAATGTTTCTTTGGAGTCCAAGAGGTGGAATATTTGGGTCATATTGTATCTCATGAAGGAGTTAAGGTAGACCCTAGAAAAATTAAAGCCATTAAGGAATGGAAAATCCCCACATCCATAAAGCATCTGCGAGGATTTCTCGGGTTGACAGGGTATTATCGCAAGTTTGTTAAGAATTATGGTAGAATAGCAGCACCTCTAACAACATTATTGAAGAAATATGCATTTTCATGGACTCCGGAAGCAACAAAGGCCTTTGAACATCTTAAAGAGGCAATGTGACAAGCACCGATCTTAGCTACACCGGACTTCACAAAAACCTTTATTGTGGAATGTGATGCTTCAGGAAATGGAATTGGTGTTGTTCTAATGCAAGATGAAAATGTTAGGTGTATTAGGCTGGGTAGGTAGTTAAGGTTGCAGAAGCAAGGTTTTGATCACCTCATGTATTGTCAATCAGAGCTCCTCTCATCAATGACAGAATTGTCAACGCAGCTGGTTTGATGGCAGAACTTTGGAAGAATGTCTAATTACCCTTCTATTCCCCCATAAATCACTCACTAACATCCCCTTGAGGACCTTGGGATCTTCCCAACAAGTCCTGTTATCACTTCATTTTTATAAAGTACTAAGTCAAGTTTTGACTTTCTTCAGTGAAAAGAAGCCACATTTCTTTTGTAAAAATCATTTCTCCACATTCCATTCACTTCTTATGTCTAAGTTTCAGTCCATAAACTTAACCTCTGCCCTACTCTTTCACCTCGCAAACTCATATTAACTTCTAATTCTATTTATATAGCTCCCTAACCTATGTTCCTATCCCTATTGCTACAAAAAACTATATAAAATTCCAAAAAATAATAAATATTCCCACCCCATGGCACTATAGCCTTATAATGCAGTCTTGGGAAATAATAGTCCATCTGGGACTATTATGAACCCTTCCGCGTCTTAACCTGGAGTTAGCTTAACCTCTGGTTAAATTAACAACCACTGCCCACCTCTCCGCTCATTAAAATTTGTTACTACACCCTTCACGTTCATATTTTAAAGTTTGGTGTTTAAATGTTTATTAAACATTAAACTCCTCTCCAGCGCATATAACACATATAACCCGCTTTCCAAAGGTTTGAACCCCCCGCCACATAAATAAATCAATATAATATATAGCGGGCCCCCGTACATTAACCTACTGCCAGCTCCACGCTCCGTCAGCCCTCCGATCTGCCCTCCCAGATCCAACAGCCCAGGTGGATTTCGGGGCGCCCCCGATGCACGGGAGTTAGCGTCCGATAACACGGCGGTTTTGCCGTCGTACAAAGGACGCGTGTCCGCCTTTTATTGCATCGGGAGGGCTCTGACACATACCGCCCCCATACAGGAGGCGGTCCGATAAAACTGCAAACTGCCTTCTATCCTGTGCCACGTCATCTCACTGGTGTCACTGCCACATCACCCTACCGTACTGCCATGTCATCCACTACCTGTCCTCCGCTGACGTCACTGCCACGTCACCTTGTCGTACCTAGGACCCACCGATGATGTCACGCTGACATCATCACAGAAAAGGCGCAAAGGGCGAGAATTGCGTCAAAAAATGCCTGAATCGAGAAACAGAGGCAGTTTTTGATGCGCGATTAGCGCCTAGCGCTAATCGCGCATCGCTAAGAAAAATTACTCAAGAAGGAGAGCTTCCTATTGCTTGGCTACTTGCAAAACCCAAAAATTTTCAAGAGGCAACGTTGGAAACAGAGAACTAAAGAAAAGACAGCAGGTAGAGGGAGTCAAGATATGACTACGACAATTTTATAAAAAGGCCAAGTATGCATACCGAGAGCAGGATAACAAAGTAGTGACTCAGCAAAGCACCAGGGTAGCAGGCCCAAAAAACGCAAATTAAAAGCACAGCCTCAGCCGACTCAGTTGATCCCAAAAGTCTAAATTCTCTGACTGAACGGATAGCTAATACCCTAAATATCTACTGCATCATTTACTCTTTCATCTACTATTCCTCAAGAGTTGGTAAAGAAGTTATGAGTTATTAACTCATCAACTAGATATTTTGTAACTCATTTTTTGTATATATACCGCCCCACAAAACATATTTGGGGTTGGTCGTTGGTGATTTTCTCTACAAGACACTGCACTGTAAATTCTCAGACTTTATAATAAAATGGCCAGTGAAGTTCATGGTCTCTGCACTGTCTGGATGTGAAAGTAATCAACTGTGTTATGCTACAGAATTCTTGTGTCGTTTAATGGAACAATAAGTTTTCCTAAACCATGTTTTGTCTTTTCTTTGTTTACAAAATTCACATATATGTTTCATAATCTTAGAAATAGAGAAGAAGAATAGCTCAGGACTTGTTTAAATACACCCTCTGCTCAATCCTTGTTTCTAATTATGTTTTCTTCGGAATTGGTCATAAATATGAATTCTTAATTGCTCATGTTTGCACTAATTCTCTCATTATGAATGTTGTTTAAGAATTCTTAATTGCTCCTAGATAATATTCTCACACTTTCCCTCTATCAGCATAGTGAAAGATCCTTGACTGCCTTTCATTCCCTGATTTCATGCCATCATATCTCAGATTTCAAGGATTGTTCCATAGATGCATGTCTGGCTCTGTAGCATTACATTTTTCCATGAAACACTTTCAGCAGTATGCCACCATTGACTCCATTGCCTAATAGTTAAGCTATTCTGAGAAGCTGCACATCAGTTCTATTTGAAACCATCATCCAACCAAATTCAAAACAAAAAATTGTACATCATAATGTTGGAAATAATACTGAGAGGGGGGTTGAATCAATATTATCTAGCAACAATAAATCTTCCTTATTTGATCTTTGAATTATTTTTGCATGTCAGTACCATAAAATAATGAGCATGAACAAAGAAAACAGATAGTCACACCAAAGAACACAAGATGTAAGGTGGAAACCCAATGTGGGTGAAAACCACCTGCTGCAATATGTCTCTATCTTCTTTCAAATTAGATACTCCTTTTACAATGATTTTGTACTGGTGCAGTCCTTTACCAGTACGCAGGCTGCAACCTGCAGAGAGCTACAACTCTCTCTCTTTTCCAGTCTCTCCTGGAAGGGAGCTACAACCCCCTACTTCTTTTCATAAAGCATCAAATGGTCACCAAGTACATATCAGTTACAGTCCACTACAGTTATCAGATCAGCAATAACAGAACTAACCCAGAACACCTTATTAACAGAGAAATTCAATCAACAGAACATCTTAATACAGAGACGCAACTTTCCCTTCTGTGACCTGCGTATAGACGCAGTTCACCTTCTGCTTTCCTGCGGCCACCCGCAGAGATCCTTCTGCTGCGCTGCGTGCCTATGCACTGTTCCTTCAACTTCTCTGCGTCCTGTTGCTTCAGGGACGCACCCAAAAACACTATCGCGCTGCGTCCTGTTGCTGTAGGGACGCACCCGAAGACACTATCGCGCCGCGTCCTGTTGCTTCAGGAACGCACCTGAACCTTGGTCTCCCTGCGTCCCCACGCAGATCTCCAGATACTGAACTGCGTCCCGGACGCACCTAAACTTCGTCTACCCTGCGTCCCCACGCAAGTATCCTCCTACTGCACTGCGTCCCGGTGCACTTTCCTTTCACTGTACCTGCGTCCTTTCGGGTATGATTGATTTCAAGACTTTAAGTGTAACCCAAACAGTCAGATCTACAGATCTGATCTTGCGCCAAAGAGATCTCAGTCCTTCAGTAGATTCGCCTTTTAGATCTAGACCAGATCTCACCTCATAAGATATTCAACCAAAGACATGCTCAAACCAAATGATCTCCTTTGCTTTATATAGGCAAGTTCCTCCTTAAATCATGGAACAATACCACGAGCCGACACCATAATAACACAATACCGTCGGCTAGATACCAAGAGTAAAACACAAGAAAACCCCACGTGAGCTTTTCTCTGCCTTGAAATGTGTGCACTGGGTGGACGCACCTCCTGAATGGCTAGCCTACGTCTCTGGACGTGGTCCCTGCAAGGTGTACCTACAGGTACGCACCTTCTGAACTGATTTCCTGCGACCTTCTTATTTTTCAATAAATTGAGAGCCTTGTCATGGGAGTTGCCATCAAGTACAACATCTGTAACATATATAGCCATTCCTGAAACATAATGCCAACAATATCCCCCTTTGGACTTGATGGCAACCTCACAAACTTTGCTTCATTCTCCCCCTTTGACATCAAGGGCAAAGGGTATGCTCCCCCTAAGATCATGCTCCCCCTGAACCAGATTTGCAACAAAGAACCATAATCCTCCATGAAAGAGATAGAGACATATTGCAGCTACCATCCTCCATAATGCCAACAATGCATTATATGCTCCCCCTGAACCTGTACCATCAATCAGAAAAGATTCAACAATAAGATGATGCATCAACAACCCCCAGCTTTTGCCTGAGGTATTCAAAAGTGTCCCTGGGCAATGGTTTGGTGAGAATGTCAGCAACTTGTTCCTTAGAAGGAACATACTCCAACTTGACCTTCTGTTCAAGCACTTGTTCCCGGAGAAAATGATACTTGATTGGTATGTGCTTGGTTTTTGAATGCATAACCGGATTCTTTGAGATGCTGATTGCACTTGTGTTATCACATAAGATGGGGATAGGTGGTGTACAAGTGATTTGAAAATCCTGCAAAGTCTGCATCATCCAAAGAAGTTGGGTGCAACAAGATGCAGCAGCAACATATTCCGCTTCAGCTGTAGACAAGGCAATCGAACTCTGTTTCTTACTGAACCAAGATACCAGTCTGAAACCCATAATGAATGCACCACCACTTGTGCTTTTCCTGTCGTCCACGCTTCCGGCCCAATCTGCATCTGTATAAGCATGAAGAGTAAGATCTGTATCTCTAGGATACCATAAGCCATAATTTTGAGTCCCTTGAAGATATTTGAAAATTCTCTTTACTGCCTGAAGATGAGTCTCCTTCGGATTTGCCTGAAATCTTCCAACTATTCCAACTGCATGCATGATGTCTGGTCGGGTACCTGTCAAATAAAGTAAACTTCCAATCATAGATCTGTAGGTTGGTTGATGTACTGCTGCAGATTCATCATTTGCACTGAGACTACATCCTGTGACCATGGGTGTACATACTGGTTTTGCATCTTCCATGCCATATTTCTTCAAAATCTGTTTGAGATACTTGCTTTGAGATAAAAAGATTCCTCCTTCCTTTTGTTGGATTTGCAAACCAAGGAAATATGTCAGTTCTCCTAGCAAGGACATTTCAAATTCTTTCTGCATGACCGAGGCAAAGCTTTGACTCATAGCTTCTTCATTGCTGCCAAAAATAATGTCATCTACATACACAACAAGTATTAGCAATTTGTCATTTTCAACTTTTATATAAAGATTGCTATCTGCTGAACCTTTTGAAAAACCTTGTTGATGAAGATATTTGTCCAAGCGGTAGTACCAAGCCCTTGGAGCTTGTTTGAGACCATAGAGGGCCTTTTTCAATCTACATACAAGGTTTGGATCATTTCCAAGAATGAACCCATCTGGCTGTTCAATGTATACTTCTTCTTCTAAGTCTCCATTTAGAAAGGCTGATTTCACGTCCATTTGAAATACTTTGAAGTTTTGAAAACTTGAGAGAGCAAGGAACATTCGGATGGCCTCAAGTCTTGCAACAGGAGTAAAGGTTTCTTCAAAGTCTATTCCTTCTTGCTGTGCATACCCTTTACAAACAAGTCTGGCTTTGTTTCTAATTACTTCTCCATTTTCATTCAATTTATTTTTGAAGACCCATTTTGTTCCGATAACATTCTTATCCTTTGGTCTAGGAACCAGCTCCCAAGTGTTGTTCTTTTCGATTTGCTCAAGTTCTTCATCCATTGCTTTCACCCAACATTCATCTTTGCATGCTTCTTTCACATTTTGTGGTTCAGTAGAGGAGAGTAATGCCAAATAGCTTGAGGCTTCTGCAACAGTTCTTCTTGTTTGTACACCTGCTTCTTTCTGCCCCACAATCTGAGATTCTGGATGATTCTTCTGAACATATCTGGATGGAGTCTTTTCTTCTATTCTTGTTTGCTCCTCTGGCTCTTCTTGAGGTTCTTCTTCTTCATCATTCTGTCTTTGAGGGTAGCCTTCATCTTCTTCGATGTCTTCATGATGGACTTGCCTAGGAATGTATCCCTTCTCATCAACTACTACATCAATGCTGTCAACAATTCTGCCAAGTCTTTTATTGTAGCACTTGTATGCTTTGCTATATGGAGAGTAACCAAGAAGAATGCCTTCATCTGCCCTAGGTTCAAGTTTGCCAAGCTGCTCATCAGTATTCTTGATATAGCATTTGCTCCCAAAGATTTTGAAGTGCTTTACCGAAGGAGTCCTGCCACTCCAAAGCTCATGAGGAGTTTGAGTGCTGTTCACCAGGACATTTGTCTTGTTGAGAATAACAACCGCAGCATGTGCAGCTTCACCCCAGAAAGTTGCGGGAGTTCCTGATTCATCAAGCATAGCACGAGCCATTTGTTGGATTGTTCTGTTCATTCTTTCAACAACTCCATTTTGCTGAGGAGTTCTAGCTGTAGAGAATTCTCTCCTTATCCCATGTTCATCACAGAAATCGAAAAATTCATTTGAAGTAAATTCCCCACCTCTGTCGGATCTGAGGCACTTAACTTTGTGACCTGATTCATTTTCAACCAAGGCTTTGAAGGATTTGAATTTTTCGAATGCTTCATCTTTGTGCTTCATAAGTCCTAACCAGACAAACCTGGAGAAATCGTCAATAAATAATATCAAGTATTCCTCTCCTCTAGGTGTTCTTTTCCTGAATGGACCACATGTATCTGTATGTACTAGCTCAAGAGGCATGCTAGCTGATCCTTCTTTCTCTAGAAAGTTAGTTCTGGTTTGTTTTCCAAACTGACATGATTTGCATATGGTGTTGTCAGGAATTTTGATATCTGGAAGATCGCGAACTGCCTGATATTTGCATGCTTTCCTTATTTGTGAGAAGCTTAGATGTCCCAACCTTCGATGCCATAACCAGTGCTCTTCATCCTTGCTCAGATAGCATTGTTGTTGTCCTTCTTCAAATATGTACAGATTATTTGGAGTTCTTTTGCCTTTGAGCACTGTTTTACCTGTATCAAGATCACGAACAAGACATCCATTCGATCTGAATATAACCTCGGTTCTTTGATCACACATTTGACTGACACTTAGAAGATTGTGCTTCAATCCATCAACATACAAAACATTTCCAGCCTTGACCTTTTCTTTTAACTGAGCAATGCCTTTTCCTTTTATAGTTGCAGGAGTATCATTTCCAAAAGAGACTTTCTTTCCCTTTTCTAGAGCAGAATAAGATTCAAGTTTTTCTTTATCACCTGTCATATGCTTCGAACATCCACTGTCAATGTACCATAGATTTTCCTGTCCCTCTGCATAAAAAGCTATCCCACATCTTTCTGTTTGTGGTTCCTTTATTCTCCATGTTTTGGTGCTTGAGGCTTGTTCCTTTTTCTGCTGAAACCTGCTCCTGCATTCAGAGTCTTCATGACCAAAGTTATTGCAAATAGAACATTCAACTTCATTTTCAAGAACCGAAAAGTTGTTATAGGTCCTTTTTGTAATCCCTGTCATACTTCTTTGTTTTTGAGCTTCCCTAGTCATGATTGTTTTATATGCAACACATTGAGCTGCTTTGTGACCAAAGTTATGGCAAGAAAAGCATTGTCCATTGAAGAAACTTCTGCGGTTATCAAATCTACCGGCCAAATGATTGTAATTTCTATTGTCATCCATTCTTGAACCAAATTGAGAAGATTTTACCTGTGGCTGGTTGTAGCTTTTGTTCACCCTTAAGATGGATTGCCCCTGATATTTTCTGTTTGTAATTCGTCCTTGCTTTACCTCATGATCTTCATTTTTCTTTTGCTCATTTCTTCTTGCTGCATCAAGATAACTTTTTGAGGTGGATGCTTGAGAAGTTTCTCCATTATAGCCCAGACCTGTCTTGTTTAGAGGAGATCGCTGCACATTGATAATCTCATCCAAAGTTTCAGATCCTTTGACAAACTTGAGATTAATAGCTTTTTTTTTCTCAATCTCTTTTCTAAGACCAACAATTTCACCTTCTAATTTTTCAAGATGTTTTTCCTTTTCATCAATTTGAAATTGTAGAGTATAAATGATCATGTTCTTTTCTTCTGTACATCTCTTGAGTCTAGTAATTTCATCATAAAGGTTATCCACATCTACAACATCCATATAATCATCATCTTCAAATGCCATTAACAACTTATATTCATTACCTTGTTCATCTTCATCACTGTTTGATAGACCATCACTATCTTCATGAGTGTAGTAGCTTTTCTTATTTGCGTTCTGTTTCTTGTTCCATCTAGCAGGTTCCTTTCCTTTATCCTTATAAGGGCATTTTGCAGCATAATGACCTACTCTTCCACAAGCAAAGCATTTAAAAGGTAACTTACCTCTGAACCTTCCAGAACCCCTTTGAAGATTTCTGACAAAATTTGATTCTTCTTCCTCTTCTTCTGGGACGTGGCTTGCTTCATAATAATCTCCTTTGCCTGATGCCTTGAAAGCAGCTTCTCTTCTGTCTGAAGGACCTCCCTTTCTCATTTCATAAGAAGTTAGAATTCCATGTAGCTGAGACATAGTAAGAATTCGTAGATTTTCCTTTTCTTCTATAGCAGATACTTTAGATTCAAACTTGGGAGACAAAGATCTTAGAACCTTTTCAACCACTATAGCCTCTCTTATTTCTTCACCCAAATTTTTCATACAATTAACAATCTCATCTACCCGAAGAAAGTAGTTAGCCACACTTTCATCATTATACATCTTGAGAGTCTCATACTGAATCCTGAGAGTTTGAAGTTTAGCACGCTTTACCTGTTCATCTCCTTCATAGCTTGTGACAATTTTGTCCCATATTTCTTTTGTGGATTTGTAGTGCATTACCTTCATGAATTCCGTTTGGGATATACATCCTAACAGAGTACTGACTGCTTTTGCATTTGTTTCATACTTCTTTTTCTCAGCTGGATCTGTAGGAGTAGCTGAAGGAAAAGCATAGCCTGTTTCTACAATGTCCCAAACTTATGTACCAAGAGATTGAAGATATGCAGTAACTCTTACCTTCCAATAATTGAAGTTTGTCCCATCAAAAACTGGTGGCCTGATTGATGCTTCTCTCTCGTAGTTGCTCATGATGAATGATCTACCTTCAAGCGATCAAGCTTTTCTGAAGGACTTGCTCTGATACCAATTGTTGGAAATAATACTGAGAGGGGGGGTGAATCAGTATTATCTAGCAACAATAAATCTTCCTTATTTGATCTTTGAATTATTTTTGCATGTCAGTACCATAAAATAATGAGCATGAACAAAGAAAACAGATAGTCACACCAAAGAACACAAGATGTAAGGTGGAAACCCAATGTGGGTGAAAACCACCTGCTGCAATATGTCTCTATCTTCTTTCAAATTAGATACTCCTTTTACAATGATTTTGTACTGGTGCAGTCCTTTACCAGTACGCAGGCTGCAACCTGCAGAGAGCTACAACTCTCTCTCTTTTCCAGTCTCTCCTGGAAGGGAGCTACAACCCCCTACTTCTTTTCATAAAGCATCAAATGGTCACCAAGTACATATCAGTTACAGTCCACTACAGTTATCAGATCAACAATAACAGAACTAACCCAGAACACCTTATCAACAGAGAAATTCAATCAACAGAACATCTTAATACAGAGACGCAACTTTCCCTTCTGTGACCTGCGTATAGACGCAGTTCACCTTCTGCATTCCTGCGGCCACCCGCAGAGATCCTTCCGCTGCGCTGCGTGCCTACGCACTGTTCCTTCAACTGCTCTGCGTCCTGTTGCTTCAGGGACACACCCAAAAACACTATCGCGCCGCGTCCTGTTGTTGCAGGGACGCACCCGAAGACAATATCGCGCCGCGTCCTGTTGCTTCAGGAACGCACCTGAACCTTGGTCTCCCTGCGTTCCCACGTAGATCTCCAGATACTGAACTGCATCCCGGACGCACCTGAACTTCGTCTACCCTGCGTCCCCACGCAGGTATCCTCCTACTGCACTGCGTCCTGGTGCACTTTCCTTTCACTGTACCTGCGTCCTTTCGGGTATGAATGATTTCAAGACTTTAAGTGTAACCCAAACAGTCAGATCTACAGATCTGATCTTGCGCCAAAGAGATCTCAGTCCTTTAGTAGATTCGCCTTTTAGATCTAGACCAGATCTCACCTCATAAGATATTCAACCAAAGACATGCTCAAACCAAATGATCTCCTTTGCTTTATATAGGCAAGTTCCTCCTCAAATCATGGAACAATACCACGAGCCGACACCATAATAACACAATACAGTCGGCTAGATACCAAGAGTAAAACACAAGAAACCCCCACGTGAGCTTTTCTCTGCCTTGAAATGTGTGCACTGGGTGGACGCACCTCCTGAATGGCTAGCCTGCGTCTCTGGATGCAGTCCCTGCAAGGTGTACCTACGGGTACGCACCTTCTGAACTGATTTCCTGCGACCTTCTTATTTTTCAATAAATTGAGAGCCTTGTCATGGGAGTTGCCATCAAGTACAACATCTGTAACATATATAGCCATTCCTGAAACATAATGCCAACACATAACTAGCCTAAAATTACACCAAAACAAAGTTAAATCATAAAGAGAGAGCCCTCTCTGGTTGCAGGTAGGCTAGGACCTGTGGCTAAAAGATTAGTTAGTGGTTACCTCGGCCGTATTCCCTTGGGATTCAAAGGGAACAACCTGAGTGATAACATCATTGGCGACTCCGCTGGGGAACTTTGAACAAATGTTTGTTACTACTGTCTATTTTCTAAAACTATAGATGGAGCCTGAAGTTAGCCAGATAGCCTTTGAAATTGTTTTTACTTTGCATTTACAAGAGTAAATAAAAGCTGATTCAGTCAATCTCCAGCCTAGTTTTAGTCTTTAAACAGTTGTCCCAAAGGCTTAATCAGTTTCCCCATTTTAAACTCATCTGAAAAAAATTCAAGCTCCTATTTTTTATTGACTTCCTCTTTCTTCAAAATGTTTTACAAGTTTAGATCTGATCTCTGATGGTGGACAGGGATCAGACATACCAAGGTTAAAATCATCCACTTGGCGACTCCACATCACTTTCACAATCAAGACTCCACTGGGGAAATGGGCTTGAAAGAACTCTATAGAAAGATCAGTCTTTTGGTTTGGATTATTATCCAAGACATTGTGTTCTTTCTCATTGACAAAATTTTTCAATGTATATTGTATTATAAAAATGATTTTAGATTAAATTTTTATTATCTTCTTTCCAAAAATGTAGACAAAAACTCTCCTTATACATTCGAACAACAATCTTCTAATCCTGAAGATCATTTTTCAATTAAGGAGAACCCAAAAATTTAGATAAATCATCCAATCCCTGAACATATTCCACTGCCTCATAAAGTTCTTGATAGATACAAACCCCTCATTTTGCCTCCTGAACTCAATAATCTACCTAGCAATCATCCCAAGTATCTCCCTAGATTTGATGGAGAGAGTGGTGTCACTGTCCAAAAGCATGTCCAAGTTTTTGAAGATTATCTTAACTTATTTGAAGTGGATATTGAGGATGTTAGTATTAGGCTTTTCGCTCTTTCTTTGCAAGGAAAATTCAGGAGTTGGTTCAAAACTTTGCCTCACTCAAGCAACTCAAATCTTGAGCAATTTCTCAAACTCTTCCTTGATATATGGATAATCAAAGTCAATCTCCTCATGATCATAGAAGAATATAATCAGTTAAAAAGACATCCAGATGAGACAGTACAACAATTTTCAAACAGATTCAATCAAATATATCATTCAATACCATTGAATATAAAACCTCCCCCTGATTTGGCTCTATTGCATTATCCAAGAGCATTTGATTCAGAGATAAAATTTCATCTGAGAGAGAGAAACCCCTCCACTATGCAACAGATGCAGAACATGGCAGTAGATGTAGAGGTTAATCTGAAAGTTAGGGAGAGGAAGTTGAAAGCAGAAAAAGAGGAAGAACTTGATATCTTGATAAAGAAAGCAGAGGATTTAAAGCAGAAAGTCACAATGAAAGTTGAATGTTTGGATCACCATGACACTTTTGCTCCACAAGAAGAAAGGGTTGACATTTCTGAACAGATTTTTACCAATTCAACCAACCATAGATCAGAAAACAGATTCACAGAACAATGTGCGGAGGAGCAATCCCCTAGTTTACTATGTGCATTCGATAATATGGCTTCTTTTAATGATGTGCCCAAATATGATCAATATGATGATGATTATGTTTTTCAGATCCAAATTAACCTCGCAGACGAATCAGAAGATAATTTGGGCAAAAACAAAGAGATTCAGGTTCAACAGCTTCAAAGTACTAATCAACTTGTTCACTTCAGCAATAAGAATGAGGAGGAAAGTGCAGAAAATTTTGAAATAAGTGAAGGAACTTTGCCATTTTGTTTTGAGTCTTTTTAGTTTATCAGAGATAACTATCATGCTACTAAAAATCAAATATCAACAAGCCTTGGTATTGACCATCTGGAAAGCAATCAAATCTTTGTTCAAAATTTGTCATATCTAAATTTGCAGTCCCAGAATCCCATTGAACATCAGGTTGCAGAAAAGGCTTGGAAGCAACAACATATGATCAAAAAATCAAAGTTGGTTCCTTGCCCTTTTGTTTTGAATCACCTGAATTATTCAAAGAAAAAGCAGAACAACTGGTAGGAATCTGTCAATTTCCATTTGAACCTGTATGTAATAAATTACAGCAGTCCTTCCAAACTCCCTATGATCCAACAGCTGACAGGTTGAATGAGGAAAGAAATCAGAATTCTTCTCCATTAATAGACCATGAAGGTCCAAATCAAGATGATAATGGTTGCAGTAGACAGGCCCTACAATCAGATAAAATACCATCGCAAACAGCAGTTGAAAGCATGAAGGGTGGTGAAGACAAGGATGATATTTCAGTTTCATGGCATGAAAGCTATCCGGAACATTTTCACATTTGTTTGATTCAGCTCAGGAATAGTGTATATATTTTGCAAGATCCTTTTGTACAGTTTCTAGATTCAGCAAAGGAGATCAGGAGTTTCCTTATCTTCTCAAAGTTTAACATAGCCAAATTTGATTGTAAGATATTAGTTTTAAACACCATCAAATACAGGCAGCAAAGGTCACTGATGTATATAATGCTTAAGTGGTTGCACTGGTTGTTTCATTTTACCTAACCAGCAGTCAGAAAGCTAATTAGGATAAGTAGGTAGGATTTCAGTTTAGTTTGGATAGTAACTTGTTGCAGTTGAAGCCTAAAGAGAAGGCCCTAAGCTCCACAAGTGTCCTGTCATATATGCAAATAAAGCAACCCGCAACAGGAAAGTTTTAGAGAAGAGCGAAAGTTATGCAGAAGGCCATCTGACCTGCTGTTCTTGACTTTCCACAAGGGAAAGCCATCCCCAAGTGGAGCCACTGTTAGGTTCCTATACCAATAGGTGTCATTTTTCATGATTGACTGGGAAGTGCCAAATATGTTCATCCTTTCCATGCTACAAAGGTTCCATATTTCAAAAAAGACAGAGAAAATTAGAAAATTTAAAGAGGGTATGCCTTAAAAGAATGATCAGAAGGCAAGAAAATGAATTGGTCAGAAAAAATAATAGAAATGAACCCCAAAGAAAGACCAGGAAAGTGGCCAGTCAAAATGCCACTGCTACCTTATTTGCAAGTCCACAATGTGCAAGTATTGTTGTTTTCACACTTGATGGGTGGCCCAACAGTGCAATCTGGACCATGCCATGTTTAAATTGTTGTTGTAGAATAGAGAAAAAGTGCCTGTCCAAATAGCTTAAGCTTGGCAGATGAGTAGCTAGGTAGAGAAATGAAGGAGCCCAACTGCTTAATCTGGGCCCTTGGAAGAGATAAGGGTACATTTAGATAGGAGGGCAGTCAAAAGAAAAGAAGATAATCAGGGTCTGCAAGTCTAAGTGCACCCATTCAGAAGGATGAAAAAATGTTAGGTGTATTAGGCTAGGTAGGTAGTTAAGGTTGCAGAAGCAAGGTTTTGATCACCTCATGTATTGTCAATCAGAGCTCCTCTCATCAATGACAGAAGTGTCAAAGCAGTTGTTTTGATGGCAGAACTTTGGAAGAATGTCTAATTCCCCTTCTATTCCCCCATAAATCACTCACTAACATCCCCTTGAGGACCTTGGGATCTGCCCAACCAGTCCTATTATCACTTCATTTTTGTAAAATACTAAGTCAAGCTTTGACTTTCTTCAATGAAAAGAAGCCACATTTCTTGTGTAAAAATCATTTCTCCACATTCCATTCACTTCTTATGTCTAAGTTTCAGTCCATAAACTTAACCTCTGCCCTACTCTTTCACCTCGCAAACTCATATTAACTTCTAATTCTATTTATATAGCTCCCTAACCTATGTTCCTATCCCTATTGCTACAAAAAACTATATAAAATTCCAAAAAATAATAAATATTCCCACCCCATGGCACTATAGCCTTATAATGCAGTCTTGGGAAATAATAGTCCATCTGGGACTGTTATGAACCCTTCCACGTCTTAACTTGGAGTTAGCTTAACCTTTGGTTAAATTAACAACCACCGCCCACCTCTCCGCTCATTAAAATTTGTTACTACACCCTTCACGTTCATATTTTAAAGTTTGGTGTTTAAATGTTTATTAAGCATTAAACTCCTATCCAGTGCATGTAACACATATAACCTGCTTTCCAAAGGTTTGAACCCCCCGCCACATAAATAAATCAATATAATATATAGCGGGCCCCCATAAATTAACCTGCCGCCAGCTCCGCGCTCCGTCAGCCCTCCGATCCACCCTCCCAGATCCAACGGCCCAGGTGGATTTTGGGGCACCCCCGACGCACGAGAGTTAGCGTCCAATAACACAGAGGTTTTACTGTCATACAAAGGACGCGTTTCCACCTTTTATTGCATCGGGAGGGCTCTGACACATACTGCCCCCATATAGGAGGCAGTCCAATAAAACTGCAAACCGCCTTCTATCATGTGCCATGTCATCTCACTGGCGTCACTGCCATGTCACCCTGCCGTACTACCATGTCATCTGCCACCTGTCCTCCGCTGACGTCACTGCCATGTCACCCTGTCGTACCTGGGACCCGCCGATGACGTCATCACAGAAAAGGCGCAAAGGGTGAGAATTGCGTCAAAAAATGCCTGAATCGAGAAACAGAGCAGTTTTCGATGCGCGATTAGCGCCTAGTGCTAATCGCTCATCGCTAAGCAAAATTACTCAAGAAGGAGAGCCTCCTATTGCTCGATTACCTGCAAAACCCAAAAATTTGCAAGAGGCAACACTGGAAACAGAGAACTAAAGAAAAGACAGCAGATAGAGGGAGTCAAGATATGACTACGGCAATTTTATAAAAAGGCCAAGTATGCATACCGAGAGCAGGATAACAAAGCAGTGACTCAGCAAAGCACCAGGGCAGCAGGCCCAAAAAAAGCAAACTAAAAGCACAGCCTCAGCCGACTCAGTTGATCCCAAAAGTATAAATTCTTTGACTGAACAGATAGCTAATACCCTAAATATCTACTGCATCATTTACTCTTTCATCTACTATTCCTCAAGAATTGGTAAAGAATTTATGAGTTATTAACTCATCAACTAGATATTTTGTAACTCATTTTTTGTATATATACCGCCCCACAGAACATATTTGGGGTTGGTCTTTGGTGATTTTCTCTACAAGACATTGCACTGTAAATTCTCAGATTTTATAATAAAATGGTTGGTTAAGTTCATGGTCTCTGCACTGTCTGGATGTCAAAGTAATCAACTGTGTTATGCTACAGAATTCCTGTGTCGTTTAACGGAACAATAAGTTTTCCTAAACCATGTTTTGTCTTTTCTTTGTTTACAAAATTCACATATATGTTTCATAATCTTAGAAACAAAGAAGAAGAATAGCTCAGGACTTGTTTAAATACACCCTCTGCTCAATCCCTGTTTCTAATTATGTTTTCTTCGGAATTGGTCATAAATATGAATTCTTAATTGCTCATGTTTGCACTAATTCTCTCATTATGAATGCTATTTATGAATTCTTAATTGCTCCTAGATAATATTCTCACACTTTCCCTCTATCAGCATAATGAAAGATCCTTGACTGCCTTTCATTCCCTAATTTCATGCCATCATATCTCAGATTTCAAGGATTGTTCCATAGATGCTTGTCTGGCTGTAGCATTACGTTTTTCCATGAAACACTTTCAGCAGTACGCCACCATTGACTCTATTGCCCAATAGTTAAGCTATTCTGAGAAGCTGCACATCAGTTTTATTTGAAACCATCATCCAACCAAATTCAAAATAAAAACCTGTACATCATAACTAGCCTAAAATTACACCAAAACAAAGTTAAATCATAAAGAGAGAGCCCTCTCTAGTTGCAGGTAGGCTAGGACCTGTGGCTAAAAGATTGGTTAGTGGTTACCTCGGCCGTATTCCCTTGGGAGTCAAAGGGAACAACCTGAGTGATAACACATGGGTTCGCAAAGCTCCAACGAAGGAGGCTAAGTTCGATTTGGAGCACCCACATGAAAGTTTCATGAATGCTAAGAAGAACTTCGTTGAGGCCTCCACCTCAGGAAGCAAGGATAGGCCTGGGCAGGAGATGGACTCCTTTATGCTCATAAATTTCCTGGAGAAATGTATGAAGTTACTACACAATAGTAAGGTTGTGAAAGGGTTACAAGAGCTCATCAATAGATGTGTTGGAACCACACCGGGTGAGCCACACGTAGTACGAAAGATAGGCAAGCATAAAACAAGAACAGGATGAGAGATGAGACTGACTGCACAGATAGGAGAGTATGAAATGTATCAGGTTATTTTGGACCTGGGTTCATATGTGAACACCCTATGAATGCAGACTTGGGAATGGATGGAGAGACCCGCACTGCAATGGTCTCTGATCCAGCTAAGGATGGCCAATCAGTAGAAGATCATCCCCATGGTGCAGCTGTAGGGGGTGACTGTGGATATTGAGGGAGCAAGGACGCTGGCTGATTTTGAAGTAATAGAGATAGTGGATGATAGCAATCCCTATCATGTGCTCCTAGGAATTTACTAGGCCACTGATATGAATAGGGTAATCAATCTGAAGAAGCGGAAGATGATATTTGAGAAGAAATCACTATGCGTAATAGTACCTCTAGATCCTATTGAGGGATCGCGCTATACAGAACCAATCTGTGATTATGAGAGTGATGACAATTTGGACTATATCTATAAGATAACGGTGCGATATCAATATTGGGTGAATCCCACCATGGATGGGTGGATTACCTGGGATCGTGAGAGTTCCTGCACTTCGGACTTCAATGAAGAGTTAGAATGCTGGTAGAACCGGTCACATGAAGTGACTACATTGAACTACAACATGATGACCCAATTGTTACGCTGTGTGTCCTCAGAGGTAAGAAATTTTCCTACTTATGATGGCATGAATGAGGTAGATATCTTTTTGGATACATTTGAAAGGGAGGTACTAGAAAGGCAGTGCTTCCAGGTGTTGGACTGGGCATTGTGTGCTACGCCCACAAGATGGTGGGGTACACATAAGGGAAGCTTTGATGATTGACACGAATGTAGGAGGATGATGAGAACATGATTTGGGAAGCCTAAGATGCAAATGATAGACAATTATGATGGGTGGGATGATCCACGCGTGCATTTGGCCAAATGGACCCAGGCTTATGGAGAAAAGCCCCAACCTGAATGGGTGCACTTGTTCTATCAAACCCTGGATATTGTCCCGTTGAAATGGTATGTAGAAATCGAGATCTACCATGGGATAGGCGAATGGGATATCCTATGTGAAGGATTCATGATGACATTCATTTTTTAGGATGGTTTGATAGTATTGATGAAGCGCTACAAGAGGTGAAAGCAACAATATTTAGGATACCACAGGATCCTTTAGACCTAATTCAGCCTGAATGGGCTACTCAACTGAGTCACTCGCTAGAATGTTATAATGTAGCTGCTAAGGAAGAAGAAGGGGATCCACAGAAGATTAACATTCCAAAAACAGAGGGTCACTGCAAGGTTGAGAACCCTAATATAACTGCGTCATTGAAAACAAAACTAGTAAACATTGGCACGGAGGCAGAACTCAAAATTGTGAAGATTGGAGACTTCTAGAATGACACGATGGTGGATAAGGTCACTGAATTGCTCTGCAAATACCAGGATTTATTCCCTACCAAGTTCACGGATCTGAAGGAGATAATCAGGGACCTAGGTATGATGAAGATCACATTAAAGCCCGATGCAAATCCGGTTAAGCAAATACCTTACCGTCTCAATCTGAAATATAAGGAGAAGGTCTGCTTAGAGCTAAACAAGATGCTTATGGCAAGCATCATTGAGGTTGTGGAAGAATCTGACTGGGTAAGTCCAATGGTGTTACAGGAAAAGAAACAGAAGGATGAAATAAAGATATGCGTGATCTCAGAAAGCTGAATGACACTTGTGTACATGATCCCTTCTTGACTCCATTTACTGATGAAGTGTTGGACAATGTAGGTGTCCAGGAAGCATATTCCTTCACTGATGGGTTCTTTGGGTACCACCAAATCAAAATTGCGCTGGAGGACAGGAGCAATACAACCTTTGCGACTGAGTGGGATTGTTTTTAGTACATTGTAATGCCATTTGGATTGAACAATGTGCCTGCAATCTTCTCATGCATAGTTGTTGCTGCATTCAAGGAATTTATTCATAAGTTCTTGAAAGTATATTTTGATGACTAGACCGTGTTTGGGCTAGTTAAATGCCATGTAGTAAGCTTGCACCTGATGCTGGATACCTGTCGAAGATACCAGATCACGCTTAATCTTAAGAAGTGTCTGTTTTGTGTTTCTTTGGGGAACCTATTAGGGCATGTGGTTTGCAAGCAGGGACTGATGGTATACCCCACAAAGATCATGGTGATACTGAACTTGGAAGCACCGAGCAGTGTGAAATAGCTGCGCACTACCTTTGGACATATGGGATATTACTAAAAGTTTATCAAAGGCTATGCCTAGATCACTACGCCTATGGAAAAATTGTTGAATAAGGATGTCAAATTCTACTAGAATGATGACTCTAATAAGAGTTTGGATATATTGAAAGAAAAGATAGTCACCGTGCTGACTCTAGTCTTCCCGGATTGGAAGAAGGAGTTTCATATACATGTCGACGCGTCATGTATAGCACTGGGAGCAGTTCTAACATAGGCTGGCAGAGAAGGCTTGGATCATCCTATTGCGTTCACAAGCTGAAGATTATCCAAAGCGGAGAACAACTATTCCACCACCGAGCACGAAGGGCTAGCCATGCTGTATGTGCTCCAGAAGTATAGGCACTACTTTCTGGGAGGCCATTTTAAGATGTATACAGATCACTCCGCGTTGAAGTACTTGGTCAATAAGCCTATGTTGGGGGAGAGAATCTACAAGTGGCTCTTATTGTTCCAGGAATATGATTTTGAAGTTGTTGTGAAGCCTGGACGACTAAATGCGGGACCATACCATCTATCGCGCATCGAAACAAGGGAGGAGCCCACTATCCTGGAAGAAGGATTGCCTGACACACAACTATTTGCAATGCACATCGCAGATGGTAACTTTGAGATATAATACATTTCCTAATGATAGGTACTTGTAGTGGTTCCAGCTAGGGTACTAGTCTAGACTCTATATTTAATATCGACCGAGGTGCGTAAGCTTAGAGGTGTGGTCTAAAATATATAGACATAAAGGATCTCTGGCCAAGTGATTGTGATGTAGGTTACAAGGCTTCTTTACGGAAGACTGGAATATGTAGCCTATCATTCAAACACTCAGATTACCCTATTGATATACTTGATTACAATGCCTGTCATGAGATACATCTATCAAATTAAACCCTGAACCTAAGTACTATGTATGACTGTAACAATGATTTTAATCTCCTTACAGAGATATTGCCCAGAAAACCCTTGTTCAATAAACACACAGCATTCAATGATATTTACACTATATCAAACTATATAGAAATCATAAATGAATTATGAAATAGAAATAGAGTTTATGATGGTGTTTCTACAAGCCACACAGGGATCGAATCCCTTACAAGACTCACTTCCAGATCTCAGTGATGACTGTTCAACATAACCATAAACGCAAACCATTCATAAGCGCACACCATATACATGCAATGGAAATCAAAAGCTATGGGAACCGAAAGCTATGTAACTGTTATGCAAACCATATGCTATGGAAATCGAAAGCTATGTAACTGTGACTATTATGTAAACCATACAAAATCTATTGAAATCGAAATCCAATATAAACACTGTGCAAACATATGATAACCGAAATGTAAATGAAACAAACGGTCAGTATACCGATTGAACGCAGGGCCCGTCCGCGTCCTAAGGGTACACTGGCTATAATCGATCAGCTACCAAATCAATGCAAGAGGTATACATGTCGTGAATGTGAATAGGTCTTTGTATTAAACTTAAAACTCTGTTCTGAAAACGATTCAACGATTAAACTATCCAAACATTAACCTGACTGTATTTACATATGCGTATGCACAGCCATGTCATTGCTACAATGAATGTACATTCGGCTGTTGCCGCTTTTATTACATAAGCCTTTTCAAAATGTTTCCGTGCTAAGTGTTTTCAAAAAGAACAAAAACTAAAATGAAAATGGAACGAGCTTCTGTTGCTGCTTTTGTCTGCCAGAGTGCCCTGCTTTGACTTGAGTTGACCGCGTACATAGGAGGTTCGATTCGGCTGGGAGATAGGTGTTTGTCCATGCTTGGACATTTTGCTTTTCGCCCATGCCTTTCGTTCTAGCTCATCTGCTGCGCCACATGTCAAACGATAAGCTCATTACAGGATGTGGGTACTTCCTGTAATCATTTCATCAAAAACTTCTAATTCTTCAACATAAAACCCCTAAATCAATTTCTATGCAATTTAATAACTATAAACTTATTAATAATCAATTTTCAAGGATTTTGCGGGATATATGATGAAAATGAATGGATAAATGATATGTTTTTGGGAAGGAAAAAGGGGTCTTGGGATGATACCAACATCTCTCCCCGACTTAAGGACTTAGCATGTCCTCATGCTATCCCTGAGGTGCTTCCCTTGAACTCTGTCCCTGCATGGATCTCTGCTGCCTTGAGCAAGGTGTCTACATTTTTCTTCACCTGGTTATCTTTCTGTCCCTTGAGCTCCTGCTTTAACTTTTTATACTTTTCTTTAAGAGCCTTCTTCTGATTGTACCACTTAGTGGCCCAGTTAGAAATCTCAGTTTTCTTAGTCTCCAATTCACTGATTCTTTCCTTTAACTTTTCATTTGTCTTCTGTGTTTCTTTGCTTTGCGCCCTGAGCAGTTCATTTTCTCTTTTAATAACTTTTTCCAACATGTTAGCTTCCATGAGCTCTTCCTTCAATTCTTCAATTTGTTTTTCTAATTTCTTCTGTCTTTTGGTGGGAGGTGGTGAACATTTTTCCTGTTTGTTATTGCTTTCTACCTCCATGTCAACTTCTGGTGCTGGTAGTGAATGGTCACCACTATCAACATCCATTTGTGCAGGTGCATGAGATTCAAACTGTTCTTCTTGCAACTGGGCTTTTGGTGTCCTCCTTGTTCTTCGTGAGTAAGTGGTAAAAATTTTGTCTTTCTCGGCCCTCTTAGCATCTTCTTTTTGCATGTTCCTGGTCCTTATGCTGCCCACAGGTAGAGGTGCTTTGCTGGCTTTAGACACTGGAATTTATTCATCAATGTCCTTCATAAACCCTGAATCCTCTTGCACTTCTTCTTTTTCTTCCTCATCTCTGATTTGATTGACAACTAGGAATTCTTTCCATGGTTTCCCTCGCTTCTGCAACTCATGTTCAATGAGGATTTTAATTAGGCCAAAATGGTACAAGCTTTTGTCTTCATTCCCCTTTTGCTTCTGGATAGTCTTGGCCATCTTGGTTAAACTTTGTAGCAGAAAGTATGGCACACTGATTACACATTGTTTCTTCAAATGGAGGAGTAGTTTGATGTGGTATAGATAAACAATACTGTACCTACCTTCACAGGTTATGAACTTTTGAAGAATGTAAACCATTTCATCCCAAGGATGAACTAACCAGCTTCTTGGAACACCCTTCTTCTAGTTTACTGAGGAAACTCTAGATCTGGACATGAATTGTGTCCATGATTTCTCCTTAAATTGCTTGGTTTTAAAGTACTTCTCTCCTTCAGGACTAATCCCAATTGCCTGAGCTATAGTATCCTCTGAGATTCTGAAGGAGAAGTTACCTATTAGGGCCTTTTCTCCATTAAAGGTGAAGGCAAATTGCTTGGTGACTTCCTCATTACTTCCATGGAATTTTTCTAGAAATGGTAACCACTGTATTTCTCTGAGAATCTCAATGCAATCCTCATGGTATTGTGAGCTGTCGAATACACTGGGTTCGACCCTATTAGTCATGGTGATGGCAGAGGGTCGTGCCTCTAACCCTTCTCTGTCTATACTCTTAAAATTTAACACAGAAATGTCGAGTTGGTTACCTGGTATATATCGCTTCCTTCAGTCTTCAATATGGTGCTCGGCCGGTCGATATGACTGTGATGGGAGTCAAAAATAGAATGGTGATGCTTTCCCCTTTCGGCGCTCACTGGTTTCAATCTTTACTGTGTAAACCGACCCAAACGGTGATATTCTCCTCGGCGCTCCTTGCTTCTGATTTTCACTTTGTAAGTCTACCCAAAGGATAATACTCTCTTCGGCGCTCCTTGCTTCTGATTCTCACTTTGGAAGTTATGGGAATCGAAGGTGGAAATGATGGTGAGATAACCCTGTACTCACTTCACAACATAACCATTCATTTAAAAAAACAGAGTGTTGTACGCTTGCATGCATGTTACCACAAGAACACTGAGAGCGTATCTATAGTGCTGGGCTATAATGCTGGGTATGATTTCGGGGTCCCTTTGGATCATTGGGTACGTTGGGTGGCGAAGTTATGATTTGGCTGTGTGTGGAGTGAAATATATATAGGCCGCTTATTATGATTTGGCTGTGTGGAGTAGTATATATATATAGGCCGCTTTTACATCTGTCTCTTCCTTTGTATTTAAAACACAGCTCACCACGTGTCCTTTTCAGTTGGTATTCAGTCGTATAGAGAATGTTGGTATGATTGTAGGGTATATGACAAGGTAGATGCGTTGATAATGGGTTTTTAGGGATATGAATAGGTTGATGTATGGGAATGATGAAAATCGGTGGGATAAGGGTGATAGGAGATGGATGTAGGTGTCCTTGAAATCAATTATAACAGCTCACAGTCATCAAAGTTACATTAAAAACCAATCTAGGAATTTAAATGTTTAAGAACAGAAATACATTACTCTTTTGTTGATCATTATCATATTGACATGCTGAGTTGCTAATCCTTTTTGACTGTTCTTTTTCTTGTTGTAGCAGGTCCTCTGAGGAAGATTGAATGCACAGGTCCTTTGAGAAATTTTTTGAAGATGTAACAGGTCCCTTTAAGAAAATTTGAATGTACAGGTCCCTTGAGAAAACTGAATGTAACAGGTCCCTTGAGGAAACTGAATATGTAACAGGTCCCTTTGAGAAAACTGAAGATGTAATAGGTCCCTTTGAAAATTTGAAAATGTTCATGCAGCTCCTTGTATTGTTACAGGTTCACTAAGCTTGCCATTTGCTGGAGTGTTGGTGCCCAAATCCTTGTAGAAGCTTGATGGAATTCTGTTGAAGTAGCCCTTGGTGTCAATTTCTTTAACAGGTCCCAACTGAATGTTTTAAACAGGTCCCATTACTGCTGGTTGGAATGTCTTAAACAGGTGTCAATTGCTTTAACAGGTCCCTTCTGAATGTCTTAAACAGGTCCCATTACTGCTGGTGTTGGTAGCATAGATGTCTGAACAGAACAGGTCCCCCTGCAAAATATTTATAAACAGGTCCCTCTGAAAGCATAAATGACAAAACAACTTACTTATTGAAGTCTGGAATGCTGGTAACAAGCTGCTGTTGGAAATTTACAGTGAAGATATAGAATAAGAAATCTGAAGAATTTACAAGGGAGAGATAAAAGTAACAGAACAAAATGGTGAAGTCTCTCTCCCCGACTTAAAGTCTGACTTGTCCTCAAGTCATGATTCAGCTGAGAAATGAAACAATGAACAAAAGAAAGAGAATTCATACCCGCCAACGAATTGGTTTTCAGGTAGGAATTCGGGGTTAGATTGTGCCAGATACTGGTTTTCACAGCTAACCCATTATTATTTTTTTTTAGTTTTTTGTTTTATAATTTTATTTTTTTTTTTTGTTATTTTTTTTATATTTTTTTTTCTTTTTGACTTTGAAATTTAAAGGAAATGAAACTAAGGCAGTGATACTGCAGCTGAGGGCTGTAGTATCTCAACCTCCTCTTGCTGAGATAGTGTATGGAGAAAATCTTGCTTGCTGATGGGCTTGTTGTACAACTTCAGGCGATGACCATTGACTGTGAAGGAATGACCCTCTCCATCAATAGTTTGGAGCTTAACTGAACCATTTTCATAAGCCTGAATAATTTCATAGGGGCCCATCCAGTGGGTGGTGAACTTGGCTTTATGATCCTTGAATTTTGAATCGAAAAGCAAAGCCCAGTCACCTTCCTTGAAGTGCTTCTTCTTAATGTGTGAATCATGCCATTGCTTCCTGTGTTTTTGCATGAGGATGGTGGTTTGTTCTGCTTGCTGTCTCATCTCATCCAGCTGGTTCAACTGCTGGATTCACTCTTTTTGTGCTTGGTCCAAATCAATTTGTAAATCTGCAGCCAGTTTAAAAGTGTGAATTTGGAATTCAATAGGAAGCATGACATCCTTACCGTACACCAATTGGTATGGTGTAAATCCAGTGGTATCTTTCCAAGTAATCCGGTAAGCCCAGAGTGCCTCTTTGAGCTTTTCTTCCCAGTTTTTCCGGTTCATTGCAACAGTTTTGGTAATGATCCCCTCCAAATTCTTGTTTGTTGATTCCACCTGCCCATTGGCCTGTGGATGGTAGGGGGTACTTTTCCTATGCTTTATTTGGTACTTGTCTGTGATGTCCTTCATGAGCTTTGAGGTGAATTGAGTACCTTGATCAGTTACAATTTCCCTTGGTACTCCATACCTCACAAAGATCTCCTCAAAAAGGAAATTGACTACTGTGTGTTCGGTTGCTCTCACCAGTGCTTTTGCTTCTGCCCACTTTGTGACGTAATCAGTACATACTAAGATGTACTTCTTACCATTGGAGGCTGGGTTGATAGGTCCTATAAAGTCCAGAGCCCACTTATCAAATGGTTCTAAGTGAACTTGGGGCTGAAGGGGCCTCTGATCGGTAGCTGTTGGCCTGTCCATTCTTTGGCAGCTGTCACAACTCTTTACATACTTCTTGGCATCCTTGAAAATGGATGGCCAGTAGTATCCAAGAGTAATAACTTTGAAGGCTGTCCGCTTCGCTGCAAAATGCCCACCACACGGTTCATCATGGCAATTCTTACACATCTCCTAATGATCATATCAAAACCAGTGTAAAAGAGATCGCCATTAAGCCATGAATATCTAGCACTTTGTTTGATCAGTCTTTTCCTTTCCTTTGCAGTGAAATGTGGAGGTGTCCTTCCTGTAGACAAGTAATTAGCTAAATCAGCATACCAAGGAGTTACTATGGAAATTGCAAATAAGTGCTCATCCGGAAAAGAATCTTCAACTGGAACAACCTCACCTGGATTTTGCAGTCTAGAGAGAAAATCTGCCACCTGGTTCTCTTTGCCTGGTCTATCTAACACTGTGATGTTAAATTCCTGTAACAATAGTAACCATCTGGTAACTCTGCCACTAGTTATTGGTTTATTCATGAGATGTCTAATGGCAGAATGATCAGTATGTACAAAGACTTCATAACCAGTTATGTAATGTCGGAATTTATTCACAGCATAAATGATGGCAAGTGTTTCCTTTTCTGTAACTGTATAGTTTAGCTCGGCAGGCGTTAGATTTTTACTAATGAAATAAATTGCATAAGTACAAGATTCTTCTTTTTGGCCTAAGGATGCACCTATTGCAGTGTCAGATGCATCGGTAAAAATATGAAATGGTAAACTCCAATTAGGCCCTCTCAAGAGTGGTGCGATAGATAGTTTCTTTTTGAGTTGTTCGAATGCATGTTGGCAGTTCTTAGTCCAATTGAAAAGTACATCTTTGGTTAGAAGCTTAAACAACGGTAAGGCTATCTTGCTAAAATGTTCAATGAATCTGCGGTAATAGCTAGCATACCCAAGAAAACTTCTTACCTCTCTCTGATTCTGTGGAATAGGCAAATCGACAATAATCTGGATCTTGGCTGGGTCAACCTGGATGCCTTGAAAAGAGATATAATGGCCCAACACTATCCCTTCATTTAACATCATGAAGCACTTTTTGTTGCTGAGGGACAAGTTAGCTTCAATACACCTTTTTAAAACTCTCTCAAGATTTTCTAATGCATGTTCAAAAGAATTGCCATATACAGAAAAATCATCCATATACACTTCAACACAATCATGGATCAAATCAGCGAAAATAGCTAACACAGCTCGCTGAAATGTAGCTGGAGCGTTACAAAGTCCAAATGGCAAAACATTGTAGGCATAGGTGCCCCAAGGACAGGTGAATGTGGTTTTGTCCTAGTCTTCAGAGGCAATCCGGATCTGGTTGTAGCCACTGAAACCATCAAGAAAAGAAAATGATGATTTGCCAGCTAGGGTGTCTAACACTTGGTCAATAAATGGCAGTGGGAAGTAGTCTTTGAGCGTTGCTTTATTCAGCTGTCTGTAATCAACACAGATGTGCCACTTGCCATTTTTCTTAGGCACGATAACCAATGGGGATACCCACTGACTGTCAGAAATAGGATATATAAAGTTGACTCTCAAAAGTTTTTGCAATTCCTCTCTGACAATGTCTTGGAGCATGGGGTTCATTCTTCTTTGTGGTTGCCTCACCGATTTAATGGTGCTATCTGTGTAGATGTGGTGAGTGCATGTGTCGGGGTGAATCCCATGCATGTCAGTGTAATCCCAAGCAAAGGCTTTTTGGTACTTCTTCAAGAGTCTAATCAATTTCTCTTGTTGAGATGGGTCTAGGTGGTTGCCTATGTTCAAAGTTTTCCCTAGACTGATCTCTATGACTTGACTTTGTGTATTGGTGATGGATTGAACTGGAAAGATGCCATGAAATGTAGATTGCAAGGAGTGGATAGTGCATGTTTCTTGAAAGTTTTGAGCCAGAAGTACATCTGCAGCATTATATTGTTCATTTCTCAAATTTTCAGATACATCAGGTTGAGAAAGAAATAATTCTACCAAATCATTATTGTCTTCGTGGAAATCATAGATCTGGTCAATGCTAAAAACAGATTGTAGTTCCTCTTTATCATTAAATTTATCATCAAGCCACAAGTTATGTGTTACTGCAGGTGATTGTGCCGATGGATAGAGGGTGAGTTGTTTTCTTTCGGTCCCTCTGGAAATAATCATGTTGCCTGATCGGCATCCAATAAATGCATCAACAGTCGCTAACCATGGTCTACCTAGAATGATAGGGTGTCCTCCTAGATTGGATTTGGGTTGAAGGACTAGGAAATCCACTGGATACTCCCAAGAGTCCAGTGAGACAATGATATCTTCCAAAATCCCTTCAGGAATGACTTTGGACCTATCAGCTAGTTCAAGAACAATCATGGTATGTTGCAAATTCATGAGCTGGAGTGTTCTCATGGTTTCAAGGGTCATGACATTGATTGCGGCTCCAAGATCTATCAAAGTGTTTGGAATCCGTATGTTGTTAATGATGGTGGTCACTTTTGGAATGCCAGGATCAACATACTTCTCCATGGAGATGGTATTGGTCATAAGGCCTGCTAAATTTCGTAGAACATGAATGGTCTGAGGATCAATCCTTTTCCTGGCAGGCTTCTTGAGACACATGTCTTTGATGGCTTTGGTGTAGATAGGAATGTCTTTTATAGCTTGCAGCAATGGGATTTTTATGTAGACATTTTTAAGTTCATCCAAGACATCAAATTGTGGTGAAGGCAATGGTGGTTTTACTTGGACCAATCGGTCTGGAAAAGGTGGGTGCAGTGATTGCATCTGTTTATCTTTGGTATCACTGCTTGGTTTTGTTTGAGCTGTCATTTCATTTTCTTTTTCTAAGTTTTCTTCTTGCTGATTTGTTATTGGAGAATCCTTTTGGAGCACCCTACCAGACCTCAGATTAATGTTTTGCAAAGGCAGTGTGGAGTATGAGGTTCCTTCCTCTACATTGTAGGCTGGCCTCTCTGCTCTATTGTTCGGATTTGGGATAGTTTGAGCAGGTATTTGTGTGGGTCTGGGAGGTTGTGGGTTAGTTGGAAATTGCAGTTGTGGTACATTTATTTGTGGAGGAGCAGGCAGTGTTTGTTGAGAAGGTTGGGGCTGATAAACAACTTGCTGAGGGTGCTGCTGATATGTTTGAGAATGTGATGGATATGGCTGTTGGTACTGCTGATATGGCTGCGAGTAAGGTGGGTATGATTGTGGATATGGATGGTAGGATTGGGAATACTGTTGAGACGGTCTCCATTGATTTTGTGATTGGTTTCCATGCTGCCATGGCATAGGTATATTCCATGAGTTTTGTGCATACATCTGATCATTCATAGGAAATTGCAGATTTTGATTAGGAAACATACCTTGGGATGCTTGCCTTGGTTGCCATGGTCGCTTTGCACCCATGTAATACACGTTCTCCATCTCTGTACTAGCTGCCATGTTACAGTTCTGCAAAATTTTAACTTTAGGACAGTTAAACATATCATGATGTTCAGTACAGAAAGCACATACTTGGATATTCTCTAGAGGGCAGTCTTTTAATGCATGTTTCTTGCGGCACTTGGGGCAGAAAATAGCCATGATATTATCTTCTTCCTCCTGTTTCTTTTTGGCCTTTAAGGTATCAATTTGTTTCCCTAGAGTGCTCAACAAATCTGTTTTGAACTCTTCTAAAAGATTACCAATTTCAGCCCGGGTGACACTAGCAGAGGCAGTTTTTGTGACCCTGGTTGACAAGGTTCTCTTTCCCATTTTGGCTGTACTTCTTGAATATTTTTCACACAGTTCAGCTATTTCTTCAAAGGGTAAGGCAAAGATGTCACCTTTTCCCATTAAGTTGAGATCATCCATGTATTCTTCCCGGATACCTTTCAAGAATATTGTGCGGACTAGATCAGGAGGCATTGTTCGGTGTTTAGATTTTTGCAAGTTATAGACAAACCGTTCTAGATATTCTTCTAAGGTTTCATCCTCCTGCTGACTCATTCTAAAGATGTGATCTTTAGATTCTTTGGATCTGCAATAAGGCTGATATTGCCTTAGAAATATTCTCCTCATGCCATCCCAATCAACTATGGCATGCTCACCTAGCCCCATAAACCATTTCAAGGCTGCTGCCTTTAATGTGGCCGGAAACAATCTCAATCTATGAGCATCATCTGTATAGCCATAATTTCGACATACAATGTCAAACTCGAATAAGAATGAGTCCGGATCCTCTGAAGCCATACCATAGAAATTGGGTAGCACGGATGGGGGTATATTTTTCATTTTGATCTCCTCATCCTCCTGTGGTTCTTGTATGGGGAACTTAAAAGTTGATTCCTCCTCCTCTTGATGGGGAACTAATCCAGATCCCTCCTCAGCCATTCTAATTGGTCTCTTAGTGTCACTTGGTGGAAAAGAGAGAAAGGAAGATTGCTTGGTAATTGTACTACTTTTCGCTTGTGTAGAAGATCTAGGAAAGGGCTTCTGCTGTGATTTATGTGCAAATAGAGTTTCCCTCTCAGCAAGAGTAATTTGCTGTCCTGAATAAAATCTCTCTTCCAATGTTTGGATATCCTCCTCAGCTGGTGTTGTATTCCCTAGAGAGTCTGCTCCTGATGATGATGGGTTAGTTTTGAGATGGTGGGGGGTTCTTACAAATCTCCCTTGATTGTCTCTAAGTCTAGGCATAAATGAACATGATTTCTAACTGTGTTTTTGTTTGTTTTTGTGTATTGAAATTTTTTTTTTCTTTTTGTTTGAATCCTTTAAGTACGCCTCCCCGGCAACGGCGCCAAAATGTAGTGGTTCCAGCTAGGGTGCTAGTCTAGACTCTATATTTAATATCGACCGAGGTGCGTAATCTTAGAGGCGTGGTCTAAAATATATAGACATAAAGGATCTCTCGCCAAGTGATTGTGATGTAGGTTACAAGGCTTCTTTACGGAAGACTGAAATATGTAGCCTATCATTCAAACACTCAGATTACCCTATTGATATACTTGATTACAATGCCTGTCATGAGATACATCTATCAAATTAAACCCTGAACCTAAGTACTGTGTATGACTGTAACAATGATTTTAATCTCCTTACAGAGATATTGCCTAGAAAACCCTTGTTCAATAAACACACAGCATTCAATGATATTTACACTATATCAAACTATATAGAAATCATAAATGAATTATGAAATAGAAACAGAGTTTATGATGGTGTTTCTACAAGCCACACAGGGATCGAATCCCTTACAAGACTCACTTCCAGATCTCAGTGATGACTGTTCAACATAACCATAAACGCAAACCATTCATAAGCGCACACCATATACATGCAATGGAAATCAAAAGCTATGGGAATCGAAAGCTATGTAACTGTTATGCAAACCATATGCTATGGAAATCGAAAGCTATGTAACTGTGACTATTATGTAAACCATACAAAATCTATTGAAATCGAAATCCAATATAAACACTGTGCAAACATATGATAACCGAAACGTAAATGAAACAAACGGACAGTATACCAATTGAACACAGGGCCCGTCCGCGTCCTAAGGGTACACTGGCTATAATCGATCAGCTACCAAATCAATGCAAGAGGTATACACGTCGTGACTGTGAATAGGTCTTTGTATTAAACTTAAAACTCTGTTCTGAAAACGATTCAACGATTAAACTATCCAAACATTAACCTGACTGTATTTACATATGCGTATGCACAGCCATGTCATTGCTACAATGAATGTACATTCGACTGTTGCCGCTTTTATTACATAAGCCTTTTCAAAATGTTTCCGTGCTAAGTTTTTTCAAAAAGAACAAAAACTAAAATGAAAATGGAACGAGCTGTTGTTGCTGCTTTTGTTTGCTAGAGTGCCCTGCTTTGACTTGAGTTGACCGCGTACATAGGAGGTTCGATTCGGCTGGGAGATAGGTGTTTGTCCATGCTTGGACATTCTGCTTTTCGCCCATGCCTTTCGTTCTAGCTCATCTGCTGCGCCACATGTCAAACGATAAGCTCATTACAGGATGTGGGTACTTCCTGTAATCATTTCATCAAAAACTTCTAATTCTTCAACATAAAACCCCTAAATCAATTTCTATGCAATTTAATAACTATAAACTTATTAATAATCAATTTTCAAGGATTTTGAGGGATATATGATGAAAATGAATGGATAAATGATATGTTTTTGGGAAGGAAAAAGGGGTCTTGGGATGATACCAACAGTACTGCACCAGAAGGATACACTCTCCAACAAAAGAAGGAATTAGTAGTGCACGTGGCAGATTTCTCTGTCATTGTTGGGCATCTGTACAAGATGGGATCTGATGAGATATTGCGACAGTATGTACTGAAGTTCGAAAGAAGCAGCATCCTCACAGATGCTCATGGGGGCGCTGCGGGAGGACATTATGCAGGAAGAGAAACCGCGTAGAAGATTCTACATGCAGGGTTGTGGTGGCCAACCCTCCATCAGGACTCAAAAGCATATTACAAGGCATGTGATGTGTGTCAAAGGACTGGTAGGCCATCACGGAGGGATGAGATGCCTTTGAATCCATAGATGACATTGCAACCCTTTATGAAATGGGCGATAGGTTTTGTGGGACCCATTTAGCCTTAAGGAAAGACAGGAGCAAGGTACATTATCACCATGAAAGAGTATTTGACTTGTTGGACAGAGGCAAAGCCTGCGAAGGATTGCACAGGTGTGACTGCTCCAAAATTCCTCTTTTGGCATGTATTGACACGATTTGGATGTCCGAAGATCTTGATGAGTGATGGTGGTACACACTTCCTAAATGAGACGATCAACACACTGACGGAGGAATTTTAGGTATACCACCAGAAGAGCATGCCTTATCACCCACAGGCTAACGGGACAGTGGAAGCATTCAACAAAGTTCTTGAAAATGCGTTGACCAATGTTTTCAATGCTCAGTGAAGTGATTGGGACCTATGCATATCTGCAGTATTATGGGTTTATCAAACGACATGCAAGAAGTTGACTGGAAAAACCCCCTTTAGGCTCGTCTATGGGGTTGAAGTGGTAATGCCTATAGAATATATCGTGTCTAGTATGTGCATAGCAGCACTCATAGGTATGACAGAATGCAGAGCCCTAAAGGAGAGGCTCACATAGCTGGATGAACTAGAGGAATAAATATTTTTAGCTAGATTTCACCAACAGGTCCAAAAGCAGTGCAAAAGGCATGGCATGATCAACATATTAAGCTGTGCACATTTAAGGTAAATGACTTGGTTTTGTTATATGATAGTAAGTTTGATAAATTTCCTGGAAAATTCATAATGCACTGGTTAGGGCCGTATATCATTAAGGAGATTACCGATGGAGGAGTGGTACAGCTAGTCAAATTAAACGGAGAACCCTTCCCAGGAAAGGTGAATAGCAGTTGCTTGAAGCCGTAAACCGACGGTCTGCTATGTGACTAAATGAAGGTAGCATAGTATTAGCACTCTAAGCAGCTGAAAGGAGGCGCAGGAATATAAACTACACTACCTGAGTTGGGGAGTTGCGTGATTGGAGGATGGTGCGAAGCAAGGAAGTGTCACGAGGTCAATGGCAGCGAGGAGGGAGCTGTGCTACCCAGGGAGAAATCACGCAGGTCAGCTAGAAAGTGACCGTTACATTCACTATTCATGAAAAGATGGTAGAAGTGAGGCCAAATGGAGTGGGTGACCACTGTTATAGAAGCAGTCATGGCAGTGGAAAGTGTAATAGCACATTGCACGCAGTTGTTTGAGTAATCATTTGAGGTCCTGAAAATCTTACAGGAGGATCCAAATATATAGAGTCTAGAGATGGAAGTGCGTGAGCTACAGCATTGCTGCGATGAAGTTAAGGGCATGGCACGAACCATCACACTGACATAGAGGCTAGCCAAGCTACGGGAGGCCAAGCAGCTAAAGGAACAAGTGGACTCAGTGCTGCACAAGGAAGCAATGCTGAAGGCGAGACTAAATCCCTGACTAGAGGAAGCTTACACAGTCATAGGAAATATTGAAGGCAAGCTTAGTGTTGGCTAGTTGAATTGTTTATTAATTAAACAATCAAGTACCACATTAATTTGTCAACCTGGGAAATTCTTTTATTTCAAAGGCTACCGCGTACTGTATGTACTTAATTTTAAAAGCATTAAAAAGTTGTAGTATACACGATTCTGTTTCTCACTCTATGTTATAACAGTGGATTGCAAAGGTAAAATGAAAGCAGTTAAATAAGAATACAAATCTAAAAAGAGAAGTGATGGATGCTCTGTTAGCAGAGGATCAGGACCCTATCCTCCAGGTAAGGACGTTCAACACCTGCCCCTGTAACCAGATTGCTAATACGCACTGCAACTCTAATTCACCGGTGAAATATCCTTTTACAGTTTCAAGCAATTAACAGAATAGAGTACCAGCAAAAAGGAAATCATCAGAGGTGATGCTACAGAATCCAAAACAGAGTACCAGCAAAAATAAATTACCAAACACACTTACACACTTGACAGAAAAGTAAATGGGTGAATCTTGTGAGGAAGGTGTGTTACACTAAAAAATGTCACCATGACCACTTACAGTTAGTATGGCTCAAATCAACAGTCATGCTACCCTCTTAGGCAAGTCTTATGCCTCTATTATCCATCTCAAACTCAAAGAAGAGAGAAAGTCTTGTCAAAAATATGTTTATCTCTGGGGTCGCAGGTTCTCTCTAGCCTTACCTGCGGGGACGCTGACCATGTTCACAAAAGGTGCGTCCTTGGACGCTCTGTATGTTAAGGGACAGGTGCGTCCTTCTGTAAAAGGAAAAATGCGCGAGTTTCATCTTAAAAAAGTTACTTGTGGTTACTTCTAGAACTTTCTAGAGGTCGGTTTGATGATTTGGATGCGCCTCCAGTTGGTTCATGTATCTCTATTAAGGGGGAACTTATCCCATCAATAAGGGAGCTATCCCACCCAAAGAGGGGGATTATCCCATTGATGGTGGACCTGAATAACCTCTTTACAGCACTATAAATAAAGACATTGAGCCAGAGGGAGGGGAGGTTGGAGCTATACATTTTCTTTGGGTAAATGCTGCAGGAATTAGGACTCCCATTTAGAACCTTGTGAGGAGAGATTGTCTTTGCTTGATTCTACTTGGAAGTGGGTGAGCTTTGTCAAAGTAGAGGAAAACCCTTGATGGACCCTGGGAGGAACTTACACAACACCAAGGCCAGGTTGTAAGAGTTTCTTTGTTTCGTTATTAATACAAACTGGTTTATTTTTCTCAATAGCTTGTGTTAATGAGTTATTTCATGTGTTCCTTGGTCTGCATGTTAAATATATGTTTTATTATATGAAATGCAAGTGCTTGGTAATTGTTTGATTGTTTGTGGTTGCAGGAATTGACTTGAAGGAGGAGCTCATCCGGATCGGCAAGGACGGACTACAACAACTACGTTTTGGAATAAGGTAAGCCTAAACACTTGTAGTTTTCATGTGTTAAAAGATATATTTAGAGAAAGATCACTCCATTTTGTCTTGTTTGTCGCTAGAGAGTTTAGACTCCTAGGGAGGTCAGTTGTGTCCGCACAAACGACTTTTTCCGCCACGACAAATTGGCGACTCCGCTGGGGAATCCATTAATGAGAGAGTCTTTTCCTTTGTGTGAACTTTGCTCTGTGAAAATCACTTTTATTTTCTGGTTTTTGACTATGAGAATTAGTATTTGGGTGGCTTAGCTTTAGATTTAGTTAGATTTGGTTTTTCTTAACTTTTCCAGAAGGACGCACCCTCTGAGTACTACACAGTGCGTCTTTGGACGCGCTGTTGCCGTTTGCACAGAGCGGGCCCGCGCCTGTTCTAACGGGTTGCCTGCGTCTTCCTGTAAAAATTTAGGAAAACTCCATTTTTGCTTTAATTGCTTTTAGATTTTGGTTTTTCTTAGTGTTTTCTGCCCAGATCCTTTAGTACCCTGTCAAAAATTTTCACCTGAACTTGTTTCATTAGCATTCCTGCTTTTAGCTTTCATCAATTGGGTGTTTTGAGTCTCTTTTTTGAGAAATTCTTAATTTGATTTCCTTTGGTCATTACTTGGAGGTTTCTCTCAGTCTTTTCACAATTTTGCATCTTTTTGCTTTTGTTTTTGCAAAAAAAAATTCCCCCTCATTCGCCGGGGGGGGCTAAATTGTGTATGAGTGTTAATCGCCTTTGATTGTTTTTATGTTTTGATCTTTGGAACTCTCACCCAATTTTCTCGACTTGCACTTGATTGGTTCTTAGATTACATTAGAATCGTCTTGTGTTTGAGAATTCTCTTGCATAGATCACATTTGCATAATTAGAGTTCTCAGTTTCAGAATATGAATGAAAAATGTGCATAGATTACATTTGCATACTTTTCATGTGAATTGTGCATAGATTACAATTGCATAGTTTACATTCTGAAAAATCAATCGTAGATTTAGATCAGCTTTCTTTGATTTGAATTTACACAAAAATAAAAATAAAAATTGGTTTGGAATTGATTTGCATTAGTTTTTCTTGATGAAATTAGTGCATTAGAGAATTTGTTAAATTTTCTCTTAATGATCAATTTTTTGCATTGTTAGAAGTGAATGGAAACTCTCTCCTTACTCTAGTTAGGATTCATCGAATTGAAAGGATTGCATTATCATATTCGATTGCATTCAGTTGAGTCGGGTCATAACACCATTGGTTTCATCTCCATTTACCCATTTGAGTAATAACAGCCTTAATAACACAGCGCTTAATTAAAATTCATCTAGTAATTTTTACATTTCTAGGGCTCTGAAACACCAACATAGCTTAGGCTAGGGTCTTGGAGTAGGTAAGTACTTAACTCTCCAAGACTACAAAACCAAACAGATAGTTTATCTTGAGTAGAATAAATCCAATTGTTTCAATTGCACTCTGGGAAAGCTCCTCTTAAAGGAGAAGCACAAGCTCGTGTCCGAACCAGTGAGGGGATCATTCCCCCCTCGTTGGGAACGACGCCAGACAGTACGTATTACAAACGGTAAACCTCGGATTAACCATTGTCGAGGAGCCAGGGGTCACTTATCGGTAAACCTTGGATTGTTGTCAAGGAGCCGGTAAGGGGATTGAGCTTGCTACTCTTCCCTTGCGTGCTGTCGGAGTTTAGACTGTTCCCCCAGGTGTATTTGTTACTGTTGGTGACCTTAGTGACCATAATCTTTAGGGTTCTACCGAGGTGACGGTGGAGGGAAGGTCCCACTGTACCTGGAGCAGACGTCGGTTATACTCACTTGGATTTTCCGGGGGGTTCACTTCACTTCGAGACGGTTAAAGTGGAGGAACTTGTGCCGGTCTATTCATTAAGCAGGTTGCCGGGGTAACTGTTCCACCCGCCATTTCTGTACTGAATTCTGCGAGGTTGGGCTTCATCACCAACTAGTGTTTTCGGTCCGGAGAGCTTACTGTTTGTGTGTGGTTTGACTCCTAGATTTGATAGCGCGTGTTAATTTGTTTGTTTTTACTTTTAGAGACCATAGGTGTGAATTGTGAATTTTAGTTGTTAAGTGTGAATTGTGAATTGTTAATTTTAGTTTTAAATTGTTAATAAAATTCACTGAAGTTGAATATAATGGCAAATGTTCCGGAATTTATCAACCTAGGAACCCCTCCTAATGAGAATCCTAGTACTTTTCCTTACTTTGGAAATGTTGGTCCTCCTTATATGGCTACTTTGTCATTACCTGGATTTACAATAGGTTTACTGATATGGTTATTTTCAACTTCGTTGGCCCAAAATACTCCAATTGTTCCATCTCAACCGGATGCTTCACCTCAACAGAGTTCACCATCTCAACATCCCCAACCTTCTGTTGACCCTTTACCTTCTTCGCCTAATTTTTCTTCCTCCATTTCTTCCTCTTCGCCTGGTAAAAGCCTTGATGTTAGTAACCAGGAGGCTAAGAAGAAGAAGAAAGGGAAGAAGAAGAAGAAGAAGAAGAAGCAAGATAAGAAAGAAGTCAACCAACCAACCATGGCTGTAAGTGTTAGTTGTGTTGAGGAAAATTCCGATATGCACCGTGAACCCAAATACCCTTGCAGGCTTTGTAAGGGTGACCACTTCCTTGTCAGTTGTCCTGGAATTCCAAAGGTCTTGGAAGTATGGTCAGAAAAATCTCGTCAACTTTCCATTGATCCATCAACCAGTGATAGTCAGGTTCCTGGGAAAAAGGGTAAAGTTAGGTTTCCTTGTAAGTTATGCAAAGGGAGTCATCAAACTCACATTTTCCCTCACATGGATGAAGCCTCAACATTGTTGGAAAACCTTCCTGTTCCACAGCAAGAATTTCCAACTGGTTACCGTAAACTTTCTCCCAACCTACCGTCAAATGACGGAGTGATTGATCTAAATTCAAGTACCGTCAATCACACTCTTCCATTGGAGAGTGAAACTCATGTCACTCAGGTTGATGATCCGTTAGTTGATCAAGTGGTCGATTCAATTTCACATTCGGTCGATTCCACTTTCCCTTTAGAGAGTGAACTTCATACCGCTCGGGTTCTTCTTGTTACATCAGATTCTTCTATGCTGGGGGGCATTTCACCTGTTTCTACAGAACCCCCTCCAAGCACTGAGGTCTTTTCCTTTGATTGGAATAGACTGACAGAACCTCGTCTTCCTTCCTCCATCCCTTTCCAAATCATTGTCAAGGCTGGTGGTAGGGACATACATCGTACTCAGGTAGATGAGGGTGCTTCTGTTAGTATTTTATCCTCAACTGTTTGGAAAGCTTTGGGTTCCCCTCAGCTTGCACCTATTACGCAGAATCTAAAAGCTTTTAACAGAACCATTAGTGAACCTTTAGGGATCCTTCCTAAGTTTTCTATTACCTTGGAAGGTAAAACTGTCTGTATTGATCTTATGGTAGTTCGAGGTCCCTTGGATTTCAATTTACTCCTTGGGCGAGACTATGTTTATGCAATGAAAGCTGTTGTATCGACACTCTTTCGCGTGATGTCTTTCCCTCACAATGGCAGTATTGTGATTGTAGACCAGCTTTCGTTCCCTAGTCTTGTCTCAACTACCAATAATATGACACCCCTAAATGTTCCTGATTCTAAAGTGGTATCTACCCTGCCACGGGTTAATTATGTGGCCACTGGTCCCATGTTTTCAGTTACCGATGAAAGTGAGCCTCTCACTGTTTGCTCATCTTCCTTTGATTTAGATTCGGTAATTGACATGGAAAACTCTATGGGATTACTTGAACACGATGTTCTTATCCCTTTCGAGTCCCTTGACATGGATTCCTTCCAGAGAACTATTCTTCCTTCTGATGAAGACCTCTTGGAAGCCATGATCAAGGAGTGTCCATTGACATGTCTTTCTTCCAGTTGGAAGCCATGATCAGTGTGTACGAGGATAGTTTTTTCTTGTATCAACCTCGTTAAAAAATGAAACAGGCTGTCATGAGGACAGTTCTTTTACTGAGTCAACCTCATTAAAAAATGAATCAGTTAGTTCGAGGATAGTTCCTTGTCTTGTGTCAACCTCGTTAAAACAATGAAACAAGGATAGGTTATATAGGAAAGTAGGATTAGAGAGGAAAGTTCCTTTTACTGTGTCAACCTCGTTAAAAAAAAAATGAATCAGTGTGTCCGAGGAAAGTTCCTTTTACTGTGTCGACCTCGTTAAAAAATGAATCAGTGAGTACGAGGATAGTTTTTCCTGTATCAACCTCATTAAAAAATGAAATAGGTTGTAACGAGGATAGTTTGTTCCTCTCTCAACCTCGTTAAAAAATGAAACTGGATGGTACGAGGATAGTTTTTTCCTGTATCAACCTCATTAAAAAATGAAATAGGCTGTAACGAGGAAAGTTCCTTTTACTGTGTCAACCTCGTTAAAAAATGAATCAGTGCGTACGAGGATAGTTTTTTCCTGTATCAACCTCGTTAAAAAATGAAATAGGCTAGCATGAGGACAGGTCTTTTACTGAGTCGACCTCATTAAAAAATGAATCAGCTAGATTTTAGGATATGTAGGTAGATTGTAGAAAGTAGGGTTTGAGGACAGTTCCTGTTACTGAGTCAAACTCATTAAAAAATGAATCAGTTTTGAGGATAGTTCCTGTTACTGAGTCAACCTCGTTAAAAAATGAATCAGGTATGAGGATAGTTCTTTTCTTGTGTCAACCTCTTTAAAAATGAAACAACTCCCTTTTCAAGTTAAATATTGAAAGTAAACCTTCATTTCATCCAGCCGGTTGAATGCAGTGAAGCCTGGGGGGCATGTACCTCATTTCGCATCATTATGCTGGGGGCACGCGAACTTTTTGAGCATAGTTCCTTGTCTTGTGTCAAGCTCGTTAAAAAATGAAACAAGGGTAGGTTAAGTAGGTAGATTGTAGAGAGTAGTCATGAGCATAATTCCTTGTCTTGTGTCAAGCTCATTAAAAAATGAATCAAGGATTTTAGAGCATAGTTCCTTGTCTTGTGTCAAGCTCATTAAAAAATGAATCAAGGTTTTTAGAGCACAGTTCCTTGTCTTGTGTCAAGCTCGTTAAAAAATGAATCAAGGTTTTTTAGAGTATAGTTTTTTGTTAGGTAGATTGTAGAAAGTAGTTATGAGCATAGTTCCTTGTCTTGTGTCAAGCTCACTAAAAAATGAAACAACTCCCACGAGTCTTTCCAAGATTTTGAAAGTAAAGCTTCATTCCATCCACCTCATTGAATGCAATGAAGCTTGGGGGGCATGTACCTTGATTTGCATCATTATGCCGGGGGCATGTGAACTTGTAACAAGCATAGTTTTTCGTTTCAAGCTTGTGTAAACATGAAACCGAATCCGAGCATAGTTCTTTTCCTGTGTCAAGCTCGTTTAAAAAATGAAACAAATCCTCCTCTACTTGAGTCGAGAGATTGACTAGATCTCGTAAATGTTAAGTTGTATATTTAGGTTAGTTGTTTCGGTGTTTTGCATAATTTTCTTACAGTTTTAGGTCGAGTCTTTCAAATGATCTCGTAACTCAACCTTCATTTCATCCAACTGGTTGAATGAAATGAAGCTGGGGGGCATGCGCTCTAGAAATTATGCTTAGGGGGCATCAAGCACAGTTTTCTCTCTGTTTCAAGCTTGTGTAAAAATGAAACTACTTTGAAGCATAGTTTTTGTCTGTTTCAAGCTTTTGTAAAAATGAAACCTATCTCGAGTCAATTTCAGTTATTTTCAAGACTCGTTAAACTCATGAAAATACCGAGATTATTTTGCTATCTTTCATTCTCGTAAAACAAATGAAAATGCCGAGTTCTTTCCGTCTTTTCCTGCTCGTAAATTAAATTGAAAGTTGGCCATATGAGTACATTTTTATCATTTTTTCGAACTCGTTAAAATTTACGAAAAAGTGAAAACCATGAGTACATTTTTATCCCTTTTTCGAACTCGTTAAAACTTATGAAAAAGTGAAACCTTTGAGTTCTCTTTTAAGCCCTTTTCAGACTCTCAAAATATGAAAATATTGCCGAGCGTTTCTTTTACACTCGTTAAAACGGAATTAAAAGACGGTCCCCTTATAGCTCTTTTCTGACCGTAAAATCAGGAAAAGATTGCCGGGTTTTTGTCGTTTCAAACTCGATACGGAAATAAAACGATGTGTCCTTGATCGCTTTTTACTTTTCAGGTCAGTGGCACTAATTATGAAAGTACTCCTTGGTCACAAGATCAAGCGGTTCTCCCAGGTATTATTTTATACTTTTTCGGGCTTGGGGGACACAAATTTACGAAAAAGTTCAACCTGGAGTCTTCTTAAGTTTTTCAGACTCTCTAAAATTGAAAAACGCCGAGTTTCTCCTATACTGGGCTCGTTAAACATTTCACAGTAAAGGACCTGTTCAATTACAAACAGGAACGAACCACTCCTTCCTAGGGTTCGAATTTAAACTAGGTTGGACTCGTCCGAAGGATGAGCTTATAATCAAGCATATGTTATCCTCCTCAAGCTTGTTAAAAATAAAGAGGTACTTGCCAAAAATGGTGGGGGAAAAGAGAGAAGAATGAACCTGTTTGTCACCTTTTGTCTCAAAAGAAACTTTATTACCACTCTTGAACACGACACTTTTCATTCACCTGGGTTGGGAAATCTTTTACCTCACAGTTGACCAAACCACTTTGAAAGTCTTTAACCGGGTTCCGGGGATTAACTTTGAGTTATTCGTCACCAAGCCATCTGTCGTGTCGTTATGTGTTCAAGAGGTCTGCAAGCAAAAACTTTCATATGCAAAATACTTGTCATCCATTTGACCATCCCTGAGTCAGTCCTTACAGCAACATTTCTTCAACTTGAACAATGATTTCGTGTTGTGGGCTTGCCTGCAACGGGTCGCTTTCTATCGACATCGACACATTATCTAGAAAGATGACTTAGGAATCGACAGCACCTTGAAGTCTGCATGCATCAATGGCAGGTTTCTCGCCTTTGACGTCAGTTTACATCATTGACTTTCGATCAAAGGATTCCGTGAAGTGTTCGACATCAAAACATCTATTCACATTTCACGGGTTGTGCTTGGTACTTTGAGAACCATTGACATTACTGGTGGTTTCTCTCACGCTTGTTAACAGTTTACATCATCGACTGGTAATCAAGTGGTTTCTAACATGTTCGACATCGAATCATTTAATCACATGGCTAGAATCGTACCAATTCGGGAAGTAGAAGTGAAGACCCTGGATCTAGTTTCTACCATCCAGGCTGCGAGGAGTTTTGTATTCATTATCTATGTAGACTAATCATAAACAGATGGCTGCGTCCATACTATGTCTACAAAAGTCTATAAAAATGATGTACTGCAAGATCATTCCTGTATCAGAATAGTTAGTCCATTAGTTAAAGTTTTGAATCTGAGTATGGGAATGCCTACCTCAGTGATGATATAATCTTATCCATGTATTTTGTGTTGAAAATTGCAGGTTCCAACCAGGCCATCCACAAGACAATCCTTGAAATGATAAAGCGCTTCACCCTTCCTAGAATTACAAAACCCTAAATCTATTCCAGGCTTCGCACTTTAGGGGGCAATCTGTTACACTAAAAAATGTCACCATGACCACTTACAGTTAGTATGGCTCAAATCAACAGTCATGCTACCCTCTTAGGCAAGTCTTATGCCTCTGTTATCCATCTCAAACTCAAAGAAGAGAGAAAGTCTTGTCAAAAATATGTTTATCTCTGGGGTCGCAGGTTCTCTCTAGCCTTACCTGCGGGGACGCTGACCATGTTCACAAAAGGTGCGTCCTTGGACGCTCTGTATGTTAAGGGACAGGTGCGTCCTTCTGTAAAAGGCAAAATGCGCGAGTTTCATCTTAAAAAAGTTACTTGTGGTTACTTCTAGAACTTTCTAGAGGTCGGTTTGATGATTTGGATGCGCCTCCAGTTGGTTCATGTATCTCTATTAAGGGGGAACTTATCCCATCAATAAGGGAGCTATCCCACCCAAAGAGGGGGATTATCCCATTGATAGTGGACCTGAATAACCTCTTTACAGCACTATAAATAAAGACATTGAGCCAGAGGGAGGGGAGGTTGGAGCTATACATTTTCTTTGGGTAAATGCTGCAGGAATTAGGACTCCCATTTAGAACCTTGTGAGGAGAGATTGTCTTTGCTTGATTCTACTTGGAAGTGGGTGAGCTTTGTCAAAGTAGAGGAAAACCCTTGATGGACCCTGGGAGGAACTTGCACAACACCAAGGCCAGGTTGTAAGAGTTTCTTTGTTTCGTTATTAATACAAACTGGTTTATTTTTCTCAATAGCTTGTGTTAATGAGTTATTTCATGTGTTCCTTGGTCTGCATGTTAAATATATGTTTTATTATATGAAATGCAAGTGCTTGGTAATTGTTTGATTGTTTGTGGTTGCAGGAATTGACTTGAAGGAGGAGCTCATCCGGATCGGCAAGGACGGACTACAACAACTGCGTTTTGGAATAAGGTAAGCCTAAACACTTGTAGTTTTCATGTGTTAAAAGATATATTTAGAGAAAGATCACTCCATTTTGTCTTGTTTGTCGCTAGAGAGTTTAGACTCCTAGGGAGGTCAGTTGTGTCCGCACAAACGACTTTTTCCACCACGACAAGGTGGGCCCTGTCCCTCTCACAAGATTCCCCAGAACACAAATGCTAGATTAGGTGCTCAGAACAATCTTCTATTCATCTGCCAAAAGGTCTAGTTACAATAAAAGCTCAGACTTTGCTGTTCTCTTTCAAAATTTCCCTTACAGACTGTTTTTCTCCCCCCCTTCTAATGTAGATGTCTCCTCTTTATAGAGGAGACATCTATTACAATAGACTGCCATAGTTCATTCAGTTAAACTTTTCTGTCAAAGATAAGAAATCCATCCTTGTTACAGGATGCTGTTACAATAATGTGACAGTGTATTCTTTCTTGGGTTTCTTACTGTTACACGGTTGGTAACCGAACTTCAACCGTCTTCTTGGAATCCTCGCACTATCTTTTTCCGCTTCCCCATTGTTGCTTGTTTAGTAAACTCATGCTGTTTCTGATGTTTTTAGCAACTGTAACCGAGTTTTGCCCTTTTTGGACAGTTTTTGATCGTGTTGCGTCAGCATGGACTTCTGGCAATCTTCTGATAGTTTCCATTTATTATTTCCGGTATTCCAGTTGTTCCAAAATAACATTTCCCTGCTTTAGATAGTTGCTGTTGCTGGCTATAGCAACTGCGTAATTGTTGTTTCTGGTGTTGCAGCAACTGCGTAGTTGCTGTTTCTAGTGTTACAGCAACTATGAATTATAATTTCTGCAGACTTTAGACAGTTCAACGGTTACTTAGCAACTTGGTTAACTTTTCCAAAGATAAATATAAAGATAACATGAATATGTAATGAATAATTAAACACATAGTCATGCAGAGAGTTACTTCATACCTTGGGGTAATTAGGTCATTATGTAATCAAAGCTTTCAACTTATGAACTGAAAAAGGATAATATTATAGCAAAAATACAAGGTCAAAAATGGTCAATTCTGAGTCCCAACATCCCCCCCAACTGAAGAGATTGCATGTCCTCATGCAATGCTTACTCTGAATCTGAGTCGGAGTACTGGGATGAACATTGTAAATTATTGAGACAGTAGTTATAGAAAGTGGTATCAAACTTGTCTCTGAACCCACAGACAGTCTATATTTGCCTCCATGCTGTCGCCTCTCCCTTTTTGGATAATCCAAACTGGCCCTTGTATTGCTGACCAGATAACCATAGAAGTGGAAATTTAAATCTGTAGCCAATCCAATTTTCAGCACATTTTTGCATGCATCTAACATAGTACGGTACCCTTGAGATTGCTGCCTGTAAATTAGGTGGATTATAGGGGTGATATTCCTGCCTCTCCTTGGGACAGTTTTCCCAGAATAGGTTATTGGCCTTAATAGCCAAAGGTGCCTTGGTTCTCACATAGTGTTGGCAATCTCGCAGGACCACTGTTTGTAATTGCCTAATGTGATCCTTCATTGCAGGTTCACTTAACATTCTTTGATGCTGTGCAATGAAGGTGGTTGCGTTTTGAGGTTCAGCCCTAATCCACAGAAGGCAATTTTGTTCATTATGTTGTGCTGAGATAAAAGAGTTTTGCCATGTAAGTTGGTTGGCTAAAAAGGAAATGAAAGCTCTGAGCTGTATATCGCCAACAAGAGGGAGTATGTTCATGTTTCTCTCTTCGGACATGGCTTCATTATGGAGATAAAGCTCGCATAACAAATTTTGATCATTTTTAGGTGCCTCTGCAAAAGTTTGAATAAATTGTTCTGATGTAACCACCTGATGAGGTCTACCTTCTCTAACTGCCTTTATCTGTAAGAATGTCAGTCGTTCCCTAAAAAATGTTGCATAGTTGAAAGAGGGTTTCCTTGTGGCAAGTATTCTTTGGAATAACTCAAACATCTGGGACAATCTGGCTTTTAGTTCCTTAATTTCTTTGTACTGAGCTCTAGACTGCTCAAGTGCTTCCCAGTTCTTATATGCATAATTGAACCAGATCCCCTTTTGCTGTTGGAATGCTTTGCCTTGTGACAGCTCATATTCTCTCCACCATTTTCCTTTTAATTCTTGAAAACTAGTGGTTTCTGTGCATGCATCACTAACAGAGGGAGGTTACGTTTGTGTAAAGGCATCAACAAGGATAATCTGCTCTGTGATAATTGGAGTAGGTCGGGATGATCCGATGTCTTCCTTTCCATTTCCAGCTACTGTTTCTTCTTCTTGTTCTATATTCTGTACTGATTCCTGTGTAACTGCTTCTTCTTCTCGTTCCATGGCAATTTGGGTAGGCCTGGGTGAGTCTATGTCTTTTTCTTCATTTCCTCCTGATTCCTGTGTAACTGCTTCCTCCTCTTGTTCCATAGCAATTTGGGTAGGCCGGGGTGAGTCTATGTCTTTTTCTTCATTTCCTCCTGATTCCTGTGTTACAACCAATACTTCTTTTTCTTTCTTCATAGTAGTTTGGGTAGGCCGTGGTGACTTTATATCTTCCTCTTCGTTCCCGGTTAATTCTTGTGTAACTACTTCTTTTTCTTTCTTCAAAATAGTTTGGGTAGGCTGTGGTGACTTTATGTCTTCCTCTTCGTTCCCTACTAATTGCTGTATTACAACAAATCCTTCTAATTCTTTCTTCACACTTTTTAAAGATCCTGTTGGTTCTTGTGTTACAGCAGGTTGTTCTGTTTTAACCTGTATAGTTTTTGGAGAACTTGCTGGTTCTTGTGTTTCAGCAAGTTCTTATGTTTGCTCCTGTGCAGTTTCTGGAGAGCATGCTGTTTCTTGTGTGACAGCAGGTTCTTCTGTCTGCATCTGCACCTTTTCTGGAGAGCCTGTTGGTTCTTCTGTGACAGCAGGTTCTTCTGTTTCAGCAGAGGGTTGTGGTGTTTCTGTTTTTGCTTCTGTAGTTTTTGTAACAACAGGTTCTTTTGTTTCAACCACAACAGCAGAGACTTCAGTTATTGGTTCTGCAACTACTTTGTATCCTTCTTGAGTATATATCTCACCACAATCGGCACACATATATTCATTCTCCTTACTCTTCTCTACTGTAGATGCTACTCGTGCTAAAATGTGCAGGCTAAATTCATTTTGGTAGGTTTCCTTGACCCTTATTATTTCCTCCTGGTAATCCTGAATTTGGGACTTCAGAAATTCAATTTCTTCCTGCAGGGCAGATATGGTAAGCTGAGCTTGTGGAGCGGCAGGTTCCAGTGGAGGCAGAGGTTGTGCTTCAACATTGATTTGATCACTTATACCCTCAACAGGTGGTTCTTGTGTGTCACCTGGGGTAGTGGTTGTTTCTTGTGTTGCACCTTCTTGGCCAATATTACCTTGGGTGTCGACAGTTGGTTCTTGTGTGCCAGCTGCCTTAAAAGATGATGTCGCGACACTGTGAACACTCTGCATCTCAGCCTCCGAGGGTGAGGGCGAGGAGTTTCCAGGGCTGGTGGGAGTGCGGGTTTTTAACGTAATGGGTGGTGAGCTGGGGAGGGTGTGGCTAGGAGATTCAGCTACTACAGACGACCGAGTCCTTTGCTTGGGTAGAGAAGCAGGGAATTCAGACATTTTTCTTTTCAGGCTAGCTTTCTTTAAAATAGGGACAGTGGCAGGAATAACAGCTGCTTTAGCCGAAGCCCTAGTTCTTCTTCTTTTTGGTGGGGTTTCATTTTTCTGCTGCATTTTTCATTTGAGCAGGGTAATGGGGATGTTATCATCAGAGTCATCGGTAGAAATACCAAGTATGGGAATGGATGAATTGGTTCTATTGGGGGATGGAGTTGTTTCCGTTTCTACTGCTGATTGTACATTTTCAGCAACTTGTGGGGGTGTTTGGTGGAGGACTTCTTCGGGCATTTGTTCTGGAATGTCGTCTTCTTGCTGAGGGATTTCTTGAGGTATTTTCTCAGGAATGTCCTCTGTTTGTTGAGCGATTTCTTCGGGTATTTTCTCAGGAATGTCCTCTGTTTGTTGAGGGATTTCTTCGGGTATTTGCTCAGGAATGTCCTCTGTTTGTTGAGGGATTTCTTCATCTTGCTGAGGTATGTCTTCAGCTTGGTGAAGAATTTCCTCTTCTTGATGAGTAATTTCCTGTTCTGGCAGAGGGATTTCTGCCTCTTGATGGGGATTAATGGGGGGTGGGGGGTTATTTAAGGCGAGGCCTCTATTTATCAACAATTGAGCTAGACGATGGTGTTTCAAGGAAAGAAGCGGAAGCTTTGCATTGACAGTGTAACGTGACATATTTTTAAGACATCCCAATAGATAATATGGCATGTTTATCAACTGACCATTCCTCAAATGATTCAACAAGATGAAATCGTGCTGGTAAATTACTTGGTACCAGCCTTCGCACGTCAGGTATTGCTTCACAAATTCAGCAACTTTCGGCCACGGTTGAGGCAATGACTGAAGTGCTATGCCTCTGCCCTTGGGTTCCACCTGCTCGCCCGGTTGAAGAAAATCCTATTGCGCATTAAGGATCAAGTGCTTCCTACTGAACCACCATATGCCATTAGCTGGTAGCCCGGTAACTTGGGCTATGACTTCCTCCGTGACTGGGATTTGAACTCCCTGAACGACAGAAAATCCCTCTGTTAAATTGCATGCAAACTCGAGGACTTGCTGCGCGTCAAAGTCTGGAAGTCTCCTAAAATAATCTATCCATCCCGCTTGAAGGAAGATTTGATAAACCTCGGGATAGAGCTCAAGCAGTGCTGTTGTGCCAGGTTCGTATGTGATGAGATTTCCTCCCATAGCTGCTGTTTCAGTGAAATTCTCAGTTCAGAGTCGAGCTTCCGAGTTCAGCTCAGAGTAAACCGTTGCAAAAGGTAACATGCCATGATGGGATGACTTTTACATATTACCGGGAGAGTTAAGGGTGGTGGTAGTTGGCGTACTATGCAATTATGAGAGCGCTTTGGTAATCCCCCCCCAAAAGCTATGCGTAAGCGATATGATTGGAAGTACAATTATTCGGTAGTCCTATCAACATCTCCACATTAACTATTATTTAATGTCCATACATAATCATGCGTACCTTTATGTTTTACCTTTTTTGGTTGAGGCGTCGAAAAGTCTTGTCTTATCTTTTGCTGGATCCATAATGATTAAAGCGGGTCTAAGAGTATGAGAATACCGGCGATTTTTAATAATAATGACGGGAAGTAATAGTGGAGTATTGTAATCATCATAAGAAATGGTTTATTATAAAAATTTGTTTCTTGGGGGCTGAAGTGGAGAGACTGGTGCTTTTATAAATGAGAGAATTGCTGAAAAAGGTATTACGGGATCGGGAGGTGGTGTTGCAGTAACGGGGATTGGTGTTGCAGCCGCTGGAAGTGATGTTACATCAACGGGAAAAGATGTTGCAGCAACAGGAAGTGGTGTTGCAGCAACGGGAAAATGGTGTTGCAGCAACGGGGATTGGTGTTGCAGCAACAGGGTTCCCAAGTCCGCAAAGTGGTTCCTTTGAAGCTTTTCTTCTCAGCTATTTTCCAAAGCTAAAATCTGCAAAATACTGAAATGTAATATAGCAACCCTTGGCAGGGATTATTAGTTAAAAAGAATATCTAATCTAAAAATGCATAAATAGAAATTTAAGTGCCTTGAGGGACAACAAGTTCCTCTGGAAAAGCATACTGTTTAATTGCCATGCAAGTGGCTTTAAAATCTTCTTTAGAAACAGGCCGGTGATATAAACGGAGTCGATATCCATTCACTAGTAGTGGTGTTCTGCTGTCATAAATTGTTAAAAGTCTGACTGTCCCATTTGGAAAAACAGAATCTACTTCATAAGGCCCTAACCACCTTGTTCTTAACTTACCTTGGAAATTCTCGAAACGGGAATCATAGAGTAGAGCCCAGTTACCTTTCTGGAACTGCTTTTTCTTGATGGTTCTGTCATGCCACCTGCTTCTTTGTTGTTGTATCATGATTGTTTGATGGATGGCATCCAGTCTTTTGTCGTCCAATTCTTGAAGTTGCTGCAACTTGGCTGTCTGTGCATCAGTCAAGTCAAGGTTAATAGCTAAAGCAGTTCTTAAAGTTTTGATTTCAAACTCTACAGGGAAGATAGCGTTCTTTCCAAAAACTAATTCATAAGGTGAAAAGCTCGTAGTATTCCTCCAAGTAGTTCTATAGGCCCATAATGCCTCGGGCAACTTTTGAAACCAGTCCCTTCTATTCTCCTTTATTGTTTTTGTTAGGATGGCTTCTATGACTTTATTGGTGCTTTCTACCTGCCCATTTGCTTGGGGGTGATAAGGTGTAGTCATTTTGTGCTTAATATGATATTTTTGAAGCCATGAGAGTTTAAAGGAGGTCCTCCATCCGTGACTAATTCTCTGGGCAATCCAAATCTAGCAAAGACTTCTTCAAATAAAAATGTTAGTACTGCTTCTTCATTAGCTTTAAGGAGTGCCTTAACTTCTACCCATTTAGTCATATAATCTGTGCATACTAATATGTACATTCTTTGATTGGATGGGGGATTAATGGGACCTATAAAATCTAATGCCCATTTCTCAAAAGGTTCAAGAATTACCTGGGGATTGAGTGGCATTTCATCCCTGTGATTAGGCTGGCCCATTCTTTGACAACTATCACAGGCCTTCACATATTTCCTGGCATCTTTGAAGAGTGAAGGCCAATAATAACCCATTCTGAGTACCTTGTGTGTTGTTCTTTTATCTGCAAAATGCCCTCCATAAGGGCCATCATGACGAGATTTTAATACATCATAAATTTCATCTTCCCCAATGCACCTCCGGATTTCCTGATCGATTCCTGTATGGAAAAGACACCCGCTAATCCAGCTGTACCTAGCACTTTGCTGGATGATCTTTCTTCTTTCCCTGTGTGATAGGTGCGACGGTAATTTTCCTGCAACTAGATAATTGGCAATGTCTACATACCAAGGTGAGTGAGCAGATACTGCAAATAAATATTCATCAGGAAAAGAATCATCTACTGGAGCATTTTCATCAGTTTTTAATCGAGAAAGGAAATCAGCAACTACATTTTCTTTTCCTGGCCTATCTACAATTGTGATGTCAAATTCTTGTAATAATAATAACCATCTGGTGACTCAGGCATTTGTAACTGATTTATTCATCAAATATTTAATGGTCGAGTGATCAGTATGCACAAAAGTAGTGTAGCCAGTAATATAATGTCGAAATTTATTGATAGCATAAATGTCTGCTAATAATTCCTTCTCAGTGACTGTATAATTCAATTCAGCTGGTGTCATATTCTTACTAATAAAATAAATGGCATAGGGAAGACTATTTTCTTCCTGGCCCAAGACAGCTCCAATTGCAGTGTCTGAGGCATCAGAGGATATATGAAAGGGTAGTGCCCAATCAGGTCCTCTCAAAATGGGAGTTGTAGACAACTGATGTTTAAGTTCATTAAATGCTTTTTCACAATCATCAGTCCACTTAAATTCAACATTTTTTGTTAATAACACAAATAGAGGAGAAGATATTTTGGAAAAATTCTTAATAAATCTTCTATAGTATCCAGCATGTCCTGAAAAGATTCTTACATCAGTTTGTGTTTTGGGGATAGGGAGGGTCTGAATTGCCTGTATTTTAGCTGGATCGACTTGAATTCCTAGGAATGAGATGAAGTGACCCAATACAATACCTTGATTCATCATTATATGACACTTTTCAGTGCTTAAGGCAAGGTGTGCTTCTATACATCGCTTAAGTACTTTTTCAAGATTCTGCAGTGCATCCTCAAAAGTCACTCCATAAGGAGTAAAGTCATCCATAAATATTTCTAATGAATCATTTAGCATATCAGAAAAGATCCCTATCACTGCTCTTTGAAATGTTGCTGGAGCATTACATAGCCCAAATGGAAGTACCTTGTAAGCGAAGGTCCCCCATGGGTTAGTAAACGTGGTCTTGTCCTGGTCTTGGGGTGCAATCTTAATCTGATTATATCCACTAAATCCATCCAAAAATGAAAAGAATTTCTTACCTGCCAAATTATCTAATACCTGATCAATGAATGGTAAAGGGAAATGGTCTTTCCGGGTGGCTTTATTCAAAGCTCTGTAATCCACACATACTCTCCATTTGCCATTTTTCTTGGGTACAATTACAAGTGGGGAAACCCACTCACTATCAGATATAGGGTATATAAATCTTGCATTCAACAGTTTTTGAAGTTCCTCCTTCACAATTTCCCTTAGGTTGGGATTCATCGCCGCTGGGGTTGATAGACTGGCCGGGATCCCTCTTTAATATAAATACGGTGAGTGCATAGCTCAGGAGAGATCCCCTTCATGTCTGTATAGTCCCATGCAAATGCTTCTTTATTTTCCTGGAGTAACTTTATTAACTATTGTTTTTCATTATTAGTTAAGTTAGGATTTATATTTAATGTTTTGCCAGGCTCAATTTCTATTATTGTACTTTTGGAGAGGCTGCTTACTGTTGTCTGAAATAAATTTTTATCTTTCAGGTTCTGCTGAGATTCAGATTCCAAGATTGCAATGAAGTGATTATACATTTCTGGACTGACCGAAGAAGGTTCAGAAATGAAGCTACTGATTAATTCATCTTCGGTAGAGTCTTTGAAAGTTAAGGCTTGTCCGATAGTCAATATAGGTTGTTCTTCATCCTCATAATCTACCCATACAGAATTGTCATTATTAATCATGGGTGTAGCACGAGGATAAAGGGTAAGCTGTTTGGTTTCTTGCCCAATAGAGATGGTCATTGATCCTAATCTACAGCTGATGAAAGCATCTGCTGTAGCTAGCCAAGGTCTTCCTAGAATCAGCGGATGACCCCCCAACTTTGTTTTAGTTTGTAACACCACAAAGTCAGCTGGGTAATTCCAGGATTCTACAGAAATTATTAAACCTTCAATGACCCCTTCCGGTTTAATTGTAGAGCGATCAGCCAATTCTAGGATGGTTGGAGTCTCCCTAATAAAGTTTTTTAACTGAAGCAATTGTGTTGTTTCAAGTGTCATAATATTTATTGCAGCACCTAAACTGTTACTGTAGGGTGACCATGGTCACCATATTTCATAGGATTATCTTTTTATGTCATTAAAGCAGTCAGTTCTCCCATCACATGAACTGTGAGGGGGTCCTTAGCTTTTCTTCCAGGTTTTTTTATGCAAATATCTCTAACAGTCCTAGCATAAATGGGAACATCTCTTAATGCTTGCAATAATGGAATTTTAACGTATAAATTCTGTAGTTCACCTAAGAGGTTAAAAGCAGGTTGCTCAAGTGTTTTAGTGAGAGCTAGACGTTCAGGGAATGGCAGATTTGTTGTTTGATCATTGTTGTTAGATGCTAATTCAACTGTTTCAGTGTTATTGTTAGCTGGTTTTTCTTTTGTAACTTCCTCTTTATCAGAGTCAGTAATGTCATCAATGATTGGTTCAACAATTCTCCCTGAGCGAAGATGGATATCGTTACATTGCATGGGGGAGACAGGCTGATTTTGAATATCAATTGCTTGCAAGGCTTTATTATTATTTGGGTTGGGGTTGGGTTGCACAGGCAGCTACGGTCTAATTGCCTGGTTATTTGGAGGAGTATTGGATGGTAAGGAAAGAGACTGTTGATGCTGAGGAAATGGCATCTGTTGGCCTGCCCAGTTCGGATTCCATTGATTAAAATATGGTTGCTGGGGAGCCCAAGGATTCCATATGGTAGGGTTAGGAAAAGGAAGATTTGGTTGCTGCATAGGTGGAAAATTCATTGTGTTAAATGGTGGGTACTGCATTTGGTTCATGGGTGGGTAATTTGTTTGAAAAGGAGAGTGATTATTCCAACGACTAAATGTTATGTTAGAATTCATACCTTGTCTTTGTGGCCACTGCCTCCTCTGTGTCATCAGGTACACTGCTTCAGCCTCTTCTTCAGTTGACTGCAATGCTACTTTAATTCCAGGCAGAGAGGGACATTGCTGGGTCTCATGGTCCTTTTCGCAGATCGTGCAGATTGGTACCTTATCTAGTGGGCATTCCCTGAGTGGGTGTTTTTCTCTGCATTTGGAACAAAAATAGCTAGGGCAGCTTCTGCTTCTGCCTGTTTCTTCTTTACCTGCAGAGAATCAATTTGTGAAGAAAAGGAGCTTAACATCTCAGTTTTAAATTCTTCTAACAAATTACCTATTTCAGCCCTTGTTGCTCCTCCACTTGCTGACTTCTGGACTCTTGAATACACATTGTCCCTGCTTTTTGATCTGCTTACTGCTCCTCTTGAACATCTCATGCAGAGGTTGATAATTTCATCAAATGGTTCTTTAGAAATGTCCCCTTTTCCTAACATATTCAACATGTCCAAGCAGTCATCTCGTACCCCTTTCAGCAATATTGTTTTCAGAATATCTTTACTCATGTTAGGGTGGTCAGACCGCTGCAGATTATACTACAGTCTTTCCACAAAGTCTTCTAGATTCTCGTCCTCCTTCTGAACCATTTTAAAAAATTCTTCTTTCCTTTCTCTTGTCCGGCAGTAATCCTGATATTTGGCCAGAAAGCTTTCTTTCATCTGATCCCAGGTAGTGATTGCCTAAGCTCCTAAGCTCATAAACCACCTTAACGCATTCCCTTTTAGTGTTGCTGGAAACAGTTTTAGTTTCTGATTAGGGCTCACATAATCATAACTCCTACATATTATATCGAATTCAAAGAGGAATTCGTCCGGGTCTTTAGAGGATAACCCATGAAAGTTGGGTAATGCTGAGAGTGGAATGTTCTTCATGGGTGTTGCTCCTCTCGGGAGCTCCCCAATAGGAAACTCCAGGGTAGAGAGTGAGTTTTCCCCTCTTCCTTCTGCTCTGTTATCCTCCATTGGTCTTTTTCCTGAATCACTTGCTTTATCTTCTGTATCTTCTGTTTCTTCAGGTTCTTCTACCGGTTCCTTAGTATATTCTGGTACTTCCAGCTTCCTTTCAGGTCCTAGTACTTCCTCCGTCTGTTGATCTGTTTGTGAGGAATGTTGGATCTGAGGCCTCCGGGAACTCGTCCTCTGTGATGTCTCGACCTTGGAGATAATTTTGTCAATAAAGGTTTTTCTTCCTCCTCCGCCCTTGCCGCCTGTGAAATTAGGTTTCCCGCGTCCTCTCATGCACCTGTTATTCTTAAAAAGAAACCATTAATGCTTTTAGAAATCTCTAGTCGCCTTCCCCGGCAACGGTGCCAAAATGTTGGCTAGTTGAATTGTTTATTAATTAAAAAGTCAAGTACCACATTAATTTGTCAACCTGGGAAAGTATTTTATTTCAAAGGCTACCGCGTACTGTATGTACTTAATTTTAAAAGCATTAAAAAGCTGTAGTATACACGATTCTGTTTCTCACTCTATGTTATAGCAGTGCATTGAAAAGGTAAAATGAAAGTAGTTAACTAAGAATACAAATCTAAAAAGAGAAGTGATGGATGCTCTGTTAGCAGAGGATCAAGACCCTATCCTCCAGGTAACGACGTTCAACACCTGCCCTTGTAACCAGATTGCTAATACACACTGCAACTCTAATTCACCAGTGAAATATCCTTTTACAGTTTCAAGCAATTAACAAAACAGAGTACCAGCAAAAAGGAAATCATCAGAGGTGATGCTACAGAACCCAAAACAGAGTACCAGCAAAAAGAAATTACCAAACACACTTAAACACTTGACAGAAAAGTAAATGGGTGAATCTTGTGAGGAAGGTGGGCCCTGTCCCTCTCACAAGATTCCCCAGAACACAAATGTTAGATTAGGTGCTCAGAACAATCTTCTATTCATCTGCCAAAAGGTCTAGTTACAATAAAAGTTCAGACTTTGATGTTCTCTTTCAAAATTTCCCTTACAGACTGTTTTTCTCCCCCCCCTCTAATGTAGATGTCTCCTCTTTATAGAGGAGACATCTATTACAATAGACTTCCATAGTTCATTCAGTTAAACTTTTCTGTCAAAGATAAGAAATCCATCCTTGTTACAGGATGTTGTTACAATAGTGTGACAGTGTATTCTTTCTTGGGTTTCTTACTGTTACACAGTTGGTAACCGAACTTCAACCGTCTTCTTGGAATCCTCGCACTATCTTTTGCCGCTTCCCATTGTTGCTTGTTTAGTAAACTCATGCTGTTTCTAATGTTTTTAGCAACTGTAACCGAGTTTTGCCCTTTTTGGACAGTTACTGATCGTCTTGTGTCAGCATGGACTTCTGGCGATCTTCTGATAGTTTCCATTCATTATTTATGGTATTCCAGTTGTTGCAAAATAACATTTCCCTGCTTTAGATAGTTGTTGTTGCTGGCTGTAGCAACTGCGTAGTTGTTGTTTCTGGTGTTGCAGCAACTGCGAAGTTGCTGTTTCTGGTGTTACATCAACTATGAATTATAATTTCTGCAGACTTTAGACAGTTCAACGGTTACTTAGCAACTTGGTTAACTTTTCCAATGATAAATATAAAGATAACATGAATATGTAATGAATAATTAAACACATAGTCATGCGGAGAGTTACTTCATACCTTGGGGTAATTAGGTCATTATGTAATCAAAGCTTTCAACTTATGAACTGAAAAAGGATAATATTCTAGCAAAAATACAAGGTCAAAAATGGTCAATTCTGAGTCCCAACACTTAGGAATCTACAACTGATGCAACAAAAGCTTCAGGCTGACAGCACAGGAGCAGTTACTGAGCAGACAATGGAAGATGCGAAGCAGGTGGCAGCTTAGTGCATGGCCGAGGTAGCAATCATCTGGGTCGAGTTGGACGGGCTTCATGCAAAGATAGATGCACCTACCGAGTGACTTGATGGTGAGTCATGATGTTTGTGTTGGGTTCCTATTGGGAGAGGGATTCCCCAAGGGTAGTTTTGGGGCTAAAATCCCATGTTTGAGTCAAATTTTGTAATAAAATTGTAAAGTCTCCGCATTTTGTGGTCGTGGAGCGCGAAGGTGTCACGTGTCATAAAGGGTAGTCCACCCTTCGTTTTGTAAAGTAAATTCAGCTATAAGAGTTCTACCCATGGTCCATGGACCATGGGATTGTATGGAAAGAGCTAAGCTCTAAGTAGTTTTGGAGACATACAATGATGAATAATGTAAGAGAGTCGTAGCTCTGAAGTAAGAAGTCTAAGTCTTGGGTCGTAGCTTAGGTAGAGGCTCTACAGTAGAGTGTGTAGAGGCCTAGGGTAGAAGTTTGCAACTGAGTGCGTGGACCCTTGCAACTATGTGCGCAGGGCATGTTATCACTCCTCTGGATCTCCAAGGCTGAGGAAGAGTCTAGCTGAGGTAACCACAGACCAATCTTTTAGCTTGGTAGCTAGCCCTATTGTTATAGATCCATTTGGGCACATCAAACCCAACCTACAGATCATTGCTATTAGGGCCCATCAAACCCTAATTCAGTTGTTACATGCCCTAAAGAAGTCAACCATAAGAATGCCTAGCTTCCCAAGAAGTTTCATGACTAAAATCATCCAAAAAATGCCTCTAAGAAGATCAATGCAGGAAGGCCTTCATTAGGGTGCGCTGCAATGCAGACCATACACTGATAGGGTGCTATGTAGCACACTTGAGCCTTCTTTGGCCTGCGCTGAGCAAATTTGAGTGAAATTGCATTGGGGTTCAGGAATATTCTTATCCATTGGATGCATCTAGAAGTTTCCCAAGTTTATATACTCCTTTGAGCTCATATTTTGATGAGGAAGGTAGTTAAGGAACATCAATCCCTTTATCCCTTACTCCATGGAACTAAATTCTAAGTTTGGGAGGGCATTCATTATCACCATTTATGGCATAACTTCCTTCATTCACCTATAAAAGACCACTCATCTAAGTGATCAGGGGCTGGAAATTATTGTATTATAGGGTGATGTTGTTAGTATGAGACTTGAGTTGATTTCAAGTATTTTAATGATGTCAAAATGTCTTACTTGTTATGAGGAGAGGACGGGATTGAACTGGAGGAGTGATGCTGAATTGAGAAAATTGGGTTGTAACTCTTCCTTTTACTAATAAAGTGTTCAAAGCTTTTTCCATATTTTTGTATTATTCATTTATGCTTTCATCTGTGTATCATGTACTTGATTCCATGCTATTATTAATCAATAGATCATTATCATATGCTTTGATCGGTTTTTGTCTTCTTTCTATGTGCAGGTACTCTTCAGGCGCATTAAGTATGGAGAGGAGTGACAAAATTATCAAGAGAGATAAGGAGTAAGTGAAAGCTATAGGTAGGCTTCTTTACCTCTTATTTAATCTGTTGATCATAGAAAAAGTAGAGAATGCTTTGCACTATTGTTCTAGACTTAGCTACTAGTCTAGGGGTTTAAGCGTTTATCCGTAGACACTAAAACTTCTCAAAAACAATTGGCGATCATACTGGGGAATGATCATCCATCTTAGTAGCTTATCAACCTCTTAAGACATTTATACATACTGTACTTGTGGTCGTTGATTGAATTTAAGTCTTCTTTCATTGAAAATTGAGCCAAAATTGTGCCAAATTGCCTTCAAAATTTCTTACTGTCAAATCTTTCTCCTGTTTGAAATATTTGCTGAATTTCGACGATGTTTTGTCTCTGAAAATAGTGTTTCATCTCCTTACCTGGACCTACTTAGACTAGGATTGATAAATTTTTCTTATGTATTTACTTTGTCATTTTCAATCTATAGTCGAAAGTTAGTTTTTGATCGATTGATCTTTAGCAAAAGAAAGTGTCGTAAAGTTGTCTTTTCCTTCAAAAATTGAATTGTCGTCAAATATGCATTCATGAAAGATTGATTGATGTGTGCAAATGATTAGTATTTTCATTAAAAGTGTCGTAATTCCTCATTTCTTTAAAAATGAAAGTGTCATAAAGTCTTCCATTCCTTGAAAAGAAATTGTCGCAAAATCGCCATTTTTATGAAAAGAGTTTATTGATCAATTGTGCATTAGTTTTCCTTTTTTGTTCATTCACATTAAGGGAAATTGAAAAGTAATACATGCATGTTGCATTGAAAAAGTTTATATGTGCTGATAAGGAATAGTGTAGGGAATTTGCATTTAGATTGTGCTCTTTGCTCTTTGTCAAAGACCTGATTGCTCTATCCCTACTAGCTAAGGATTTTCATTGTTAAATTGAATGGAAAGAATGCTTATCATATTAGTTGCATTTTAGGAATTTCAAACATACATCATGTGGTGAACCTTGAAAGGCAAATTCTAAAGAAGATCAAATTAAAATTTGTTTGAATTTACCTAATGGAGCATTGTCACCTAACGAAAAACATTTAGAGGTCTAGGCTAGAGATGTGTTCCGGCGTCATAAAACAAAGCATATGTCACTAACTTGTTTGCAATACATCTCGAGTGTGATACATCATTCCACGTACATGAGTATATCGTAGCTCGTCCACGTACCTTTGGGTATATAGGGCGGTGTTATAGTATGTAAAGTATATGGGAATGCTCTCACTGTGCAGTTTTGCATTAGACAACGCTTATATGGACTGGGCCTCCACGTACCTTCAGCTATATATGGGAGGAAAAATATAGGTTTCTATCCATCCTTAAGTAACCGAGTTGACCGCCTTGTAAACTGTGATACACTGAACATAGCATTCAGAGAGATTTCCTGCCCATACTTCTTGGTTCGCCAGGACGTATTCTGTAGTTCACAGTTGTTTGGTAAACCTTTTGCCTAGATTATCCCTCTTTTGTTTTGTTATGTTACTTTGATTAAAATAAAATTATTTGACCACGGATAACATCCTCCATGCTCACTCCTTAGTTGATCTTAGGTTGAAGCATATGGAAACAAATCCGAAGTCCACCGATCAAGGAATTCCTTTTGATGGGAACCCTAGTCCTTTTCCTCCTTTTGGAAATATTGGTGCTCCTTATATGGCTACATTATCCCTACCGGGACTTATCATTGGTTTTCCAGTATGGTTGTTTTCAACCTCCTTGTTTAAAAATGTCGCGATTCCTCCATAATTGAGTACACCTCCAACTGGACAAAATCAACCTCTAGTTGATCCTAAGGTCGACCCTTTGCCTTCTTCCTCAGTTGTTTCTTCCTCCCATTCTTCCGCTTCGCCTGGTGAAAGTATTGGTACAAGTAATCAGGTCGCTAAGAAGAAGAAGAAGAAGAAGCAAATTCAGCAGAGGGGCAACCAAGCAACCATTGCTTTGAATACAACATATGATGAGAAACCATCCGTCAAGCCTCACAAAGTTTGATATCCATGCAAACTTTGTGCGAGAGACCATCTTCTTCAAAATTGTCCTGATATTCCTCCGATCTTAGAAGGATGGTCTTCTCGTTCACATCATCATGTGTCATCAACTTCTGGAGATCATGTTGGTGACACACCATCAACTAGTGATAGTAAAGTTCATGGAAAAAAGGGTAGAGCTAAGTTTCCCTGTAGGTTATGTGAAGGGAATCACCCCATTCACCTTTTTCCCTATCTGGATGAAGCCAAAAAAGTGTTGGATAACCATCCTGCTTCACCACAACGACCTCCATTTGGCTATAGGAGACTATCCCTTAATATTTCATTAGTTGATGAATTGACTAACTCAAATCAATCGTCGGTCAAACCCGCTCTCTCTAAAAGTGAATCCTATGAGTCTATACTCGACCCAAATCAACAGGTCGAGGTAACAATTGACCCGATTTCACCTTTAGTAAATCGTACCTTTCCCGAAGACAGTGAAAATGATACCACTAAGGTTATTTTTGTTTCTTTATATTTAAATGAGCTTGGGGGCAGTCTGCTTGTTCCATCAAGACAGGAGGAAAATCCTCCAATTCTTATAACTCAAGGGTTTAATTCTCTCGTTTCTACAGTGCTCCTCCAAGTAGTCTGGTCACTTCCTTTGATTAGAATCGACTGGCTGGATTCCGTCTTCCTTCTTATGTTCCTTTCTAGATCATAGTACAAGTTTGTAATATGATTATATCTGGAACTATTATAGATGAAGCTGCATCAGTGAGCATCCTTTCCTCAACTGCTTGGCAAGGTCTTGGTTCACTGCCGCTTGTTCCTATTACTTAGAATCTGTTGGGTTTTAACAGAGGAACCGGTCAACCATTAGGGATCCTCCCTCAGTTACCTATTACTTTGGGAGGAAAAATCATTTATCTGAATGTTATGGTAGTCCCAAGCCCTTTAGATTACAACTTACTTATGGGGTGCGACTATGTTTATGACATGGGAGCTATTTTTTCAACACTCTTTTGAGTGATTTGTTTCCCGCATGAAGCCAGAATTGTCACCGTTTACAAGGTTTCATTTCCCAGTCCAAATATAGCTCCTAGTCAACCATCTTCCCTATTTGGTCCTTTTGTACCAATGGTATCATCCCCACCACGGGTTAATTATGTGGCAACCCGTTCCATACCTACATCAACTGACAATCAATTTAGTGATGTTGTACATCATGTACTAGGGGCTTTGGAACTAGATATCTCCTTCATGACCACCTATGAGTTGTGATTGAAAGAGTATGAGGATAGTTCCTTGTCTTGTGTCAACCTAATTAAAAAATGAAACCAAGGGTATGAGGATAGTTCCTTGTCTTGTGTCAACCTCATTAAAAATTGAAACCAAGGGTATGAGGGTAGTTCCTTGTCTAGTGTCAACCTCGTTAAAAAATGAAACCAAGGGTATGAGGACAATTCCTTGTCTTGTGTCAACCTCGTTAAAAAATGAAACAAGGAATATGAGGATAGTTATTTTACTGTGTCAACCTCGTTAAAAAATGAAACAAGGGTCTACGAGCATAGTTCCTTGTCTTGTGTCAAGATCTTTAAAAAATGAAACTAGGAGTCTGAGCAAAGTTCCTTGTCTTGTGTCAAGCTCATTAAAAAATGAAACAAGGTCCAAAGTTCCAAGTTGAGTCTTTGATTAGATCTCCAAAAATTGCAGTCGAGTCTTTCACTTGATCTCGTATATGAACCTTCAGTCCATCCACCTAATAGCTACGAGTAGTCTACTTAGGTGAATGTAATGAAACTTGTGGGGCATGCACCTAGTGGTAAAGTTAAGTTTCCCTGTAGGTTATGTGAAGGGAATCACCCCATTCACCTTTGTCCCTATCTGGACGAAGCCAAAAAGGTGTTGGATAACCATCCTATTTCACTGCAGCGACTTCCATCTGGTTACAGAAGACTCTCCCTCTCATCATGCTGGGGGCATGTAAACCAATCTCAAGCATAGTTTTTCGTTTTAAGCTTGTATAGAAATGAAACTAAATTCAAGCATAGTTTTTCATTTCAAGCTTGTGTAAACATGATACTGAACCAAAGCATAGTTCCCTATGGTTCAAGCTTGTGTAAAAATGAACCCATTTCCATTTTTAACCCTTGTGATTGCCATTCTATCAACCTCTTCCATCAGATGAGCCTTGGTTGTGTCATTCCATCACCACCATCTCTTTGGCCAATCATACACTTTCACTTGGTTGTTTTACCTTTTTGAGGAACAGTTGCAATGAGTGGTCTTATTAGCTAGCCTCTTCACATAAATAAACATGCTTTGAGAAGTTCCAACATCACTGAAACCAGTTGCTATCCTAGACACCACTTGTTCCTCAAAGTTGGAGTCCTCTTTAAGCTCTTTTCAGACTCTTTAAACATGAAAAGATTGCCAAGAACTTGTCTTTTCCAGCTCATTAAAGGATTGGAAATGATCTCTCTTGTATTATTTTATGCTTTTTCAGACTTGAGAAATTAATATATGAAAAAGAACTTGTGGAGTTTCCTTTTCGTCCCTTTTAAAAATCCTTAAAAATGAAAAGGATTGAGTTATCTTTGTCGTTAAACTCATTAAAAACATCAAATAGCGACAAACTTGTCCATCTAGACAAGATCGAGTTTCACCTTCGCTAAACTCGTTAAAGAATCAAATAGCGATGGATTCACCCGAAGGGTGAAATTATACAACAAGAATATGTTCTCCTCCTCAATCTTGATAAAAAATAAAGAGGTATTGGTCAGAAATGACTGGGGAACATTGGAAAAAGGGGAAAACACTTTATGGTAGCAAGTCGCTCTTGAACATGACACTTTCACCTCATCACCATGACTATGTGGGTTGGGTCATTCAACTTGATGGTTATCACACCGTTGGTCTATCATACCATCCATTACTTTGTTTTGGGTTAGTGCTATGAATTCATCTTAGTGTCACTGACATGTTCAAGAGAAGTCATTCAGTTCAAACTTCATCCTTTGCAATAATATAAACCTTCATTTTCATGACCGCCATTCTTGAACCTTCTGTCGTCAGTTGCTTTTTCATCTCCAAAATCATTTACCTCGTTTCGTGTCATTGATGTGGGATACATCAAGGCCCTCCTATGATGAGTCGCTTCTTGTCAACATCAGTACATCATCCAAGAAGTTGACTTAGAAACACCCCTTCAGTACCTTGAGGCTTGCATACATCAATGGCAGGTTTCTCACTTCCGATGATAGGTTGACATCAATGGCCTTCGACTGAAAGACTTTGTATGGTGTTAGGCATCAAATCATTTATTCACAACATGCGAAATGTACTGTAGTACCTTGAGGGTCATTATCATTATCGGTGATTCCTCTCACGTCTGTTAACGGCTTACATCATTGGCTGGTAATCAGACAATGTCTTCCCATGTTCGACTTTAGATCATCTATTCACATGGTTAGACTTGTACTTGAGTGAAAGATTGAATGAGATTGAAGACCTCAGATCTAGTTTCATCCATCCGGGCTGCAATATTTTTAGGAGTACTAAATCAAATGTACAATGGCCTTACATTCATGGTCATCCATTCATGGGTCTATATCTGTAGACGACTATATTTGTACATGTAATGAAAGTTTATAAGCTGAGCATGGGTATGCCTTCTCTTAACAAGTTCATGAGAAAAAAATAAATTATCATGATATATGTATTGTAATTGATGCAAGTCACCTTCCGCTTCAAAACCTCCTCTCCACATGATAAAGCATTTCACTCGACATACATATTTATGACTTCATCCTTTAGGGGGCAACTGTTACAGATCCATTTGGGCACATCAACCCAAACCTACGGATCAGTACTATTAGGGCCCATCAAACCCTAATTCAGTTGTTACATGCCCTAAAGAAGTCAACCATTAGAATACCTAGCTTCCCAAGAAGTTTCATGACTAAAATCATCCAAAAACTGCCTCTAAGAAGATCAGCACAAGAAAGCCTTCATTAGGGTGCGCTGCAATGCAGACCATACACTAACAGGGTGTGCAGCACACTTGAGCCTTCTTTGGCCTGTGCTGAGTGAATTTGAGCGAAAATGCATTAGGGTTCGAGAATATTCTTATCCATTGGGTGCATCTAGAAATTTCCCAAGTTTATCTACTCCTTTGAGCTCGTATTTGGATGAGGAAGGGAATTAAGGAACATCAATCCCTTTATCCCTTCCTCCATGGAACTAAATTCTAAGTTTGGGAGGGCATTCATTATCACCATTTATGGCATAACTTCCTTCATTCACCTATAAAAATACCACTCATCTAAGTGATCAGGGGCTGGAAATTATTGAATTATAGGGAGATGCTATTAGTATGAGACTTGAGTTGACTTCAAATATTGTAATGATGTCAAAATTTCTTTCTTGTTATGAGGAGAGGATGGGATTGAACTGGAGGAGTGATGCTGAATCGAGCAAATTGGGTTGTAACTCTTCCTTTTACTAATAAAGTGTTCAAAGCTTTTTCCATATGCTTGTGTTATTCATTTATGCTTTCATATGTGTATCATGTACTTGATTCCATGCTATGTTTAATCAATAGATCATTATCATATGCTTTGATTGGTTTTTTCTTCTGTTTGTGTGTAGGTACTCTTCAAGGGGATTAAGTACGGAGCGGAGAGATAGAATTGATTAAGGGAGATAAGGAGTAAGCTAAAGCTACAGGTAGGCTTCTTTACCTCTTATTTAATTTGTTGATCATAGAAAAAGTAGAGAATGCTTAGCACTATTGTTCTAGACTTAGCTACTAGTCTAGGGGTTTAAGCGTTTATCTGTAGACACTAAAACTTCCCAAAACACCTACCAAGCCAGAGAGGGATCTCTCCAAAGGATCACAGCCATGAGGGTTGGATATATTAGTGTTTTATGCTAGATGTAAGGTGCAAGGGTTGTTTGATTTGATTTTTGGTTGGGTAGTCACAAGTATGTGTGTTTTTAGGTCAGAGGGACTAGGTTAGGGCGAATGAGATATGATTGCAGAAGATATGGTAAAGGTGACACCGACAAAGGTTTCTTGATTGTCATGGATGTTGATAATGAACTATCTCGTCAATTTAGAGTGATGCTGTGTCCTTTCCACCTTCTCACAAAACTCAAAACAACCCATATGTTTAAAGCTTGTGACAGTGATGGGAGATGCCATAAGCTCTCTAGTATTGGTTGGTTCATATCTAATGATTTTCCATCCTTTTTTATATTTCCTCCTCTCTTGTTTTTCTCCTTCACTCTGACTTGTGTTTTCTTTTTCTGCCATGATTTGTTGCTTTTAAAACCATAGGGGAACGATAGAATGGACTGTGCATATTGGAAATGTGGAATGATGTGAGGAGAGATGATGAGGAGGAGATGGGAATATGTGGAATGAGGGAGATGATAGGGAATAGTTGTTAAGTGAGGAAGGAATAGTGATGAAAACTAGGAAATGTGATTTTGAGATGGTGGGAATGTATGGCTAGGGTTTTCTCTTAGGAAAAACAACAAAAAATTTAAACCCTATGTAGGAAAACAAAGGAGGGAAGGAGTGAGTAATACTTCAACCAACCTGATTTGCTAGAGTGAATGATGATTAACTTGGAAACTTAGAGGCAATGGAGGGTTTTTAGAATGTTTGGCTCCTTATAGGTGAATGTGCAGCAACCTAAGCAAAGGCACAACGACTTGGTGAAACGCGCAGTGATCTGGTCAAATGCACAGTGACCTGGTCAAATGCATAGCGAACTGGTCAAACGCGCAACAACCTCTACAAGAGTGGAACACCATTATAAATTACACTGTAAACTCTGGCAAATGTGAAGCAACCTCTACAAGAGCGCAGTGACTAGGCTAAGTGCGCAGCGACCTTGCTGAATGCATCCTCTTGCTCTGTTTTGCCAAATTTCACCTTAAAATCACCTATTTTCTTTTGCTAAGGAGTTGTGAGAATGCTAGAGTGAAAATGAGGCTTTCATGAGTGTCTTGAGAGGCTTTATACTTTAATTGACTTTAATTTATGAGTTTGCATACCCACTTTCTAATGTTCTTTGTCATTTCCAAATTCTCATATTACTACCTTTTTGACTATCTGACCATTTTTTTCTCTTGACAGGTGGATGATGCTTTGGAAATCCTAATTTTGACTTTCTACTTGGGATGATTTTGGCAATGGACTTGAGTATGCTACTAAAAGTACTTATTACATATGATAGACATAAAATTACATAAACAAAAATAAAAATTATTACATCTGTATGTAGTTCTAATTTACAAACTTGGGATAAAATCCCTTCTTGAAATCAAATGCAGGGCTTTCAATAACTATGGTTACATGATTTGGAAAGATTTATTTAATTGAAAAAGACATTATTTGCTTGACTCTCATATTTTTCTAACCTTATGCAGTGAGATGGTGACTTATTGGACCTTGGAAAAATAAACCCTAGGTGACCTAATGGAACCTCCAATGACTGAATTTCAGGTGAATTTGATTGATATAAAATGTGATGAAATGAGCCTTCATGTTCAAAGGTAACCCAGAAAACACATGAAGGAGGGCCAACAAACACAAACTTTTGAGAGGGAAAAGTGATTTTGGACTTTGGACTACCATCAATGAACAAATTTTTTCATGATGACTTGAGTGGAATACAAAAAATTTCAAATAGGACTCTAATACGATATAAAAGAGAAATTTTGATCACTGGTGGTAGTATGAAAATACTGACTCTAACATTGGCCTTATTTGGGGATGGCAGCTCCTTGGAGGTGCTAAGAACACTGTAGACGAAGTAGCCTTACCATATGGGCCAATACGGTCAAAAAACTCAAAATTGACTCAAAACTAACGTGAAACTAACTAAAAACTAACTCAAAACTGACTTTCATGAGTAAGGGATGAATTTTCAAAATAGAAGAAAATTAGTGAAGCTCCATGGCCTTCACTTCAGGCTCCAAACTCCAGTGATCTTCAGCTTCACACTTGCATAAAATTTAAATTGTATGTATAATGAAACCAAGGAAAATTTAGAAAAGATAATACTTCAGGAGCCTTCCATTGACTGGTCCTCCTAAGCATGATTCCCCATTCATTTCTTCCAACAAGAAAGCATTTTGTCCCTAGAAAGTTGAAATCTGATAAGGGCCTTTCCATAAATTCTCGAATTTACCATGCTTGCCCTTGTCCTCGTTTCTAGCATCCCAACAAAGTACCACATCTCCGATTTTGAAATCATCTTCCTTTGTTTTCCGGTCATAGATCCTTTTTATCTTCTCATGTAGCTTGGAGGTGTTCTGAAATACCTCTTCCCGTGTCTGCTCTAAGTGGATCATTTGATTGATCCGGCGCTGCATATCATTCTCTTCACTTCCCATTTCTTGTAATAGTTTGATGACCGGGACTGCCAATGATGTAGGGAAAACAATGTCTACTCCATACACAATCTGAAAAGGTGAAAGCCCAAGAGATTTCTTACTACTCACCCGATCTGCCCACAGTGCATTGATCAACTTTTTATGCCAATTCTTTTTGTTGGCCTCCAACAGTTTCTTGATGATGTTAATTAAAGACTTATTGGAGGACTCTGCCAAACCATTACCTTGTGGATAGTATGTTGTAGAATGTCCCAACTTGATGTTGTACTTGCCACAAAACTCAGTCATCTTTTTGGACTTAAATGTTGCCACGTTGTCTGTGATTATCTTATGAGGACAACCAAAACGGGACAAGATATTAGTTTCTAAAAACTGAATGATAACTGAATCAGTTGCTTGCCTAGTTGGGATTGCTTCGATCCACTTTGTGAAGTAGTCCGTAGCTATCAGTATCCACTTGTGTTGTGTGGATGATGATGGATTGATCTCACCTATGAAATCTAGGCCCCACTGTTGAAAAGGTGCATTCACTGATATTGGTTGTAGAGGTAAGGGAAGAAGCTTTCTTTTACCTTGAAAAACTTGACACTCATGAAAACTCATCACTACGTTGTAGATATCTACAAAAAGAGTAGGCCATTAGTAACCCACTCTCAGTACTTTGTTGGCCATAGTTTGGAAGTCATTTATTACTTCTTTGGACTCATCTTCAATTAAACAGTTCAATAATACACCTCCTGGATCTTTCCAATATAGCGCATTGTTCATGATACAATATTTAGAGGCTTTCAACTTCAAAGAACTGGTCTTAGCCTTAGACATTCCTAGAGGGGGATTCAGTTGCTGAAGCACATAAATGATACTAGAATATCGCAGAGATGAGAGAAAGATTTCAGATACCTAAATGAGATCCACTTCTTCTTGATTATTCGATAATGTTGCCACAGGGTTGATGTGTAGAGCATGAAGGTTTGACTCGGACATGAGTTTGGCTAAGCCTTAACCCTTGATTAGCTTTGTAGGCTTGATCTCACGATCATACTCTAATAGTGTTGCTATCCATCTACCTCTTCTATATTCCGGGTCATTCTGCACAAGGACTTCTTTTATCGCCACATTAGGCACATAAGCAAGAGTATGCGAATGTAGGATGTACACTAAAAAATCTTTGATTTCTTTTACCAAAGCCAAGGCCTTTTTCTCAATGATAATGTACTTGAGAGCTGCAGCCCTAATGTTACGACTAAAAAATGCAATTGGCAGCTTGGTTTTATCCCTTTTCTCCATTAGTATCACTGCCATAGTATGCTAGGAAGAAAAATAAAATATGATAAAATCATCGGTGTAATCAGGACTAATCAAGACAGGGAAAGTGATTAAGGCAAGCTTGACCACATGAAAAGACTTATGGGCTTCCTCAGACCATTTTACCTCATTATCATTTTTCAACATATTGGTCATTTCTCTAAGATGTTCAGCCAAATTAGGAATGAATCTTCGTAAGAAATTCATCTTACCATTCAAAGCTTGGATCTCCTTTTGCTGCGAGGAAAACTAATTTGATGAATGGCTTCTACCCTTGAAGGGTTGATCCGGATGCCATCTTTCGAAATGATGTGGCCAAGGAGTTTTCCTTCCTCCATGGAAAACAGGATTTTCTTTGGATTGAGAGAGATTCTGAACTTTCTACACTTCTGAAAAATGATTCTTAAATGATGCAAATGTTCATCATCTGAATGTGAATATACAGTTACATCATCTAAGTATACAACTAGGAAAACGTCTTTTTTGTCTGAAAATGCTATGTCCATGGCATGCTAAAAAGTGGCCCCTGCATTTTTGAGACCAAATTGTTGAAAAATGTGAAACAAGAAATGTTAAATTTAGAATGTGCTAAAAATAGACGTGCTAAAAATAGCATGTCTTAAAACAGCAGTTTGGCTAGTGAGGTCATTGGCCGCATTGGGTGAGAGGTGAAACTGCTAAAAATAGAAAGTTCTAAAAATAGCATTTTTGGGTCCCTTCCTATTTATAGCAATCCCTAGTCTATCTATAGGAAGTAAAATTAATTTTGGTCTTAACAGCAGTTGGAAATATTAATTAATTAATTCAATTGAGTTAATTAGTTAAGGAAATTTGAATTTGAAGTCTTTGTGAGCATGCACATGATTTCCTCCACTGATTGAAGGAATAAGTATGAGTTCTATAATGAGAGAATCAGTTGACTTAGTTCTAACTAGTCAAGTCCAGTTAGATTATTTTAACAAGCTATTAAAATAATAAAATATAGTTTGTTAATGCTTGCATGCATGTGACAACTATTATTTTAGATAACTGAGGATTCACTCATTGATAATTGTTGCATGTCAGTTCTGTGAGAGACCCAGTTGAGATCAGATGTGGGACAATGTACTATCAGATGCTTGACTATTTCTAGTAAGTAGTTTTTGCATGGTTGAGGAACTAGTGTCCTCAAGGATTGCGTAGTTGGACCATTGGTTAATTTGGTATGTTTGGAATTAATAGCATATTCTTTTGCTATTATTTCCTAAGCAAACTATGCAAGGATCATAGGTAAAGCCTATATAAACAGGGCTTGGTTGGTTCATGAGATATATCTTCATATCTTCATAGTTCATTGACAACTTAATAGCTTGAGAGCTAATTCTTTTTGTATTGTGAAGAGGATTTCCACTTGATTGATAATACATGGTTGGGGTTTTATGTTTATGCTTTCCCCTGGATATATCTTGTGTTATTTGTGATTAATTCTCTTGATCATTTATGCGTGTTTCTACTTGATGTTGCTCATGAATTCGATTATGCTTCCGCTTAATGTTTTGTAGAAGTAGAACAAGTATTATGCTTTAGGACATTGCATATATCAGTTTGTTCTACAGGTGAAATTTCTACATGGTATTGGAGCACAGGTGATCAAGCAAGAATAGTATACTAGCAGGAGAAATTTGAAGTTTATTATTCAGGATATAGATCTCAAGTTCTTATCACATCTATTTCATCGATGGCGTTCTATGGTTTGAGGCTTGAGTATGCCCTTGATGGAAACTCAAACTATATAGCTTGGAAGGATCGCATGGAGGCAGTTTTGGAAGATAATGGTCTTAAGGATTTCATTGATCAAGAAATCCCTAAGCCTACTGACAAGAGTGAGCAGGTGGAATGGAGGAAGTGTGTGGCCAGAGCTAGGAGAATTCTCTTAGAGGGTGTTCGAGATCACATAGTCTCGAGCCTCCATGGGAAGGAGACTCCGCATGAAATGTGGAAAAAATTGAAATATTTATATCAGAATAGCAGTGATCAGAGGAAGCTGGCACTGAAGGAAAAACTTCAAAAGATCAAGTGTGAATGGGATGAGACAATCTCTATGTATCTAACCAAGCTCATCACATGCAGGGATGAGCTTGCAAGTGTAGGGGTCATGACATTGAATGAGGATATGATGAGTATAGCACTCCTTGGCCTTCCTAAGAGCTGGCATAGTACGAGGACTCGGTGAATCGAAGGGAGAAACTGCTAGATTGGGAACGACTATGGTCGGATTTGATGCAGGAGGAGATCAGATAGAGCACCAGAGATAGTTCTTCATCCATGCATGATGCAGAGAACTGTGCCTTAGCGAGTAAGGCGAAGAAGGGGAAGGAGAAGGTTTCTCTTTCTGAATCCAGTTCTTCCAATGATGGGAAGAAGGCTAACAAATCAAAAGTGTGATGCTTTCGTTGTCATGAGGTGGGCCATTATGCTACAAATTGTCCACGGAGGAAATCCAAGAAGGGATCTGGGGAAGGATCTAAAGGTGAGGCACTTGCTTCACAATTTGAGTTGGATTTCACACTCTTTGCATGCATGGTTTCATCCATGGTGGAAAGTGGTTGGTTTCTTAATAGTGGAGCTTCTTTCCACATGACTAGCAACAAGAGTTTGTTCAGTACTTTGGAGGAAAACGATCTCCAGATACTCATAGTGATGGGTAATGATGACAAGCATAGTGTCTCAGGTGTAGGCACGGTTATTTTTTAGAGGGAGCATGGATCTCGCCTTACCTTGACCAATGTCAAGTATGTACTAGGACTGAAGAGAAACTTGGTGTCGATTGTGATGCTGGAAGACAGAGGCTATGATGTAGTCTTTAGTAAGGGAAAGGTTTTCCTTAGACACATCATCACTAGACAGGTGAAGCAGATTGGTTCATAGGTCAAGAACCTATATTCTCTTGAGGTTCAAGATGCATGCAAAGCCTTGAGTAGCAAGGCAACTGATGGAGACTTGGTGGTTGAGAGGGAGGGTATATTACCTCTCAACATGCAGAGCCAGAAGAAGTCTTAGACGATTGTGGAGGAGCCACGATTGGTGCAACAACTTCAGGAGGTTATGGAGTAGCCACAACATGGGAAGCTGAGAGGAGATTGAGTAGAGACATCTACTCATGCAAAGACCTCCAGTAGGGGGGAACTTCAAGTCAGGTGGGCTGAGGGATCACATGCAACCATACCTCCAAGTAGGAGGTGGGGCGATATAGAGTGATCGTCCCAAGGAGGAGGGGCAGGATCCTTGAGATACCTAACCTCTTGGATGAGACCTTGCTACAGGAGCCCCAATGTGGAGTAGTAGGAACTGATTGATTGGGTAGAGACAGATGCAGATGGAGTGGTAGAGAAAGCGACAATGTAGGGAATCCCAAGACAACGCATAGCTAGCAGGCTACAACAATGTGAGAGGCACAAGTGGTTTGCACAGTGCTAGGTGGCACAGAGAGGTTTGCAATGGTGCGAGATGCATGGAGATGTTGCAGTAGCATAGATGTCAGAGAGGGAGCACTTGTCAGTAGCAGGTAGAGCTTCAACATCAGAGTATGTTCCTAGCCCAACAGAGTGGTCAGTTGGGAGTGTTTTTGTTCCAAGTATTGTTGGAGCAAGTGGACCGGGTAGATGTATTGCATGCAGAACATTCCAGAGTTACAGGATTGGGTTCGAGAGGAAGCCTTTCTTGTTGAGAGGGAGTGTTGAAAAATGTGCAACAATAAATGTTAAATTTAGAATGTGCTAAAAATAGACCTGCTAAAAATAGCATGTCTAAAAATAGAAGTTTGGCCAGTGAGGTCATTGACCACATTGGGTGAGAGGTGAAACTGATAAAAATATAAAGTTCTAAAAATATCATTTCTAGGTCCCTTCTTATTTATAGCAGTCCCTAGTCTATCTATAGGAAGTAAAATTAATTTTGGTCTTAACAGCAGTTGGAAATATTAATTAATTAATTCAGTTGAGTTAATTAGTTAAGGAAATTCGAATTTGAAGTCTTTTTGAGCATGCACATGATTTCCTCCACTGATTGAGGGAATAAGTATGAGTTCTATAATGAGAGAATCAGTTGACTTAGTTCTAACTAGTCAAGTCCAGTTAGATTATTTTAACAAGTTGTTAAAATAATAAAATATAGTTTGTTAATGCTTGCATGCATGCGACAACTATTATTTTAGATAATTGAGGATTCACTCATGGATAACTATTGCATGTCAGTTCTGTTAGAGACCCAGTTGAGATCAGATGTGGGATAGTGTACTATCAGATGCTTGACTATTTCTAGTAAGTAGTTTTTGCATGGTTGAGGAACTAGTGTCCTCAAGGATTGCGTAGTTGGACCATTGGTTAATTTGGTATGTTTGGAATTAATAGCATATGCTTTTGCTATTATTTCCTAAGCAAACTATGCAAGGACCATAGGTAAAGCCTATATAAACAGGGCTTGGTTGGTTCATGAGATATATCTTCATATCTTCATAGTTCATTGAGAACTGAATAGCTTGAGAGCTAATTCTTTTTGTATTGTGAAGAGGATTTCCACTTGATTGATAATACATGGTTGGGGTTTTATGTTGGTGCTTTCACCTGGATATAACTTGTATTATGTGTGATTAATTCACTTGATCAGTTATGAATGTTTCTAATTGATGTTTCTCATGAATTCGATTATGCTTCCGCTTAATGTTTTGTAGAAGTAGAACAAGTATTATGCTTTAGGACATTGCATATATCGGTTTGTTTTGCAGGTGAAATTTCTACATAAATGGCATCTTGGCATATTTGAATGTGCCCCAAGGTGTGGTGAACGTTGTCTTAGCCTGATTGTTCCCATGCACTAAAACTTGACTGTAACTGGAATAGCCATCCAAAAGTGAAAGTCGGGAAGCGCCAACAACTATTTGAAGAATATGGTCCATTTTTGGAAGGGGGTAATTGTCTTTCAGTGACACTTTGTTCAAGTTTCTGAAGTCTATGAAAAGTATTATCTCCTCAGTCTTCTTTCTCACCAGAACTAGCTTCGATATCTAGTTAGAAAATTTGATGGGAACAATAATGCCCGCCTTGTAAAGTCTGTTAACTTCCTTTTCTATGGATGGCAACAATATCGAATTGATCCTTCGTAAATTTTGCCTGAAGGGCTTTTGATCAGGCCTGCTTGGTATTGTGTGCTGAATTATATTCTTATCATATTCCTTCAAATCTGCATAATCCCAAGCAAAGACATTAGAAAACTCATACAGTAAATGAATGTATTTTTCCTCTGCTTCGGGAGATAATGATTTGGATAGCTTGATCAGTTTTGGTTTATCTGTTGTCCCAATGTTCACATCTTCGACACCTTTCTCTGTAGGAACCAATGTAGGCTTCCTTGCTACATCATCCTGATCAAACAAGTCTTCCAAAGGTATGAGACCTTTTGGAATATTGTTATCTTTCAGCTATAGTATATCAACCTGAGCTGCCTCGATGACTTGATCATCTTCATCATAGACTTCATCCGTAGAAAAATTTTCAAACTCTCCTTCACTTTGGAGGAAGTTATTCACCTATTTTTCATCCCAGAATACTTGCCAGTATTGAAAGTTATCAGGAACTGAGGGCCGATGCTTGACATGAATCTCGAACTTCTTGTTAGAATAAATTGGAATTTTAAAATTACTTGCAGCTGTAGCTAATGAATCTGCCATAAGATTTTGAGTCCTTGGTACAACTGAAAGTGTATATTTGGGAAACATTCTAAGAATGTCTAAAACATCATTTCTATATTGTTTCATTCATGGATGGGGAGCTTGATATTCACCTTTAACTTTCTTAAGTACAAGTTATGAATCACCATACACGAAAATTCTAGATTGAAAGAACTATTTTTATTTACCTCCTTTTGAACATTGTCTCTTGGTAGCTGATCCTTTCTTTGGCTGTCATGATCCTTGCTCGAAATGCTTGTAGATGGCTGCTTTTTTTTGCTTTGATCATTTGCTGACAGCTCTTTACCTTTGCTTTGACCTCCTTGAGTAGTTGATTTCTGTTGGATGTCTTTCTGCTGTGATGTCCTGTGATCATGACATCTCTATTCCTCAAATAATATTGATTCTGCTAAGGACTGAGAGCATTCAAATATCCTCTTTGATAATCATTGGTTTGGGTTTCCAATGCATTATCACTTTTCAGTATGTAGTCCTCATCTTTAGGTTCCTCCACTTTCTCAACATACTTCTCATTTTAAGTCAAGAAAATGGGATGGTGATCTTCCCTAAAGAAGTGATTTTCCTCAACAATTGGTTCTATTTCATCATCATATTCACCTTGAGCATAATTATGCTGCAAAGGAGTCTAAATAGGCTACTGAGATGTTGATGCTTCAGAAACCTTAGGCTCTCTTTGTTTTATCCTGTACTGAGGTTGTTGCTGATATCTGAAGTTAGGATTTTTGACTTGTGGCTCTGGAGATCTAGCTAAATTTATCATCAAGTCGGACATTCTGTCCATGGTTTTGATTAATGCATCAATTTTTAGATTGGTAGAAGTGGAAGGTTATTCTTTGATGGTCACTCTCTTTTCCAGTTTCTCATGTTACAATTGAGATTTCTTGATCATCAAGTTGGCTTCCACACTTACCACATTTTTATGCATATCTTTGAGAGTTATGGGATCCCTTTCCCTTAGCTAATAGGCCATTTCTAGATCAAAAGAATCTGGGTAATGCTAAAGTTCCAAATCTGGTGGAGGTTTCATATTGTTCGGAATAGAATTGTACACCTGATTGAATCTTATGGTGAATTCTTGAACCATCTCATTAGGATTCCTCTTCAAGGTGTTTTATTCTACCAAGATTTGCAACAGATTCTTCTTTTCCTGCCATCTAGATAAAAACACCTCATTGAGCCTGGCTAAAGAATTAATAGACCCTGTTGCCAAACCGCGAAACCATTTCTTCACGTCTCCTGAAAAACTTTGAGCTATCAACCTCATTTTAGCATCATCTTCATCAACTTCTTCTAAGTCAATGAAATCAACCATCTTATCAATATGTTTCTAGGCTACCATAAAACAATGGAAGCCTATGACCATAGGTCTGAGGTAATGTTGCCAACTGACCTGGTAACACCAAAGGTGAAAATCTCACCATAACTCCCGGAGAATGGTGGATGGGAACTGTAATGGGCTGAGTTGGTTGTGAGGAAGATGAAGGGAATGAATTGGATGCTTTTGGAGATGAAGTAGAGGGTATGGCAAAAGATAAGAGCTCAAGTTGATATTGGATATAAGCCTTCTCAACAGTGATTTGTAAATCCGCTAGGCTTTGAAGTTTTTCAAAATTTGACCAAACCTCGTGCTCAAGTTTTAAAGATTTAGAAGTAGCAGAAGGTCGATTAAACAATGACTTTGAGTCAAAAAGATATGAGTCAAACAATATAGGATCGAAAACTTCTTCTGTAAGACACTAGACATAGATTTTGATCGAAAAAAGGATAACTCAAATTTAATGTCGAAAGGTAAATCCTTGATACTATGTAGTTTGTCTGGCAAGGAAGTGGTCCTTTCCAATTTAGGGATTTCAGTCTCAGGGATAGGGACTTTAGGCCTTCTCAACAACCTCTTAGGTTATCAACTGGAGAAGGAGGATTAGGGTCAAGGTTTGACCTAGTGTATCTTTTAGAAGCCAATATATTAACAAGGTTAGACTCAATAGGATCAGATCTAAGACTTTGAGCTAAACTTAGATTATTTATAAAGGAAAGTCTTCAATAGCGAAATCTAAACTTGGTAATGATTAAGAACTTACCAATAGGAGGAAGTCTGATGGAACTTGTGATATGTATCCATATTTGCTTTTGAACAAGCTCTGATTGTCTAGAACCAAATCAACTGGACCAGGATGCAGAATTTGTCTCAATGAATCCTTGAGGCCAGCTTCTACAATCTAGGCACTGCAATTTCTGGATTAGCCTTTGTAAATCTTAGTCCCCTCATCCAAAGGACAAAACTTAAATGATAATTATTCGTACACTGAGGGAAAATGAACCTTTTCATTCCCCGACAATGGTGCCAGTATGTTATCACTGCTCCGGATCTCCAAGGCTGAGGAAGCATCTAGCTGAGGTAACCTAAAACCAATCTTTTAGCTCAGTAGCTAGCCCTACCAAGCTGAAGAGGGCTCTCTCCAACGGATCACAACCAGGAGGGCTAGATAGATTAGGGTTTTAGACTAGATGTAAAGTGCAAGGGGTTGTTTGATTTGATTTTTGGTTGGGTAGTCACAAGGATGTGTTTTTTTAGGTCAAAGGGACTATGTTAGGGTGAATGAGATATCATTGCAGAAGATATGGTAAAGGTGACACCAAAAAAGGTTGCCTGATTGTCATGGAGGTTGATAATGAACTGTCTAGTCAATTTAGAATGATGATGTGTCCTTTCCACCTTCTCACAAAACTCAAAACAACCCATATGTTTAAAGCTTGTGACAGTGATGGGAGATGCCATGAGCTCTCTAGTATTGGTTGGTTCATATCTAATTATTTTCCCTCCTTTTTTATATTTCCTCCTCTCTTGTTTTTCTCCATCACTCTGACTTGTGTGTTCTTCTTCTGTAATGATTTTTTGCTTTTAAAACCCTAGGGGAATGATAGAATGGCCTATGGTTATTGGAAATGTGGAATGATGTGAGGAGAGATGATGAGGAGGAGATGGGGATATGTGGAATGAGGGAGATGATAGGGAATAGTTGTTAAGTGAGGGAGGAATAGTGATGAAAACTAGGAAATGTGATTTTGAGATGGTGGGAATGTATGGCTAGGGTTTGCTCTTAGGAAAAACAACAAACAATTTAAACCCTATGTAAGCAAACAAAGGAGGGAAGGAGTGAGTACTTCTTCCACCAACCTGATTTGTTGGAGTGAATGATGATTAACTTGGAAACTTGGTGGTGATGGAGGGTTTTTATAATGTTTGGCTCCTTCTAGGTGAACGGGTAGTGACTCGGGCAAAGGCGCAGTGACCTGGTCAAATGCGCAACAACCTCTACAGGAAAGCAGTGCCGTTATAAATTACATTGTAAACTCTGGCAAACATGCAACGACCTCTACACGAGCGCAGCGACCCTGCTGAATGCGTCCTCTTGCTCTATTTTACTCAATTTCACCTTAAAATTGCCAATTTTCTTTTGCTAAGGATTTGTGAGAGTGCTAGAGTGCAAATGAGGATTTCATGAGTGTCTTGAGATGCTATATACTTGAATTGACTTTAATTTATGAGGTTTCATACCCACTTTCTAATGTTCTTTGTCATTTCCAAATTCTCATATTACTGCCTTTTTGACTTTCTAACCTTTTTTGCTCTTGACAGGTGGATGATGCTTTGGAAATCCTAATTTTGACTTTCTGCTTGGGATGATTTTAGAAATGGACTTGATTATACAACTGAAAGTACTTATTACATATAATAGACATAAAATTACATAAACAAAAATAAAAATTATTAAATCTGTTTATAGTTCTAATTTACAAGCTTGGGATAAAATCCCTTCTTGAAATCAAATTTAGGGCTTTCAGTAACTATGGTTACATGCTTTGGAAAGCTTTATTTAACTGAAAAAGACATTATTTGCTTGACTCTCATATTTTGCTAACCTTATGCAGTGAGATGGTGACTTATTGGACCTTGGAAAGATAAACCCTAGGTGACCTAATGGAACCTCAAATGACTGAATTTCAGGTGAATTTCACTTATATAAAATGTGAGGAAATGAGCCTTCATGTTCAATGGTAACCCAGAAGACACATGAAGGAGGGCTAGCAAACACAAACTTTTGAGAGGGAAAAGTGATTTTGGACTTTGGACTACCAATAGTGTACAAATTTTTTCATGATGACTGGAGTGGAATGAAAATTTTTTCAAACGGGACTCTAATATGATATACAAGAGAAATTTTGATCACTAGTGGCAGTATGCAAATACTAACTCTAACAGGGCGAACAGAGTTTGTAAACACTTGGAAGATATCAATAAAGAGAAATATTCAGCAATTCTTGTGTCTTTGTTCTGTTAATGCATCTTGATATGTTATGTATGAATTTCCTTTATTATGCTTATGTGATGCACAAATGAATGCAATTACAATTATCTATTTATGTGGTGTTAACTATAATTATTTGATAAGATAAGAAAGCTACTTATATTAATTGGGAAATCTGCACGGCACGCTGCCATAGGAGCGCGAAAGTACCTGAGCAGCAGGCTAAGGTTGCACGAAGGTCGATCATACCCTTTTGCGGAGGTATTGAAGGATAGAATAAAGAGATCATCTTGCAATCCCTAAAGCAAAGCAACCTCCGCGAAGGCAGGGATAGAGGGAATCAAACGACATCACAACCATCTCAAGGTGTAGAAACTTGGTTCTGGCATCTCCCCATACTGCTTTGGGTGAGACTTCAGTCCGCGCTCTGCGGGCTGATGCTGAAAGGGACAGTAGTGTAGGGAATTGTTTGGCTAATTAATGTTGAACCTAGGTCAAGCCCCCTTCAAGCCAACAAGTAGGAATGAAGATCTCAGTGGTGTGGTGTAGCAATGATGGCCTCAATGGTGCAACAATGATGATGATCTCAGCAGTGAAAAAGAAGAGGATTGGTGTCTTGGTCTTGGAGTGGCCTAATAGGTCAAGGGTCATGGTCTTGGTATTTGTCAATTGGAATCTCTATAAGAAAAAAAAATTGTGTGGTTTTTCCTCTCAAAGAGTGAGAGGTTTTGGCCCTAGAAGAAAGCCAACAACTTGTGTTATTATCTCTTTGTTTTGGTAGTTATTTGATGAACAAAATAAGACACAATTTAAAAATAACAAGTGAAGATTGGAATAAGAAGAAAATTTTAAAGACACCTCACAAATAGTTATCATGACTAGAAGAATCTCATTAACTCTAATTGCCCTAGATTATTCAACAAAATGTTCCTTTTCCTCCACTCCAACTAGGAAGTTTGAATTCCATGCATGACTGAGATTATTTTTAGTAAATTGATTAGTTAACTGAGATATCAATGAGTTAACAACGGTCACTACTACTCAAACGAACTCGTATTGACTCTACTAATGACTATAGATTAGATAACTGAGTTTAACTAATAATAACTCCACTGGATTGCTAGATTTTATCAATCATCCCATGCACAAATCTACTTCTAGCCTACAAACTTGCATTTATTGATTTAACTAGGATACAAGGCCATGTCACTCCAACTAACTACAATCCAAGTCATCCTACTGATGTGGAAAATCAAATTTATCCATTTGACTAAGGCACAGGTCAAATGAAGCCTTTTCTTGACACAGTTTAGCACAAATAAGGCTTTCAATGAGATGAAATTTGAAACAACTTATGGAAATTCCTTAAGGAAAATACACAAATAAGATCACATCATATTTGTAAATGGACATATGAATCTCAAATAAATAATTATAGAAAACATTAATTAATATGCATGAATATAGAAATACACCAACTATCAATTGCAAAGAAGTTTGCAACTAATAAATAACATAAAAGTATATATAAATTAGCAAACAATTCCTAGGAAGATATAGGTTTTCAATTAATGAAATAGTTCATTATTCTCAATACACAAACAACAATCACTACCATTAAAAAGTTATAAAGAATAGTCTTACAATGTTCAATAACATGTGAAATAAATGCTTGCCACATCCCAAAAATAGATTTTGAATATTGATGTTGAAATATCCCATGTATAATCCTATAATGCATCCAAGATACTCAATAGTGGGAATGAAAAATCACAACTTGATCTTCAAATAAGTTTACAAGCTTTCCCTTTCAAAGTGCTCCAAGGAGTTCAAAACTAAAATTCATTTCTTACTAGAAATGAGGGTATATTTATTCAAAGTTAGGTGACTCTTCACCTTCCATGACTTTTCAACTATCCTCATGTCTAATTTCTATTTTATTTTATTTCTAATCCTATTTTATTTTCATATAATTACATTATAATTCAAAATAATAAAATAAACATCCTTTATGGCCCTAATTCCAACATAGTTAAGGGTAGGGCTTGAACTTCTAATTCATAAGTCACATAAGCATGAAATGCCTTGTAATTATTTGTTATGGATAATACTTTGTTTGATATCAAATTTTCATAGGTGATATCACACTCGAAATAACTAGGCATTATTGTTTTCATATTAGACTATACTCGGTGGAATAGTGTGGTGACCATCGTGTGCAACTTTGTTGGTTCCACCACATGTTGTCCAATAGCCTCCTTGGTGGGATTTAGGTCCTTTTGATTCATGGCCAACTTGCATGCATATATCATCTCTTGAATTTCCCATTAGATCTCTTATTTTATCCTTATTTCTCCATGTGCTCCAATGGGGACTATTTTGTGAGCTTTTATAAACACTTCCATGACATTATGAAGTTGTTGATAATTATTCTGAATTTTGAATATATTTTGCCCTAGCTTCTCTTGAGCTTGGATGGTCAACTTGATCTCTGCCTTATCCTTTTCTTTTCCTATCTCATCTCTTACTCTTAATTTTTTCAGTGCATTTGGATGTTCCATGTTCCACCTATGCATTATTTCTATGGTTGTTGAGGCTTCATCAGCCTCGTATCTTTTCTTTCGGTGCATTTTGAATGGCCATTAGTGTGGAAGTTGTCTTCTAAAGTGAAACCAATTAACTTTAGAGTCACTTCATGATATATTTTATCACCTTTTTTTTCTTCTAATGTTGCTACTCAAAATTATTGATTCTCTTTATAAATCCTCTCCTTTTCCTATTGTGCATTGTCCAAGCTCCTTTCTAGATCCTTGACCCTATTCAGTAGGTGCTCAATTTTTATTTTAGTAGCATCAAATAAAATTGATCTTACCGAAGCAATGGCTAGAGGATTCTTCATGGTATCTAATAATATATTTTGTTCAATAGTCACTGAGATCAATTTTTTTGGTTCTTGGGCTAAGTACTTGTGTCTTTCTTGAACAATTTTTCTAGAGTTGTGATCAATATGAAGCTCGTAAGAACTAGGACTTGAACTCCTTCACTAGATATGATACCCATATCTCTGAGTGGTAGGTAGCCTCCTATAAGTGGTATGAAAATTGGAGTAGAAGGATTAACATCCATACTGGGAAATATGTCTTGAGCTTCCTTTTCAACATGCTCTTTCTGTATTGTTTCCTCTTGTGCTTGTTTATCAACTATTTTTTTCACGAGTCTTTCCTCTTCCTATTTCTTTGTTTCTTCTTATTTATTTCTTTTCTCTTCCTCTCAATTATTCCTTTCCCCTTATTGTTTCTCCCTTTTCTCATCTTCCCTTTGGTCCTTTTCTCTTTTTGCTTTGGCCTTTTGTTCTACTTTCAATTTCTTCTATTTTTCTTTCTTGTTTTCTTCCTTTCACTTTCCCTCTTTTGGGAATCCTCCTTGTCTTTGGAATATTTTCCTTTTGATGACTCTCCAATGGTATTTTCAACACCATTTGTTCGTTGAGTGTCACTAGCCCTTTCCTGCGCTTCCATGGCTTCTGCAACATTGTTCTAGTTGTTGATTTTTTCTTCATCTTCAATGGTGCTCAATGTGTATGGACATTTATATTTTATTTGGGAGCAATGAGCTTCTGCTATTCTTATTAGATCATATTTTGGGAAGGTTACATCCCCACATCCGAATCGTTCCATATATGTTTCTTTAATTTCCACTTCGTTATAACTTTTTACGCATTATGTGCCTACATGGATTGGGTAGGCAATCCATGGTTCCTTGTTTGTTCGAGCCAACACTCCTCCAAGTCTCGTCGTCACTTAGTATGCTATTTCATGTAGAATTACTCTATCTGTGATGAATAGTTGGATTTGATGTGGGAAAATCCAAGTCTCGTCGTCACTTAGTATGCTATCTCATGTAGAATTACTCTATCTGTGATGAATAGTGGGAGTTGATGTGGGAAATTGTATGCTCCAAACACTGTAATGAATGTGGCAATAGGTGGTGTGAGCCAATCAGCCACATCATGAAATGCTACCTTAACATGGTCAAACATACAAGGAGATTCACTATCAAGGAGAATGTGGAACAATGGTGAGACAAATCCTTCTACTATCCTTGATTAAGATTATCTATAATGGTTATCCCATAAATCCCTACAATAGATGTGAATTGGTTGAATTTGTAGGGAGAAAACCCATCTCCATCCCAACATATGGAATTCAAATCTAGAGCACATGCAATCAAGAAGGTATGAGAACATGTAAAATTATAGATGTTTTCATTCTAGTATAATTTGAACTTCTCTTACTCTTGTATTGATGGAAGCAGCCAAAAAATTTTCCCAGCTAAATATGCTTCATTCTTTGACACATGTATATATTATTAGTACGCAAATCTCTTCAAATTTATTTGTATTTGACATACAATATAATCAGGAACACATGGCCATAACAACCTGATATGCTCCCCTTAGTAGCTTGGTTTTGTAAACACCTTCATTTTTAGTACGAAATTTGCTAGAGTCTTGCTCTTTTAGGATGTCCTTGTTGCTTAGGAAAAAGTAGTTATACCATTCCACCATGAGTGTCATATGATATATGGGAAACTTATAGTACTAGGCAATATGTGGGTATGTGAATGTTCTTACACCTTCCCCACGACTATTTTAAATGGTCATATCATTGACTTCAATGCACTTTACAATCCATTCTATGGTCTCTCCACAACAAAAGACTATGGGATGTGATGCGACTTTATGAAACCAAGATTTTTGGACATTCTAATATACAACACCATCTTCCTCACCATCAGGAATCTCTTTCTGAGAAACATGTTATAGATATCTGACCATGTGATCAACATGGACTTGTCGATAAAGCAAGTTGTATATGTATAAATTGGAACAAAGGTAATAGAATCCTTAGACCCTTATTTTATTATTTTTTTCCTGATCCCTTCTTTGGTGGTTCCATCTTGCTTGATGTTGATGAGATTCTTAGAAACTATAGTTCCATTGTACTGAAATTTCAAGGATATTCATTATGGTAAACGAACTTAAAAAAACAAAGACAACACAACACAATGTAAAGGAACAATATTGTATGTGACAGGGCAGTGCATTGTTGCGCAAGGATGGGTTGTAGGCTACAATTTTTTCATGCACTACAATAGCTGAGTTATGTAATAAAATATCATCACATTGTAGGAAGTTAATGTAGCCAGTGTGAGGAACTTGTGTTGTTGTACAAAGGTGATGGGTGAACTATGAGGCAGATATGTGTGCAATTTACTGAAACATATGTAAAGAACTATGTCACTTCATAAGTGATGAGGGTAGCCTAGGTAAGTGGATTTTTCCATTTTTGCTAATATGGAAGGTAGGCTAGAAATAAGGAATCTTGCACAACGGTATAAAGAGGAAAGGGTTTGTATGGATATGTCACATGATGAAAAGGATCAATGCAGTGTAGGTCATATGCATAGAATGTGTTGTTGCATGCAAGGGAAAGTTAAACTGTGAATTGAGATCACATTGTGCTACAAGAAATGAGGATGGAAGAAAAAAATAACTAAGAATTAGGGTGATTGATATGTAGCACTATGAAATATCACAATGTAGATTGAGCATGTGGGACATTTTGTTTTGCATAAGGATAGGTTTTCCTATAGACAAGGGTTGAAACAAAAGAGAGGATTGATGGAGGGAAAGAGGAGGAATGGGGAAGATCAATAGAATGAGTAAGAATAGTACATAGAGAAAGGTATTGTGTGTGTAAGTTCATAAGAATATATATAATTGGCTAGAGATAATGAAAAGTCAAGTATATTAAGGGTTGATGGAGGGAAAGAGGAGGAATGGGGAAGATCAATAGAATGAGTAAGAATAGTACACAGAGAAAGGTATTGTGTGTGTAAGTTCATAAGAATATATATAACTGGCTAGAGATAATGAAAAGTCAAGGATATTAAGGGTTGTGCAATCAAAAAATGAAACGTAAATTGACACAAGCATAATTACAAGTTCAGGGTGTATAATCCTACCTTATATAGGGCACAATTGTTACTTTTTAGGCAACATGACATACCTTAGAATGGCAAGGGAGCACTAGTAGGATGTGACGCATCAAGGAACCAAGGAGCCCTTTCAAAAAAATGAACCATGAAAATGAATTGGGGGGATGCATATTTATAAGATACATTTGTGTGAGGTGCAATAAATATATTTCAGAAGGAGAAATGTGACAAGCAATGAGGTGGTACACTATCTTTTCTTCTTATGTTTAGTTGTGCTAACTTAAAGGGCTTTGTTGTGTTGTGCTTAGAAGATGTGCTCCAATAATTTGTCAAGATACACATTGTTTCTCTATGAAAGTGCATTGTGCCAAATCCTTTCCATCGTGTGTAGGATTACTCTTTGAAAGTGCACTATGCCAAACACTTTCTCAATCAACCTTGAGCTAATAGTCTCGTGCCCTAGTGACTTAGAGTTATTAAGCAATATTTGATAGAGGTGTTTATAGTTTGAAAGAAGGGGTACTCTATAATTTTGGTTGTTGTAAAAATATTTCTGGGGTTATGTAGTTGCTACAACAATTGGTGAATCACTAGTAGAACCTTAGCATCTCTGGTCTAGCCCCTATATATGGTGGAGCTTATCACTTAGGAAGCATTGATTCAAATCCATAGCTACCACTTAATTAGTTGTTTGGCCCTCATTAGAAGTTTTTATCTCTCTACTAACTTTTCTTGGTCTTGGCTCATAAAAAAATAATTTAGATAAGATTCAAACACCAAAAGCTTCAAAAGGAGATCAAAATAATATGCATGTGAGATGGAAATGTTCATAATTAGATGAGTCTCTAGTGTTTCTTCATTACCAATGAATGTCCATAGCCTTGACGAAGTTACTTGCATCAACCCTCTACACAAGAAACCTTTGTTGAAATATGGCAACAAGAATATTCCAATTTAATTTGTCCTTGAATTAAGTTGTGAACTAAAATCGAATTTAGTCTTAACAACTACTTGGAAATAATTTATTAATTTATTTTAAATTAATTAGTCGGAGAAATTCAAGTTAGAAGTCTTTCTGAAGTCATGCAAGAGTTATCCCTTAAATTAAGGAGATAAGATGGAGTTATATTTGAGTTGTAATTAGTTAACTCAATTTACTGAGTTAAGTCCAGTTAAATTAGTTCCAAATTGTTTGAGGAACTAATAGTGAGTTAATAGTCAGTTGATGCATTAATGCACTCAACTAGTGCTACTCTAGTTAACTGAAGATTCCCTCATCAGAAACGCATGCATGTCTATTCTGAGAAAGACCCAGTTGAGATTAATGTTAAAGGACAGTGTACTATCAGTTGCATGTGTTTTCTCATGGAGAAAACTCATGCATGCATTCAACGATTTATCCTTGAGGATTGCACAATTTTAAAGGCTAATTATCCACAAGGAACAATGCAAGGAAATAGGAGCTTGGAGGGTAGAGAGGAAGGCTGGAGAGAAGCCAAGATTTCCCATGAGAATCTGTGAGGATTGTATTGAGAGCTCGCTAACTGTGAGAGCTAAGGATTTGTATAATTCCTATGTATTTCCACCATGTATGATAATACAATAGTGTGGGGTTTTTATATGAGGATTTCCCCAAAAGTATTTTCATGTGTATTGTGCCATTGATTCTTCTTCTTTTGGTTATACTGTTCAGATCCATCTTTAAGCTTCCGCAAATTGATAGTAGAAGTAGGTTATAGTATTATGCTTTGATTTATATTGCATTATCGAGTTAACCTATCATAGATTTTCTACATGGTATCGGAGCTACGAACAGGATACTGAGAAGAGAATTCGAAGTTTGTGCAAATCGAATTCATATTATACTTGAAGGTTGGCCAATGGTGTTCTATGGCTTGAGACTCGAGTATGCCTTGGAAGGTAGCTCGAATTACATAGCATGGAAAGATAGAATGGAGGTTGTATTAGAGGACAATGGCTTGAAAAATTCATTGATTAAGAAATCCCAAATCCAGCTTCAACTAATGCACAAGAGTTGGCTGAGTGGAAGAAGTGTGTTGCAAAGGCAAGACGGATCATCCTTGAGTGAGTTTGAGACCATATTGTCTTGAGTCTCCATGGGAAGGATACTCCATTTTCAATGTGGAAGACATTGAAGGACCTCTACCAGAAATGTAGCAACCAGAGGAAATTGGTGCTCAAGGATAAGCTTCGAAGAATCAAGATGGAGAAGGGCGATACTGTTTCCACATATCTGAACAAGCTCACCACCTGCAGAGATGAGCTTGTCAGTGTGGGAATAACTATTGTTGATGATGATATGGGAGCCTCACTCTCCTTGGCCTTCCAAAGAGTTGGAATAGCTACTAGGACTCTATGAATGGAAGGGAGAAACTGCTGGATTGGGAACAACTGTGGTCAGATCTTATGCAGGAAGAGATCAGGAGGAGCACACGAAATGGTTCTTCGTCCAAGAATGATGATGAAGAAAATTTGGCCTTAGCAAGTAAGGCAAGGAAAGGGAAGGGAAAGGATTCCCATTTCAAATTGAATTCTTCTCATGGAGGGAAGAAGGGTGACATGTCTAAAGTAAGATGCTTTAATTGTCACAAGATGGGACATTATGCGACTAATTTTCCATCGAAGAAGTCCAAGAAGGGATCCTCGGAAGGATCGGAAGGTGAGGCATTAGCCTCTCAGTTCGAAATGGACTTTACCCTCATTGCATGCATGGTTTCATCGATGATGGGTTGTCTCTGGTATCTTGATAGTGGAGCCTCATTCCACATGAACGGTGATAAAAATTTATTCAATGCCTTGGAGAAGAAAGACCTCAAGATGTGCATAGAGATGGGTGACGATGGAAGGTATATTGTTTTAGGAGTGGGCGCGGTTTCTTTTTAGAGGGAGCATGGATCTCCTCTCACCTTGACAAATGTGATGTATGTGCTTGGACTGAAGAATAATTTGGTGTCAGTCGCGATGTTGGAGGACAAAGTCTACAATGTTGTCTTCAGTAAAGGAAAGGCATTCCTAAGACACATAGCCACAGTTCATACCAAGAGGATAGGGATTCGGGTGAAGAATCTATATAAACTAGAGGTATATGATTGTGCAGCATTGAGTACGAAAGCAGAATTGGTGCAAAGCCAAGACATTGGTGAGTTGTGGCATAGGAGGTTGGGCCATTTGCATTGTGGGGTTTTGAAGATAATGTAGTAGATATCTACAGGACTTCCCAAAGGTAAACTTGAGCAAGTTGACACATGAAAAGGTTGTACCTTGGGAAAGTACACCAAGTCTTCATTTCATTATCGAGATAGTTGAGTAGAGGCTATCTTAGAGCGAATTCATACTAATTTGTGTGGACCATTCTCAACGGCATCCACAGTGAAGCAAATGTGATTTTCATTTATGACTATTCTCGTAAATCCAGGATTTATTTCATGCAGAAGAAGGACTAAACTTTCACAAATTTTTGTGAGTTCAATGCTTTAGTCGAGAAAGAGTCAAGGAAGAATATTAAGGCCTTGAAAAGTAATAATGGTGGAGAATATTTCTCTCAAGAGTTTAAGGACTTCTGTGCAGTGGAAGGAATTAAACAAGAGTTGACAACACCTCATAACCCACAACAGAATGGGGTGGCTGAGAGGAAGAAAAAAACTATTGTAGGGGCAGCATGGGAAATATTACATGACCAAGGCCTACCATTTCACTTGTGGGTTGAGGCATGCAACACAATGTTCTATTTGAAGAATAGAAGCCTGCATTGCATACTTGGGATGAAGACACCAGAGGAAGATTTCTCTGGTAAGAGACCTGATGTGGGTCACTTCAGGATCTTTGTCTCATCAGTATATTTCCATGTAACAAAGGATGCATGGAAGAATCTTGAGTCGAAAGTAGAGTTGGGGATATTTGTGGGGTACACTGATACACCTCACAACTATTGGGTGTACTTTCCTACCAGTTGAAGGATAGTGGTTCACAGAGATATCAAGCTTGATGAGCAGAAGGCCATGCGAGTTTCCCTTGAGAGGGAGCTCCAACTATAGGCTATGGAGGAACTGTTGGTTCCTAAGGAGGAGGAGCCTCGGACTGATACGGAGCAGCCGCATGCAGAGGTTCCAGGAGTGGAGACATCCACTCAAGTAGAGTCTTCCACAGATGGACAAAAGCCCACAAGAGAAGCTGACAGATTGTTGGAGGATGTGAGAGAGAATGTGGGAGCACCATCTTCTCAGCGTAGACAGAGGAGTTCACCTGAGAGGTACACTGGATACATGGCCCTTTCTGGGGAATGTGTTGAGACCGAGCCATCTTCCTTTAAGGAAGCAGTGTAGCAATCGATTTGGGTTGATGCTATGGTGGATGATTATGACTCCATAGTTTGTAACAGTGTTTGGGATGTGGTTCTGAGACTGGAGAACAAGTCAGTTGTGAGTTCCCATTGGCTTTAAAAGGTAAAGCAAGCTATTGATGGTAATGTGGAGAAGCATAAGGCAAGATTTGTTGCCCGTGGCTTTTCACAGGTCGAGGGGATTGACTATGATGAGACTTTTGCTCCTGTAACAAGGTACTCATCTATTAGATCTATGTTTGCACTATCAACACAGATGGGTTGGAGGATCCATCAGATGGATGTGAATACTACATTCCTCAATGGCCAGATTAAGGAAGAGGCATACATAGAGCAGCCAGAAGGTTTTGAGACCTTCGATCATGAGTCGCATGTGTGTCGACTCAAGAGAGTGTTATACAGGCTGAAGCAATCACCTCGTGCTTGGTACACCAGGTTAGACAACTGCTTCACTGGGTTGGGCTTCATAAAGAGTGAAGCGAATGTGAACCTGTACGACATCGTGGTGAAAGGTAAGATGTTGATCATCATAATTTATGTTGATGATCTCATATTGACTAGTGATGGTCAGTTGATTGTGTCTTGCAAGGAGGACCTTGCAAGAGAATTCGAGATGAAAGACATGGGTCTCATGCATTACTTCCTTGGCATGGAAGTGTGGCAGAAGGATGGGGAGTTGTTTGTGTCTCGGGGAAAGTATGCCAACAAGATACAAAGGAGATTCCACATGGACAAGTGAAAGCCCATGCAGACTCCTCTAGTAGGTAACTGGAGGAAGGAGGTTGCTAATTCAAGAGAAGTGGTAGAGGCTATTGTGTATAGGCAGCCTGTGGGGTCACTGATGTACTTAATGAACACATGACCAGATTTGTGCTATGTGGTGAACCAGCTGAGTCAAGCGATGGTTCAACCTACCAAGATGTTTTGGAAGGCAGCAAAGCATGTATTGAGATACCTTAGAGGCACATCTTAGTATGGATTATGGTACACAAGGACAAAGGGAGTGAAGCTACAGAGCTTCACTGATGCAGATTGGGTAGGGAGTCCATCAGATCAGAAGATCACATCAGGAGGGATTTTCAACCTTGGGTTAGCGGAAATTTCTTGGTACAGCAGGAAACAGAGGTCAGTTGCACTCAGCTTGGCAGAGGCAGAATACATGGCTGCAAGTCAGGCAACATGTGAGGCCATATGGATGCGGAAAATCCTAGTTGATTTGTTTGATTAGAGGATGGATCCAACTGTGATCTATTGTGATAATCAGAGTTGTATCAAACTCTCTGAGAATCCAGTATTTCATGATAGGTCCAAGCACATCGACATCCGGTATCATCATCTCAGAGACTGTGTAGCGAGGAGGATCATGTTGCTACAGTATATTTCGACAAAGGAGGAAGATGCTGACATTTTGACAAAGGCATTATCAAGGTGTAAATTCGAGTTCCATAGAGACAGGATAGGGGTGGCAGATAATCCCTTTCTTGTTGAGAGGGAGTGTTGAAATATGGCAACAAGAATATTCCAATTTAATTTGTCCTTGAATTAAATTGTGAATTAAAATCGAAGTTATTCTTAATAGCTACTTGGAAATAATTAATTAACTAATTTTAAATTAATTAGTTGGAGAAATTCAAGTTAGAAGTCTTTCTGGAGTCATGCAAGAGTTATCCCTTAAATTAAGGAGATAAGATTGAGTTATATTTGAGTTTTAATTAGTTAACTCATTTTACTAAGTTAAGTCCAGTTAAACTAGTTCCACACTGTTTGAGGAACTAATAGTGAGTTAAAAGTCAGTTGATGCATTAATGCACTCAACTAGTGCTACTCCAGTGTTAGAAAATTATATATAACGGAGCAATGGAACACATAAAATATTGCAGAAATATAAACACAGAAAATGCACAAAACAAGAGAGACACAAATATACATGGTTCACCCAGTTTGGGCTACGTCCACACCGAACAGCCAGTCCTTCCTTTCTATTATCCATCAAAATGAAGAGACACAACCTACAGTAAATCCGCTGTAATATCCTTTGTTTTCTCTCACAGTCTCACCTATCTGTTTCTCACTCACCGAATACACATCTATCACACAGCCTCAAATACAATACCCTCATACAAAGAGAGGGGTTGCCTTCTAGGGCAAAAAACCCTAAACTAAACATAAGTTCTATCATCAGATCATCCACCTAATGAACGACCCAGATTGACTAGAAATTACTATACTTTTACAAGGCAATTTTACAGCTGGACCCCCCCTGCAGCGAATATTTTACGGGTGGCGTTTCTGCCCCCATTTCGAACTAGGGTCCTATGTGGCGATACCTTTGAATATAGAAGATAATCAGGCTCCACACCCAACATCCAGTTAACTTAAGATTCCCTCATTAGAAACTCATGCATGTCTATTCTGAGAAAGACCCAGTTGAGATTAATGTTCAAGGACAGTGTACTATCAATTGCATGTGTTTTCTCATGGAGAAAACTCATGCATGTAGTCAAGGATTTATCCTCGAGGATTGCATAGTTTTGAAGGCTAACCATCCACAAGGAAAAACGCAAGGAGATAGGAGCTTGGAGGGCAGAGAGGAAGGCTAGAGAGAAGCCAAGATTTCCTATGAGCATCTGTGAGGATTGTACTGAGAGCTAGCTAGCTGTGAGAGCTAAGGCTTTGTATAATTGCTATGTATTTACACCATGTATGATAATAGAATAGTGTGGGGTGTTTATCTGAGGATTTCCCCAAAAGTATTTTCATGTGTATTGTGCCATTGATTCTTCTTCTTCTAGTTATATTGTTCAGCTCAATCTTTAAGCTTCTGCAATAGTAGAAGTAGGTTCTAGTATTATGCTTTGATTTATATTGAATTATCAAGTTAACCTATCACATATTTTCTACAACCTTTCGCATGCCTTTACCCTTTTATTTATTATTTTATATGCATGAAAAGTTTCATTGTTTTAGGCATTTTGTGCCAATATGGATGAGGGATCCTGACTTATTTTCTGAGCATAGGAATTGTTCCTTTTTTTTAGAGACTTTAAATATTTTTTTAAATGGGTTCGCTCACAATTACAATTTTCTCCCTATCCCTTCTTAAATCACTAAGTCAACACATTCAAGCAAATAATTTATTGATTCGATACCAATCAAGTTATGGATATTCTATTAAACATTTTGGGATTTACTAGCTTTAGAGAACTCCACACCAAATTGGATTATTATTTTCCATATGAATGAGGCCAACTCATAGAGGTTTTTATGGATCTACCAGTTGATGGAGATATAATTATAGCCAATCGATGAACAATTTCCATAGACCTATTCACGACATCAATGGAGAAATATTTATTTATGGGAGAGGAGAGATTTTTATGTACAACACCATTTATCTATGTGCAAGGGTATGACAGTAAAAATCAAAATAAAAATAAAATTCAGTTGAATAAAGGAAAGCAACATAAAATAAAAACCATAAATTAGAATATGTGAAAGAAAGACCACTCGAAGAGATGTTACTAGAAATACAATTTAAGATCATGGCCATTAACAGAGAGGGACTCATTCTCCCCGAGCATTGTTGTTGTGACAAACACCCTCCAAAATTTGGCCTACATCTAAATTTCAGAGCCTACTTTGAATTTACATGTTTTCGTTGCAAGTATTAAGAGTCATCACATGTGTTTTCTCTAAGTGTTCTTGTCCCATTTTCAAGAAAACCAAAGTTTCAAATTTTAGCATGGCAAGTGTCACATATCGCATAAAGGTAGTTATGGTTCATTTCAAGGGGAAACTCTGTTGTTAATGAATCCTATTTATCATATAGACATATATTATACTCATTCCCAATGTTTCAAACATTGTCGCACAAGTGTCGTCACTATCGTCACAAAGTGTACCTTTACTTTCGCACTTGGGGAAAGTTTTCGCACTATCATCACATTGAGGGGATTATGTTGTCCATGTGTTCTGAGTGATCAATGTTACGTCATCAACTATTCTAAGTGTGTGATCATTCTCATTTTTTGTCATCGTTCACTTTATCCTTATTGATCCCACACTTAGACAAACTCGGAAAAGTGCCTTCTCAAGTAGCTTAACCTCACTTAGCCTTCCTAAATTATGTAGTGTGCAGTCTCATACCTCATGCGAAAGCCTTACCTCTTGGAACTATGGAATGTGTAGATCTTACCTCCCATAACTGCGCATTGCTCAGTACCAATGCTAAGCCCTAACCCTTGAACTTCAGAACTATGTAGCCTTTCTTTATAGTCACCTTCTTCTATGCACTACATAGTCTCAAGAATCAAGCCTCCATCCCGACTCCTTGAACTATGCGGTGGGAAACCCCAAGCCTCAATCCTCCAACCTGGCTCCTTGAGCCCCTCAACTATGTATTTGCATTGCCCTAGCCTACCTGAAATACACACTACATTGTCTTAAGACTCATTCCTAGCTCATGCCCTCCTGAGTTGCTCAACTATGCAATCCTTGAGTCAGTCTCTTAGCCTAGCACTTGGTTCTAGCTTAGTTAATGGTTGTCATGAATCAATGTTAGACTATGGTTTTATCAAACTGATGTCATATTTTCATGAGTGGATTTAAGTTGTAGGTATTAGATCATGTATGGTAGGATGATGATGAAGGAGATGAAGAAGGAGACCCTACTAAAAGGCACCTTTGTAGTTGCAAAGACAAGTTGATCAATCAAGAAAATACAAAGGGACACCAGATTACGATAGCATCCAAAGATTAATATCATATTGAAGACTCCCTACCTTCAAGCCTTATGGGAGGTAGAAGAACAAGATCATGTACCATATTTCAAGAATACACAAAGATAGCAGCAGCAAGAGTGGATTGACATTGCCATATAATCATGCAGTCCATGTCATCAATGCCATGTCATGTCTTATCAAGGTGTCATGTCAAGATGCATATGAGTCATCATTTGCCACATCATTTTTGGATTATGTAATTTCAATACCTGAGAAACGTAATGTAAAGAGGAAGTCCAAGGGTCATCTATACAATGTGAAAAGTCATGAAGGAGTCAAAAAGTCATGGAGAAGTCAAAGAGTCCAAGAGTCACAAGGGAGGTAAATGGTCACCCCATTTTTTATATAAACACCCTAGTAGCTCATGCAAGGTAATTTTCACCTTAGCTCCTCCTACTAGGAATTAGAGAGGAATATAGTTCTTTTTTAATAACAAGTAGTTGCTCTAACACTACACTATTGAAGCTAGTGGTGTTCATTGTACTGATGTGTCTTAGAACTTCTACTTAATTTTGAATTCCATTTAGGCAGTACACTTTCATGTGTATGTCATAAATATTGTAAGAATATTCTTTGAATGTTTGCAATGTATGGTGTTTTCATTTTTACTAAGGAAATTGAACTATTTTGGTGGCTTTGGTACTTTTCTTGTTGAAGGTCTACTGTATATGTTTTAACAATTGTTTCTTTTATATCACTACTTCACTAGTTGATCAGTGATTCATTCCTATATATATGCTCATGTTTCTTTAGTAGATTATTATTATTACTCTTATTTTAAAGGCTCACTCTTATTTCACCTCTAGTAGAAAAACCTTGATACATTCTGCAGTTGAACATTCCACAAGGCATACTCACTTGTTCATCTGAAAGTACATGTGCATTACTATCTTATGTTGACCATCGTAGCTAACGAAAATATATAAGAACATATGGTAGTTGGGCCTTATTTTGGGAAGGGAACTCACACCAAATAGTGCAAAGTCTAATTGGGACTTTTCATCAGGGATACCGCTTGGTTGATGGATTTCCATCACGTCAACAAATGGCACTAGAAGGAGGGCCAGATGACAAGTTGTGCTTGTTGAGTTTGTTTTGAACCTCTGATCTTAAATGGCTTATCCCCAAATAATAATCCCATAATGTTTCTCTAACCTATCTCCCGGTAAAATTTCATCTCCGCACATTTGATGACTTGTTTCAATTTAAGTTTGATAGTAAAGGTGACACATCCGTTACTAAGAATGCATCTCTTTACTTAAGTTTTTTGAACACTATGAAATTAACTGTGAATATGTGGCTTATATTATTTTCTACCTCACACTTGAAGGTCATGTTAATCGATGGTGTCATACCCTACCACCCACTTCCATTCATTCTTTTGAACACCTCATCAAGGAGATTATTTTATCATTTGATACATATGATTATTGAGATGTCCTTAAAATAATTAATCAACTAAGAATGAATCCTAATGAATCAATTGAGGATTTCTCTAATCGATTCCTTTACCTATGTTATGAATTTCCAAAAGAAGATATGGATTGGGATTTCTCTAAACAAAATTTTGAGCGTTTGGTTCATATATATTTCATGGTGAGTCTAAAACCCCTGATATTTCTACTTCCCCAACTTTTGTAAATCATGAGACACCTCTAATTTCATAGGAGGAACCTATTATTCCTTTTTTTCCTTGTCCTCCTCCTTTTACAGTTTTGATGTGCGTGCCTCCTTGCGATGATGTTGAACTTAGTAATTCTAAAAATCAAATGGTTGATCTTTCTCTTCAATTTTCATCCATTTCCCATGATCCAGATCCAATATAGGAAACCTTGGAATGGTTCATGGAGCCTAGGGTGAAGGTTGATCCTTCCATTCATCAAGATGATATTAGCATTCCTAACCTCAATCTTGAACCTATTTCCATTGAAAGTATTACTTATATAAGGGACATATGCCATCCTCTATCATTTACATGCCATGGTTCTTTGTACTTTGATCCGTTTGATCAATCTACTCTACCAACTAGTTCTTCACACTCTCTTTATTTTCAAGTTGTTGGTTCAAATTGTGGTCAGGTACAAGACAATAATATTACATAAGTAGAGGAGAAGGAAAGTGAAGAGACTCTTGATCTCTCTTCCCTATTTTAAAACCCTTTCTGTCAAGATGATGTTCTTTCATTCTTGGATGATTTCCAATCCACTAATCTCGGTAGTCAATTGAATGAAGTTAATTTGATTAATCAATCTATAATATTTGGCAACAATCATTTTGATGACAATGAATCTTTTGATGTATGTGATGATGAATTCCTAAGTGCACTAACTGACCTTTTGGTTCCTTAATAAAAATTTGATTTGAAAGATTTAGATCTAGAATATGATTTGGTCAAATAATATGTTCTTATGAGAACTTCGTCTTCACCTCATTGTCCCTTGTGTTCTACCATTTGTAATGCATCAACCTGTAATGAAGATACTCCATGCTCTTCAAGTCCTTCATCTAATGAGTTAAATTCTCAATTGACACAAGGTAGTAAGGTTATCCATGATGAAAAGGAAAACAATAAAATCATAGAGTATTCTTTCCATCCCTCATCATCCCTTGTTTTGCATTAGGGCAGCTCCTCAAATCAACTTGCTCATGAAATTTCTCCAAGTCATACATCTCTGGATTTGTAATCAAAAGAATATTTCAACTTGATTAATATGATTTTTAAGGTTGTAAAATCTAATCAAATCATTGACATAGATGTTACCATCTTATTAGTAGTGGTCCTATTGAAATCAGTGGAAGTAGTTATCCTCACACCATGCATGATCTGATTTAATGTTCAAAAGGTGATTCTACAATCCTTGAAAGTTCTAGGACTTTTCAAGAAGTCAAGGCACTTCAAATTTAGTTGATGGTTATGTCAATATCTCACTAATCCGGTAAGGTCCCCAAACTAAGTCAGATCTGGTTTATCTCGTAAAATTATTTTCTTTGCATGATTTCACTAGATGTAAATTCATTCTTGAAAGATGTTTTATATTTCGGATATAGTCTTTCAAACTTTTAAGATTCAATTTTTTATCGGATTCAAGAATCTATATTAGTTGATTTGTCTCGATGAAATGCTCTTGTACTTAACTTGGGTTTGGAGTGTGTATCTCTCATAGAAGCATGGAACTATGAAGGTGATCATTTCAAAGACTATCTTTGGTCAAATAAATCATGTCCATCAGATGCATTTTAGAATAGCCATATCCTATTTTTTCTTGTGAATGTTATAATTCTAATTGTTTCTTCATCACATTGGAAATCATGTTCAGTGCTAATGAATGCATGAGTTATTTGGCGAATCAAATTCTTCTTCACTCATTATATCCTGACTTGTTTCATGTGTTTCTTATATTGGAGTTCCTTTTCACTTCTTTTGACGATTATGATGTTGGTGCAGTGTGTAACCAGTTACAAGGAAATGGTTTTTACATTCATCATGTGAGGAAGATGATTCTATTATTTTGATAATTTGCAAAAAAGTTCAGACTAGCCTATTTTTATTGTCATATAATTGAAAATATTATGCTTTAATCATCCCTTATGATCATAATTTTGTACCTTCTCATTTTCATTCATCTTATCATTTTCTCACTAGCACATATGATGATAGTTGTCCTACATCCTTTTATCTTTATGGTTTATCATTTCCCTGTTTAGATACTTGTCAAGAAGTTGAGGCACTTCAGCCCTCGTTGATGGTTATGGTGAGCTCTCGCTATCTTGGCAAGCCCTATGAACATGATCAGATTCATTTTCCCTCACAATTTTCTAATCTTGATCCCATAATTTTAATTGAAAATTCATCTTTGAAAGGATCTCAAGGTTCTCAAGAGGATTGTTTCAAATTTCATGATCTAATCATTGAATTTTGGAGCAATCTTTCCTAACAAGTTTTGTCGCAAATAACAAGTTTCAATATTTTCTCAGGCTTGTTAAGGAGGATAGTACAGATGAAGATACATTCACAAGAAGCTTCCAAGGTTTGTTTGATTATTGTTTTCATTGAAAAGGTAAGAGTGAAATTTGGTTAGATGTAGTGGTTATGACATATCTTTCTAATGGAAGGAAAGACCTTCAATTGGTTGTGCAAGTTATTCAATATTTTATATTTTTTGTTACACATTATTTTATATATGTTTTAATTGATTGTATCTTTATGTATGCAGGTCGAGATCAGTTACGATGGATACATTGGAAATTTCACTATACTTGACCTTGACCTTCTAGCTAGTTAGGTTAGAAGTAGGTCTAGCAGCATACTAGTATCCCCTTGCACACTAATCCTACACTCGCTCTCTATAGTTTTTCCTGTCTTCTCTTACTTTTGTATCGCACCCTATTTTCAATTTAGCCTCTATTTTCTTTGTCTGTTTGATTTTGTTTCCTTATTGTGTCTTGTCTCTTCCTCTATGTTTTATTTAATAATACTTTACAAGAAGGATGTTCCCTTTGGCTCAAAATACAATGTGGCAAAATAGAAAAGGGCCTTGTGACATTGCAAAAGTTGGCTAACCTTTAGTCCTTCTTCTTCATCTTGGTTCATACCTTTTGGTCGATGATGTTTTGATGAAAAATATGATCCTTGTGTAAGGAGATTTGTGTGAAGCCATGACACCGTATCTATTCTAGGAGCCTCATTTCTATGCTTCGTTCTTTATGTTTTTGTTTTTTCCACATTGATCCAATCAAGTAGAGAAGGAAAAGGGGAAAATATAAACGGGAAAACTCATATAAGAGGTTTCATATATGCTTCTCTAAAGGAAGAACATGTTCTTCTCTCAATAAGTTGGTATCCCTCTTCCACCCCATAAAATAAATAAGTGTCGAAGCATAGTATTTAAATATATAAAATAAATAAAGGGTGAAAGAAGAGAAAGGATTCCTACTCAAGGAGGTGATGCAAGTAAATTCGCTAGGGTATTGTCTAGGCTTTCTAGTAGCAAATAAATTTTTATGTTCCTATAGTGACTTCAATAGGGTACTATCTAGGCCTACTAGTAGTAGAGCAACACGAGAGATGAAAACACATACCATGAATATCTTAAGATTATGAATTACATTACCCTTCTCCTAAATTGAAACATTGTGATATGGCTAGACTTATGAATATTATCAACCGAGAACGGGATGAATGGAACTATATCTATAACTAGGTTAAGTGGGGCAGCTAGAGTATTCTACACAATGAATCAATACTTCCTGTGAAACTAGACCATGTGCATAAAGCTAGACCAAGGCAGAGAGTCTGGAGTTCTACTAGTGTGTCAACAAGTGTTGTCATTGCAAATAACACCCTCCAAAATTTGGCCTACATCTAAATTTTTGAGCTTACTTTTACTTTGCATGTTGTCATCGTAAGTATTAAGAGCCATCACATGTGTTTTCTCTAAGTGTTCCTATCTCATTTGGAAGAAAACCAAAATGTCATATTTTAGCATGGCAAGCGTCACATATCACATAAACTTAGTTATGGTTCATTTCATGGGGAAACTTTGGTGTTAATGAATTTTATTTATCATCTCGACATATATTATACTCATTCCCAAAGTTTCAAGCATTATCGCACAAGTGTCATCACTTTTGTTGCAAAGAGTACCTTTAGTGTTGCACTTGGGGAAGTTGTCACATTGTCGTTGCATTGAGGGGATTATGTTTTTCATGTGTTCTGAGTGATCAATGTTGTATCGCTAACTATTCTAAGTGTGTGATCATGATCAAGTATTGCCATCATTCAATTTGGCCTTGTTGATCCCACACTTATCCAAATCCAGAAAAGTACCTTCCCGAGTATCTTGACCTCACTTAGCCTTCCTGAACTATGCACTGCATAGTCTCAGTGCTCAGCCCTGACCCTTGAGCTCTAGAATTTTTTAACCTTTCTTTCTAGTCACCTTCTTTTATGCACTACAAAGTATCAAGCATGAAGCCTCCATCATGACTCCTTAAACTACACAATTTTGATATTTCAGATAGGAAATTACTAGGGGGGGTGAATCAGTAATTTAATTCTTTATTTCAGCTCCACTTAATATTTTTCTTATGCAGTCAATGATTTATGTTTGTCCTCACTAGTTATTCTATTCCTTTTGAAGATTAAAAGGAGAGTGATTTTTTTATATGTTTAACAAGAATTCACACAACATGAAAGAATCAAACACATTAAGGCACCAGATATGAGTGGAAAACCCCGAAGGGAGAAAACCACAAACTTTAGGCTGAAAGTGATGTGAAGGCAAGTTGCTACTCATTTTTACATCATATTTTTGTAGGCTCCAACCTACAAGAGGCTCATACCTCAAAGGAAGCTACAACTCCCACTACTTTTCTGCAGGCTACAACCCATAGGAGGCTCCTACCTCAACATTCTACAACATGTTCTTTTTCAAGCTACAACATAGAAAAGAACATAAATTTCTCAAGATGCTAATGTTGTTTACCTCATATCCAATTCTACTATCAAGTTCTCTGTTGAAATGCTCCTTCTCTTCACTCTTCTTCTCTTCTGCCACTGCTTATTCTCTCTCTGATGCAGACCACTTCCATACATTAAAAGAAGGAACACCAATTTCATTCCACTTTGTCTATTTTATAAGCAAGCCCTCTTGGTTATTTGTAATCTTTGGAGGAATATGAAATGAAATGTAGTCTCTTAGACTTCCAAAACTACTCACAAGATTATCCTTTCATTTTTAGTTCAGAAAATTGTTTGTAAAAATAAATAGAGCTGAATTAACAACTCATTCAGAAATAATTACAAGAGATAAATCAGATTTGGATTATCTACATTTTCTGTTCAAACAATTATATGTATTCTAGCTTTTGTCTCAATGTTTAGCTTTCACATTAATTAGCATATCCTTTTCACTTCACATCACTTTCAACCTTTTACATTCAACATAAATTTTCATTAGTGAGCTTAGTAACATCAATAAAATTTATTGACATTAATTAAACAGCTTAACTTGACATGAATGCCAATATTTCCAACAATCTCCCCCTTTAGCATTGATGGCAACTCAATCGTCCTCCTCCTTTTGTCCTGAAATATATTTCTCCTCTATTGGTTTCTCATTATTTCCCATAACTTTTGCTTACCTCCCCCTTTGACATCAATGGAAAGGGGTTATAGATGTCTTGTAGCCTGTAAATTGTAATGTATTGGTCTGTGTAAACAATGTTGACACTATCATTGATTGAATGCTACTCCATAAACATTGCTCCAAATAAGCTTCAGAAATGATTGAATACAGTAAGATATTGTTGTGAAAACATTCTGAAAAATGTTGCACATATTCTTTTGAGAGAACACTTTGTAAGATATTGCAATTGCAAAAAAAAATCTGAATTATAGTCACCAAATAATAAGTGCATTGCATCATTAAGTACATGAGACATTGAATATGTGAGGCAAGTATTTATGGATGTAACTCCATAACCCTGTATGTAATAGACAATAAATCTGCAAAAATAAACATTGAACCATTGTAGCAACCTCGAACATCCATTTCATCTCCATCATGTATTTTGAAGCTTCCATAGGGTTTTTCATTGGAAATATATATGATTGAACCTAGAGTAGATTGTCTTCCGTTAAAACAGGATTAACATTCTTCTCCAATTTAGAAGGAAGCAATAGTCCCAAAAAAAATTGTTTAAAAAAATATATAGTGCTTCATTGATTCTAAAAGTTCCCTGGCATGATAGCCACAAAAATTGTAATTGTTTTCCTCCATAATCTTAAAGAAATGGATGGTTTTTTCTTTTATTAGGCATTGAATGAATGTTTCCAATGTACAACATTAATGTTGCCTCTAGCGGCCTCCCATCAGAAAACATTTTTGCATGCACCATTCCACCAATCAATATTGCAAGGTTTGGAGAAATATCTAGCACCTTTGACACAAGATAAGAATGAAGCTGCTTTCTATATTCTAAAAGTTCTATAACCCTTTGTGGAAAGTGCCCAATGTTTAGAAAGTTGATTGTAGAGATGTCTTGACCCATGGAAGTCGTAGCAATATCAATAATATCCTTAGCCTTGTCTCCATAACCAGTTATATCTGTCGGCTCAAATATGGCATCCTTTGACAAAGTGGAGTTTTCCTTCACATATTTTGCTACTCTTGCATAGATATAGTTGTCATTGATGATCTCGACCAGCTTGGGAGTATGACATGAGTACCACTCCCTTATTCATGTCTTTGTCCAAGGTATCAAGAAGACTAATGGCCTGTGCTGACATTCATATAAAATTATGCGATGCCATATAGGGATAATACCATATAGTGATTCCACAAGGATCATATCATATAGTGGATGTGATGCCAAGCATACCATACATATAGTGAATGTAATACCAATCAGATCATACAAAGAAAGTGGGGCCAATCATACGATACGACGAATGTGATTCCAACATCAGAATACATGTTGGCTATAGTAAGTTAGGATTTTATTAGTCTCAAGTTGATTTTCAAGCACCCAGGCTTGAATCCTTACTAGTTTTCATGTCCCATATATCTGAATTAAAAGAAGAAGTGCTCAACTACAAATTATCTCAAACCTCTGGGAAAATAAGATATTGGGTTGTTGCCTTGGATAATTTTTTTATTGGAAAGTTATACTTGCATTTAACAAAACTTAAATACCATTAATTATTTTTTAAAATATGGTTTGTTTGAACTTTGTTGGTCATGCCTTGTACCTTGAAAACCCAGTGTAGAAAACCAACAAAGGATAAGGGACTCAGTCAAGTATTTATGTACTTAGAACAATACATTGATTAATTGAACTTTGGGATTGTAGCATGATTTCAAAACACAACCCAACATTTTCACAATTTCACGATTCCATGATTTTCACAATTTCATAAGCCAGCCCAACATTCTATCTCTACAAGACATTCGATCTCTTTTGTGATGCCAACGTCATATTCTTTGTATGGGCATAATCTCTCAGCAGAAACAAAAGCAATGTCAGCAGAAACAAAAGTGAGTTACGATGTGAATATGAAGGTAGAATCCACGGAGAATCTTCGAAAGAAAAAAAATCCCAACTCATCTGTCAACAGTCCTTCAAATACAACATTGCACTGTTGTAGAGCATTTAATGTAGAACAAAATTATTGAATTGCAACAAACTTCATAACCTTCAAATCGAGTTGCACGAGGAACATATATGCAAAGCTTTTCTTATTTAACTAGAGGAACATATGTATAAAACATATAAATAGAGAAATATGTTTTCTAGCCACGAGAACCATATGTTTCGAGCATAGGTTTCTCATTCTTCGCCAGGACCACCATGTATTTCTAGCACCATACGTTTTAGCATCATATGTTATGGAGCTACGCCCGTGAATATGTATCACCAAACAGCTTATATGTCACCTATATTGTTATGAAACCAGCTCACAAAAAGATAGAAAAGAGAGATCCATGCCTTAGAATTCAACCTCTTCGAGGGGGAAACCTCCTTTACATTACATAAATGAGCAATTCTTAGATGATTCAAATGACAAAACCTCCTTTCTATATAGGAGTCTAAGGAGTCACAATATAACCCAGCCGACCTAACAATAATAATATAAAGCCACAAAAATAACAATAGAGGGATTCTATGGGGCACAGTAGTAACAATATGGGGACAATAGGGGCACAACAATATTAATAATGGATACAACTATAATAGTAATGGGGTAATCACTAATATTATAGGGATCCAACATGCCCCTCTCCATCAAAAAAGTGTTGTCCTCAATGCTTCAGTAGTTCTAGATGCTTCTGTATAAAATTCTCATCCTCCCATGTGGAATCTTCAACGGATAAGTTCTTCCACTTGATAATATACTCTGAAATTGATCGATTTTGTAATTGTCGAGTTCTTGTTTCTGTGACTGCTTCTGGTTCCAATATAATTTTTCCTTCCTCGTCAAGTTTTGGCAATATTGTTTGAACTGGGAGCTTGTCGCCTATAACCTTCTTTAAACATGAAACATGGAAAGCTGGGTGCAATCGAGAAGCTGCAGGAAGCTCCAATTTGTATGTCATAGTAACAATCTTTTACAACACCTTGTACAAACCATAATACTTTGGTGATAATTTATTATCCTTCTTAGCTTACTTGAGGGACATTTGCTTATATGGTTGTATACGTAGGAATACCCATTCACCTACATCAAAACTTCTTTCACTGTGATGTTGATCTACCTGTTGTTTCATTCTATTCTATGCCAACACGAGGTTATCCTTTAAGAGTTGGGGGACATGTTGTTGGTGTTTGATGTGATGTTCCACTGCTTTAAGCTTAGAATTTTCTCTTAAATATGATGTGATGGACGGTGGTTGCTATCCATAAAGTGCCCTAAATGGGGTCATTTTTGTTGCTGTATGGAATGAAGTGTTATACCACCATTCAGCCAGAGGCAACCATTTGACCCATTGTGTCTGTTTATCAGATACAAAGCAACGAATATATCCTTCCAAACATTTGTTTACTATCGCAGTTTGCCCATCAGATTGAGGATGATAAGATGAGCTATGAGCTAACTGAGTACCAAGACAAGAAAATAATTCTGTCCAAAAATTTCTAGTGAAAATGGGATCTCTATCACTTACAATAATCTTTGGGTTTCCATGTAGCTTTTGAATTGTTTCCATAAATGCAGCAAAAACTGTACTGGCTTTAAATGGATGTGATAATGCACAAAAGTGTGCATACTTGGTAAGTCTGTCAACTACCACCATGATGACACTCTTTCCCTCAGACTTGGGTAAACCTGTGATAAAATCCATTGAAACCTCCTCCCAACGTTGGCTTGGAATGGATAAAGGTTGTAATAGACCCGGTGTCTTAATTGTTTCAACTTTATTTTGTTGGCAAACCAAACATTCCGCCACAAACTTTTGAATATCTGATTTAAGTCCCTCCCAAAAAATTTCCTTCATAACCCTGTGGTAAGTTTTTAAAAATCCTGACTGCCCTCCTAAGGGAGAAGTGTGCAATTCCATAAGAATCTTTTGTTTTAACTGGGAATTCTTACAGAGGTATAAGCGATCTTTGTACCATAACGAATCATTTTGCCAGCTAAATGCATCAGACGTACTGGAGTCTTGTTGTAACTTTTGAATAAGTGCCCACACTTCTTCGTCATTCTTCCATTCCTCCCTCGCTTCGTTTATCCAATCTGGTTGGATAATAGAAATGGCGCACAACAATGCTTCCACATCCTCATCATTTCTTGAGAGTGCATCTACCACCACATTTTGCTTCCCTTTTTTGTAGATGATTTCAAAGTCATAACCCAACATCTTTGTGACCCACTTTTGTTGCTCTTCAGAGGATAATATTTGTTCTAAAAAGTATTTAAGGATATCATGATCTATTTTTACCTTGAAGTGTCTTCCCATTAGGTAGGGTCGCCATTTCTTAAGTGCATGGAGTATTGCCAACATTTCCTTCTCATAAATAGCTTTGTGTAAAAACTTTCCCTTGATTGGACGACTTTCGAAAGTAATGGGTCTTTCATCTTGCATTAAAACAACACCAATTCCATTTCCTGAAGCATCACATTCCACAATAAAGGTTTTTGTGAAGTCTGGTGTAGCTAAGACCAGTGCTTAGCACATTGCCCCTTTAAGATGCTCGAAGGCCTTTGTTGCTTCTTGAGTCCATGAAAATGCATATTTCTTCAATAATGTTGTTAGAGGTGCTACTATTCTCCCATAATTCTTAACAAACTTGCGATAATACCCTATCAGCCTGAGAAATCCTCACAGATGCTTTATGGATGTCGAGATTTTCCATTCCTTAATGGCTTTAATTTTGCTAGGTTCTACCTTAACTCCTTCATGAGATACAATATGACCCAAATATTCCACCTCTTGTACTCCAAAGAAACATTTGGATCCTTTTGCATATAATTGTTTCTCCTCCAATATTTATAGCACCCTATCAACATGTTCAACATGATCCTTCCAAGACTTGTTGTAGATTAGTATATCATCAAAAAATACTAACACAAATTTTCTAAGGAATGGTTTGAAAATGGAATTCATCAAACCTTGAAATGTTGAAGGTGCATTAGTAAGGCCAAAAGGCATGACAAAAAATTCATAATGACCCTCATGAGTTCTAAATGTTGTTTTCAGAAAATCTTCAGTCTTCATTCTAATTTGATGATATCCTGAACAAAGATCCAACTTGGTGAAGTAAATTGATCCATGCAATTCATCCAGTGATTCATCAATGACAAGAATGGGAAACTTATCTTTAATAATGAGTTTTTTGAGCTCCCTATAATCTGTACACATGCACCATGATCCATCCTTCTTGTGCACCAATACTACTGGAGCAGAGAAAGAACTTTGACTCAGTTGAATTATACCAGCCTCTAGCATTTCTGCAACCATATGTTCAATTTCACTCTTTTGGGCATAGGGATATCTGTACGGCCTAATGTTTGGAGGAAAACTTCCTGGAATCAGATGAATAGCATGATCATATTCACGAATAGGTGGGAGACCTTTGGAAGTCTCAAATACCTTGGAATGATTGTCCAAGACTTTTTGGAGATCTGGAGAAATAGATGATTCCAATGTGGAAACATCTAGCGAACATAATTGTGCAATTACACCTCTTTGTTCCTTTTTTAGAATCTTTGTCATACTGTTAGAGCTGATTATCTTTCCCGGTTTCCCTGCAATACCCCTTAATTCAAATTCCATTCCTTCCACAGAAAATTTCATGAAAAGTTCTTGAAAATTAAAAGCTATTGTACCCAAGGATTGTAGCCATTGGACTCCTAGTACAACATCAGCACCTCCCATTAGAATGGAAAGCATTGGGTTGGTCAATACATATTCTCCCATGGATAGCTTAATATTATGGCACTTTCTAGAGCAATTTATTGTTCCTCCATTTGCAACCATCACTTGACACTCTAGTGCTAGATATAAGAAGCAATTCAATTCTTTTGCTACCTTACAATGAATAAAATTGTGGGTACTTCCTGAATCAATCAACACTATTACCTTTTTCTTCTTGATTTGTCCTTCTATCTTGATGGTTTGAGGAGTGGTAATTCTCGCCAATGCATTACAAGATATGGTCGGATTTATTTCTTCTTTATCTAGGCTTTGTTCCTAAAGTATATCCTCTTCTTTTGACCTTTCTTGCTCCTTTTCTTCTTCCTCTTCACAATATATGTAGAATAATTTCTTCTCAGCACACTTATGACCTTTAGTGTATTTGCTATCACAACTGTAACAAAGCCCTTTTGCTCTTTTTTCTTCCAATTGTTGTGGTGTCAACCTTATAGGTTGTGTAAGTCTAGGGGCAACAACACTTCCATCTTTATAGTTGCGAGTGGTATGCTTCCTAGTTACCATAATTTTGCTTTCGATTTTTCTTGCTAACCTGAATGCCTTCTCTAATGAATCAAGTTCCCAAAGTCGAACATCATGTTGGATATTATCCTTTAAAGTCCCTATGAACACATCAATCCTATGCTCCTCTCGAATATTTTTTACCCTTATGTTTAATTTTTGGAACTCCTCAATGTGCTCCATTATTGAACCCTTTTGTTTGAGGCTTATCAATTGGCTAAAAAAAGTGTTGATTTTTGTATCCTCATAATGTGCTGTCAATTCTTCTGTAAAAATTGCCCAAGTGATAATTTGTTTACGAGAGCAAAGCCATTGATACCATACAAACTGATTTGGTTCCAAATATAAAGTTGCAATACATACCTTTTGTGTGTTTTGCACATTATTGAGATCAAAAAATTGCTCCATCTGTAATATCCATGTTGCGGGATCCTTGCCATCAAACTTCCTCATATCGATTTTTGGAATATGGTGGGTCTTCGATCCAACATTAGAGTATATGGAATCATGATTAACATTTCTTTTGTTCTTATCATGAGTTTCCTTTGCTACCCTTTCACCATTAGTGACCATTTCTTGTAGCAACTTATTCATATTTATCTTCAATTCTTCCATCTTATCATCCATGCCATCAATTTTAGCGTCCATGCCATTCATCTTAGCTTTCATGCCATCCATCTTAGCTTCTACACCTTTCTTTAAACAATCCATCTTAGCTTCTAAACCTTTCTTTAAACCATCCATCTTAGCTTCTACATCTTTCCTTAGACCATCCATCTTAGATTCTGTTGCTTTTTGTGCAAGTGACACTTGTTGCACTTGGTCTCGTAATTTTGATATATCATGTTGCATTTCTTCCTCTTCTTCATAAGTCATGCTAGAGCTTTCAGGTTGCTTACTAGGTGTTTTCATTTTCTTCCCTCGGGGCATCAATTGCCGATTCAAACTAATTTTTCAAGCCAAGCTTATGCAAAATTTAAAAAAAAAACTACACACCTTTTTTCACTTTGTAAAAGCTTGATATTGAATCTGATGTATCTCTGTAATTTCGGATCATCCAGTTCTAAAATTGCAACGTGTAGTAGCCCTCTGTGTCCTATTTCCAATGCCACCATTCTAATCCAAGTTGGATTCTCCAAGGAAGAGTTATGCACAATCTCCCAAGATGACCTGACTATAGACTAGTTCAGTAGAGTGAACTTGTATGATGTGTCACGAGTCACTATTTCGACCTTTGGATCTGAAAAAGATATAAAAGAAATTAAATTCTGTCCTCTTTCTATACCTTCTTACGAAATTTCAATCCGATGCTCAAAGAAAAAGTTATGACAATTTTCCCCAGGTCACCTGTTTAGAATGTAATTTAGGAGTCTCCAAAAAGACCAACTTCCTTAGATCATATCTCCGCAAATATAGCGCAAAAAGCTCTGAAATTCGGACTCAAGATTCAACATGATATCTTCTCAAATGGGTTTTTTTTTATCTTCTGAAATGTCGCAGAAAAAAACTTATAGTGAAAATTCCACGATGACCTGTTTGGAGCAGCGAAACCCTAGAATCCAAAGCTTTGATACCAAATGTTATGAAACCAGCTCACAAAAAGATAGAAAAGAGAGATCCACGCCCTATAATTCAGCCTCTTTGAGGGGGAAACCTCCTCTACATTACATAAATGAGAAATTCTTAGATGATTCAAATGAAAAAACCTCCTTTCTATATATAAGAGTCTAAGGAGTCACAATATAACCGAGCCGACCTGACATTAATAATATAAAGCCTCAAAAATAACAATAGAGGGATTCTATGGGGCATAGTAATAACAATATGGGGACAATAGGGGCACAACAATATTAATAAGGGATACAACTACAATAGTAATTGGGTAATCACTAGTATTATAGGGACCCAACATATATACTCGTAAAATTCCTTGTTCTTACCCCGTACCTATACCAAGCTTCCTACACTTATATACATTGCATTTGCTACTAGAGCATAAAACCGTAATGTCAATAAATATCTCCAACAAAAATTATAATAGACTAACCATGCATCATCATTACACTAACATGGAATTCCATGTCACTAATAGGTCGTAGAGAAGTCAAGCATTGAGTTGTCTATCGCATCTACGGTTTCCTCTTGGCAATGTTAGTAGAAACAATCCCTTTCACAAGCCAGGCTCTGTAGATATTAATGTTTGATCACTTTAAGAATAAAAAATGTGATTTCCCTTGTTGTTTTGAGAAATTAAAATGGCAGCATTCTGTAGAGATCATTTGTAGCGTTCTGGAGAAAAATTTCAAGACTTGATTAATCATGCAACATGGATTGTAGTGCAGTTGTTATGCTCATTAGCGGTGTTATCAATGTTCTAGAGGCAGAACCTTTGATCTGACGCTAAAATATTCTTCAAGTTTTTTTTTCCAACAATGTCGGGTGTGTATTCAAAATTTAATGTTGCCTACAGAAATATAATGCTCCATGCTTCATAAATATAACACTCCATGCTCCAAAATAATAAACATTGTTTGCTTCAGAAATATAATGATGCCTTCTCCAGAATAATAACACTCCCTATCTTATCCATATATTCAGAATGCATATCTAATACTATATGTTGCATAATTTTGTCAATGTTGGCCAAACATCATAAATAGGTATAGCATTATCCCATGTTCAATAATTATTGCTTTGTTATTTATGGGTGATTCATTCCATATTTTTTGCCTCAAGTCCGTTAGTGTGCCTCTGGATAGATGGTTAGAATTTGTAACTCCTTTGTCCAACTGGCCATGTGACAATTATATGCAAATTATCTTAAGTCTTTCTTCATTTCATTATGATTTAAAAAATCCTTGCATTGAGCTCTTTTGTAGTTTCCCCTTTGTCTTCAATATGTTTCACCTTGGGTTTCTTTGAGAAGAACCACCCTTCACTTATTTAAACCTAGGATTACCGTAAGTCTATAATTGTTGATAGTCTTTTGCTATTCTTCTCTTGCTAGAACTGACATTTTATATATGTGTATTTTCTTTTCAATAGGATTCTCACGAGTGTCACTCCAAGATGAGAGCTTTTGGTTTTTTATCAGGTAACCTAAATATTACCTACCTACTTATGGAAACAACAGTGAAGTTGAAGTGCTGCAGTTGAAAGAGGCATAGTGTTTCAATCACTCATGGCCTTCAATTGTAGAGTCATTTTCATAAAAAAATCTTTTTATTCTGCAATACAATAAGTTTGAATACCGACTTCCCAATTGAGTTCTTCAATGTGTTAATTTGAAAGAATTTTTCTGCTAGGTTATTTCACATTGTAGAGTCTCATTTCCTTCAACGTCTGTGGCTACTTGAAATGAGATTTATGAGCCATAATGATTTCCAAATTTTCCTTTTGAGATGGAAAATTATTGCGCTAAAATTTCTCTAAACTTTCATCTTTTGTTGGTAAACTCATTTTTCTTCTTCAAGAATTCATAGGAGTGATCACAATGACAGTGCTGAAGGATTTAAAGAAATCCTAGTGATGCAGTGAAACTGGTACCAAATTTGATTGGTTGTTGGAATAGAAGACTTCTCATGAAGATTTCCAGTGACTTGGTTATGATGTAGATCACATGATGTTTCATGGTGAATGCATCTCTAAACCAAACATAAACATATATAGTGTATGCTTCTTTGCTTGATGAGAATATATTGAATGGCTCTTAGGATTTTATATACCAAATATTTAATTGGGATCATCATAATGTACATTGATGCATCTAGATAATGAAGATTTTTTTAGAAGAAATGATGATGCAATTATACAATAGTTTATGCTTAACTTTCAATATGATATGAATAGATATGAAATTGTCTTAGCAGTACTAGTATTATGTTTACTTGTAAAAATTCATTTACATGTTTATGCATAGGATATATACAAGGGGGAAAAAACAATCATTGCGAAGTGGATTTTTTCATGGTGAACCTGATTGATGTTGATAGCTCCTAGAGAACGTGACATGATTTCCCACTTTCATGATGCTTTTGTTCTTTCCTACTTCAAATTATTGTCATGTTAAAAAGCTTTGTGTTCTATTCATTACGCCTTCTTGCTCCTATAGTCTCCCTCTTAGATCATGCTTGATTTCATATACTTTGAAGCCTTGTAGGTTCTTCTTTTGAAAGGAACATTAGTGAAGAGAGTTTGTAGGTACTATCCCTAGCTTATTTCTCATATATTAAAAATGGTTCTTTAGCAAGGGGTTTTGTAAATAGGTATGTTATTCATTCTCTTGTGGGTATGTACTCCATCTTCATTGTTCGCCCAACCACTTGTCTCTAAGAAAGTTGTACTTTATAAGGATATGTTTAGTCTTTGGATGGAGGATGGGATTTTTTGAAATACTTATTGCACTTGTAGTGTCACACTTGATAGATATAGGTTCATTAAAATTTACCTTCGTGTCTTGCAGTGTTTGTTTCATCCACAATACTTGAGTTAAACATGTTGCAGCTGCTATGTACCCATCTTCTATGGTAGATAGGGACATTGATGTTTTTTTTTCTTAGCCATGCTACCAATGGTTCTCCTAAATAGAATGCACCGTCGCTTGTACTTTTTATGTCATCCACACAACTCGACCAATCTACATCTGTCTATGTTGTCAAAGTAAGATCCTTACCTTTCGAATACCATAGACCATAACCTATAGTCCCCTTTAAGTACCTAAATATTATTTTTTCTTCTAAAAAAGGACTTTGTTTGGGTGTTGATTGATACTTTTCTACTAATCCAACTGCCAACAATATATCCAATCGATAAGTCATTAGCTATAACAGACTTCCTATAATATATCTATATTTCTTTTCATCCACATTAGGTGACTTATCATCTACACATAGCTTACATCCCGTATTCATGGGGGTTGAGACAGGTTTACAATCTTCCATTTGAAATATTTTCAACATATCTCTTAGATATTTCTCTTGAGAAATGAATATGCCTCTAGGGTTTTGTAGGATCTGGAGCCCTAGGTAGAAGGTAATTTCTATGATCATAGACATTTCGAACTCGGTATTCATCTCTTCAGCAAACCATTCTACTAGATGATGCTTATTCCTGCCAAACATAATATCATCCATGTATACAACTATAATTAGCAATTCATCTCCATCCGTGTTAATGTATAGATTACTATCAACTCCTCCTCTCTTGAACCCCTGTTTTTGAAGGTACTTGTCCAATCTAGAGTACTATTCATGTGGTGCTTATTTAAGACCATATAGTGCTTTATTTAACCTGCAGACATAATTAGGCTTATCTGTCAATGAGAAACCTTCAGGTTGTTCCATTTAGACTTCTTCCTTAAGATCATCGTTTAGGAAAGCAGATTTCACATCCATTTGATACACCTTGAAATCATTGTAGCATGCAAAGGCTAAAAACATCCTGATTTCCTCCAATATTTCAATTGGTGCAAAGGTCTCTTCATAATCAAGTCCTTCTATTTGTGAGTACCCATTACACACAAGTCTGGCTTTGTTTCTAACAACTTCACCCTGTTCATTCATTTTATTTTTGAATACCCATTTTTTGCTAATGATATTCTTCCAACAGGTCTAGGTGTTAGTTCCCAAGTCTCATTTTTCTCAATTTGGTCTAACTTTTGTCTTTACTTGCCTCCTCAAATCTCTTTGCCTCTATCTATGACAACATGGCTATATGACCTTGCTCAGACTTTTCTGCTAGTTTCCTTCATGTTTGTACTCCTTCACTTTTATCTCCAACACTTTTTTTTTATGGGCGACACTTTTGAGTGTATCTTGAAGGTCCTTTTGGAGGAGTATCAGTATCTTCTACTTCTTGATCTTGTATTTCATTCTCCTTACTATGATGATGATGGTTTGGAGGATTGATAAAACTTATGTTCTTGTTCTTATTGGGTAGCTCTTCATCAACCTTTACATCTATGCATTCCACAATATTATGCAGTCTTTTATTATAACACTTGTATTCCTTACTTTTGGACAAATATCCCAAGAATATTCCTTCATCAGATCATGCATCAAAATTTCCCAGCTTTTCATCATTATTTTTTATATAACATTTACTTTTGAACACTTTAAAATGTTTGATTGTTGCTGGCTTCCTGTGCCATAGTTCATAGGGTGTCTTATCACAATTTGGTCTAAGATGTGCCTTATTGAGATTATGTATTGTTGTGTGCACTACTTATGCCCAATAGGTTTGAGAAATGTTTCTTTCTTGCATCATGGCTCTGGCTATTTTCTGAATAGACACGTTTTGTCTCTCTATGACTCCATTCTATTGTGGTGTGTCTACAATAGTATATTGTTGCTTTATCCCAAATTCCTTACATAGGTATACAAACTCATCTGATGTAAATTCATCTCCTCTGTCTGACCTTATGCACTTTATCTTGCACCATGTTTGATTTTTTGCCAATGCCTTAAATGTTTTAAATTTCTCAAATGATTCTGACTTATATTTGAGAAATTCCACCCAAGTTAATCTTGAATAGTCATCTATTACCAGAATGAAATATTGTTCTTCTCCTAGTGCTTTTGTTTTGGAAGGCCCACATAGATCCATATGAACTAGCTGTAAGGGCTTACTACTTGATAGTTTATCTTTGAATTTGAATGACCTTCATGTTTGTTTTCCCATTTGACATGACTTGCAGATAATTTTTTGAGGCCTTTTTATTTTTGATAGATCTCTAACTGCTTTCTTCTTGCTGAGTTTGATGATGTGATCAAAGTTGAGATGCCCCAATCTCCTGTTCCATAGCTAGGATTCATATTTTTTTCGATGTAGAATTCCTCACTCTTCTTTCAAGATATATACATTATTCTCAGTTCAAACTCCTTTAGCTAGAATTTCCCTGTAGATGTTGACCTGATTTCACAATCTTGAGTTCTAAAAAGAACATCACAACCTTTGTCACACATCTAACTTACACCTAACAAATTATGTTTTATACCATATAAAAACAATACATATTGAGCCTTTCCTCTTCCATTGTTCAGACATACTATACCCTTTCCTCTATTTCTACCTGCTTCATCATTACCGTATGTGACATTTCCAGTTTTATTTTCATTCAGGGAAATAAACTTCCTTTTATCTCCTGTCATATGTCTAGAGCAGCAATTGTCCACATACCATTTATTATTTTGATCTTGAGCATATAGAACTAAGTCACACTTGTCAGGTTTCTTTTCTTCTACCTTCTTTCTCCATTGCATGCTTCCAATTTTTTTTTACATATTCTAATATGCTAATCTATTATCTTTAAGCTTACATTCATATGCCTTGTGCCCAAAGTTGTGATAGTAGAAACATTCAGTGATGTCAAGAAGTGGAGAAAAAGTATTTTTGTTTAGATTGATATTTGTTTTAACATTCGTGAATCCATTCTTTCTCATCTTAAAATTTCCAACATCAATTCTTCTGACATAACCTCTACAATTTATGGCAATAACAATATCCATAAAATAAATATATGTACCTGGTAGTGGACGTTGTTTGTGAATCTGACCAACTTGACATTTGATAACCCTGTCTTCTGAAGAAATGAGGTCTTTGATAGGTTGTGTATTGATTGTCCACTTCTTTTGCTTTCTGTACTATACCAACAATGTCCCTTTGCATTTGTTCACTTGATGTTGAAATGTTGTTCAAATTTTTATTCTTAGATTGATGTGAGTTGTCATCCTCTCTCCTAGCAACTTTTACAAAGGTGATTGTCCTTTTATCCTCTGCCTTAGATTTACTAGATTCTCCTTCATAGCCTAACCCTAACTTTATGAGTGGATAACTTTGAGAATTCAATATGACATCCGATTATTCAAACCCTTTTATCTGTTGAATATTTATGTTTAGTTCAATCTGAACTTTCTCTATTTTTTTCTTTAGACATACCACCTCTTCCTCTAATTTTTTACACTCCTGGTTTTTCTCTTTGATCTACTACAAAAAAATGTATTCCACCTTATTTTCTTCTTCAATTTCAACTTTCAATTTGATAATGTCTTCTAAATTTGGTTCTTCCTTTACATATTTTAATAGGATCTCTTTCTGCTTTGTATTATTTAGTTTAAGCCTTTCTATTTCATCTAGGGCACTGATTAATTCCCCCTCAAGGTCTACCTCACCTTCCTCTTCTTCTTCATATTCCTAACAATCCTTTTCAAGTTCTTCTAAGTCCATTATTATAAATTCACTTGTTCCATATTCACTAGAAGATTTGTTAGATCTTTCAGATTCACTACTATCTTCTTGAGCATAGAAATTTTTCTTTTTGAATTGTCTCTCTTTCTGCATTTTGTTAGATTTGTTCTTCTCTTTCCCTTTAAATTGATTTTCCTCTTTCTTAAAAGGGAATTTTGATGCATAGTGTCCCACTCTTCCACAATTAAAACACTTAAATGGAAGTTTTCCTTTATACTTACCCATGCCTTTCTTCAACCTTCTCACGAATCTTGCTTCTTCTTCATTAGACCCTTAGCAAGACCGCTCCATTTTTTCTATGGGATTTTCTGCCTTGAAAGCTGCCTCTCTATTGGCTTCCTTTCCTTTTGGAATTCTCATCTCATATGTTATCAAAGATCCATGTATTTTATCTCTATTCAAGGTATCAATTTTTTTTGTGTCTTCTATAGCTAAAACCTTAGGACTGAATATAGAAGCTAATGACCTCAAAATTTTCTAAACTATTGCACTTTTGTTGATTGTTTCACCTAGACTTAGCATGATATTGACAACTTTAACAACTCTTAAAAATAATTTAGTTATATCTTCATATTCATTCATTTTTAATGTTTCAAACTGAGTTATATACACTTGTAATTCGACCATCTTCACCTTTTTATCTCTTTCATGAATATTTTCTAATTTATCCCAAATACCTGTAGTTGTCTCACAATGCATTACTTTGATAAATTAAAACTCACATAGACCACTCAGAAGTGCATTCATAGATTTTGCATTAGCTATAAAATTAAGTTTGGTATCTTTGTCACTAATAGCATCATTTGGTTCTTCATACCCCATCAACACAATAGAATAGACTTTTATTCCTAGAGACATTAAATATATCTTTATTCTTACTTTCCAAAAGGCATAGTTTTACCAGTAAATAGAGGGGCCTTATTTGTTGAGAATCCTTCTTGACTAGCCATTTTACTTACTTAGGACCTCCTTCTAATTGAGTTATAGTGGCTACAACCACCCTCCAAAATTTTTCCTTAGCCTCATTTTGGAGGCTCCCTTCCAACCTTCACAACAACTTGCCTTACTTCATCAAGTTCACAAGCTTCAATGTCTTTCTTGCACAAAGGCAGCCTGTCAATCACAGCTTGATCCATTTTCCTCATAGGTTGTTCACCCGGACTTGGTCTAGCTACAGGCTGAGTAGCTTCCCTTGAAAATTGTGCATTTCTAGAGGTCAACCATCCTTCCATCCAGAAATTGCACAATCCTCTTTGGCATCCTGCTGGGCTCCAGGATTGTGCAATCCTGCCCTCCAACACTCCCAGCAGTATTTGTGCAAATTTCCCAAGCAAGGCTGCTCAGCCCAAAATTTGCACAAATTTGTACAACAGTCAATTTATCTGCCCAGAAATCACTTAAATCTCTTGGGCAGTCAGCCCAACTCCCAGCCAAAAATGCACATTTCCTTCAAGGAATCGAGCAGCCTCTTGCATGTGCAGCTGAGTTGACCAGTTCCCTCCAGGACCAAGAAAAGCAGAATTGCATGCATAGGTTCCTTCTCCTAAGGTAGCATGCAAATTTATACCTTGTCTCAGGGATCTATGTTTAGCAATTGGAGGTTACATGCAAGGAGCCATTCAGAAACCTCCCACCAAGTGTTGCCTCCCCTAGATTTGTGGTCTTCACATCACAACCTCGATGTTATCAAAACTCATCAACCAGATGCTATAGAGCTCATTCCTCACATCAAACTTGCAACTCTGACATCCCACATCATTTGGCACTTTTAGCTTAGTTGTTTTGGGGTAAGCCTGCTTCCCATGCCTTGTGCTGCATTTCTGTCGCTTTTTGTGTTTTCACTTGTGGGAGTATTGTTTGCTTGATTTCTTTGAGCGCTTGCTGTCATTTACATGTATACTAGCTTTTCCTAGCTCTGTTTTAGTTTTCGTTTCTATCTCACTCCTATCGCATGCAAGAAACTATTTTGCATGGATGTTTGCCCAATCGGCGAACTGCCTCACCCACATGCATGTCAATCTGTTTAGTGAATCTTTCATTCATTTTTTTCATGCACTCTCAATCACTTAGTGTCGTTGTGCATTTGTTGTCTTAGTTCCTTTCATTTGCCCATCGGCGAGTCGGGCCAACCTTGGCCCGGACTCTGCCTTCACCAAGGCTGCATTGCAAAATGTGGGGAAGGAAGGCTCACCTTCCTCTCCAGATTTGCGCATTCCTACCTAGCACTGGCCTCCAAGATTGTTTTGTGTATTTTAGGAGGACAGTGGCTACATAGCCCAGGAAATTGTGCAAATATGTCCCTGGGCCAGCAGTCCTTCCCAGCTAGAATTATGCATTGCGCAATCCCAACAGTCAGTAGCCAGAATGGACTATGCATTGTGCAGTTCTAGCAGTTAGTCAGTCTCCCAGTAGCCCAAACTATTCCTTGTGCAGTCTTGGCAGTTGGTCTCCCAACCTCCTGATCAAAATTGTGCAACCTTCATGATGATTCACCCAAGTATGTTTCAAGTCAGTTCTCATGTTCATTTTGGTTTTTGACTGACAGATTTCTTGCCATGTCTATAGGTATCGCAGGTGTTCATCTGCCTCTCAGCGAGCACAACATGCACTCAAGGATGAAACTACGCCCATACAAGTTAAATATCCATCTCAGTAGCTGACACAGAGCAGACATGGTGAGTAGTGTTGTTGATTGCATGCAAGGGATTTAGTATCATGCATGACATTGAGTGCATGCATGTAATCCAACCCATTCAACACACTCACCAAGGCGAAGACAAGAAGCAATTCCAACTGGATCTGAGCATGTACTTCAGCAAGTTGATGCACATGACCACCAGCACACTTGAAGATCAGCATGGAAACTATGCATCAGTGTGTTTCCGGTTCAGCCGCACCTAAGAAGACCATGTGCGTGTTAGTAGATGAGTTGGATGAAGTGGCCGAACCAATGCATCGGTTGCAATAGAGGCAAGAGTTCATTTCAGCAAGATGTCACCATGAGGTGCATGCACACCATCACAGACGACCAAGCTTGGCATCAGCTCAACACTTTCACCATCGCATGCATGTCAAAGAGTTGGTATCATGCATCGGACCGAGTGTCAGTGATGTCTTGCATGGTTTTCTCAAGCCATGTTGTCTCACATGAGTACATGTGCATTGTAATGTTGAGTCATGTCAAGTGTAAGTCAAGTCTTAAAAGTTGGATGTAACAGCCATAGAGTAGGTGAAGAGTCATGAGGGTAGTTGAACTGTCACAAAGGAAAATGTCAAGGGTCATCCCACCCTTTTCTATAAATATTCCCTCATAACTCATTGTAGAGGCTTTTGGTCAGCCAAGCTTCTACTAGGACTATCTTGAAGAAGTCTTGGATAGTATTGTAACCCACCTTGGCTTCTCTACTACACGGAGCTAGTACATCTCTTTGGAGGGCAGGCGGATGTGGTTGTAATGTTTCACTGACAGGGCTAGCAGGTTTAAATGGATGTATTGTATGATTGGAACTTACACTTTTATATAATAAGAACCAACACATTTTCATGCATATGTTGTTATTGCAGTTGGACTGCTCTGATTGCCTTAATGATATATGTTGTTTAACTTACATATTTGTGTATGAACTGATTCACATGCAATTATATGAATCTTGTTGCAAATGTGTTGCATATGATGTTAATGTTGTCATCGTCCATGCTGACTACTTTGTCGGACACCAGACAAGCCTTCACATGAACCTTGTTGTAACAACCGTTGCACTTGTTCGGACTCATCCGTGAGTGATGTACATGTTATATTACCCTATATGTTGTGACTACTGCATCCGAATGGACTACTCCGTTAGAAGCTGTTTGTGTTGTGTTTTCCTAGCTGAGTTGGGACTGATCCCTTTCAACCTAGAACTCATCTTCACCCTTTTGTCCCCGTTTTGTGTTAGAACCTCTCATACATCTTCCTTGACTCAGAGCAGCAGTCACACCCTTGCTACTAACAGAGTTATCCTACTTGCCTCTGTGTGACATTGTGCCAAGGCATTACCTTACAGCCCATTGCTAGTTATCCTACACCAAATGGTTTGAGGTCTAATTGGGACTTCTTACTGAGGAGATCCCCTTGACATGTTGGCAGGTCTAGAACCATCAACATTTCTGGTGCTAAAGGGCGGGCCTGATGACAAGTTGTGTCCTCTCATCCAGTTTTGAACCTTTGCATATCTTTCATGGAGTCTTTCACTCTTCTTCCCCCGAGGTGTTTTTCAAATTGTGAAGATGTCTCCATCTCGAGGAAGCTTTTCAATATCTTGTCCACTCACACATATGATGGTGAAGGAAAAGTGGCTTGGCCTGAGCACTTACTTAACTTCCTTTCCATGATTCATCAAGAAGATGAGTTTTCTGATGAACAAGCCATTTTTCTGCTTGCATACACACTTCGTGAATCTCCATTTCATTGGGTGCTCAGCCTAGTGGCTGACACCGTGCACTCATTTGAGAACTTCTATGATCTTATTGAAGACATGTTCTATCATTTTGATCCAGACCATCTTGACCAGAAACTGTTACAGAAACGGAGGGCTCCGCATGATTCCGTTATTAATTTTTGGCAGCACTTTTGTGACTTGCAGTTTCAATCTCCGAGGAGCCAAATGAAATTTTCTTATCTTTGGGACTGGTTCAAGTATTGCCTTAAGAAATCTTCTTGTCCCAAGAGAAAGTTTGAGATCAAACCTCACTCAACATTCTTCGTTTATGGAGCTGTTCAATCTCATGTGGAAGCGGGCACTATCTCAACTACTTTTCTGCCTTCCTCTCATTCAATGGCTCCACCACTTCCCAGCGATGTTAAGGATCATGCTAACACACATGTTCGTCCTTCACACCCTCCCAGTATCACTTCACTCAATTTTCATGCAGATTTGGTTGTGAGTCCTTCAAGTCCTCATATGCATTCTTTTCTACGACCTCCTTCTTTGCACCCGGGTGTTCCTTTGGATGATGTTGTCTTGTCTTCATCCATTCCGGACTCTACACTTGTTGTGAATGAGGAGCAACCCATTGACGGAGTTGGTGTTGCAAAACCAACATGCACTATCATTCATGAAGAGTATGAGTGAGAGCTTAAGCATCAACACTCGGTGAAGGATGACTCCCTTCCATCTGAACCCCCTCCGTTCTTTCCTAACATCATTGGTGAACCTGCCATCCATGATTTTGCATGTGTGTCTTCATCCACATATGCACCCATTGTTGATATTTCGTAGGAAACACCATATGTTAGCCCATCATTCAAAAATGGATAGGACCAATCATTCATTGGAAATCCACTTGATATTTCATCTTCTTTTTTTCGAAATGCAGAGGGTGAACATCCTTCCTCCTCATCCAACCCTCTGTGTGATTCATCAAACCATGAGGATGCCGACCAACATCATGAATTTTCTGATCTTGTTTGTCGTGATCTCTTCACCTCATCATCCGATCACGATGTTGATTCACTCATTGTTAATCCACCTAAGCCACTGGTCCATGAAGATCCATCTATCAATAAAGTCGAAACCCCACAGACCGTCGAGGCACTTCAACCCAAGCTGATGCGTATGTCAAGCCCTTGTTGTCTTGAGTTTGGTTTCACTTCCTATCAGGAAATTGTTCAAACACTAAATGCTCCTCATCACTCATCTGTATGTGTAGAAATTCTCACTGTAGATTAAATTGATTATGCAATGTACTAAATCAAAATACTTAATCTACTTCTACTATCAAACTTGCGGAAGCTTAATCGATTTTGAGCAAGACCAAATAGAACACGTATAACAAAGAAGAAGAATCAATCACACATGAAACACGGAAGAATACTCTGGGGAAAGCCTCAGCTAAAAACCCTGCTATCTATATTATCATACAAGTGGAAATATATCAGGATTACACAAAGCTTTAGCTCTCAAGCTATCCAGCTCTCAGTACAATCCTTCATTGTTGCTCATAGACAGAATAGAAAACACATATGCCTTTCCCTTTGTCCTCCAAGCCTCCTATTTCCTTGCATTGTTCCTCTGGGATGATTCACCTTCAACCAAGTGGAACACCACTCCTACACATTGTAAAACTACAATCCTCAAGGAATGAATTCCTTCTACATGCAAGAGATTTTCTCATATGAAAATTCTTGCAACTAATAGTACACTGTCCCTGCCTTTAATCTCAACTGGGTCTTTTTCTGAATTGACATGCATGAGTTATTTATGAGAGAATATTCAGTTATCTAGAGTACACTAGTTGCATGCATGCATGCATTAACTAACTGAACTCACAATTAGTTCCTCAAATTGTTTGGAACTAATTTAACTAGACTTAACTCAGTTAACTGAACTAACTAATTACAACTCAAATACAACTCATCCTTATCTCCTTAATTAAGGGATAACTTCCTCAATCAAATGGATAACTGTTGCATGACTTCACAAAGACTTCATGTTTGAATTTATCCAACTAATTAACTCAAGATGAATTAATTAATTATTTTTCAAACAGCTAGTGAGACTAAATTCAAATTTTAATTCTCAATTTTAATACAAGGACAAATTAAAATTGGAATGTATCCTGAAATGCTAACTATAGCAATGTTATTTTTAGCATCTATATTTTTAGCATTTCTTCTTGTTATTTTCAACAGTATGCACTCAAGATCAATCTAACACTCAAATTTTACTTCCTCCACTCAAACTACACAATCCAATTTCTCATGAATTGGAGGAGTCTTACATTGCAAGCACTCGTCCGCGACGCAAGTTATCTTTGTTTCTTTCATTTTCTTGCATGTCACAGTCAAGAGTGTCCTTATGCTTCAAGGTTGCACGTAGTGTCACATAACACCATGATAAGTCTGCGGACTGCCCATCATGCACATGCACTCACTTATGTCCCATGGGCACTTTGAATCACGAAGTGTGGCTATCTTGATTGTGATATATTTCTTTCTTGTTGGTTCACACAAATGGGTTGCTCGTGGACCAAGCCTTCACCAACATGGGTCTACCAATGTGCCGGTGGCTACATTGGAAGTATCACTTCACGTGATCAGGCCCGTGTGTCGTTAGTGTAGGAGTAGGAGTATTGTTTTCTTTCAGTTGTCTGCTTGCATGATTTTTTTGCTTGTTTGTTTTCTTACTTATTTGTTTACTTAATTTTCTTTCATTTTTTATTTTGCTCTTGCTTTGCTTTGTTGATTGTTAGTTTGTTCGCATGTTTCATTCATAGGATAGTTTTGCATGAAACCATGTATGACTCTTGAAGCGAGCTGGGTAAAGTACAAGAGGGCTTGTACAACTATCACTACTTGGTTATCTGTCATCTTACCTCTGTATGATGAGCTTGTTACTTTTATTCCATGATACATCAAAGGAAAATATGTACTATTCGAAGTGAACCTTGGTGTAAACACAATGCTTGCACGCTAACTAGTGTCACCTTCTCTAGTCGATTGTTTTTGGGTTAGCCCTTGTCAGCTCATTCAAGTAGAGTAAGGTAAGGGGGGGAACCTTAATAGGCACTTCAGAGATACAATAAACTACTTCTCTGCTGGAACAACCTCTTCTTCTCTTAATTAGTCGGGATCCCTCTTTTGCCTCTGAAATGAATAAGTGTTATGCACAGTGAAAAATGAAAAAATTGAAAAGTCAAAAATGAAAAATGAAAAATGAATAAGTCAAAAGACTAGAAAGGTTTCCTGCGCAGGGAGGTGATGCAAATAACTCCATCAGGGTACTGACTAGGCTTGCTGGCAACGGAGCCATGGTTGTGTTCCTGTGTGACTCCACCAGGGTACTATCCAGGCCTGCTAGAAATGGAGCAACACCAGAGATGAAACTAATACTCTGACGACTATATTTCTTGTGCACCTATATACCCCTCAACCCCAATCAAAAAAACTGTGTTGCCTTGGCTTGGAATGTGTCTAATTGACCAAGGGTTTGGTAGACACTACATCTTACAATCAAGTTAGTGTGAAACCAAGATGAGCTAAGAACTGAACAATACTTCCAGAGGTGTTAGACTTGCTTTTCACGAACAAGGTCCATTTAGAGAGATGGAGTTTTACCAGTGTGCCGCCAAGTGTTGTAGCAGCTACAACCACCCTCCAAAATTTTTCCTTAGCCTTGTTTTGGAGCCTCCCTTCCAACCTTCACAGTAGCTTACCTTACTTCCTCAAGTTCACAAGCTTCAGTGTCTTTCTTGCACAAAGGCAGCCTGTCAGCCACAGCTTGATCCATTCCCCTTATAGGTTGTTCACCCAAACTTGGTCGAGTTGTAGGTTGAGCAGCTTCCCCTTTAAAATTGTGCATTTCTAGAGCGAAACTAGCCTTCCCTGCATAAATTGCGCAATCCTCTCTAGCAACCTGTTGGGCTCCAGGATTGCGCAATCCTGCCTACCAACACTACTAGCAGGATTTGAGAAAATTTCCCCAGCAAGGCTGCTTAGCCTAGAATTTGCACAAATCTTGGCAGAAGTCAGCTTCTCCACCCAGAAATTGCACAAATCTCCTAGATAGTCAGCCTAGCTCCCAGCTAGAAATGCGCATTTCCTTCAAGCAGTTGAACAACCTCTTGCATGTGCAGTTGAGTTGACTAGTTCCCTCGGGGATCGAGCAAAGCAGACTTGCATGCATAGGTTGCTTCTCCTAAGGCAGCATGTAAATCCATCCCTTTTCTCAGGGATCTATGTTTAGCAGTTGGAGGTTACATGCAAGGATCCATTCAGAAGCTTCCCACCAAGTTTCGCTTCCCCTAGATTTGTAGCATGCACGTCACAACCTCTATGTTATCAAAACTCATCAACCAAATGCTGCAGAGCTCATTCCTCACATCAACCTTGTAGCTCTGACATCCCACATCACATCTAGGAGCAGTCAACACATTCAGCTCAGTTGTTTTCGAGTAAGCCCACTTCCCATGCCTTTTGTTACATTTCTGTCGCTTTTTGTGTTTTCGCTTGTGGGAGTGTTGTTTTCTTGATTTCTTTGAGCACTTGTTGTCATTGACATGTATACTAACTTGTCCTAGCTTTGTTTTAGTTTTCATTTCTATCTCACTCCTGTCGCATGCATGAAACTATTTTGTATGGACGTTTGCCCAACCGGCGAACTTCCTCACCCACATGCATGTTGATCTGTTTGTTGAATCTTTCATTCATTTTTTTCATGCACTGTCAATCACTTCTGCTATCACTTAGTGTCTCCATGCATTTACTGTCTTAGTTCCTTTCAGTTTCCCATCGGTGAGTTGGGCCAATCTTGGGGAAGGAAGTCTCACCTTCCTCTCTAGATTTGTGCATTCCTACCCAGCACTAGCCTCCATCACTGTTTTGCAAATTTCTGGAGGATAGTGGCTACTTGGCCCAGGAAATTGTGCAAATATGTCCCTGGGCCAACAAACCTTCCCATCTGGAATTGCATTGTGCAATCCCAACAGTCAACAGCTAGACTGGACTGTGCATTGCATAGTTCCAGGAGTTAGTCAGTCTCCTAGTAGCCCAGACTATGCCTTGTGTAATCTTGGTAGTCGATCTCCTGACCTCCCATCGAAATTGCGCAACCTTCATTATGATTCACCCAGGTATGTTACAAGTAAGTTCTCATGTTCATTTTGGTTTTTACTGACTGATTGCATGCCATGAGTATTGCCATGTCTCCAGGTATCGAGATGTTCATCTCCCTCTCAGCAGTACACGTACAATGGTTTCTAGGAGAGAAGAGACGAAGACACAATTCAGAGCACACTTGGGGATGCAGTCGATCAAGTGTCTATGGACTTTCCTACCAACAAAGACATCAAGTTGTTCGTAGACAAGGACATCAATATATGACACTAGCAGCATCATAGTGAACAACATCATGAACAGAATCTGAAGACATCATACCAAATGCAACGAATGCAAGAGGATGGTTGTTGACAACACAGAGGCAGAAAAAGGTTGCAAGCTCAAGCAGATCCATTGGTGATGAAAGAAACTTTGGAGACTTTGGCTATGAGGTGACGGCGCGACATGAAAATCATGCGAAGACAGAGAATGGAACAAAGAAGGAGCTGCATGTGCTGATGCAGCAACTCAGGAAGAACATGAAGCTGCACAGATAGACGAATGAGTTGCAGCAGGAATAGGAATAACAGTGAGAAAAACATGCACTCAAGGATGAAACTGCACCCATACAAGTTAAATATCCATCCCAGCAGCTGACACGGAGCAGACATGGTGAGCAGTGTTTTTGATCACATGCAAGGGATTTTGCATCATGCATGACATTGAGTGCACACATGTAATTCAACCCATTCAACACACTCACCAAGGTGAAAACAATAAGCAAGTCCAACTGGAGTTGAACATGTACTTTGGCAGGTTGATGTGCATGACCACGAACACACACTTGAAGATCACCACGTTCACTATGCATCAGTGTGTTTTAGTTTAGCCACACCCAAGAAGACCATGTGCATGTTAGCAGATGAGTTGGATGAAGGGGACGAACCAATGCACCGGTTGCAATGGAGGCAAGAGTTTGTTTCAGCAAGATGTCACCATGAGGTTCATGCACACCATCACAAACTGTTGGCTTGAGGGGGCCTGACCCAGGTTCAATGTTAGTTAGCCAAACAAATCCCTACACTACTGTCCCTTTCTGCATCAGCCCACAAAGCACAAACTGAAGTCTCACCCGAAGCAATATGGGGGGATGTTGGAACCAAGTTTTTGCACCCTTGAAATGGTTGTGATGTCGGTTTATCCCGACTATACCTACCTGCACGCAGGTTGCTTAGCCCTCAATTCCACCCTTCAGTACCTTTGCTAAAGGATACAGTCAACTTTCATGTAGCCCTAACCAAGGGCTGATATACTTTCGTGTTGCTAGGGCAATGAACTACAATATCTCCCAAACTAGGCTAAGTGTCTTTCTTATCTTATTAACAGATCTTAGTTAGCTTCGCATAAATAAATGTTCTTACTTGCGTTCACTTAACTGATACATTTACATACATTCACGCATCATATAAGCATTATAAGTGAAATTCATACCCAATATAATAGATACATAAATAGGAAACAAAGATGCAGGAATTGTAGAATACTTCTCTTTGTTGATAATTCTGGACAATTATAGACTCGACCCGCCCTGCGCACTCAGTTGGAGGGGTCCGCGCATTCAACTTCGGACTTCTAGGCCTCTGCACACTCAGCTACAGAGCCTCTACCTATGCTACGACCCAAACTTAGACTTCTGATCTAAACCTAGGACTCAATCCTTCATGATTATCAATTTGTGTCTTCAAACTACTTAGATCTTAGCTCTATTTATACAATCCCATGATCCGCGGACCATGGGTAGATCTTTTACATCCAACATTACATGACCAAAATAAGGACGAACAACCCTATGACTCTTTAATGTCTAAGCGCTCTATGACCACAAAATACGAAGTCTTTACATTTGGATTGCAAAATTGGACCAAAATATGGGCTTTAAGCCCCAAAACTACCCTTGGGGCATCCCGCACCCAACAGGCCCCTAACACAAACATCGTGACTCGCCCTCAAGTCACTCTACAGGTGTGGAGATCTTAGCTCAAAGACCTCCCAGCTCTGTTTGGATCACCGCAACTTCGGCAGTGCACTGTGGTAGTGTCAATCTTTTCATACTTCCATCAAGGATCAAAATTTGCTCTTTTGCATTTTCATAGTAGGAGTCCCATACTGTAAATTTTTCATCACTCCATTAGGTCATGATATATGGATCCACTGATGGTTTTTTTTCTCTTCAGAAAATATTTCCCTCATAGACTATACTTGTTGATCCTCCTTCATATTGTTTTCAGTCATGGTTCATAAACAATCTGTAGTCCATTTCATTAGGTCCTAGGGTTTGATTTCATTAGGTCTATGGTTTCATTACCAAGGTCAAGAAACTAATTTTCAAATGTAAATAAAGGTCAGCAAGGGTATGAGGATGATAAATAAATCAAGCATGATGGCTTGAAAGTCATAGCTACTGAAATATTATTTTTTTAACCTAATGTAATTTTCACCTCAAAAACATGTTTTTGAGGTGAAAACAAAGTATTTTGAATTTATTGTATTTCTTATGTAATTTTAAGTTTCTATATGTAATAATGGATCTCAACTACATTAGAATATTTCTTCTTCCTACAAGACACACCAACACTGCAAAAATCAAGTTAAGTTGAGCATTTTTCCACCTACAAAAGCACAAAGAAGAAAAAGCATCAAAACAAAGTTTAAAAGGTGAAAGTGAAAAAGGAAAAAAACATTAGAAAAAGGGGTTTGAGGAGCTAAAGATTAAATTCAAAGGCCTATAAATATCTTCTTGCCCTTTATTTACCTCTTACCACGCATTAAGCAAATCGAAGTTGTGTTTTGGGCAATTTCAAGGAAAATTTGTGAAAACAGAGCAAGCGATGTGCATTTCCTCTTGGTGGTACACGTTCTCTTCAAGTGTTGCACGTTTGACAGGCGTTGTGCACTCCCTTCATGTGTTGCGCACTTGACCAGTTTTGCACTCCTTCAGTCTTCAAGCTTTCAAAAGATCTCCTAAGCCCTAAATCAAGTAAGTATTTCCATTCCCCTCTCATTAAGCTTATTTCCCTCATGTTTAAAGAATGAAAATCATATGGTCTTAGTTTTTCACTTCAAACCCTAGCCTTTATCAATCAAGTAAGTATTTCCATTCCCCTCTCATTAAGCTTATTTCCCTCATGTTTAAAGAATGAAAATCATATGGTCTTAGTTTTTCACTTCAAACCCTAGCCTTTATCCTAAACCCTAGTTTTCACAAGCAAATTCCCCATTTCCCCCAAAAACACCTAATCTACACCCTACATTCTCCCTCAGAAGTTTCTATCCCTACCCCATCAGATCCTCATTTACTCCCATCTACCCTTTCCTTTTTCTTTCCTCCCTACACTCTTACATTCCCATATCATCTACCTAGGGTTTCATTTCAAAACACCATGGCTGAGGAGGAATACAAACCACAGAGTGAGTAAGAAGGATTAGATAGAGAGGGAAACATTGAATAGAGAAGACCACATAAAGGAGGAAATATTCACAGATTTGAGCCCACAGACCTTAAAGAGCTTCTAGCCTCTCCCATGACTGTGACATCCTTCAAATGGTTAGGGTGTTTTGAGTTTTGTGAACATGCCCATGCAGCCCACTACCACCCTGAGTTGACCAGAATTTTGATCACTAGGCTTCAAGAAAATCAGGTCACTCTTGCAGGCATAACCTTCACATTGTCTGCTGCCACCATATCAGCTGCCACCGGTATTCCAAAAGTTGGGGAAAAATGGTTCAAATAGGGAGAAATTGAAGCACATTTCTATGAGCCATACCTCAAACCAAGATACAAACATGAAAGAAAGGGCTATTTTCCTTTCTCCTACCTTCTTGATAGATATGCACCGATGATGAAGATCATAATGAAATATTTTTCATGTGAGGGAAGATTTTCTAGGGTCTATTCCTATCACATCAGATTGCTCATGCATTTCACTAGGGTCAAAATTCTTAACATACCCTATTATCTTTTTAGGAGTGTGGAGAAAATGGCTTACATTTCCCAAAAGAGAGAACCCAAAGATCAAATGAAAAGCCTATTTCATCATGCTCTCATAAAGATCATAGTTCTTTATCACCTTAAAGAACTTAACATTGCATGGAGTACATTCATTGCCAACCCCATTTTCACTCATGCTTCCACTCAGAATGTTCAAAACATTCCATCATCATCACATCCACCCTCACCTCCATTATCACCTTCCCATGCACCTATTCCTTCACCTGACAGGAAATAGGACAATGGCAAAGAAAATCAAGGTAATCAGGGTCAAAGTAGCAAGTCTAGAAATACTAGTATAGGTACCATGGTGCATACATATCAGAGAGGACATAGGCAAATGTTTTCCCCACATATTTTGGGAGGGGCCTTGCCTTCATCATCAGCAAAGCAGGTACACAAAGGGAAGGAAAAGATGGTTGAAACAGAGATGCAACAGCAGAAAGAACACCTCCATGAAACTGAGCAAGATTTTGACCTAGTGGACTTAGATGATGAGGATGATGAGACAAACACTAGAATGCTCATCAAGGAGCAAGAGGAAATGATAGGTGAGTTGTAGGTGAACCTGCAAAGAGCCAAATGGATCATCTCTTATTACAAACAGGAAAACAGGCAGTTGGAGACTAAGCATGAGCTTATGGCAGTTCAGCTCATCAAGGCCAAAAGAGAGGCAGAAAAGGCTAAGGTGCAGCTTGAGGAAGCTTATGGTGAATATGGTGAGCCCATGGAGGAAGATATGCCCAGGAGAAGGCCTAGGACTAGAGGCCTAAAGAGAGCTTTGGAGCTTGAGAAGGAAAAAGAAGCCCAACTTGCAAATTAGCTTACCTTGAATGAACAAATGGGCCAAATGGTGAATGAGAACAGGGAGTATTGGCTTGAGAGGGCTAACACTCACCTTGAGGGCTTGTTGGCCAAAGCCACTAGAGATGTAGAGGTGCAAAGGAGGATGGCCAAACACTATGCCATGAGGGACAAGATTGCTAGAGCTAAGCTCAAAAGGGCTCAAGCAAAAATTGAAGCCCTAGCTCACCAAGAAGAGAAGGACAAGCTTAACCTACTGGTGGAGGCTTCACTATAGGCCTAGTCACCTTCAACATCAGCCATCACAACCATTTTTGAGGAGCCTTGGCTCAGTTTTTTATTTCCTAGCTGTTCTGTGATTTTCAGGCATTTAATTTATCAGTCCACTGGTCAAATGCGCAATGCCTAGTTTTTTGGGGCACTTTTTGGAGAAATGGCCACCACCATTGGATTTAGAAGGCCATGTACATGTAGGAAAACCATGTTTCTAGGTGTGAAAGTTAGATTTGCTAGGTGAAAAGGCCAAAAAACCACCAAAATTTCATGTTTCTGCCTGTTTTTTGAGCCTGGCACTGCATGTTTGAGTAGTCTTGGGAGATTGAAATTTTGGAGGGTTAAATCAAGCTCAAATTGGAAACCAAGGGTAGTTTTGGAAACTAGACAGGACAAGCTTTCCAATGAGCTATCATGAGCCAGATTTGGAGGTCAGGAAGGCAGTCAAAAATCAGCTGGAAGTTGGCGTTGCGCACTCCCTTCAGGCACTGCGCATTTGACACTAGCGCTGCGCACTTGACAGATTGCCTATTTTTTCATTGTTTCTTCCAGAATTTGCTTTCATCTTTGGGATTTTGATCTTTTTGTTGATGTAATGTAAAATCATGATTTAATTAATGTATATTTTGGTTATCTAGGGTAGATACATCAGGTAAATAGCCAAGGTGGCATGTAATGAATCAGTTTGCATCATCTTAGGGATGAGTCAGTTTGACCTCCCTAGTCTTTACCTTTCAGTTCAGTTTGCTATGCAACTGTTCCTCCTCTCATGGATTCAACCCCTGAGGCTAGGATGAGTTGTTTTGATGCATATATTATGTATTTTCTTAGACATTTGTAGGGGTTGGACTCACTTGGATGCTCAGAGCTTGATTGTACATCATTGTAAGCAGTTTGGCAAGGAGATTAATATTATTTGTAGCTATTTTTATGGGATCCCTATGGTATGGAGTTTTAGCATAGTTTTACCTTATGTAATCATTTGTTTACATTTTTTATGTATGTCATCATTCATTTCATTGCTTCTTATTGAATGTTATCAAGTTTGATAGGTAGAATCCATTGTAACAGTGCTCTGCCTTGGGAAATCATTCAATATTTCATGTTTTATACTGTTTGATAAGGATCCATGATTGTCACATGCCTACCTTAGCTCCTCATCAGTCTTAAACACCTCACAACATTAAGCCTGAAGTGCTAAAGCCTATGCCTATCTTGCCCCATAGAACACCCTGCATTTCTGACCTAATTTCCCAGACCTAAACTGCCCAGCTCATCCTAATCCAGCAAGACATCAACAAAACCCAATCAAAACTCTTGTGTTACTATACCTAGCCTAAAATACTTACCTGATCCAATCATTTCGATTGAGTTTCTAAACGAGAGAGCCCTCTCCCGACCTTGTAGGGCTAGCTACAAGGCTAAGCTTGGTTTGTGGTTACCCTAGAAGTTGCCTCCCTTCAGCCTGAGGTAAATCTAGGTGATAACACACTGAGCAGCCGCCTGCCAAGGAAAATTTTAAGGATGGAATTTTATGTTAAAGTTTAGGAACCTTGGCGAATATTCCTAGTCCATAATATGAAAATTATAAAAAAATTTGTAATATTTTTGTAAAAATATTTAGATCTCTAATGATTTTATATTAGTCTATATAAAAGTTTTGTGGATTTTGAGGTAAAATAATTTTGTACTATAAAATGTGGGCGAATCATTTTTAGAAAAAAGGGAAAATTGACGAATCTTTTTTCTGGAAAATGCATGCAAAATTAGCCCACTTGTGAATATTAGCCCCAAAAATTTTCCTTGCCGCCTACCGGATTCTTCCACTCACTGCTTAGTGACTGCTACTGAACTGCTGCTCTGAATCTTCTGTTGAGTTGCCTGCAATTGTGTTATCTTTTCTTCAATAGAGGTTGTGATCGTATATGCCTCATCTATTCATAGTTGTAGGTGCGATTATAATACCTCTTCTTTGTGTCGAGTGACATCTACCTGTTCCTTGAGCGCCTTTGCCTCCTACATCCATCCAAGCCTCTACGTAAGGGAAACCATCTGTGCAGTCCCTTTGACTTCATCATACCTTTGTTGTAGTTCACATGCCTCTATCTCCAGGTGCTCTACATTCAGGTCCTCCTGTAGGGTGGTTAGGACCTTCAATGACTGTTCAAAATGCTACATGCAGTCTGCCACTGCATTGTCAACCGCCACTATTGTTGTTGTAACAGTGGTGGTACGTTGTTCCCTAACTTCCGGCAAAGTTGAAGGCTGAGCCCTCGACTACAATTTTGTGATCTGCAAGTTCAACTCTAGTTGAACCTTGGCCATCTCTACTTAGGCATCACGCACCCATGTGGCCAACTTATGGACGCGTGCCTCCACCAATTCTTCTGCCTAAATGTCCAACTCCGAGACCATTCAGCAGGCTTCCTCAACTACCTGCATAAGCTGCTTGTTCTGTTCTGCTGCCTTGTTGCGCTGTAGGCCCAACTGCTCGATTTTGATGCACTGGTCACTCATCACATGTAGAGCACGACTCTCCCGGGCCCTGAGTTCTGTGGTGAATCCATCCTACAAGAGGTAGAGCTTCTCTCAAGGGAGTATAGCCATATTTAATCCTACCCCTTTCAGACTTTTGATCGTGGGCCTGTTGGCCTCATTCTCGGTAGTAAGTGCCCCATCTAGTAGCACTATCGTGTTCGTCACCCTTGTGCGCAACATCTCCTCGGCAGCTAAAGTGTCGATCGTGAGGCTAGTGGACACTGTGCCAACCTATGGAGTGCCAACCTGCAACATCTGCAACTTTGTCCGAAGAGCCCCCAATACCAACTGTTGTTGCTCTTCGAACTATTGGAGGGCCTCCACGGTGACATCCCTCACCGTTTCTCCAATATCATGCAAATACCCCTCAGTCAGGGTGACTGGGTTGAAGGATGTTTTTGATGCCTTCATTTTCTTTCGTGGCACTGACTTCTCTCGCGGTCGCAGATGCTTGAGTTTGGTGGACGTTGTGTGCGGGTCCACGCCACCTTGTTCTGTCTATGTTTCTACCTCAGTTTCGGGAGAAGGTGACTTCTATCCTTCGTGCTCTTCCCCTCCTATTTTCTGTTGTTCCACCAATTTCGTGGCGTCGCGCACTACCTAGGCCTTAGCCTCTACTTCCTCTTTTCTGTGCTTCTCCACCAATTGCACCATTCAGAGCTTTGTTTTTTCCTTCTTGTGCTACACATCGGACTTGTCCATTTCCACTGCGGAAGCTGCTGGAGTGCACCACTTCGACAACTAAGACTCAAGGACTACAAATATCACATCATCAGTCGCTAGATATGGTAAGTTATGCCATGTCTTCATGGGGTCCTTCCACTCCCTAATAAAAACATGGTAGAAATCCAATTTGAACTCTGCAAATTGGCGTATACTATGGGCAACAACCGTGGCTTGTGATTGATCCTCATCCAGATACTCATCTCCATTAAGACCCAAAATATCTTACTTTCTTTGATACACTGCGCATCCTTGGTCACCCATAGCGAAGCATACTTCGCTACCTCTGGAAGGTCTGGCACAACCAAAGGGAATTGGTTGTCTTTTGGTAGCTCCCATGCCATCAGTAAGATCGACAATAGGAGCCATGCGTAGTGAAATGTTTCTCCTTGCTCCTAAGCCTCACGACAGTTCGCAAGGAACTAACTGCATAGATAATTTTCCCAGTTGAATTGGACTCCTTCTGCGCATTGGGCCACTAGTGAAATCACAAGCATGGACACCTCATCCACATGACACTTCTGCATCACTTTTCAAGCTAAAATTTGTGTTGCGACCTTGATTACAGGGTTGTTAATGCTGGAGATGGAATATCCTCACTTCTTCTTCATCACTTCCGCGAGGTCCAACTCGCCACCTTTTGCTTCTGATATATTGGCTGGATTCTCCCCTGAGTAAGGTAGTCGTGTGATTCGATGAATCAAGTGGTCTGTGATGGGAACGGGCTCTTCCAGCCACAAACACCCATCATGTACCAACCAGAGCAGCTGCTTGATGACGAAGATGGTCACTGGGATGCGATGGTAATGTCGCACCCAAAGCAGGTTAAGTAACCTGGCTTTCTCTACACCTTTGAGCCATGTCTGCGGCTCCAATTAAATCATTCCAGCAGTCGTGTCAATCTTCTGGCGCATTAACTGCTTAGTCGCTAAATGCAAAAATTTCTTGTGGTCTGCGAGGTCCCAATCTTCGAATTTCAATACATGAATTTGTCCTAAGTGCTGCCCCTCAAAAACAATGTCATCTAGGAGCAGCGGAGTTTGCACGGAGCTCTTGCTCTCATCTATGTCCTTCGGTACCTTGGCTTTACCCTTGCGTGGAGGAACATATTCCGATAACCTGGTAATAGGGTCCACACCCTGAGTTTTGACTTCCATTTCCATGTCCTCCTCATCCACCTGGATTTCTTCAGATTCTTCCTCATTAGCCTCTAGATTAATGGCCTTCCCTTTTTCCTGCGAGGTGAGTTGGCCCTCTGTGGGTTTCTTGGTGAGACATGCACTAGGATTGTAGCCTGCTTATCCTTATTAGGTCTCGGTTTTCTAGGTGATTTAGGGACCTCAATTATCACTCTGGCACTCTCTGGGGCTTCTACTACCGCAATTTCCTACATGGCTTCCTCGGGTGTCGACATTATTCTGGTCAGGAGGTCCCGCATCTCCTTCGGCAATGTTTCAAAAACTGAACTTGCTCTCAAAGCCTCAAAATTCGAAAGGTCCATACACACTTGATAGCGCAACAACTAAATTTTCAAATTATAGGGCTTTTTGAATTCAAATTCAACCATTCCCCCCATATTTAGCCCATTAATGCTAGATTGGCGATAGATTTCCAAGAATCTAGTCCATAATGTTTGCCTTAAATGCTTGCCACCTACTCCATTTTGCCTCAAACCGACCATAAAATCGTGAATAATGACTTTAACAGTCACTTTTCGGCGATCTTGCGTGCTAGTGCATCTGTCTTCGCACTATCATGGACCCTGTGACACTTCACGCAGTCCTGACATCACGTAGCTCCCTAACTCGAGCAGTGTAGTTTATAGTCCCATGGCTCCTTTCAGCTGCCTGGAGTGCTAAGACTGTGCTACTTTCATATAGTCACATGGCCAGATCACTAGTGTATGGCTTCAAGCGACTCTCATTCACCTTTCCTGGGAAGGGTTCTCCATTTAACTTGACCAGATGTACCGCGCCTCCATCAGTAATCTCCTTAATAACATATGGCCCTAACCAGTGCATCTTGAATTTTTCGAGGAATTTATCCAACTTACTATCATACAACAAAACCAGATCGTTTACCTTAAAGGTGCGCAGCTTAATATGTTGGTCATGCCACACTTTTTCACGCTGCTTTTGGACATGATGGTGAAATCTAGCCAAAAATATTTCTTCTTTGAGCTCATCCAACTGCATGGGCCTCTCTTCCAGGGCTCTACGATCTATCATACCCATGAGAGCTACTATGCACAAACTAGTCACAATGTATTCCATAGGCATCACTGCTTCAACCCCGTATACCAGCCTAAAGGGTGTCTCTCCTGTTAATTTTTTGCATGTTGTCCGATAAGCCCATAATACTGCAGGTATGCGTAGGTCCCAATCACTTCTTTGAGAATTTCATATCTTGGTCAGCACATTTTCAAGAACTTTGTAGAACGCCTCCACTATCTCATTAGCTTATGGGTGATAAGGTGTTCTCTTCTGGTGATACACCTGAAATTCCTCCGTTAGCGCACTGATCGTCTCATTCAAGAAGTACGTACCATGATTGCTCATCAAGATCCTTTGACATCCAAATCATGTTAGTACATGCTCAAATAGGAACTTCGTGGTAGTCATGCCAGTGCAAACCTTCACCAGTTGCGCTTCTACCCAACGAGTCAAATACTCCACTACAGTGATAATGTACCTCACACCTATCTTGCCTTGAGGTTGAATGGGTCCTTCAAAATCTATTGCCTACTTTTTGAAAGGTTGCAACGTCATTTATGGATTCAAAGGAATTTCATCCCTCCGCGATGGCTTGCCTGTTCTTTGACATACATCACATGACTTGCAATATGCTTGTCAATCCTGATGAAGGGTTGGCCACCACAACCCAGCGCATAGAATCTTCTGCACAGCTGCTCTCCCTACACAATTTCCTCCTGCGGCACCCCCATGAGCATCCGCGAGGATGAAGCTTCATTCAAACTCAGGTACATACCTTCACAATATTTCATCATTCCCCATCTTATATAGATGCCCAACAATGACAGAGAAATCTGTCGCGCGTACCACTAATTCCTTCTTTTGCTAGATAGAGTATCCTTCTGATGCAGTTCCAATTGTTATAAAGTGTATTATATCCTCAAAATTTCCATCCGTGACGTGCACAACAAAGAGATACGCATCAGGTAATCCTCCCTCCAAATTAGTAGGTTCCTCCCCTGTTTCGATGCACGATAGATGGTCTAGTCCCGTGTTCAATCATCTAGGCTTCACAACAACTTCAAAATCGTACTCTTGGAACAATAAGAGCCATCTGCAAATTCACCCCCCCAACACAGGCTTATTGACTAGGTACTTCAACACAGAGTAGTCTATATACATCTTAAAGTGGCCTCATAGCAAGTAGTGTTGGTACTTTTGGAGCACGTACACCATAGCTAGCCCCTCACACTCAGTGGTGGAATAGTTCTTCTTTGATTTGGATAGTCTGCGGCTTGTGAATGCAATAGGGTGGTCCAAGCCTTCTCCTCCATCCTGTGTTATTACTGCCCCCAGTGCTATGCACGACGCATCGACATGTACATGAAGCTCTTTCTTCCAGTTCGGGAAGACTAGAATCAGTGCGGTAACCATCTTTTCTTTCAATATATCCAAGCTTTTCTTACAGTCATCATAACAGCAAAATGTGACATCCTTCTTTAACAATTTTTCCATTGGCGCGGTGACCTGGGCATAGCCCTTAATAAAAATTTTGTAATATCCCATATGTCGTAGAGTAGCAAATAGTTGTTTCACACTCCTCAGTGCTTTCAAGTTCAGAATCACCGCAATCTTCGTGGGGTCTACCATCAGATCTTGTCTGCAAACCACATGCCCCAATAGGCTCCCAAACGGAATGCAAAATAGACACTTCTTAAGGTTGAGCACGATCTGGTATCTTCGACAGGTATCCAGCATCAAGCGCAAGCTCGCTACATGGCTCTTAACCAGCCCAAATATAGTCCAATCATCAAAATAGACCTCTAGGAACTTATGAATAAATTCCTTGAATGTCGCAACAACCACACACGAAAAGATAGCAGGCGCATTCTTTAATACAAATGGCATTACAGTATATTGAAATCAACCCCACTCAGTTGCGAAGGTTTCCTTTCTCCTATCCTCCAACATGATTTTTATTTGGTGGTACCCAGAGAACCCATCAGTGAAAGAATATGCTTCCTGACCACCTACATTGTCCAACACTTCATCCGTGGATGAAGTTGGGAAAGGATCATGCACACAAGCGTCATTCAGTTTTCTGAGATCCATGCATATCCTTGTATTATCCTTCTACTTCTTCTCTTACACCACCATTGGGCTTACCCAATTAGATTCTTCCACAAGCTCAATGATGCCTTCTACTAGCATTTTGTCTAGCTCTAAGTGGACCTTCTCCTTGTATTTTGGGTTTAGGCGGTAAGGCCTCTACTTGACTGCCTTTGCGTCAGGCTTTAACGAGATCTTCATCACTCCTAGATCTCTAATTATTCCTTTCAAATCTATAAACTTGGTCATAAGTCCTGATATTCGCGAAGTAATTCAATGACCTTATCCACCATTGCGTTGTCTGAGTAGTCTCCAATCTTTGTGAATTTGGGTTCTGCCTCCATACTAATGTTCACCTGTTTAGTTTTCACCGACGTGGTTATATTAGGTTTCTCAATCTGTGGCCCTTGAACCTCGCGGTGGCCTTCTATTTCTGGAATGTTAATCTTCCACGGATCCTCATCCTCCTCTTCAGCATTTACATTATAACATTCCAGTGCGCAACTCAACTAGTAACCTATTCATGCTTAATCAAGTCTAAAGGATCCTACGGTATCCTGAAGATGGTTGCTTTCACCTCTTGTAGCGCTTCATCAATACTGTCAAATCCATCCTCAAAACTAAATGTCATCATGAATCCTTTGTGCAGTATATCCCATTCACCTGTCCCATGGCAAAGCTCTGTTTCTCTATACCAATGCATCGGGATAACATCCAGAGTATGATAGAACAGGTGCACCCACTCAGGTTGAGGCTCTTCTCCATAAGCCTGCGTCCATTCGGCTAGATGCGTGCATGGATCATCCTGCCCATCATAATTGTCTGTAAATCACATCTTAGGCTTCCCAAAATCATGCTCGCATCATCCTCCTACATGCGCACCAATCATCAAAGCTTCCCTTGTGCATACCCCACCATATTGCGGGCATAGCGTGCAGTACCCATTCCAAGGCCTGGAAGCGTTGCTTTACTGGCACCTCCCTTCCAAATGCATCCAAAAATGTATCTGCCTCATTTAGACCATCATAAGTAGGCAGTTTTCTTACCTCAGAGGACACGCAACGCAACGATTGGGTCATCATATTGCAATTTAGCGTAGTTACTTCGTGTAACTGATTCTGCCATCATTCTATTTCTTCGTCAGAATCTGAAGTGTAGGAACTCTCGCACTCCCATGTAATCTATCCATCCATGGTGGGATTCACCCATCCTTGGTCTCACACTATTATCTTATAGATGTAGTCCAGATCATCATCACTTTCATAGTTGCGGACTGGTTCCGTATAGCGCGATCCTTAAGTAGGATCTAGGGGTATTATTATGCATAGTGACTTCTTATCAAAGATCATCTTTTGCTTCTTCAAATTGATTACCCTATTCATATCAGTAGCCTAGTCAAATCCCAGGAGCGCAGGGTAGGGATTTTTGTCATCAACAATCTCTATTACTTCAAAATCTGTCAGGTCGCTCGCTCCCTCAATATCCACGGTCACTCCCTGCAGCCGCCCCATAGTTATGCTTTTCTGTTGATTCACCATCCTTAGCTGAATCAGAGACCATTGCAATGAAAGTTGCCCCATTCAATCCCAAGTCTTCCTTGGTAGTACATTCGCATCTAATCCAAAATCCAGAATGACTTGATCCGTTTCGTATTCTCCGATTTATGCAGTGAGTCTCATTTCACACGTCGCCCTTGTCTTATGCTTTCTGATCTTTCGTACTACGCACGGTTCACCTGGTGTAGATCCAGTGCATCTATTGATGAGTTCTTGTAGCCCTTTTATAGCCTTACTATCACGCAGTAACTTCATACAGGTTTCCAGGGAAGTTGTGAGCATAGAGGGGTCCATGTCCAGCTCAGGCTTATCTTTGCTTCCTGAAGAGGATGCCTCAGTGAAGCTCTTCTTAGCTTCCATGAAGGCTTACCGAGCACACTCCAAATCAAACTCATCCTCTTTCGTCGAGGCCTTGTGAACCTATGTACTATCTTCTGGCTATTTCCCCTTGTCATCTCCCGTCATGATTCCACTCCAGAGCACAATATTTACGTTCAGATCTTCCTCGCGTGGCTCAGACCTCATCATCTATAGGTTCTAAGTTAGGGGAGGTGGTAGCGCCCCTTTATCACGTATCCTAGATATCAGTGTCAGACAATCTTCTATTTCATGATCAAATATCAAGCAGTACTTGCACGATGGGCGCGTTGGATTAGTGCAATCATGGGCATAGTGTCCCGGTACTCCGTAATTGTAGAAAATAAACTGTCTGCGACCTCTACCAGGTCCTCCTCTGCCTTGGCCTCGTTCGCGCCCCTGAAATCTTTTGCACACCATCCCTACATTCTGGTCAAGGGGTCGTGTTTCAGGCTAAACACTATAGGCGGGAGTTCTATCCATCATCAATTCATAGCTGCTGTAAGTACACTCATCATGTCCTACTGACCTACAAAAGTTGTAGAACAACTATTCTAGTGCTTGCACATACTTCTGTAGCAAGTGACAATTGTTCGTGGCATGTTTTCTGGCTACTTGATAGATAGCACACCATAAAGCAAGAGTTGCGCTAGGTCCTGCTTGAGCTTCCGGCCTTAAATGCATTGGTCCTCCTCCTGCAAGGTAATTCCTGAAGACTGGGTAGTGGTCTTTGTCGCGACCTTGACTCTTGCATTTCCAACACCATACTTCTTCGCGGACCTCTGGCCGAACCGTCCTATCCTGCTTCAGACTTTGCATCTCAAGGCACAAATTCTTCAGCTGCGCATGGATCTGTTGGATGCCTAGATTAGGGTCCTGCATCAAAGTCTTGTGTAGCCTCATGGAAATATCCAAGGCCTCTGCTTGAGTTGTTATCTTCTACTATGATAGCACACTCCTTAAGTGTGGTAGTAGCGAAGCCACAAACCACTCGTGATGTTGTCCATCTGTCAAGTTCACATTGGCTTCGCAAATTGTACATTTCAGCCTCTAATCTACCTCCCAAGGCATCTCTCCTAGTTGCATCACGATCTCTTTGAATACCACTATTGACTACGCTTCAGATTTAGTCATGCTAAATTCCCTATTCAATGCTACTTGGATGTCCACTACTCTAGCATTTGGGTTATTGTTGGAGTACTTAATATACCAGGTCGGTGCGCGATCCTGCAGAGTGCTAACCAATGTCACTTTCTTTATATGGTCATATGTAACACCTTGAGCTTCCCATAAAACCCTCACAATGAACTAGAATTGGTCTAGGTACTCATTTCCAAAGCCTTTGAATAAAGGAAACCTCACAGTGTTTGCCATACTGAATTGCGATGGAGGAGGAGGTGGTACAGGTGAAGTTGGAGGTGATGGCAGTGAAGCCATGGTGGTGTGGGCGGAGGTGGTATTCATAGGAATCCTTGTTTTATCAACTGGATAACACTTCGTGGAGAGACCTTCGTGATCCTTTCTTCATCCCCTCGCAAAGGTGAAATCAAGGGGCTATGCTCTGGGCCCTTATTTCCTTCGTTTCTATAAAATATTTTACTTCGTGTAGTCCCGAACAACAAGGTAGTTGCATAACCCATTTTTCGCACAACAACATCTTAATCTAAGTATTCAAATATTTTACATACTTACCTCACGGTCCTTTGAAAAAATGTCGCTCTACCTCGCTATAGTTGACTGAGGTGTTGACCATGAATTTAGTCACAAATCCTCCTATGATGTGATCAAGCCAATGATCGATTTTGTGGGTGATCTTATTCTCTGATGCTTCCAACATTTGCACCAGCTCTTGGGTCCACACAATAGGGTCGTCAATTTTCAACCTTCCTTGGCTATCTGCTAGCTTCGTGATCCACTCGTATAGCTCAGTAGGAAATGAGGCGAAAAAGATTTTGTGGATCTCCGTATACAAGTATCGGTCCAACCACTGTTCTTTTGACCATCGCGGTTTTCTTTTTTTTGTGTTGTGAACTCGTGAATCCTTCTGTCCAAGCAGACTTCGATTTCTTTCTTAGTTGGATTCTAGTGATACGACATCACACATCTCTTATGTAGATTCTGGTCCCGGCAACATAACCATTTGTTGGCTTGAGGGGGCCTGACCCAGGTTCAGCGTTAGTTAGCCAAAAAAATCCCTACACTACTGGCCCTTTTAGCATTAGCCTGCAGAGCACAGACTGAAGTCTCACCCGAAGCAGTATGGGGGGATGTTGGAACCAATTTTCTACACCCTTGAGATGGTTGTGATGTCGATTTATCCCAGCTATACCTGCCTATGTGCAGGTTTCTTAGCCCTCTGTTCCACCCTTCAGTACCTTCACGGAAGGATACAGTTAGCTTTCGCACAACCCTAACCATGGGCTGATATACTTTCACGTTGCTTAGGCAGCGAACTGCGATATCTCCCAAACTAGGCTAAGTGTCTTTCTTATCTTATTAAAAAATCTTAGTTAGCTTCGCATAAATAGATGTTCTTACTTGCATTCACTTAACCAATACATTTACATAGATTCGCGGATCATATAACATTATAAGTGAAATTCATACCCAATATAACAGATGCATAAACAGGAAATAAAGATGCAAAAATTGTAGAATACTTCTCTTTATTGATAATTCCAGACAATTACAGACTTGACCCTCCCTGTGCACTCAGCTGCAGGGGTCCACGCACTCAGTTGTGGACTTCTAGGCCTCTGTGCACTCAGCTACTGAGCCTTTACCTATGCTACGACCCAAAATTAGACTTCTTCTATAAATCTATAACTCAATCCTTCATTAATATCAATTCTTGTCTTCAAACTACTTATAACTTAGCTCTATTTATACAATCCCATGATCCGTGGACCATGGGTAGATATTTTATAGCCAACATTACATTACCAAAATAAGGGTGTACAACCCTATAACTCTTTAACATCTACATGCTCTGCAACCACAAAATTCACAGTCTTTACATTTGGATTACAAAATTGGACCAAAATATGGGCTTTAAGCTCCAAAACTGCCCTTAGGGGATCTCACACCCAACACAGACGACCAAGCTTGGCATCAGCTCAACACTTTCACCATCACAAGCATGTCAAAGAGTTGGTTTCATGTAGCGGACCGAGTGTCAGTGATGTCTTGCATGGCTTTCTCAAGCCATGTTGTCTCACATGAGTACATGTGCATTGTAATGTTTAGTCATTTCAAGTATAAGTCAAGTCTCAAAAGTTGGATGTAACAATCATAGAGTAGGAGAAGAATCATGATAGTAGTTGAAATGTCACAAATGGGAATGTCAAGGGTCACCCCACCCTTTTCTATAAATAATCCCTCATGACTCATTATAGAGGCTTTTGCTCAGCCAAGCTTCTACTAGGACTATCTTGAAGAAGGCTTGGACAATATTGTAACATGCCTTGGCTTCTCCACTACATGAAGCTAGTACATCTCTTTGGAGGAGTAGGCAGATGTGGTTGTAACATTTCACTAATGGGGCTAGCAGGTTTACATGGATGTATTGTATGATTGGAACTTACACTTCTATATAATAATAGCCATCACATTTTCATGCATATGTTGTTATTGTAGTTGGACTACTCTGGTTTCCTTAATGATATATGTTGTTTAACTTATGTATTTGTGTATGAACTTATTCACATGAAATTATATGAATCTTCTTGTAAATGTGTTGTATATGATGTTAGTGCTATCACCATCCATGTCGACTACTCTACCGGACACCAGATGAACCTTCACATGAACCTTGTTGTAACAATCATTGCACTCGTTCGAACTAATCTGTGAATGTTGTATGTGTTATCTTACCCTGTATGTTTTGACTACCACATCTGAGTGGACTACTCCGCCGAAAGCTATGTATGCCCTTTTATGCTGTGTGTTCCTAGCCGATTTGGGACTGATCCATTTCAACCTGGAACTCACCTTCACCCTTTTCTCCCCTTTTTATGTTAGAACCTCTCATACATCTTCCTTGACTCACTACAGCAATCACACCCTTGCTACTGACAGAGTTATCCTACTTGCCTCTGTGTGACATCGCGGTCAAGGCATTACCTTACGACCCCCTACTAGGACTCCTACACCAAACAGTCTGAGGTCTAATTGGGACTTCTTCACGGGGAGATCCCCTTGACATGTTGGTGGGTCCAGCACCGTCAACAAGTTGTTAGACTGCTACTGTAGGAACTTGGCTCTGATACCAATTGATATTTAAGATGGGAAATTACTAAGAGGGGGGGTGAATCAGTAATTTAATTCTTTATTTCTTCTCAACTTAATCTTTTTCTTATGCAATCAATGATTTATGTTTATGCTCACTAGTTATTGTATTCCTTTTGCAGATTACAAGGAGAGCGGTTTGTTGATATGTTTATCAAGAATTCAAAGCATTCACACAACATGAAAGAATCAAACACATGAAGACACCAGATATAAGTTGAAACTCTGAAAGGAGAAAACCATTAACTTTAGGTTGAAAGTGATGTGAAGGCGAGTTTCTACTCCCTTTTACATCATATTTTTGTAGGCTCCAACCTACAAGAGGATCCTACCTCAAAGGAAGCTACAACTCCCACTAGTTTTCTACAGGCTACAACCCACAGGAGGCTCCTACCTCAACATGCTACAACATGTTCTTTTTCAAGCTACAACGTAGAAAAGAGCAGAAATTTCTCAAGACACAAATGTTGGTTAACTCATATCCAATTCTACTATCAAGTTTTATGTTGAACTTCTCCTTCTCTTCACTCTTCTTCTCTTCCGCTACTTCTTATTCTCTCTCCGATGCAGACCACTTCTATACATTAAAAAAAGGAACACTAGTTTCTTCCACATTGTCTATTTTATAAGTAAACCCTCTTTCCTATTTGTATTCTTAGGAGGAATATGAAATGAAACATAGTCTCTTAGACTTCCAAAACTACTCACAAGCTTGTGCTTTCATTTTCAATTCAGAAAATTGCTTGTTAAAACAAATAGAGCTGAATTAATAGCTCATTCAGAAATAATTACAAGAGACAAATCAGATTTGGATTATCTACGTTTTCTATTTAAACAATTATATGTATTCCATCTTTTGTCTCAATGTTTTGCTTTCACATTGATTAGCATAGCCTTTGCACTTCACATCACTTTCAGCCTTTTACATTCAACATAAATTATCATCAATGAGCTTAGTAACATCAATAAAATTTATCAAAATTAATCAAACAGCTTAACTTGACATCAATGCCAATATTGACAACAAATTGTGCAATCCCTAGGCCTTTGTCCCTCCATAACTATGTAGTGGAAAACCTCAAGCCTCGATCCTCTAGCCTGACTCCTTAAGCCCCTAAACTACGCAATGTTCTTGCCTTATCCTACTTGAACTACACACTGCACATTATCACGGCTCAGTTCTAGCCCCTAAACTCCTGAGTTGCACAAATGTGCAATCCTTGAGTCAGTCTTTTAACCCAACACCCATTTCTAGCTCAATCAATGGTTTTCAGGAAGAATGTTAGACTCATGGCTTATCGCACTAATGTTTTCTTATCATGAGTGGATTTCAAATACATATATTATATCATGTATGAAAAGATGATAATGAAGGAGATGAAGAAAGAGACCATGCTATAAGACACCTTTGTAGTAGAAAAGACAAGTTGATAAATCAAGAAAAGATAATGGGACACTAGATTGTGATAGCAGATGGAGATCAAGATCATATTAAAGACTCCATACCTTCAAGCCTTATGGAGGAAGAAGAAGACCATGTACTATCTTTCAAGAAGACACAAAGATAGCAATAGCGAGAGTGGCTTGGCATTGCCATATCATCATGTAGTTCATGTAATCAATGTTAGGTCATGTCTTGTCAAGGTGTCATGTCAAGTGCATATTAGTCACCATTTTTCAAATAATTTGTGGATTATGTAATTCAATATGTAAGAAACGTAATGTAAAGTGGAAGTCCAAGAGTCATCTATAGAATGTGAAAAGTAATGGAGTCAAAAAGTCATAGAGAAGTCAAACAGTCATGAGGGTAGTCCAAGAGTCACAAGGGAGGTGAATGGTCGCCCCATTTGTTATATATACATTGTCATAGCTCATGCAAAAGAATCTTCACCTTGGCTCCTCTTACCATATATTAAAGAGGAAGGTATTCCTTTTGGAGGATCAAGTGGTTTCTCTAACACTCCACTATTTTAGCTAGTGGTGTTCATTGTACTAATGTATCTTAGAACTTTTGCTTAATTTTGAACCTCATTGACCCAGTACACTTTCATGTGTATGTCGTAAATATTGTAAGACTATTATTTGAATGTTTGCAATGTATGTTGTTTTCATCGTACTAAGGAAATTGAACTATTTCAATGGCTTTGGTACTTATCTTGTTGAAGGTGTGTTGTATTTTTTTTAACAATCGTGGCTTCAATGTGAACTACTTCGCTAGTTTATCAACGATTCATTCATATGTATATGTTTATGTATATTTACTACATTAGTGCTATTACTATTATTTTAAAGGCTCACTCTTATTTCCCCTTTGGTAGAAGAACCTTGATAAATTTTCTAGTTGAACATTCCACAAGGCATACTCACTTGTTCATATGAAAGTACATGTGCATTACTCTCTTTTACTTTACCATCGTAGCCAACGAAAATCTCTGAAAACTTAGGGCATTCAGGCCCTATTTCCATAAGGGCTCCCACACCAAATGGTCTGAAGTCTAATTGGGACTTTTCAGAAAGGAGACCCCCTTGGTTGATGGATCTCCAACACTATCAACCTTGAGTAAATTTTGCAGTCTATAAGTATTTAGGTTAGTTTCTTGTAAACGAGGAACGGACCGAACCATAGGGACTAGAACTTAGTGTGTTTTCCCTTCCATTTCAATACAAGGTCACCCGCAAAAAAATATTTATCACTTGCGGATTTTTTATCAACCTATATTTCGATCCTTTATTTATGGGTTGAGAATTTAGAACAAGTTTTTTTCCATTCTTCCTCAAGTTTCATAAGAGTATTAATTCAGCTTTGAATGGTAGGGAAAGACTTATAATGGGAATATTAAGAAAGATACAAGGTGATAAGATTTAGATTATGGGGAGAATGACTTCCTTTTTGTATATTAGGAAGTAGGGCGAGGCACAAAGGGAGGATTTTGGTGTCACCTAGTCAACCCATAGAATATTAGATAAGGTGTTGTACCAATTAATTGTTGGTTGACCATATTTTTCTTGATAATATGGATTAGGTTCTTGTTACTTGACTCTATCAAACCATTTCCTTGGGGATAATAATTTTAATAATGTTATAAAAAAATACCTTTTTTCCAAAGAAAATTCATGTTAATCTTATCATTTATCATTTATCATGGCCCTAGATATTTATCATGTTCATCTTTGTTTATCACAACATATTTAAACACGTTTGAAATAGTGATGAGTTTCAGTATATGTTCAACATCATTGCAAATACGAAAATTAGTCATATTATCTAGAAATGGGTTTATAAATTATATTAAATGAAAATCCATCTCTTTGAGGTGTGAAATGGGTTGCTACATTAGCAAAGGTGTCAATTGCAACATTCCTAAATCTAGGAACTGAAACAATATTGAAACCTTTAAATGATGATATAAGTTTCCATACCTCTTGTTGGTAGTTTTTTAAATGAGGAGATAATCAATGAATCATGGTGTGTACCTGTATGGTGATTACTTCAAAATATCCAATGAATTTAACGAATTCTACCTACAAAATGACACTATATTTCGTTCAGTAGTCACCGAGATTAGTTTTGTTGGTTCACAAGCTAAGTACCTGAGTCTTTACTAAAAAATTCTACTAAATTTGTGATAAAATATTAATCTTGCAAGATCTAGGACTTGACTTCCTTCACTAACTATGATGCTCATCTCTTCAAAGAGCAGGTGGCCTCTTGTGAGTGGTATGGAAACTGGGGTAGAAGGCTTAACATCCATGGGGGGAAATATGACCTAAGCATCCTTTTCAACCTACGCTTTTTGTCTCATTTCCTCCTATCCCTGTTTATCATCCATTTACTTTTTTAGTCTTTCTTCTTCCTATTTCGTTGTTTCTTCTTATTGCTTTCTTATTTCTTCCTCTTGTTTCTTCCTTTCCTCCTCTTTTTTCTTCCTTTCCTCCTTTTCCCTTTGGACCTTTTTCTCTTTCTTCATTGGACTTTTGTTCTACTTTCAAGTTATTATGTTTTTCTTTCTTGGTTGCTTCCTTTTCTCTTACCCTCTTTTGGGAAGATTTCTTCTCTTTGGGATCTTTTACTTTTAATGAATCTCTAGTGATAGGTTCAACACCACTTGTTGGTTGAGGGTCATTGGCCTTAGTCTTCACTTCCACAGCTTATGCATCATTGTAGTAATTGATTTTTTCTTCATATTCATCAATGCTCGATGTGTGTGACCATTTATATTTTAGTTGGAGTCAACGAGCTATTGTTGTGTTTCTTGGATCATATTTGTGGAACTTTAGTTCCCCATATATGAATCAATATAGGTATTTTACTTCAGCCTCCAATTATTTATAATTTTTTACAGAATATGTGCCTACATAGATTGGGTAGGTAAACAATGGTGCCTTATTTTTTCGATCCAACATTACTCCAAGTCTCGTTGTCACTTGGTATTCTACCTCCTATAAAATTACTCTCATCTGTGACAAATATTGGGAGTTAATGTGGGGACTTGTATGCTCTGAAACCTTGATGTATGTGGCATCAAGTGGTGTGAACTAGTCAACCACATCATGCAATGTTGCCCTGGCATGGTGAAACATACAAGGCACTTAACTATAAAATAAAATGTGGAAAAATGGTGATATGAATCCTTCTACTATCCTCGAGTAAGATGATATGTAATGATTCTCCCATAAATTCCCACAATAGATGTGAATTGGATAAATCTCTTGGGGGGGGAACCCATCTCCATCCCATCATCTAGAATTCATATCTCGAGCATATCCAATCAAGAAGGTATGAGGCCATGTAAAATTATGGTTTCTTTCCCGCTAATAGAGTTTTAGCTTCTCTTACTATTGTTTGGATGGAAGTTTCTAGAATCTCTACCCAGTTAAATATGCTTCCTTCTTGTGCATGTGTACATTAATGGTAACCAGCTCCGTTCAAATGTCTCCAAATTTGGCCTGCATATAATATGAAACACATGGACACAACAACTTGCTATGCTCTCCTTAGCATCTTGGTTTTGTAAACACTATCATTTTTAGTGCGGAAGTCGCTAGAGCCTTGCCACCAACCTTTTAGGATGTCCTTTCTCCTTAGGGAAAATTTTCTATATCATTCTACCATGAGCAAGATGTGATATCTCGGCAACTTATACTATTCAACAATACGGGGGTACATGAATGTTGTTATACCTTCCCCATGGATGTTTTGAATCATTATATCGCTAACTTCAATGCACTTTATGATCCATTCTATGGTCTCCCCACAAGGGAAGACTATGATATGTGACGCAATTTTCTGCAACCAAGATTGTCAAACATTTTGATATACTTCACCATCTTCCTCATCATCAATAATCTCTTTCTGGCCAAACAATTGGTAGATCTTTGACCATGTGATCGACATGGACTTCTTGATAAAGTAAGTTGTATCTCAAAACTAGATTTTAAAGTTTTTCTTATACAAAAAATGACCTCCTCATCAGCTCACAGGAGAAATACACCTAGAAGAAAAACCTAAAGTTACAGGCCCATTTTCCAGGGTAATGCATCCCAAAAACAGATAAGAAGCATTCTAACACTACCTATGACTTAGAAGGTTGCATTAGTCCCTAGGTTAATGCTATTTTTTTACTAAAGGGAAGAGTTACTAGATATTTATGATATTCCGGAGGTCAAAGTGCGAGTTGACTGAATGACACTCTATTTATCACTCAATGTCATCTCCAAAAAGATGGAAACATCTGCCTCAGACCTATCAAAGGAAATTTTTAATCCTAACAAGAGCACAGAAAGGAGGAAAGAGAAATAAAGTGAGGCAACATATAGATTTTTCCTGAATGGAACTTGTGATGAAATTGGCAAGGATTGAGCCTCTCATTGCCTATAAATTAGAGGCTAAGCCATTGTAATGGAGATCGTAATTTGAGCATTTTTATGATGTCGATAAGTTGATCAAGAGAGAGAGAGAGAAAGGAGCTATGAGCTAAGGGAAGACTTGATTCATCAACCATGGTTGTAATCCTTTTTTTCACATCTGATAATATAGATATGCTCTTGTTTTTTTCTATGTGATGATATTGATACCTTCTTTCTATATATGTTGGTTCAATGATGAAACTAATATTTATCATTGATGCATGCTCACTTTATATATTGTTATATGTTTATGTTTATAATCGTTAAGGTTTCATATGTTGTGAATGTTACTTTGTGTATTTCTATGTGCAGGTCCTGATCTGAGAGCTGATGAAGGATATCTCCCTTCTCAAACTGAAAACTCCAACAGATCTACATCAAGGGCTGGAAGCTAACTCTTCTCTTTTGCTTTTTTGGTTCCTAGATTAACATGATTGTTTGCATGTATCTCTAAATACTTGCAGGTCACTTCATTCCATCTACCTTAGGTCCCAATATACCTGAGAGGATTTTATGTCTACAGCCAGTTGTGCATTAATCCCTAAAACAAAATTGGTGACTCCACTAGGGATGCTATTAGTTCTAGGGTTTTGATCTCCTAGTTCCCTAATCTCTATTTCTCTCTAGGTCTTTATGTGCCTCACAATCTAAATTATGATCACCCTCTAGACTTCCCGACCACTTTTGTTGCTTACGGCTTCTGCTCGAACCCTGATTAGACCCTTTTTCCACCCTAATCCTCTGTAATGCACCCTCCTAGTGTTGTCTAGAATGTTATAACACTGCCTATATTCTTGGACAGAGCGTTAGCCCCGCTACCAACGCTTTTCTTGTCTTTCTAGGCCACGTTATTGAACGAAAATCTTGACATCCACCTAGTCCTATGGATTCTTGGGTTCATATGTTGCCTGTGGTCTATCCTTGGGATCTGCAACTATGAGTTTTTTTCGGTTGGCTACTTGAATGGTCATTTTTGTTTTTCAAGATTAGTTTGATTGCATTTAATATTTTAAAAAAGAAAAATGAAAAAAGTTTCTTTAGCTTTATGTTACTTTAGTTGGATTTTTCTTTTTATATTGGGTTAGTTGTAAGAGAATTGTATGTTTGCATTCATTTGCATGTGTTTGTGTTGGCTTGATGGGCCCTGACCTGAGTTCAACGTTAGAAAACCAAGAAAATCCCTACACTACTGGGCCTTTCGGCATCAGCCCGCGGAGTGTAGACCGAAGTCTCACCCGAAGAAGTAGGGGGGAATGCAATAACCAAGTTTTTGCACCCTGAGATGGTCGTGATGTCGGTCTATACTTCCTGATCCTACCTTTGTGCAGATCGATAAGTCTTTAGGGCTTAACGATGTCCCTTCTCTTCTGTCCTTCAGTACCTCTGCAAAGGTACTTGAATAATCTTTGCGCAACCCTAAGTTGAGGTCCAAGCACTTACGCGCCTCTATGATTGACTTACTATATAAGTTCCCAAGTTATCTTAAGTTTTACCTAATCTACCATGCATTTATAGTTACCTTCGCGTAATCCTTTACTCTTGCTTGCATTCAAGTAACAGATATGATCAAATACATTCGCACATCAAATAAGCATTATAATGTAAACCTAGATCGTAACATAATATAATCAGATGCATCAAACAGAGACAAAATACACTATGATTGTAGAATAATTCTCTTTATTGATATCTCAAATTTAGTACAAACTCTATTTCCCTGTGCACACAGCTATAGGGGTTCACACACTCAGTTGTAGACTTCCACCCTAGGCCTCTACGCACTCAACTGCAGAGCCTCTACCTATGTTAAGACTCAAGAAAACTTAGAACCTCTTACCCAAAATCCTTCCTCTTCTTGTTGCTCCTCCCTTAGACTCTTCCAAGACTCCCTTTTTATAGAATCCCATCATTCGTGGACCATGGGTAGATATTTACAGCCGACATGATACAAAACAAGGACAGATAATCCTTTGACCTCTTCACGCTCCGCGACCACAAAATGTGGATACTTTACATTTTTTTTACAAAAATTGAGCCTTCTGCCCCAAAACATGGGCTTTTAGCCCCAAAACTGGCTCTTGGGGGAACCCGTTCCCAACAGGCCCCCAACACAAACATGGTGACTCACCCTTGAGTCACTCTGCGGGTGCAGAGATTTGGGCACGAAGACCCCCTAGCTCAACCTATACAACTGCTACCTCGGCAGTGCACTGTGCAGTTTCCTGCTTTATTTCCTTAACCAACTGCTCCGTTGTTGGCCCTGTACTGTCAGCCTGAAGCTTCTACTGAGTCTCCTGTAGACTAGCCAGCTTGCCTTCAATGGAGGCCATGATCAAGTAGGCCTCATCCAACCAAGGCTTCAAGCGCACCTTCAGCACTGCCTCTTTATGTTGAGCTGCATCTACCTGCTCCTTCAATGCCTTAGCCTCCTACAACTTCATGAGTCTCTGTGTGAGGGCAACAGTACGTGTTGTCACTTTTACTCATCGTAGTGCTGCTACAGCTCTCGTGCCTCTGTTTCGAGCTATTACACAATAGGGTCTTCGTGTAGGCTGGTTAGGACTTCGAATGACTATTCAAAAAGCATTGTGCAGTCCACCATTGTACTTTCTACTTCTGTTACTGCCTCTGTGATAGCAATCATGCGCTGCTCCTTGACTTCCAGTGGAGTCGAAGGCTGGGCCCTCAACTACAATTCTGCAATTCGGAGGTTCAGCTCCAACTGAACCTTTGCCAATTCTAAGCGGGCATCGCACAGCCCCATAGCGAGTTTGCAAACACGCACATCTGCTGGCTCATCTGCAGGAATGGCCAACTCCGGGACCATTTGGCATGCTTCCTCCATGACTTGGACTATACGCTTGTTCTTATTAGTCACATCATTTGTAGTGGCAATGGCAGAATCTTGATGTACTACCATCTAAGCATTGTTAATGATTTGCTCGCTGATCACTTGCAAAGCACGTTGTTCGCGGGCCCTCAACTCCATGATCACCCCATCCTGCAGCAGGTGGAGTGCCTTGCTAGGAAGTGCTGCCAAGTTCAGCCCTACTCCCTTGAGTGCGCTGAGAGCGGACCTGTCAGCTTCAGTCTCTGTCATCAGTGCCCCATCTGGCAACACTATGGCTCAAGATTCCTTCACACGCAGCATCCTGGTGGCTTCTGAAGTATTGATGGAAAAACTAGTGAATGCCACACCGGTCTATGTTGTCTGAATCTGCAGCTCTCGCAAATTCTCCTGAATGGCCCCCAATGCCTGCTGCTACTGCTGCTCAAACCGTTGTTGCAGTTCCGCGGTGGCATCCCGCACTATATCCCCAATGTCATTTAGATCCCCCTTTGTTAGGGTGACCTTTCTTTTTCTTGTCTCCTTGGATGCTTGATAGAAAATGGAGGTGTCTGCGGGTCCATTCCTCCCTATTTTTTCAGATTGTCCTCTTCTTCCTCATCTTTTGGGGAGGGAGACTTCTCTTTGTTGGATCGTCCTCTTCTTCCTCTTCTTCTGGGGAGGGCAACTTCTCTTTGTCGAAACCATGCTCATCTTCTCCTATCTGACCACCTGTTTCTTGTGTGGCAGTGCAGTTTTCCCTAGCCTTATCCTCAGCCTCCTTCCTTCTTTTCTCAGCCAACTGCTCCATCTTGAGCTTGGCTTCATCCTTCTTCTGCTATGCAGCTTTCTTGTTGGATCCCACCATTAAATCTGAGGCAGTGTGCCATTCTGTCGGCCAGTTGTCAATAACTGCTTGAATTGCATCATCCGTAGCTAAGTAGGGCAAGTCATGCCACTTCTACTCGGGGTCCTTTCGCGCCCTTATGGATACATGGTGGAAATCAACCTTAAACTCCGCGTACAGCTGCAATTTATCAAAGACAGTAGGCGACAACCATGGCTTGCAGTTGATGGCCATGTGCACGTTCATCTCCATCAAGATCCAAAAGATATTTATGTCCTTGATCCACTGAGGATCTTAGTTGCCCATAGCGAATTGTACTTTGTGGTCTCAGGTAGGTCCTATGTGACCGAGGGAAATTGGGTATCTTCGAGTAGCTCCCAGGCTACCAGCATGATGGATAGTAAGAGCCATGTGTAGTGGAAGGTCTTGTTGATATCTTGCACCTCATGCTAGTTCGTGAGGAACTCACCACAGAGGTAGCGCGCCCAATTAAACTGAACCCCCTTCGCGCATTGGGCTACTAGAGCTACGACAGGCGCCAATACTTCATCGGAGCGACACTTCTGCATGACCTTCCCTACCAATATTTGTGTGGCCACTTTGACTGCAAGGTCGGAAATACTTGTAATTGCATAGTCATGCGGCTTCTTTACTAGTCCAAACTTCTTCGTCATGGCCTCCACGAGGGCCAATTCACCCACCTTTCTACCAAACATCATAGCCGAATTCTCCCCTGAATATGGCAGCCTCGTGATTTTATGTTTTAGTCTATCAATGATGGGTATTGGCTCTTCCAGCCATACACACCCATCATGTACCAAGCACAGTAGCTGCTTGATTACTAGAAAGGTAATGGGTGTGCAATTGTAGTGCGGCACCCATAGCAAGTTGAGTAGGCTTGCCTTATCCACTCCTTTGAGCCACTTTCGTGGTTCCAACGCGGTCACCCCTATGGTCTTATGGAGGACATGGTGCATCAGCTAGTCTATCATCAAGTGAGGGAATCACTTGGTATCAGATAAGTTCCAGTCCTCCAATTAAAACATCGGAATCCGCACCAAGTGCAGTCCTTCAAAAAAAATCTTGTTTGACAGCAGAGGTGTTTACAAGGTGACCTTTCTCTCATCAATGTCCTTAGGCACCTTGCCCTTGCCACTACGCGGAGGGACATACTCAGGAAATTTAGTAATGGGGTTAGACCCCTCAACTTCAACGTCCTCCTTATCGATCCCTAGATCCTCATCATCCATTGGGATATCCCTAATTTCTTCCTCCTCCAATTCTGGTTTAATGGTTTTTCTCTTTTCCTGAGTGGTGGGCTTTTCCTTCAACGGGTTTCTCCTTAGTGACGCACATAGTGGTGGTGTCACAGCCTACTTTCCTTTCGCACCTTTCGCACCTTCCTAGGTATAGGTAGGTCTTGGTCTAGGTGACTGTGGTGACTTGGGTATCTCTGTAACCTCCGGAGTAGTTCCCTCTGTTTCCACAGCAACCTCTGGCACATCCCCTTCGTCTATCACTGCTTCCCCAAAATCTACAGTTTTTGTCTGTGTCACATGATGCTATCCAATAGTTCTTGGGTTTCCTTTGGTAATTTCTCAAACGTCGAACTCGCTATCAGAGCTTCAAAGAATTCATGGTTCATACACGTCTGAGAGCTCAACAACTTAATGCTCAAAATGCCAAGTGTTCTTCATTGGATAGCCACATGTAATTTATAGACCATTTTGACTTTAAATCGGACTGTTCCCCCCAAAATTGGTTCATTAATGCTAGATTCCGGGTAGATTTTCAAGGATCTCGCCCATAAATTTCATCTTACATGCCGGCCCCCCGCTCCATTTGGCCATTTTTCCATCATCAAATCATGAATACTGACTTTAACGGCCACTTTCTGACTGACCTGCGTGGCTTCATACCAGGTACTGCAACCTTCTATGTGCTCGTGTGGTCTCTGTGTCATCCCCTCATTCAACGCAGTTCCTTCATCGTGCAATTCCCCAACCCAAGCAGTGTATTTTATAGTACTACGCCTCCTTTCAGCCACCTGGAGTGCTAAGACTGTGCTTCCTTCATATAGTCATCTAACTGGATCACCTATGTATGGCTTCAATCGTCTACCATTCACTTTTACTAGGAAGGACTCCCCATTTAACTTAACCAACTAAACTACCCCACCATCAGTAATCTCTTTGATGACATAGGGCCCCAACAAGTGCATCCTAAATTTTCCTGGAAATTTATCAAACTTGCTGTCATATAGAAAAACCAGATCATTTACCTAGAAGGTGCACAGTTTAATGTGCCAATCATGCCATGCCTTTTCACGCTCCTTTTGAACTTGTTGATGAAATCCAGCTAGAAATTGGTCCTCTTCAAGCTCTTATAGTTGCGCAAGCCTCTCTTCCAAGGCTATGCAATCTTCCATTCTAGTGAGTGCCACTATGCGTAGACTAGGTACAATGTATTCCATGGGCATCACAGCTTCTACGCCATACACGAGTCTGAAAGTAGTTTTCCCAGTCAGCTTCTTGCAAGTCGTTTTGTAGGCCCATAGCACCGTGGGTATGTGCATATCCCAGTCATTTCTCTGAGCATTGCAGACCTTCGTCAGTGCACTCTTCAGTATCTTATTGAATGCTTCCACCATCCCATTAGCCTGCGGATGATAAGGCGTACTTTTATGATGATACACCTAAAATTATTCTGCCAACGTGTTGATTGTTTCGTTAAGAAAGTGCGTACCGTGATTTCTCATCAAGATTTTTGGACAACCAAATCTTGTCAACACATATTCAGAAAGAAACTTCATTGTTTTCATGCTAGTACAGTCCTTCATAGGCTACGCCTCTGCCCATGTGGTCAAGTACTCTGTCGTGGTGATGATGTACCACGCACCTTTTTTCTTCCCCAGAGGCTGAATTGGTCCCACAAAGTCAATCGCCTATTTCTCAAAAGGTTGTAATGTCACCTACAGTGTCAACGGAAGTTCATCCCTTCGTGATGGCTATTCAGTCCTTTGACATGTGTCACGGGCCCTACAATAAGTTTTTTCATCCTTATACAGAGTTGGCCACCACAATCTAGCACGCAGAACCTTTTGCGTTGTCGCTTTTCCTGCATAATGTCCTCCTACATCTCCTCCATGAGCCTCCACCGAGGATGCTACTCCACTCAAAGTCAGGTAGATAGCATTGTAATATTTCATCAAACCCCATTTTGTACAGATGTCTTGCAATGATGGAAAAGTATGATGCGTTGTTGGGCGCAGGATCCCCCAAGGGAAGTTTTGGGGCTCAGAGCCCAGATTTTGGTCAATTTTGTAATTCCAATGTAAATACTCCGCATTTTTTGGGCGCGGAGCGTGTATTTGTTAAAGAGTCATAAGGTTTTTTGCCCTTATTATGGTAATGTCGGTTGTAGAAGATGTACCCATGGTCCATGAACCATGGGATTGTATAATAGAGCAAGGCTCTAAGTAACTAAGCTAATCTAATCAAAGATGAAAAACATATGATGTATGTGAGATAGATCTGAAGTGTAAAGTCTAGTTTTGGGTCATAGAGTAGGAAGAGGCTCTGCAGCTAAGTGCGCAAAGGCCTAGTAGTCCGCAGCTAAGTGTGCGAACCCCTACAGCTAAGTGCACAGGACGAGTCAAGTCTATAAACAATTGGAAGTATTAATAAAGAGAAGTTTCTACCATTTCTATGTATTTATTTCCTATTTATGCATCTATTATCTTGGGTATAAATTTCACTTCTAATGCTTATATGATGTGCGAATGTGTATAATTGTATTGATTAAGTGAACGCATGTAAGAAGATCTATTTACACGAAGATAATTAAGATCTATCAATAAGATAAGTAAGATACTTGGTGTAGTTTAGGAGATATCATAGTTTGTTTCCTTAGCAGCGCGAAAGGACCTCAGCCCCTGGTATGGGCTGTGTGACAGCTGATTGTAACATATCACGAAGATACTAAAGGTTAGCACAATGTGCAAAGTACCTACGTGAAAATAGGTCTAGTTGTACTAAATTGACATCACAGACATCTCAAGGGTGCGAACACTTGGTTCCAGCATCCCCCCATACTTCTTCGTGTGAGACTTCAGTCTGTGCTCCGCGAGTTGATGCCGAAAGGGCCAGTAGTGTAGGGATTTGTTTGACTAAATAACTCCAAACCTAGGTTAGGCCCCCATAAGCCAACAAATGGTTCCATTTTCAGGACTGGAATCTTCATAGGGATGTGTGATTTCGTATCATTGGAATCCAACTAAGAAAGAAATCGAAGGTTGGTTGGACAGAAGAATTCACGAGTTCGTGGAACAAGACAATAGAAACCCACAATTATCAAAAGAACAGTGGCTAGACAACTACCTGTATACAGAGATCCATGAAATCTTTTTCGCATCCTTCCCTACTAAGCTATACGAGTGGATCGCAAAGCTAGCAGATAGCCAAGGAAGGTCGAAGCTTGACGGTCCTATTGTTTGGAAGCATTGGAGGATAAGATCATGCACGGTGTTGATCATTGGCTTAATCATATTATAGGAGGATTCATTACTGAGTTAGCGGTTGACACCTTAGTCAGCTACAGCGAGGTAGGAAGACGCTTTCTCAAAGGATTGTGAGGTAAGTACGTAAAGTCTTTGAATACTTGGATTAAAATGTTGTTGTGTGAAAAGTGGGTTATGCAGTTACCTTGATGTTTGGGGCTACACGAAGTGGAAAGGTTTACAAGAACGAAGGAAATAAGGGTCCAGAAAATAGCCCCTCGATTTCACCTCCATGAGGGGATGAGGAAGAGCTTGCGAAGGTCTTTCCGCGAAGTGATATTCAGATGATAAGACAAAGAATTATGTGAATACCACCTCCACCAACACCACCACCGGCTTCACCGCCATCACCTCCATCTTCACTCATACCAACTCCACCACCACAATGATTCAATATGGCCAGCACAATGAAGTTTCCTGTGTTCAAAGGTTTGAGAAATGAGGATCTGAACCAATTTTGGTTCATTGTATGGGAAGCACAAGGTGTTACAGATGATCATATCAAGAGAGCGATGTTGGTTAACACCTTGCAGGATCGTGCGTTGACCTGGTATATTAAGTATTCCAAAGACAACCCGAATGCAAGGGTCACAGATATTCAAACAACGCTAAATAGAGAATTTAGCAGGCCTAAGTCTCAAGCGCAGTCGATCATTTGATTTAAAGAGATTATGATGCTACCATGCGAGACTCCTTGGGAGCTGGATCAAAGGCTGAAATGTATGATTCATGAAGCAAATATGAATATGACAGATGGATAGCATCGTAAGTGGTTTGTAGCTTCACTACTACCACATTTAAGGAGTGCACTATCACAGCAGAAGATAACAGCTCAAGTAGAGGCTTTGGAGATTTCCATGAGGCTTCACAAGAACCTGATGCAGGATCCTAACCTAGGAGTTCAGTAGATCCACACATAGTTGAAGAATCTGTGCCTTGAGATGCAAAGTCTGAAACAGGACAAGACAGTTAGGCCAGAATTGCGCGAAGAAGTATGGTGTGTAAAATGCAAGGGTCAAGTTCATGACAAATACCACTACCCGGTTTTTACGAATTACCTCGCAAGAGGAGGACCGATGCCTTTAAGGATAGAAGCTCAAGCAAGACCTAGTGCGGTGCCTTCTTTGTGTTATGCGATCTGTCAAATAGTTGGAAAACATGCCACAGACAATTTTCACTTGTTACAGAAGTATACGCAAACTTCGCAACAGTTGTTCTGCAACTTTTCTAGGTCAGTGGGACATGATGAGTGTTACACTAAAAAATGTCACCTTGACTACTTACAGTTAGTATGGCTCAAATCAACAGTCATGCTACCCTCTTAGGCAAGTCTCATGCCTCTGTTATCCATCTCAAACTCAAAGAAGAGAGAAAGTCTTGTAAAAACTATGTTTATCTCTGGGGTCGCAGGTTCTCTCTAGCCTTACCCGCGGGGATGCTGACCATGTTCACAAAAGCTGCGTCCATGGACGCTCTGTATGTTAAGGGACAGGTGCGTCCCTCTGTAAAAGGCAAAATGCGCGAGTTTTATCTTGAAAAAGTTACTTGTGGTTACTTCTAGAACATTCTAGAGGTCGGTTTGATGAAATGGATGCGCCTCCAGTTGGTTCATGTATCTCTATTAAGGGGGAACTTATCCCATCAATAAGGGAGCTATCCCACCCAAAGAGGGGGATGATCCCATTGATAGTGGACCTGAATAACCTCTTTACAGCACTATAAATAAAGGCATTGAGCCAGAAGGAAAAGAGGTTGGAGCTATACATTTTCTTTGGGTAAATGCTGCAGGATTTAGGTCTTCCATTAGAGCCCTTGTGAGGAGAGATTGTCTTCACTTGATTCTACTTGGGAGAGGGTGAGCTTTGTCAAAGTAGAGGAAAACCCTTGATGGACCCTGGGAGGAACTTGCACAACACCAAGGCCAGGTTGTAAGAGTTTCTTTGTTTCGTTATTAATACAAACTGGTTTATTTTTCTCAATAGCTTGTGTTAATGAGTTATTTCATGTGTTCCTTGGTCTGCATGTTGAATATATGTTTTATTATATGAAATGCAAGTGCTTGGTAATTGTTTGATTGTTTGTGGTTGCAGGAATTGACTTGAAGGAGGAGCTCATCCGGATCGTCAAGAACGGACCTCAACAACAGCGTTTTGGAATAAGGTAAGCCTAAACACTTGTAGTTTTCATGTTGTAAAAGGTGTATTTAGAGAAAGATCACTCCATTTTGTCTTGTTTGTCATTAGAATGTCTTAGACTTCTAGGAAGGTCAGCTGTGTCCGCACCCTTGACAAATTCCGTGTGACAAATTGGCGACTCCACTGGGGATAGATTCCATTGATGAGAAAAGTCTTTTCCTTTATGTGAACTTTGCTTTGAGAAAATTGGTTTATTTTTCTGGTTTTGGCTCTGTGATTCTGTCTCTGGGTGGGTTAGCTTAGGATTAGTTTTATTTTGGTTTTTCTTGAGTTTTTCAGAAGGATGCACCCTCTGAGTGCTGCACAGTGCGTCCCTGGACGCACTTTTGCCGTTTGCACAGAGCGGGCCCGCACCTGTTATAATGGGTTGCCTGCGTCCCCTGCCAAAATTTGAGAAAATTCCATTTTTTGCCTTTTTTGCTCTTAGATTTTGTTTTTTCTTAGTTTTTCTGCCCAGATTCATTAGTCCCTTGTCCAGAATCTTCACCTAAGCTTGTTCCTGCTCTTAGCTTTCATCAATTGGGTGTTTTGAGTCTCTTTCTTGAGAAATTCTTGATTTGATTTCCTTTGATCATTACTTGGAGGTTTGTCTCAGTCTTTTCACAATTTTGCATCTTTTTGCTTCTGTTTTTGCAAAAAAATTTCCCCCTCATTCGCCGGGGGGGGGGCTAAATTGTGTATGAGTGTTAATCGCCTTTGAGTGTTTTTATGTTTTGATCTTTGGAACTCTCACCCAATTTTCTCGACTTGCACTTGATTGGTTCTTAGATTACATTAGAATCATCTTGTGTTTGAGAATTCTCTTGCATAGATCACATTTGCATAATTAGAGTTCTCATTTTCGGAATATGAATGAAAAATGTGCATAGATTACATTTGCATACTTTTCAAGTGAATTGTGCATAGATTACAATTGCATAATTTACATTCTGAAAAAACAATCGTAGATTTAGATCAGCTTTCTTTGATTTGAATTTGCACAAAAAATAAAAATAAAAAATTGGTTTGGAATTGATTTGCATTAGTTTTTCTTGATGAAATTAGTGCATTAGAGAATTTGTTAAATTTTCTCTTAATGATCAATTTTTTGCATTGTTGGAAGTGAATGGAAACTCTCTCCTTACTCTAGTTAGGATTCATCGAATTGAAAGGATTGCATTATCATATTCGATTGCATTCAGTTGAGTCGGGTCATAACACCATTGGTTTCATCTCCATTTACCCATTTGAGTAATAACAGCCTTAATAACACAGCGCTTAATTAAAATTCATCTAGTAATTTTTACATTTCTAGGGCTCTGATACACCAATATAGCTTAGGCTAGTGTCTTGGAGTAGGTGAGTACTTAACTCTCCAAGACAGTAAAACCAAACAAGTAGCTGATCTTGAGTTAGAATCAAATCCAATTGTTTCAATTGCACTCTGGGAAAGCTCCTCTTAAAGGAGAAGCACGAGCTCGTGTCCGAACCAGTGAGGGGATCATTCCCCCCTCGTTGGGAACGACGCCAGACAGTACGTATTACAAACGGTAAACCTCGGATTAACCATTGTCGAGGAGCCAGGGGTCACTTATCGGTAAACCTTGGATTGTTGTCAAGGAGCCGGTAAGGGGATTGAGCTTGCTACTCTGCCCTTGCGTGCTGTCGGAGTTTAGACTGTTCCCCCAGGTGTATTTGTTACTGTTGGTGACCTTAGTGACCATAATATTTAGGGTTCTACCGAGGTGACGGTGGAGGGAAGGTCCCACTGTACCTGGAGCAGACGTCGGTTATACTCACTTGGATTTTCCGGGGGGTTCACTTCACTTCGAGACGGTTAAAGTGGAGGAACTTGTGCCGGTCTATTCATTAAGCAGGTTGCCGGGGTAACTGTTCCACCCGCCATTTCTGTACTGAATTCTGCGAGGTTGGGCTTCATCACCAACTAGTGTTTTTGGTCCAGAGAGCTTACTGTTTGTGTGTGGTTTGACTCCTAGATTTGATAGCGCGTGTTAATTTGTTTGTTTTTACTTTTAGAGACCATAGGTGTGAATTGTGAATTTTAGTTGTTAAGTGTGAATTGTGAATTGTTAATTTTAGTTTTAAATTGTTAATAAAATTCACTGAAGTTGAATATAATGGCAAATGTTCCGGAATTTATCGACCTAGGAACCCCTCCTAATGAGAATCCTAGTACTTTTCCTTACTTTGGAAATGTTGGTCCTCCTTATATGGCTACTTTGTCATTACCTGGATTTACAATAGGTTTACCGATATGGTTATTTTCAACTTCGTTGGCCCAAAATACTCCAATTGTTCCATCTCAACCGGATGCTTCACCTCAACAGAGTTCACCATCTCAACATCACCAACCTTCTGTTGACCCTTTACCTTCTTTGCCTAATCTTTCTTCCTCCATTTCTTCCTCTTCGCCTGGTAAAAGCCTTGATGTTAGTAACCAGGAGGCTAAGACGAAGAAGAAAGGGAAGAAGAAGAAGAAGAAGAAGAAGCAACATAAGAAAGAAGTCAACCAACCAACCATGGCTGTAAGTGTTAGTTGTGTTGAGGAAAATTCCGACATGCATCGTAAACCCAAATACCCTTGCAGGCTTTGTAAGGGTGACCACTTCCTTGTCAATTGTCCTGGTATTCCAAAGGTCTTGGAAGTATGGTCAGAAAAATCTCATCAACTTTCCATTGATCCATCAACCAGTGATAGTCAGGTTCCTGGGAAAAAGGGTAAAGTTAGGTTTCCTTGTAAGTTATGCAAAGGGAGTCATCAAACTCACATTTTCCCTCACATGGATGAAGCCTCAACATTGTTGGAAAACCTTACTATTCCACAGCAAGAATTTCCAACTGGTTACCGTAAACTTTCTCCTAACCTACCGTCAACTGACGGAGTGATTGATCTAAATTCAAGTACAGTCGATCACACTCTCCCATTGGAGAGTGAAACTCATGTCACTCAGGTTGATGATCCATTAGTTGATCAAGTGGTCGATTCAATTTCACATTCGGTCGATCACACTCTCCTTTTCGAGAGTAAATTTCATACCGCTGATGTTCTTCTTGTTACATCAGATTCTTCTATGCCGGGGGGCATTTCACCTGTTTCTATAGAACCCCCTCCAAGTAGTGAGGTCTTTTCCTTTGATTGGAATAGACTGACAGAACCTCGTCTTCCTTCCTCCATCCCTTTCCAAATCATTGTTAAGGCTGGTAGTAGGGACATACATCGTACTCAGGTAGATGAAGGTGCTTCTGTTAGTATTTTATCCTCAACTGTTTGGAAAGCTTTGGGTTCCCCTCAGCTTGCGCCTATTACGCAGAATCTGAAAGCTTTTAACAGAACCATTAGTGAACCTTTAGGGATCCTTCCTAAGTCTTCTATTACCTTGGAAGGTAAAACTGTTTGTGTTGATCTTATGGTAGTTCGAGGTCCCTTGGATTTCAATTTACTCCTTGGGCGAGACTATGTTTATGCAATGAAAGTTGTCGTATCGACACTCTTTCGCGTGATGTCTTTCCCTCACAATGGCAGTATTGTGACTGTAGACCAGCTTTCGTTCCCTAGTCTTTTTTCAACTACCAATAATATGACACCCCTAAATGTTCCTGATTCTAAAGTGGTATCTACCCTGCCACGGGTTAATTATGTGGCAACCGGTCCCATGGTTTCAGTTACCGATGTAAGTGAGCCTCTCATTGTTTGCTCATCTTCCTTTGATTTAGCTCCGGTAATTGACATGGAAAACTCTATGGGATTACTTGAACACGATGTTCTTATCCCTTTTGAGTCCCTTGACATGTGTTCCTTCCAGAGAACTATTCTTCCTTCTGATGAAGACCTCTTGGAAGCCATGATCAAGGTGTGTCCATTGACATGTCTTTCTTCAAGTTGGAAGCCATGATCAGTGGGTACGAGGATAGTTTGTTCCTCTCTCAACCTCGTTAAAAAATGAAGTTGGATGTTATGAGGAAAGTTCCTGTTACTGAGTCAACCTCATTAAAAAATGAATCAGGTAGATATGTAGGTAGATTGTAGAAAGTAGGGTTTTGAGGACAGTTCCTGTTACTGAGTCAACCTCATTAAAAAATGAATCAGGTTTGAGGATAGTTCCTGTTACTGAGTCGACCTCGTTAAAAAATGAATCAGGTTTGAGGATAGTTCTTTTCTTGTGTCAACCTCCTTTAAAATGAAACAACTCCCTTTTCAAGTTAAATATTGAAAGTAAACCTTCATTTCATCCAGCCGGTTGAATGCAATGAAGCCTGGGGGGCATGTACCTCATTTTGCATCATTAAACTGGGGGCTGCAAAATTTTTGAGCACAGTTCCTTGTCTTGTGTCAAGCTCGTTAAAAAATGAAACAAGGGTAGGTTAAGTAGGTAGATTGTAGAGCGTAGTCATGAGCATAGTTCCTTGTCTTGTGTCAAGCTCATTAAAAAATGAATCAAGGATTTTATGAGCATAGTTCCTTGTCTTGTGTCAAGCTCATTAAAAAATGAATCAAGGATTTTAGAGCACAGTTCCTTGTCTTGTGTCAAGCTCGTTAAAAAAATGAATCAAGGTTTTTAGAGTAGAGTTCTTTGTTAGGTAGATTGTAGAGTAGTTCTGAGCATAGTTCCTTATCTTGTGTCAAGCTCGTTTAAAAAATGAAACAAGGGTTTTGAGGATAGTTCTTTTCTTATGTCAACCTCACTAAAAAATGAAACAACTCCCACAAGTCTTTCTCAGATCTTGAAAGTAAAGCTTCATTCCATCCACCTCATTGAATGCAATGCAGCTTGGGGGGCATGTACCTAGTTTTGCATCATTATGCTAGGGGCATGTGAACTTATAACAAGCATAGTTTTTCGTTTCAAGCTTGTGTAAACATGAAACCGAATCCGAGCATAGTTCTTTTCCTGTGTCAAGCTCGTTTAAAAAATGAAACAAATCCTCCTCTACTTGAGTCGAGAGATTGACTAGATCTCGTAAATGTTAAGTTGTATATTTAGGTTAGTTGTTTCAGTTTTTTGGTTTAGGTCCAGTCTTTCAAATGATCTCGTAACTCAACCTTCATTTCATCCAAATGGTTGAATGAAATGAAGCTAGGGGGGCATGCACTCTAGCAGTTATGCTTAGGGGGCATCAAGCACAGTTTTATCTCTGTTTCAAGCTTGTGTGAAAATGAAACTACTCTAAAGCATAGTTTTTCTTTGTTTCAAGCTTTTGTAAAAATGAAACCTATCTCGAGTCAATTTCAGTTATTTTCAAGACTCGTTAAACTCATGAAAATACCGAGATTATTTTGCTATCTTTCATTCTCGTAAAACAAATGAAAATGCCGAGATCTTTCCGTCTTTCCCTACTCGTAAATTAAATTGAAAGTCGGCCATATGAGTACATTTTTATCATTTTTTCGAACTCATTAAAATTTACGAAAAAGTGAAAACCATGAGTACATTTTTATCCCTTTTTCGAACTCGTTAAAACTTACGAAAAAGTGAAACCTTGGAGTTCTCTTTTAAACCCTTTTCAGACTCTTAAAACATGAAAAGATTGTCGAGCGTTTCTTTTACACTCGTTAAAACGGAATTAAAAGACGGTCCCCTTTTAGCTCTTTTCTGACCGCAAAATCAGGAAAAGATTGCCGGGTTTTTGTCATTTCAAACTCGATAAGGAAATAAAACGACGTGTCCTTGATCGCTTTTTACTTTTCAGGTCAACGACACTATTATGAAAGTACTCCTTGGTCGCAAGATCAAGCGGTTCCCCCAGGTATTATTTTATACTTTTTCGGGCTTGAGGGACACAAATATACGAAAAAGTTCAACGTGGAGTCTCCTTAAGTTTTTTCAGACTCTCTAAAATTGAAAAACGCCGAGTTTCTCCTATACTGGGCTCGTTAAACTTTTACAGTAGAGGACCTGTTCAATTACAAACAGGAACGAACCACTCCTTCCTAGGGTTCGAATTTAAACTAGGTTGGACTCGTCCGAAGGATGAGCTTATAATCAAGCATATGTTATCCTCCTCAAGCTTGTTAAAAATAAAGAGGTACTTGCCAGAAATGGTGGGGGAAAAGAGAAAAGAATGAACCTGTTTGTCACCTTTTGTCTCAGAAGAAACTTTATTACCGCTCTTGAACATGACACTTTTTATTCACCTGGGTTGGGAAATCTTTTACCTCACAGTTGACCAAATCACTTTGAAAGTCTTTAACCGGGTTTCAGGGATTAACTTTGAGTTATTCGTCACCAAGCCATCTGTTGTGTCGTTATGTGTTCAAGAGGTCTGCAAGCAAAACTTTCATCTGCAAAATACTTGTCATCCATTTGATCATCCCTGAGTCAGTCCTTACAGCAACATTTCTTCAACTTGAACAATGATTTCGTGTTGCGGGCTTGCCTGCAACGGGTCGCTTTCTATCGACATCGACACATTATCTAGAAAGATGACTTAGGAATCGACAGTACCTTGAAGTCTGCATGCATCAATGGCAGGTTTCTCGCCTTTGACGTCAGTTTACATCATTGACTTTCGATCAGAGGATTCCGTGAAGTGTTCGACATCAAAACATCTATTCACATTTCACGGGTTGTGCTTGGTATTTTGAGAACCATTGACATTACTGGTGGTTTCTCTCACGCTTGTTAACAGTTTACATCATTGACTGGTAATCAAGTGGTTTCTACCATGTTCGACATCGAATCATTTAATCACATGGCTAGAATCGTACCAATTCGGGAAGTAGAAGTGAAGACCCTGGATCTAGTTTCTACCATCCAGGCTGCGAGGAGTTTTGTATTCATTATCTATGTAGACTAATCATAAACAGATGGCTGCGTCCATACTGTGTCTACAAAAGTCTATAAAAATGATGTACTGCAAGATCATTCCTGTATCAGAATAGTTAGTCCATTAGTTAAAGTTTTGAATCTGAGTATGGGAATGCCTACCTCAGTGATGATATAATCTTATCCATGTATTTTGTGTTGAAAATTGCAGGTTCCAACCAGGCCATCCACAAGGCAATCCTTGAAATGATAAAGCGCTTCACCCTTCCTAGAATTACAAAACCCTATTCTATTCCAGGCTTCGCACTTTAGGGGGCAATCTGTTACACTAAAAAATGTCACCTTGACTACTTACAGTTAGTATGGCTCAAATCAACAGTCATGCTACCCTCTTAGGCAAGTCTCATGCCTCTGTTATCCATCTCAAACTCAAAGAAGAGAGAAAGTCTTGTAAAAACTATGTTTATCTCTGGGGTCGCAGGTTCTCTCTAGCCTTACCCGCGGGGACGCTGACCATGTTCACAAAAGCTGCGTCCATGGACGCTCTGTATGTTAAGGGACAGGTGCGTCCCTCTGTAAAAGGCAAAATGCGCGAGTTTTATCTTGAAAAAGTTACTTGTGGTTACTTCTAGAACATTCTAGAGGTCGGTTTGATGAAATGGATGCGCCTCCAGTTGGTTCATGTATCTCTATTAAGGGGGAACTTATCCCATCAATAAGGGAGCTATCCCACCCAAAGAGGGGGATGATCCCATTGATAGTGGACCTGAATAACCTCTTTACAGCACTATAAATAAAGGCATTGAGCCAGAAGGAAAAGAGGTTGGAGCTATACATTTTCTTTGGGTAAATGCTGCAGGATTTAGGTCTTCCATTAGAGCCCTTGTGAGGAGAGATTGTCTTCACTTGATTCTACTTGGGAGAGGGTGAGCTTTGTCAAAGTAGAGGAAAACCCTTGATGGACCCTGGGAGGAACTTGCACAACACCAAGGCCAGGTTGTAAGAGTTTCTTTGTTTCGTTATTAATACAAACTGGTTTATTTTTCTCAATAGCTTGTGTTAATGAGTTATTTCATGTGTTCCTTGGTCTGCATGTTGAATATATGTTTTATTATATGAAATGCAAGTGCTTGGTAATTGTTTGATTGTTTGTGGTTGCAGGAATTGACTTGAAGGAGGAGCTCATCCGGATCGTCAAGAACGGACCTCAACAACAGCGTTTTGGAATAAGGTAAGCCTAAACACTTGTAGTTTTCATGTTGTAAAAGGTGTATTTAGAGAAAGATCACTCCATTTTGTCTTGTTTGTCATTAGAATGTCTTAGACTTCTAGGAAGGTCAGCTGTGTCCGCACCCTTGACAGATTCCGTGTGACAATGAGCATACTTGTAGAAGTTATGAGTTGATGATGGATAGAATGCCCACCTACAGAGTTCAGGCCAAAACACGACCCCTTAACCAGAATGCAGGAATGGCATGAATAGGATTTGAGGGGCATGGATGAGGCCGGGGCGGAGGAGGACTTGGTAGAGGTTGTGGAGAGTTGATTTGCTACAATTACGAAGGGCCAGGACACTATGCCCATGATTGCACGAATCCAATGCACCTATCGTCCAAATATTGCATGTTGTTTGATCATGAGACAGAAGATTGTCCTACGCTGATAGCTAGGATACGTGACAAATGAGCACTGCCACCTCCCCCAAATTAGAACCTGTAAATGATGAGGTTTGAGCTACAGGAGGAAGACCCGAATGTAAACATTGTGCTCTGAAGTGGAATCACAATAGGAGATGACAATGGCAAACAGCCAGAAGATAGTACTTGGGTTTTCAAAGCTCCGGAGAAGGAAGCTGAGTTTGATTTGGAGCACGCTTGGGAAACCTTCATGGAAGCTAAGAAGAGCTTCGCTGATGCCTCCACTTCAGGAAGCAAAGATAAATCGAAGCCGGAAATGGACCCATCCATGCTAAAAACTTTCCTTAAAACATGTATGAAGTTACTGCGCAATAGTAAGGTTGTGAAAGGGTTACAGGAACTCATCAACAGATGCGTTGGGACTGTGCCAGGAGAACCACATGTAGTCTAGAAGATCGAAAAACATAAAACAAGGATGGGATGAGAAATGAGACTAACTGCGCAAATCAGAGAATATGAAATGGATGAAGTCATTCTAGATTTTGGATCGGATGTGAATGTTGTGCCAAAACAGACATGGGAGCGAATGGGGAGACCTGCGCTGCAACGGTCTCCAATTCAGCTAAGGATGGTGAACCAGCAAAAAATAATACCCATGGGGCAACTACATGGAATAACTGTGGATATTGAGGGAGCAAGCACACTGGCAAATTTAGAAGTGATAGAGATTGTTGGCGATAGCAATCCCTACCCCGCACTCTTAGGAATTGACTAGGCTACTGACATGAATGGGGTAATTAATCTGAAGAAGTGGAAAATGATCTTTGAGAAGAAGTCACTATGCGTAATTGTACCCTTGGACCCTGCTGAAGGATCGCGCTATACGGAACCAATTCGTTACTATGAGAGCGATGATGATTTGGACTGCATCTATAAGATAACAGCGCGAGACCAATATTGGGTAAATCCCACCACGGATGGGTGGATTACATGGGAGTGCGAAAGCTCCTATACTTCAGATTCCGATGAAGAAATAGAATGATGGAAGAATCGGTTACATGAAGTAACTACGTTGATTTGAAATATGATGACCAGGTCATTGTGCTGCGCGTCGATAGAAGAGATCTACCTACTTATGATGGTCTAAATGAGGTAGATACCTTCTTGGATTCATTCGAAAGGGAGGTGCTAGAAAAGCATAGCTTCCAAGCCTTGGACAAGGTACAGCACAGTACGCTCACAAGATGGTGGGGTATGCACAAAGGAAGCTTTGATGATTGGAGCGAATGTAGGAGAATGATGTGCACACAATTTGGGAAGCCTAAGATGCGACTAGCAAACAAATATGATGGATAGGATGACCCATGTGCACATTTGGCCAAGTGAACGCAGGCCTATGGAGAAAAGCCCCAACCTGCGCAGAAGCACATGTACTCCGTGCTAAAACACCTAATCAATAAGAATGTGTTGGGTGGGCAAACTTGCAAATGCCTCTTAATGTTGGGAAGACATTATGCAGGAAGAGAAACTGCGTAGAAGTGTTCAACAAGGTATGCAATGCACTGAACAATGTATTCAATGCACATCAAAGTGATTGAGACCTACGCATACCAGTAGTGTTATGGGCTTATCGAACGACATGCAAGAAACTGACGGGACATACACCTTTTAGGCTTGTCTATGGAGTGGAAGTTGTAATGCCTATGGAATACATCGTGCCTAGTCTATGCATATCAGCACTCACAGGTATGACGGATGGCGGAGCCTTGGAGGAAAGGCTCGCACAGTTGGATGAGCTTGAAGAAGAACGATTTTTGGCTGGATTTCACCAGCAAGTCCACAAGTAGTGCGAAAATCCATGGCACGATCGACATATTAAGCTCCGCACATTCAAGGTGAATGCTTTGGTGTTGTTGTATGATAGTAAGTTTGATAAACCTCTAGGGAATCTTAGAATGCATTGGCTAGGACCGTATGTTATTAACGAGATCACAGATGGTGGCACGGTACAGTTGGTAAAGTTAAATGGAGAACCCTTCCCAGGAAAAGTGAATGGCAGTTGTTTGAAGCCATACACGAGTGGCCCAGCCATCTAACTAGCTGGCAGAAGCACAGTCTTACTGCTCTAGGAAACTGAAAGGAGGTGTGGGACTATAAACTACTCTGCCTAGGAACTATGCGATGTCAGGGCTACGCGTGGTAGCGAAGTGTCACAGGATCTGTGACAGCGCAAGGACAAATGTGTTGCCATGCAGGTCAGTTGGAAAGTGATTGTTAAAGTCACTATTCATGATGTGATGCTTGGTTGAAGGCCAAATGGAGTGGGGGTGGGCATTTAAGGAAAACTTTATGGGCTATATTCTTGAAAATCTGCCACCAATCTAGCATTAATGGACCGAATATGGGGGGAACGGTCGAATTCAAATTCAAAAGGTGCTCAAGGAGCAGGTGGATGCTGCTCAACATAAGGAAGCAGTTTTGAAGGTACACCTACAGTCGTGGATCGATGAGGCTTATACCACTACAACCTCTATTGAATCAAAGCTCGCGCAGCTACAAGCAACTCAGGAAAGGATTTATCGCAATAGTTCAACGACAGCAGTCACCGAACAACATGTCGAGGAAGTTCAGTAGGCAGCCGCTCAGTGTGATACCGAACTTGCAGCGATGCAATCAGAGTTGGGAGGTCTTCACGCAAAGATCTTCGCACCTACAGATTGACTCGAGGGTCAGTCACAATGTTTGTGTTGGGGGCCTGTTGAGCGAGGGATCCCCAAAGGGAATTTTTTAGGCTTAGAGCCCAGATTTTGGTAAATTTTGTAATTCCAATGTAAAGACTCCGCATTTTTTGGTGCAGAGCATGTACTTTGTTAAAGAGTCATAGGGCTTTCCACCCTTATTTTGTTATGGTAATTTCAGCTGTAGAAGATCTACCCATGGTCCGCAGATCATGGGATTGTATAAATAGAGCGAGGCTCTAAGTAGCTAAGTTAATCTAATTGAAGATGAAGAACATATGATGTATGCGAGATAGATCTGAAGTGTAAAGTCTAGTTTTGGGTCGTAGAGTAGGAAGAGGGTCTACAACTGAGTGCGCAGAGGCCTAGTAGTCCGCAACTGAGTGTGCATGGCAAGTTGATTTTGTAAACAGTTGTAAGTATTAATAAAGAGAAGTTTCTACCATTATTTATTTCTTGTTTATGCATATGTTATCTTGGGTATAAATTTCACTTCTAATTCTTATATGATGCGCCAATTGTATAATTGTATTGATTAAGTGAATGCAAGTGGGAAGTTTTATTTACATGAATATAATTAAGATCTGTTAATAAGATAAATAAGATACTTGGCGTAGTTTAGGATATATTGCAGATCGTTGCCTTAGCAGTGAAAAAGGACCTCAGCCCCTGGTTGGGGCTACGCGACATCTGATTATAACAGATCGCGAAGGTACTAAAGGTTAGAACATTGTGCAAGGTAACCTACGCAAAGGTAGGTCTAGTTTGACTAAACTGACATCACAGACATCTCGAGGGTGCGAAAACATGGTTCCAGAATCCCCCCATACTGCTTCGGGTGAGACTTTAGTCCGCGCTCCATGGGCTGATGCCGAAAGGGCCAGTAGTGTAGTGATTTGTTTAGTTAAATAACTCCGAACCTGGGTCAGGCCCCCATAAGCCAACATGCATGCACTACTAACTCCTTCTTCCGCTAGCTTGTATACCCTTCTGGAGCAGTCCTTGTTGTTAGGAATTGTATGATATCCTCAAAGTGACTACCGACAATGTGTATCGCAAAGAGCTAAATGTCAAGCATTCCTTCCTCCAAATTAGTAGGCTCCTCTCTCGTTTCGATGCGTGACAGATGATCTGGTCCCACATTCAGTGGTCCAGGCTTCACAATAACTTTAAAATCATACTCTTGAAACAATAACAACCACCTGCAGATCTCCTCCCCAACATAGGCTTATTAACCAGGTATTTTAATGCAGATTGATCCATATACATCTTAAAATGTCTACCCAGCAAATAGTGTCTGAACATTTGGAGCACGTATACCATGGCTAGTACTTCGCACTTTGTAGTGGAATAGTTCTTCTCAACCTTGGACAACTTCATGCTCACAAATGCTATAGTATGGTCCAATTCCCCCTCGCCTGCCTGTGTCAACACGACCCCTAGTGTGATACATGAGGTGTCTACGTGCACATGAAATTCCTTCTTCCAATCCGGAAAGACTAGCATCAGCGCGGTGACCATCTTCTCTTTCAACACATCTAATCTCTTCTAGCATTCATCACTCCAACAAAATGTAGCATCCTTAACAACTTCTCCATGGGTGCAGTGATCTGGGCATAGCTCTTGATGAACTTCCTATAGTATCCAGTATGCCCCAGGGTCATGCGTAGCTGTTTCACATTCCTTGGTGCCTCCAAGTTGATTATCACTGTGATTTTCATAGGTTCTACCATCAATCCCTGTCTACACACCACATGCCCTAGCAGGATCCAAAAGGGGATACAAAATAGACACTTCTTCAGATTGAGCATGATCTAGTACCTTCGACAGGTATCTAACATTAAGCGCAGACTTACCACATGACGCTTGACCAATCCAAACATTGTCCAATCATCAAAGTACACTTCCAAGAACTTATGAATGAATTCTTTGAATGTCGTAATGACCACGTGCGAAAAGATGGTTGGCACATTCTTCAACCCAAAAGTCATTATAGTATACTGAAAACATCCCCATTCCATTACAAAGGTCGTCTTGCTTCGATCTTCAGGCGCGATTTTGATCTGATGATACCCAGAGAATCCATCAATGAAAGAGTATGCTTCTTGGCCTCCTACATTATCCAGGACTTCATCAGTGAATGGGGTTGGGAAGGGGTCATGCACACAAGCATCATTCAGCTTCCGAAGATCCACAAATATCCTTATTTCTTCTTTCTGTTTCTTTTCCTGGACCACTATCGAGCTTACCCAATCAGACTCTTCTACTGGTTCAATAATTCCTACTACGTGCATCTTATCCAACTCAACACGAACCCTTTCCTTATACTTAGGATTAAGGTGGTAAGGTATTTTTTTTATAGCCTTTGTGTTCAGTTTCAAGGTGATCTTCATGACACCTAGGTCTCCTATTATCCTTTTTAGATCAGAGAACTTTGTGGGGAACAAATCTTGATATTCACACAAGAGCTCAACGACCTTTTCTTCTATCGCATCATCCCAATAGTCCCCAATTTTTGCAAATTTTGGTTCCGCCTTTGTGCCAATGTTGACCTGCCTGGTTTTTCAGTGGCATGGTTATGTCAGGATCCTCTATCTGTAGACCTTCAACCTCACGATGACCTTCAGTTTCCGTAATATTAACTTTTCGTGGATCCTCATCTTCTTCTTCAACGGTCACGTTATAGCATTCTAATGCATGACTCAACTAGGTAGTCCAATTAGGTTGGATCAGGTTCAAAGGATCTTGTGGTATCCTAAAGATCGCTTCTTTAACCTCCTGTAGTGCCACGTCAATACAATCAAACCCATCCTCAAAACTGAACATCATTAAAAATCCCTGGCATAGGATGCCCATTCCTCTGTGCCATGGCGAAGCTCAGTTTCAAAGTACCAATTCATTGGTATGACGCTCAGGGTACGAAAAAATAGATGCACCCATTCAGGCTGGGCTCCGTGCCATAAGCCTTATTCCATTTAACCAAGTGATCGCGCGGGTCATCTCATCCGTCATACTTATCTGTCATCCACACTTTTGGCTATCCAAAACGTATTCTCATCATCCTCTTATAGTTGCGCCAATCACTAAAACTATCCTTGTGTGTACCCCACCATCTTGCAGGCGTAGCACACAGTACCCAGTCCAAGGCCTGGAAATGATGTTTCTTTAGTACTTCTCTTTCAAACGCATCCAAAACGAAATCAACATCAGTTAGCCCATCATAATGAGGCAAATTCATGACTTCAGATGACACACAGTGCAACGATTTTGTCATCATATTACAATGCAACGTCGAGACTTCATGCAACCAGTTCTGCCAATACTCCAATTCTTCATCCAAATCTGACCTGCAAGAGCTTTCATGATCCCATGCAATGCATCCGTCCACTGTCAGATTCACCAAATCCTAGTCTCACGCCGTTATTTTGTAAATTTGGTCTAGATTGTCATCGCTTTCGTAATCTTGGACTAGTTTTATATAACGCAGTCCCTCAACGAGATCTAGTGGCACCACTATGCAGAGTGACTTGTTTTCAAATATCATCTTTTGTTTCTTCAGGTTCATTACCCCATTCATGTCAGTGGCCCAATCGATTCCAAGGAGCGCATGGTAGGGATTGCTATCATCCATAATCTTTATTACCTCAAAACTTGCCAGCACGCTTGCACCCTCAATGTCAACTGTGACCCCTTGTAGCCTCCCCATTAGGATAATTTTCTATTGATTCGCCATCCTTGACTGTATCGGAGACCACTGGAATGCAGGTCTCCCCATTCTTTCCTAGGTCTGTTTTGGAAAAACATTCACATCGGACCTCAGATCTAGCACAACATGGTCCATCTTGTATTCCCATGTCTACGCGGTGAGTCTCATCTCTCGCCTGGTCCTTTCCGTGTGCTTGCCAAGCTTCCTAACAACACGCGATTCACTAGTAGCACTATCCTTACGAGTGCATCGATTAATCAGCTCCTTCATGCCCTTCATAGCCTTACTATCATGGAGCAGCTTCATATAGGTCTCCAAGAATGTGGTAAGCATGGATGAGTCCATTTCTTTAACTGGTTTCTCCTAACTTACGGAGGTAGAGGCCTCAGCAAAGCTTTTATTTGCTTCCATAAATGTTTCTTTTGCACGCTCCAAATCAAACCCAGTCTCCTTTTCTGGTGAATTGCAAACCCATACGCCTTCTGCAGGCTGCTTCCCTTTATCCTCCCAAGTCGTGGTTCCACTCCACAACATAATGTTTACCTTAGGTTCTTCCTCGCGAGTCTCAACCCTCATCATTTGGAGGTTCTGCATCGGTTGCAAAGGCTAGGCACCCTTTTTGCGAATCTTAGCCAACAATATTGGGCAATCCTGAGTCGCATGGTCAAACTGAGTATAGTAGTGGCATGAAAATTGTGTCGGATTTGAACAGTCCCTCGCGTAGTGTCCTGGGCCTCCAAAATTGTAACAAATCAGCTATCCTCGACCTCTCCCAGTACCTCCTCCACCTTGGCCTTGGCCGCGTCCATGATATTCACCTCACGTTCCCCCAACGCCTTGGTCTGGAGGCCGCATCTCTGTTTGCATTCTGTATGCAAGTGTCCTATCCATCATCAATTCATAACTTCTATAATTGCACTCATCATGGCCTACTGATTGACAAAAGTTGCATAACAGTTGATGTGGTGTTTGTACAAATTTCTGTAGCAAATGGCAATTATCAGTCATGTGTTTCCCTACTACCTGACATATAGCACACCATAGCGCAGGTCCTGCACTTGGCCCTGTTGCAGCCTCCGGTTGTAGAGGCATTGGTCCTCTTGTTTCAACGTAGTTCACGAACACTGAGCAGTGATCCTTTTCATGCCCTTGACCCTTGCATTTTATGCACCAAACCTCTACGTGTGCCTCCGGTTGAACATTTTTGTCCTACTTCAAACCTTTCATTTTGAGACAAAGGTTTTGCAACTGTGCATGAATCTGTTGAACCCCTAGATTTAGTCCTTGTATCAACATTTCATGCAGTCTCATTGCAATCTCCAAGGCATTCGCCTGAGTCATAATCTTCTGTTGTGACAATGCGACCCTCAAGTGAGGCAGGAGCGAAGCCACGAAACACTCGCGGTGCTGCCCATCCATCAAGTTCACATTAGCTTCATGGATTTTACACTTCAATCTCTGATCTAATTCCGAAGGGGTCTCATCTGGTTTCATCACGATTTCCTTAAATCCCACAATCAACTGTGCTTCAGACTTAGGCCTACTAAATTCCTTATTCAGCATGGTCTGGATCTCTGCCAGCATAGCTTCCTGGTTGTCATTAGAGTACTTGATGTACCAGGTTAGCACGTGATCCTGTAAAGCACTAACCAACGTTGCCTTCTTCATGTGATCATCTGAAATGCATTGAGCTTCCCATACAATCTTTATGATGAACCAAAATTGGTCCAGGTCCTCATTCCCTATGCCCTTGAATACAGGTAGTTTTACGAAGTTTGCCATATTGAACAGTGGAGGTGGCGGTGGTGTGGGTGATGGGGTGAGCGGTGGAGGCAAGGATGGAGGTGGTGTGGATGGATGTGATGAGGGTGGAGGCGATGTAGGTATTTGTCGGAACCCTCGTCTTATCAACTAACTAGTGCTCAAGGGATAAATCTGTGATATCCCTTCATTGTCAATTAAAGGGAGTCTGATCAGTGGACTATACTTAGGACCTTTTCTTCCTCCATCCCTGAAAGGTTTTCCACTTCACATAGTTCCAAACATCAAGGTAACCGCATAACCCATTATTCACACAAGAGCATCTTAATCCAAGTATTCAGTGATTTTAAATACTCACTTCGTGGTCCTTTGAAGAATCAGCACTCTGCTTTGCTGTAACTAACAGAGGTATCAACCGTGAACTCAGTCACAAATCCTCCTATGATGTGGTCAAGCCAATGGTCCGTTAACCATCCCATGGTCTAAGACTCCCTTTTTATACAATCCCATGGTCCGTTAACCATGGGTAAATCTTTACAACCGACATTATACAAAACAAGGGTGGACAACCCTTTGACCTCTTCGTGCTCCGCGACCACAAAATGTGGAGATTTTACATTTTTATTACAAAATTTGGGCCTTATTCCCCAAAACTGGCTCTTGGGGGAACCTCTTCCCAACAGTTTGGCCTACATTTGGAGTTATGAAGCAATATTTGATAGAGGTGTTTATAGTTTGAAAGAAGGGATACTTTATAATTTTGGTTGTTTTCAAAATATTTTTGGGGTTGTTGTAGTTGCTACAAAAATTGGTGAATCACTAGTAGAACCTTAGCATCTTTGGTCTAGCCCCTATATATGGTGGAGCTTATCACTCAGGAAGCACTAATTCAAATCCATGGGTACCACTTAATTAGTTGTTTGGCCCTCGTTAGAAGTTTTAGTCTCTCTACTAACTTTTCTTGGTCGTGGCTCATAAAAAGATAATTTAGATAAGATTCAAACACCAAAAGCTTCAAAAGGAGATCAAGATATTATGCATGTGAGATGGAAATATTCATAATTAGATATGAGTCTCTAGTGTTTCTTCGTTGCCAGCGAATGTCCATAGCCCTGATGAAGTTACTTGCATCAACCCTCTACACAAGAAACCTTTCTCATGCCTTTACCATTTTATTTATTATTTTATATGCATGCACATTTTCATTGTTTTAGGTGTTTTGTGCCAAGGTGGATGAGGGATCCTAACTTAATTTTTGAGCATAGGAATTGTTCCTTTTTTTCAAATACTCAAAATATTTTTTGAAACGGGTTTGCTCACAATTACAATTTTCTCCCAATCCCTTCTTAAATCAGTAAGTCAACACATTCAAGTGCATAATTTATCGATTTGATACCAATCAAGTTATGGATATTCTATTAAATATTTGGGATTTACTAGCTTTAGAGAGCTCCCCACCGAATTGGGTTATTATTTTCCATCTGAATTAGGCCAGCTCATAGAGGTTTTTATGGATTGTTAGCTTAGTGGGTCCTGGCCTAGGTTCAGAGTTAAGTTTTCCAAACAAATCCCTACACTATTGGCCCTTTTGGCTTCAACTCGTAGAGCACAGACTGAAGTCTCACCCAAAGCAGTATGGGGGGATGTTGGAACCAAGTTTCCACACCCACTGATTAGTGTAATGTCCTTTTATGCCCTAAACCTGCCTTCGCGCAAATTTATAAGCCCTTAGGGCTTATCGATACAACTTCCCTTAATTAGATTTTATACCTCCGCGAACGTTCACGACTGTCTTTCACAAACCCTAAATAGGTGAATCAACCACTTACGCACCTCTACGATTACTCCTAATTCTGTATTTACCCATATCAGCTTAAGTGTTTGATAACTTTAACATGCAACAAGATATTCTTCATGTAAATTGTTATTATTACTTGTGTTCATATAACAATATAAATCATGTACAGTAGTGCATCAATACAGTATTATTTCATAAACCCATCATTCATCACAGCATAAAAGTGCAATTATTCATAACAGAAATAAATAGCCAAAAAATGGGAATTGTTGGAATAATCTCTTTATTAATACTTTTGTTTTGCATACAGACTCAAGACTTCCCTGCGCACTCAGCTGTCGCAATCTGTGAAATCAACTGCGGAGTCTACTCTAGGGATTTCTACACACAGTTGCAGAGCCTCTCTTCTACTCTAAGACTTCTTCACTCTTTATCCTACTGACCCATTACATTCATCTTCATCCTTGATATCTACTACCTTAGACTCTCTAAGACTCTCCTACTTATACAATCCCATGGTCCGCGGACCATGTGTGGATCTACAAAATCCAACACAACTTACATAAAGAAGGACAAAACCCTTTATAACATTTTACTATCTACGAGATCCGTAACCACAACTTGCGAAGACTTTACATTTTCTACAAAAAAACTTGGGCTTTCTACCCCAAATCTTGGGCTTTTTCCGCAAAATTAACCCTAGGGGACCCTGTCCCAAGAGGCCCCCAAAAAAAATATCGTGACTCGCCCCCGAGTCACTCTGATGGCATGGAATATTACTGCAGAGAGCTCCCAACTCTACTTGTGCTATTGCTACCTCAGCTACACTCTGTGTGGCTTCCTGTTTGATCTACTCCACTAGCTACTCTATTGTTGGTCCTACACTATCTTCCGTGATATTATGTTGCGTTCTCTGTAGGATTTACAACTTCTCCTTAATTTTGACGGAGATAACATAGGCCTCATCCAACCAAGGCCCCAATCTAGCCTTGAGGACCACCTCTTTCCTCTGTGCTGCTTCCACCTGTTCAAGCAACTGTTTTGCCTCATGCAGCTTCACCAATCATTGTGCTATAGTGACAGTGCACGTCATCTCTCTCGCTTCATCATATCGCTATTGTAATTCATAAGCTTCTGTGTTTAACCTCTACAAGTTAGGATCTTCCTGCAATGTCATGACTATCTCCATGGACTACTCAAAGAGCACGGTGCAATCCACCACCATGGCATCCACTACTGCAACTCCATCCTTGATAGTTGCTTCGCATTGTTCCCTAACCTTTGGTGGCATTGAAGGTTGTGACTTCAACTCTAGATATATAATTTTTAGGTTCAGTTCAAAATGGAACTTGGCCACTTCCGTCTTCACGTCGTGCAAACCTGCAGCCAACTTCCTAATCTTTACCTCCAACGGCGCTCTTTCGAGATATGTAGTTTAGGGACTATTCGGCATGCCTCAGCCACCACGACTGCAGTGTGTTCATTTTTCACCTGAACTTTCTTCCATGCTTCTAGTGCTGCTGATTTCTCCATGAACATCTGTTCATTGTTGACTTTGTACTCATTGATCATGCTCAGCGTGCACTGCTCCCGGGCCTAAACTTCTGCTATCACACCTACTTGCAATGTTGCAAGAAACTCGCTGGGGAGCGTGCCCAGGATGAGGCCAATATTCTTCAAAGTTCTTGTTGAGTCTTGAAAATGTCATTCATTTCCATTACACTTTCAATATTATGTCCATTATATCACCTCCATTTCACCTCCATTTCACCACTATGTCACCACATTCATCCCACCTTCATTATCATTGGGTCACATTTATGTTTTTCCAATCTTTATTAATTCTAAGCCTTTTAAGTGAATTTGTGGTTAAAAATTAGAAAATAATATGCATATGCTTATACCTAACAAATGGGTTGAGATTGTTGACATGTGTAGGTTGAAAGAAGGCTTCTAGAAGACCCTTATGTGGCACTCTAAGGCCAAATTCGAATTTGAGTGGAAAGAATCATGGGATCATGAGGATATGTGTCACATCTCCTAATTGTATTGTAACTCTAAGAAGACATGTGTCTTATCGCTTCCTATTTTGATTAGGACTCTAGAGGTAGAGGGAGAGATTCATGGACTCTCATTAATGAGATGGCTTCTCATCTTTTTGTATAAATAGGAGATCTCTCTCCTTCATTTGTTAGTCTTTTTAGCTTGGGAGTGCTTTAGCTTGGAGTTTGTAGTTCTTCCTTGATGGCTTTTGAAATATTTGGAGAACTTTGTTGTACTTTGTAATTTTGAAGAATTTTAATAAAGCTTTGATGTTTTCAACATGGAAGGAGATGTGAAGTAGATGTCATTGAGCATATTAGAATGTATGGTAGAGTAGATTTCATTTTGTAAATTTTTCTTTGATTTCATTATGTCATTTGATTGCTTTCAAGTTTGATAGATAGGATTTTTCATTCATGCAATTTTAATTCATGCAAGTGTGTTCAACCGGTTGATTGTAGATTAGTAATGCACATAGATTTTTAATGACTAATGACATGATGGGATTATCTTGTCCTTCTGCTGATTTATTTTCTTAGTTCTAATTCCAACACTGTTTATTTCCTTCAGTTTTGTTTTGTTCATTTACTTTTCTACAAGATAGATATTAGACTGCTCATGTCATTTTCAATTACCTCCTATAGCTAGAGCGACTCAAATGGTGAGGGATTGAAGTATGAACGCGTAGTTTGATATTAGTTTATTTTTCTTCAAGTTAGTTATTGAATTTCTCATGTCATTTTCAGTTACCTCCCATAGCCAGAGCGACTCAAATGGTGAGGGATTGAAGTATGAATGCATAGTTTGATATTAGTTTATTTTTCTACAAGTTAGTTATTGAATTGCTAATGTCATTTTCAGTTACCTCCTATAGCCAGAGTGAGTCGAATGATGAGGGATTGAAGTATGAATGTGTAGTTTAATATTAGTTTCATTTTATGCAAATTAGATATCAGATTGCTCAGTTTGTTTATGATTACCTCCTATAGCCAGAGCGAGTCGAATGGTGAAGGGTTAGAATATGAGTTGATGTAATATGATTTAATTTACTTTGCTTACAGTTTTTGAATTGCTTTAAGTTCAGTTTTCTTTTTATACAACAGTAAGGATACTGGGTTTCATAGTTACTAGCTCATTGATTGGTTGTTTCATTCTATTTTGATTGAAGTAGCTGCACATTTACACTTTTGTTTAAATACTAATTCCATCAATAACATGTTTTAAGATCTTTTGAAGTGCTAAGTTTTGGAAGTTACCATTAGGGACATAGACTTTGTCTTGAAATCTACATCCATACTTGTCCTTTAAAAGTATTCTTAAGGCCTTAGAATAGGATTTCCATTTGCATTAGACACTTTAGGAAACCAACAAAAACAAAACCCCAAAACAAAATAAAATCTATAAAACAACGAAGTAAGAAAAAGGTTAACTAAGCACATATGGTGCACCACACTTCATCAATTTACGATACCCAGATTGATAATTTATGTAGAGCAATTTAAGACGTTAAATTGACTAGACATTTTGGCACCGTTGCCGGGGAAGTGTAATTAGGAGACCTTATTTCTTACATCTGAAAAAATAAATAAATAAATAAAATAAATAAATAAAATAAAATAAAAAATAAAATAAAATAAATTAATAATTCTTGAGTATGCTCTCCTCCTGCACTTCGTGTGATCTGGAGGATTAGAAAAAAGATTGTTAAATAAAAAAAAATTGTTAATAATTCTTAAGTATGCTCTCTTCCTGCACTTTGTGTGATCTGGAGGATCAGAAAAAGGATTGTTATGTAAAAAAAAAGAAGAAAAAAAAGGAGACAAAATAAACTTCATCATTTCAATTGATTCAAAAAAAAAAATCAAAACTGATGGTTAACTGTTTCATCCACTTTCCACAGCTGATTCAACTTTCCACAGCTGTTTTGTTAAACTCTAGGTTGCAGGTGTCATCAAGCAAAACAAGCCACATGGGTAGCTGGGAAAATGTTAATACATGGATGGTGTCCTATTCACTTGATCCAATTCGATGAAAAAGGCCCCGGTCAAAAGGAAGTCAAGTTGAGTGTTATCACTAAATCGCCACACTGAGTCACCACACTAAGTCGCTGCATGTCAAAAAAAAATTGAATCAATGAAATGAATAAGTTATTTGCTCACTTTTCTGAAGGTATTGATTAATTTTGGACTGATGATGAAAGATGAATGGCTAAATTTGTATTCAAGATTTTTAGCTACAAAAACTGTGCACATTCCGCAACTAAAGTCCAATTCTGCAGCCAGAAAAACCTCATTGTTCAAATCAGCCTATCTTTCTCATACAAAATCAGATTTTGATGATTTAAGTATCATTAGAAAGATCTCAACAAGATCTACACAATGAGAAATCTATCATTAGAGTTTGAAATGGCAAATAATGAGATAAATTGCTGAAAAGAAGCGACATTCAACTTGGGGCACCAATTCCAAAGCAGGTATAAATTCTTTTAATTTTTCCATTGAGAACTTGTTTCATTAATACAAATTCTTTGTTTTGTGTGTAAATATCATAACTAGAGAGATTGATCACCTCTCTCCTTTGATAATCTTACATTCCATTGCAGAAGAAGTATTAGTTTTTTTTCAGGTTCCAGGAGGAAGGACAAATGACTATAAGAGAATGGTGTCTCTCTAAGAGACCAATTTGTTTCATAAGAGGATAATCAGCAACAAATAGGAAATATGTTGATGCAAAATCAGATCCAAACATTTGAAAAAAAACTTTCAGATACTATTGTCTCCATCACATCCATACTTCATAATAAACCATTCACCTCATTTCACTCCATATTTTCCATTTACATTCACATACACTTTCCATCTCTTTTTCTCCATTCATAACCCACAAATAAAAGCAAGAGGCTCATTCACATGCTTATTGCCCATTGCCATTTTTGTTCTCCATTTTCATCTTCCATTCCTTGTCATTTTCATTCCGCAAATAAGCCCTGCTTCAATGCAAATTATTGAGTCCATAGTCCTTTGAGTCTAAGTTCTTTGTAAAAACACCTTGAGGCTTGCATGCCTTAATGGCAAATCCTCATGCTGACAAACAATGGGAATACATTAACGTCCCTTGTTCGTCATATCTTCTAGGTGACTCAACTTCGGCAAATTCATTCGTACCTAACAAGATGTGTTTGGGCATATTGACTCTCACTGTCATCAATGGTGAGAGCTCTCGTGTTGACTAGTGGAATCCATTAATGGCCACTAAGCCAATAATTTCCTACTATGTTCGACATTAGAACATCTTTTCACATAGTAGGAATTGTGCCAATGAGTTTTGAAGACATGAAGACTATTATTTTCAGCGTTTTGGAGCAGATTCAACAAGTTTTAGTAGAAGCAATAAAAAGTCATCTTATCTCTCTATCCATGACTCCTCTTGTTCAACCACTTAAAGAAGAATATGATCAGAAATTTTCAGCCACTACACATACAACTTATCCATTCCAAAGTGTAAGTGAAGGTACGTAATTTTCTAACTTTTGACCATATAATTCCATAGAAAGCTAGAATGATAATTGTTGGAAAAACATTTCTCTTCCTCATTTCATAAAATTGCCAATACCATCAGTTGGGGGCCGGGGGGGGGGGGAATACATTCATATTCATATCTTGCCATGTCCATATCATATTCAGGAGCCCACATACTTCCAACATATATTAATTATTACATTGCTATTATGAGCATACAATGGATTATGAAAAAGTGCTTAAAGGATAAATTGGATACAAACAAAATCATGGTTTTCACACAAGAACCAACCATCATGCAATCCAATAAAGATATACTTTGTAACAATAATCAAAATATCAGTATGCAAAGTTCAAAGATCAAAATAGAAGGCAACAAAAAAAAAGTGGTTGTAACACAAGAACCAACCATGTTGCAATTCAAGTAAAACACTTTGCAGAAATATGAAGTTATCAAATGATATCATGCAAATTTAAGCCCAAGCTCAAGGATGAAAAGAGTTAATGTAATATATATTGCAAGAGGACATGCAATAGCTTCAGTTGGGGGGTATGTTGAGTCTTGAAAATGTCATTCATTTCCATTACACTTTCACTATTATGTCCATTATATCACCTCCATTTCACCACTATGTCACCACATTCATCCCACTCTCATTATCATTGGGCCACATTTATGTTTTTCCAATCTTTATTAATTCTAAGCCTTTTAAGTGAATTTGTGGTTAAAAATTAGAAAATAATGTGCATATGCTTATACCTAACAAATGGGTTGAGATTGTTGACATGTGTAGGTTGAAAGAAGGCTTCTAGAAGACCCTTATGTGGCACTCTAAGGCCAAATTCGAATTTGAGTGGAAAGAATCATGGGATCATGAGGATATGTGTCACATCTCCTAATTGTATTGTAACTCTAAGAAGACATGTTTCTTATCAGTTTCTATTTTGATTATTACTCTAGAGGTAGAGGGAGAGATTCATGGACTCTCATTAATGAGATGGCTTCTCATCTTTTTGTATAAATAGGAGATCTCTCTCCTTCATTTGTTAGTCTTTTTAGCTTGGAGTTTGTAGTTCTTCCTTGATGGCTTTTGAAAGTTTTGGAGAACTTTGTTGTACTTTGTAATTTTGAAGAATTTTAATAAAGCTTTGATGTTCTCAACATGGAAAGAGATGTGAAGTAGATGTCATGGAGCATATTAAAATGTAAGGTAGAGTAGATTTCATTTTGTAAATTTTGCTTTGATTTCATTATGTCATTTGATTGCTTTCAAATTTGTTACATTATATTTTTCATTCATGCAATTTTAATTCATGCAAGTGTGTTCAACCGGTTGATTGTAGACTAGTAATGCACATAGATTTTTAATGACTAATGACATGATGGAATTATCTTGTCCTTTTGCTGATTTATTTTCTTAGTTCTAATTCCAACACTGTTTATTTCTTTCAGTTTTGTTTTGTTCATTTACTTTTCTGCAAGATAGATATTAGACTGCTCATGTCATTTTTACTTACCTCCTATAGCCAGAGCGACTCAAATGGTGAGGGATTGAAGTATGAATGCGTAGTTTGATATTAGTTTATTTTTCTGCAAGTTAGTTATTGAATTTCTCATGTCATTTTCAGTTACCTCCCACAGCCAGAGTGACTCAAATGGTGAGGGATTGAAGTATGAATGCGTAGTTTGATATTAGTTTATTTTTCTGCAAGTTAGTTATTGAATTGCTCATGTCATTTTCAGTTACCTCCTATAGCCAGAGTGAGTCGAATGGTGAGGGGTCAGAATATGAGTTGATGTAATATGATTTAGTTTACTTTGCTTACAGTGTTTGAATTGCTTTAAGTTCAGTTTTTTTTTTTATACAACGGTAAGGATACTGGGTTTCATAGTCACTAACTCATTGATTGGTTGTTGCATTCTATTTTGATTGAAGTAGCTGCATATTTACACTTTTGTTTAAGTACTAATTCCATTAATAACATGTTTTAAGATCTTTTGAAGTGTTAAGTTTTGGAAGTTACCATTAGGGATATAGACTTTGTCTTGAAATCTACATCCATACTTGTCCTTTAAAAGTATTCTTAAGACCTTAGAATAGGATTTCCATTTGCATTAGACACTTTAGGAAACCAACAAAAACAAAACCCCAAAACAAAATAAAATCTATAAAACAACAAAGTAAGAAAAAGTTTAACTAACCACATATGGTGCACCACACTTCATCAGTTTACGATACCCGGATTGATAATTTATGTAGAGAAATTTAAGATGTTAAATTGAATAGACAGTGCTTACAATAGCCTTGTTAGTGGCCACCTCTATGCTCAAAGCTCCATTAGGCAGCGTAACTACCCAGAGATCCATTGACCGAACCATCTCAGCTGCTTGAGTGGTTCCCAACACAAAACTTGTTGATGCAACACTACTCTGTCCTGCACCTACCTGGATTTTGGTTTTCTGGATCTATAGCTCACGCAAATCCTTTTTTATGGTGCTCAGTTCCTGCCTTTGCTACTGCTCAAACTGCTGCAACAGTTATGTTGTTGTATCCACACCTTGTCTCTGATTTTTTCCAAGTCACCATCCATCAAGGTAATCAGATCTAGTGAAGACTTTGTGGCTTTCATCTTCTTTCGTTGACCTTCCTTTTCCTGCTCCCTATACGGCTTCACTTAGAAGGGAGTGCTCTCCTACTGGTCTTCACCTCCCTACTCTGATCGCTCTTCTTCCTCTGTTTGGGGTGAGTGACACTTCTGACTTCTTTCGGAGCTACGCTCTTCCTGTTCTACTTGTTCCTTTGTGACGCGCTCCACTTCTACGCGGGCCTTCGCCACAACCCCTTTCTTCCTCTTCTCAGCCAACTGCTGAACCTTCTATTTGACCACTTCCTTTTTGTTTTTCTCCCCAAACTTGCTAGTCCTAGTAGCCACATCGAATGCAAAATTCCACTCTGTTCACCAATGCTTGATGACCTTTGTAATAGCATCATCCGTAACCAGGTAGGGTAAGTCGAATGATTTCTGCTCGGGGTCCTTTTGCGCCCAGATGTAGACATGGTGGAAGTCCACTTTGAACTCCACATACCCTGAAAGTTTCTCCAGCATGGTTGGTGAAAACCACGGCTTTTGGTTGATGGCCATGCGAATTCTCACCTCCATCAGCACCCAAAAGACTTTGCTCTATGTGACTCGTGCAACATCTTTTGTGGCCCAGAGAGATGCAAACTTTTTTGCTTCTGATAAATACTTCTCCACAAGAGGAAACTGGTTGTCCTACTGTAAATCCCATGAGACGAACACAATTGAGAGCAACAACCATGAATATTGAAAGGTATTACTATCGTTTTGTGCCTCTCTGCAGTTCGCGAGGAACTCGCCACACAAGTAGCATGCCCAGTTGAAATGTCTACCCTCCGCACACTGATCTACCAATGAAAGCACTGGTGTCGGCACCTTGTCCACGCGGCACTTTCGCATAACTTTTCCAGCCAAAATATATATGGAAATCTTGACTGTGGGGTCGGTGATTGAGGTGATTGAGTACCCACACGGCTTTTTCACCAACTTAAATTTATCCTTCATCTTCTCAGTGAGGTCACGCTTGCACGTCTTTCCACCAAATGCCTTGGCTAGATTCATTCCTAAATGGGGTAATAATGTGATCCAATGGATCAACATATTGGTGATAGGGATGGGCTCATTCAACCACAAGCACCTGTCATGCACCAAGCACAGCAATTGCTTAATGACAATCAAGTTTATATTTGAGTGATGATAGTACGACACCCTAATAGGTTCAGCAACCCTGAATTTTTGACTCCACGAATTCATTCCACAGGCTCCAACACGGTGACACCATATTCTTTATAGAAAACCCTCTGCATGAAAGTGTCGATAGCAAGGTGGGGAACCCGCTCATGGTCCGCCAAATCCCAGTCTTCGAGTTTTAGGTGTGGGACCTACACCAAGTGTGGACCTTCAAAGGTGATGTTCTCCGTCAATAGGGATGTGTTTAGAGAGAACTGTCGAGCATCTGGGTCCTTTGGGACCTTCACCTTGCCCTTGCGTGGAGGGATATACTCTGGTAGCTTATAAATAGGGTCCACCCCCTCAATTTCGATATCTTCCATGCCCTCCTCAGCCTCTAAATCTACCACCTTCCCCTTATCCTTCGCGCTTGGTTTTTCCTTCCTCTGGGCCTGGGTAGCTGCATGTTTCCTCGATGACTTGCACACTAAAACCGACTTCTTTTGCTTGTCATTCTTAGTCTTTGGGACCTGCTTTATCAGCATGGGCTTTGGCCTAGGTGACCTCGGCGTCATAGGCACTATTGCTAGAACCTCCATACTTACAACCTCAGGAGCAACTCCCTCAAAGGAAATAGTCCCTCCAATGCTTGCAGTTTCTGTGAGACTTGATCCTAATATGATATTGCAAATAAGCTTTCTATCTGACTCAAGATATTGACCAAACATGGGGCTTGTGCACAAATCCTCAAAGAAATCATGGTTCCTGTGCAACAAACAACATAACACAAAAATTCTTAGAATGCAATGTGTTTTTCGTTGGATGGCCACGCATAATTTATAGGCGAATTCAAATTTGAATTCGACCGTTCCCCCCAAAATCCATCCATAAATGCTAGATTGGCGGTAGATTTTCAAAGATTTCACTCTGAAATTTAGCCTTAAATGCCTTAAATGCCACCCCCCCGCTCCTCTTAACCATCTCTTGGCAGTAAAATCATGAACAGTGACGGTAACAGTCACTTCCTAGTTGTGTTGCGCAATCTCTCCCCCAATAGTGTAGCCCCCTTCGCGCTTCTTCTAGTACTGTGACACCCTCTTGTTTCACGCAGACCCCTTTTCGCACAGCTCTACAAACTGGGTAGTGTATTTTATAGTCCCGCACCTCCTTGCAACTGCCTGGAGCACTAAGACTATACTACCATCATGTAGTCATCAGGTCGGATCCCCGGTGTATGGCTTCGATCAGCTTCCATTTACCTTTCCTGGAAATGGATCTCCATTCAATTTCACAAGCTGAAATGCTCTGCCATCAATAATCTCTTGGATAACATATGGCCCCAACCAATGCATCTGAAATTTTCCTGGAAACTTATCAAACTTACTGTCATATAGTATATGGTGTATCCCACTTGGTTGGGTGATTGATGTATGTTTGATTCATTGGTCATAGGGAGGTCATACTCACTTAGTTGAGTTATAGAGTCATGTTATTATTTTGAAACATATCTCTACAGACTCGACATGCACTTAGGGGGAGCATGGACAGCACATTGTATATCAAAGGGGGAGAGTAGCTCGATCTACCCTTTTCCCTTGATGTCAAAGGGGGAGAGCCTTTTGGTGTTGAATTTTATCTCTAACGGTTTTTATAGCTTTTATTAATCAACACCATCATGGTTGCCATCAAGTCTAAAGGGGGAGATTGTTGGCACTATGACACAAGTGTTGTCCTTGATGGCAACTCACTCACAGGTCAGTTAGTTTTGATGAAAGGCAACCCACAGTGTAACAGGTCCTTTCAGATGTAACAGGGCATTGGTACAGAAGAACAGGAAGATGGAACTAAAGTCTACTAATCAGAATGAAGAAGTTGAAGGTAAAGGATGGTGAAAAGCAGTTTAATATGTATACACATGTCCACTTAGTCAAAACAGAGTATATACGTTGGTTCACATAACAAAAGGAGTGTATATGTATACCGGCACTTTCATAAGAAGAAAAGCACATACATGTTGGAAAATTAAGGAAATTCAAGAGGAGACAATACTAAGGGTCAATACCATGGTATTAGCCCACAATATTGAGTGAAGTAACAACTATTTGATCCCGTCCAAGAATACCATGGGTCCTAAGTGGTTTTGGTCCAAGGTATTGAGAAAGGCCAAAAACTATATAAGGAGTAGAAGATCATAAGGCCAGAGTGTGCAAGTGAAAGGGTTTCTAAGTAATACTTCCATCTAAAGTATATTTTATGTTGCAGGGGCTATGCTAGTGATTTGATCTGAAATATCTTGTGCACCTTGAATTCAATGTTGGATAAGGATCATGAGACCTGAAATGACTTATCACTGAATGATATGATATTGGTTGGGCCAGATCTAATTGTGTACACCTGATTTATTCTTTAAATTTCATGATCTGGGTTTGTCTAAAGTTCGAAATAGCAATGAAGTTATGAGTTGATATTTGTAGATATATATGCTGGTTCGTCTTGGTAAAAGTGCATGTACACACAAGTTCTACTCTTCCAAGTATTGTATACAAAGGAAAATCATTTTCTTCAGATCTAACTAGTCTATCTGATCAATTCTGTTGTTTTACTGTTGTCTGTCAATGCAGTCTTCTTAGATTTGAATGTAAAACTGAATGCATAAGGAGTTCGGTATCTGATTGATTGATTTTATAAGTGAGAAGGGTGATCTTTGCTACTGCCTATGTAAAGCTCTGTAAATTGATAGTAGATGTTCAATATATTGTTGGTTGGTACAAACTTGATTCAGAAGTTTTATGTTTCAGTATTTTTGAAGGTATACGTAGGTTTGATTAAAGGAAGTAGCGTATACATGCAAGTTGGGTTCAGTAAAGTAGCGTATACATTTTGATGCATGATTTTTTAGGTTGCAGCTGGTTCTGAATGATGATGTGGGTTTCTAGGTTCAGCACAGTGTTCTGGTGAGAGTGATCTGACTATTCAAATTAACTTATTATTGGTTGATGCAGTTTGAAAGTTTTGATGGGTCTAGTATGAAAATTTGAAGAAACAAGACCTTCATGTGTATTGTTGTGTGCCAAGAGAATCAAGTCTAAAAATTTATGAAACATGGTCCCTGGAAGAACAGAGAAGGTTGTAGCCTTCTATAGGCTGATGCCTACGTACTAGTAAACACATTGGCTAGTACAAGAGCTAGGGGGTTGTAGCTCCCTTCTAGTAGAAGCTGGAAAACGAGAGAAGTTTGTAGCCTTCTGTAGGTGGGTGCCTGCATACTAGTATGAGTTTTCACCAGTACATGATTGTAAATAGATTTTCTTATTATTAAAATAAGATAGAGACGACAACAATAGGTGTTTTTTCTCCCGCATTGGGTTTCCACCTTAAATCTTGGTGTTCATGTGTGTTGCTTATGTTTGATTTTTTATAATGGTTTTACTACACTGTTTAGCAAGTTACTGATGCATTGATTGAATATCAACACATGATAAACTGATTAAATCATAAGTTCTCTGGGTATACATTGGTTTCTCTAATAACAGTAGTGTGTACACGCTAGTTCACTTCATAGAAGTGGTGTATATAAATCTGTTTGGGAAATGAAAAAATATTGAACTGATAATATTGATTCATTCCCCCTCTTAGTATTATTTCCAACAAAAACTAAATTATTTACTTGGAAGGTGTGCAGTTTGATGTGTCGATCGTGCCATGCCTTTTCGCTTTCCTTCTGAACTTGCTGATGGAATCCAACCAAAAATCTATCTTCCTCGAGCTCTTCTATCTGCGCAAGATGCTCTTCTAAGTCTCCGCAGTCTACCATTCCTGTGAACATTGTTATGCGTAGACTAGGCACAATGTACTCCATAGGCATCACAGCCTCTACACCATAGAACAACCTAAAAGGTGTTTGACCAGTAAGCTTCTTACAAGTAGTTTTGTAAGCCCATAATATTATTGGTACATGCACATCCTAATCATTCCTCTGCACATTGCAAACCTTTTTCAGCGCATTCTCCAATATCTTACTAAATGCTTCAACCATCCCATTGGACTTAGGATGATATGGCATACTATTTTGGTGATAAACTTGGAATTTTTCAGTCAGCACGCTAATCGCTTCATTAAGGAAATGTGTACCGTGATCGCTCATAAAACTCTTTGGGCAACCGAACCTAGTCAACACATAATCAAATAGAAATTTTGCTATTGCTTCCCCTGTACAATCCTTTACAGGTTGAGCCTCTGCCCATCTAGTTAAATATTCGGTTGTGGTGATGATATACCGCACACCTATCTTCTTTCCTAGAGGCTGAATTAGCCCTACAAAATCAATTGCCCACTTCTCAAATGGCTACAATGACACTTGTGGATTCAGAGGCAGATCATCCCTCTGTGATGGCCTACCTGTTCTCTGACATGCATCGCATGCCCTATAATATGCTTTGGAATCCTTATGCAATGTTGGCCACCACAACCCAATGCGTAAGATCTTCTGCGTTGTTGCTTTTCCTGCATAGTGGCCTCCTGCAACCCCTCCAAAAGCTTCCGATAGGATACTATTTCATTCAAAATCAAGCACATAGCATCGCAGTATCTCATCCGGTCCCATATTATACAAGTGACCTGCAATAACAAAAAAATATATCACGTGCACCACCAATTCCTTCTTATGTTGACTCATGTATCCTTCTAGATTAGTTCCCGTAGTCAAGAAGTGGATAATGTCTGCAAAGTGATTGTTGGCTATGCACATTGCAAAGAGCTGCGCATTAGGTAACCCTTATTCTAATTTGGTAGGCTCCTCTCCTTTTTCAATGTGCTACAGATGATCTGGCCCCTCATTCAATTGTCCTAGCTTCACAATTAATTCAAAATCATACTCTTGAAACAACAACATCCATCTGCATATTTCCCCCCCCAACGCAAGTTTGTTACTAGGTATTTTAATGTAGAATGGTCTGTATACATCTTAAGGTGTCTGCCTAGCAATTAACATCTGAACTTATGGAGCATGTACACCATAGTCAATCCTTCGTGCTCTGTCGTTGAATAATTCTTTTTAGCCTTAGACATATTCCTGCTTTCAAACGCAATTGGGTGATCCAATTCTCCTTCACCAGCCTGTGTCGGTACTGCTCCCAGCACAATACATGAAGCATCTACATGCACATGAAACTTCTTCCTCCAATCCGGGAAGACTAGGATCGATGTGGTCACCATTTTTTCCTTCAATACATCTAGACTCCACTGACAATCTTCATCCCAACAGAATGTAGCATCCTTCTTCAATATCTTTTCCACCGGCAGGGTAATCTGAGCCTAGCTCTTGATGAACTTTTGATAGTATCCAGTATGACCCAGTGTTGTGTGTAGTTGTTTAACACTCCTTGGCACCTCCAGATTAATGATAACCATGATCCTAGTAGGATCCACTATTAATCCATGTCTACAGACTACATGACCCAGCAATATTCCAAAAGGGATGCAAAATAAACATTTCTTCAAGTTCAACTCGATCTGATACCTTCAACACGTATCCAACATAAAGCACAAACTAGCTATATGGCGCTTTACCAGTCCAAAAATTGTCCAATCATCAAAGTATACCTCCAAAAATTTGTGAGTGAACTCTTTGAACACCACGATGACTACACGTGAGAAGATTGACGTCATATTTTTGAGCCAAAAATGCATTACCATATATTGAAAGCATCCCCACTCAGTCGCAAAGGTCATCTTACTCTTGTATTCTGGCACGATCTTGATCTGATGGTACCCAGAGAATCCATTAGTGAATGAATATGCTTCCTGCCTGCCAACATTATCCAATACTTCATCTGTGAAGGCAGTTGGGAAAGGATCATGAACGCAGGCATCATTGAGCTTCCTAAGATATACGCAAATTCTAATTTCATCCTTTTGTTTCTTTTACTTAATTACAATTGGACTCACCCAATCAAATTCCTCCATTGGTTCAACAATACCTGCTGTAAGCATCTTGTCCAACTCTAGATGGAACTTTTCCTTCTATTGGGATTAAGGTGATATGGCCTCTTCTTAACAGGCTTCTCATCTGGCTTTAAAGTTGTTTTCATCACTCCCAAATCATCAATGATGCCTTTCAAGTCTGAAAATTTTGTGGGAAACAAATCCTGATACTCGCAGAGAAACTCAATGACCTTTTCCACCATAGCATCATCCTAGTAGTCCCCTATCTTTGCAAACTTTCGCTTCGCCTCTGTGTCAATGTTTACTTGTATGGTTTTTAGTGGCACGGTGATATCTGGATTATCTATCTATGGTCCCTCAACTTCACGATGGCCTTCTGCCTCTGGGATATTAATGTTCCTTAGATCCTTTGTCTTCTTCTTCAGTAGTCACATTTATCATTCCAACGCATGGTGCAGCTAGGTGCTCTAATCTAGTTGAATTAAATCCAAAGGATCCTACGTATTCTGAAGGTTGCTACCTTGACTTCCTCCAATGCCTCATCAATGCATTCAAAGCCATCTTCAAAGCTGAATGTCATTAGGAATCCCTGTCTCAAAATGTCTCACTCGTTAGTGTTGTGGTGGAGCTTTGTTTCTAGGTACCAATTCATTGGTATTACATCCAAAGTGTGACAGAATAAGTGCACCCACTCAGGGTGTGGCTCCATTCCATAAGCGTCAGACCATTTTTCTAAGTGATCATATGGATCATTTCTTCCATCATATTTCTCTATTAGTCAAACTTTTGGGTGACCAAACCACAACCTCATCATTCTTCTGTATTCATGCCATCCATCAAAACTATCTTTATGCGTACCCAACCACCTTGCGGGCGTAGCGCACAGCACCAAATCCAGTGCTTGGAAGCATTGCTTCTCAAGCACTTCCCTTTCAAATGCATCCAAAAATTTATCTACGTCAGTTAGACCATCATAATAAGGCAAACTCCTTACCTCTGATGATACATAGCTCAACGATTTAGTCATCATGTTACAGCGCAGTGTAGATACTTTGTGCAACCTATTCTGTCAATGTTCCAACTCCTAATCTGAATATGATGTACAAGAACTTTCGCGGTCCCATACAATGCGCCCATCTACTATGAGATTCTCCGAATCTTGGTCTCGCACTATTATTTTTTAGATTTGGTCCAAATCATTGTCACTTTTGTAATCTCGGATTGGTTCAGTATAGCGCAGTCCTTCTGCAGGGTCCAAAGGTACTACTTCACGGAGCAATTTCCTCTCAAATGACATTGTCCACTTCTTTAAATTGATCACCCCATTCATGTCAATAGCCCAATTGATCCCAAGGATCACGGGGTAGGGATTGTTGTCATCAAAAATCTCTATCACTTCGAAATCATCCAACGTGCTCGCGCATTCAATATCTACTATCACTCCCTACAATCTTCCCATGGGGGTAATCTTCTGTTGATTTTCCATCCTCAACTGAATTGAAGACCACTACAACATAGGTCTCCCCATTCTTTCCCATGTCTATTTAGGCAATACGTTCGCATTTGACCCCAAATCCAGAATAACTTGATCCATTTCATACTCCTAATTTGCATAGTGAGCCTCATCTCACGCCCTATTTTTGCGTTATGCTTACCAATTTTTCTAACTAAACAAAGTCCTTGAGGGGCATTTTATTTTCCAATGCACTTATTTATCAAATACTGTAATCCCTTCACAACCTTGCTATCTTGCAGCAACTTCATGCAAGTTTCCAAAAAGGTAGTAATCACGGAGGGGTCCATTTCTCCGTACAACTTATCCTGACTTCTTGAGGTATAGGCCTCAATGAAGAATTTCTTTTCTTCCATGAATGTTTCTTTCGCACGCTCCAAATCAAACCCAACCTCTTTTTTTGGAGCCTTGTGGACCCATTCACTCCCTTCAGGTTGCTTTCCTTTGTCTTCGCTAGTCATCATTCCACTTCCCAGCACAATATTAACATTAGGATCTTCTTCGCAGGGTTCAACCCTCATCATCTGTTGGTTCTTGGTAGGTTGGTGAGGTTGTGCCCTCTTCTCCTACATCTTAACTATTAAAATAGGTTAGTCTTCTATCGCGTGATCAAACTAATTACAATATCGGCACGACAGGTGCGTTGAGCTCATACACTCCCACGCGTAGTGTCCTGGCACTCTGCAATTGTATCAAATAACTTGCCCCCGACCTCTCACAGGTCCTCCTCCTCCTTGGTCTCATCCACACCCTGATATCCTCCACGCACTCTACCATCGCCTTGATCCAGAGGCCGAGTTTCTATTTGAATTTGATATGTGGGCGTTATTTCCATCATCAACTCATAGCTACGATAGTTATGCTCATTGCGACCCACTGATTTGTAGAAGTTTCAGAAGAGCTTTTGCAATGTCTACACAAATTTCTAAGCAAGTGACAATTGTCGGTCGCATGTTTTCCAATTACCTGACATATAGCACACCATAGCATGGGCCTTGTACTTTAACCTGCTTGAGCTTCCGACCTCAGAGGCATTGGCCCACCTCCTGCAACATAATTCATGAAGACAGGTAGTGATCTTTATCATGCCCCTGACTCTTAAATTTCAAACACCAAACTTCTTTGCGCACCTTTGGCCAAGCCGCTCTATCTTTCTTCATACTTTGGAACTCCAAGCAAAGATTCTGCAACTCCATGTGAATCTGTTGAACTCCTAAAGCAACATCTTGAATTGGCGTCTCATGCAATCTTATCTCAATTTCCAGGTCTTCTGCTTGGGTCCCAATCTTTTTTTGTGATAAGGCGACCCTTAGGTGAGGCAAGAGTGAAGCTACAAACCATTCGCGGTGTTGCCCATATGTAAGATTCATGTTAGCTTCACAGATCTGGCATTTCAATATCTGATCCAGATCCTAGGTTGTTTCACCATGCCACATCATGATTTCTTTGAATCCAAAGATTGATTGTGATTCAGACTTGGACCTACTAAATTCCTTATTCAACACAGTCTAAATTTCTGCTAACGAAATCGACAGGTTATCGGTGTAGTACTTAATGTACCATGTTAGTGCGCAATCCTGAAACATAGTAACCAATGTTTCTTTCTTCATTTGATCATCTGTAATATTCTAGGTTCTCCACACAGCCTTTGCAACAAACCAAAACTAGTCTGGGTCCTCATTTCCCAAGCCCTTGAAAATGGGGAACTTCATTTTATTCGACATATCGAATGGTGGCGAAGGTGGTGATGGTGTGGGCAAAGGGGTATGATGTGGAGGTGAAGGTGGAGGTGGTGTGGGTGGATGGGGTATTCGTGGGAACCCTTTCCTTATTAACTAGACAACATCTGTGGTGAAGCCTGTGCTACCCCTTAGTCGTCACTCTGAGGAGGTTCAATCAGCGGGCTGTATTCAGGACTTGTTCTTCCTTTATCCCTGAAGAAATTTCCACTTCGCATAGCTCTAGACATCAAGGTAATGGCATAACCTACTTTTCACATAAGATCATATTAATCCAAGTATTCAAATATCTCAAATACTTACCTCGCGCACTGCTTCATTGTAGATGACCAAGGTATCGACTGCGAATTATGTCACAAATCCTCATATGACACAATCAATCCAGTGATCAATAGTGCACACAATCTTATTGTCAGAGGCTTCCAATCTCTGAACTAACTACGGGGTCCACACTATTGTACCGTCAAGCCTCCACCTTCCTTGGTCATCTGCTAATTTAGAGATCCACTCGTATAGTTTGATTCAGAAGGAACGAAAGAAAATTTTGTGTATCTCTATGTACAGATACCTGTCCAACCACTGTTCTTTTGTCAAGTGTGGATTTTTATTTTCTTTCACCGCAAATTCATGGATATTTCTATCCAACCACTCCTCAATTTCTTTCTTTGTTGGATTCCAGTGATGTGACATCACACATCTCTTTATGCAGATCTCGGTCCTGACAATGAAACCATTTGTTGGATTAGTGGGTCTTGACCTGGGTTCAAAGTTAAGTTTGCCAAACAAATCCCTACACTACTGGCCCTTTCGACATCAAACCGCGAAGTGCAGACTGAAGTCTCACCCGAAGCAGTATGGGGGGATGCTAGAACCATGTTTCCGCACTGAGAGATTATTGTAATGTCGATTTATGCCCTAAACCTGCCTCCGCACAGATTGATAAGCCCTGAGGGCTTATCGATATAACTTCCCTTAATCAGATTGTATACCTCCATGAATACTCACGACTGCCTTTTTTGGACCCTAAATAGGTGAATCAACCACTTACACGCCTTTGTGATTACTCCTAATTTTGTATTTACCCAGATTGGCTTAAGTGTTCAATAACTTTAACATGCAACAAGATATTCTTCGCATAAATAGTTATTATTAATTGTGTTCTTATAATAATATAAATCATGTGAAGTCACACATCAATACAATATTATTCCATAAACCGATCATTCATGATAGCATAAAAGCGCATTTATTCATAATATAAATAAATAGCCAAAACACAGGAATTGCTGGAATAATCTCTTTATTAATACTTTCATTCTGCTTACATACTAAAGACTTCCCTGTGCACTCAGCTGCAGACTCTACTCTAGGACTTTGCGCACATAGTTGTAGAGCTTCTCATCTACTCTAAGACTTCTTTGCTCTTTCTTCTACTAGCCCATTACATTTGTCTTCATCCTTGATATCTACTGCCTTAAACTCTCTAAGACTCTCCTACTTATACAATCCCATGGTCTGTGGACCATGGGTGGATCTACAAAAGCCGACACAAATTACATAAAAGAAGGGTAAAGCCCTTTATGACACTTTACTATCTACATGCTCTGCGACCACAACTTGTAGAGACTTTACATTTTCTACAACAAAACTTGGGCTTTCTACCTCAAATATTGGGCTTTTTCTCCAAAATTGACCCTAGGGGACCCTGTCCCAACATGGATTTACCAGTTGATGGAGATATAATTATATCCAATTGATGAATAATTTCCATAGACCTATTCACGACATCAATGGAGCATTATTTATTTATGGGAGAGGAGAGGTTATTTATGTACAAGACAATTTATTTATGTGTAAGGTCTGACCATAAAATTCAAAATAAAAATAAAATTCAGTTGAATAATGGAAAGAAACATAAAATAAAACCATAAATTAGAATATGTGAAAGAAAGACCACTCAAAGAGATGTTACTGGAAATACAATTTAAGATCATGTCCATTAACAGAGAGGGAATCATTCTCCACGAGTATTGTCATTATGACAAACACCCTCAAACATTTGGCCTACCTCTAAATTTGAGAGCCTACTTTGAATTTACATGTTGTTGTCACAAGTATTAAGAGTCATCACATGTGTTTTTTCTAAGTGTTTTTGTCCCATTTGGAAGAAAACCAAAGTGTCACCTTTTAACATGGCAAGTGTCACATATTGCATAAAGGTAGTTATGGTTCATTTCAAGGGGAAAATTTTTTGTTAATGAATCCTATTTATCATATAGACATATATTATACTCATTCCCAAAGTTTCAAACATTGTCGCACAAGTGTCGTCATTATCGTCACAAACTGTACCTTCACTGTCACACTTGGGGAAAGTTTTCGCCCTGTAATCGCATTGAGGGGATTATGTTGTCCATGTGTTCTGAGTGATAAATGTTATGTCATCAACTATTCTAAGTGTGTGACCATTCTCATTTTTTGTCACTGTTCACTTTGGCCTTATTGATCCTACACTTAGCCAAACTCAGAAAAGTGCCTTCTCGAGTAGCTTAACCTCATGTCGCCTTCCTAAATTATGCAGTGTGTAGTCTCATACCTCATTCGAAGGCCTTACATCTTGGAACTATGGAAAGTGTAGATCATATCTCCCATAATTGTGCATTGCATAGTATCAATGCTAAGACCTAACCCTTGATGTTCATAACTACGTAGCCTTTCTTTCTAGTCACCTTCTTCTATGCACTGCATAGCCTCAAGAATCAAGCCTCCATCCTGACTCCTTGAACTATGCTGTGGGAAACCCCAATCCTCAAACCTCCAACCTGGCTGCTTGAACCCCTCAACTACATATTTGTCTTTCCCTAGCTTGCCTAAAATACATACTACATCATCTCAAGGCTCAGTCCTAGCTCATGCCCTCCTGAGTTGCTCAACTATCCTTGAGTCAGTCTCTTGGCCCAGCACTTGGTTCCAGCTTAGTTAATGGTTTTCATGAAGATTGTTATACTATGGTTTTATCAGACTGATGTTATATTTTCATGAGTGGATATAATTTGTAAGTATTATATCATGTATGGTAGGATGATGTTGAAGGAGATGAAGAAGGAGACCCTACTAGAAGGCACCTTTTAGCTAAAAATACAAGTTTATCAATCAAGAAAATACAAAGGGACACCAGATTACGATAGCATCCAGAGATTAAGATCATATTGAAGACTCCCTACCTTTAAGTCTTATGGAAGGCAGAAGAACAATATCATGTACAATCTTTCAAGAAGACACAAAGATAGCAGCAGCAAGAGTGGCTTGACATTGCCATATCATCATTCAGTCCATGTCATCAATGCCATGTCATGTCTTATGAAGGTGTCATGTCAAGATGAATATGAGTCATCATTTACCACATCATTTGTGGATTATGTAATTTCAATATCTAAGAAACATAATGTAAAGAGGAAGTCCAAGAGTCATCTATACAATGTGAAAAGTCATGAAGGAGTCAAAACGTCATGGAGAAGTCAAAGAGTCCAACAGTCACAAGGGAGGTAAATGGTCACCCCATCTTTTATATATACACCGTCATAGCTCATGCAAGAGAATTTTCACCTTTGATCCTCCTGTTGAAAATAATACTGAGAGGGGGGGGGGGTGAATTAGTATTATCAGATCAATAAAACTTTTTCAATACTCAGAAACATATACGCTACTTCAGTTAAGTGAACCAGCGTGTACACGCTACTGTGTCTAAAGAAACCAGCGTATAACCAGAAAACTTATGATTCAGTTAGTTTATCTTCTGTAAAGGCATCAGGACATTATTAACCATATTAAAGATAAACAGATGCAGTATAACAGAACAGATCATCACACAAAAGCCACACACATGAACACCATGATATAAGGTGGAAACCCAATGTGGGTGAAAACCACCTGCTGCAAGTCGTCTCTATCTTTCTTTAATAAGAAACTTTAGTTTACAATCTTTTGTACTGGTGCAGCCTTGTACCAGTACGCAGGCTACAACCTGTAGAAGGCTACAACCTTCTCTCGTTTTCCAAACTCTCCTGGAAGGGAGCTCCAACCCCCCTTTTGCTCTTGTACTAGCTAGGATACTAGTATGTAGGTGCTGGCCTACAATCTTCTTTCCTTCAGGTACCACTTTTCATCAATTTTCAGACCTGATACTCCTGAAGCACAACATTTCAATCTGAAGACCACGATTCATTCACTTTTCATAGCAAATCATAGAAGCACAAAACAACCAATACTAGCATCATCAAACTTTGAATCACTGAACCACTGAAACCCTGTCAACCCCCAGTCACCAGAACACAGAGCAGATTACAGAACCCTGCAATAACAAACAGACCCAACTGCAACCCAAAAATCAAGCTTCAAAAGATATACGCTACTTCAATGAAACAAACCCGCGTATACACGCGCTTTTCCCGAATCCAAACTGTGTACAGATCTAAAAATAATTTCTCATAACTTGTAGGTGTACTAGTCATCAGTCATACTCAGAACATAACATTGCGTCAGTATGTAGATCTAAAAATATGCGTAATCAACCATATACCGATAGTTCATTTCAAACAATTTGATCCCGATCTATCCTTTCATCAACCGATGTGATCTCTCCTTCGCTCAGATCAAGCAATGTAGCATCAACCCAGAACATGCATACTAGATCTCTTTCTTCATTAGATATTCAAGACTTTTCAGATGCATTTGCCTAATGATCTTCTTCTCCTTATATAGCCTTAGGCCTTGCTCAATACCACGAGCCAAAACCATAGAAATCCAATACCATCAGCTTCAAAACTAGGGATCAACACGTCCGTCGAGACACCATGGTTCAAAACCATAGGCACAACTTCCAAGGAATAACCGCCACGGACCAAAGATAAGTTTTTCCACATACACGCTCTTTTACTGAAGCCAACCTGCGTGTACACGCGACTTGGTATATAGTGAACCTGCGTATACGCGACTTGGTATATAGTGAACCTGCTTGTATACGCGACTTGGTATATAGTGAACCAGCGTGTATATATTTTCTCTTCATACTTGTAGTCTGATCATCAATTCCTTGCTGCTATCCTTCTGCACTATGATTTGTCATCAGTGTGATTTGCCATCAAGGACAACACTTGTCTCATAATGCCACACCTGTGCCAAAATGCCAACAATCTCCCCCTTTGGACTTGATGGCAACCCCAAGATCCTTAGAATCATTCTCCCCCTTTGTCATCAAGGGCAAAGGGCTGTGCTCCCCCTGTGAATGTGCTGATATCTCTGCTCTGCTGTGCTGAACATGCTCCAGGCAAGATCTGCAAAAGATGTTCTTCAAAAAGAACCAAGCCTTATACATCATAAAGGACCTTTCTATCACCAAAAGACTCAATACATACATCCATACTCAGAAATTTATGTATAACAACCAATTACATTACATCATTCATCCCAGGCATAGTGGGGAAATCAACATAGGCCGTTACATGACCTTGACACCATAGAAGAGATATCACAAAAAAAGATACATGACATAGAGACGAAAGATCTAGACCAAGACTTACGAAGGTCACCAGCAGCATCTGATAATCATCTTTTTAGATCAGCAACCAAGATTTCCTTCTGTGCTCCTTCTTCAACAATAGTTGTGAACTGGGATCAAAAGCATCTAAATGCCAACAATGCTTTATTAGACTTTAAGCTGCTCCCCCTGAAACTGTGCCTGCTGCTCCCCCTGAAACTATGCCTGAAGGACTCTGTCATACCCATCTCAGACCTTCTCCAATTGGAATCTGCCCTTGCTGTTCAGAACTCCATATACGCGATTTCACCTGCAAAAATCAGTGTATGTACGCGGATATCCCTTATACAACACGTGTATACCAACTTTTCTTTAGAACAGACAAGCTTCAATCAGCAGGATGAAGCATCAACTACTCCCAGCTTCTGTTTGAGGTATTCAAAAGTCTCCCTGGGCAGAGGTTTTGTGAGAATATCAGCAACTTGTTCTTTAGAAGGAACATACTCCAACTTGACCTTTTGTTCAAGCACCTGTTCCCAGAGGAAGTGATACTTGATTGGTATGTGCTTGGTCTTTGAATGCATGACTGGATTCTTTGAAATGCTGATTGCACTTGTATTATCACATAAGATAGAGACAGGTGGAGTGCAAGTGATTTGAAAATCCTGCAAGGTCTGCATCATCCAAAGAAGTTGTGTGCAACAAGATGCCGCAGCCACATATTCTGCTTCAGCTGTAGATAAAGCAATCGAACTCTGTTTCTTGCTGAACCAAGATACTAATCTGGAACCCATGAAGAATGCACCACCACTTGTGCTTTTTCTGTCATCCACACTTCCGGCCCAATCTGCATCTCTGTAAGCATGAAGAGTGAGATCTGTATCTCTAGGATACCATAGGCCATAGTTTTGAGTCCCTTGAAGATACTTGAAGATTCTTTTGACTGCCTGAAGATGAGTTTCCTTTGGTTTGGCTTGAAATCTTCCAACAATTCCTACTGCATGCATAATGTCTGGTCGGGTACCTGTCAAATAAAGCAAACTCCCAATCATGGATCTATAAGTTGGTTGATGAACTGCTGTTGATTCATCATTTGTACTGAGGCTACATCCTGTAACCATGGGAGTACATACTGGCTTTGAATCTTCCATGCCATACTTCTTCAAGATCTGCTTGAGGTACTTGGTTTGAGACAAGAAAATACCTCCTTCATTTTGTTGGATTTGCAATCCAAGAAAGTATGTCAATTCTCCAAGTAATGACATTTCAAATTCTTTCTGCATAACCACGGCAAAGTTTTGACTCATAGCCTCTTCATTGTTGCCAAAGATAATATCATATACATACACAACATGTATTAGCAATTTGTTATTTTCAACTTTATATAGAGATTGCTATCTGCTGCTCCTTTTGAAAAGCCTTGTTGGTGAAGATATTTGTCCAACTGATAGTACCAAGCCCTTGGAGCTTGTTTGAGACCATAGAGAGCCTTTTTCAATCTGCATACAAGGTTTGGATCATTCCCAAGGATGAAACCATCTGGCTGCTCAATGTATACTTCTTCTTCTAAGTCTCCATTCAGAAAGGCTGATTTCACGTCCATTTGAAATACCTTGAAGTTTTGAAAACTTGAGAGAGCAAGGAACATTCGGATGGCCTCAAGTCTTGCAACAGGGGCAAAGGTCTCTTCAAAATCTATTCCTTCTTGCTGTGCATACCCTTTACAAACAAGTCTGGCCTTGTTTCTAATTACTTCTCCATTTTCATTCAATTTATTTTTGAAGACCCATTTTGTCCCTATGACATTCTTATCTTTTGGTCTAGGAACCAATTCCCAAGTGTTGTTCTTTTCGATCTGCTCAAGTTCTTCATCCATTGCTTTGACCCAACATTCATCTTTGCATGCCTCTTTCACATTTTGTGGTTCAGTGGAAGAGAGTAATGCCAAATAGCTTGAAGCTTCTGCAATTGTTCTTCTTGTTTGTACTCCTGCTTCTTTCTGTCCCACAATCTAAGATTCTGGATGATTCTTCTGGACATATCTAGATGGAGTCTTCTCTTCTATTCTTGTCTGCTCCTCTGGTTCTTCTTGAGGTTCTTCTTCTTCTTGAGGTTCTTCTTCATTATTCTGTCTTTGAGGGTAGCCTTCATCTTCTTCAATGTCTTCATGATGAACTTGCCTAGGAATGTATCCCTTCTCATCAACCACAACATCAATGCTGTCAACAATTATGCCAAGTCTTTTATTGTAGCACTTGTATGCCTTGCTATGTGGAGAATAACCAAGAAGAATGCCTTCGTCTGCTCTTGGTTCAAGTTTGCCAAGTTGCTCATCAGTATTCTTAATATAACATTTGCTCCCAAAGATTTTGAAGTGCTTCACCGAAGGAGTCTTACCACACCAGAGCTCATGAGGAGTTTGAGTTCTGTTTACTCGGACATTTGTTTTGTTGAGAATAATAACCGCAGCATGTGCAGCTTCACCCCAGAAGGTTGCGGGAGTACCTGATTCATCAAGCATAGCACGAGCCATTTGTTGAATTGTTCTGTTCATTCTTTCCACAACTCCATTTTGCTGAGGAGTTCTAGCTGTAGAGAATTCTCTTCTTATCCCATGTTCTTCACAGAAATCGAAAAATTCATTTGAGGTAAACTCCCCACCTCTATCAGATCTGAGGCACTTAATCTTGTGTCCTGATTCATTTTCAGCCAAGGCTTTGAAGGATTTGAATTTTTCGAATGCTTCATCTTTGTGCTTCATAAGTCCTAACCAGACAAACCTGGAGAAATCGTCAATGAATAATATCAAGTATTCTTCTCCTAGAGGTGTTCTTTTTCTGAATGGACCACATGTATCTGTATGTACTAGCTCAAGAGGCATGCTAGCTGATCCTTCCTTCTCAGGAAAATTAGTTCTGGTTTTCTTTCCAAACTGACATGATTTGCATATGGTGTTGTCTGGTATTTTGATATCTGGAAGATCACGAACTGCCTGATATTTGCATGCTTTCCTTATCTGTGGAAAGCTTAGATGCCCCAACCTCTGATGCCATAGCTAGTGTTCATCATTCTTGCTCAAATAACATTGTTGTTGTCTTTCTTCAAATATGTATAGATTATTTGGAGTCCTTCTTCCTTTGATCACTGTTTCACCTGTATCAAGATCACGAACACAACATCCATTTGATCTAAATATTACCTCTGTTCCCTGATCGCACATCTGACTGACACTCAGAAGATTATGCTTCAATCCATCAACATACAGAACATTTCCAACTTTGACCTTCTCTTTCAACGGAGCAACGCCTTTTCCTTTTATGGCTGCAGAGATATCGTTTCCAGAAGAAACTTTCTTTCCCTTTTCTAATGCGGTATATGATTCAAGTTTTTCTTTGTCCCCTGTCATATGCTTCGAACATCCGCTGTCAATGTACCATAGACTTTCTTGACCTTCTGCATAAAAGGCTATCCCACATCTTTCTGGTTGCGGTTCTTTTATTCTCCATGTTCTGACATTTGAGGTTTGTTCCTTCTGAGTTGTCTTCCAGAACCTGCTCCTGCATTCAGAGTCTTCATGACCAAAGTTATTACAAATAGAGCATTCAACCTCATTTTCAAGAATCGAAAAGTTGTTATAAGTCCTTTTCATGGTTCCAGTCATACTTCTTTGCTTTTGAGCTTCTCTAGTCATGATTGTTTTGTAGGCAACACATTGAGCTGCTTTGTGACCGAAGTTATGGAAAGAAAAGCATTGGCCATTAAAGAAATTTCTCCGATAATCAGATCTATCATCCAACCGATTGTAGCTTCTATTGACATCCATTCTTGGGGCATATTGGGAAGATTTTACCTGTGGCTGATTGTAGCTTCTGTTTGTCCTTAAGGCCGCTTGTCCCCGAACTTCTTGATAGTCTTTATTTGTTCTTGAGGTAAACTGTCCCTGATTCACCTGATGATTTTTATTTGGTCTTTGTTCGCTCCTCCTTGCTACATCAAGATAACTTTTAGAGGTAGAAGCTTGAGATGTTTCTCCATTATATCCCAGACCTATCTTGATAAGAAGAGAACGCTGCACATTGATAATCTCATCCAAGGTTTCAGATCCTTTAACAAATTTAAGATTATTTGCTTTTGTTTTCTCAATCTCCTTTCTAAGACAAACAATCTCACATTCCAATTTTTCAAGATGTTTTTCCTTTTCTGCCAGTTGACATTGTAGAGAATCAATAATAGCACTTTTCTCTTCTAAGCAAACTTTGAGATTATTCATTTCTTCATAAAAGCCTTCTTCATCTATGGCATCCATGTAATCATCATCTTCAAAAGCCATTAAAAGTTTATATCTATAACCCTGTTCATCTTCGTCACTATTTGAAAGACCATCACTATCTTCATGAGTGTAATAGCTTTTCTTCTTTTCATTCTATTTCTTGTTCCATTTAACAAGTTCCTTTCCCTTGTCATTCTTATCTTTGTGAGGACATTTGGCAGCATAATGACCTACTCTTCCACAAGCAAAGCATTTAAAAGGTAACTTACCTCTGAACCTTCCAGAACCCCTTTGAAGATTTCTGACAAAATTTGATTCTTCTTCTTCATCTTCTAGCACGTGACTTGCTTCATAATAATCTTCTTTGCCTGAAGCCTTGAAAGCAGCTTCTCTTCTGTCTGATGGACCTCCTTTTCTCATTTCATAAGCAGTTAGAATTCCGTGAAGCTGTGACATAGTAAGAGTTCGTAGATTTTCTTTTTCTTCTATTGCAGACACTTTAGATTCAAATTTGGGGGACAATGATCTTAGAACCTTTTCAACCACAATAGCCTCTTTTATTTCTTCACCCAAGTTTTTCATGCAATTAACAATCTCATCTACCCTAAGGAAATAGTTAGCCACACTTTCATCATTATACATTCTGAGAGTCTCATACTTAATCCTGAGAGTTTGAAGTTTAGCACGCTTTACCTGTTCGTCTCCTTCATAGCTCGTGACAATTTTGTCCCATATTTCTTTTGCGGATTTATAATGCATTACCTTCATGAATTCTGATTGGGATATACATCCTAATAGAGTACTGACTGCTTTTGCATTTGTTTCATACTTCTTTTTCTCGGCTGCATCTGTAGGAGTAGCTGAAGGAAAAGCGTAGCCTGTCTCTACGATGTCCCAAACCTCTGTACCAAGAGATTGAAGATAGGTAGTAACTCTTACCTTCCAATAATTGAAGTTTGTCCCATCAAAAACCGGTGGCCTGATTGATGCTTCTCTCTCGTAGTTCCTCATGATGAACGATCTACCTTCAAGCGATCAAGCTTCTCTGAAGGACCTGCTCTGATACCAATTGTTGAAAATAATACTGAGAGGGGGGGGTGAATCAGTATTATCAGATCAATAAAACTTTTTCAATACTCAGAAACATATACGCTACTTCAGTTAAGTGAACCAGCGTGTACACGCTACTGTGTCTAAAGAAACCAGCGTATAACCAGAAAACTTATGATTCAGTTAGTTTATCTTCTGTAAAGGCATCAGGACATTATTAACCATATTAAAGATAAACAGATGCAGTATAACAGAACAGATCATCACACAAAAGCCACACACATGAACACCATGATATAAGGTGGAAACCCAATGTGGGTGAAAACCACCTACTGCAAGTCGTTTCTATCTTTCTTTAATAAGAAACTTTAGTTTACAATCTTTTGTACTGGTGCAGCCTTGTACCAGTACGCAGGCTACAACCTGCAGAAGGCTACAACCTTCTCTCGTTTTCCAAACTCTCCTGGAAGGGAGCTCCAACCCCCTTTTGCTCTTGTACTAGCTAGGATACTAGTACGTAGGTGTTGGCCTACAATCTTCTTTCCTTCAGGTACCACTTTTCATCAATTTTCAGACCTGATACTCCTAATGCACAACATTTCAATCTGAAGACCACGATTCATTCACTTTTCATAGCAAATCATAGAAGCACAAAACAACCAATACTAGCATCATCAAACTTTGAATCACTGAACCACTGAAACCCTGTCAACCCCCAGTCACCAGAACACAGAGCAGATTACAGAACCCTGCAATAACAGACAGACCCAACTGCAACCCAAAAATCAAGCTTCAAAAGATATACGCTACTTCAATGAAACAAACCCGCGTATACACGCGCTTTTCCTGAAGCCAAACTGCGTACAGATCTAAAAATAATTTCTCATAACTTGCAGGTGTACCAGTCATCAGTCATACTCAGAACATAACATTGCATCAGTATGCAGATCTAAAAATATGCGTAATCAACCATATACCGATAGTTCATTTCAAACAATTTGATCCCGATCTATCCTTTCATCAACCGATGTGATCTCTCCTTAGCTCAGATCAAGCAATGTAGCATCAACCCAGAACCTGCATACTAGATCTCTTTCTTCATTAGATATTCAAGACTTTTCAGATGCATTTGCCTAATGATCTTCTTCTCCTTATATAGCCTTAGGCCTTGCTCAATACCACGAGCCAAAACCATAGAAATCCAATACCATCAGCTTCAAAACTAGGGATCAACACGTCCGTCGAGACACCATGGTTCAAAACCATAGGCACAACTTCCAAGGAATAACCGCCATGGACCAAAGATAAGTTTTTCCACATACACGCTCTTTTATTGAAGCCAACCTGCGTTTACACGCGACTTGGTATATAGTGAACCTGCGTATACGCGACTTGGTATATAGTGAACCTGCTTGTATACGCGACTTGGTATATAGTGAACCAGCGTGTATATATTTTCTCTTCATACTTGTAGTCTGATCATCAATTCCTTGCTGCTATCCTTCTGCACTATGATTTGTCATCAGTGTGATTTGCCATCAAGGACAACACTTGTCTCATAATGCCACACCTGTGCCAAAATGCCAACACCTCCTACCAAGAATTAGAGAGGAAGATATTTCTTTTGGAATAGCAAGTGGTTTCTCTAACACTACACTATTGAAGCCAGTAGTGTTCATTGTATTGATGTGCCTTGGAACTTCTACTTAATTTTGAAGCTCATTTAGCCAGCACACTTTCATGCTTATGTCGTAAATATTGTAAGAATATTCTTTGAATGTTTTCGATGTATGGTTTTTTCATCTCTACTAAGGAAATTGAATTATTTTGGTGGCATTGGTACTTCTGTTGTTGAAGGTCTATTGTATATGTTGTAACAATTGTTGCTTTTATATAACTACTTCACTAGTTGATCAGTGATTCATTCATATGTATATGATCATGTGTCTTTATTAGATTATTATTATTACTCTTATTTTAAAGACTCACTCTTATTTCCACTCTAGTAGAAGAACCTTGATACATTCTGTTAACACCCAGGTTGTTCCCTTTGACTCCTGAGGGAATACGGCCGGGGTAACCACTAACCAAGCTTTGGATTACAGGTTCTAGCCTACCTGTAATCAGAGAGGGCTCTCTCTTTCAGTTTTAACTTTGCTTTTGAGGATTTTAGGCTAGTTATGAGGTGGAAGTTTGTTTGAATTTTGGTTGCAGACTGTTGTTCAAGGAAGGGCATGCAAATATGAAGGAGAGTTCAATCCATTGGGCATGTGGAGTCCAGAAATAAGTAGGTTTTGATGTCTGTGATAAAGAAAGGTTCACTGCAAGGCTAGATGGGTATTCATGATACAAACTTTGATTTTTAGCAAAGAAAACAGTATAAATTACACCAGGAAAGGCAATTAAGAGTTCTTTCACAGTGCAATACGAAATGAAGAACAAATCCTACTCAGTAGCAACAGAGAATTACTGAATAAAGACTTATCATGTGATTAGAGCAAATGGGAGCATTTAAGAATTCCACAGTTGCAGCTAACCTTGAAGAAAACATATTTGGTAGTAAGGATTGAGTTTAGGGTGTCTTTAATGGACAAATCCTTAACTAGTCTTTTACCTTTCTACCAAGATTAAACACCATACATCATAGACAGATTACAGAAGAGATAAAACATAAATATAGTTAGAAAACACTTATTGTATCACGCCATAACACGAGAATCTTGCAGCAGTCAATAATTTCATCACAGCACGTCCAAGCCAGACATATCTCCTGGAAATCAACAGCTCCTTTGTATTATATATTCCAGAGGAAATACAGCCGAGTTCTCTTGAACAAATGAGTAACAACAACCCCCAATAAGCTATGCGGGGGTGCATATATACAAAAATATCACAAAAATATCTCAGTTCTGAGTTATTGCACAATAACTGCTCTTACCAACTTTCAAAGATATTTTTACAAAATTAAAAGCTACTTTAATGAATATACAACAGCTGCTTGTTGTTTGTCAGAAGTTCTTGACTTTTGAGGGCAACTGGCTCTGCAGGGTGCTTTGCATTGATTCTGAATAATACGCCCTTTATTGCTCTGTCGTGCCGTAGTTATCTCAGCCCCGTCATCTGCATCTGTCGGTGTTGCTTTAGTGGCCAAATTGGTTTGCTGAGTTGGCTCAGTCCACTCTTTTGCAGTCATAGTAAATATATCAACTATCTGAACATGATGATTTATTTTTGATGTACATAAATTTGATAAAATATCTGTTTGTTCACAGCAATGTCTATATCATGCTTGTCCACCATTCCTGAGTAGGAAACTGATGTCTCAAAATTGTGCCTAATGTTTCATCTGCCTCAGTATATTTGTAGTAATTTGGAGGCACTTCAAACAGATGTCTAATCTCATTCATGATAAAAAACAAATTCTCTATTCTGTCATAGAGGCTCTGCCCAGATGCAGGCCCTGTTTCCCCTGGGGCACTTGATGCTGCAGTGATCTGATTTGTAGCAAATGTATTTACCCTCTTGGCATAGTTTTCATGGGATAGTAACCTTCCTGCACTGTTTAGTAAGCTAGGAAGGCCTCTGTTATGCAATGCTGTAAATTTCTCCATGAATTTATTCACCTCTGTCTGCATTTCCTGGCACCTTCTATCCAATGTTTGCACAAGATTTCTCAAAGTGAGCACCCTTTTTACTAGTAAGATGGTGTCAGTTCTGTTAGAGATACCCATGGCTGCCAGCTGAGGGCCTGTGTGGTTGTTAAGGACATTGATCATCCTATTGGTTATCTCAGGCACATTGCCTAGAGATGCCCTTGCTCTTTGACTTTCATTGTGGGCCCTGCCTATGAGATCTATATGCTCATGGATGGTTTCAATATATTGACATTGATCTGTTATGGATTGACCAATATTGGCCCACAGGACTTTCTTGATTTCAGCCACCACTTTGTCAAGAGAGAGCTCTTTCTCCAGTTCTTTTATCTTCTTCTCAAGAGCCTTCACCTCTCTTATTTTTTCAGCTACACTTTGCTTTGACTTATCATACTTTTCATTAAGTGTAGCTAATTTTTCCTTGGCTTCATTTAGTTCTGCCATCTGGGCCTCCAGAGCTTGAAGTTCTTTCATCATGTTTTGCATATCCAGGCTTGGTGCCTGTCCTGATGTTGTTGCTGGTGCTGCTGTTGAAGGGCCTGTCCCAGCTGTTTGTTCTGTGGGAGGACTGATAATTTGAGGAGGTTCCTCAAGGTTAATCACTAGCTGAGGGGGCTGAGATGTCTGGCCTCCTTCTTTCTGTTTCAGGGCTGCCTGTAATGCACCCTCTGTTGTTATCAACCGGCCTTCTGTTTCTACCAATTGCTTATGTAATGTCAGCATCATGGCTGCTACATCTTGGTCCTTTCTCTGCTGAGCAACCTCTTCTGTTTACGGGTGAAGGGTTGCTGGAATTTTGACCATTTTCCTCAAAGCTGCTATATCTTCCTCATTTTTCTTTAATAATGCCTGCACAGCTTTGGGATCACTTGGATCATGCCCAAGCTCTATAATGATATCTTCCAAAGACCTAATCCTGTTGTCTTTGGCTTGAGAAGATGCTTTCTCCAATTCTAATTGGGCAGTAGTATTATGGAGACTATTTTGCAATTTCTGTGCTAGAAAGGTTTTGTCCGCAAGAGAGGAGTAGACCATCTCACCCGTTTGCTTATGTAGCTCTATTTGGCCCATTGGGTGGATGTCCTTTGCAAATACCTCAAGGTTGGTTCTTATGTAATCTGCAGCTGACTGTGGCTGCAGCATAGTAGGCATGAAATGACTCATAGTCATCTTCCCCTATGTTATGTCATATGCTGACATAAGCCTCTGTTGGTTTGTGGGAGCCATTTTGAGCAAGTGATAGTAAAGCTGGAGTCTGACCGGCTCATTCCTCTTCTTAATATCAATAAATTGCTGCTTTATGCTGGGTTCTTCCCTTCTTTGCTGGCTTGAGGAGCTGACCTCTCCTCCAAGTGTTATTTCTTGTTCCTGTTGGAAGGAACTGGCTGATGCTTCCATGATAGGGGGGCCCATACCCATGGATGGCCCAATAGGCATCTCTTCTTCAGAAAGAGGATTTAATCTTTGCCTTTTCTCCCCTTGTTGACTTGTTGATGTAGTGAGGGGAGTGTCTTGCTGTCTATCCCTCTTCTTGGTTCTCTCTTCATTCAATGGGGTTTGGAGCACCGAGGCATCCACTACCATTTCCTGCCTTGGAAGCACACGTTCTTGAGCATGTTGCTCTGTAGATATAGGGGCCTCGGCCATTTCTTCTTGATGTTTGGGCTGCTCTTTCTGTTGCTCTGCTGTTGGGAGCGGCTGATCCTGCTCCATCTCTTTTCCCTTTTCTGTGCTAGCTGCTTGAGGAATAGTTTGAGATGCTTGGTGGGGAGCTGTAGAAGATGAGGCAGCTGCTCCAAGTTGAATATGAGGAAGAGAAAAAACCTGCCCACAATATTCCAAGTCAGCTTCCTTCTCAAGTTTCTTGGCTTCTTTTAGTGATATTTCCTCTTTAGTACTTGCCTCTTCTAGAGTGCCCTCTTTCCATCTTAACAGATTTTCATATTTTTCAATATGAGGCAACCTGACATGATCATAGCTAGCCAACTTATACTTAACCCTTCTAAGACTAATGAAATGATTGGGATCATAGGGTATCCAGAGGAAACTAGTTTGCAACCCAAGGCATTGCAGGATCTTATCTGCTTCTTTCCATGCCTCTTCTCTTTTATTATAAATAAATGGGCCTAGCTGATTTCTGACTTTTAATTGTACCTTCTTATTTTTGCTGTGGAAATGGACCATGTCTGCATTTCCAAACTGTCTGAAATACTCTAAGGAAAAGAGTCTCATAGGGACATATCTTGGTAGCCTATATGGGGCTAACTCACAACCATATATTCTGATCACTGTATGGTGTTGGTAAAAGTACCAATCCCCAATGCTGTAGACCTTTGAGAGCTGGAGGATCCTTTGCATCTCATCTGTCAATCTTGGAGGAGGAGAGCTCAACAGTAAGGACATGGCTGGATGGATGAACAGGTCTATGAATTCACAATAGTTATATGGTGAAAAAGATATGTGATGAAAGACTGAAGACCAAAATACTACAGACCTTTGGTTCCCTTGGGCATCAAACTTCTTGAGAGTAATAGGGAAGCTATCAGGCTGATAGAATAAAAACAAGTGATAGATATAAGAAGTGTATCTAAATATCCTTTCCCTCTCTAGATTCATCAATTGCTCATGAATGTTATTGGCAATGTAGGCAGCATAATCATAGTGAACAGCAGGAGGCTTTCCAGGGGAGAAGATAGACATCATGGCCTAAATGGTTTCATCAACATCCTCAGATGTTCTGTATCCCAGGACATAACTGATCATATCCACAAGCATTTTTCCCAACTCATTGAGATATACATTTCGAATAGGAGGAGTCCTCATAGTTTGAGAGCCTGATTGAATGAATAATTGATTGATCTTTACAATTTGGGCACTGGACAACTTGCCTCCTTTCTTTATCAAATCCATCATGGAGAGAGGAGTCAATGGCTTTGTAGTATGAAAGTGCAGCATCTGATTTATGGCCTCAGGGGTGACATGGAACAAAACTGAGCCCGAGGAACTAAGGATAGCTCTCTGACATGGGTCATAGTTGGCACTGCATCGATGTATCAAATCTGGGAGGATATTGACTTGAGGGAGATTGAAAATAGGCAAATTGGAGTCCCAAATCCCTAGGATATCATTTCCACTGAGATGTTTGGCTTTAAGATCATTGAGTACATGTATGTGGTATTTGCTGTAATCTGGGATTCCCTCTGCCATTTGGTAGTCTCTGTCAGCCAGGGCCAGCCATTCTAGCTCTCTTTGTGGGGCATTTAAGGGCGCAATGTTCAATGTCACTGGTGTTTCCATGATTTTTGTGTGTTTTAAGCAGAATTTTAGCGAATTGTGGGCAAATGCAACGCTTGCGCAGTAGGTTGATATAAACTTGGAGGATTTGCAGTGACAATAGGGTAACTGAGGTACAACTGGGCACAATTGGCTGATATGAGGGCAATTGACTTAGTTGCAGGGAAATGCAACTTAAATTCTCGGTGAAATTGGCAGTATTACGGTGTTTTACCAGTGCAGAACGGAATAGACCAGGCGCCGGAAGAATGTAGTAAATACCTGGTCGCAGCACAATGGCGGAGGCTTGGTTCGAGTTGACTTGTAGGTGGCCACGGCTCTGGAGTGAGTTTCAGCAGGTTGGCGGTGAAATGGTCGTGAAATTGCATGCAGGGAGCACAGTAGTCTTTTGTCGAAAAGTGCGAAAAAACCGTGGTTTTTGGCCAAATATGGACATTTTGGGCTTTGGCGCGTTTTTTGGATGACGTCAGCATGACGTCATCGGGTGGGGTCGGGTACGGAAAGGTGACGTGGCGGCCAGTGAGTGTTCTGCATGGATGGGGGACGTGGCGGACAGCTCAGGGCGATGGCGAATGGAGCAGTGATGCAATGCTGAGGTGGCAGTGACGTAGGCGTGACATGGTGGGCGGTAAACAAAGGCGGTAAGCGGTAATATCGGACCGCTTGTTGTATGGGAACGGTTTTGGCAGGCGGCCTCCCGATACAACTCAGGAGCGACGCATGTCCGAGTCCTAACGTCATGCTCTGACAGTTTTCGGGTGCTATCGTCCGGGCATCAGAGGCGGTCCGAAATCAATGTGAGCCGTCGGATGGGAGGGCCCAAATCCAACGGACGACGGGTTGTGTAGATGATCGGACAATACGACGGGGAAGCGAAGAATAAACAATTATATTTATGGAAATGCGCGCCCGGGCGGGACTTTAGTCTTCGGCGGGTTTTTTGGGTTTTTCAATGTTTTGTTGGCGAAAATGGGTTTTTTGACATTTTTGCAAAATGGGGTTAGGGCTATAAATCAAGCGGATCCTGATTTAATCCTGAAGCATAATGTTAGCGTTATTTTGCCTTTCGCGCTTTGATTTCTTTGCACTTCAACCCTTTAGGACTATAAGGCTATATTGCCTAGGGGAAGGGGGAATCTATACTTTGGGGCTTTTTACATACAATGGTGATATAGTAGTAGGGAAAAGGGGAATGTACGGAATTAAGTAATAATTGTTAGTAGTTAATATGGGAGGGGGATATGAATGAGAAGTGATAGACACTAAGTTTTAGGGACCAAACTTAGTTTTGAGAGTAGATCAAAATGAAAATATTTTTACACAGGAAATGTGGCTCTTTATGCAACAACGATCAATCAATGAGTTTGATTCCTCTCATGAACCAAGGTGATAGTGGGATGTTAGCAAGGAGTTTGATGGGGGGTGATTGGGAAGTTAGACATGCTTCACTTTGTTGCTACAAAACTGCTGAATAGGAAGATCTGCATTGGCCACCATGTGTTTCCTTTGCTTAGGCCAGTGATATGAAAGAAATCATGCTTCTACAACCCCATCTACCTACCCATTCTATTGCCTAGCATTTTTTGTTGCTTCAAGGAGGGTGCACTTAGACTTGCAAACCCTCATGTGCCTTTTTCTTTTCCTTTGGCATTTCCTTTTGATTTTCTATTTAAAGCTAGCCTTATTACTTCCAAGGCCCCAGATTAAGCAGTTGGGAACCTTCATTCTCTACCTAACTACTTATCTGCCAAGATTGAACAGTTTGGACAGATTTCTTTCTCTAGTCTACAACAAAAAATTGAAATATGGCATGACCTAGCTTAGACTGTTGGATCGCCCATTCGGAAGTAGGACAGCATCAACCAACTGTATATATGTGTTTTCCACAAAAATATGAGATCTTTGCATCACCAAAGTAGATCATATTTGGCACTTCCCCTGCCAATCATGAAAAATGAAACCTATTGGTATAGGTAGCTAACAGTGGCTCCACTTGGGGATGGTTTTTCTACTTGAAAGACCAAGAACAGTAGGTCAGAATGCCTTGGCCCTTGAATTCTCATCAAAACTTGAAGGTTTTCTCCTTGAATTTCAAAACTGGAATCTTCCACCATGGTGGAACTTCTGAAATAAAAGACTTTTCCTGCTTATTTACAAAACTTCTTAAACTGAACTATCTATATGCTGAAAGAAAATACTATATACAACTGATAATGTACAGGGCAGAGCCATGCTATATACATGGAAAGTAGTCAAAATAATGCTTTAACATCCGGCCATTCACAGGGCCCTCTTCAGCTTCAGTGTCATCCAAATTCTTCACGAAATAAGTGTTATTTCCTTGTACTGCTTGAATAACAAAAGGCCCCCTCCAAAGGGAGTCAAATTTGCCATGCTTTCCCTTGTCTTCTCTTCTTGAATCCCATTTAAGCACTTTATCACCAATAAAGAAATCTTCAGCCTTGGTTCTTCTGTCAAAGGCTTTCTTCAGCTTCTCTTGAAGGACTTGAACTCTGCTATACACTTGATCTCTAGTTTGTTGTAAACAGATAATCTGATTGATTCTTCTTTGCATGTCATTTGGTTCCGCCTAACTTTCTTGAAGTAGCTTCATGACAGGGACCCCTAATGATGAGGGGAATTTTGCTTCCATTCCATAAACCAACTCATATGGGTTGACCCCAATAGATCTTTTGGTCGTTAACCTGTCTGCCCATAAGGCATTTACAAGCTTCTTATGCCAATTTTTCTTATTCTCTTCCAGTATCTTCTTAATGATGTTGATAAGACTTTTGTTAGATGATTCAGCTAAACTGTTGCCTTGAGGGTAGTATGCAGTAGAATGGCCCAAAGAAATATGGAATTTGTGGCAAAAGTTCACCATCTTCTTGGATCTGAAAGCAGTAGCATTGTCTCTTATAATCTTGTCAGGACGCCCAAATCTGGAAAGAATATTAGTTTCCAGGAACTGAATGATCGTGGAATCATTTGCTTGTCTGCATGGAACAGCCTCAACCCATTTAGTAAAGTAATCTGTGGCTGTTAGAATCCATTTATGTTGGCCTGAAGATGAAGGATGAATTTCCCCAATGAAATCCAAGCCCCATTGCTGAAAGGGCCTTTCTGTTGCAATAGGCTTTAAGGGGAGTGGTAGTAACTTTCTTTTTCCCTCAAACACTTGACACTTGTGACATGAAGTGGTAAAATTTTTAACGTCAGAGAACAGAGTGGGCCAATAGTAACCTGCCCTTAATATCTTATCCACAGTGGACTTCCAATACAAATGTCCACCACAATCACCTGCATGGAATTCTTTCATAACATTGTTAGTCTCATCCATATTCAAACAATTCAGCAGTATACCTTCATGATTTTTCCATAGTAAATTACCATCTATAACACAAAATCTTGAAGCTTTCATTTTTTAAAATCTAGATTTGGTTCTGGACAATCCTGGGGGAGCACACAGGTTTTGCAATATATAACAGATGTCAGAATACCACGGGGATTGTTCAAAGGCTACATTGATCTTTGGAGTCGCCAGCTCCAGTTCATTGTCCAGTTGGTTAATATCCAGGGCTTGGAAGTTTGCTTCAGTCATCAATTTAGCCAAACCTTGCCCTTTTATCAGTTTCGTAGGTCTTATCTCAATGTCAAATTCAAATATGTTAGAAATCCATTTTCCTCTTCTGCCCTCTAAGTTTTCTTGAGTCAGTATGTCTTTCACAATGGGATTTGGTACATAAGCAATAACATGAGAGTATAGGATGTAGATCCTGAAGTCTTTGATGGCTTTGACCAAAGCATAAGCTTGCTTTTCCATGATCTGATATTTCAGAGGTGCATCTCTAAGGGCTCTACTAAAGAAAGCAATAGGTTTTTCATTCCCTTGATCATGTTTCTGCAATAAGACAGCAGCAATGGTATGCTGGGAGGCAAAGGAGAAACTGATAAATTCTCTGTCAAATTGAGGATTTGTTAAGACTGGGGTTTAGGTGAGGGCCAATTTAATACCTTCAAAAGCTTGGTTTTCTTCTAGCGTCCACTTCACCTTTGAGTCCTTTTTTAGCATGTTGTTTAGCAATCTGATTAACTCTGCTAAGTTTGGGATAAATCTCCTTAGAAAGTTGATCTTTCCCAAAAAGGCTTGTAATTCTTTAATATTTCTTGGATGGGGCATTTGTAAGATGGCCTGTATTCTGTCGGGGTCAATTCTAATGCCATCCTTTGAAATGATATGACCCAATAGCTTGCCTTCCTCCAAACAAAATAGAGACTTCTTGGGATTTAAGGAAATCCCATATTTCTTACATGTTATGAATATTTGTCTCAAGTGTTTCAGATGTTCTTGGTCAGATTTTGAGAAAGGTGTGAGGTCATCTAAGTAAATAACAAGGAAGTCACGAATCTCTTTAGCAAAAGCAATATCCATTGCTCTCTGAAATGTAGCTCCTGCATTTTTCAACCCAAAAGGCATTTTGACATATTTGAAAGTTCCCCATGGGGTTGTGAAAGCTGTTTTAACTTGATCATCACGGTGGACTAGGATCTGATTGAAACCTGAAAATCCATCAAGTAATGAGATTCTTGAAGCCCCCACCACTCTTTGGAGAATGTGATCCATTTTAGGTAAGGGATAATTGTCTTTGAGGGATACTTGATTCAAATTCCTTAGATCAACACAAAGCCTAATCTCACCGGTTTTCTTTCTTGTGGGGACCAAATTTGAAATCCAGTCTGAAAACCTGATTGGTGCTATGATACCGGCTTTGAACATTTTTTGTACCTCTTTCTCAATTGAGGGGAAAAGCATAGGATTGATTCTTCTCAACTTTTGCTTGAATGGCTTTTGATTAGGCTTGAAAGGGATAGTGTGTTGAATAACAGAGGTGTCATAGGATTTCAAATCCTCATAACTCCATGCAAACACATCTTGGAACTCCTTAAAGAGGTCAATGTATTTTTGCTTCTGGTCAGGAGGTAAAGAGGCAGACAATTTTATTATCTTGGGTTTTTCAGTAGTTCCAATGTTGCATTCTTCAATGGCAGCATTAAGGGGTTGCATTTTTGGTTTTCTAGGAACATCATTTGAGTCAAAAATGTCCTCCAATGGAGTTAGGCCTATTGGTAGAAAATTGTCTTTTAGCTGTATGACTTCAGCCTCTGCACCAGTTATTTCATCAAAATGCAATTGTTTAAGTTCTTGTATATTTTCCTTGTCAAAGGTTGTTGGACAGAGTACTTGATTTGCTGTTTTGAGTGATATAGCTATTTGGTCCTGTTCACTCAGTGAATGTGTGTCCTTCACAGAATCAACATCAATGTTCAAACCTGAAAATTCATGCTGCAAGGTTAAGAAACTATTTATCTGTGCATCATCCTCAAATACTTGCCAATCTTTAACATTGTTTGGGATAGAAGGTCTGTGTTTTATCTCAGCTGTAAAGCAGTGGTTGGGTTTAAAAGGCAATTTGCATGTACTGGCAAATGTAGCTAAACTATGTGCATGAAGGTTATGGGTTCTAGATATTTTGGTTATTTGAAATTCAGTGAAGGCCTTGAGTATCTCAATAGCAGCAGACCTATATGATCTTAGCCTTTTGTCATTGGTGACAAAATTGCCTTTCACTTGTTGAATAATGAGGTCTGAGTCTCCCAGGATTGAAACTTTTGTGGCCTGTAAGGATTTTACCAGTTTGAGGCCCAGCAGAAGAGCCTCATACTCTGCCATATTATTAGTACATCGGAAATTGAGCCTATAGGCTCGACCTTCTGCATGATTGCTTTGTTTGTTATGAATCCACACTCCAGCTCCTGCTCCTAATTTGTTGACTGATCCATCAAACTCAAGAAACCAAAGCATTTCTTGATTTAGGGGAGATTTAACAGCTTCTCTATGACTTGGGATTATAAGTTGGAGTTCTTGTCTTTCATCTGGTTTGTCTTCTAGAATTGTCTCATCAATTTTTTTCTCACCCTTGATTTCTTGGGAACTTCTCACTAATATGCATATCTTATTCAATTATGACAGATTTTTCATCACTCATTGGACTTATATCATCATTGAACAGAATGAAGGAATCCATGTCAGAATGGACTGCATAAATAGGGAAATTTTGAGGTTTTTCTTCACTGCTCACCATGTATTTCATGAGTGATTCTCTGTATAGCCTCTTTGGCTGCCCAAAGACAGAGATAGTGGCATATGACATGTCCAATTGTAGGGAACCTTGGAGTTTAGCTCCCCATGATCTTGATAACAGCATTCCATATTTGGGTGGAATGTCAACAACTACAACATCCATTAAGATTGTTTTATTTGGGTACTGGACAAGGGACACACATAAATCTTTTATCAAGCCTAAACACTTAACTTGGCTGGAGTCAAATGAAAATAGGTCCTTATATGGTCTTGTTATGTCTAGATTCAATCTCTCCATTACTGACTTAGGCATAAGGTTATGAGAGGCGCCTGAATCAAACATTGCATTGTGTAATATCTTATCATGAATATGCAAGCTGACATAAAAAGGTAAGATTCCAGTAGCTGCTGTCTTTCCACCAACCTCTGGACCGAAAAGTAGTTTTGGGGTGTCATCCAACACATTGACATCATCTTTATTATGGGTCAATTTAAGGGATTTCTTTATTTGTTGCTTGTAGATGTCATGTTTGGCTAGCTCTGAAAGAGGAATGGCTATCTTTAATTTACCAATTTCAGCTTCTAAGTCAAAAGGTTTTTCAGATTGGATCTTGGTGTTCTGGTTAGCAACTTTTTCTTTGTTAATTAAGTTTTCTTCTTGACTCTCAATCTGATCTTGAGGTTTGTCCTTTTTGTTTACTTTTTGAAAAGTGTTGCTTGGGTTGTGCTGTAAAGGAGGTGTAACCATTGGTTGTTGATTTGAGGGAAATGCTTCGGTTACCTCTTCAACTGTTACTTCATTTGTAAATGAATCAGTTTTGTTAATAGGCTCTGTGACAATAGCTTTGTTAGGCTGCAGGATATCCTTTGTTTTCTCAGGCTGTGTCACATTTGAAATCAAATGATTCACCTGACTTGGTTTGGAACTGCTTGATGTCTTCATCTTCATGATCTTCTTGACTCAGAAAAACTTGCTGATCATCATTCAGGCCCATCAAATTAATGTGGGTATCATCTATCTGCTCATTAGAAGTGGATGCTTCAGCATAGTTTTCTTGGAACGGAGGTCTAATCTCTGGTTCAGAGCTGGCCTTGCCAACATTAGGGTTTTGATTTCTTCTAAAATTGGGATTCCTGATAGGATTATTCTGTGGTGCTTCCCGTGATGATTTCCTCTCAAATGATTCTACTCTGTCACCTAACCTATGCATACCAGTGATTATTGCATCCAATTTCTGATCCCAGACTGAAGGCTCTTCTTTGAAGGTAGTCTTTCTTTCAGTTCTGGTCCTATTTCTCTTAGCTATCAGGTTGGCTTCTACACTAACTGCTATGTCTTGCATCTCAGCTAAAGTTCGGGGAGCCCTTTCTCTTAATTGGTATGCCATATCAGAATCAAACCCATCAGGAAAGGTGTATAGAGCTAGATCAGGTGGGGGTCTGAGATTTTGGGGAATAGCATTGTAGACATTGTTGAACCGAGCACAATAGTCCAAGACAGTTTCTTGGGGACCTCTTTTGATAGTATTGTATTCAGATAAAATATGAAGTGGATCCTTTTTCTTCTCCCATCTGTTGATAAAGGTTTGATACAGGGCTTCAGGGTTAGCTATGGAGTTTGCTGGGAGTGACCTAAACCATGATCTTACATCTCCTGTTAGGGTTTGCAGAAAAATTTTCATTCTAACCCCATCATCATCTATCTCGTAATTTTCAAAATAGTCCTGCATTTTCTTAGTATGTTGAAGGGCTGGATAAGAGCCAGTACCATCAAAATATGAAATCTTGCTTTGATAATCTTGGGGCATAGGCCCTAGATTGGCGGGTAACTGCAGTGGAGCATATCTATTCGCCATGTTTGGTGGGACAATAGGGATAACAGGGATGAATGGGACAAGTGGAGGAAAGGGGATGAGAGGGGTATGTGTAGTTGATGGAGGGGTTGAAAGGATACCTTGTGAAGTGGATGAAGAACTAGGAGAGTGTGGAACGGTGGTATGAGGATGTAAAGAAACCTTAGCAGGGGTTGGAATATTAGTTTGAAATCCTGCTTCAGAACTTGAATCAGGTAAAGTCCCCTCTGATTTTTGTTTCTTAAGGATTCTTGAAATCAAGTTTGGATTTTGGAACTCAGGTGATGGATCAGGATCTGGGTTAGATCTTGTATGACGAGTTTTCTTCTTAGGAGCCAGTTTCTGTGATTTTCTTTGGGAAAATTTCTAAGAAGATAGTGATATTTGACAAGGACTGATCAGGTATAGCACAACTGTATGGAACTTAAGACTGAATAAAGATTGACTGAGGCAGCTTTTATATACTCCTGCAAATGCAAAGCAGAGGCAGTTTCTAAGGCTGTCTGGCTGTCACTCAGGCTTTATCTACAGTATTTAAGAATCAGACAGGGGGTTTATGAATTTTATTCAGTCCCCAGCGGAGTCACCACTTATGTTAACACCCAGGTTGTTCACTTTGACTCCTGAGGGAATACGGCCGGGGTAACCACTACCCAAGCTTTGGATTACAGGTTCTAGCCTACCTGTAATTAGATAGGGCTCTCTCTTTCAGTTTTAACTTTGCTTTTGAGGATTTTAGGCTAGTTATGAGGTGGAAGTTTGTTTGAATTTTGGTTGCACACTGTTGTTCAAGGAAGGGCATGCAAATATGAAGGAGAGTTCAATCCATTGGGCATGTGGAGTCCAGAAATAAGTAGGTTTTGATGTCTGTGATAAAGAAAGGTTCACTGCAAGGCTAGATGGGTATTCATGATACAAACTTTGATTTTTAGCAAAGAAAACAGTATAAATTACACCAGGAAAGGCAATTAAGAGTTCTTTCACAGTGCAATACGAAATGAAGAACAAATCCTACTCAGTAGCAACAGAGAATTACTGAATAAAGACTTATCATGTGATTAGAGCAAATGGGAGCATTTAAGAATTCCACAGTTGCAGCTAACCTTGAAGAAAACATATTTGGTAGTAAGGATTGAGTTTAGGGTGTCTTTAATGGACAAATCCTGAACTAGTCTTTTACCTTTCTACCAAGATTAAACACCATACATCATAGACAGATTACAGAAGAGATAAAACATAAATATAGTTAGAAAACACTTATTGTATCACGCCATAACACGAGAATCTTGTAGCAGTCAATAATTTCATCATAGCACGTCCAAGCCAGACATATCTCCTAGAAACCAACAACTCCTTTGTATTATATATCCCAGAGGAAATACAGCCGAGTTCTCTTGAACAAATGAGTAACAACAACCCCCAATAAGCTATGCGGGGGTGCATATATACAAAAATATCACAAAAAATATCTCAGTTCTGAGTTATTGCACAATAACTGCTCTTACCAACTTTCAAAGATATTTTTACAAAATTAAAAGCTACTTTAATGAATATACAACAGCTGCTTGCTGTTTGTCAGAAGTTCTTGACTTTTGAGGGCAACTGGCTCTGCAGGGTGCTTTGCATTGATTCTGAATAATACGCCCTTTATTGCTCTGCTGTGTCGTAGTTATCTCAGCCCCGTCATCTGCATTTGTCGGTGTTGCTTTAGTGGCCAAATTGGTTTGTTGAGTTGGCTCAGTCCACTCTTTTGCAGTCATAGTAAATATATCAACTATCTGAACATGATGATTTATTTTTGATGTACATAAATTTGATAAAAATCTGTTTGTTCACAGCATTGTCTGTATCATGCTTGTCCACCATTCCTGAGTAGGCAACTGATGTCTCAAAATTGTGCCTAATGTTTCATCTGACTCAGTATATTTGTAGTAATTTGGAGGCACTTCAAACAGATGTCTAATCTCATTCATGATAAAAAAAAAAATTCTCTATTCTGTCATAGAGGCTCTGCCCAGATGCAGGCCCTGTTTCCTCTGGGGCACTTGATGCTGCAGTGATCTGGTTTGTAGCAAATGTATTTACCCTCTTGGCATAGTTTTCATGGGATAGTAACCTTCCTGCACTATTTAGTAAGCTGGGAAGGCCTCTGTTATGCAATGCTGTAAATTTCTCCATGAATTTATTCACCTCTGTTTGCATTTCCAAGCACCTTCTATCCAATGTTTGCACAAGATTTCTCAAAGTGAGCACCCTTTTTACTAGTAAGATGGTGTCAGTTCTATTTGAGATACCCATGGCTGCCAGCTGATGGCCTGTGCGGTTGTTAAGGACATTGATCATCCTATTGGCTATCTCAGGCATATTGCCTAGAGATGCCCTTGCTCTTTGACTTTCCTTGTGGGCCCTCATGGATGGTTTCAATATATTGCCATTGATCTGTTATGGATTGACCAATATTGGCCCACAGGACTTTCTTGATTTCAGCCACCACTTTGTCAAGAGAGAGCTCTTTCTCCAATTCTTTTATCTTCTTCTCAAGAGCCTTCACCTCTCTTGTTTTTTCAGCTACACTTTGCTTTGATTTATCATACTTTTCATTAAGTGTAGCTAATTTTTCCTTGGCTTCATTTAGTTCTACCATCTGGGCCTCCAGAGCTTAAAGTTCTTTCATCATGTTTTGCATATCCAGGCTTAGTGCCTGTCCTGATGTTGTTGCTGGTGTTGCTGTTGAAGGGCCTGTCCCAGCTGTTTGTTCTGTGGGAGGACTGATAATTTGAGGAGGTTCCTCAAGGTTAATCACTAGCTGAGGGGGCTGAGATGTCTGGCCTCCTTCTTTCTGTTTCAGGGCTGCCTGTAATGCACCCTCTGTTGTTATCAACCGGCCTTCTGTTTCTACCAATTTCTTATGTAATGTCAGCAGCATGGCTGCTACATCTTGGTCCTTTCTCTGCTGAGTAACCTCTTCTGTTTGGGGGTGAAGGGTTGCTGGAATTTTGACCATTTTCCTCAAAGCTGCTATATCTTCCTCCTATTTCTTTAGTAATGCCTGCACAGCTTTGGGATCACTTGGATCATGCCCAAGCTCTATAATGATATCTTCCAAAGACCTAATCCTGTTGTCTTTGGCTTGAGAAGATGCTTTCTCAAATTCTAATTGGGTAGTAGTATTATGGAGACTATTTTACAATTTCTGTGCTAGAAAGGTTTTGTCCGCAAGAGAGGAGTAGACCATCTCACCCGTTTGCTTATGTAGCTCTATTTGGCCCATTGGGTGGATGTCCTTTGCAAATACCTCAAAGTTGGTTCTTATGTAATCTGCAGCTGACTGTGGCTGCAGCATAGTAGGCATGAAATGACTCATAGTCATCTTCCCCTCTGTTATGTCATATGCTGACATAAGCCTCTGTTGGTTTGTGGGAGCCATTTTGAGCAAGTGATTGTAAAGCTGGAGTCTGACCGGCTCATTCCTCTTCTTAATATCAATAAATTGCTTCTTTATGCTGGATTCTTCCCTTCTTTGCTGGCTTGAGGAGCTGACCTCTCCTCCAAGTGTTATTTCTTGTTCCTGTTGGAAGGAATTGGCTTATGCTTCCATGCTAGGGGGGCCCATACCCATGGATGGCCCAATAGGCATCTCTTCTTCAGAAAGAGGATTTAATCTTTGCCTTTTCTCCCCTTGTTGACTTGTTGATGTAGTGAGGGGAGTGTCTTGCTGTCTATCCCTCTTCCTGGTTCTCTCTTCATTCAATGGGGTTTGGAGCACCGAGGCATCCACTACTGTTTCCTGCCTTGGAGGCACACTTTCTTGAGCCTGTTGCTCTATAGATATAGGGGCCTCAGCCATTTCTTCTTGCTGTTTGGGCTGCTCTTTCTGTTGTTCTGCTGTTGGGAGCGGCTGATCCTGCTCCATCTCTTTTCCCTTTTCTGTGCTAGCTGCTTGAGGAATAGTTTGAGCTGCTTGGTGGGGAGCTGTAGAAGATGAGGCAGCTGCTCCAAGTTGAATATGAGGAAGAGAAAAAACCTACCTACAATATTCCAAGTCAGCTTCCTTCTCAAGTTTCTTGGCTTCTTTTAGTGCTATTTCCTCTTTAGTACTTGCCTCTTCTAGAGTGCCCTCTTTCCATCTTAATAGATTTGCATATTTTTCAATATGAGGCAACCTGACATGATCATAGCTAGCCAACTTATACTTAACCCTTCTAAGACTAATGAAATGATTGGGATCATAGGGTATCCAAAGGAAACTGGTTTGCAACCCGAGGCGTTGCAGGATCTTATCTGCTTCTTGCCATGCCTCTTCTCTTTTATTATAAATAAATGGGCCTAGCTGATTTCTGACTTTTAATTGTACCTTCTTATTTTTGCTGTGGAAATGGACCATGTCTGCATTTCCAAACTGTCTGAAATACTCTAAGGCAAAGAGTCTCATAGGGACATATCTTGGTAGCCTATATGGGGCTAACTCACAACCATATATTCTGATCACTGTATGGTGTTGGTAAAAGTACCAATCCCCAATGTTGTAGGCCTTTGAGAGCTGGAGGATCCTTTGCATCTCATCTGTCAATCTTGGAGGAGGAGAGCTCAACAGCAAGGACATGGCTGGATGGATGAACAGGTCTATGAATTCACAGTAGTTATATGGTGAAAAAGATATGTGATGAAAGACTGAAGACCAAAATACTACAGACCTTTGGTTCCCTTGGGCATCAAACTTCTTGAGAGTAATAGGGAAGCTATCAGGCTGATAGAATAAAAACAAGTGATAGATGTAAGAAGTGTATCTAAATATCCTTTCCCTCTCTAGATTCATCAATTGCTCATGAATTTTATTGGCAATGTAGGCAGCATAATCATAGTGAACAACAGGAGGCTTTCCAGGGGAGAAGATAGACATCATGGCCTAAATGGTTTAATCAACATCCTCAGATGTTTTGTATCCCAGGACATAACTGATCATATCCACAAGCATTTTTCCCAACTCATTGAGATATACAATTCCAATAGGAGGAGTCCTCACAGTTTGAGAGCCTGATTGAATGAATAATTGATTGATCTTTACAATTTGGGCACTGGACAGCTTGCCTCCTTTCTTTATCAAATCCATCATGGAGAGAGTAGTCAATGGCTTTGTAGTATGAAATAGCAGCGTCTGATTTATGGCCTCAGGGGTGACATGGAACAAAACTGAGCCTGAGGAACTGAGGACAGCTCTCTGACATGGGTCATAGTTGGCACTGCATCGATGTATCAAATTTGGGAGGATATTGACTTGAGGGAGATTGAAAATAGGCAAATTGGAGTCCCAAATCCCTAGGATATCATTTCCACTGAGATGTTTGGCTTTAAGATCATTGAGTACATGTATGTGGTATTTGTTGTAATCTGGGATTCCCTCTGCCATTTGGTAGTCTCTGTCAGCCAGGGCCAACCATTCTAGCTCTCTTTGTGGGGCATTTAAGGGCACAATGTTCAATGCCACTGGCGTTTCCATGATTTTTGTGTGTTTTAAGCAGAATTTTAGCGAATTGCGGGCAAATGAAACGCTTGCGCAGTAGGTTGATATAAACTTGGAGGATTTGCAGTGACAACAGGGTAACTGAGGTACAACTGGGCACAATTGGCTGATATGAGGGCAATTGACTTAGTTGCAGGGCAATGCAGCTTAAATTCTCGATGAAATTGGCAGTTTTACGGTGTTTTAACAGTGCAGAACGGAATAGACCAGGCGCAGGAAGAATGTAGTAAATACCTGGTTGCAGCACAATGGCGCAGGCTTGGTTTGAGTTGACTTGTAGGTGGCCACGGCCCTGGAGTGAGTTTCAGCAGGTTGGCGGCGAAATGGTCGTGAAATTGCATGCAGGGAGCACAGTAGTCTTTTGTCGAAAAGTGCGAAAAAACCGTGATTTTTGGCCAAATATGGACATTTTGGGCTTTGGCGCGTTTTTTGGATGACGTCATCGGGTGGGGTCGGGTACGGAAAGGTAACGTGGCGGCCAGTGAGTGTTCCGCGTGGATGGGGGACATGGCGGACAGCTCAGGGCGATGGCAAATGGAGCGGTGATGCGATGCTGAGGTGGCAATGACGTAGGCGTGACATGGTGGGCGGTAAACAAAGGCGGTAAGCGGTAATATCGGACCGCTTGTTGTACGGGAACGGTTTTGGCAGGCGGCCTCCCGATACAACTCAGGAGCGACGCGTGTCCGAGCCCTGACGTCATGCTCTGACAGTTTTCGGGTGCTATCGTCCGGGCATCGGAGGCGGTCCGAAATCAATGTGAGCCGTCGGATGGGAGGGCCCAGATCCGACGAACGACGGGTTGTGTAGATGATCGGACAATACGGCGGGGAAGCAGAGAATAAACAATTATATTTCTGGAAATGCGCACCCGGGCGGGACTTTAGTCTTCGGCGGGTTTTTTGGGTTTTTCAATGTTTTGTTGGCAAAAATGGGTTTTTTGACATTTTTGCAAAATGGGGTTAGGGCTATAAATCAAGCGGATCCTGATTTAATCCCGAAGCATAATGTTAGCGCTATTTTGCCTTTAGCGCTTTGATTTCTTTGCACTTCAACCCTTTAGGACTATAAGGCTATATTGCCTAGGGGAAGGGGGAATATATACTTTGGGGCTTTTTATATACAATGGTGATATAGTAGTAGGGAAAAGGGGAATGTAGGGAATTAAGTAATAATTGTTAGTAGTTAATATGGGAGGGGGATATGAATGAGAAGTGATAGACACTAAGTTTTAGGGACCAAACTTAGTTTTGAGAGTAGATCAAAATGAAAAGATTTTTACACAGGAAATGTGGCTCTTTATGCAACAAGGATCAATCAATGAGTTTGATTCCTCTCATGAACCAAGGTGATAGTGGGATGTTAGCAAGGAGTTTGATGGGGGGTGATTGGGAAGTTAGACATGCTTCACTTTGTTGCTACAAAACTGCTGAATAGGAAGACCTGCATTGGCCACCATGTGTTTCCTTTGCTTAGGCCAGTGATATGAAAGAAATCATGCTTCTGCAACCCCATCTACCTACCCATTCTATTGCCTAGCATTTTTTGTTGCTTCAAGGAGGGTGCACTTAGACTTGCAAACCCTCATGTGCCTTTTTCTTTTCCTTTGGCATTTCCTTTTGATTTTCTATTTAAAGCTAGCCTTATTACTTCCAAGGCCCCAGATTAAGTAGTTGGGAACCTTCATTCTCTACCTAACTACTTATCTGCCAATATTGAACAGTTTGGACAGATTTCTTTCTCTAGTCTACAACAAAAAATTGAAATATGGCATGACCCAGCTTAGACTGTTGGATCACCCATTCAGAAGTAGGACAGCATCAACCAACTGTAGATATGTGTTTTCCAAAAAAATATGAGATCTTTGCATCACCAAAGTAGATCATATTTGGCACTTCCCCTGCCAATCATGAAAAATGAAACCTATTGGTATAGGTAGCTAACACATTCTGCAGTTGAACATTCCATAAGGCATACTCGCTTGTTCATCTGAAAGTACATGTGCATTACTATCTTGTGTTGACCATCGTAGCTAAGGAAAATCTCTAAGAACATATGGTAGTTGGGAATTATTTTGGTAAGGGAAACCACACCAAACATTGCAAAGTCTAATTGGGACTTTTCATCGGGGATACCCCCCTTGGTTGACGGATTTCCATCATCGTCAACAAATGGCACTAGAAGGAGGGCCAGATGACAAGTTGTTCCTATTGAGTTTGTTTTGAACCTCTTATCTTAAATGGATTATCCCCAAATAATAATCCCATAATGTTTCTCTAACCTATCTCCTAGTAAACTTTTCATCTCCGCACATTTGATGACTTGTTTCAATTTAAGTTTGGTAGTGAAGGCAACACATCCATTACCAAACATGCATCTCTTTTTCTTAAGTTTTTTGAACATTATGAAATTAACTGTGAATACGTGCCTTATATTATTTTCTACCTCACACATGAAGGTCACATTAATCGATGGTGGCATACCCTACCACCCGCTTCCATTCATTTTTTTGAACACCTCATCAAGGAGATTCATTTAGAATTTTATAGGTATGATTATTGGGATGTCCTTAAAAGAATTAATCAACTAATAATGAAGCCTAATGAATAAATTGGGGATTTATATAATTGATTCCTTAACCTATGTTACGATTTTCCAAAATAATATATGCATTTGGATTTCTTTAAACCAAATTTTGAGCATTTGGTTCATATATATTTTCATGGTGAGTCTAGAACCCCTAATATTTTTACTTCCCCAACTTTTGTAATTCATGAGACACCTCTAATTTCATAGGAGGAGCCTATTATTCCTTTTTTTCCTTGTCCTCCTCCTTTTACAGTTCTGATGTGGGTGCCTCCTCGCGATGATGTCGAACTTAGTAATTCTGAAAATCAAATGGTTGATTTGTCTCTTCAACTTTCATCCATCTCATGATCCAAATCCAATGGAGAAAACCTTGGAATGGTTCATGGAGCCTATGGTAAAGGTTGATCCTTCCATTCATCAAGATGATATTAACATTCCTAGCCTCAATATTGAACATGGTTCCATTGAAAGTATTACCTCTATAAGGGACATATTCCATCCTCTATCATCTACATGCCATGGTTCTTTGTACTTTGATCCACTTGATCAATCTACTCTACCAACTAGTTCTTCACACTCTCTTGATTTTCAAGTTGTTGGTTCAAATTGTGATCAGGTACAAGGCCATAATATTACATAGGTAGAGGAGAAAGAAAGTGAAGAGACTCTTTATCTCTCTTCCCTCTTTCAAAACCCTTTGTGTCAAGATGATGTTCTTTCATTATTGGATTATTTTCAATCCACTAATCTTAGTAGTCAATTGAATGAAGTTAATTTTCTTAATCAATCTATAATATTCGACAACAATCATTCTGTTGACGATGAATCTTTTGATGTATGTGATGACAAATTCTCAAGTGCACTAACTGGCCTTTTGGTTCCTCAAGAAGATTTTGATTTGAAATATTTAGATCTAGAATATGATTTGGTCAAATAATATGTTCTTATGAGAACTTCGTCTTCACCTCGTTGTCCCTTGTGTTCTACCATTTTTAATGCATCAACCTGCAATGAAGATACTCCATGCTCTTCAAGTCCTTCATTTGATGAGTTAAATTCTCAATTGACACAAGGTAGTGAGGCTATCCATGATGAAAAGGAAAACAATAAAATAATAGAGTATTCTTTCCATCCCTCATCATCACCTGTTTTGCATTAGGACAGCTCCTCAAATCAACCTGCTCATGAAATTTCTCCAAGTCATACGTCTCTATATTTTCAATCAAAGGAATCTTTCAACTTGAGTAATCTGGTTGTTAAGGTTGTAAAATATAATCAAATCAGTGACAGAGATGGATACCATCTGGTAGGTAGTGGTCCTGTTGAAATGATTGGAAGTAGTTATCCTCACACCATGCATGATCTAATTTAATCTTCAAAATCTGATTCTACAATCCTTGAAAGTTCTAGGAATTTTCAAGAAGTCAAGGCACTTTAACTTTAGTTGATGGTTATGTCAATATCTCACGACTCTGGTAAGGTCCCCAAACTAAGTCAGATATGTTTTTTCTCACTAAATTATTTTCTTTGCATGGTTTCACTGGATGTAAATTCATTCTTGAAAGATGTTTTATATTTCGAATATAGCCTTTCAAACTTTTAAGATTCAATTTTTTATTGGATTCAAGATTCTATATCAATTGATTTATCTCCATGCAAGACTCTCGTACTTAACTTGGGTTTGGAGTGTGTATCTCTCATAGAAGCATGATACTATGAAGGTGATCATTTCAAAGACTATCTTTGGTCGAATAAATCATGTCTATCAGATGCATTTTAGAATAGTCAGCTCCTATTTTTTCTTGTGAATGTTATAATTCTCATTGTTTCTTCATCGCATTTGAAATCCTCTTTAGTGCTAATGAATGCATGAGTTATTTGGCGAATCAAATTCTTCTTCACTCATTGTATCCTAACTTGTTTCACGTGTTTGTTATATTAGAGTTCCTTTTCACTTGTTTCGACGATTATGATGTTAGTGCAGTGTGTAACCAATTACAAGGAAATGGTTTTTTACATTCATCACGTGAGGAAGTTGATTCTATTATTTCAAGAATTTGCAAAAAAGTTCAAACTAGCCTATTTTTGTTGTCATATAATTGAAAATCTTATGCTTTAATCATCCCTTATGATCAAAATTTAGTACCTTATGATTATCGTTGATCTTATCATTTTCTCACCAGCATATCCGATGATAGTTATCCTGCATCCTTTTATCTTTATGGTTTATCATTTCCCTGTTCGGATACTTGTCAAGAAGTTGAGGCACTTTGGCCCTTGTTGATGGTTATGGTGAGCCCTCACTATCTTGGCAAGCCCTCTGAACATGATCAGATTCATTTTCCCTCAAAAGTTTCTCATCTTGATCCCATACTTTTAATTGAAAATTTATCTTTGCAAGGATCTCAAAGTTCTCAAGAGGATTATTTCAAATTTCATTATCCAATCATTGAATGGTTGGAACAATCTTTCCTAGCAAGTTTCGTCGCAAATAACAAGTTTCAATATTTTCTCATGATTGTTAAGGAGGATAGTACAGATGAAGATACATTCACAAGAAGCTTCCAAGGTTTGTTTGATTATGGTTTTCATCAAAAAGGTAAGAGTGGAAGTTGGTTAGAAGTAGTGGTTATGACATATCTTTCTGTTGGCGGGCAAGACCTTCAATTTGTTGTGCAACTTATTCAATATTTTATCTTTTTTGTTACACATTATTTTATATATTTTTAATTGCTTATATCTTTATGTATGCAGGTCGGGATTAGTTACGATGGCTACATTGGAAATTTCACTATACCTGACCATTACCTTCTAGCTAGTTAGGTTAGAAGTAGGTCTAGTGGCATACTAGTATCCCCTTTGTTCTAGACATTTTTGGGCACTGCAACCTCAAGCATAAATGTCCATAAACCAAGGGCTCCTAAGTCCCTAAAGGTGTTTTTCCAACCCCTAAAAGAACAAGGTCAACTGATTACAGCATCTCCCAGAAGTTCTCCATGAAAACCTACTCAGAACTGGTCAAAACTGAACCATTTCACCTGCTCCATGGTCAAAGTGCGTTGCATCCCACCTGAATACACACATTAGGTGTGATGCATGTTGAAAATCCCTTCTATGGGGTGTGATGGGCGAGAGTAGACAAATGGCAGGGTCAATACGCAAGGTGGAGGAGTATGGAATCTTCCAAAAACTTCTCCTGTGACACTTGCATCTCTGCATTCGCCCAGGTATGAGTAAGAGATCATCAGTCTCCAAGTGGAATCAAGAACTATCAGAGAGAAGACACTAATCAAATCTCAAAAGCTGACTCAACCCCCTTGCAAACATCTATATATGGATCCCTCATCTCAGAGATCTAGGGGCGGGAATTTTGTATCTTGTAAGGAAGTGTTGTTGGTTTCTTAGTGCAATATCATAGTGTTGGGTGATCTAAGCTTTTCATGAGGTGAAGAAGGGATTCTTGCTGAGAGGATGATGTTGGGTCAGAACAATTGGTTGTAATCCTCTTTGCTCTTTCTTGATTATCAATAAAGCTATTTAAGTTTTCCTCCACATTCTTGTATGATTGATTATTTATGCATTTGTGTGGTCAATATATATCTGGTCCTATATTGTTTATGATAATAGATCTATGTTCTTGGATAGTGTTATGCTGCTTTGATTCTACAGGTGCTCTGTGAAGCTGGGTAGACAAGGAAGCGAGTAGCAAAGATCTATCAGAAGGGAGAGGAATCGAGCAAGGAACCAAGCGCAAGACATAGGTTGGTCTCCTTACTCCCCTCTTATCTATTTCTCATAAAGGAAAACGAAAGTAGTTTTATTTGTTTGTTTCTAAGGTAGCTACCAGCCTTAGTGGGACTAGCAACTCTGCATAGACACTAGTTTTCCCGATAACACCCTTGCACACTAATCCTACACTCGCTCTCTATATTTTTTCTTGCCTTCTCTTACTTTTGTATCGTACACTATTTTTGGTTTAGCCTCCATTTTCTTTGTCTATTTGATTTTGTTTCCTTGTGGTGCCTTGTCTCTTCCTTTGTGTTTTATTTAATAATACTTTACAAGAACGATGTTCCCTTTGGCTCAAAATACAATGTGGAAAAATAGAAAAGGGCCTTGTGACACTACAAAATTTGGCTAACCTTTAGTCCTTCTTCTTCATCTTGGTTCATACCTTTTGGTCAATGATGTTTTGATGAAAAATACAATCCTTGAATAAGGATCTTTGTATGAAACCATGACACCGTATCTATTCTAGGAGCCTGGTTTCTATGCTTGGTTCTTTATGTTTTGGTGTTTTCCACATTGATCTAATCAAGTAGAGAAGGAAAAGGGGAAAATATAAATGGGAAAACTCATATCAGAGGTTTCATATATGCTTCTCTGAAGGAAGAATATATTCTTCTCTCAATAAGTTGGGTTCCCTCTTCCACCCCATAAAATAAATACGTATCAAAGCACAGTCTTATAAATATATAAAATAAATAAAGGGTGAAAGAAGAGAAAGGATTCCTACTCAAGGAGGTGATGCAAGTAAATTCGTTAGGGTATTGTCTAGGCTTTCTAAAAGCAAAGAAATTTTTATGTTCCTATAGTGACCTCGCTAGGGTACAGTCTAGGCCTACTAGTAGTAGAGCAACATGAGAGATTTAAACACATACTGTGAATATCTTAATATTATGAATTACATTACCCTTTTCCTGAAGCAAAACATTGTGATATAGCTAGACATATGAATATTCTCAACCGAGAAGCAAATGAAGGGGACTATATCTATAATCGGGTTAAGTGGGGAAGCTAGAGTAATCTGCACAATGAATCAATACTTCCTGTGAAACTAGACCATGTGCATAAAGCTAGACCAAGGAAAAGAGTCTAGAGTTCTACTAGTGTGTCGCAAAGTGTTGTCCTTGCAAAAAACACCCTTCAAAATTTGGCCTACATCTAAATTTTGTAGATTACTTTGACTTTGCATGTTGTCATCGTAAGTATTAAGAGTCATCATGTGTTTTCTCTAAGTGTTCCTATCTCATTTGAAAGAAAACCAAAATGTCGTATTTTAGCATGGCAAGCGTCACGTATCGCATAAACGTAGTTATGGTTCATTTCAAGGGGAAACTTTGGTGTTAATGAGTCTTGCTTATCAAATCGACATATATTATACTCATTCCCAAAGTTTCAAGCATTTTCTCACAAGTGTTGTCACTATTGTCGCAAAGTGTACCTTTAGTGTTGCACTTTAGGAAAGTTGTCGCATTGTTGGCGCATTTAGGGGATTATGTTTTTCATGTGTTCTGAGTGATCAATGTTGTGTCACTAACTCTTCTAAGTGTGTGATCATGCTCAAGTATTATCAACATTCACTTTTGCCTTGTTGATCCCACACTTAGCCAAATCAGAAAAGTACCTTCCTAAGTATCTTGATCTCACTTAGCTTTCCTATAATGTGCACTGCACAGTCTCAGTGCTCAGCCCTGACCCTCAAGCTCCAAAATTTTGTAGTCTTTCTTTCTAGTCGCCTTCTTTTATGCATTGCAGAGTATTAAGCATCAAGCCTCCATCGTGACTCCTTGAACTACACAATTGTGATATTTAAGATGGGAAATTACTAAGAGGGGGAGGTGAATCAGTAATTTAATTCTTTATTTCTACTCAACTTAATATTTTTCTTATGCAGTCAATGATTTGTGTTTTTCCTCACTAGTAATTGTATTCCTTTTGCATATTAAAGGGAGAGTGGTTTTCTTATATGTTTATAAAGAATTCAAAGAATTCACACAACATGCAAGAATCAAATACATGAAGGCACCAGATATAAGTGGAAAACCCTGCAGGGAGAAAACCATGAACTTTAGACTAAAAGTGATGTGAAGGCAAGTTGCTACTCCTTTTTACATCAGATTTTTGAAGGCTCCAACCTAGAAGAGGCTCCTACCTCAAAGGAAGCTACAACTCTCACTAGTTTTCTATGGACTACAACCCACAAGAGGCTTAATGGCAAAAGTGTCCTCAGACACATAATTTTATTAATCAGAAAAAAACAATTACATATTAATTTTGCAAGAGTTTACACCTGAGAAACAAAACACTCTTGCAATGAGCTATTTATAAGCTCAATGTCATAACTACCTCTAATTATGGATCACTTATTAAATAAAAAGTGTCCAATTACACTAAATTCTATTCAAAACAACTAGCTAACAAATATCCTAAAATAGAGCCTAAGATACAACACATTTGGAGAGCCCTCAGACACATAATTTTATTAATCAGAAAAAAACAATTACATATTGATTTTGCAAGAGTTTAAATAGATCTCACCATTCCTAACAAGGTGTGATTCATTCTTTCTACTACTCCATTTTGTTGTGGAGTGTAAACATTGGTAAGATGTCACTTTATGCCATTATCACTGTAATAAGATTTGAATTCATTTGAAGTGAATTCTCCCCCATTATCTGTCCTGAGAATACCTATCTTTTCTTTGATTTCATTTTCAATAAGTTGGCGAAAAATTTTAAACTTTTCAAATGCTTCTAACTTTTGCTTTAAGAAATAAACCCAAGTCATTCTACTGAAATCATCAATGAAAAATAAGAAATATTTGCAATCACCAAATGAAGTTTGTAGTGGTCTACAAACATCACTGTGAACTGGTTGTAGCCGCCTGTTTGCACGCCATGAACTGGTTGGAAAGCTTTCTTGACTTTGTTTTCCATTAATGCAAGCTTCACATTTTGCATTTTCCTTTTTGAAAGTGGGAAGTCCTTTAACCATCCCTTGTTTCTGCAATTGAGAAAGACTATCAAAATTTAAATGTCCATATCTTACATGCCATAATCTTATAGGTGAAATTCCTGTAGTCATTGCTCTTGCAAAATCAGAATGCCTTGGAATAATTGTCCCTTTCATCCTTAACAATTTTCCATCTTCATAACCTGTCATCATAGTTTTTAAGCTCTATTTGACTGAATTAATCTTAACTAGGCCATCTTCCATAATGACCTGATGTCCTACTTGTCGAATCATGACTAAAGACAACAAATTTTTCTTAAAGGTTGGTACATACCATACATTTGAAATCATTTTTTCTCCAATTCCAGGGAGAAAAACTTTAACTGCTCCTTTTCCATAAGGAGTGTTTTTTGTATCATCTACAAGAAAAATGGAATTAAGTTGGAAATCTTGAAAATTCCAAAAAAAATCACGTCGACAAGTCATGTGCTGAGTTGCCCCTGAATCCAAGACCCATGTATCTTCATAATCACTTCTAAGATGAGATGAAAGTTGTAATTCCGGCGAGGAAGTAAAAACATATTCTGAGTTATCATCATCTTGATCATTTGCAAATTGTGTTGAGTGTTGATGAAACTTGGGAATTTTATTAAGAGAAGTTCGACAATCTTCAGCATAATGTCCAACTTTGTTACATCTTCAACACACAATTTGACTTAAGTCTCTTCCTCTTCCTAAATATTGTCCTCTGCCTCTGCTTTGACTTCTATTTTGAGGTTTTCCTCTACCTTGATTATTATTTCCTTGTCCTTGAAAATAGCCTCTTCCTTGATTGTTTCCTCTACCTTGAAAATTACTCCTGCTTGAACTGTTGCCTCTATTAAAGTTGTTTCCTCTGCTTTGGTTTCGACCTCGACTTTGTACAATATGTGCTACTTGATTCTGATTGAAATTCCCTCTGCCTTTGTTTCTAGAACTGTCAATCGATGAATTACTAGTGTTGGCTTCTGTGAAAAATACATCTTCACCAACTTTCTTCTTCTTCCCAAAGGTTTTATCATGTTGGGTCAACATTTCATAGAGCTCATCAAACTTTAGTTTCTCTAACTTTCCAGTTAATTCTAGAGTCTCCAAAAAATGTGTGTAGGAAGAAGGAAGTCCAACAATTAAAATTGTGACCATAAAACTATCATCTACTGCTGGAAACCCAGCATTAATGATTTCCTGCCTAATATTCTTAAGTCTTGAGATATATTCAAGAACATCACCTCCTTCAGTCAATTTTTGTTGCAACAATTTTAATTGTAGATCAACTTTCTTTGATTCAGGCTGAGTATCAAAGAAGTCTTTAAAAGTTTTCAAAGCAGACCATGCATCTGTAGCATTTTCTATATGGACATACATTTCATCATTGACAGAAGATTTAATGAGAGCTAATGCTTTGGCATTCTTAACTTCCCATTTTGCTAGTGCAGCTACATCTATGGGTTTATTCGGCTTAATATCACCATCACATATACCCTGCCATAATTCATTATAAATGAGAGTGCTTTCGATGAGGCGTTGCCATGTTTTATAAGATTTTGTACCTTCAAGTTTGTCAGAATCAGAAAACAAATTAATCAACTTTGACATTGTAGTGTTGAAGCTTCGCACCAAGATTCAGGCTCAGAAAAAAAATATCAAGATGGGCAACACAACATGCAACACACGATGCAATAAAAATGATCTATTGGGGCTTGGCCTTGACCCTCATATAGTCATTGAAATAGGAGAAAAATGACTGAGCTTTGCACTTGGCTCTAGTCAATTTCTCAAATATTTACAACGTAACTTTCAAAATTTGACTTTTACAATGATGCTCTTGCAAAATCTGGTAAAAAAATGTTACCCCCCTCAAAGTAAAATTACTTTGAGTCACACTTATCTCTCCAAAAACAAATTACAAAGAAAAATCTCCTTATTACGCCAAAAACAAAATTACAAATAACCTTATTACTCCACAAATATTACAAAATCCTTATTACTCCAATAAAACATTACATAAAAAAATATATACCTTATCTCTCCAAATTACAAAATTAAAAAAATATTCCTTATCTCTCTAGCAAAGACTTTTCACTTTTTCAGATTCACCTTTAAACTTACTTAAAAACAAACACTGTCAAACGTTGTATTTTTTTACTTGTCCTTCAGGCTAGATCTTGACTGGTTGACGTTGGCTGGCTCGCTCTCACGTTGGCTGGCTGTGCTGGCTAGCTTCTATGCTGGCTAGCTCTCACGCTGTCAGAATCGGTAAATTATGATGGGATATGTCATTTCAAAGAAGAATGAAACTGAGACATTAGCCTTTTAAAAAACCTCTCATCTTCCAATTTACAGGATGCAAAGTTATCGATTCTAATGAATTCCTCACATAACTACATTAAAGTGGATGGTGCATGACGAATCCCTTTTTGTTACTATCTTAAAGTGGACACTAGGGTTCAAACTTCTTCCCGAATTGATATCCAGATCTTTCGGTTATAATTCAATAAATTTCTGTGGACTATAATAAAACATGTCTCGCAATAATTTTTTAGATGGCTCGATAGAACTTGGGTGGTGTTGCTGATTCCTTTAACGCCAGCCTCAAAATACTTAGAAGCAGGATCTGCGAATCCTTATAACAACATTATCTTATAGGCCATTCCACCCTTATAACAACATTATCTTATAGGCCATTCCACCTTCTGGGCTCCTTCATTCACAGATATTGAAGATCTATTTTGGAACCTCATAGAGCCTTCTACGAAATCCATAAGTTTCTTTATTTGGAGTCGAAATGGCAAGCGACGGAGTTGTTACTGTCTATGGTAACAGGATGGCGATATGGTAGCATTTGCAGGGCGCAGCTATGCAGCAAGATCTCAACCAACTTTTGTGGCTAACCAAACACTCATTATCACAAGCTTTACATTTACATTGGTTCTCATTATCGCAAGCTTTACATTTACATTGGTTCTCGACTTCAAAAAAGGAAGGTTGCGAAGCTTATTATGGAAAACAGATGGCAGCAAACACTGACAATCATGGAACGTGAATAGCAGTAAAAGAAATCTAATAATAATACACAAATTGATTTGCAGATTAAAAATCTAAAATCAATAAGAATATTTTTTTTTTTGTTGAACACAAAACTGGACAATTTCATACCAATCATTTGCTGATCAATTCAATGGAGTTTTCCAAAAACTTGTAGAGTTGGAATCTCCTCCTCACATCCACTGCAGCATTACTGAAGCTCTGATACCACAATAATGGTAGAAGTGTCCTCAGACACATAATTTATTAATAAAAAAAAAAACAAAACAAAAACAAAAACAAAAACAAAACAAAAAACAAAACAAAACAAAAAAACAATTACATATTGATTTTGCAAGAGTTTACACCTGAACAACAAAACACTCTTGCAATGAGCTATTTATAAGCTCAATGTCCTAACTACCTCTAATTATGGATCACTTATTAAATAACAAGTGTCCACTTACAATAAATACTATTCAAAACAACTAGCTAACAAATCTCCTAAAATAGATCCTAAAATACTACACATTTGGAGAGTCATATCTTGTTACAACAATATACTAATTCTAAATGTCTCCATTAAATAATTAAATATTCTAGAATAATAATTATTAATTTAATATCTTAAATTAATAATTATTTTATTCCAAATTTATAACCTATGATAATATTTTATTTTTGGATCATCTAACAAGGCTTCTACCTCAACATGATATAATATGTTCTTTTTCGAGCTACAACATAGAAAAGAACAGAAATTTCTCAAGACACAAATGTTGGTTACCGCATATCCAATTCTAGTGTCAAATTTTCTACTGAACTGCTCCTCTTCACTCTTCTTCTCTTCTGCTACTGTTTATTCTCTCTCTCATGCAGACCACTTCCATACATTAAAAAGGGAACACCAATTTCATTCCACGTTGTCTATTTTATAAGAAATACCTCTTGTCTATTTGTATTCCTTGGTGGAATATGAAATGAAACATAGTCTCTTGGACTTCCAAAACTTCTCACAAGATTGTGCTTTCATTTTCAATTCAAAAAATTGTTTGTAAAAAGAAATAGAGTTGAATTTATAGCTCATTTGAAAATAATTACAAGATATAAATCATATTTGGATTATCTGTCTCAATGTTTAGCTTTCACATTGATTAGCATAGTCATTGCACTTCACATCACTTTTAGCCTTTTACATTCAACATAAATTATCATCAATGAGCTTAGTAACATGAATAAAATTTATGGCCATTAATAAAACAGCTTAACTTGACATGAATGCCAATATTTCCAACAATCTCCCCCTTTGGTATTGATGGCAACTCATTAGTCCTTCTCCTTTTGTCCTTTTGCTGGTTTCTCATTGTTTCCCATAACTTTTTCTTACCTCCCCATTTTACATCAATGGAAAGGGGTTATAGATGTCTTGTAGCCTATAAATTGTAATGTATTGGTATGTGTAAACAATGTTGACACTATCATTGATTTAATTCTACCCCATAAACATTGCTCCAAATAGCTTTAGAAATGATTGAATACAGTGAGACATTGTTGTGAAAACATTCTAAAAAATGTTGCACATATTCTTTTGAGAGAACACTTTGTAAGATATTGAAATTGCAAAAAAAAATCTGAATTATAGTCACCAAATAATAAGTGCATTGCATCATTAAGTACATGAGACATTGAATATGTGAGGCAAGTATTTGAGGATGTAACTCCATAACCCTGTATGTAATAGAAAATAAATCTGCAAAATAAACATTGAATGATTGCAGCAACCTTGAACATCCATTTCATCTACGTCATGCATTTTGAAGCTTCCATAGGGTTTTTTCATTGGAAGCATATATGATTGAACCTAGAGTAGATTGTCTTCGGTTACAAGAGGATTAACATTTTTCTCCAATTTATAAGGAAGCGATAGACCCAAAAAAAAATTGTTTAAAAAAAATATATAGTGCTTCATTGATTCTTGAAGTGCCCCGGCTTTATAGCCATAGAAATTGTAATTGGTTTCCTCCTTAATCTTAAAGAAATGGATGATTTCTTCTTTTATTGGGCATTGAATGAATGTTTCCAATGTACAACATGAATGTTTCCTCTAGCCAACTCCCATCAAAAAACATTTTTGCACGCACCATTGCACCAATAAATATTGCAAGGTTTTGAGAAATATCTAGCACCTTTGACACAAGATAAGAATGAAGTTTCTTTCTATATTCTAGAAGTTCTATAACCCTTTGTGAAAAGTGCTCAATGTTTATTAAGTTAATTACAGAGATATCTTGACCCATGGAAGCCGTAGCAGTCTCAATAATATCCTTAGTCTTGTCTCCATCACCAGCTATATCTATTAGCTCAAATATAGCATCCTTTGACAAAGTGGAGTTTTCCTTCACATATTTTGCTACTCTTGCATAGATATAGTTGTCATTGATGATATCCACCAGCTTGGGAAAATTCCATGATTACCACTCCCTTATTAATGTCTTTGTCCAAGGTTTCAAGAAGACTAATGGCTTGTGCTGACATTCATATAAAATTATGTGAAGCCATATAGGTATAATATCATATAGTGATTCCACAAGGATCATATCATATAATGGATGTGATGCCAAGCATACCATACATACAGTGAATGTAATACCAGTCAGATCATACAAAGAAAATCGGTCCAATAATACGATACGACAAATGTGATGCCAACATCAGAATACATGTTGGCTACAGTAAGTTAGGATTTTATTAGTATAGAGTTGATTTTCAAGCACACATATCGGAATCCTTACTAGTTTACATGTCCCAGATATCTGAAGTAAAAGAAGAAGTGCTCAACTGCAAATTATCTCAAACCTATGGGAAAATAAGTTATCAGGTTGCTTCCTTGGATAAATTTTTCTACTGGAAAGTTATACTTTCATTTAACAAAACTTAGATACCCTTAAATTCATTTCTAAAATATGGTTTGATTGAACTTTGTTGGTCATGCCTTGTACCTTGAAAATCCAGTGTAGGAAACCAACAACAGATAAGGGATTCAATCAAGTAATTATGTACTTAGAACAATACATTGATTAATTGAACTTTGGGATTGTGGCATGATTTCACAAGACAACCCATCAATTTCACGATTTCACAAGCCAACCCATCATTTTCACAATTTCACGATTCCACGATTTTACAAGCCAGCCAATCATTTTCTCTCTACAGGACATTTGATCTCTTTTGTGATGCCAACATCGAATTCTTTGTATGGGCATAATCTATCAGAAGAAAAAAAAGTGAGTTATGATGTGAATATGAAGGCAGACTCCACGAAGAAGCTCTGAAAGAAAAAAAATCTCAATTCATTTGTCAACAGTCCTTCAAATACAACATTGCACCATTGTACATCGTCTAATGCAGAACTAAAAGGTTGAATTGCAAAAAACTTCATAACCTTTAGAGCGAGTTTCACAAGGAACATATATGTAGATACTTTCTTATTTGACTAGAGGAACATATGTATAAAACATATAAACTGAGCAATATGTTTTATGGCCGGGAGAACCACATGTTTTGAGCATAGGTTTCTCATTCTTCGCTAGGACCACCATGTATTTCTAGCACCATACGTTTCAGCATCATATGTTAGGGAGCTACGCTGGTGAATATGTATCACCAAACAGCTTATATTACGCCTATATACTCGTAAACTTCCTTGTGCTTACCCCGTACCTATACCAACCTTCTTGCACTTATATACATTGCATTGCTACTGGGTCATAAAACCCTAATGTCAATAAAATATCTCCAAAAGAAAGTATAATAGACTAACCATGCATCATCATTACAATAACATGGAATTCCATGTCATTAATAGGTCACAGAGAAGCTGAGCATTGTGTTGTCTATCGCATCTACAGTTTCCTCTTGCCAATGTAAGTAGAAACAATCCCTTTCACAAGCCAAGCTCCATAGATATTAATGTTTGATTACTTTAAGAATAACAAATGTGATTTTCCTTGTTTTGAGAAATAAAATATGGCAGCGTTTTGTAGAGACTGTTTGTATCATTCTGGAGAGAACTTTTCAGGAATTGTTGAATCGTGTAGCATGGATTGCTGTGTAGTGGATATGCTCATTTGCAGTGTTCACAGCATTCTAGAGGCTGGAACCTTTGATATGATGTTGCAATATGCTTCAATTTTTTTTTCCAACGATGTCATATGTGTATTCAAAATATAATGTTGCTTGCATTAATATAATGCTCCATGCTTCAGAAATATAACGCTCCATGCTCCAGAAATATAAAATTGTCTGCTGCAGAATAATAACATTGCATGGTTCCGAATAACAAATGTTGCCTACTTCAGAATAATAAATGTTTCCTGCTTCAAAAATATAATGATGCCTAATTTAGAATATTAACGCTCCATGCTCCAAAATAATAACGCTCCATGTATCCTCCATATCTTTGGAATGTCCTACATACCTAATACTATATGTTGCATAATTTTGTCAGTTCTGGCCAAACATCATAATTAGGTATAGCATTATCCCATGTGCAATAATTATTTCTTTGTTATTTATGGGTGATTCATTCCATATTTTTTGCCTCAAGTCCGTGAGTATGCCTCTGCATAGATGGTCAAAATTTGTAACTCCTTTGTCCAACTGGCCATGTGACAATTATATGCAAATTCTCTTAATGCTTTCCTCATTTTGTTATGATTTCAAAAAATCCTTGCATTGAGCTCTTTTGTAGTTTCCCCTTTATATTCAATATGTTTCACCTTGGGTTTCTTTGAGAAGAACCACCCTTCACTTATTTAAACCTAGGATTATCGTCAGTCCATATTTGTTGATAGTATTTTGATATTCTTCTCTTGCTAGAACTGACATTTTATATATATGTATTTTCTTTTCAATAGGATTCTCACGAGTGTCACTCCAAGATGAGAGCTTCTGGTTTTTTATCAGGTAGCGTGAATATTGTCTAGCTTCTTATGGAAATAACAGTGAAGTTGAAGTGTTGCAGCTAAATGAGGCATAGTGTTTCAATCACTCATGGCCTTCAATTGTAGAGTCATTTTCATAAAAAAATATTTTTATTCTACAATATAATAAGTTTGCATACCCACTTCCCCATTGAGTTTTTCAATGTGTTAATTTGAAATAATTTTTCTCCTAGGGTATTTCACATTGCAGAGTCTCATTTTCTTCAACCGTTTGTGGCTGCTTGAAATGAGATTGATGAGCCAGAATGATTTCCAAATTTTCCTTTTGGGATGGAAAATTATTTCACTGCAATTTCTCTAAACTTTCATCTTTTGTTGGTAAACTCATTTTTCTTCTTCGATCATTCATAGTAGTGATCACGATGACAATGCTGAAGAATTTAAAGAAATCCTAGTGATGCAGTGAAACTAGTATCAAATTTTATTAGTTGCTGGAATAGAAGACTTCTCATGGAGATTGTCAATGACTTGGTTCTGATGTAGATCACATGATGTTTCATGGTGAATGCATCTCTAAACCAAACATAAACATATATAGTGTCTACTTCTTTTCTTGATGAGAATATCTTGAATGGATCTTAGGATTTTATATACCATATGTTTAATTAATGTACATTAATGCATTTAGATAATGAAGATTTTTTGAGAAAAAATGATGATGCAATTATACAATAGTTTATGCTTAACTTTCAATATGATACGAATAGATATGGAATTGTCTTAGCAGTACTAGTACTGTGTTTACTTGTAGAAATTTATTTACATGTTTATGCATATGATATATACAAGGGGAAAAAAACAATCATTGCAAAGTGGATTTTTGAATGGTGAAACTAATTGATGTTGATAGCTCCTAGAGAACCTGAATTGATTTCCCACTTTGATGATTCTTTTGTTCTTTCCTACTTGAAACTCTATTCCTGATCTGTTGAGCATGGAATCCCCCCAAGGCATGTTTTGGGGCTTAAAGCCCAAGTTTCGACCAAGTCCTTTGTAAAGGCTCCATGATTTGTGGGCACCGAGAGTGAAGTCATAATAAAGTCACAAGGTTGTCCACCCTTGTTTTTGTAAATCTAATGTCAGCTTGAAAGATCCACCCATGGTCCGCGGACCATAGAATTGTATAAATAGAGTGAGGCTCTAAGTGTAGAAGATAACGAAGTTAAGGAAAGAAGCATGATGAGTCTAAGAGCTTGAGTCGAAGTGTAAAGTGTGTCTTGGGTCGTAGAGTAGTGCAGCTATGTGCGCAGAGGCCTAGTAGTCCGCAGCTGACTGCATGGACCCCTGCACCTGAGTGTGCATGGCAGGTCAAGTCTGTAACCATGGGAAGAATTAATAAAGAGAAGTTTACCATATTTTTGTGTATCTTTTCCTGCTTTATGCATTATGAGTTATAATTTGCAAGTTTATTGTTTATTTGTGGTGCAAACTTATATGCATGTATTGTATAAATAAATATAGCACAAGGCTGTTGGAAATAATACTGAGAGGGGGGGGTGAATCAGTGTTATCTAGCAATTTAATAAATCTTCCTTATTTGATCTTTGAATTATTTTAGCATGTCAGTACCATAAAATAGAGCATGAAAAACAGATAGTCACACCAAAGAACACAAGATGTAAGGTGGAAACCCAATGTGGGTGAAAACCACCTGCTGCAATATGTCTCTATCTTCTTTCAATTTAGAAACTTCTTTTACAATGATTTTGTACTGGTGCAGTCCTTTACCAGTACACAGGCTGCAACCTGCAGAGAGCTACAACTCTCTCTCTCTCTCGTTTTCCAGTCTACTCCTGGAAGGGAGCTACAACCCCCTACTTCTTTTCATAAAGCATCAGATGATCAACAAGTACATAACAGATATAGATCACTACAGATATCAGATCAGCAACAACAGAACTAACCCAGAACACCTTATCAATAGAGAAATTCAATCAACAGAACATCTTAAAACAGACACACAGTTTTTCTTTCTGTGGCCTGCGACCAGACGCCGTTAACCTTCTGCTACTCTGCGTCCACACGCAGATATCCTTCTGCTCCGCTGCGTGCCCACGCACTGTTCCTTTGACTGCTCTGCGTTCTGTTGCTTCAGGGACGCACCCAAAGATACTATCGCGCCGCGTCTTTCGCTATAGAGACGCACCTGAAAACACTATCGCGCCGCGTCCTTCTGCTTCAGAGACGCACCTGAACCTTGATCGCCCTGCGTCCCCACGCAGGTCTCTCTCTACTGTGCTGCGTCTCGGCGCACTTGCCCTTTATAGTACCTGCGTCCCGGCGCACTTTCCCTTCACTGAACCTGCGACCCTTTAGATATAAATGATATGAAGGCTTCAGGACAAACCCAAACAGTCAGATCTACAGATCTGATCATGCGCCATAGAGATCACAGTCCATTAGAAGATTCGCCCTCTTAGATCTGGACTAGATCTCACCAAATAAGATATTCAACCCAAGACAATTGCTCAATCCAAATGAACTCCTTTGCTTTATATAGGCAAGCTCCTCCCCAAAACATGGAACAATACCACGAACCGACACCATAGAAACATAAAACCGTCGGCTAGATATGACACAAGAAACCCCCACGTGCTTTTCTCTGCCTTGAAATGTGTGCACTGGGTAGACGCACCCCCTGAACGGCTGGCCGGCGTCCCTGGACGCGGGTTCTGCATGGTATACCTGCGGGGACGCACTTTCTGAACCGATTGCCTGCGTCCTTCTTAATTTTTCAACAAACTGAGAGCCTTACCACTGGAGTTGCCATCAAGTACAACATCTGTAACATACAGTCATACCAGATAACATAATGCCAACAATCTCCCCCTTTGGACTTGATGGCAACCTCAACCTGGCAACCTCAACCTTACAAGCTTCAGCTTCATTCTCCCCCTTTGACATCAAGGGCAAAGGGTATGCTCCCCCTTAGCTCATGCTCCTCCAGATCTGCAACAAATAACCAGAAATCCACCATGAAAGAGATAGAGACATATTGCAGCTATTTCCAAGATCTCCTTCTCCATAATGCCAACAATGCATTATGTGCTCCCCCTGAGCCTTGTACCACCAATAAGAAGATGTTCAACAATAAGATGATGCATCAACAACCCCCAGCTTTTGCCTGAGGTATTCAAATGTGTCCCTGGGCAATGGTTTGGTGAGAATATCAGCAACTTGTTCCTTGGAAGGAACATACTCCAACTTGACTTTCTGTTCAAGCACTTGTTCCCGGAGAAAATGGTACTTGATTGGTATGTGCTTGGTTTTTGAATGCATAACAGGGTTCTTTGAGATGCTGATTGCACTTGTATTATCACATAAGATGGGGATTGGTGGAGTACAAGTGATTTGAAAATCCTGCAAAGTCTGCATCATCCAAAGGAGTTGGGTGCAACAAGATGCAGCAGCAACATATTCTGCTTCAGCTGTAGATAAGGCAATGGAACTCTGTTTCTTGCTAAACCAAGATACCAGTCTGGAACCCATAAAGAACGCACCACCACTTGTGCTTTTCCTGTCATCCACGCTTCCGGCCCAATCTGCATCTGTATAAGCATGAAGAGTAAGATCTGTATCTCTAGGATACCATAAGCCATAATTTTGAGTCCCTTGAAGATATTTGAAAATTCTCTTTACTGCCTGAAGATGAGTCTCCTTCGGATTTGCCTGAAATCTTCCAACTATTCCAACTGCATGCATGATGTCCGGTCGGGTACCTGTCAAATATAGTAAACTTCCAATCATAGATCTGTAGGTTGGTTGATGTACTGCTGCAGATTCATCATTTGCACTGAGACTACATCCTGTGACCATGGGTGTACATACTGGTTTTGCATCTTCCATGCCATATTTCTTCAAAATCTGCTTGAGATACTTGGTTTGAGATAAAAAGATTCCTCCTTCCTTTTGTTGGATTTGCAAACCAAGGAAATATGTCAGTTCTCCTAGCAAGGACATTTCAAATTCTTTCTGCATGACCGAGGCAAAGCTTTGACTCATAGCTTCTTCATTGCTGCCAAAAATAATGTCATCTACATACACAACAAGTATTAGCAATTTGTCATTTTCAACTTTTATATACAGATTGCTATCTGCTGAACCTTTTGAGAAACCTTGTTGATGAAGATATTTGTCCAACCGGTAGTACCAAGCCCTTGGAGCTTGTTTGAGACCATAGAGAGCCTTTTTCAATCGGCATACAAGATTTGGATCATTTCCAAGAATGAACCCATCTGGCTGTTCAATGTACACTTCTTCTTCCAAGTCTCCATTCAGAAAGGCTGATTTCACGTCCATTTGAAATACTTTGAAGTTTTGAAAACTTGAGAGAGCAAGGAACATTCGGATGGCCTCAAGTCTTGCAACAGGAGCAAAAGTTTCTTCAAAGTCTATTCCTTCTTGCTGCGCATACCCTTTACAAACAAGTCTGGCTTTGTTTCTAATTACTTCTCCATTTTCATTCAATTTATTTTTGAAGACCCATTTTGTTCCGATAACATTCTTATCCTTTGGTCTAGGAACCAGCTCCCAAGTGTTGTTCTTTTCGATTTGCTCAAGTTCTTCATCCATTGCTTTCACCCAACATTCATCTTTGCATGCTTCTTTCACATTTTGTGGTTCAGTAGAGGAGAGTAATGCCAAATAGCTTGAGGCTTCTGCAACTGTTCTTCTTGTTTGTACACCTGCTTCTTTCTGCCCCACAATCTGAGATTCTGGATGATTCTTCTGAACATATCTGGATGGAGTTTTCTCTTCTATTCTTGTCTGCTCCTCTGGTTCTTCTTGAGGTTCTCCTTGGGGTTCTTCTTCTTCATTATTCTGTCTTTGAGGGTAGCCTTCATCTTCTTCTATATCTTCATGATGTACTTGCCTAGGAATATATCCCTTCTCATCAACCACTACATCAATGCTGTCAACAATTCTGCCAAGTCTTTTATTGTAGCATTTGTATGCTTTGCTATGTGGAGAATAGCCAAGAAGAATGCCTTCATCTGCTCTAGGTTCAAGTTTGCCAAGCTGCTCATCAGTATTCTTGATATAGCATTTGCTCCCAAAGATTTTGAAGTGCTTTACCGAAGGAGTCCTGCCACTCCAAAGCTCATGAGGAGTTTGAGTGCTGTTCACCCGAACATTTGTTTTGTTGAGAATAACAACCGCAGCATGTGCAGCTTCACCCCAGAAAGTTGCGGGAGTTCCTGATTCATCAAGCATAGCACGAGCCATTTGTTGGATTGTTCTGTTCATTCTTTCAACAACTCCATTTTGCTGAGGAGTTCTAGCTGTAGAGAATTCTCTCCTTATCCCATGTTCATCACAGAAATCGAAAAATTCATTTGAAGTAAATTCCCCACCTCTGTCGGATCTGAGGCACTTAATTTTGTGACCTGATTCATTTTCAACCAAGGCTTTGAAGGATTTGAATTTTTCGAATGCTTCATCTTTGTGCTTCATAAGTCCTAACCAGACAAACCTGGAGAAATCGTCAATAAATAATATCAAGTATTCCTCTCCTCTAGGTGTTCTTTTCCTGAATGGACCACATGTATCTGTATGTACTAGCTCAAGAGGCATGCTAGCTGATCCTTCTTTCTCTGGAAAGTTAGTCCTGGTTTGTTTTCCAAACTGACATGATCTGCATATGGTGTTGTCAGGAATTTTGATATCTGGAAGATCGCGAACTGCCTGATATTTGCATGCTTTCCTTATTTGTGAGAAGCTTAGATGTCCCAACCTTCGATGCCATAACCAGTGCTCTTCATCCTTGCTTAGATAGCATTGTTGTTGTCCTTCTTCAAATATGTACAGATTATTTGGAGTTCTTTTGCCTTTGAGTACTGTTTTACCTGTATCAAGATCACGAACAAGACATCCATTCGATCTGAAAATAACCTCGGTTCTTTGATCACACATCTGGCTGACACTTAGAAGATTATGCTTCAATCCATCAACATACAAAACATTTCCAGCTTTGACCTTTTCTTTTAACTGAGCAATGCCTTTTCCTTTTATAGTTGCAGGAGTATCGTTTCCAAAAGAGACTTTCTTTCCTTTTTCTAGAACAGAATAAGATTCAAGTTTTTCTTTATCACCTGTCATATGCTTCGAACATCCACTGTCAATGTACCATAGATTTTCCTGTCCCTCTGCATAAAATGCTATTCCACATCTTTCTGTTTGAGGTTCCTTTATTCTCCATGTTTTGGTGCTTGAGGCTTGCTCCTTTTTCTGCTGAAACCTGCTCCTGCATTCAGATTCTTCATGACCAAAGTTATTGCAAATAGAACATTCGACTTCATTTTCAAGAACCGAAAAGTTGTTATAGGTCCTTTTTGTCATCCCTGTCATACTTCTTTGTTTTTGAGCTTCCCTAGTCATGATTGTTTTATATGCAACACATTGAGCTGCTTTGTGACCAAAATTATGGCAAGAAAAGCATTGTCCATTGAAGAAGCTTCTGCGGTTATTGAATCTACCTGCCAACTGATTGTAATTTCTATTTTCATCTATTCTTGAACCAAACTGAGAAGATTTTACCTGTGGCTGGTTGTAGCTTTTGTTCACCCTTAAGATGGATTGCCCCTGATAGTTTCTGTTTGTATTTTGTCCCTGCTTTACCTGATTATCTTCATTGTTCTTCTGCTCATTTCTTCTTGCCGCATCAAGATAACTTTTTGAGGTGGATGCTTGAGAGGTTTCTCCATTGTAACCCAAACCTGTCTTGTTTAGAGGAGACCGCTGCACATTGATAATCTCATCCAGAGTTTCAGATCCTTTGACAAACTTAAGATTAATAGCTTTTGTTTTCTCAATTTCTTTTCTGAGACCAACAATTTCACCTTCTAGTTTTTCAAAATGTTTTTCTTTTTTATCAATTTGAAATTGTAGAGTATCAATGATCACAT